>CM034154.1:161254196-162601525 GCA_019776745.2 Taxus chinensis | reverse complement strand
GTGAAATTTGATTCCTAAGCTCTTCCAGTCGAGTCTTATGCAGCTCTTGTGTAGCTGCTAGGGCCTCATGCTTCTGCTTAACTATTGACAATCTTTCTACCCGGCCCAATGTCTCATCCTTCATTGATTTTTGGACCACATTGTTTTCTTCCAAGTTCTTTATATTGATAAGCGCCTCTGGAGCTGTGCATATATTCAAAGCATGGTCTGCTTTCTTTAATACTTCTTATATCACTTATAGCAGTTCTTCATAGGACGTAATATTTCACATCAATGAGGCTCTCTCTCATTCTACCTCTTGTTCTGACTTCCTTTGCGTTGTCATGTGCAAAGGTTCATCTTCAAACACCATGTCCACCAACTTTCCTACATAATGTATTGCTGAGGGAAATGTCTGTGGTACCTTGGTATCCAAGTGTGGCCTTTCTCTGATGACATTGTCCCCAACATCCTCTATGATGTTGATAAATACTTCATTCTTCTTCTATGTGAAGTCCCTCTCTTGTGTTATGTGAGCTATCTCAGCATCCTTTATCTTTAGCTCCTCGCGTAGCGCTCTGATTGTTGTAGCTTTGTCCATGTTCCTTCTAGCAACTTCAGTATAAACCTTCACTAATGCATTGCTAACCTTCTTATCTGACATGACAGTAGGCTTTACTGTCATATGTCTAGATTTTGGTGACTTCTTCAGCTGTCTTGAAACACATGACTATTCACATACATTAAAGTCAAGCTCATCCATGTGGGTGTTCATTAACCATGATAGTTGCTTTCGAGTGCGCACATTTTCCATATCCTCATCCATTAGCTCCCAGCCAAATAAATCCTTCTGTGTTATCATTCTCTGGAAGCGGGTGCAGAAAATTTTACCTGCATCCTTTGCATACACCATGGCTGGTGGAATGTGCTCTCCACTCATCTTCTTATATCTAGGACCCTTGGGAATTGTAGCTTTAAGGTCAGGAGCCTATCCCGTTACATCCTAAGCAGTCACATGCACGGATCCGGAGGTTTTGTTTTATTTTTATTCACTGTCCTTCATCTCTTCATCTTTTTGCTCTTCCTCATTATGTGGCTCATCTTCTTGCTCGAGTGGGGTAGGAGATGCATGCTCTCTCTCTTTTGATTTCTCTACTTCTTTATCCAACTTTAACTTTCTTCTCTTCTTTGGTTCAGTAGTCTCCTTGTGTGGAGAGAGATGAGGTGATTTCCGTACCGTTTGTGGGGTTGCACTTTGATTCCTTGTGCATCTGAACACTTTCTTAAATCTATGCTCCCCCTACTCAACCTCTGTATCATCCTCTTCATCTTGTCCTTGAGGTGGAGTAGCTGCGCGTCGTGACTCTTCTCTATCATATGATTGCTTTCTTTTACACTCCAAGCCTCCACTATCTTCACGCTCCTCCTCTTCACCCTCTACTTCTCCAACATTTTTGGGCCTTTGTGTCAGTATGTTTTCTATTGTGTGCTTACCCTTCGATGGTCCTGGGAGCGCGAATTCATTCTCTACATACTTATTGTTCTCCATCTTGGGCTTCAACTAAAGATACACCAATGTTGCCCCTATATCTGCTACATCTAGACTTATTATCTTAGTATTCAACACCTTCGAAATGATCCTCTCGGTGTAGGCACTTCTTCCAAGATACACATACTTCTTTCTCAATGTATGGTAGTCACAGTCTACCTTATCCACATTGAATACTAGTTAGCACGTGTCTGTGAATCTATGAATATATGCTTGGAAATACCTTGCATTGAATGCGTAAGGAATTTTACACCAAGCGCTCTAGACTCCATCTCTCATTGGGAAGCATGTGATGTAGAAATACTGATATACAGCAAACTGGAATTATTTCCCTACTATTGATGGTAGAGCCTGTCATACCATTTCTCTGTCATTTTCTTTACGTCATTTTTCATGGCCCCTTTACATAGGTACTTGCTAAACCTTTCAATTGGTGACTTATTCTCCATGGGGTATTCCCATACCTTTTCCTTCGGCCCATCTGGTACTCCAATTTCGATGAATACTAGTGATAGTAGAATAGCCCCAAAGTTGATCTTCCCTCCTGTGCACGCTTCCTCAACTATTTTTTCTACAATGTAGCCTGTAATATTATAGATTTCTCCTTTTTACATCTTACACACAACATGTAACCACGTAGTATTTACCTATGACCACCACTCCCGATCATTCAACTTTGTAACAAGGTGTGTTGTTGCTTGCACAACCGAACAATTCTTCAATTTTCTATATCCATACCACGCAAACCCTTCAAGTACCCCAACTCCCTTTTGGTCTTTAAGATTTCAGCTTTATCTATGAGATCATTCTTTATGTCCTCTCCTGTGGCCTTCAAAACTGAAACTGATGATATAAGCATAGATGAGATTCTAACTCTACGTCCTGCAAAGTAGAAGAAGTCCTTGTGCACTCTACTCATGAGTCACTGATACAAGGGCTCATACTTCCTAAAATATGGAAGCTCATATAATTGATAGACCCCATTTATTTTCATAATCTTCTCACATGCATCATCATAAACTGGCATGTCATCTGCCGTACAATTGTTTGTCCCCGCAGTGAGCAGGGAATCGAGCTCCTTCTTGTTCTCTATGGTGTTGTGATTGTATTCACTCACTTTTCTCTTTCTGATAAGTGAATCCCATTCCTGGACAACAATGACTCCTGGATATTGCATTTCTAAAAAATCACTTTCGGGTGTCATTTCTTCTTCCTCGACGACCATCTTCTTCTTTCCTTTTTTTCCTGTTGCAGCTGCCTTCTTGGGTGCCATTTTTACCTTGTAAACATCTCCTCTTTAACTTTACAACTTGCGAATCAAACCCTAGCTTGATTCAAACTTTCCCTAGGTGGAAACTTCCTACCCTAACTCATCTCTATCTCCCTGCTTCACTCAAACCCATCACCACCGGGGATGTAAGCTTCTTTTCGCACAGATCTATTTTTCATGCTTGGTTTCACACCCTTCGCACCTTAACCCAATCATTTGGTTCTTTGCACTTAGCTCTTTCCTCAAATTTTCTTAGTCACAACAGTAAAAATGAATCCACATCCCATCCTTATATAATTCTTAAAAATTTGATGTATTTACTACTCCTTCACCTACTAAATATCCCTTCATTCATTGACCAAATTCATTCGTTCCACGCGGTACATCTTCACACCCCAGTTATAACCTTCTAGCACACCTTCCTATCCTTTGGTTACATAATTCTCTTCAGCAAGCACCCTTGAACCCGAGTACCTTGTCATTGTACCTTCTCCTGATAGGTATCATGGCCTCGTCTTACCTCGTGTTATACTGTCCTTTCATTCATCTCCATCCTTGGTCATTTGTGAGAAGAAATATTCTTTTGACTTAAAACACACCTGTAACAACTTATTCCTTTCACCTTTCAATTCGCACAGTCTTTTACTTGGATAAATATAACCACCCCACACTAAAGGTATGTGCAGTCCTCTGCGCATAAACATTCTTCACATAGTAATTAGCTTCATGTGCGCAAGCACACTTATTACACAATAACAACAACTAAATTGACAAAGCATAGCGATAATGAAGGAAATACATTAAGGAAATACAAACTGGAAACCTATTCTAAATGGTAATATTACCTTATTACAAACACCAAGAAGACTTATTTATAGTAAGGCTTTAGCCTACTCCCATTAAAGTAACCAGGTATCCGTGTTCCATCAAGTGCTTCTAACTAGCAAGCACTTGTTTCAAGTATATGAGTGACGGCATACAGCCCCCACCAATGTACTTTGAGCTTGCCTGGATGGCGCAAGAACTTAGAGTCATAAAGAAGTACCATTTGTCCAATCTCAAAATTATTATCCCTTATTTTTTTGTCATGTCATGCCTTCTGCCTAGATTTTTCCTACTTATGACTCCATCGTGCTATGTCTCGTCACTCATCTAGTTGAATCATCTTCTCAATACGATCTTCTAAAGCCTTCTCATCAGCTAGACCTCCAGTGCATACAATGCGCAAAGAAGGTAACATAAATTTTATAAGAAGAACAACTTCTGTGTCAAACACTAACTGAAATGGTGTGGATTTGTTTAATCTCTTATAAGTTGTTCTATATGCCCAAAGAACAGCTGACACTTTTTCATCCCAATCCTTTCTTCCAACATCACAAATTTTTGTCAAAGTCTGGCTCAAAATCTTGTTGAAAGCCTCAACAGTTCCATTTTCCTGAGGATGGTAGGGTTTGGTTTTATGGTGTGCAACCATCAACTCATCTAATAAAATCCTGATTGTATCATTCAAAAAGTGTGTGCCCCTATCACTTGTCAAGATTAAATTACATCCATATCTTGTAAGAACATTCTCCCATAAAAAACTAGTTTTTGTAGTTGTTTTATAGTCCTTCATAGGTGTCGCTTCTACCCACCATGTTAGATAATTTGTGCAAGTAATGATATAACGCTATCCAATCCTCCGCGCGGCTGGCGAAATAGGTCTTACAAATTCAATGGCCCATTTTTCAAATGGTTCAGCACTAGTAATTTATCTCAAAGGCATCTCATCTCTTTGCCCTAATTTTCCTAGGTGCTAACAATGATCATATGCCTTATAATATTCTTTGCAGTCTTTATATAATGTCTCCCACCCTAATCCAGAAAGTAGGATATTCTAGGCAGTCACATCACCTGCATAATGGCCTCCTGCAATACCACCATGGGCCTCTTCCATAATATCCTTACGCCAATGCTCTAATACACAACGGTGTGATACTTCATCTATGCCTAACTTGTAGAGGTCACCATTGATTAACATAAATGGTGTCGCGCGTATACTAAGCTGTTTCTTTTTTAATGCCTTCATTCCTTCTGGTGCCATACTAGTTCGTAGAAAGAAAGAAATGTCTTCTAATTCTATGGGTGTGTGTTGTAACCTATATAATTGTGCATCTGACGTGGTTTCTTCAATTATATGTGCTTCCTTTCCTTTTCATAATTAAGCGTAGATTGTCACAATGATCTTTCACAAGCCCATATACTACTATCTAATTCATCTAGGTAAAACTATAAAAAGTTGTGAATAAAATCCTTTAATGCCTAAAAAACTATCCGCAAGAATACATCAGGTGCACGTTTTTTATTCCAAATGACATCTTAATATAGGAAAAACTTCCACATTCAATAGTAAATGTTGTATTTTTTTTATTCACCTTATTGAAATTCAAACCTGATGATACTCGGAAAACCCATCTATGAAGGAATATATTTTGTGCCCTCCAACTCCTAGTATTTCCTCAGTAAATGGTGTAGGGAAGGGATTTGTTACAAATGCAGCATTCAGCTCCTTGTAGTCCACACATATTCTAATTCATCCATCCTTCTTGATACTGATCACCATTGGACTAACCCATTCTGACTCATCAAGGGGCTTGATAATTCCAGATTTTAACATGTTATCAATCTCTTCCTTTACCTTTTCGCACAAATTGGGGTTCATTCTATAAGGCCTCTTCCAAACTGGGTGTCCACTGTCCTTAAGCTTTATCTTCATTTCCCTAAGTGATTCATGCACATGCCTTTAAGTTCATGATACTCTCAAGGGAATAAGTCCCGATAATCCCTAAGTAACTTAATGATCTTTTCCACTTCTGATTCTGACCAATAGTCTCCAATTATGACCTCCTTTGGCCCAACCTCCGAACCTATATTTACTTACTTTTTCTTCATGGGTTCGTGATAGGTGAGCGTATCCTTGTCTGCATAGTCCAAGACCTTGCATACCCCTTGTGAGTGTTCAATATCTAGGTTCTCAGCTTCCTCATCATCAACAGCGTAAACCATCTTCCTTTATCTTTATCAAGGAAAGCACATTCAAGTAGTATGGAATCCATTTCTTCTTCCTTTTCAAAATGCACTCTGGACTGTGTCTCACCAAATAATTCCTGAATATGCTCTTCTACCTTTGCACTATCTCCCATAGTTAAGTGCTTGACAAATATTAATGCTTCTTCTACTAGGGGTTTAGTCGAGAAGTAGTCAAAGGTCTGGAGCATTCCTGCAGCCAAATTCTGCCAATTCTCAGTCTCTCAATGTAGTTCTACATATACATACTAGGTGCATGCAAATCCTTGTAGAGTAGAGTACAATCTATGCACCCAGAGTGATGGTGGTAATGCTTCCTATCCCTCTGTCCAAAGTCTCTCACACTGCTGAATATGATGTTGAACAGATTGATCACCATTATAAGTGCAGATTTGAGTGGGTGCATTACACCGATCTGCGTGGGTGCATTGCTCCTTAAAAACCTAGTAGATAGGGTGATTCTAATCTCCTCCCATTCTATAATATTATCTTTGTGGACTACCCACCAGTGCACTGCTATCTCGCTCAAGGTATACACTAACATATCTCTTCTCTTAATTTGATTTGTCCATTGTGATTCCATGGCTTTCAAAAATATAGGAAGATCTTCTACCCCTGTATACCAAGGTAATGTGATACATATCCGTCGAATTAGAAGCGAAATCCATTCTTGCGTGCCAATTGCGCTTTTCACCTCGCGCCCAACTAGTTCATATGTACCATGAGCCCAATTTTCACAAGCAATACTCATAGTAGCACTAATAGAATGAGAATCCTCCCACTGTAGGATGCCTTCCTTTGATGGTTCATTTATCTCGGGGTCCTAAATAACGTGTACATAGATTCTGTTTAAGTCCTCATCACTTAGAGGCTCAACATATGGTGTAGACTTCCCATCTATCAAAGGTATTACAACCCTTTCCTCATTGTTCTCAAAGATGATATACCCCTTATTGAATCTCAAGTCAACATTATTCACATAACACCAAGGGCATCCAAGCAAGGCTAGAAATCTGTCTGCTTCTGCAAGTGATAATACCTCAAAATACCCAGTGAACTCGGCCCCTTATATGGTTATAGATGCATCCTTCAAAAATCCTACGGGAGTGGCCTTAGTCTGATTTTCTATAAACACATTAGATGATGGCTACAATGGAGGCCTCCCCATTTGCACTCATGCATCTAATGTAAGCACATTTACTTCCACACTTGTATCAATCAATATGTTGCTCAACAGCCATCCATCCACAACAACATTCAGAGTAATTTCCTTGTCATAGTCAATGCTATCAGGGGGAAGATTTACATGCAGGATATTCCATCTGGTCTCAATACTTGTGTGTGGAGTGTTCCCTTTTAACCAACTTCCTAATAGTGGAATGATGCTCTCTTGGCACAACATTTTACACACTTCTCTCAGATCATGGATATCAGTTTGGACTATCTCTGATGCTTTCTTCTACTCCTTTAAGTACTGTATCTCACCCTAAATATTCCTTAGTACTTCCATGGTATACTGATAGACCTCCTTTTGATAGGCATGATCTGGGTACCTTGTATGCAAAACTTCCTCCTTGGTGATTGTAGGCTTATGGTGCAATGCCTCTTTTTTGTACCCTGCTTCAGCTCGTGTAGTAATCTTCACTGTTAATGCCTTAGGTCCTTCTGCTATCTTGGGCATCCACTGATCTTCTACCACGTGCTGAATTCTAACCATCCTGACACCTTTGTTTTCTTTATTATGCTTCTTACTCAGATGATCATATAAGTCCGGGCACTTTTCATAGCTATGGTTCTTTCCACAGAAAGAACATGCACTATTCTAAGGACGTTCACACCTATAGTGGCTAGGAGATCCGTATGTATAACATGTTCCATGAGGGAACTCACCTCTTCCTCCACCATGGCCTCGTCCCCCATATCCACTGCGATATCCACGTCCTCTTCCATAAAATCCTTCAAAACACCCCTCATTCCTGTCATAGCGCGTTTGATTATGATCCCGATCCTGGTGCTCATTCTTACCCTTATAATTATCTATTACACTTGTCTGTCATACCCCAATATCTATAGCATCCTGGATCTAACCAATCAACTAAAAATCTTTAATATCATGGGTCGTGACTGACAAATTTTACAGTAACAAGATACATTCTTCCTTATCACGCATTATAATAAAGGACATTGAATAGAATCATGATTCAAATGACAGATCTCACAGTCCAAAAGTAATGAGCGTATTGTTCTACGAGGACAACTATCCTTGGTGTGACCTTCCACTTCATAATCTGTACACCAAATCCCTGAGTGCATTTCATGGGATGAATTGGCTTATAGCTTCTCTAACTATTTTTCCATAGCTATAATTTGTGCCTCTAAGAATGGACTAATGCCAGTGTCAATGCTCCTAACTTCCTCAACATGCAAAGCTACTTCTAGTGCTTCGCATGGATTAGTGTATGTCTTATGTGACAGTTCTCTTCTGAATGGTGTAATCAATCCGCCAACGAACCATTGTGCATGTTGGCTTTTGTGAATATCATAAGAAAGCTTAGATAAGAGTGTTTTAAAATGGGCATCATACTCATGTACACTCTCAGTAGTGCCTTGCTTAATATCCTTGAGTGCACTTATACTCTTCTGATAAAATTCTGGGATATAGAACTCTTTCAAGAACACATCTTTCAACACTGAATAATCGACGCAAGTTTGATCAGGCTTAAAATTCCTATACCAGCTGTGTGCACATCCCTATAATGTAGTAGCGAATTGACTTGCCTTGTACTTAGAAGCCATGATCCCTTTTACATGCCACAATATTTCACACACGTGCACATGCTCAACAACATCCTCTATGCCCCTATACTCTAGAAGATGAAGAGACATCTCCATATAAATATTTTGGGGTTGGTGCGGACCTTGCCCACATGATCTAGAACCTCCTGTGTTTCCCCTTCCTCCAAAACCACCAGATCCACTGGAAATAGAACCATCTATACCTCATGATCCTCCACTAGTGGAATAGGACCTGTAAATGTACTCCCCTGTGCTCTGACAATATTACTATACTGAACCCCTACAGTTTTTGTGGTAGTTCCACTTCCAGAGGTGAATCTAAAATTCAGCGTGCTTACATTATGTGTAGATGATATGCCTGAAAATGTTCCTCTAAATAACATTGAAGCCATCTGTCCTACCATTGATGTACCATTGTTCGGGGATTGACTATACTTTGTAGTTATTCTGTTCCCTAAAATTCACTTGTGATTACTTGTCGTACTAGTTACTGGAAAACCAAGTCAATAGGGCTAGGTCACTAGGTGGAGTAAGATGCCACCCATGGCCTAGGTAGTCTCTAGCTTGACGCACTTCTGTGTGAAAATGCTAAGGGGGGATCTTTGTCATGTTTATCTACCCATGGGGGAGTTCCATGATGCTCATGGCTCCAGTACTTAACGTGAGCTTCAAATCCTTCACTCCAGCCATTGTATCTCTCCTCAACGCCATACTTTCTGACAATGGAATGGTTGCTTCTCTATCTCCCTCTCGTGTTCGATTATACTTAAGGTGCCTTTCCTCTCTCTGCCTTTCTTCCGCTAGGAACCACCATCTTTCACCAAGAATTCCCGCCCTAACACCCGTGGTGAGGTTTACGTTAGCACATCACTTTACCTTCCAGGTTCAAAGTTCACCATCAAGATCTTGATCACCAGTGGAATACCTTGCAGATATGCTCCTCTTTAGGATACTGCAAAAACTAGAATGTCAGCTACCTCGATGAAGAGTACGTCGAAACATAATATTCCAAAATATAACTATTTAGAACACCATTCTAAACCATGTATCCTACAACACTAAGTCTATGATCAGATCAAGCATCATAAAGGGCTTGAAATTCTTCCTTGAATCAATAACAAGTGCGTGACCTCCAATTCCACTTAGAATGCACTAAGCAATCAGCCACTATCGTATAATTCTACTAATAAGATATCAAAAAATATCTCATATACAGTAATATCAGATTTTGTTCTACCCAATGCGCATATGGTTAAACTCATATCCAATAATTTAACCATATGTGTATATTCTTCCTCCAGATCATGTATCCACTCCTCAATATTTGCTAGAGTTACCCACTGGTACTCTTCATCGCTTTGTATCATCCCGAAAAATACTGATAAAAGAGGTCCCAACAATGAAACCCTGATCACCACCTATCTATTCCAAGATCAATAGGTCTAGCATGCTATTGGCAATAACCACCTAGACTGACAATGCATCACCCACACAGTGTGCAAAGGCACCAGGTCCCTCTTTAGGGTTGCTGTAGTGGGATGTTAGCGTGATGAAGTGAAGAAACATATAGATCTTAACTAATCCATCATTTTACAATGCATGCCATATTCAGATCTTGGAAAGAACAAGCTTCCAACAATAATCATGATTGAATCAAGAACATGCACTACATCAATCTACATCACAGGAATGACACTTAGATTCAACCAATATCTTCCATATATTAATAAACACAAAAGCTCCTTACAATAATGGAATTCTATACCGATGTGCACATGGATCTGATATAGTAATCCAGTCATATGCACATATCTCTGTATTCTTACCTCTTACATTCTGCATATACCTATATCTCAACTACTAAGTGATTCACATCATATATATAGGGTGAGGACTTTCCCTTCACTTCTTATCTATTCCAAAAATAGGCCGCATGCTACTAATAGCCATGCACTATTTATAGGCATAGCCACACATGCAAGTGTGCTATCTATAGACCTCTTATAGTTAAATGAAGTGACAATCCTATTCTTAGCTCGTCTCCATGTAAAACACTTTGATTTGATCCTCTAAAGATAGAAAATGCGTAGTGCGCACATCTTTGTCTTGTTTATGTGCTATGCATGCCATCTTCTAAAAAAAGGTTTTCATCCTCAAAATCGGCTAAGTCTCGAAATTTAAACTTTCCCTCCGCTCATGGATTCTTCATGTCCCTCCACGCCCTTAATCCTAGCCTTCTCTCCCACACAGACTTCTTGTGTGATCTCTAACAAGTATTCTCATATCAACAATACATTTTATGAATTTTAATTAACGTAATGTTATGATTTTAAGTTGTATTGGTTGAGATATTTCATTTGGATTAACCTATGTTATGTTTTTGAGATGAGAAGCATATAAAGTAAATGTTTTGGTTCATTTTTGAAGTAGTTGTGCATGGAGGGAAAATGCAACCTAGGTGAGGAAGTGAAGAAGGATTAAGGAAACTTAGAGATAGTTGAGGGTGTGTGAAAAAATATGAAGAAGTGAATCGAGCTTAGTGTGAAAGGTTATGGTTTAAAGAGCTTGTGTGAAAGGTTTTGCATTCAAATCAGGTCATGAAAATCTAAGTTTAAGTGAATTAGGATAAAGAGGGTTTTAAGGTCTGCGAGCTAAATTAGTGATCTCCATCAGTTGTGGTAGAAAAAAAACATCATATATCTTCATATAAATGTGGTTGAGTTGGTGTTTTATCATATTAGGGGGTTGTAGCTTCCTTGTGGAGTTTTTTCTTCACTAAACTAGGGGTTGGTGCTCCTTGTGGGGTTGGCACCTTAGTAAATTAGGGGTTGTTACTCCTTGTGGGGTTAGTGCCTCACTAAATCAGGGGTTTCTGCTCCTTGTTGGGTTGGTGCCTCACTAAATCAGGGGTTGGTGCTTCTTGTTAGATTGGTGCTCAATTAAATTTGAAACATGGATATAATAAAGTTTTATTTCAGTGAATTTTCTTCCCCTTGAGGGTTTCCCATAGGGGGTGAGCATTCAGGGTCAAGGTAGTGGAATGGGGTCATAAACACACAATGAGTTTATGCAATTGACTCACAGGGAGTTGGCATGTTTGATATGGATGATATGCAAGCTAAAGAAAATGACATTAGGATCGATTCATGAAGGATTGATTAAACCCCCTTAGGGTACATTGTTCTTCCAAGTCGAGTTGAAGAGGAGCTTGAAAGTTGAGTAGTTTCCATGGACTTTAGGGAGAGGGTGAGTGAGGTTGGGAAATGATTGCAAGTTAGAGTGACAAATTATAATGTTAGCTGATGTAAATGAGATATACCAAAGGAAGTGAAATTCCCATGGATGTTCATTCCAAATGAGGTGGAATGTAAGTGTGTAAAGTGAAATTATTGCAATAATGGAGTGTAAGAGGTATGTATAGGTGTAATGAACATGGTTTGAAAACAAGAGTTTTGGTGAATACATGATGAGCTAGAAGGAATAATTCATGAGACCATGAGTGACCTAAAAAATGGGATCTTTAACAATGATCTGAAACATCATAAAGGTGATATACTAGCCATCGTGTCTCATCAAGATCCTATGTGTGTGCTCGTGAAATTTAATTACTACTGGAAGTGAAGACCTATAAGATAATGAGTGAAAACAAGAGCCAATTTGTAGGTGTGATTAAAACAGGTGATTGGTGATAGATGGAATGAAAGGATAATTGTAAGTCATGCATTTCTCCATTACCATCCAAATGTCTATAGCCTCGATGGAGATACATTTGATTCTAATTGCAACATTTCTCTACTGCTAGCCAGGCATGTCCATAGCCCCAATAGAGATAATGGAAATACCCCTAAAAGAGATAGAGAGAGATAGTTTGATATTGCTCTTGTTTTTTAATTTTCTTTTGAATTTGTACTTTTTCTTGTGTTTTTTAATTTTTTTTGACATGATATTCAACTCTCTCGTTTTTTCAAGGGGTTTAAAATAGCTAGTGGCTTGATGGGGGGAGTGGAAGTGATTATGGAGATGCCATTGGAAAACATCAACAAATAATGTCATAGGGCCTTCAAGACAAGTTTTTTAAGTGTATAAGAGTACATGGATCTATAAGATGACAGTCATTCTTAATTCACCAAGTATGGAGAGACCGTGTTCAAGAAACTATAGTAGAGAGTATTGGCTCAAAAAATGTGTCAACAAGATTATCAAGAGTTCAGTAAAATCTATGAAGTAACCCAAGACGTGGAATGTGAACAAACTATATATGAAGTATGTAATAGTGAATCAAGAGTTGGAATGACATATGAATGAATGGAGCAAATGTGAAAGAACATCCATGAGCAAGCACTGTTTATTACATTTTTTGGGACATATAGATTTTGAAAGATGTTTATTTATTTTTGGATTTTGTGTGTTTGTGTTTTTGTGTTCATTTTCGTGTTCGTGTTCATGTTCGTGTTATGTCTGTGTCTGTCTCAATGAGGATAGTGCATGATGTGTAGATAATTACGATGTATTTTGAATCCAAGACATGTGAAGAGAAATGGAATGCAAAGAATACACAGAAAGTGGTAGTAAATATAAATGACAGTACTCCCATTTTTTGTAGGGAATAGATGAGAGAGAGACATGATGTATAGGAATAAGTTATAGATAAGGTAAATAATTTGATTAGATGGGATGATGTGGATGATGAGTGAAACAACAATTGAAAATAGAATCCATATAATGGTGGTGTGTGGAGGACATGAGTGTGGGGATGAAGCAACAAGAAATATGTCAAGTGTGGTGAATTTTTTATAATGTTGGGTAGACAAGGAATTAAAAATAGATCAATGGGAGAATATAAAGTGATATGAAGCATGGTTATAGTGACGATGTAAGGTGGATGAGGAATGGAGAACATATTGATGTTTTCATGAAGCTTGAGAGCCAAAGGTGTGGTCTTGTGATGAATGGGTGTGATGAGAGGATGAATACATGGAATATTAAGGTGTATGTAGGAGTGGAGGCCAAACAAATGAGAATGTGGGAGAAAATGAAAATGATGTGAAAATGTAATTGAATGTGGAGGAGGATTGTGAGGAATATTTTTAAGAACCAATGGTTTTGTGTTCATGATAGATGATGTGAATGAAGAAGATGACTGTAATAAGAAAGGTTCTTGAATGAGTGATGATGGCAGCAAGAATGTATGTGTGGAAGAATGCACCAAAATAGGTGAAACAATGAGAGATAGTGTATGTGATTTGTGAGGAAGATATGGAAGAACAAGTGAATATAAATGACGAGGCATAGATGATAAAGGAGTGTGAATGAGCACAATAAATGGTATAGGATGTGATGGAGGTGTAATAAGGAAGAATGGTGCTTGAATGAGTGATGATGAAGGAATTGAGATGTATGTGGAGTGATCTGTAAGATAGATGAATTAGTGAGTGAATTGAGATGTGATGAAGAGCATGATATAGATGTGGTAAGTGGGGTGTGTATGAATTGTTGTGTATATGATCAAAGAAATTAGTGAAGTAGATGATGTGGTGGGAAGGATAATAGTGTATGATGATATATACATTGAAAATGTGGAGAACTGTGGAAAAGAGAATGATGAGACCATGCCCAAAGTGGAAGCACGTGATGGTGGGGATTGATAAGGGGATGATGTAGATAATGAGACATGAGAGGAGCATGAAGATGTTGAGTCCAAGGTGGAAACATGTAATGATGTGGATATTAGAGTGGGTGACATAGACTAGGAGACACTAGGTAATTTTATCAGTCCAAAGTGCAACCTGGATGAGGAAGTGCAAGTTATTCCTCACTTCAGCTGATACAATGGGAACTCCTCTAAGTTGTGGGTGACTCGGGTTGAGGAAAAACTCCAGAGTGGGTTGGTTCCTTAAGATAGATCACCAAACTAATTCTAGATGGCAGGGTAAAGGGAGAGAAATAAACATAAACTTAATGAAAGAAAGTAAATTAGGTGATACAACAACATTTTGGGACCTATGAATGCACAAAACACACTTGATTGACTGCAAAAAGACTGATAAAATTCACCTAAATTGATGTTTGATAGATATTTCACTCAAAGAAGACATTAAAATTAACTTAAATGATTTGTAAAACTAAAAAATAGCTTAACAGAGGGGTTTAGAGGTTATTAGCATGTAAAGGAAAGAGATTACTCACTAAAACATACCACAAATCTATTGTAACACACTTCACACGATTGTAATTGGAGAAAAAATGTCTTTATATTGCTTCAACAAGGTGCACAAGTACATAATTCTACATAAAAAAAGTACGTAGAATGAATAAACCCCCCTTTGGCTTGCAAAAACCAAGTACATATAGTAAAATCCACGAAGGAGTCAACTCCACTTGCTCAAAAAATAGAACTCTTAACCTCAGTTTGGCTCAACTAATTGGAGACAAATCTAGTATTAGTCATTCTTTCACAATTTTAATACAAATAACAAAGCTAGAATGTGTGCATGATTACAAAGGGAAAAAATATCCCTCCATGGTCTCCAAAATCTAAAAATAATCCTGCATTGTCTATTTCCAAGTGCTTGACTCAATCAAATGCCTTGTTGACTTGGGTAGAAATTCCAATTTTACAAAAATTAAGGTAATTGTACGAATGTGTATGCAAATATTAAGGTATTTTGGATTTGTTTTATTTGAAAAAAGTTATTTTTGTCTTACATTCATGGTTTCATCATGGGATCCCTTTTCTAATTTGGCTAGGCATAGCATTACCCTTTCCATGCAAAAGTAATAATTAAAATATTACAAATTTTAGCCAACATGTGCATGGCAAGATCACTATGGTAATACTTAACCATGATTAAACTAACCTAACCATGGATAAACTTACCCACATCACCCAAGCGGTTAGGGTTGAAACCCTAACACTATCATTTCATTTTGCATTTGTGAGAAGATTCTAGAGGTCTTGGTTGGTGAGGGGAAACTATGGCGATTTTTTTTGGCAACCGTGAATGCTTTCTCAAGCTCTGCTAATGCTTCCTTGTTCAAACTCTACTATTTTTCTTTTCCCATTCATTTTTTCCTCCATGATTGATAAGTAAGGAGCTCTGATCATATTAATGGCTGCCACTATTCTATTTTTGGGGTTGTATTGCAACTCTGCTGTCATTTATTATTACAAGTTGAGATTTGATTTGTTTATTTCCACAATGGTTTCGAACTATGGAGCTTCTGGTTTTGTGATTGGAAATGGGGGGTTCTGTAGACACAAAATTATGCACTTTATACATTATTTAGTCCTAATCTCATACTACTATTTAGAAGGTTCTTCATTGAAGAAAGTGTTATCACAAAATTACAGCACCCCCCAAGTTGTCCTAGGTGTGTGGGTAAATCAATGCAATTTTTATAACATGGGTTTATCCCTCAAGTTGTGGGACTTGCATACTTGAGATAACCCTCTAGAGAAGGTCGGATTCCTCTACCTAATCCTACTGCTAAACTACTCCTAAATGCAAAAAAAACGCCTAACTACACCTACCCTAAAAATTCCAAGGAGATAGGGATAGAGAAAGTGCATGAAAAGGAAAATACTACACTAAAGGGGGGTGATAGCACCAATAAAAGGGGCGAGATACTCTGCTTAAGGGAGAATGGAAGGAAGATGGAGTTGATAGAGGCCAGACAGGTGTGACACAAACCCAAATCCCAACTCGCGATCAAATCTCCATGAAACACAACCTCACAAACCTGTAAATGATAAAAGCATGCACAAAATACAACAACACAATGGAGAGGCAAGAGAAACGCAAGAAAAATGAGTTAGGGTTGAAGAAACACCACAAAACATGATTTTTATCACTTCAAAACATGCATAAACCATTTACATATAATGCACAAAGGCATAAATACGCTTTCCAGGTGCAGGAGAAGGCTTATAACTCATTTGAGTTGAGGGAAAAAATTTCAAGAGTTTCCGCAGGTCCTAGAATATCTCTAAAAAGTTAGGGGGTTGATTACATTATAAAGGAAAATTTCTAACCTACCCTCATTAACAAGGTATGGGCACCCATACAAATTCACTTCCCAAGGGTACTTCTATCATATGAAAACATGGGTGACATATCATATTAAATATGGTTGTTGAGCTATCATTTTCCCACCTACCTTCACCTTTCTTACAACTTGTAAGCCATCCAACCATGTGGCCCGTCTAACTTGGAGGGTTGGATATCGTCTAACATATAGACCATACATTTTGTGATGAATTCCCAACCTGATGGTCACCACCTTTACACCATGGGCCATCCAACTTGGGAGGTTGGATGACCGTCTAACCTATTTATACGCATCCAACTTGTGACCCAACCAACCCAAGCATCTAATCTGTTGGCCATACATATTGTGGCGAACACCCAACCTGATGGTCGTCACCTTTACACCATGGGCCATCCAACTTGGGAGGTTAGATGAGTTTGTAACCTATCCATACATGTCCAACCTGTGACTAGAACAACCCAAATGTCCAACCTTTTAGCCATCCATCTTGTTTTCCATACAATGCATCACCCGTCCAACCAGTTGTCCGACCCAAGCATTTTTTCTAACCTACTCACCCCGGCTCCACAATGACTCATCTGCCTCACTTTGCAACTTGGCCATCATCTAGCTTACTTCCAACTCACCAGACAACTTGACCATCTCGGTTCGTCGTGGCTCACTAGCTCGTGGAGCATGAAGATCAACTCAGTCGAGCAATCCTAGGGGTTTTTCTCTCTAATCCCTGGGGCTTAATTTGATGGTCATCCACACGTCCTAGAACTTGAATGTCTTAGTCTTTTCATAGTGAGTTATTTAAATTAACCAATGGAGGTGAATTTGGGATAATAGAAAGTACTAATTAAACTTCATCTTTTAGCCATCTTGTTTTATTTTATTTTGTTATTACTGACCTCTTGCACCCATATGCCCAATCATCTTCTGTCATCCCATGTTATTTTATCCTCAACTAGGGTGCCCAGATTAGTGCTGGGGCACTTGTGGGTGACCTGGTCCCACCAAGGGTGCCCCAGTCCCTTTTACACGTTCCTGCCACTTTTTGGGCTCTTTCTAGCCGTTTTAGATCTTTATCTTTTTTTTGGTCGGCCTTTTCGGGGTTAATTATGAAATTAGACCAAGAGAAACCTATAAATATAAAATTATGAGAGCATAATGAGGGACCTAGCATAAATTACTACTATCACTCATCTAGATTTTCATCCATCTATTACATTGGATATCACTTACATCCACATAGCTCCATTAAAACTATATGCCACATCACCCAGTCATACGCAATAATCACCGCCTAAAGTTAAACTTGCAATTCTAATTTTTTTTATAAACCCTTCTTATGTTGATGATTGGAGCCCGAATTAAGGTTACTATGATGATGAACCATTGGATGGTCACACTCCTCTATCGTGTCCTATCACTTTTGTTAAGGTATTTACTCCTTACATTGATCCACTTAATGTCTTTTGACTCAACTTTTATCATGTATACACTTGGGGGCATAGCATTGGTAGGCACTGAAAATAACGCCCTCCCATCCTCATTCAATTATCTGATTAAATATGTTCATTCATAACCATCAACAAATAAAACACACCATCACATTATTTTATCCCCCCTTTCATAACATCACCCGACCTAGGTAATCCACTAGATACCCTTTAATTAATTAAATTGATTAACAGGCCCACCTATCCTAAGTCATAACCCACACCATTTTATTCAATTAATTAATTAATTTATTTCCTATATCCCCATTCACCCCCATGTGAAATCACTCTTTAACAATAGTTGAATCTAGTTTAAAATCAATTACGAAACCTTTCAATATCATCCCATAATCATCCTAACAAACTCATTCCTAACTTAAATCTATATAACTGAATAAATCTCGACCTTAGTCTAGTTACCACATCTTATCCCTTGAAATCTCCAATCAAATCAAGTTTGAATTAGCAAGATAATCATCCTTATCACTCCTAAGCTTGAACTGACTGAAATCATGGGTGATTCTTTCAGTCATTCGGGGATCTATATAAACTAGCTTCTCTACATCTTTTGGGGATCATCCACAATAATTCACGAGCATTTTCAAGTTTTAAGTTTTCTATTCAAGTCATCAGTGTCACTCTACATCAAAGGAGATCACGTTATCATCTAGCATTCTCATTCATGGTCATTCAAGTACCTTGGATTCATGTTGAAGCATGTTCATCATCCAGCTGCAATCCGCACCAACTTCTCATCCCTCGTCATCAATCAAGGTCAGATATCATATTATCATTTTGTTTTACACTCCAGTATTCTTATCTGATCGTTTTTTATCTTATAGAAGCTTTTAAAGGACCATAGTTTTGTATTAGCTTAGTCAAATATTTCATTTTATCAGTCTGTTAAAAATCCTGTAGAATTAACTGCAATTCCCATGTGCATTCTATTTTCCCTGTAGTTAGATTTCATTCAATAATTCCTATCAATCATTTATATCTCTTGTGTTGCTAACATTTTTTAAGAATGGCTTCTATTAGATGGTCATAGGTGGACCCAATCATCCAATCACGAGCATTAACTCCTTACCGATCATCCATCATCCACTTCATTGGGAGCAAGTACGATATTTTGCATGACCTCAAGTTCTGTGCTATCCATTCATCCCCTATTCGACAGATTATGTAGCATTTTTTAATTCACCCAGAGGATCTGCGAAGTTACTGAATTTTTTTTGGAGGTTTACTATGAGGTGCAATGAATCCGATGCTGACCTCACTTGGTTTGAGAATTGTTATGAGGTTGGATTAGATATTCACAAAGGCTCCAACATTGAATCTGAATAATAATTTGAAAGTGAATCCAGTTTTAAAGATTACAACTCAAAATTTGCACGATAATATGACAGTGAATAAGAATACTTGGACTTCTTCAAGGATGAATATATCGAGGAGCCCGATTTATACTTCTTCAAGGAGGATGGCCTAGACTACTCTATGGGTTCAAACTTCTCTAAGAATCTAGACACTGATCTCAATTATGAATTTGAGCCTTATTCATATTTCCTGCTATCATCATCACTTTATTAATCTAAATGTTTCTGTAATATTTTATCATAAATTTCATAATCATATTTGTCATGTATCATTTCCATAAATAAAATTGAGTATTCCAAAGTTGGTTGACATCCATACAAGAAAGTCCTTTGACTTCTGGGAACTGGGCTTTGCCAGGTAACCCGCCTATCTATATTACCAATTCTATCCTTTGTTTAGTGTTGTTATTTGTAAGGTCTTCTCGAGTAGAGGAGCTGGTTTTATTTCTTCCACGGAGTGCAAAAATCCAATCATTCTTCCATCACATCTCACGGGTATCATTGAAAAACCCCATCATATCAAGGTTTGGTAAGTCTTATTGTCTTACTAACGAAGTTAAGTTGAAGAGTTAAGATTTATCTTAAACATTTTAGCACGCCTGGTGGGGCCCTTTTCCTTGTTAATTCATTAATAGTTTCGTCTCTTTTATTTTTATTTTTTTGGTTCTCTATTAAGTAATCGCTTGTGATTAGGGCAATCATCGACCTTTTCTTTCTATTTTAAATCTTTTTTTTTTGCATTCTTGCAATCGCTGGTGATTTTTCTGACTGCATTTGATTACTCTATAGTTTGCCTTTTTAATCTCTATTTTTTTTAGCTTTTTATCTTTGTTTTCTACCTAACCTGGTTGCAGGTTGCTTATGGATTGTGCTTTTTTTTGATTTCTCTTGAGCTTAAAAAAAATTTAAAATAAAAAAAGGAGCAATTTCAAGGTGAGTCCTAAAGCTTTCCTTTTTTCTTTTTGTATTGCATCCTTATTTGTTTTCCCTCATCCAAAGAAAAATTTCATTTTGGGTTTTTAAAATAACAAATTACATTCTCCTTGGTTCACATAGTCTAATTAGGGAAGGAAATTTGTTGCATTCACTTATTTCTTCCCCCACACACAACCAAATCACTTTAATATCAAAAAACATTTAAACAATTCCTACCTAGGTGGATACCTACTTGGATTTTATCCCCAAGAGGAGAAGTTGACTTGGTGTTCTGGCTTGAGTATAATCACATGTCTGTCAGTATATTGGAAAAATCACCCGACACCCTTATCACCACAGGACCGTGAAGTGAGGGGGTAGGCCCCAATACCACACCCGTATCGGCAGTTGTACAGAGTTGGGCCTCACGTACCTTCAGGTATATTGAGGACTCTGCCCTTAAACATTCCTGAAACCAACCATAGACTACCATTTCCTAGGACCTTCGTTAACCATCTTACACATTTCACTCTTTCATAATTAATCAAGATAAATATAAAACAATATTTTGTATTTTTTTTCCTATTGTTTGTAAATCAACCCAATTAGTTATTTTTCATTTTCTAGGTGTTTGTGTGTTTGTTTACCATGGTACTTACTAGACAACAAGCTTGTAACCAAAATTTTGAAAACATTTCCACCCCACTACCTATATCATTTCAAAAACATGTTCCACTTTATACTCCATTATCTACACCATTTCCTAGAAGATTTTCTACACCAATACAACAAAAAATCCCATTTTATCAAACAATTACATCCACTCCCAGTTCTAACGCCCAACAGACTTGGAATGAATTAGAGGAAATATATAATGAAGAAATTATACAACAAATTTTTAATTGCACATGCCAATATCATATTCAAATCCTTCATACACATGGACTAGGAGAAGCAGAACAACCCTTTTCTCCTATTTCTCAATCAGAGGCATCTGAACCTCCTTTCTATAATAGGGGAGACCCTAATTTCAAAGAAATGTTAGATTCAAACCCCATTTCTCTTAACAGTTATCTAGTAGTCAGGGGTGTTCAACTACAACCATTCACACCCCAACCAATTCCATACACCTATAATCCTTCATCTACCATAGCATGTCTCATCGATCAAAATCAATAACTGAATCCAACAATTATACTCATACACTTAAATAAGTCAATCTGAAACATCAAATTTCAGTCAACCTGAAATATCAAATGTCGACTCTTCTATTCCTATTAACCAATTTGAAACATCTAATGATCAATCTTCTACCAGTCAACTCAAGATGTATGATGTCTCTCTAGTTCCTATTTATGACCTTCATATGATTTCATCACAAAACACATCCACCCAACCATTTACATCTTCACCAAATCCTTCTATAGGTTCCACACCTCCCCTAAGCAATATACCTCCTCATACCCCTCTGGTATCTTCTATAGTTTATACACCTCTGGTAAGTTATGTAGCATTTTCCACTATCGTACCTTCATAATGGTTACTAGCCCCATTCAAAGCATCACTATGTCTATTCCCAAAAATGACCCACTAATCAATACTAGTGCCATTGTTAGCACTCAGACTGTTTCAAAACAAATACCATAACCATCATAGATTCTAATCTCCATGCCACAATCTACACCTCTTCAAAACATTCCACAATAAAATATCCCACAACAAAACATTCCACAACAAACACCATCCTTTGCTTTTTTCTGTTATATCCTTCCAACAGTCACTTACCTATTCACAACCACTCACCTATACATCAATGTCATTCTAGTACCAATACATACAACCCTCACAACCTTTAGCATCTCAACAAATTATTCCATCTCAACAAAACATTCCTTATCAACAAAATATCCCATGACAAAACATACCACAATACAAAAACATACCTGCAATACATACATACCTCAACAAAACATTTCACAATACAATGTCCCGAAAAATGTTCCTCAATAGAATAATTTCCCGCAACAAAATATTCCCTACCATCAAAACATTCCTTAGCAGTATCAGGCATACTCACAACCTAGCCAGTTTTCATTTCAACCTGGCTCATCCTCACAACAACAAGCTCAACCCGATCCTCTCCAAGCCCTTATGAACTGCATATCCAGTCTCAAAGTTTCTTCATCTGCACCCAAGAATGTTCTCTCCTATGACCAAATTTGTAATGAGCCCATTCACCCTTCAGTGTCATATAAAGCATATCCACCTCACTGGGAACTTCTAAAGTTCATCAAATTTTACAACAAGGAATATCCTCAACAACACATCCATGCCTTCTAGCATGCTTACTATATCTAATAGCTCACGACCAAGACCTTATGCTGAGGAATTTTCCCATGTCCCTTGTCGGTCCTGCCTTGGATTGGTACAATAGTATTCTACAATATTCCCTATTCTCCTTTGCACAACTCGCTCAACTCTTCTTAGAACACTTTTCCATAAACATAGCCCACAAATTCACTATCAATTACCTATATGCCATCAAATAATTCAAGGAAAAAATTTTTGTTGATTTTTCACCCGTTGGAGAGGTGTAATTAATCAACTATCCTTTTCATTACCAAAAACAAATTAATCAAAGTTTTCTGTTGTTCATGCACCAAACACATCTCATCCACATTATAAATCAAATCATTTGAAACTTTTGATGAAGATTTTACCATGGCCCGTAAATTGGAATTGCGAGCTCTTGAAGATGGTCGGGTTAAGCTTCGTCCTAAGAAACCAAAAGTTGAGTTTCCATCTAAGTCATCATCTAACCTTGATAAGTCTAAAATAATAATCCAATTCTAACACTGTCATAGTTAAATCTTCTCCCAAGGAAAAACCCACTATCGAGCATTCCCATCAACAACATAGCTATACACCTATAGGAGAGACTTATAGTGTAGTTTTTGACAAACTGCTTACTACAAACATGATATCTCTCCCACCTATTTGACCCATCGACATGTTAGTATCTAAACCCATTTGGTACCAAGATAATGACTATTGCAAATACCATAGGGTTAAGGGACATGACATCGAGAGGTGTTGCATGTTTCATAACGTACTTCAAGAATTGATTGACAAGGGTGAACTCCACTTAGACAATCCAAACGCACCCCCAAAATCTTGACATATTTAAGCAACCTTTTCCGAATCACCCCTCATCTTCAAATCAACAACAAATAAATTTTTTCCATACCATACATATGATAACAAAGATAGAGTTTATCCCTGGATCCACATTGTTACCTACCGAATCAAAACCTTCAAAATCAACACCAGTACCCAATGATCATGGAACTACAACTACTAAATCTTCATCTACTGAGAATATTACTAAAATTGTTCCCACATCCTTGTCACATGCCATTACCGAATCCATACCTATATCCTCTACGCCTCCCAAAACTACACCTAAAGCCACATCTGAAAAACAACCCAAAACTCCCTTTACCTCAGGGAAATTTGGCTCTCCTACATCCTCATCTAAAACCACAAAATTATTTCATAAACAAGGTGTTGTTCAAGTCTTCAAAATCCCTCAGTATGTTTTTCCATATCAAAACCCTTTGCATGGGCCCTGTTCCCTTATACTTGTTAATCACCCATTATTTCAGGGTCAAATTCCACCTATCAAGCTCCTACATTGAGTCTGTATCCTACACCCATCACTCCACAACATGCATCTATACTAGGTCCTCACCCCTCATCCCTTACATAGTCCAACTACCCTCAACAACGTCCACCCATATAGGGTCCTCATCCTCAATCCATTATGGCACACTAGAAAGCCTCCGTAGCCAACAAATAAACAATCTGTAACTAAAATATTACTTCCTCGCGAGGAGAATATAGATATAACCTCGTCACCATCCATGTCTACACCTAAGGGGCATTATGCCACCATCTTAGATGACCTCCTTCAGCGGTCACTTATTACGTTACCACCTCCCAAGCTATCTGATCATCGAGGATGGAAACCTTCCTTGTATGAATTCAATGTTTTATGTGATTGCCATAGAATATGAGGTCATTCCATAGAATATTATAGGGCCTTTCACTTAAAAGTTTAGGAAATTGGAAGTCTACTCTTCCTTCCTTCTGAATCAAACACAATGCCAACATCAACATTTTCATCATCAAAACCTGAATAATCCATGCCTAAAATGCCTACTCACCAAGTTGACGTCGTGCCCATCACTAATCATTCAAAAATTTATGACAAAGAGCCATCTAAGCCTAAGAAAAGTAAAACTTTCATTGTTATACCTCCACCTCCTGAATTATCCACTTCATCCAATAAACCTAAGGTATCTATTTCCTTAGCTCCCAAAGCATCTAATCAAACGCCGTCACCCAGAGCCAAAATTTCAATACAAGCAGTGGTGCCCCCTTTCACTACAGTACAAAAGGTTTTTATCAAGAAATTACACCAATCCCCCATTAGGATGTCACTTTATGAACTAGTTCAAACATCACCTTCTCAAAAACAAGCTATGATAGAATCCCTTCAATTCATAACCATGACGGCCAATGATCCCATTATTTTCACAAATTTTATAGGTGCCCTTAAAGCATCCGCCACTATATCATTTGAACCATCCAAAATTCCCTCTCTCAAACTGGAGGACCATGACCTGCCACTCTTCATCACTGCTCAGATCAATGACATCTCCATCAAGAGGGTCATGATTGATAGTGGTGCCACCATTAACATTATATCCTCCCTCATCTTTGACCAACTTAAACTACCCAACATTGTTATCGTTCAAACTCTAGTTTTACTAAGAGATTTTAATGACACCATTGCACCTACGATAGGCACTATTATTCTACCACTTAAATTTGGTGTCAAAACCCTACCCAAGCTCTTCTACATTATAGAAGGAGAGTTTCAATACAACATGTTGTTAGGATTCCCTTGGATATCACACCATGCATTGTGTTCCTTCCACCCTCCATCATTGTCTCAAATATGAACACAAGGGTTAGAATTTCACTGTCCCCGTTGATCCAAATCCATTCATTGAATGTTACATGACATACCTCCCAAATGACATCCTTGTACCTAAATCCACATCTCAATCATCTGATGAAGCGTCTACTAGCACATATATCCCCTCTTCCAAATTACGAGATGGTTCCTCTCTCAGTGAGGTTGTAAAATGTCTTACACTTGGGGAATACCATCTCCTCATGCTCAACTCCATCCCTTCACCCAAAACATATGGTCGCCCTAACAAACAACCCATGTATGAGCCAAATGTAGGAGATGTTATCTCTTATGGTCCTTATCTCAAAACAAACCTCGTCTATGGGGGACTCGATAATCCTTCATCCCATGTCATCAATCCACACCATTCCATGTCATTCACATTAGACTTCAAATCCCTCGATAATCCAAACTTCACTCATATGTATCTTCACTGTTGTGCATGGAGAGGTTTTTTCCTCGGTCATTATGAACAAGGAACCCATGACTTGATCATCCAATGTTCTCTTAAAGCCTATGAGAAATATGGTTTAGGTTATAAAAATTCCAACTCTAAAATATTCAAAGCCACTACATCCAAACTCACTACATCCATGCTTATTCCCGAACTAGAATTGTCATCACCAGTAAAACCTGAAGAATTTTTGGAATAAAACAACACTATATCCGTCCCACCTATCTTTTTTTAATCAATGCTATATCTTTAGGGCCGCTTACTTATCAATCCAGTCACTCCACTAAATCATTACCCCTTGTTTGGCCATAAATGGTTGAGGAAGATTCACCTACTATAGATATCCTCCAGTGTCAAGATGACCAAGATATCCTTTCCCATATGGGAGCTGAAGACCATTTTCTTAAGAAATCCCTACCATCTAACACTGACTCTCCTTAATGAATCCACCCTCGACGTTAACTTCAGCACCCCTTAGGATCCTTGCATAATTAAAGTCGGTCAATATTTAAATCCACAAGAATTGGATGATTTCACTTCGTTCTTAGCAAAATATTACCAAACCTTCATCTGGTCATACAGTGATATGCTTGGAATTGATCCTAACATCATCGTACAAAAAATAGTCACATATCCCGATGCTAATCCAGTTAAACAAAAACTTTGTAAAATACATCCCCGTATAGCTCTCCTTATTAAGGAAGAGTTGTAACGCCTCTTATCTACCAACTTTATCATACCCATTGACTATCCACAATGGGTCTCTAACATCATTCCCATAACTAAACCTTCAGAAAAGTTACGCATTTGCACAGACTTCAAGGATCTCAACCTCTCATGTCCTAAGGATGACTTCCCTCTTCCAAACATAGATTAGCTTGTTAACCTAATAGTCGGCCGTGAAATTCTCTCCCTCATGGATGGATTTTTTGGTTATAATCAAATATGTATTTCCCTCGAAGATCAACACAAAACTTCTTTCATCACCCCTTGGGGAACCTTTTGTTATCATGTCATGCCATTTGGTCTTAAAAATGTAGGAGCTACTTACCAATGTGCCATGACGTACATTTTTCATGACCTCATCCACAAGATTGTTGAAGACTACGTTGATGACCTTTTAGGAAATTCCAAATCACAAAAAGACCATCTTGACATCCTTAAATCAATCTTCACTCGTCTCATCTAGTATTGTCTTCGACTTAATCCCACAAAGTGTGTTTTTGGTGTCCTCATTGGAAAAAATTTAGGATTCATCATATCTATCTGAGGCATTGAAGTTGATCCAACAAAAGTTAGAGAAATCATTGAAATTCCTCCACCATCTAATCTTAAACAATTGTGTATCCTCCAAGGTAAGTTGCAGTCAATTCAATGCTTTATATCACAACTTTCTAACTGTTGTCAACCATTTCACCATCTACTTTGCAAGGACATAAAATTTCATTGGGATTTTGATTGTCAAAAAGCCTTTGACAAAATAAAACATTATCTATTATCACCTCCTGTGTTTACAACACCTCGTGAAGGGGAACCATTTTATATATACATATCCACTTCAGAACATGCTCTAGGAGCTATGCTCACCCACCATGATAATCAAGGTCGTGAACAGGCCATATACTATATTAGTCACATACTCCATGAGTATGAAACATGCTACACTGAAGCTGAAAAATTATGTTGTGCGTTGTATTTTGCCACCTCCAAAATTTGACATTATCTCCTCAATCACAAGACATATGTCATTACCATATTTAATCCACTTAAAACCATGTACTATAAACCTTATCATAATGATCACATAACTTGATGGCTTATGCCCATGATTGAATTTGACCTCAAAATCATATAACAGAAATATATTAAAGGTGGGGCCATTGCAAATCAACTCACTGATGCACCCCTTCCAGAAAACCAACTCCCTCCCAAATACTTTCCTAACGAATCCATCAACAACATCGATGAATCTAATTTTATTCACATTAAAATGAATCTCTTCTTCGATGGTTATAAATGCCAAGAAGGAGGAGGATCCGGTATCGTTATCATCCCCCCTAGAACATTCCACTTCTGTTATCATTCAAACTTAACTTCGAATGTACTAATAACATGGAAGAATATGAAGCCTTAATCATGGGTCTAACTACCAGCATTCTCTTAGGTGTCCACATTCTGGAAATCTATGGAGATTCACAACTTGTCATCAGTCAGGTTAAAGGAGAATATCAATGAAAAAATGAAATCCTCCAAAAATATAAAGTTATTGCTGATTTTCTCCTTGGTGTATTCGATCATTATACCATTCAAACTATTCTACAATCTTCTAATAGATTTGTAGAAACTATGGCATGTCTTGGATCCCTCACCCCTTTAGAAATAGAAAAATCAAAGGATAACACTAAAATGTTCATAATCGTTCAATGTTTGGACCATCCTTCGCATCAAAATGAGATTCCTCATATAAATGTCATTGAAAATAATCCACCTGATCTATAGTACACTCAAATATATGACTATCTCGTTGGATATAAACTTCCATCAGACTTATCACATGGTATTAAATGATCATTTCTTCAACGCGTCACTTGCTTTGTCATTATAGGTGACATCATTTATAAACGTAGCTTTGACGGTATACTATTACAATGTGTTAAATCACATGAATCAATTAAAGCAATCATATTTACATTCCCATACATCAATCTTCTCACATAGGCATACTCGTCACATGTTTTAGCATCGTCATTACCCGAAGACACACTCTTGTGCTTCGGTTCACACTTGATTGTTGAGGGATTACCACACATGAACCCTACACATTGCACTATAGGAATTACACACTGCATCTACTCACATATTACGCCTCATACACCATACATTCTACATTTAGTCTATAAATTTTTTTACATTTGTGCATTTATACATTATACATCATGTTAGTCATCATGTATGCACCATTGTCTACGTGTCTTACATCCTACACTACTTATCCTACATACTACATATTACATAGCACACATCTCTACATTACTAGTCTACATACACACGTTGCATTTTATTCTATTCACCATGTATTATACATTTCACTCATCACAGTGTCGTCTATTGTCCACACATATACAACATCACCTTCTATGCACTGCATTGTCTACCCTATGACGTACTTTAGTTCCTCGGTCCATACTCAACTACTGAGGGCTTACAAATTAAATGGACCTTACACTCATCACACATTTACTATTTCACCTTTCATCATGTGACAATCCTAGGCTAGTGAAATACACTTTCAGCTAAATCGTCATCTATTCCATCATTTTGTAGTGGTATGCACCTTAGGTTACATCACCACTCCCTCTTTTCATCTTTGTAGTGATATACGATTAGGGATAAATCATCACTCATCCATTCATCTTATAGTTATATACACTTAGGATAAATCATCATGTATACATTCATTTGGTCGTGATATATGCTTCAACTACAGGGTTCACACACACATCATCTCTAGGTCACATCTCATCATTACACAAATAACATTCATCACAGCGTGTTAAACACAACACACACTTCAACCATTTCCCGATGATGCACTCTTGTTTACACTTCATTCTTGACTACTGAGGGGTAAAACAAAATGAACCTCACTACATAAATTTCCATTCACTCAAGTGGCATACGGCTCCTATTACTCCATTTTGCATTTCATTTCTTCCATCCACAACATACTGCATATTATGGTTGTTTATACTATTGCTTATTTTTTCTTGTTCGTGGTCACTTTATTACACATGCTAGTTATGTTACTTATATGTCATTTATCTATATCATATACACATGCACGTTCATACCCATATCTAGTTGTGATCGTAGATACAGGTCTCTTACACGCAACATGGGTGCTCGCATTCTAATCTTCCTACACTGGTTGTTGGGGACATCCACATTTGTATTGCACAGGTGATATTGTTTCATTTCATACTTAACACTTTACATTCCTTGGTTATGCACACTTTTGACATACTAGTATATTTCTAACATGCTAACAGGTGCTTCATGTGCAACATTTGTTATGCATGGATATTTTCTTCCATACTTGTTTGTTACATTATCTGCTATTGTTTTCTCTTGTTTGCGGGCATTTCCCTTTGCTTGGTCTGCACACTTGTTTGTTGTTTACGGCCATGATGGCCTTGTGTGTCTTGTGACATCATGAATGATAGACCATGTTTACAGCCCACTTTTTGTGGCTTACTTGTCTTCTTGTGTGTCTACATTACTACTTTGTGTGATAGCTTTTACATTGTTTGTGTAGCTTACACATTGTTTTCCATTTGCATGTATGTTTTTTCACACTTTTCTTTGGCTAGACTTTTTGTTTGTGCATGCCTTTGTTTTTACCAAGCACTTTCTAGGGTAAAATTAATGCGGTTGGTCCTCTTTTGGGGCCACATTTCTCCTATCAGCAATGTCACATGCATTCCCAAAGAGGTGGACATCATTTGGGGTTTACATACTAACGCAACACATTACATCAATGCAATTCAATGCAATTTCGACCCTTGGCATTGTGGGTTTATATACAGTGAGTGAGTTCAGACCAGTTTATGAACTCCATACACAATGGTTTTTAAAGGACATGGTGTCCTTAGCATGATGGGAAGAAGTTACGGGCTTGGATGTTACAGTAGGTGTGCCTCTTTACACTACTTCGACTAGTAACATCCGATTGCCCAAAAAAATAGGATGATAAAGAGATCTCTTCACACACAGTTCAAGGAAGTAGTTAGAGCTTAGAGGACACATAGCATTTCCTCCCTACACTTCTTTGGCCTATGGCATGAGATCACACAAAAAAATTGCAATACAAGATATCCTTATACACTCTCTTTCTCGACATGGATTAGGTGCACATGTTCCATTTACATCTTCCATTTACATATGTGTATTTTACATTTACATGATTTCATATGCATACACCTTTTACATTACATTTTTACACATACATGCATATTTGACTACTTTATAATTTTCTCCTCGCAGGTCCAGTCATATGAGAAATAAGCAGTCAAATGGGAGCAACAATAGAAACAACAACGTCAACAACAACACTTCACGACAACACACACTTTACTAACCATGGAGGTATATCACACACTGCAATAGATACACATGCATTCTGTCCTAGGTTCACTCTCATCACTTTTTCTTTGCACATTTTTCATCTTTAGTTTCCATGTTCCTCTATATTGTTTTCATTCCACACTTTTTCTAGTCCTTCAGTGCATTTATACTATACTCTTCATGGACATCAGGTACGCATCTCTATCTACTTTATGTTATCGAGCTTTCCACTCACCAACATAAAGTGGGGGGAAATGTAGACACAAAATTATGCACTTTAGACATTATTTAGTCTCGGTCTCATACTACTATTTAGAAGGTTCTTGAGTGAAGAAAGTACTAATTAACCACCTTCTTTTGGCCATCTTGTTTTGTTTATTTTTTTTCATTACCAACATTGTACACCCATATGCCTAGTCATTTTCTATCATCCTGCTTTATTTTAGCCTTGAATGGGGCACCTAGATTAGTATTGGGGCACCTATGGGCACCCTAGTCCCACCAGCGGTGCCCCGGTCCCTTTTGTACTTTCTCGCCACTTTTTGGGCTCTTTCTAGTTGTTTTAGATCTTTATCTTTCTTGTGGTTGGCCTTTTCAGAGTTAATTATGAAATTAGACCAAGAGAACCCTATAAATATAAAGTACAAGACCATAATAAGGGGCCTACAATCATTCATTACTATCACTCATCATTAAGGCACGAGACTGGGACATCTGCATCACAAACTTTATAGGGGGGATTTTATTCTATTCCATGCAAACATGTTATTACATTTTCTACATCTAGTTATTATTCGATACTTCACAAAGTGTGACTGACACAAGAGCACCTAGGGCACATTATACACACACTCACCAAAAACTACATTTAGGTCTGAAATGTATTGCAACGCTCACCCATTCATTTGCATCTTTATTTTTTGGGGTTTTAATACTTCTTTTGGTCTCTTGCAGGTCTTCTCGTCATCTTGGAATATCAATGACATCGAGTCCAGAGCAATGAATATGATGTCACACACAGCAAGGGTTTCATATCACCTCCTAGCCCTGTGAAGATTAGTTTCAGAGTTTTTACCCAGACCAGGGCACCCAATTTGCAAACCAGAGCTCTCGCAGGTGCCCCAGTCCCTCTCTAGGTGCTCCAATCAAGAAAGATACTCCAGGTCCATCCTTTTTGGAGCTCCTGCATAGTCATTCCTTCTTCCTGATTTTCATATTAGCTCTATGGCACAGTCCTGTGAGCATCTATTATTCAGCTAAGTTATTTCTTCTTCTCTCTTGTACATTAGGGTTAGCATTTGATTTTGCATAGTTGCTTGGTCACTTTATATATTTTCTTTACAACATTTATCTACTTTATTTACAGTTGTTCATATCTTAGATTAACTATCCCCACATACTATATATTTAGTTAATCAGGATCTGTATTTGTTTGTTAGATGCCAATGAAGTTGATGTTTCATTTTTGTTGAAGCTTGTCAAGCACAAATCTTGCGAGTTCTTAAGCTGGGTATTATGGCCTTTTTTATCTTTCTTTGATCTATGTCTCATGTAGTTTTGTTTTGTATTGGATGGGTTAACTTCATAATTCATTGTCCTTAGTTAGCTCGCTATTGTGGTTTGAACAAGCTGGGATTGTTTAATGTTTTTCTCAGCATTCGCTCTTAACTCATCATATATCTTGCACCGAATTTGTGGGGTTTCCATGACTCGTGTGAGTTTTTCTTTTTGTGATTTAAATGAGCTCAATGCAAAGCTCGGGCTTGTTATGTTGTGTAATGTCTCATCTTGCCTTTATTCCATTCAACTCAACCAATATGTTGGCCTTGTGTTTATCTCATTTACTCATATCTAGGTTTTTATTTGCCATGCACTGCTTTGTTTAATGTTTATTTTGTTAGTTTGGCAAGATTTACCTGGCTCAAGATTCCTTTGTTTAGTCGTGGCCACTTCGTGGGTTTATTTGGTTCTCATGAACTCTTAATGTTTGGGCTAGCTCAGACTTGTTCTCTACATGGCTCGGTGTATAACTGTCACCTAGCTCTTTGGCTAGGCACTCAGCTCGCCATTATTTTTCTATAGATCCCGAGTTGCATCTTGTTTAACCTTAGCTCAGGGTTCCTTGTTAGCTCTTAACTCAACTCAGTGTTGGCCCTTTTGGCTTGTATGTTACCTTTAAGAGCTCTCGCTCCCTGTTGTATGGATTCATGTTTCTAGACTCTTCTTTTAGCTGGATCAGTTCCCTTGGTATGATCTCACTATTAGGGATACTCTATTTGGAAGCCTATGCATTTAGCTTGGGGTTTCTTGTTGAGGTAAGCATTTTCATTAACTATTTCAGTTTTTCAATATTTGAAAGCTAGGGGCTTTTACAAAATATTCCCAAATCTTTATTCTGATTTGTGTTAGTGATCATAAATACTGAAATATTCCTTTGAAATCTGAAGAGTATACTTTGTAAAATGGAAATTTTTGTCCTTGTAACTTACATTTTGATGATGTGATTGGATTCATTCTTTGCTAAGCTAATACCCTTTCCAGATCTGAGGGTTTCATCACTAGAATCTATTTTATCTTTCATATGGATGGTTATAGATTAAAAATGAATCCTTTATTCTTTATTGAAGGCTTGCATGCTTACATCTTTCAAAAAAATCTAATCTCGTTATTACTCATGAAGGAAAAACATTCCAAGATTCATTATGGTGGTTGTTATCATGTTTCACTCTGCTCTAAAATTTTTCAAGATGTAATATTTCCTTCATCTATACTTTGATTATTTTGTCCTTTTGAAAAGGTGCCTCTTTGTTAAATGCCTGAAAATAAGCTCCTTTGAGTATGACGTGGTTATGTTTTAAAGTTAGTTCCAGTTTTGTGAAACTTATAACATGGCCCAAATCAATTGAAGATCGACTTTGTGTAAAAAAAATCATTATTGGAACTAAAATATATACAATGTCATAGCATAATTTTGACTTCTTGATTCTAAACCATATGTTTGGTTGTAATATGAATGTGAAATTATTTCCCTCATCCTATTGCAATCATTCTTACTCATATGTTTTACTTCTTTGATGGAATTTTTTGTGAATCTAGGAAGAAAACACATTTATATTTAGCTGATGGGCACTTCTAAAAACCTTGCTTTGAAATATTTTGTTGTTCTTTGCAAATTGCATGGATGTAATTTTTTTCCCTATGAATGATGATTTGTAGATTAAAATTAATTTCTTAGCCAGATGGTTGCAAAAGTGTTATAAATATACTCTCGAAATTTGGTTTTACCCTTTAATCTTAACCTAGAAGTGTATTTGATGAAAACTTACACTTTGCATCATGTAAATACATTCTCAAAATTTACATACCCCTTGCATGAGATATTTTCATCACTACAACTCTATTTAATATGAAAATCATACCTGAAGCACATTTGTGCTTGATAACAATGCAAAACTATATTCTTTCCCTGAAAGTATGTTCATCCTATTTTGCGTTTCACTTGATAATGCATATAAATTCAAAGTTGGAAATATAATAGGGTAGAGTAACCTAGATCTCTAACTACTTCTTTCTTCCATTTTCCAAGTACAACAAAGCTACAACTGGACTCATGTAGAAGCAACCTGCAAGGAAGAGGATCTCGTCCAACAAGCAATGACGAGTTGCCCTTACTCTTTACATTTCTAGCTTTAATTTTATATGCATTGCTTTAACTTTCAGCCATATCCCATGGCTTCTATGGGATCTTTGTACAATTATTCCTTATGAATATATGCAATTTCCTTAAGTAATAAGTTGTATAGTGTTTCTTTTGCATTTATTTTCAGTTACGTAAACTTAAAAGAACCTCTGCAACTCAATACAATAAGACAACATCATATAATCTTAAGGAACTAAAATGAATTAATTGTACCTTTATTTGATCATCAAGAAAAAATTAGTAACACTTGAAGCAATTGTAATTTCCTTTGTCATTTGAAATCTGTAACTTAATTTGTTGTTCCACTATGCACTTTCTAATGTGTGATGTCATTCTCATCTCCACCCAAGCCCCGCAACAGTCTTTTATGGCAGTTGCATGGTCATGGTGAAGAAGACATCTTGGAATGGCATTATATGTGTGGAATTGTATCCTAAAATATCACTTCAAGTTGTTGATTACATGTATGTTATTACTTCATCTGTCAATATTAAGTAGTTGGAAATTTTTTTGTAGCCCCTTCTAATGATGACTAAAAATGGTCAACCTGTACAAATGAGGATTGGGAGGTAGTGGAAAATGATGAGTTAGATGATGGGGATATGACACATGGAGAAGAAGTGGGAATAGTAGTAGTGTGTGAAGTGAGTAGATTGGTATTAGTAGAGGGAGTGGGGGGAGAGGGAGGCTCAACAACAATGTCCCCCTTGTTGAGAAGGTCTTAAATGATGTTATGAATTTTGGGACATGAGTATGTGGAATGCCCATCAATACGATGATATGGACATGTTTCATGGGATGAACACCATAATGGTAGGGGCAGTTTGGGAGGGAGAGTGATGATATGGACATCAAGAAACTTATGGAGAATAGAAGAAAATGACTCACTCAAATGAGTTAATTTGAGAGGGGGTTGGATAAAGCAATGAGCCCTGGTAGAACATGAAGAATGAAAAGATGTGGGTGTATAAGGTGGTGATATGTGAGGAGGATTTAGTTGGATGACATTGTGAACATGGAAGTGTGATGATGGAATGGGTGGAGGAGAAACTGAAATGTATGGCAAGGTAGTAGGATGCCCAAGATGGAAATCCTCAAGGTGTTGTGTTATATGCACGACCTCATCAAATGTGCATAGTGGGTGAATTTATAAGTGGAGTGAGATGTGAGGGACATAAATTTTTGAAAAGAGTTTAATGAGCTCATATTTTGAGAATGGAAACAAGAGGAGGTGAATAAGTGCACACCAATGTCCAAAAAATTAAATAATATTCCCATTATGGGACTGTCGAAGCATGTGAAGGTCAATTAGTGTTTCTTTAGGTGTAATATAGATGAAGAAATGGAATAAGAATGTGTTAGGAAGTTATGTGAATGTGTAAATTCTAAGTTATGGGTGACATGAATAGAAATCAAGTGCTTTTCTGGTGAGTGAAAGGGGGAATGCACGAAGGAGTGCGTTGTCATGTTGAATGAGGTGACATACATAGAAAAAGAGATGCAAGTGGTGTTGGGGGTCCTTGGCGCCATTGAATTTATCAAATGTGGGAAGTTTGAAATGTGGAGGATAATGGCAATGGTGTATTGTGGGGTGAATAGACTTATTGCAAATTATGTGATAATTTTGTGTGGGGGGAGTTCCCTCAAGTGTTGGGACTCAATCTTGACAATACAGTCAAGGAGGTGTTGGTGGAGAAATTTAGGGTGAGAATGAGTATAGAGGTGCCTAGAATCCATGAGGAATGATAGTCACACCTTCGACTAGGACTGTGAAACATGAGTGAAAAGAATGAGAAGGATGGATAAGAAGAAATAAAAATGGAAATAAGATATGAACGAAAAATTATAGCACAACCACAGTTACATCTGGCTGTGGGAAAAATTTGAAAAAAATTTGAATGTAGGAAACGTGTTTGATGGAAAATAATAGGTTAGTCGCAGTTGTGACCAAATCTGGGAAAATATGAGATGAAAAAATCGCAGGACAGTTGCAGTTGCAACTAGGACTGGGAAAATCTAGGACTTAGAATGACTATTAGAAATGGATATGAAAGTGTGAGAGAATGTTGTTAAAAATTAAAATAGTCGAGGATGTGACTCATAAAAAATGTAAATTACGATGAGGTTTCTTTATGATTTGGATAATGTTGTTTTGTTTGTTTTTTAGGTTGAATATTGGCCCGATTAGTTTGGTTGCTTATGTAAAAATCTCTCTCTAGCTACCAATGTTATTTGAACGACTACTGTTCACCAGAAAATTTCTAGTCACATAATTTACCCTCTTGATAAATCAAGATGGGGTTGTTACCAAATGAAAAATTGGATCTACTTCACAGGTGGAAATAGTCAATCAAGTTGGTCCATTGATACTTTTCACCGGTGATTCCTATCAATGTGTCAACTACTTCGGGGTTTATTTGGTACTCCTCACAATTCATTTTAGGGCTTGTGCCCAAATACTTCCCATAGTTATGCAAATAGTTATTTACCCTTATCTGAACCTATATTTAATGTGTATTCATTCCCAATTCTTTCCCTTAAGAATAACAAGTTTTTTTTTATGTTTTTTATAGAAACAAAACTATAGAATAATCATGTTTGCGACTACCCTACAACTAGAGTGTTAGATTTTTTTGGTAGGAAAAATCGCAACACAGTAGTAGTTGCGACTGATATATGACAAGATTTTTTTAGCAGATTTGCAAAACCAAGTGTTAGTTTTGCAACAGAAACGTTACGGAAAAACAACACCAAACTAAAAAGACTGATAAAACCCTAAACAAAACAATATTAGATTTAGAAAACAAACTAATTTACCCACAACCAAAATGGTCCCATCCTGGTCACCAAAATGTATGCCTAGATTTGGATCACCTAGAAAATGTGTTAGTTGATATAAAAACCACCAAATCAATGCTACTAAAAATAATAGGCTTCTGTTTCCATTGAAAAAGTGAGGGACAATCATGGGTTCTTTATTGAATAAAGTTGGTAAAATCTTCCTAGTTTGAATCTATAACCTACACAATTGGAAAAATATTAGTTTTTTTGTAGTTAGGGGACCTCCCTCAATCAAATCTCTAATGTTTTAAGGAGATAAGAGACATTTTATTGGAGTAAAATGACAAAAAATGCATGAAATTGAAATAGTATACCTAACACAGTCGTAGGCCAATTGTAATTCTGATTCAATAAAATTCACATGGATATCACAAGACAATCACAGTTGCGACTGGAACTAGTGTTAATTTTTTTCTAAAATAGTGATGTAGCAAGTTGCACCTATCCTTTGTTATCCACCTTCACTTCGTTGAGATATTCAAAACCAAAATATGCAAGTAAAGAAGCAAAAAATCAAGTATGGGCTCAAGTGTACAAAGATTCAAGGGGTTGGAATGATGTGCGTGAGTGGTGTTTTATAGTTTTTGATTGCATAGGGGAATGGGACACATATGGGTACAATGTGCATAGATGGGTGAGATGATAAGGGTCCATAGTGCATTGGGCATGCAAATGGGTAGGTGGGATGGATAGAATTAAATGTGAGTGGATGAGGATTAGTAAATGAATGATGAAGTGTCTTTTATCTCCATTTTTATGGGGTTTTATATTTTTTAGTTGCTTTTATGGGATTGTTTGAGTTTTTGGACCCTGTATTATTGTGTTTCATGATTTTTTTGGTATTTTTGAATAGGCTATATTATGTGTAATGTGTGTTTTCTATTTTCTATCATTAGTTACTCAATATGAATTAATAAGGGACTTGAGTGAACCATATCCTTTTTTAGAGAACATGCTTTGTATATACCATAAGGATATTAGCCATGCGCCACAACATGTGCACTTATTACAACAATAAAAACATGCATGGATATAAACTATCCTAATTATATGAAAGAAACTAACCTAAGAAATGTAAACAACATATATCCTAATGGCATTTTCCTTATTCAATTACAAAGTAGGACCTTCATTGTAAATAGGGTTTTAGCCTACTCCCATTGAAGTAACCTATTAAAATTTCTCCATTCATATCCTTCAATTTGCATGCCCCAGTTGATAAAATTACATGTATTTCATATGTGCCTAACCAATGTGTTTTCAAATTTCTTGGATGTTGCTCAAATTTTCATTCATAAATTAGTACTATGGTGCTGAAATTTTGCTCTTAAGTGATGATCATGTCATTTTTTGTCACACCTTTTCTACACCTTGTCTCCACCTTGCTCGTACTCTTCATTAATCCAAATACATGAGGTTAGTTAAGCACTCCATGATTGAGACCTCGCCATCCAAATTCATCACCCGTGTTATCCTTAGCAATGGAACCATAAATTTGATGTGTAGCACTAGCTCTTTGAAGAACACCTGTTGGAAAGGTGTTGTTTTATTTAGTTTATCGTAGGTTTTCTTATATGCCTATAACACTATTGATAATTTATCATCCTAATCCTTGTGCCCAACATCACATATATTAGTCAAAGTATTGCTCGGTATTTTGTTAAAAGCTTCAATTGTTGCATTTTCTTATGGGTGGTATGGTTTTGTTTTATGGTACATGACCATGAATCTGAGATAATTATGTGCATTATTTCATATAGGAAGTGTGTTCCTTTGTCACTTGTTAGGATCAAATGACATCCATACCTATTAATAATATTTTCCCATATAAACCTAGTTGTTGTTGTTATACAATCCTTTATTGGCACAAATTTGGCACATCTTGTTAAGTAGAATGTTTCTGTGATGATATAACATGATCATATCCATCATATTGCTAGATTGATTGGTACCACAAATCCTATAGCCCACTTTTCAAATGGTTCTTGAGAAAATATTTGACACAAAGGAATTACATCTCTTTTATTTGGCTTTCTGATGCACTGGTAAATATCACAGTTGAATGTGTATTCCTTCCCATCATGAAATATGTTCTTCCACCATAATCCTAATGTTAAAAATTGTATAGTAGCATCTCCAATGTAATGTCCTCCAACTCATGTGATTTTCACATAATCTCCTTTTGTTCATGCTCCATTACATAACACCTTAATACTTTTTCTCTTCCCATTTGTATAATGCATCATTGATTATTTGATAAGGGACATCCTCAACAACTATTTTCTTCTTCTGGTTTGATTAAGGTGTTTGACTTTGTGATTTTGGTTCTTTTTATTGGATTCTTTGCCCTCAAATTTGTTTTTTGTAAAGGGTTTTTTGGTCCCTTCAAAACCAAATCTTATTACCTTATCTTAAAAAAGCTATTTTCTTCTTCTATTGGGTACTCTAGTTATTTGACGTAATTCTAATTTTAAGGAATAGCATGATATCACTTAGTTCATCTGATGCACTTATAACTTGTAGTAGTTGTGCATCATGTATTCCATCCTCTATTGTTTCTACTTCTTCACCACTGGTGATGCACAAGAGATGATCAGGTCTTGCATTATTATTACCTGAATTGACTACTACTAAAAACTAAAATTCTTGGAACAAAATGATCCATCTGCAACACAAACTTGTTAACCAAATGTTTCAGTGTCATACGATCGGTATAGAAGATAAAGTGCATCACTAGAATATATTTTCAAAAAAATGTAGTGAATAAACCATTGAAATTCCTTCTCTTTTGGATGTAGTATAATTTTATTCTACAGAAGTTAATTTTCTACTTACGAAAAATATTAGATGATCCACATTTTCTTCTCTTGGTTGTGCAAGTATAACCCCTACTATTGTGTCTAACACTTCTGCATGTATATGGAATGACTTATTCCAATATGGAAATCTTAATATTGGCATACTAGAGAGGTGCTCTTTTATTTCTTCAAATGCATTGTTTTGATCTATTTCCCTTTCAAATGGTCCTTGTTTCTTCATTAGTTTTTCTAAAGGTGCAACGATCTTCGCATGTCCCTGTATGAACTTTTAATAGTACCCACAATGTACTAGGAATGCATGCATGTCCATTTGTGTTTGTGGGGTATCTAGTGATAAAATGAATGCAATCTTTGTTGGGTCAACAACTAATCCACCCTTGTAAATGATATGACCCAACAATGTCCTCAAAGGAGTCATAAACACACACTTCTTTAAATTAAATAATATTGGTAACTACTTACAACGCTCAAACATCAAGTGCAAACATTTACAATATGATATTTTACTAACACATAGACCATCCAATCATCTAGAAACACTTGTAGAAATTTAAGAATGAATTCTTCAAATGCAGCTACAACAATCTGTGAGAAGATTACGGGTGAGTTATCTAGCCCAAACGACATAACTATGTAGGAAAACAATGCCCATTCTATTGTAATTTTTTTTGTGTGATCTTCTTCAGTTATTTGGACTTGATGATATCCAAAAAATCTATCCATGAAGGTGTAAATTTATCTTCCAACTACTCCTTCCATAATTTCTTCAGTAAAGGGGTAGGAAAAGGGTCTATGACACATACTACATTTAGAGTCTGATAGTAAACAAAAATTCTAATATGCCCATCATTCTTAATATGTATCACCATTGGGCTTACCCAATCAGATTATTTGATTGGCATAATGACTCTAGTGGCTAACATCCTATTTATTTCTTCCTTGAATTTAGTGCTTAAGTTTGGATTCATCCTATATGGTCATTTACATATTGGTTTGGTGCTTTCAGCCAACTTGATATAAATATTAGCCAATGATGGGTGTAATCCTTTCATCTCTTGATAAATCCTTGGAAATAGGTCCTAGTATTCGCATAGAAGTTCTACTATTTTTACAATTTTAACTTCAAACCAAAAATCTTTGATTATTGCAACTTTTGATGCTTCTTCGATGTGAATGTTAGTATTTTTAGACTTTAAAGGTTTGTTATATGATGTGTTATCTTTATCTTTAATATCTACTACTTCCCTAGAGCCATATGTAGTTTCAAACTCTATAAGTTTTATGTCTACTTCATGAATTTGACAAGCCATCTTTTCCTTTCCCTGGTGCTTCTAGTTTCATTCTATCCAAACATCCTCATATTATTTGCTAGAATCATTAATGGTGTCCCATTCTTTGAACATATTTGGCAAGGCCATACCTTTCTCCTTATGAATCCTTAGCATTAGGTCTTCCATGACGAATTCATTCCCAAATCTTGCATTCTTGATGTTTTATAGTGATGGATTCATTTTGGGTAAATCAGATGTAAAGGAGAATGTTTTCACGAAGTTAGTTTTTAAGCCTTCCCAGCTAAATTTTCCTTGATGTGCTTCATGATCCACATACCATGCGTGCACCTGAATTCACAATGTATAATAAAAGGTATGCACCCATAGTTTTGGTCTGAGATTTTTGGCGCCTGAGTTCCAAGCTTCTTCACATTACTTTATATGTTCTTCTAGTTTTTTACTCTATTATGACTTGGAAGTCATCGTGTATGATTGCCATGTTCAAACCTTGCATCCATAGCTTCATTTATTTAGTCCCATGTTTGTAAGTATGGTTGATGGTTCATCCACCATTTAATTATTGTACCATTCAGCCTAGACTGAGCACTCACCTGAAGCGCGCAAAGGTACCAGGTCCCTCTTTAGGGTTATTGTAACAGGATGTTAACATGATGAAGGAAGTAACATATAGGTTCATAACTAATCCATCATTCCAAAATGCATGCTACATTCAGATCTATGAAATAAACAAGCTTAAACAGTAATCATGATTGAATTAATAACATGCACTACTCAACTACATAGAATGACACTTAGATTCAGCCAATATCTTCCATCTATTAATAAATACAGAAGCTCCTTACAGTATTGTCAATCTATACCAATGTGCACGTATGGAACTGATACAATAGTTCAATCATATGTGTATATTCTCTGTTACACACATACATACATCTCCTTCCATACATCCAACTCTACTATCTACTCCTATACCTAACATCATATATATAGGGTGGGGACTTTCCCTTCACCACTTATCTATTCCAGAAATAGGTCGCATGTGTATTAATAGCCACACGCCATTTACAATCATAGCCACACATGCAAGTGTGCTATCTATAGTCCTCTTGTAGTTAACTGAAGTGTCCAATTCTATTCTCAGCTTGTCTCCATGCATAAACACTTCGAACCACTTCTCCAAAGATAGACAATGCATGGCGTGCACATCTCTGCATCGTTGATGTGTTCCACATGCCATCTTCTAAAAATAGGTCTTCATGCTCAAAATCTACTAAGTCCTGAAATCTAAACTTTCCTTCCACGTGCGGGTCCTTCCTGTCCTTCCATGCGCCCTTGGTTCTGGGCCTTCTATCCCATGCGGACTCCTTGTGTGATCTTTGACAAGTATTCTTTGATCAACATTACCCCACACTAATCTCATTGTCATCCCAACAATGGGTATGTCCAAAAATTGAAGGAAAGAATAGAAGAATGGAAAGAATAAGAATAAAAGAATGTAGATAAATAAAGAATTTCTATGAGGTTATTAGGCAACCTCCTCTGTATCAGTTTGCAGTATCAACTCTAGATACTCTTCCTTTATTTCGACCTCTAATACCTGTCAGTCAGTGAGTGCTTGCTCTACTTTTTCTGGGATGTCCATAGCAATGGATTCCAACTCATCCCTCACAATTTCTCCCTTCTCATTTTGTAGAACCAACACAACACTGGACATTGATGTCATTCTTCCTTCTAAAAGGTCCATCTTCTGTGTAATCATCTTTCCAAGCTCTTCCAGCTGAGTCTTGTGTAGCTCTTGTGTTGTTGTCAGGGCCTCGTGCTTCTGTTTAACCATTGACAATCTTTCTGCGTGGCCCAATGTCTCATCTTTCATCACTTTCTGGACCTCGTTATTCTCTTCGAGGGTCTTGATGTTGATAAGCGCCTCTGGAGTTGTGCATATATTTAAAGCCTGGTTTGCTTTCTTCAATACTTCCTGTAATGCTTGCAACAACCCTTCATAAGATGTAATTTTTCTCATCACAGATGCTTTCTCTTGTTTGGCATCTTGTTCAGAGTGTTATGGTGCTTGCATACACAGAGTTCCATCTTCAAGTACCAAGTCCACCAACTTTCCCACATAGTGTATCGCTAAAGGAAATGTTTTTGGTACCTTGGCCTCTAAGTGTGGCCTTGCTTTGATTACATTGTCCCCAATCTCCTCTGTGATGCTTATGAACACCTCATTCTTCTTCTGCGTGAAGTCCCTCTCCTGTGTTATGTGTGCTATCTCTATGTCCTTTGTCTTCAACTCCTCGCACAATGCTCTGATCATGGAAGCTTTGTCCATGTTTCTTCTAGCCACCTCAGTAGAAACTTTCACCAATGCATTGCTGACTTGCTCATCTGACATGACAGTAGGCTTTACTGTCATGTGTCTAGCTTGAGGTACCTCCTCAATCTTCTCGAAATGCATGACTCTTCACACACATCAAATTCAGGCTCATCCATGTGGGTGTGCATTGACCACGATAGTTTCTTTCGAGTGTGCACCATTGCCATATCTTCATCCATTAACTCCTAGCCAAATAAATCCTTCTGCGCTATCATGCTCTGGAAGCGGGTGCAGACAATTTTTCCTACATCCTCTGCATACCCCATGGCCGGTGGAATGTGCTCTCCACTTGTTCTTCTAGACCTTTGCTACTTAGGAACTTTAGCCTCCAAATTTGGGACTTGTGTCTCCATGTCCTGAACATCCTCTGTAGCTATCTCCTCTAGTCTTTTCTCATCCTCTTCTTTTTCCTTTGATGCCTCACCCTATTCTTCTGTGTCCTCTAGAAGTGTAGGAGAATTAGGCATGCTTTCCTCTGACTCTTCCACCTCCTCATTCAACTTCAGTTTCCTCCTTCTCTACGCAGTAGCCTCCTTTTGTGGGGAGAGTCTGGGTGATTTATGCACAGTGGTTGGAGTAGCACCTTGGGTCCTTGTTCTCCTAAATACCCTTTTAAACCTGTGCTCCCCTTGGACTGCATTCACATCCTCATCATCCCCCTCTTGTGGCTGAGGTGGTGTAACGGTGCACTCAGCTTCACCTTTACTTGTAGGATGTCTCCTACCCCTATGCTCCAAACCACCACTATCTTCGCGCTCCTCCTCCTCATCCTGCACTTCAACTGGTTCTATGGGCTTAAGCACTGGGATGTTCTCCATTGTATGCTTTCCCTTTGGTGGTGCTGGAAGTGCGAACTCACCTTCCACATATTTGTTATTCTCCATTTTCAGCTTCAACTGGAGATACACCAATGTTGCCCCCACATCTGCTACAGCCAAGCTTATTGGCTTGATATTCAGTACTTCTGAAATGATCCTCTCTGTATAAGCACTTCTACCAGGGTACACATACTTCTTCCTCAGTGTATGGTAATCACAGTCTACCTTATCTACATTGAAGACCAGTCGGTGCGTGTCTGTAAATCTATGAACAGATGCTTGAAAATACCTTGCAGTGAATGTGTAAGGAAACTTGCACCAAGGGCTCTAGACTCCATCTTTCATTGGGAAGCACATGATGCAAAAATGCTGATATATAAACAAACTAAACTTGTTTCCCTACCACTACTGGTAGGTCCTTTGGGATGCGCCACTCTTCCCCAAATGCCACACAGAGCCTGTCATACCACTTCTCCACCCTTTGCTTTACATCATCTGTCATGGCCCCCTTGCATAGGTACTTGTTGAATCTTTCAGCTGGGGACTTGTTCTCCATGGGGTATTCCCATACGTTCTCCTTCGGTCCATCTGGTACTCTGATCTCCATAAATACCAGTGATAGTAGAACAGCCCCAAAGCTGATCTTCCCTCTTGTGCGCACTTCTTCGACTATTTGCTCTGTAATATAGCCTGCAATGTTGTAGATTGTCCCTTCTGACATCTTATGTGCCACATGCAACCACATAGTATTTACCTGAGACCACCGCTCCTGATCATTCAACTTGGTAACAAGGTGGGATGCAGCTTGTACAACTGGACAGTTCTTCAATTTATCTATGTCCATTCTGCATGGACCCTTCAAGTATCCCAACTCCTGTTTGGTCTTTACAATCACAGATTTATCTACAAGATCACCTTTTATATCTTCTCCTATGGCCTTCAGACCTGTAACTGATGAGACAAGTGCAGATGAGATTCTAACTCTGCATCCTGCAAAGTAGAAGAAGTCTTCGTGCACCCTGCTCATGAGCCACTGATACAAGGGCTCATACTTCCCAAAATATGGAAGCTCATACAACTGGTAGACCCCAATTCTCTTCAAAATATTTTCACCCACATCATCATATACTGGCATGTCCTCCACCATGCACTTATTCATTCTAGCAGTGAGCAAGGAATCGAGCTCCTTCTTGTTTTCCAAAGTCCTGTGATTATATTCACTCACTTTTCTCTTTCTGATGGGTGAATCCCATTCTTTCCCGATGATGACTCCTTCTGGATATTGCATCTCTAAAAAATGGCTTTCGGGTGCCATTTCTTCCTCCTCAATGACTACCTTCTTCTTTCCTTTTACTGTTACTGCAGATGCCTTCTTCAGTGCCATTTTTACCTTGCAAATGTCTCCTCTTCAACTCTGCAACTTTGCGAATCAAACCCTAGCTCGATTCAATCATGCCCTAGGTGGAAACTTCGTAACCAAACCCTTTTCTATCTCCCTACTTCACTCAAACCCTTCACCACTGGGGATGCAAGCTTCTTATCACACAGATCTGGTTGTCATGCTTGGTTTCACACCCTTCGCACCTTAACTCGATCACTCATCTCTTCACACTTGGCTCTTTCTTCAAATACTCTTAGTTGCAATGGTAAAAATGAATCCACATCCCATCCTTATATAAATTTTTCAAAAAATTTCAAATTTTGATGCATTTATTGCTCCTTCACCTACCAAATATCCCCTCATTCATTGACCAAATCCATTCATTCCACGCGGTACATCTTTGCACCCAGCTATAACCTTCTAGCATGCCTTCCTACCCTCTGGTCATAGACTTCTCTTCAGCGTGCGCTCCTGTGCCTGAGTACCTCATCACTGTACCTTCTCCTGGTAGCTATCATGGCCTCCGCTTACCTCACGTTATACTGTTCTTTCATTCATCTCCATCCTTGGTCACTTTTGAGAAGCAATCCTCTTTTGACTTAAAGCACACCCGTAGCAGCTTATTCCTTTCACCTTTCAATTCCCACAGTCTTTTTCTTGGATAACTACAACCACCCCACACTAAAAGTATGTGCAGTCCTCTGCGCATAAATAGTCTTCATACAGTAATTAGCTTCATGCATGCACAAGCGTGCTTATTACACAAGAACAACAACAAAATTGACAAAGCATAGTGACAATGAAGGAAATACATTAAGGAAATACAAAAATTGAAAACCTAAACTAAATGGCAATACTACCTTATTACAAACACCAAGAAGACTTATTTATAGTAGGGCTTCAGCCTACTCCCGTTAAAGTAACTAGGTAGCCATGTTCCATCAAGTGCTTCTAACTAGCAAGCACCTGATTCAAGTATAGAAGTGATAACATACGGCCCCAACCAATGTACCTTGAGCTTTCCTAGATGGCACAAAAACTTTGAGTCATAAAGAAGTACCATTTGTCCAATCTCAAATTTCTTATCCCTTATGTTTCTATCATGCCATGCCTTCTACCTAGCCTTTTCCTGCTTCTGACTCCATCTTGCTATGGCTCGGCACTCATCCAGTTGAATCATCTTTTCAATACGCTCTTCTAAATCCTATTCATCAGCTAGACCTCCAGTGCATGCAATGCACAAAGAAGGTAACATAAATTCTATAGGGAGAACAACTTCTGCGCCAAACACCAACTGAAATGGTGTGGCTTTGTTCAATCTCTTGTAAGTTGTTCTATATGCCCAAAGAACAGCTGATACTTTGTCATCCCAATCCTTTCTCCCAACATCACAAATTTTTGTCAAATTCTGGCTCAAAATCTTGTTGAAGGCTTCAGCAGTTCCATTTTCCTGAGGATGATAAGGTGTAGTTTTATGGTGTGCAACCATAAACTCATCTAATAGTATCCTGATTGTCTCATTTAAAAAGTGTGTACCTCGATCACTTGTCAAGCTTAAGGGACATCCATATCTCGTAAGAACATTCTCCCACAGAAACCTAGCTATTGTAGTTGTCCGTACAGTCCTTGGTAGGTGTTGCTTCTACCCACCGTGTGAGATAATCTGTGCAAGTAATAATATAGCACGATCCAGTCCTACGCGTGGCTGGTGAAATAGGTCCTACAAAATCAATGGCCCATTTCTCAAATGGTTCAGCACTAGTGATCGGTCTCAAAGGCATCTCATCTCTTTTCCCTAGTTTTCCTAGGCACTGACAATGATCACACACCTTACAATATTCTTTACAGTCCTTATACAATGTCTCCCACCATAATCCAGCAAGTAGGATCTTCTGGGCAGTCGCATCACCTACATAATGGCCTCCTGCAATACCACCATGAGCTTCTTCCATGATATCCTTACGCTCATGTTCTAATACACAACGTCATAATACTTCATCTCTACCTAGCTTGTAGAGGTCACCACTGATTAACATAAACAGTGTCACGTGTATAGCAAGCTGCTTCTTTTCTAATGCTTTCATTCCTTCTGGTGCCATACCTGTTCGTAGAAAGACAACAATGTCTTCTAATTCCATGGGCATGCGTTGTAACCTATATAACTATGCATCTGACATTGTTTCTTCAATTTTTTGTGCATCCTCTCCTGAATTGATTCTAGATAAATGATCTGGTCCAGAATTGCTTTTCCCTGGCTTCACCACAACTGTGAAGTCAAACTCTTGAAATAGGAGCACCCATCTGCATATGTGCCCCTGTAAGACAGGGCTTGTTTACCAAGTACTTCAATGCCATGTGATCTGTATAAAACACAAATGGTGTTGCTAACAAGTACTGTCAAAACTTGTACAATGCATAGATCATTGACAATGCTTCGTGCTCTGTAGTTGTATAATTTAGTTCCGCAGGAGTCAGCTTCCTACTAGCAAAATAGATTGGATGATCTATAATACCTTCACCAGGTTGAGCTAACACAACCAATGGCCATGCCAGAAGTGTCCACATGCACATGAAATGGTTTATCCCATGAGGGAAAGTGCAGAATGGGCGTGGTAGTAAGTTTCTCTTTTAATATCTCAAACGCACACTACTGCGGTTCTCCCCAATAAAATGTACCTTTCCCCTTCAACAATTCTTCCAAGGGTGCAAAATTTGGCATACCCTTTTATGAATTTTCTATAATACCCTGTATGACCTAAAAATCCATGCACCTCACTCTGACTGGTAGGCACTTCCAGGCCTAAAATGACTGCAACCTTGGCTGGATCAACTAGCAAACCTTCCTTGCAGATTATATGTCCTAACAGTATCCCAAATGGCATAGAAAATATGCACTTCTTGATGTTCAAAGAGATACTCAATTGTCTGCATCATTCAAACATTAAGCGTAGATTGTCACAATGATCTTTCACAAGCCCATATACTATCCAATCATCTAGGTATACCTGTAAGAAGTTGTGAATAAAATCCTTAAATGCCTGAAAAAATATGCACGAGAATACAACAGGCACATTTTTCAATCCAAAGGGCATCACAGTATACGCAAAACTACCCCATTCAGTAGTAAATGTTGTCTTTTCTTGATCCTCCTAAGCAATCCTAACCTGATGATACCCAAAAAATCCATCCGTGAAGGAATATATTTCACGCCCTGCAACTCCTTGTAGTATTTCCTCAGTGAATGGCATAGGGAATGGATCTGTGACACATGCAACATTCAACTCCCTATAGTCCACACATATCCTAATCCATCCATCCTTCTTGATACTGATCACCATTGGGCTAACCCATTCTGACTCATCAAGGGGCTTGATAATTCCAGATTTCAACATTTTATCAATTTCTTCTTTTACCTTTTCACACAAATTAGAATTCATTCTGTAAGTTCTCTTTCTAACTGGTCATGCACCACCCTTAAGTTTGATCTTCATTTCCCCAAGTGATTCATGCACGCCTTTAAGTTCATGATATCCTTGAGGGAATAAGTCCTGATAATCCCTGAGTAACTCGATGATCTTTGCTACCTCTGAGTCTGACCAGTAATCTCCAATTATGGCCTCCTTAGGCTCAGCCTCCGAACCTATATTCACCTTCTTTGTCTTCATGGGTTCATGGTAGGCACGCGCATCCTTTTCTACCCTATCCAAGACCTTGCACAACTCATTTGAATGTTCAATATCTAGGTTCTCAACTTCCTCATCATCCACGATGTAAACCATCTTTCCTTTCTCTTTCTCAAGGCAAGTGCGTTCAAGTAGTATGGAGTCCATTTCTTCTTCCTTTTCAAAACATGCTCCAAACTCTGCCTCACCGAATAATTCCTATATATGCTCCTCAGATTTTGCACTATCTCCCATAGTTAAGCACTTGACAAATTTTAATGCCTCTGCTATAGGAGGTTTAGTCGAGAAGTAGTCAAAAGTCTGGATCATTCCTGCAGTCAAATCTTTCCAGTTCCCAGTTTCTCGATGTAGTTCTACATATACATACCAAGCACATGCACATCCTTGTAGCGTAGAATACAATCTATGCACCCAGAGTGAAGGTGGTAATGCTTCCTGTCCTGTTGTCTAGAGTCTCTCACACTGTTGAATGTGATGTTGAACAGGTTGATCACCATGATAAGTGCAGATTTGCGTAGGTGCATTGTTCCTTATAAACCTAGTAGACAAAGCAACTCCAATCTCTTCCCAATTTATAAGATTATCTCTATGGACTACCCACCAGCGTGTTGTTGTCCCGCGTAGTGTATATACTAACATATCTCTCCTTTTAACTTGATCTATCCACTGTGTTTCCATGGCCCTCAGAAAGGCAGGAAGATCTTCTGTCCCTGTATACCAAGGTATTGTGCTACCTATCCGTCGAATTGAATGAAGTCCATTCTTATGTGCAACCATGCTTTTCACCTCACATCCTACTAATTCATATGTACCATGAGCCCAATTTTCGCAAGCAATACTCATAGTATCACTAATAGAATGAGAATCCTCCCACTGTAGGATGCCTTCTTTTGATGGCTCATTGACCTCTGGGTCCTGAATAGCGCGTACATAGACTCTGTTTAAATCCTCCTCACTTAGAGGTTCAACATATGGTGTAGACTTTCCATCTGTCAAAGGTATCACAACCCTTTCCTCCTTGTTTTCAAAGCTGATATACCCCTTATTGAATCTCAAGTCAACATTATTCGCATAACACCAAGGGCATCCAAGCAAGGGCTGGAAAATTGTCTACTTCTGCAAGTGCTAATACCTCAAAATCCCCAGTGAACTTGGCCCCTTGTATAGTTATAGATGCATCTTTCAAAACTCCTATGGGAGTGGCCTTAGTCTGGTTTGCCATAAACAACACATTAGATGATGGCTGCAATGGAGGCCTCCCCATTTGTACCCATGCATCTAATGTAAGCACATTTACTTCCACACCTGTATCGATCAATATGTTGCTCAACAGCCACCCATCCACAACAACATTCAAAGTAATTTCTTTGTCATAGTCAATGCTATCAGGGGGAAGATTTGCATGTAGAATCTGTCGTCTGGTCTCAAGACCTGTGCGTGGAGTGTTCCCTTTTAACCAACTTCCTAATAGCGGAATAATGTTCTCCTGGTGCAACATCTTGCACACCTCTCGTAGATCATCGATATCAGTTTGGACTGTCTCTGATGCTTTCTTTTTCTCCTTGAGGTATTGTATCTCACCCTGAAGATTCCTTAGCACTTCCATGGTATCCTGGTAAACTTCCTTCTGATGAGCAGGATCTGGGTACCTCACATGCAAAACCTCCTCCTTGGTGATCATAGGCTTCTTGTGCAATGCCTCTCTCGCACATGTTGCTTCAGCACGTGTATTAATCTTCACTGTCAATGCCTCAGGTCCTTCTGGTTATCTTAGGCATCCACTGATCCTCTACCATGCGCTGGATTCTAACCATCCTGATGCCTTTGTTCTCTTGCTTATGTTGCTTACTCAAATGCTCATATAAGTCTGGGAACTCTTCATAGCTATGGTTCTTTCTGCAGAAAGAACATGCAATATTCTGAGGACATTCATGCCTATAGTGGTCAAGAGATCCACACGTATAACATGTTCCATGAGGGAACTCACCTCTTCCTCCACCATGGCCTCATCCTCCATATCCACCATGATATCCATGTCCCCTTCCACGACCTCCTTCAAAGCACCCCTCATTCCTGTCATAGCGCATTTGATTATGATCCTGATCCTGGTGCTCATTCTTACCCTTAGAACTATCTGTTATACTTGTCTATCATACCCCAAGGTCTATAGCATCCTAGATCTGACCAATCAACTGACAATCCTCAGTATCATGGGTCATGGACCTATAAATTTTACAAAAGAAAGATACATTCTTCCTTATCGCACGCTATAACAAAGGACAGTGATTAGCATCATGATTCAAATGAAAAATTTCACAGTCCAATAGTAATGAGCATACAGATCTGTGAGGGAAACTATCCTTGGTGTGACCTTCCACTTCACAATCTGTACACCAAATTCCTGAGCGTGTTTCATGGGCTGAATTTGCTGATAGCTTCTCTAACTGCTTTGTCATAGCTGTAATCTGTGCCTCTAGGAATGGACTAACGCCAGTGTCAATGCTCCCAACTGCCTCAATGCAAAGCTACTTCCAGTGCTTCACGTGGATCAGTGTATGTCTTATGTGACAACACCCTTCTAAAAGGTGTAATCAATCCTCCAACAAACCATTGTGCATGCTGGCTAGCATGAATATCATAAGATAGCTTAGATAGAAGTGTCTTAAAATGAGCATCATACTCACGTACACTCTCAGTAGTGCCTTGCTTGATATCCTTGAGTGCACTTATACTCTTCTACTCAAACTTAGGTATATGGAACTCTTTCAAGAAAGCATCTCTCAATGCTGCATAATCCACACAAGTTTGATCAGGGTCAAATTTCCTATACCAGTTGTGTGCGTGCCCCTGTAATGTAGTGGTGAATTGACTTGCCTTTCACTCAGCAGCCATGATCCCTTTAGCATGCCACAAGATTTCACACATATGCACATGTTCGGAAGCATCCTCTATACCTCTATACTCTGGGAGACAAAGAGACATCTCCATATAGATATTTTGTGGTTGTTGCGGACCTTGACCACCTGATCTGGAACCTCCTGTGTTCCCTCTGCCTCCAGAACCACCAGATCCACCAGAACTAGAACCACCTATACCTCCTGATCCACCACCTATAGTTGGAATAGGGCCTGTAGACGTACTCCCTTGTGCTCTGACAGTAGTACTATACTGAACCCCTACAGTCTGTGAGGTAGTTCCACTTCCAGAGGTGAATCCAACATTCTGTGCACTCACATTCTATGTGGATGATGCACCTAAGAATGCTCCTCCAAATGACATTGAATTCATCTATCCTACCATTGATGTACTTGATCCCTGACTTACTCCTGCTCTCCTACTTCCCAAGTTAGTTTGTTGGTTACTTGTCATACTAGATACTGAAAAACCAAGTGCAAGGGCTAGGTCACCAGGTGGATTAAGATGCACACCCACAGGTCCAAGGTAGTCTCTGTTGGCACACTTTCGTGTGAGGCTGAGGGGGATCTCTATCATGCTTTCCAAGATGGGGGAGTTCCTGATGCTCTGGCTCCACATCTTCTACGTGAGCTGTAAATCCTTCACGAGCCATCTCTCTCCTCCATGCCATACTCTCTGCAATGGAACGTTGCTTCTCTATCTCCCTCTCATGCGCTCCTCATTATACTTAAACCACCTTTCCTCTCTCTGCTTCTCTGCCGCTAGGTCTGCCATCTTAAACCAAACCTGTTCCTACCCCCATGCGTAGTGAAGTTTAGTTAGCCATCGGTTTACTCTCCAGGTTCAAAGTTACCATTAAGATCTTGATCGCTAGTGGAATACCTTGCAAATATGTTCCTCTTGGATACCACAAAAACTAGAACTCAGCTACCTCTGGGCAAGAGTACGTCAAAATTGAATATTCCAGAATATAACTATTTAGAACACCACAAAACCATGTATCCACCACACGAGTCCAGATCAGATCAACATCATAGAGGGCCTAAAATTCTTCCTGTGTCTAGACAAGTGCGTGATACCTCCAATTCCACTGAGATGCATAAGCAGTAAGCCACTCGTATAGTTCTACTAGAAAGATAGCGAAAAATCTCTCATATAAGCTATCATACAGGTTCTATTCTACCCAAGTGCGTGTGTTAAACTCAGATCCACTGTTGAACCACCATGCATATTCTTCCTCCAGATCGTGTATCCATTCCTCAATACTTGCTAGAGTTAACCGGTACGTCTTCATCGCAAACCATCCTGAAAACAACTGAAAAAGAGGTCCCGGCAATGGAACCAATGATGCAGCCTAGAATTTACCAGATAACACCCTAGTCACGTGCTGGCACATCACTCAGCCTAGACTGAGCACTCACCTCGAAGCGTGCAAAGGTACCAGGTCCCTCTTTAGGGTTGTTGTAATAGGATGTTAACATGATGAAGGAAGTAACATATAGATTCATAACTAATCCATCATTCCACAATGCATGCTACACTCAGATCTATGAAAGAACAAGATTAAATAGTAATCATGATTGAATTAATAATATGCACTACTCAACTATACACAGAATGACACTTAGATTCAGCCAATATCTTCCATCTATTAATAAATACAAAAGCTCCTTACAGTATTGTCAATCTATACCAATGTGCATATGGAACTGATAGAGTAGTTCAATCATATGCGTATATTCTCTGTTACACACATACATACATCTCCTTCCATACATCCAGCTCTCTCTCTCTCTATATATATATATATCTGTATATATATCTCCTATGCACCTAACATCATATATATAGGGTGGGGACTTGCCCTTCACCGCTTATCTATTCCAGAAATAGGCCGCATGCTATTGATAGCCACACACCATTTACAATCATAGCCACACATGCAAGTGCACTATCTATAGTCCTCTTGCAGTTAACTGAAGTGTCAATTCTATTCTTAGCTTGTCTTCATGCATAAACGCTTCGAACCGCTTCTCCAAAGATAGACAATGCATGGCGCGCACGTCTCTACATCATTGATGTGTTCCACATGCCATCTTCTAAAAATAGGTCTTCATGCTCAAAATCGGCTAAGTCCTGAAATCTGAACTTGCCTTCCACGTGGGTCCTTCTTGTCCTTCCGCGCCCTTGGTTCTAGGCCTTCTATCCCGCGTGGACTCCTTGTGTAATCTTTGACAAGTTTATTTGAATAAAACCATGGTCTTCTAAGTAGTGCTGGAAAGTTTTATATTTTAGGAAAATTTATTACTTCAAAGTCTGTAAAGAACCTTACTCCCAATATGCTAATGACGGTGTGCCTTAACACATTGATAGGTAATAAAAACATCTTGTTTTCCATAAATAAAACATGAGGTGATGGGTGGAACAATGTTCATCCCATCTTATTCCATACATCCACTATAAGATTATTGACTCCGGTACCTGTGTCTACCAAAATGGTGTTAATATTCACGTCAACTAAGATCTCCCTATCATAATCTTCCTTTCTTAACATCTCAAGTTATTTATTTTGTGCCTACCTTAGTTGTGTTCCAAGTGTCATACCGCGTATTTGATGAGATAACCATTGTTGAGAAAATGGATTATGACTTCGGTGCATAACATCCTACAAACTTCATGGAGTTCATTCCTCTCCACATTTTTAAATTCAGACATCCTTTTTGATTCAGCCCTAGCGAGTGCTTCTTCCCTTAAAACTCAATTTCAACTTGAATTTTATGCACCAACTCTTTAGTTTCTTGCAGGATCTCCTTATGTTGCTTCGCATTTAGGTGACCACTTCTAATGTGAAGTTTTTGTATTAAATGTTCTCAATTGGCAATTCAAATATGCGTGCGAATGTTACTACTCCTTTTTTCATTATTTGAACCTTAGCACTTTGATTGAACTTCTATGTGATTACCTTTCTTAGTGTTTCCATCACATTTGACACAATCTTGATCATCCCTGAACCTTTTTCACTTTTCTCCATCATAGTTGCATAGAGGTCAAGAAAATATTCCACCTCAAGTGTTCTTATCCATAGTATCTACATAGAGGGAACACATGGAAATCATGTTTGTAATGATTTGATGAGCCACACTTGTAGAAATTTCTTGGTGGAAATCTTCCCCTAGCTCGACCTCCTCTTTCGCAACCTCACCTCTGCATGTTTCCATTGTGTTCCTCATTGTTATTGTTGTGGTTATTATTATTGTTATTTCCCACAATTGTATGTCTCAACCCCAAGGGTTGTTCTTCATGATTTTGGTCGATGATGCAACAATCCTCCACATTATGTGTATGCAAGTTGCATATCTTATAAACAAGACACATTTATTTGATTCACACGTTGTAGTAGTGGACACCTTTTGACATCATGCCCATTTACATAGATTTCAAAATTCATAAGCATTAATTTAATGTTGCATCGAGGGCAATTGTTTTGGTATGCCCTTCCACTTCATAGTCTATGCACCATATTCCACTACTCATATCCCTAGCACTGTTCACAATCATTTTATCTAACTAAGTTACCATTGACGTGATTTTCACCTCCATGAACATGTTTATTCTTGTGTCATCATTGGCAACAACTTCTATGCATAATGTAGCTTCCAAATATTCTTGCGGCTTTGTGAATGTCTTGTGTAAGAGGTCACATCGAAAGGGAAAGAGTAGTCCTCTAACAAACCATTGAGTGTGATGAGTTGGATGAATCTTATAATATTACTTTCAGCTCAAGGTCTTAAAACGTGCATCATACACGTGCATACTCTTAATGAGCTCTTAATTTATCTCCTTCAGCACCAATATGCTTTGTTGCTCATATTCAAGTATGTCAAATTATTATAAGAATACATCTTTAGTTGGTTATAATCGATAGATGAATATTGTGGGTCATGACTTATATACCAAGTATGCACTCGATCTGAAAACTTGGTATCAAATTGGCTCACCTTGCACTCAAGGGAACTAATCCCTTTTGCATGTCATATCAACTCACACTTGTGCATGTGCTCTACAACATTTTCAACCCCATGATGTTCTGGTAAATGAAATGACATCTCATAAAAAAGCTGGGGTATTGACACCTATTGTGTAGCTGTTATAACTTATTTTGTGGCCCACTATTAGCTTGAAGTGTCTCAGAAGAACCACTTCCTCCATTTCTAGTAGTTTGTGTGGTAGCTATCACTACTTGTTGCACTAGGGTAATAATTCCTAGTGCAATATTTGCTAGTGTGATATTATCTTGTGCATATGTCTGCACACCTCATTGTGCCTAAGACGTCTAGGTGTTACATATCATTCCAGACCTTTGCACTTTTGGAGTATTTGGGTTAAACTTAATCATCTTTGGTATAGGTGTAATTTTTTGTAATACAAATGCCAATATTCTATCCATTAATTGCTTTCCTTTTCACCTCATTCACTTCCTCATAACTATCAATTTCAATGAGGATTTGGTCGTCTATACTCTGAGATATGGTCTCATGAGCAAGTGCAGTAGGTCGGGAAAGGATTATTAGAATAAGAATTCCATCTATGTCATATTTATCCTCTTCACACTCTTGATTCGTAGTCCTAACGCATATCTCATTATGTTCTAGGTATGATTCATTATTCCATTCACCCTACTACCTAAGCTAATGTCCTTGGTCCCCCTCAGCAATTCCAAAGGTAGAATATTCCCTTTGAAGTAGTTCTCACTTAGTTATGGCCTTTTTCGCACTTCTTCGTAGTGTGACCTTTTCAACATGCACTCATTTGAGGAATTCATGTTGCAGTCACATCTTTACCCTCTTTTCTCTCCCTATATGCATTGCTCACGTGGGAAGGAAACTTATCCATACATGGAGAAGTTCTCAATACCCAAATCTACCATGAGCCTCTTAATTTCTAGTGGAAATTGTCTTAAGTATGATCCACACATCTCACATAGGAATTTAAACTATGCTTCGTCGGCACAAGAGAAATTTGACACTACGTATTCAAGGATGTACTTGCAAAGTGCACCCTTCCACCAATGGTCTATAACACACGTCTAGATTGTGTCATATTTTACAAGTCTCCTGGTGCACTCTGGAGTCCAAGGGTAATTTCTTCCCAAATTCAAACTCTTTCCCAAGCAATACACCTCTAACCAAGCATAGATGTTCACAAGGATTTCCTTGAAGAATTTTTTTAAGAGCTTTTCAAACAAGTTTTTCTCCACCCAAGTCCTTGGATGGAAATTGGGGGAGCAATTCTTGCGAATAGAATGAATTTTTGTGAAAGCTTCCTCCATCTTATCCTACCACAACTCAATATTCTCTTATGTCAGTCGAAACATCATTCTTGTGTCTTGCCATCGCAGCTTAATAGTGATGGGTCCTGACAATGGAACCAAAATGTTGCATGTTTATATTAACCAATCATGTGCACAAAACTTTTATCATCTTAGTGTATATCGTTATCACTATCTCCCCATATTGGCCTATCACACAAAGGAGACCTTAGTGCGCTCACCTGGGGTGTAAGAGATTACAAGCTTTCATCTTGTTTAACATTTTGATGGTGATGTAATTGATGAAGTATTGCATTTAAGAATATTCACACTTACAATTTTCAAGATAAAAATAAAACATATGAACAAAATCATACAAAGAACGGATCCATAATATGCTACTTTATATTAGACATAATCTTCATACAATGAACATATTTCTGCTTACAATTCATACTCTTGTTCAACAATATAAAAAATATAGTTTTCTCTTTCACATATTTATATCTCGTCCTCACACACACACATCTATCATCATACCCCTATTACAATGATCCTCAAGGGGTATTTATACTAGTTGGGACTTTCCCTTCACTAGTTCAAACAAGACTATAATGATCCTTGGGTTTCAAAAATAACTCCTAACCATTACATTGGGGAAAATTTTATGCCACTTTTCTTCATCTCCTTGTTCTTTGATATGCACGAAACCTCTGCCTCTTTTAGATGCTTACTTTTCTACTTTGCATGTTTTCCTCACCTATCTTTAAGACTTCTATTTTTAGACCATTTTTTTTCCCTTGTCCAACACCTATTTTTCTCTCCAATGCAAGTGTTTTACTTACATGCCTTTTCTATGTTCAACTCTTATATTTCTGGCACATAAAACTTCTTGTTCATGCGACCTTTTAGTTTATTTCTTTGTTTTGTCCACCAAGGTTGCGCCTAAAAATAGCTTCTCGCACTATCTTGTTTTTTCCTGAAATTTGGGCACAACCCTTCACCTAAATTCCCACGCACAACTCTTCTCTTTCTCTAAATTTCTCACACACATCTCTTCCAACATTCTCGTGCGCTCCCAAAGACTATAAAGAATAAGGAATCAAGTATTGGTTCCCAATGTGGAACTCAACCAATGAAAGAATAGAAGAATTTTGGGCTCAACAACAAATATGTCTACCTTGAAGGGATGAACTATATTGTTACTCATACTTCTTAATGAGTGATACCTACCCTCCTTGTTTATTACTTGTTTTTGCAGTTCCACTTTTCTATGTAATCTAAGATATTGTTTTATCTAAATTTTGTCATCCGTGGTTCCATTTGTTTGATCCCCTTGGTGCAATATTCTATATGCACTAATATTAAATTAACTTAGGTTATCTTAACTATATTTATTTGTAATATAATTATATGGACAAGTACATTTGTGTGTACATTTATCTATATCAAATTTAAACTACTACATTCGTACATTTTTCTCACATATACTCAAAGTTACCCAAATCAATTCATTAGTCGAAAATATGAGGCTCTTCCAATATAGTTGATGTACTTCACTTAAACCGAGATGCCTTACCTTTCAATTACAATATACTAGAGTTAGACATTATACTATTGGTAAACACATTATTATTTGATTGACTTATTTTTTATTAATTTAAGATTCACTAACAAACAAATAATTCAAGTTTAATATGAAAAAAATAAAATACAATTATTTAATACTTTTATATTATATAAACTAACACTAACAATTCATTAACAATTAAATTAATATTAAATATTAGATGTTGGAATATAAATTTATCCTAATGACATCAACTTAAGCTCTAGTTTGGGTTAACAACTTTTCACTAATATGTCAAAACTGGTTAAGTTTATTGGAAAATAAACTTTTTATACCAATTATGGCATTGGATTTGACATTACATATGTACATGTTACAAAATTTGATTGACTAATAAGGTGAGAGATATAAAGGGAATATGTTTGGAATAAAGGTGCAATCAACTTTTTGTGAATAGTGATTTTGAAAATAACCTTCTTAGTGGTATAACTTCATGGAAATAACAAATTTTTATTTGGAGTATTGGTATTCTCATAATAATATCATTCGATCGTTTTGGAAAATGTGTAAGCATGCCTTACTCGGAATTTTACATTTTTGTTTTGATTGTCTTTTAAATGAGTGTTTTTTCTTATCTTAATTTTGTTGCAATATCTACAAATATTGTAAGGAATATAAAATACGTTTTTTAGCCATATGATAACCCAGATAATATCATAACTATCTTGCTTGTCGGGTGCCTATTCATCAAGTATATTTTCTTCCAATAATTACTCTAATATGAACCGTTCTAATAATTATTAGAATTTTTCTTAAATATTTTTGTAATTCTTAAATATATTCATATGAATAATGAATTTTATATATATATATATATATATATATATATATATATATATATATATATATATATATATATATATATATCAATACCAATTCAAATAAAGATTTTATTGACATCGGACTAAATCGTAATAGTTAAAATGTGAAAAAAGAAACAAAGAATAATAACATTTAAACCAAAAAACATAACATAAACATTTTTAAAAGTGTATAAATTAATATATATTTATAACAAATTCTAGATAATTAGAGAAATTCAATCAACCAACAAAAATTTAGAAGAGAAAGGATAAAAGAAATTAACAAAACACACCAATAATGCCTAGTTTGAATAAGTGGTTGACTATTACATATACCTACTAAAATCATGCATTTTTAACGGCTAATGAATGCCTAGGGGCCATTTTCAAGAAAAAAACTTGTATCGTTAATTTAAAACAACAGTTGTTCAATTTTCCAGCACAAAAATTACTGCGGCTGCCATCTTGGAAGTAAGTACTTAGAATTATTTAGAGAGAAAGTGTGGACAAAATGGAAATGAAAGGTGAGGTGATTGAAGCTTTGAATGCGTTTCCTGTCTGTATGTAGCTGATTTTTTCTGTACTGGTACGGCGCTTTTATCTGTTTGTTGCATTCGATTAAATTTTCTGTGGGCATGGGAAAGTCTTGGGTTCGAATCCCCTGGATTCAGTCCTGCCAGCGTACTTTGAAGACGATATGACAGCCACACATGTGGCTCCTCTTCAACACATTTCCAATGTTGTGTAGAGCTCGCCAGCGAAGATAATTAAGATTTTTCCAAATTCCAATCTTTAAGGAAAAGAAAAAGAAAACAAAAACCCAACGCTTCATTTCGTTACGTGCGTGCATGTAAATGCTTTTTCCCCAATGAATTTTATGATTTCATGGCAGCTTGCTACTGATATGACCGCATATGATGCAATCAGACCTCAGCAAAATCTTTTGAGACCTCCCAAGAAAATTGTGTGAGGACTGCTTCTGCCCTTTGATAAATTGTACCTACTTATGATGGTTTCAAGACTGGGATTTGAAGTTTTGAACTTGAACTTTGAATTTGACACACCCAAAAAGTTCTCAGAAATTCAGAATACGGCAAAATCGATATAATTGGTTGTGCATGTGGTCGGTAAGAAATTAGAATGGTCAAAAATGATGTTCTTTTAATGAAAAAAGTTGTCCTTTTTGCCGAGTTTTGATCTCTGGATCCTTTTACTGCAAGGCTCGACGATAATGATTTGGGTGCAGAAAATAATAATTAATAACAACAATATTAAGCGCATGTCCAATGACCCAGGAAGTTCCCTGCTGGGTCGGTGAAGTGAACAGTAGCAGCATGTTTTATGCAAGCAAATCTAGGGCATATGACCATGACGGGACGACAGAGCAGTTTCATTTTGCTGTGTAAGTTTTTACTTATTTTCATTCTATGCATTCAATGAAAGTGTTAATTTCCATGGAGCAGTTAAGACTCGAACCTGGGATCCTCCATTTGCTGATGGAGTGCTCTACTAGCCCCTCTGTGGTCAGGATTGTATGAATTGTTCTTATGATCCATAGGGGTATGCAGTACTTACTCATTCAGAATTAATTTTCATGGACCAGTTAAGACTAGAACCTAGGATCTTAATGGGGTGCTCTACTAGTCCCTTTTGTAGACCCAACTGTGAATTTTGCTCATGGTCGCCAGATGGGTATTGAACGTCTGTGCATTCAATAAAAGTGTTAATTTCAATGTACCAGTTAGGTTCTCCGTTTGTTGTTGGGGTGCTCAATTAGTCCCTTTGTATGGTTGCTAGATAGGTATGCAATACTTATAAGTTCATGTGGATGGTAACTCGGTGTGCAGATATTGTTCTTGTGATGGATTAACTTCAAACTGTAAGCTAAATGATATGCAATACTTATCAAGTGCATAATTGTTCATGTGGATGTTGTCTGGTACAGTGCCGAAATTGTTAGGCTGAATGGGTATGCAACACTTTTCAAGTCAATATTTGTTCACTTGGATGTTATCTGGTGTTCTGGTATTGTTTTAACGGTGGTTTAGGCTAAATGGGTATGCTATGCTTACAAGTGTATAATTGTTCATGAGGATGTTAAATTGGTGTGCAGATTTTTTTATTGTGACCCATCTAACCTTAATTACATTGCAGAAACACCACATTGCAAAGAAACACGCCTAACACCCACAAAACTTAGAGGTAGAACGGAAATACTGTGTAGTTACTTGAATTGTGTCGCAGAGAGGGCATGAAAGAAAAAGGAATAGAGATATCAGATGTGAAGGCAACGGTAGCTACGATCATGGAAAGCAATCCACTTCAAGTACTGTTCCCTTTCTTGTCCAAGAGTATCTACTCGTCCTCTTTGTGATCTCGAGTGTGAATTGATTCTAGATAGAGCCTCCCATTTGCTGCCGGGGTATCTACCACGAAGTTATTTGTCCTCTTTGAGTGTGGATTGATTCCAACATTCTTGACTGTGGAGCCACAATCCACTTGACTACATGTTTTCGATATAGGAGCTGGAGGACACGATAGTGAAATGGATTACAATGCTCAAAAGCAATTGATTTTAAATACTTTTCTCCTTTATTGTGACTGTTATGCAAGATACCAATTTGGTGTATGAGGCTTTCCCTGCAGAAATCCACAATGGGATTTGTTTTGATTTATCTTGTATATTATTCAAATTTTGCATTCGTTGGATGTGACCTCGTGGCCAAGTTCAGTGGTAAACTGCACATGAGTGTAGCAACATGTTTTTGTAGGGATACTGATATGCCTTCCTGTTCAGTGTGCTACATGTCAGTTAGCTACATGTTTTTGCAATCCTATGTTATTGAGTGTTGAGTGTTCCTTACAGGATAGCTTGTGTGCAACTCTAGCTATAAGGCACAGGCGTTTGTTTCAGTTGGTATAAAATCAAGTGCTGAAATAGAGAGACAAATATTTGAGATTCACAATTTTGTTGTTGCATGAGTTTAAAAAAATTTGCAGTGTGCTTTTTGTGTAAACATAGTTGTTATAGGGCATAGCTGTCTATGTCTTAATGCTCAGTTGGTGCAACAGAAATGTCTTAGAAAGAGAGACCAATCTTTTGGATTTGCCAAATTTGTTTCTCCAATTTTGAAGTTTCTGCATTATGCTTTTTGTTAAAAAATAGTTATAGCGCAAACTTGTATGTGTGATCAGTTGGTACAAGACCAAGTGCTGAGAAGGGAATTATTTTGAGATTCACAAATGAATTGCACCAATTTTGAAGTCTTTTGCAGGGTGGTTTATTGTCTACATGTAGTTATAGGACAGAGGTGTTTCAATTAGTTAGTAACTTAGTACAAGAGCAAGTGATGAGAAAGTTTTTTCAGGGTGGTATTTGTACAAATATAGTTATTATAGGGAAAAGGTGTCTGCATGATCCATTGGTGTAAGAGCAAGCGCTATGAAAGAAGGGAAAATCTTCAAATTTCATAAATGTGTTGTTGCAACTTTTGAAGTTTTTAGAATGTCGTTTTTCTGTGCAAATATTATTATAGGGATCGTATGAGAGCAAGTGTTGAGAAGGCCGAATCCTTGATATTTGTAATTGTGTTTGTTTGTTTATCAAATTTTAAAATAAGTTCTCCTTTATCCAAGCTTCCTTCATGTATTAAGCTGTAAAAACCAAAATATGTGGAATTGTGACACCTAACCGGTCAAAAAGAAAGTGTCTTTCATCCAAGACATCTGAACTTCATTTAAGTAACACCCTTTTCAAATCCCCTTTGATCTTACTTTTCTGTGGAGCTAAGTACATAAGACTTGTCTGTGTAGTTCATGTGAGCTTTTTTAGTTTTGCAATGTATGCCTGATAGGTAAACTTCTCTGCTTCATTTTAGTTACAACACTTTACAAACTGTGTGTGTTCATAATCTCCTGTTTGCAATAGATTGGGGCCAAGCCCCTTCACAATATTAGCTTTGTAGTTCATGTGAATTGGTTCTTAGTTTTTGCACGGCATGCCTGATAGCTGAAAATTGTTGGCTGTATAGGCCGGATTTTGACCAGATCACAGAGCTTACTTGGAAAGATGGTCATTTGGCCATGCAAGAGCTGGGAAGCAGAGCACCCAACCGTCATCATCACAAGCTCTCTTCTTCTTCGTCTACTTTCGAAGCAGCTCCAGGTTATCATTGGGCTGATGATCAACCTGTTGTCCTCACCAGGAGATCACAAGGCAATGAGAAATTAGAAGTGGAGGGAACTCTGGATGCCATTGTGGCTCAATCCATAGATGTCCCAGTGTCAAATTTACTGACCACAGATGAGGAAATGGCACCCTGGTTTCAGTGCCCTCTCAATCAAAAAAATAACCCTGATGCATTGGTTCCTGCAGTTGTCCCCGCCAGCCCCATAAGAGCCCAAGGTTCTAATCCCGCAAACCTTATTTCTTCAAGTATTCCTAGCAGTGTACAGCAACAAGCCCCCAGGGATGGCTCCATCAACTTCTCCCTCTTCTCCAAACCTGCAGTGACGATCAAAGCCCATCTGCAAGCCCTGGGAAGTGCCAGTGGTCCTACAAACATCCAGCGAGTGAGGCGGTACAGTGGGGAAACTGATGTGCCGGTTTCAAATCCCAGTATTGTAGAATCCACTGGAAGAGGGGACCATGGTCGTGGCACTAATTCAGAAGATTCCTATAATGCCTTGAGTACTCGTACCAATACATTAGCCTCCAAAAACTGGCCACCTCTTTCTCCAAACTTGCCTGGTGGCAGGAAGCCTCGCAAGGCTATGCCCTCTACTACTACTGCCACTTCCGATCATAATTGTATGATTGCCAAAGCCATTGAGGACCAGAGCGGGACTAGTGCTACTTTTGGAAAAGAAATAACTGCCTCGGATTTGAACTATGAAGCCATGGAGGCTACCTGGATTTCTACCTCCCATGGCTCCCCCGACAATAGCATGACAGAGAAGGGTGGGAAGGAGCCTTGCAGTAACAGATGTAAGAGGAAATCAAGAGAAGAAGAAGATTCAGGTTGCCAAAGTGAGGTCAGTATAATGTATTTTATATTCAGTTAGTCTTTTTGTTCTTCCAGAGAACAATGTTTCTAACCAGACTTTCTAATTGGATGATTTTGAAAACCATTGAAGAGTGACGTGAATGGCCATTTTCTGTGGTCTAATAGCTCTTTTCTCTATGTTCCGATTATGCCAGGACCACGATGATGATCATTCTGCCCAAGCAAAAAAACCTCAGAATGGGAGAAGGCCTAACTCTAGTAAACGGAGTAGAGCTGCAGCTGTTCATAATCAATCTGAAAGGGTAAGTTGCTATTCTGACTTTTCCTTTCCATGTTCTCTCATATTCTACTTTTGAAGGGGCAACATAGATCAAAGAATCTGTTTTATTTGGCTAATTTTATACATCTGCTGCTTGTATTTTCTTTTTGGAAAAGAAATTTTAACTCCAGCTGGGGAAAAAGTTTAAAATCTCTTGATAATGGTTTTACAAACTGTTTCAGCCTTCAGGAAAATATAATCACAAATATATTCATTTAAATCTGAAAAACATTGCCTTTGTTTATACTTACCAATCCCATAAACTAGAATTTGCATCTTGTAGGTCCATCTTGCAAATCTTGTCTGAGGCCCCGAATGATTAAGGTTGTTAGAACAGAGAGTTTGTTTACACAAGATTTGAGGGCACATAGGAAATATTGGTCATATGAAAACCTGCCAGTTTTATATTATATGTAGGTGTGATTTGTCTGTTTAATCACACAGAGGCGTCGAGATAGGATAAATGAAAGGATGAAGGCTTTGCAGAAATTGATTCCCAACTCCAGCAAGGTATCATAATCCCTGGTTCTCTGATCATTTGTGCTTTTGCATTTTTAAAATAACATAATTCTATCTACCCAGTAAACGTCCCGTCCTAGCTCTTTAGTAGGGGTATATCTACACCGGAAACTCAAAAGAGATTAAAGCATCACATTTGTTCTAAACCTCGTTGCAGTTTAAAGTTATTCATACATTTGGACGATTACATTTGATGAATAAGCTTTTCTTTGGGGAAGTGTAGATGGTGAATAGAAACATTTATCTAAACTATTAAATATGGAGACTATCCAAGTAGTAGCTCTGACACTGGACATGCATGCAATTGTTCAGACCGACAAAGCTTCTATGCTGGATGAGGCAATAGAGTACTTGAAGCATCTCCAAGCACAACTACAGGTCAAGATCTTATAGAGATATTTACTTGCTTATTTCCTTAGATCCACGTACATTTTGTTTTGTTGGATTTTTAAGATGAATCTAAGAAATATTATGTATTGGACATTCTATGAACTTACTGTTTGTCAATGCTATGTTATGAAATGATGTAGATGATGTGTGTCAGAAATGGAATGAACATTCCACCCATGATGATGCCCTTGGGGATGCAGCCACTACAGATGTCTCTGTTGGCATCTCTAGCTCCTATGGGTCTGGGGATGGGAATGGCAGGTGTTGGCCTTGGAATGGGAATGGGGATGATGGACATGAATTCAGTTGCAGCTGCAGGGCGAGCAAGTATGGTACCAATGGGCCAACCTCTCGCTGGGACGGGCAACCATGCCATTCCAGTGTCAGTTCATCCAGCAACTTTTATTCAGCCCAATCTGGCAGCAGCTGGATTCCATTCTGCTCCTGATGCTAATGATCATTTCCAAAACTCTGCAGTTGTAGATCCTTATAGTGCATTCATGGCTTGCCAACGTCAGGTTTGCTTTATAGCTTCTGAGTAGTCGAATCATCTTCACTGATCATTTGTACTCTAATCAAACCATCTTGGTTGATCACTTGTATGCTAATCAAATCATCTTAGTTATTGTTTGAGTTGTAGTCTAATGGTAAAACATATTCCTTGTTCATGGTAAAACATATTCCTTGTTCATTATCGATCATCTTAGGTATAAATTTGATTTGATTATTAGTTCTCATTCTTTTTAGGGGCCCTTCTCACTGCTGCTGCTGATGAATTAATTCAATTTATGTTTTAGTAAAGCAGCCTTAAGATCTGAAAAATTTGTTCTTAATTGTCCACAAGTTACACCTAGGAAAACATCTTATAAATGAAGAGCAAAGGGGCATATAATTTTCTTGCAGCTTAATAGGATGCTAAGTTGTGAGGGGCCATAGTCACAATCATCTTGAGCATTTGGACACGAATTTTGAATGTATGGTGGAATTTAGATACATGTCTAAAAGGGGCCTTTTTGTGGTCCTCGTGTATGTGCAGCCCATGAATATGGATCTTTTCAACTCCATGGCTTTCCTGCAGCAACAGCAACTTCAGCAGCAACAGTACCCAAATCATCAACAACAGAAACAGCAGCAACACCCACATCATCAACAGCAGCATCCAGTCAATGATAGCAAATGAGATCAATGGAGAGTAAGCTGTGCAAAACCATTTCAATGGGCGCCATCAAAGAACCTTCAAATATCAATCTCAGATGCTACATGGTGCAGTAGGTGTTTCCCTTTGTTGGTTCCAAGATGAGATGCAGACGCACCAAATTCAAAGCTGGATTCATTGTTTCTCAGCCCTACAATTATTTATAATGTATCATGTGTGAACTAAGCAGAGAACTGCCAGGAAACTGATTTTTGTTTCAATCAAAGACGTGCATCAGTTCATATGTAAATTTATAACATCTAGTCTTGTGCAAATTATGAAAGCACTTGGTCCCGGAATCTTTGTATTGCAGTGGAAGACCACAATATGGACTTTACATATTTGGTGAGTTCATATCATGGTCTTCAAAACAGATGTAATACTATTACAAATATCTTAAATTCTATCTGAAAAGTGTGGAGATAGATCAATCTGCACTTGTCTTGGATTTGTCACATAGTTTTGTCCATTGAATGTTTCGTATTAATTAATGACTCTATCACCTTCTATGCAAATTTTCTATCGATTAGTGATAGATGACCTTAATATGGTTGCACTACTGCTTAGAGCAAAAATATTTTCAGAGAAAAAATGGCCCTCAAACTCCACTTTGTTAAACATTACAATCTACCACCACCCCATGCTGTCATTATAGGTTACACCTCTCGATGTAATTATTTGTAACTTTGGACCCCGTTGTTTTAAATCAACTTTAGATTGTTATAAATCTAGCCAATACTTTTTCTCAAGATAATTGCATACCTTGGCCACATCTGAATCTAGTCACCTTATCTTCAGTAAGAAGAAATGTTTCCAATGAAATAATGGAGATCCAAAGTAAAATCCAAATTTCTTTTTATCATTTTCGCGCATTTAAGATGCCAATTCAAGATCTGTCTCTTTTAAAATCTAATAATGAAAATGAGCACCTCAGCAAAGGCGATGGTTTGGTTGTTTTGTCATACACCTATTCACAAGGGATGTGTATAGCACCACGAGGAGACAGTAATGGTTTTGGAGTAATAGTTGTACTGGTTGACTCATTAATATGCAAGAGAACAAGGGAGAATGAGGGAACAATAGCTACAGTGGGTCTTTACTTAAGCAATCAACTTTTATGGGTCCACTTCTTATCCTCCCAGCTCCCCAACTTGCATGTTATAGGCCTTTTTCATGTTCAATATGACTTCGACTTGATTAACAAGGTTGTCCTTATAGACAATGACTATGACATCTAACTACTAATATGGTTTTTGCTATACGGTAAAATAATAGGGTAGGCTTTTTAGACCAATAGATAAAAAGTCCATCCCTAAATAATAATGGTCTTTCTAATGGGTGCTTCCCAATTCTTTAAAAATGTAGGGACCAGATTGCTTGTTTGAAAAACTAGGCTTGTTCCACAGTTATTGTAAGGCTTTTTTATTGGGTACTTTCAACTTGTGTTTTCAATCAATCATATATGGAGAACATTGGGGTACTTTTATGTGCTTCTTTTCAAATGCATTCCACCCCGGTGATTAATTATGTACCGTAAAGTTTACAGTGTTGCACTTAATGGAGACACGCTGCAGCAAATTTCAGTACTCTCATCTACTACAATAGGAGGACATGATTTTATTGTAATAAAAAAATGACTTCTCTTACGCTAGGAGCCTGCGTCGGGTATGTAGATTGCAGTTTCTCCCAGATAGATATATAGGTCTCCCTATAGATATAGTCATATAGACTAGATAGCCTTTGGGACTCATCTTATCTAGTTCTAGTTCCAACTCGACGCCCTTGAGCCCAGTTATAGTAGGCCATCGCCATATATCTTAGATCCCGCACATGCAGTTGAATGCGGTGCCCGAAATAGTCCACTACCTGCCCCCAGCAGCGCATTTTCCCCTCACCTGCGCACATGGAAGCTAAGTTTTGCCGTGCCCAATCTCCACCAAACTCATTAAATGAAGTCTGTATGTTCAAATTTTAAACTAAGGCGCATACATTAATAGATTGATTTGATATATCCGTTGATTGATTTGACATGAACGTACAGGGCGCTCACCTCTGCCCTTGGCAGCATGGAGGACCGCTTGGGAGTCGCGTACGGAATGCATTCGCGCCCAAAACAGTGAAAATAGCGCGCATTTCTGCTGCATGTGCGCGAGTCTTCTGTCTAGATAGGGGGTGGAGTGCCCATATAGAGAGGGTTTAAATGTGATGACCATTTACATGTTTCATGTGTTTTTAACTATAAACTACTTACCAAAATTTTGAGATCCCCATCTCTTATGAGTTGCAGATTTGAAATAGGACCACCATATTTTATATACATCTATACACGAGCTTATGAATATATGTAAATATATACTTAAAATTTGCTAGAATAAATTAAAGCTGTCTTTTTTACTTTCTTTAGAATTGTACTATTGTACGCACAATTTGAAGGGCAATACTGAAAAATAGATGTCGCTGAAAATTAGCTCGATAGGCACAAGTGGCCGTCAAATTTAAAGCCAAAGAAAACATGATACCCAACACACGATTTTATTATGATAAAAAAAGTAGAAATAAAAATTACAAGGCTTTTACTGTTTGACATTCCATAAGATAATTTAATTATATGGTAACAACTCAATTAAGCAAGTGTTCGTCAACCTTATGTAAATTATATCATATCCACTAATGTTTATTTCCATCCTACAAATATAATGCCTTCTTCATAGTAGTCCTCATACTCATTTTGATGTTTCCTCCGGCTGTCCCTCTCACCCTTTATATTTTCTCTTTCAACCTTTTCCCCTCTCACTTTTTGCTGCCCACAATGTCTTTTTTGTAGTCCTCACAAATTTCATCTCCTAATGAGTATATTCAGGTTTGTGGTAATATATAAATTATAATATATCATGATCTTTATGTCAATACAAGTGATGCTATAGTGGAAGTGGTCATTTTACTAACATAATAGCTGATAGCTTGCTACGTCGTCTCCCTCCTCCTTGTGACCTCATAATACCAAAAAATATATACATTCAACTATTAGTCTCAAAATACACACCCACTACCTTAAATCTTATTTGCCTCTTCAATTCATCTTAAAATGACTTATACAAATCTAAAAATTCTCATATATCATTGCCATGAAGAATTTGATAGCTCCATTTCTAATGATGTTAATTCTCCAGCCTCACCCCATTGTCTACATTGTCACCATCATGACAATGATATGGAAGCCACTTGCAGCACAATTTAATGTCTCAACACGGAATATCCTCAATGCCATGTCAAGTAGTTTAAACGATTACATCAATAATTCAAAAGTGGGAACAATGCAAGAACCACTACGAAAAAACATCAAATCCAATAGCATGTACAAGTTCTTGTTGATTTACAATTGGTTTGAGCAGGTTCAATGTTTGGAAAAATATCACCTCTTCCATTAAATGCCCTGCATTTCTCATCTTAAATTATATAAGTGCATAAAACATAGGGGTTAAGAAATTCGGCAATGTCATAGAATTGACGTCAAAGTCCATGGATATAAGTGATTATTGAGCGAGTGATGCAACTCAACTATGCTTTAATGGTCTAGATTGTAAGGGAGTTAACAACCTCCTCCTTATTCCATCATAGTATCCTTGTACCGGTGCCCATGGTTGGGTTGCTAAATTTCTAGAGTGTTTATCTTCGCTCAATAGTTTTTGTGATCATTATATTGATTATGGTTGTTATTAAATATAATTGAGTTGATAAGTATAATTTGTAATGACAATTAAATGGAGTGGGACGAATGAGTGTAATAGTGTGAGATGTCAATAAAAATACTCAGCTTTAAATTCGACAGCGATTTAATCAGTGTAGGATAGTTTTATTTTTCCCTTCTTACTTGGAGAAGGCATTCAAAAATTCATGATATCCCGGGTATATTGTGAAGTTTTGAACCTATTATTTTTACCATTGAATTTTTTTGAGTTCAACACAGTAGTGCGCCTAGATTGCGGTTGTTCATCACTAGATGATGAGAAATTTTCACAAAATAGTATTACATAATTTTAGTTAACACATACTTGGGGGGTGGGGGGGAGATGCGAATAGTTGAGTACCTTTATAACCACCAATTCATATACAAAAAATGTCAATTTGAAAGTTTGTTTTATATGTATGTCTGCATGTGTAGGTGTGTGTAGGTGGGTGTATGTGTGTATACCTATGTATGTATGTATAAATGCATGTGTATGTGTGTGTGTGTATTATAATATGTATATATATGTGTGTGTGTGCATGTATTATATACATGTGTATATTACACACACACATATGTGTATGTGTGACACATATGTGTAAATATGTGTGTATACATATACACATACATACACACCCACATATATTTGTATGTATGCATATATACATTTACACGTGTGTGTGCACACACACATATAATACCTTGTGTTTGAGTAGAGGGAAAGTCATAGCTTGAATTGATTTTAAAAAGGAATTTTGAATGCATTAAAAACTAAACTGGTTTTAAACATACATTGGGGTACCTAATATGACATGGCATGATAGGATAAGATACTTTACACCATTATTTAGTACACCTGATTGTACAATCATGAGTAAAATGTATACCCACTTTTCAATTGAGTTTCTTCAAAGATTGGTTGTTCCTTTTATACAGACCATCACAATTATTGGTCCTATGACACCATGAGAATAATAGTACTGAGTACAAAAATATAGATATCTCAAATTAAGAAGCAAAAACATGTAAAACACAATATCAATACTTATTTAACCACTCAATCAAACATGAAAATGTGAATTTGAAGTTGTTAGACCCATGCCTTGTAATTTGGAAATTAATAAAACATGAATCATTGGTGAGTTTCTCAATGCTTAGATGTTGAGTCTTGGAAAGCAAAACCAAACTTACCTTTCCTACACAAAATGTCATGGGTGATTGAAAAATAGTAATGCTAGATATGAAATTAATTGTTATTGAGATACCTCACTTTCCCTTGGTACGCAACACAAGCCTCTTGGGTCCATTATACCAATGAAGGAAGTAAAAGATGTAGTTGAGTTGGAACTATGTATGTTGTAAGGTGATGATTTCACTTTTTTGTGAATTCCTATTTCATTCCCCTTATAAGTTTTGAGTGTGTTTCTAATTAACATACAGAAAAAGGATAAAATAATGTAACAGGTTGATATTTTGATTTAATTAACTTCCAACATTAATTGCACAAATCAAAATAACACTTTTCAAAGTGACAATTGATCTAGCAACTATTAAAAACACAAGGGAGAATTAAACTTAGTTGATTCTACATGGAGTTGGGACATTCTGAGTGATTTGAGTGTAGGAACAAGTTGATCTGAGATTGAAAATGCTTCATTACAGAAAATGGCACCTGAGACTGAACCTGGTCAAAAACTGTACAACTAGGTCAAGAGCATTCGTATGGTCTTGACCCTTTTGTACAATCTTAGACCTGATTCATAATATGGTTCTGTAAATTATTGAATGTTTTGTTTTCATGTGAATTGTGTGTCATTTTATGCCGATTTTCTTCTGCTCACATTCAGAATTGATATATAAACTGTTGCTCATAACCCTCAGAACCATTATAGTGCAAGAAAGAGTTTTTGTACAATATAAAGTTAGGTAGGTTGTGGGAACCCCTATGCATCACTGCCAACATCACCAATACTATGAATATTTTCTGAAACCATACGCCATTCTCCTATCATGTGATGTCTATAATAGTGCAATCAAAACTTGACAATTATGCTTTGACAATGCTTCAACTTGAGTTTCAAACTTTCTAAAATACTTGGGAAGGGCCACTTTTCTTATTTGTAGAGAGAAGATGGATACTCTTAATCTTAGAAGGAAACTTTAGACTTTTAGAGGGTGATTCCTTAATGGATGTGCATGAGTTATTTCATAGTTTAGGGAGCTTGGAGTGCCTTTTTTGCTTGCTTTTACATAAGGAGTTCTTAAAGTATTAGGTTCCTAAATGAGGTATGATTTACTTGCTTATATATGATTTCGAAGTTCATTATATCATGAAATAACTGAACAAGGGGAATGTATTTGTTCATATGAATGTGATATAATTATAAGAATTAGTTGAACTAATGTATGTCGTTCCAAAACCATACAGTAGGTTTGACTTGTAGATTTGTACAAACCAACCGAAACAAATGGCATTTTTGGACAGGGAGGGAAAAGGCATGTTTTGACTTTATGGGCCTGGGAGATGTATGTTTCTAGATGTGTTTTATGTTGTTAAACCTCAGAAACTGATGACATAGAGGTGTGCAAAGATAATAAAGTAACCAAATGGGTATCAGGGTGTGCTAAGCAAGAGTGAGGAGAGTGCATTTGTACATACAAGTGTGCAATGTCAAGATCAACAGTGTCAAAGGATATATTGCCAAATTTGAGTGTCTACATTTTCCCCCCTTTAAGTATGAAATGAAAATTACATGCTTAAAGGAAAATATACATGAGTTTGTAGACACACTTTGTCTTTTCTCGCAATAACTTTGTTTTACAGTATCTCGTTGTGTTGGTGTTGGCACACTCCAAAATGAAACATACAACATAGAGTGTAGTCAATGCCCAAGATAGGAAAATAAACTTTAACTCAAAATGTAATGAAAGTACTATAAAGAAATGTGTAACAAGAAATTCCAAAAAATATGCAAACAATGGAAGGAATATACTAGTTTTTTTTTGCATAGGGAATGTGCTCACATTCTTGTGCCTTGGAGATTCTATGGATTTTTTTGAAATTCTGATGAAGAATTGGGGGTGATTAGTCCCCAATTTGTGTCGAGGAGAGGTCAATGTGCTAGGTATACCAACCCAACACATAAATGCTGAAGAGAAGAACCAAAAATATTAGGAACCGAAGCACCTCACCAAGGAAGAATAACATGTATCAAATTCATTTAGCAACTCTGATATCTTCCCCTTAATTGCAAAGAGGATAGGAAATTTATACCTATGAAGAACTTAGTTGCTTTGATACCTTCCATAACCCCACAGACCATACCACTGCAGATGGTTATAAGCCCAATTTTGTAAATTAGGACACACAGTAGAAAAGAGAAATAAGTTCCCCCATACTCTTCCCATGTGCTGACATAATTGAGTAGAAATTGATTAGAACTAATTGCATGCTGAAATATGAGTGGAGAAAGGAGACCCATGCCCCCAATGTGTCTAAAATTGAAAGTGAAATAAGTATCATGGAGAAAAAGAGAATGAAATACTTCATTCCCCCTGAATTTGTGTCAAATTGAGTCAATATGAGTATGAAACTATTGAAAATGTTGTAAAATGATGAAAAATAATGATGTTGACAAATTTGGATAAAATTACCCCTTGGGAAAAACTATATGATAGGGTCAAAACCATCCGTACGGTCACGACTAGGTTGTGCATTCTTGACCCATGTATATTTTGATGATTGTTTTGTGTCTGAGTCTAATTTTGAGGCATTTTTACCTGCCCCTGCATATGTATGTGCCCAAAAAATTCATGTATTTGTTAGAAATGTAGAATAAAATCCTTGTATGTTTGTCCCCTCTTTTGAGGCTGTGTGTGATGAATAATTTGAGCACAAAGCTCAAAAGAAAAGATGTATTACTATAGTTTGAGTGTCTCATAATATATATAACCTCTGCAAAGTTGATGTGGTGGCCACCAAGAAGAAAAGGGTATGCTACAAAATTGGTAGAAACACATGATAGCAAAATAAGACACAAACAAATAACAAGAAGTATGACAACGTGATAGCAAGAACAATATCAATGCAACAAAATAGTAATAACAACAATAAAAACCCATGTGTTAGTAGAAAATAAGTGCATGAAACATAGAAACAAGTGAAAACATATCAAATAGTGTCACATAAAAGGTGAAATACCTACAAACATGGGACACCCATAGTGTTGCAAGACAATCAAGGCTCTTAGGCTAGCAAATAAGATATGCATAACTACACACAAGGTATTACATTACAAACATGGGACACCCACAGTGTCGCAAGAAAATCAAGACCCTTAGGCCACAATCAGAGTAGGATACAAACATACACACACATAACTAACAAGTATGTAGGGAAAAGAAATATATCTAGATGGGATGAAAAACACATAGCATATGATATAAAATATTTAGTGAAGTAATACATAAAAGTGTTGCACAAGACACATGTATTAGTCTTGTTAGTCCAAAATATAGCAAATACATAATATATGTAACCAAACATAACGAGGAAAGAAAGAAACTATAATGGAAATATAACACCTGGAGATAGAATGTCAAAGTAGATTCCCTAGAGGTTAACAATTTGGGTAGAGGGAAGGCCAACACCTCTCATCATGTATCACTTTGTGTATGTCTTGTATCATGTTAAATATACCACATGAATGCATGTGTGTAAAGAATAAATGTTATCTATCAAACCAAAGGAATAAATAACATGTATAATGTAAAATGCAAATAATGTATGTTGTAAGAACATGTCCTAATTTTGTATTTTTACAAATATTTAAATGTTTTTGCGTATTTGGTCCTCCATGAGGTCATAGATGAAAACCTATTCTATGAAGATAAGGCAGGGTGATCTAATAATTCCCCCATATAGGAGAATAGATAGAAATTATGCAATTAAAGGATGAGAAGCAAGATTGGCCCCCAATGTGTGTGTGCATGTGCGCGCGCGCGCGCGTGTGTGCAAAGTGAGGTTCGGGTGTAGAACTGCTCCCTTAACAGTCAAATAAAACCTATAAATAAAGTGCATGTCACCAGGAAACGATGGGGGTAATATCATGGGAGCTATTCCAAGAGAAACATACGAGGAGGTAAAGACAACTATGTCAAAGATTGATGGATGGTTAAACCTCAAATGTGTTAGAGAATGTGACTAGAGTGCATGATTTAACGACATACCATAAGGATTTATTAAATTCAAGTTTAGTATTGTTGTAAGTGCATAATGTTCAAAGGATTTTAAGAGGTCGACCATTGAGAGTGACAAGACGATAGAAACATGTTCCTAATGTTTCTATAATAGTACAAGGGTTTAACCAATTAGGATTAGATTTTCCTTTTAATGTCACCTTAGCATGAGTGGTTTTATGATTTTCTGTGAGAACTAAGTCACCAACATGAAATTCCAGTGTATGGAATCATTTATTGTAGGAACATTTGATTTATTCGTGGTACATACTATAGACACAAAATCATACACTTACTATTTACATCACCCCTCTAAGTATGTCAGTATATGCATGATTCCTAATAAAGAAAACTAGACATTAACAACACTTATTTTGTTTTGTATTTACATTATTTTATCTTCTTATACTTTTTTCCTTAGCTTTTCTGGAACTACACCTTTACTATTGGAAATTGGATACCATGTGACCCAACTCAACATTTTTTGTTTTATCCTCCAAGAATCCCAGACACTATCACCCACTAGGGACATGTGCACCTGGGCGCTACTGTCCACTTTGGGCGCTTTTATCCTTTTTCCTCTTTTTCTCAAATTTAAAATGCTACATTACTTGTTATATTTTATAAAACATTTCTTATCACTTTGGGTCAATTGTAGCCCTTATTTTGCATACACATGAGTTATGCGCGCTAGCACCTCATTCAGTCATAATTGAATGCTCACCTGAAGCGTGCACAACTACCAGGTCCCTCATTTGTGTTGCTTGACACAAAGTTAGCATGCATTTTTATCATGTCATTAACCAAGAAATCATTCATGTGCAGTTAATCATCACATTCATCTCACTTTGTAAACACATATAATAAGGAATAATATTAATCTATATAATTACCAAGATTAATTGCATCATTATAATACCATAATAAGAAATTTCAACAATCATTATCCAACCATAATTATCCATTCGAATCCAGGATTCATTACATTACTGAAGCTGAATACATATAACAGTCATTACACTAGAGCATTGAACCATATACACAATCATCAAACCCTAGATTTGAACATAACAACATGACTTCACTAAATCATAAGTGCTGCTGAAACAATGACACACATCAAGTATATATAGGGGTGGGGACTTTCCCTTCACTTGCCATGCACTCTTCTAAAAATATGGGTGCTCACAAAAACAACCTACATGCTTTCTTTCCTAATAATAGTCATGCGTACAAGCTTGCATGATTTTTACAAAGACAACTAATAATAGATTATCCTATTTTTGTATTACTTTGCTTAATCCTATTATTAGCCTCCTCCATGTGTGATTTGCATGTGCTTTTCCCACTTTCTTGTTCAACACTCCAAGTATATATTTATCCCAATTTGCAAAATCGACTAAGTCCCAAAACTACGTTGCGTAAACCTTCACTTGTTGTTCCATTCTGATTTCTTGCACCCCTTCGCGCATCCCTTGAACACAACACCAACCCTCCACTTGTGTCTCATACTTATTCATTTTGTCTAACCAACATTACCCCACACAAGGTATGTTGTCCATGCTCAACAACACTGAACAAATGAATATCCCGTGAAATAATAAATAATGTATGAAAATAAAGAATAATGGCCTATACAAAAAGAATGAAGAATAACCTGGCATGCACTAATCTCTACTCCTCACTCAGTTGTACTATTTTAGGGAAATCCTTATTGAGGGTGCTCTCCAACTCATCCCATTCTTATAGCCCCTTAGTAGGTGTATATGGAATCAACCCAGCTACCTCCATAATCTCATTAGGGGTCATATATTCTTGCTTCTACTTTAGCTCCCTTATCACTCTAACTAGTCCTGAGATCAATCCTTCCATACCATCCATTCTTCATGTGATGTGGGATCCCAACTCCTTAATCCTAGTTTCATAAGTATCCCTAACTGTTTTCAAAGCATCTTACTTTTGCACAATATCTACCAAGATCTCCTCACGACTAAGCTTTTATTCCTTCTTTGCAACCTGTGCACGTGCCAACTCCACGTCCTCCTAAGTAGTATGTGCCTTGAGGATGGGATCAAGATATTGACAATGATCAAAATCCCATCCCACCTTCTTTAGCACATCCTTCAATTTCAGGCACAACGCCTCATACTCTATTATCTTACACGTTATGATCTTCTTATTCTTTTCCTTCTCAAATGATTTTTCTTCTTGTGTCATCCCCTGTACACTCAACTTCTCTTCCATAAGCATATGGACCAAATCTTGCAAATAATGCAACGTTGAAGGGTATTCTTCCTTGGTTCTATCTTTGAACTTGGGGTCCACTATCATGATCTCATCTAAAATATAGACGACCATGTCAAGGATACTCTTCCTGTACTTTTTTTCATTCTCATACACCTTTGTAAGTCGTTAAACCTCTTGCGGCTTATCCCTTTTATCTTCAAGCAATGTTCGGATGGTGGCCCCCTTGTCCAAGTTTCTCTGGAATACTTTTGTTGCCATATTTTTCAAAGAATTGATGGCTTTCTCATTAGTGAGTTCTATTGGCTTGATGGTCAATAGTTCCCTTGGTTCCTTCTTCATTTTACACGTAGTAAATGCTTATTCAGTGATCTCAAAGTTAGACTCATCCATATGAATTTGCATACTCCGTGACAACATCTTCCTCATGTGGGTTGATCACTTCCCAGCCATAAATTTTCTCTGCCACTACAGAAATTTGAAACCATGTGCACAACACCTTAGATTTATCATCAATGTAACTTACTAGAGGTGTGCACATAACCTCATCCTTCTTCCTCCTTCCACCAGTACACCTTCTTGTAGGTATATGCTGCTTGGTTCAGGTGCGCACACTGGTTCCATTTATACCTGCCATTTCTTCATCCCTTGTCAACATTCTATCTCCCTTTCCTTTCTCTTCCCCCTCAAGATGTTCTTCATGCACTTCATGTACCTCATGTACCTCTACATCATGTGCAATACTCGCCCCCTTATGTTTTTCTTCCTCCACACAATGGATTATAGGTTCCTATTCTTCTACTTCTTTCTCTCGGATGAGATCTTCTACTACCTCTTCCTCATCAATGTCACCTTTATGCACTAGCTTTCATCTGCTCTTCTTTTTATTTTCTGGGCTCAGCTTAGGTGGAGTGACTTTTGGTGATGTATTCATAGGTTTTGAAGTCCCTACGCCACTCTCTCGTTCCTCGCGCATTCTCTTCACCTTGTTTCTAATGCTTTGATCAAGCATGGTGCTATCTTATTTTTCTTCCTCTTAGTCATGGGTGCCATTTCTTCTATTACACAACATTTCCTTCATAACCTTGGAATATCTCATGCTATAGGTGCTTAATAACCATCTGTTCAACCATTTGTGCCAAAAACTTAACTTTGTTCACCCTCCTTTCTCCCAAACAGTTGTCATTGTCTATCAACTTCATGCCATAGCTCAAATTCATGTTTCTGGTTTTCCTGCAAACCCTAGCTCGCAACCCTATTCTCCGAAAGAAAACCTCCTCACCTTTTTTTATAGCTTCAAACTTCCACCTGAAGGAGCTTCCCAACCAAGATGTGTAGCTTCTCAAATTGGGTTACTTTTATTTCTTAACTTCATTACAATTTCAAACAAATTCATACAATTTTTCTCAAATTTCACACTCTTCAATGCTTGAATTCTTCATAAGGAAAGGTAAAGAATGAGCCCCTTTCAGAACCCTTTTTTATATATTTTCACAATTTTCAGCATTAATTGCTCTAACCCTACCACTGTACTACAACTTGAATTATGTTTTTTTGCTTTTTCTGTGTTTTTCTCTTCTTTATTTTACACGTTGCAGTCATAACCTTCTGGCGCATTTACTACTTCCAAGCCATAGACACCTTTGCATGCGCTTCCCTGCACCACAACACATATTTCCTCTACGATTTATACCAAGTAGTCCATCCTGCTGTTTCCTACCTCACGTTACATTATGTGGCCTCTTCCTCATGTGGTCTCCAATCTGAGAAATTTTTCATAAGCAACATCATTCTCAACACCTGTGACCTCTTTCCTTTACTTTCGCGCACCTTTCCAACAACATCCCACCTTTCAGATGTCGCACATAGATCTGCTTCAACTTTCTTGTGCACTTGCACCTGGTTCACCCCACACTAAAAGTATACATGGTCCTTTGTGCATGAACTCGATAGATAGTAATTAGCTTCTTGCGCACAAGCACACTTATTACAACAAAAGAAAAATACAAATAACTTAAATGAAAAACACAAGATAAACTGCAATCCTAATTTAAGTGACATTACTGCCTCATTACAAACACCAAAAAGCTTATTTATAGTAGGGATTCAACCTACTCCCATTGAAATAATCGAGAAACATGGTGCCATCCACCACCTGCAATTGACATGCACTTGATTCAATTATCTTGGATACTACAAAAGGCCCCAACCAATGCACCTTTAGCTTCCCTAGATGGCATGCAAACTTAGAGTCATAGAGAAGTACCATATTTCCAATTGTAAATGGATCGTTCTTAATATTCCTATTATGTCAAGCTTTCTATCACACCTTCTCAGTCTTCTGGCTTCAACGCATAATGACACGCCTATCATCTAATTGAATTAGTTTATGAACACTCTCTTCTATAGTCCTTTCATCTAATAATCCACCTATGTGCGTAATACACATGGATGATAATAAGAACTCTACTGGTAGTACTGCCTCTATGCCAAACACCAATTAGAAGGGTGTAGCCTTGTTCAACCTTTTATATGTGATCCTGTAATCCTAAAGTACAATTAACACTTTATCATCCCAATCCTTCCTTCCAACATCATAAATCTTCATCAAATTTTGTCCCAAGATCTTGTTGAAATCTTCTATAGTACCATTAGCTTGAGGGTGATAAGGTGTAGTTTTATGGTATGCCACCATAAAATCTGCCAACAGAATTATGATTATCTCATTCAAGAAATGAGTTCCTCTATCATTGGTCAAGCTTAATGGACAACCATACATGATAATAATGTTCTCCTAGAGGAACCTTGCTGCCATGGCTGCAGTGCAATATTTCGTACGCACTTCCTCTACCCACATGGTCAAATAATTTGTATATATAATTATGTAGCGTGCTCTAGTCCTGCATGCGGATGGTGGAATAGGTCCTACAAAATCAACAAACCATTTCTCAAAAGGTTTTGTTCTCACAATAGGTCTCAAGGGCATCTCATCCCTCCAAGATTTCCAACTCTCTGAAAATGATCACATGCCTCCATAAATTCCTTAGTGTTCTTATAAAAAGTTTCCAAACAAATTCCAGCCGTAAGGATCTTTTACACCTTTGCGTCTGATGCATAGTGTCCTCCTGCAATACCTCCATGAGCTTCTTCCATGATAGCTTCACGCTCATGTTCAAGACACACCTAGGAAAGACTTCATATCTACCTATATTATATAAGTCTCCTCCAATCAACTGATAAGGCATGAATCAGAAAGTAAGCTAATTTTTCGCTAATGTCTTCATCCCTTTTAGCGTAAGTCCAGTGCATAAAAATACTGCTATGTCTTCCAAATCTGTGGGTGTGTGATTCAACCTAAATAACTGTGCATCATACATAGTGTCCTCAATACTTTGCACGTTATCACTAGAAGTGATCCTTGATAAGTGATCAGGCCCTGAATTAATTGTTCCTAGTTTTATAACTACTGTGAAATCAAAATCCTCAAAAATAAGTATTCATCGACAAATACACCCTTGTAAAATAGGCTTGCGGACCAAATATTTCAATGTCATATGATTTGTATTAAAGATGAATGGAGTAGCCAATAAGTACTGTCAAAATTTATAAATTACATAGATCATAGAGAGTGCATCATGCTCATTGGTAGTATAATTCTGCTCTGTTGGTGTCAAATTACTTCTTACAAAGCAAATAGGATGATCAACATTACCTTCTCCAAGTTACGCCAAGATTACGCTAATCGCCATGCCAGAAGCATCAACATGTACATGAAAGGGTTTGTTCCATGAAGGAAAGTAAAATATTCGTGCAATGGTAAGCTTCTCCTTCAATGTCTCAAATGCTTGCTTTTGCACATCACCCCAATGAAAATTTCCCTTAGACTTAAGAAAATCTTCTAGGGGTGCTGCAATCTTTGCATATCCCTTAATAAATTTTCTAAAGTATCCAATATGTCCCAAAATTTTATGCACTTCACTTTGGTTTGTAGGATCTTCTAATCCCAAAACCACTGCTATCTTTGCCAGATCTACCAACAACCCATCCTTGCAAATGATGTGCCCAAATAAAGTGCCAAAAGGTGTAGAAAAAATACACTTCTTAATGTTAAGAGAAATGCTCATTTTTTTGCATCTCTCAAACATCATCCCAAGATTATCACAGTGATCCTTAACTAAGCAGTAAACTATCCAATCATCTAGATAAACCTACAAGAAATTGTGAATGCAATCATGAAAGGTCTGCACAACTATGCATGAAAACATAACAGACACATTCTTTAATCCAAACGACATAACAATATATGCAAAGCTTCTCAACTCAGTGGTGAAGGTAGTATTTTCTTGGTCTTCACATGCAATGTGTAAATAATAATAGCCTGAGAACCCATATGTGAAAGAATAAATCTCACGTCCTATAATGCCTTCAAGAATTTATCCTGTGAATGGCATAGGAAAATTATCTATGATCCATAAAGCATTAAGTTCCTTATAATATACACATAGATCTATGATCCTCCCATCGTTCTTAATGCTGATAACCATAGGGATAATCCTAGTCAAACTCCTCAAATCGGCTCAATGATTCCAAAAAATTAAGCATCTTATCAATTTACTCCTTACCTTCAATTTTACGTAGGTTTGGATTCATCCTGTAAGGCCTCTTTCAAACCGGGAAGGTGCCTTATTTTAGCTTAATATTCATTTCTCCCAATGAGGGGTGCACTCCCTTTAACTCATGATATCCCCATAGAAATAAGTCCTAGAAGTTGCACAAGAGATCAATGACCTTTGATACCTCTTGTTCTGACCAATAATCCCAAATTATGGCCTCCTTAGGCGCATCCTCAGTGCTAATATTAACCTTCTTGGTCTTCATCGGAGCATGGTACGCGTATGCCTTCTCATCTGCTATATCCATTACTTCACGCGCACCTTCTATATGGATAATCTCCAAATTATCAACCTTTTCATCATCGACAAGGTATATCATTTTACCATTCTCTTTATCCTTATAGGAATGACTCATTTACATCTCCTTCGTGTCCTCGATATCCAAGTGCACCTCAGAATCATATTCACTAAGTAACTCAAGCAAGAGATCCTTTGCTTTCATGTTGTCCCCCAATGTGATGCACTTAATTATCTGCAATGATTCATGTACTGGAGGTTTATTAGAAAAATAATCGAATGTAGATATCATGCCTTCAGTCATAGCTTTCCAGCTTGCAGTCTCTTGTTTAAGCTCAACATGTACATATCATGCTCGTGCGCATCCGTACAAAGTGGAATAGAAATTATGCACCCAAAGAGATGGTGGTAAAGCCTCTTGACCTTGCATTCATTGTCTCTCATAGTTATGAACATGTACCAAATCAAGAGTCTTCCCATCATACTCATAGATAAGTGTAGGCGCATTTCTTCGAGTACAACTTGTTGAAAAGGAGATTCTCACTTCTTGTCAGCCCAACAAGTTATCTCTATGTGTTGCCCACCAGGGTGCTGTTTTCCCACGCAAAGTATAAACCAACATTTTCCTTTGATCACCTTTGTTCTTCCATTTTTCCTCCATGGCGTGCAAGAAAGATTCCAGGATTTTCTTCACCAGTATATTTAGGTAACTGAGTTCTTCCCATGCACCTAAACATGCACGACCTGATCATCCTAGTTACTCACCCCTTCATGTCGTGCCTGACCATCACGTACGTGTCATGGGACCAATTATCATAAGAAAAATTTGTGGTGTCTCTGACTGAATGCACATTTTTCCACTGAAGCACGCCCTCCTTGGATGGTTCCATAGTCTCAAGGTCTCACACCGTGCGCACATAAATCCTATTCAACTCTTCTTCACTTAAAGGCTCGACATATGGTGTATCTCTTTCCTCATCCAGAGGTATGATCATGTGCTCATCCTTATTCTTGAAACTGATATATCCCTTGTTAAAGTGCATATCAACATTGTTCACATAACACTAGGGTCATCCAAGTAGTAATGGAAAGTTTTCTACTTCAGTAAGCTATAATACCTCAAAGTCTCCAGTAAACTTGGCTCCCTAAATTGTAATGGAAGCATCCTTCAAAACCCCAATAGGAATAGCCCTTGTTTTATTTTCCATATACATCACATTTGAAGATGGATGTAATGTTGGTCTCCCCATCTAATTCCATACATCTAGAGTTAGCACATTCACCTCATTGCTTATATCTATCAGAATATTGCTTACCGACCACCCATCAATAACAACATCCAATGTGATCTGCTTATCATACTCATGGTTCTGTGATGGAAAGTTTGCATGTAATATCTGTCCCTAGCGCTCAACTACAAATTGCAATACTTTTTCACATAGACATTCCCCTAGTAGTGGGATGATATTTTCCTATCGTAACATCTTACATACCTCTTTTAAATCATCCACATAATTTTACAAGATTTTAGCGTTCACGCGTTCCCTCTCACACGCCTGTTGTTTCAAAAACTGTATCTCACTCTTCAGATCTCTGATGACTCCCATAGTTTCCTGATAAACTTCCTTTTGATGGGAAGCATCTGGATAGTTGGCATGCATAACTTCTTCTCTCATGATGAGTGGTTTGGCCTTAAGAGGTTCACATGTGTGCATTGATTCGGGACGAGTAGTGACCAATAAAGGTTGTAACTCAGGATCATGCATCTTCTTGGGTACCCATTGATCACCCTTAGTGTGTTACACCTTGATAATTCCCACACCCTTGTCATTTTTCTTGTTCTTTCACATATGTTCATAGAGGTTAGGACAATCCTCAACCTTATGTCATTTTCCACAATAGGAACATACTATATTCTGTGGACAATTGCAATGGTAGTGATCAGGTTACCCACAAGTATAATATGTCCCATGAGAAAATATACTTCTACCACCATGACATCTGCTCCTATATCCTCCACAGAGTCCACCTCTTCCTTTTTTATGTTCCTCAGAAGGTTGGGATTCTTATACTTGAGAACCACTTTCCACAATGGTTTTTTGTAAGCCAATCTCCCATGCCTCATGAATTTTATCTATCAGCTGACAATCCTTTGTATCATGAGTGTGCACATCACAGATCTTGCAATACATGGATACATTCTTCATTATTGTGTGTTGCAAGAGTGGGAAATTCTAGATATCATGATTCTTATGAAAGATCTCACAAGATTGTAGTAGTGTGCACACTGTCTTGTGTGGGAAACTATCTGTGGCATGTCCTTCAACCTCATAATCAGTGCACCATATACCACTACATATCTCATGTGTTGATTTGGTAGAGAGATTATCCAATTGCTTAGCTATAGATATTATTTGTGCCTCCAAGAAAAGGCTTAGACTAGTATCAACACTCCCAACTGCTTCAGTGTGTAAAGTTACTTCCAATACCTCACACGGATCTGCATACGTATTATGAGATAAGACCCTTCGAAATGGTGTTAGCAATCCTCTTACAAACCGTTATGCATGCTGACTTGGATGGATTTCATAAGATAATTTTGACAATAAAGTCTTAAAATACATTTCATATTCCCTCACATTTTCTCACAAACCCTGCTTGATATCCTTGAGAATGCTAATTCTTTGCTACTCAAACTCTGGATTGTGGAACTCAACAAAGAATGCAATGTGCGCAAAGCATCATAATCCACCGCAATTTGATGTGGGTCATACTTTCTATACCAACTATGTATGTGCCCTTGAAGAATGGTATTCCTTTAGCGCACCATAATAATTCACATTTTTGCACGTGTTCTGCTGCATCCTCCACACCTCTATACTCTGGTAAGTGAAGTGGCATCTCAAAATAGAGTTGAGGTGTCTACCGCAGTTACTAAGGTGGTGTATGATGAGGATGGTTTTGTGGTGTCTACTGTGGCGGTGACCTTTCCCTAGATTAGCACCATACCCATATCCTCTACCAGTATTCCCTCTAGGCAGTTGCTAACCTGAACCTCTTGATCCTCCCACACCCCCTCTTGTGGGGTGCGGCCTAGTTGATGAACTTCCTTGTGTCCCAGTTGTAGTAATAAACTGTACACCCATTTTATGAGTTGTCGCAACACCTATAGAACTAATTCCAATAGTCTATGCATCAACATTTTGTCCAGATGATATGCTTATAAAAAATCTTCCAAGTACACTTCCAAACATTGGCACCTGTTGTGGTGCTATGGGTGTGTTCCCAATCTGATGCATTTCTTTATTCATCACAACATGATATCTACCACTATTTTCCTACTTACCTTCCCTAGACAACCTTTCGATAAATATTCTAGATTTAGAACACCTAGCGTAAGGGCTAAGTAGCCAGGTTGAGTTAGATGTGTGCCCATGGTCCTTGTTCTCTCCTCTGACACAATCTCATCCAAAGCTGATGGGGACTCTCTACTGTGCTTTCCTAAATTCAAGGGTACATGATGTTGGGGATCCTCATCTTCTACGAGAGACTCAAAACTTTAATGATCCATCATTCTTCTCAACTACAACGCTACCTCAATTTCCCTCTCTTAAGCTTCATTATACTTGATACATCTTTCATCTCTCTATCTTCTGTCAGAGCTGCCACCATCCTTCTCCACACTTTCTCCTGCCCCTACTTGTATTGGGGATTTAGCTAGCCATAGGTAACCTTTCCACTCCTAATTCTATTATTAAGATCTTGATAGCTAGGGGTATCATGCATAAATAAAATCCTCTGGGCTTGCACAAGAACTTAAACTTAGCCTCCTCCGAACAACAATACATGGAAATAGCGTACTCCAACATATAATTACGCAACACGCCGGTCCACCATAAATTTTAGAGATCTAGTCCAATCCTCATCTGCATAAAAAAGAATCTGGTAATCTTCCTGTGTCCAAATCCTCGGTCTAGGACAATAAATCCTTTTATTTTGTGAAAGCTTCCAACCAATGGTACAAATCTACTGGGAAGATGCTGAAGAACGTCTCATATAGTTCATGATAAAGGTTATCTCCCACCCACTTTTGTGCATTGAAGTTAGGTCCAATGCTATACCTCTGTGAAAAGTTATCTTGTATTTCTTATACCCAACTCTCAATTCTCTCCAAAGATAGTCGACACACCATCTGCATGTAACATCTTGGAAGTAAATCTTGAAAATAGGTCCTAAAAATGGAACCAAAATGTAGTTCTTTTTTTGCACACACATAAGCTATACACACTGACACCTCACTCAGTCAGAACTTAATGCTCACCTAAATCACATGCAGCTACTAGGTCCCTCCTTTGTGTTGCTTGAGAGGAAATTAACATGCATATTTATCATGTCATTAACTAATAAATCATTCATGTGCAGTTAATCATCACATTCATCTCATTTTGGAAACACATATAATAAAGAAGAAATATAATCTATATAATTACCAAGATTAATTGCATCATTATAATACCATAATCAAATATGTCAACAATCATTATCCAACAACAATTATCCATTAGAAACCAAAATTCATTACATGACTGAAGCTGAATACATATAACAGTCATTACAATGGAGCGTTGAACCATATGCGCTATCATCAAACCATAGATCTGAACATAACAACATGACTTCACTAAAGCATAAGTAATGTTAAAACAATGACACACATCAAGTGCATATATATATATATATATATATATATATATATATATATATATATATATATTGGTGGGGATTTTCCCTTCATCGCCCATGCACTCTCCTAAAAATAGGTGTGCTCACAATAATAGATAATCATATTTTTATATTACTTTACCTAATATTATTATTAGCCTCCTCCATGCATGATCTGCACGTGCTTTTCCTGCTTTCTTGGTCAATACTCCAAGTCTATATTTATCCCAATCTGCAAAATCGAATAAGTCCCAAAACTTTGTTTTCTTGGGCACAAACATTCGCATCTTGTTCCATTTTGATATCACGTGCCCCTTCATGCATCCCATGTGCATGACCCAAACCCTCCGTGAGTGTCTCATACTTATTCATTTTTCTGCCAAACATCCACATTTTTAGTTTTTAATGACAAAATTCAAATAACAGAATCATATATTACATGAATTACTCACTATTATTAGGGGTTTGGCAATTTGGGTTATTACTTCCTATCTTCTACTTGGGAAAAGAGAAACATTTAAGCACTGCATTTAGGAAGTGTTATTAATTGCATATGAGGGGATATTTTTGAATTTCATCTCACATATTCATTTTGGGAAAAAGTAGTTGTATCCCACAATCTTGGTGCAATTGGCATAAGGGCAACCTATCTTCAAGGGACATAATTCAATCACACACACACACACACAATAGAACTATATATAGTTTTAAATGTAGTGCAACACTCGGTGATAATCATATTGGAGTTACCTTAGAGGTTAATTGTTAGGGTGTGGAGCCTATTTTCTGGTCTTCTTGAATCAGTGTTGAAGTGATGGATCTCGAATGGTTAAGTTTGGAGACTTCAGGAGCATTCTGCAGTCGTTTACTGTGACGTTGCTATGCCATTGCTGCACTGTTAACATGTTGTTAATTGGATGTTAACGTTGGGACTATTTTTTTAGCCATGGGAAGTTGAAAGATCACGAATTTCAATCTTCTAGGGTCGGCTTTATGGCTTCTTAGAAGGATTGTAATCCTATAAATAGAGGTGTTAGGGTATCTTAAAGATATCTTGAGTGTTCAAGAGGTCTTGAGTCTTAATGATCAAGAGGTGATCAAGAGTGATCAAGGTTATGCAATTGGGTGTCAATTGTGGTTTAGCATCTTTAGAATTCTGTTGTGAGTTCATAACTGAGAGAAGACTGTGAGAGTTGTTTTACTCTTGTTGATAATAAAATTTGAGCAAGTTCTTGGTGGACGTAGCCCACATTGGGTGAACCACATTAAATCTTGTCTTGTCTTCTTTTGTGCATTATTCATTTATGTTGTTATATTTCTGCAAGTATAATTCTGCTATATAGTTTCCTACTACTGTGGTTTGAGGAATTGTTTCCGCATTTTTTCTCTAATTCCTAACAATTGGTATCAGAGCTTTGGTGGTTTTTTTTGAAGTTTTAAATCACAGGGAAAGTTTAGCTTGAGTGGGAGCTATGGAAGATGAGGGAAGATCGAGGGTTGAGAAGTTCAATGGGCATAAATTTGGTTTGTGGAAGATGCAAATGGAGGATTAATTATATCAGAAGGACCTCCATGTTCCTTTGGCTAGAAAAGAAAAGAAACCTATAGCCATGTCGGATGAGGATTGGGAGTTGCTGGATAGAAAGGTGCTCGGGGCAATTCGTTTATGCCTTGCATCTTCAGTTGCTTTCAACATATCATAGGAGAAGATCATGTAAGGCCTCATGAGTGTGTTGGGGAAGTTATATGAAAAACCATCTGCCTGTAATAAAATATTTTTGATGAAAAATTTATTTAATATGAAGATGTCTGAGAATGGTTCTTTTGTTGATCATTTGAATGAATTTAATATGGTTGTGAGTATGTTAAACTCAGTAAAAATTGACTTTGATGATGAGGTCAGGGCTTTGTTGATTTTGTGCTCCTTACCAGATAACTGGGACAACTTGGTTATGGTTGTAAGTAATTCAGTCTCTAATAACTCAAAGCTGAAGTTTGAGGATGTAATAGGTGTGATCCTAAGTGAGGAAATGTGAAGGAAGAGCACCGGAGATTCTTCTACTTCTAGAAATTCTTTGATGGTGGAGAGCAGAGGGAGACAAAAGAATAGAGGGAAAGGTAACCGTGGGAAGTTGAATGATCATGGAAGGTCAAAGTCCAAGAGTAAGTTAGAATGTTGGCACTGTGGGAAGGTTGGTCATGCTAAGAAAGATTGCTCTTCGAGATAAGAAGAACAAGGAGGAAACTAAAGAGGTAAATTTGGTAGCAGGTGATGTTTGTCAAGATGCCTTAATTCTTTCTTTAGATAATATTGTTGAATCTTGGGTGTTAGATTCAGGGGCTTCTTTCCATGCCACCCCACATAGACATTACTTTACTGATTTTGTTCAAGGTGATTTTGGACATGTATATCTTGGTGATGATGAACCATGCAACATAGTAGGGAAAGGTTGTGTTTAGGTGAAAATGTAGAATGGGAACACATGGCTACTTAAGGACGTCAGGCATGTGCCTAAGTTGAGGTGGAATTTGATATCAGCGGGACAACTGGGTAGTGATGGTTGTACGGTTAGTTTTACAGCGGATTCTTGGAAGGTTACCAAGGGAGCTCTTGTGGTTGCAAGAGGTAAAAAAATGGTACTTTGTATTTAACCAGTGGTGCTGATTATTGCAATTTAGTTACTGCAGATGGAGATGCAACTTTGTGGCACCAGAGACTCAGTCATATGAGTCATAAGGGCATGCAGATTATAAAGGACAGGTTGCCCAGATTAAAGGAGTTAGATTTGGACTTCTGTGAGGACTGTGTTTATGGGAAACAGAAGTGGGTGAGATTCCTCAAGGTTGGACCTACCAGGAAGGAGGGTAAGTTGGAGTTAGTGCATACAGATGTATGGGGGCCAACTAAGGTAAAATCTATTGGTGGTTCATGTTATTACGTCACTTTCATTGATGATGCAACTAGAAAAGTTTGGGTATATTGCATTAGAAAGAAATCTGATGTTTTTGAAACTTTCAAAAGATGGAAAGCCTTGGTTGAGAATGAAACAGGTCTCAAGTTGAAATGTCTTAGGTCGGATAATGGAGGGGAATATTGCAGCAATGAGTTTCTTGATTACTGTTCGGTAAATGGGATCCACAGGCAAAGAACAGTTCCAAATACTCCACAGAAAAATGGAGTGTTAGAGAGAATGAACAGGACAATCATGGAGTGTGCTAGGTGCATGAGGTTACATGCGGGGATGCCACTCATGTTTTGGGTAGAAGCGGTAAGCACAAATGTTTATCTGATTAACAGAGGACCCTCTATGGCCTTGGATGGAGGTATACCTGAGGAGGCTTGGTCTGGTAAGAAAATTGATTACTCATTTCTTAGAGTATTTGGATGTGAGGTATTTGTTCACATTGATAAAGATGATAGGACCAAGTTAGAGGCTAAGTCTGAGAAATGCACCTTTGTTGGATATGGTGAAGATGATTTTGGTTTCTGTGTTTGGAGTCTTAAAGACAAGAAAATATTTTGGTCTAGAGATATTGTCTTTAATGAAAAAATCATGTATAAAGATCAGTTGCAGGAACAGAAAGAGGAATAAAAGAAAGAATACACAGTGTTAGAGGACATTGCAGACAACAAGGTGTCCAAGGGGCCGGTTCAGGTACAACATGTTTTGGCACAGCCAGTTCAGGTACCTACTCATCAGGAACCCCAAACTCCTGAGGTGAGAAGGTCTTCTAGGGTAAGAAGGGAACCTGAATGATTTACTCCATCTTTGAATTATTTATTGCTCACTGATAGTGGAGAGCCAGAGTGCTTTGAGGAAGTAGTGCAGGTGGATGCCAGGAAGAAGTGGGAGCAGGCCATGGATGAAGAGCATAGATCTCTTATGGAAAACCAGACTTGGGATCTGGTGGAGCTACCCGAGGGAAAGAGAGCATTGCAGAACAAGTGGGTGTATAGAATCAAAGAGGAAGATGGAGGTAGGAAACGATACAAGGCCCAGTTGGTGGTCAAGGGATTTTCACAGAAGAAAGGTATAGACTTTGATGAAATTTTTTCTCCGGTTGTTAAAATGACTTCTATTAGGACTGTTCTTGGTTTAGTTGCAGTAGAAGACCTGCACTTAGAAAAGTTGGATGTGAAGACTGCATTCCTTCATGGTGAGTTGGAGGAGGAATTGTACATGCAGTAGCCATAGGGTTATGAGGTCAAAGGGAAGGAGAGGTTAGTGTGCAAATTGAAGAAGAGCTTGTATGGCCTGAAACAAGCTCCACGATAGTGGTACATGAAGTTTGACAGTTTTATGCAGGAGCAGGGTTACTCCAGGTGTCACTCAGACCATTATGTGTACATCAAGAAGTTTCTTGATGGTAGTTATATTATTTTGTGCCTATATGTAGATGATATGCTTGTTGCAGGGAAGAACATGCAGGAAATAAAGGTACTTAAGAAGCAGCTAAGTGACTCCTTTGCTATGAAGGATTTGGGGGTAGCAAAAAAAATCCTTGGTATGAGAATAAATCGGAACAAGAAGGAGAGGAAGCTGGTATTATCTCAAGAAGAGTACATAAAGAAGGTCTTGGAGAGGTTTAGTATGTAGGATGCTAAACCGGTTGGTACTCCTTTGGCAGGTCACTTTAAATTATCAAAGGAGCAGAGTCCCAAGACTGAGGAGGATAGAATCCAGATGTCCAGGGTACCGTACTCATCAGCAGTTGGTAGCTTGATGTATGCTATGGTATGCACTAGGCCTGACATTTCCCATGCAGTGGGAGCAGTGAGCAGGTTTATGAGTGATCCAGGTAGAGAGAACTGACAGGCAGTAAAGTGGATCCTTCAGTATTTGAGAGGGACCATGGGAGAAGCATTGTGTTTTGGTGGATCAGACACTACATTACGTGGATATGTAGATTCAGACATGGCAGGAGATTTGGACAGTAGGAGGAGCATGACAAGTTATGTATTTACAGTTGGTGATACAACAGTGAGTTAGATTTCACAGTTATAACAGGTTGTGGCTTTGTCAACTACAGAGGTTGAGTATGTTGCTACCATAGAGGCAAGAAAGGATATGATTTGGCTACAACAGTTGCTTGATGAGTTGGGTCATAAGAAGGAAGTTGGGAGACTACACAGTGATAGTCAGAGCGTTATTCATTTGGTGAAGAACTCTGCTTTCCACTCTAGGACGAAGCACATTCAGCTGAGATATCATTTCATCAGGAAAGCTTTGGAAGAAGATAAGTTGAAGCTAGAAAAGATTCATACCAGTCAGAATCCTGCGGATATGATGACCAAGGTGGTCACAAGGGAGAAGTTGAAGTTGTGTTCAACTTTGATTGGCCTTCATGGTTGATAATGAAGGGTTAAGAACTTTGCTCAGTGGAAACAGTCTCCAAGTGGGAGATTGTTGGGGTGTGGAGCCTATTTTTTGGTCTTCTTGAATCAGTGTTGAAGTGTTGGAGCTCGAACGGTTAAGTTTGGAGACTTCAGGAGCATTCTACAGTCATTTGATGTGATGTTGCTATGTAGTCGCATTGCCGTTGCTGTGACATTGCTGTTAACATGTTGTTAATTGGATGTTAACGTCGAGACTGTTTTTCCAGCCATGGGAAGTTGAAAGATCACAACTTTCAATCTTCTAGGGTCATCTTTATGGCTTCTTAGAAGGATTGTAATCCTATAAATAGAGGTGTTAGGGTATCTTGAAGATATCTTGAGTGTTCAAGAGGTCTTGAGTCTTAATGATCAAGAGGTGATCAAGAGTGATCAAGGTTATGCAATTGGGTGTCAATTGTGGTTTAGATGTGGTTTAGCATCTTTGGAATTCTGTTGTGAGTTCATAACTGAGAGAAGACTGTGAGAGTTGTTTTACTCTTGTTGATAATAAAATCTGAGCAAGTTCTTGGTGGACGTAGCCCACATTGGGTGAACCACATTAAATCTTGTCTTGTCTTCTTTTGTGCATTATTCATTTATGCTGTTATATTTCTGCAAGTATAATTCTGCTATATAGTTTCCTACTACTGTGGTTTGAGGAATTGTTTATGCATATATTTTTCTCTAATTCCTAACATTAATCTGACTTAATCATATGCATTATTTGGTTCGTTTAATGTTTTCTTAAGCCTTGTGTAGGTAGCTAGGGTTTGTTTTGCATATTCATGTGTGAAATAGGAACCCTATAATGAATTATATGCAACAAAGAGAGAAAGGAAGAATACTTTATCAGGCCCTAAAAATATCATAAGCATAAATTTTACCAGGACACAAGTACATAGTTTGGACACTAGCTCCAGTAAATCCTATCATTATTTGGGAAGCTCTATCTGAAGGAGTTTTTGATTCTGTTTTTCCAAATAAAACTTACTTAGTCAAGATCTAATATTTTCCACTCGGTTTGCATCCTAGAATCAGCCCAGATCTTTAAATATAAGAATTCACTCTGATCTCACTATTTCTTACACCATCTTGTCTCTTGCATGATAGATATTGCTTATTATTGTTATATCTATTTGATCTTAGTCCTCTAATAAAGATGTAATTTTGTTAAATCACATATGACGATGCTTCAAATCCTTAGCTTATTTGGAGTCAAGTGATTCTAACTCTTGTAAACATGTTTTATGTAGTCATTGTCTTTAATTCTATCCTTGAGTGACATACAGAGAAAAGGAATTTCTAATTCTAAGGGTAGCATAACTTATGTGCCATAAACTAAGGAAAAAGTTGTAGCATTAGTAGGTGTGTGAGTGTTAGTGTGATAAGACAAAGAGCGTATACAATTTGATTATGCTAGTCAGTACCATGTTTATCAATGGTTTTTCTTAAAATATTGACAATTTTTTTGTTAGTGGCCCCAACTTCACCATTTCCCTGAGGATAGTAAGGTGTAGAAAAAAGTATGTTTTATTTTAAACTTAGCACAACATTTCTTAAATAGTGTGGTTCTTAAAAGATGATCCATTGTCAATAATGATGACTAAGGGGATCCCAAAATGGGTGATAATATGTGTCACTAAAAATTTATAAATATCATCACCAGTGGCAGTTTCTAAAGGTACCACATCAACACATTTAGTGAAATACTTAGTAGTTGTAATGATGAATTTATGTCCTTGTGAGGATTCAAGGTTGACATTTCTAATTAAGTAAAATCCCCAGATAGAAAAGTGCCATGGGGAAATAATGGGTTGTAATGTGTGAGATGGGGCATGATTAAGATTAATTTTTTGTTGGCACTAATCACATCACTTGGCATATTCGTGACAATCTTCTTCCATAGTTGGCCAATAATAATCTTGTATAAGTAGCTTTTGGGACCCGTATTTACCACTAAAGTGATCTCCACATTTTTTGTCGTGTAATCATGAAAAATCTATTTGGGCATCATCGGTTCCCAAACAACACAATATAAGACCATTAAATGATCGCTTGAACAAGGAATCACCTATAAGGACAATGAATGATCTCACATCATATACAATGACACCTCTTGTGGAGAGGAATTTTTGGGTATTTTTTTCTTATACATGTAGTTATAAATATGATTAAACAATTCAATATGATCTAAACAGTGTGCAATAGCTAAGACGTCAAAAGTGTCAATTGTATCAATATTGTCGGTGATATCTAAGGGTATTAGCAAAGAAACACTTTCCGTAGCATCAACATGTAAATTTTCCTTACAAGGGATAGTAGCAATATTGTAAGGAGTAAATGTTTATAATAAGCACTTAACCAACATGTTGCAAGGGATGAGACATTTTTATTTTGTGTTATATATATCTTGTGCTAGAATGAGTGCTTCATATTCCATGAGGTTGTTAGTGCATAAGAAACCTAACTACTAGGAAAAGGGGATATTTTCCCCATGAGGTGTGATGAAAATAATGTCTTCTCTTCCCCCTGTGGCACACCTGGATACATCGAAATACATGTTCCAAACTTCTCTCTTAATGTTATAAGTGGTGAAATTGTTATGAAACTCATAGTTAACTGGTGAGGGATCGAAGAGTGGTGCTTTAACAAATTGGTCAAGTATTAATTTCCCTTTGATGGATTTTTGGGAGATGAACTTAAGGTCAAATCCAGTTAATAACATTACCCATTGTGTTAGGTTCCTTGAAATGTGTGTGTGAGAAAAAAATAACATAAAGGATCTACCTTAGTAAGGACATGCATCTCAATGTTAATTATGTAGTGGCGTAACTTATTAACGACAAATATTAGAATGATACAAAAATTTTCAATCAGATTATAATTAATCTCATAAGGAAACAAAGTGCGGATAATATAAAAAATGGCATGCTCATGATTTTTATCATCATATTGGGAAATCAAAACACCAAGAGCATGCTCTATAGCAGAAAGATATAATAATAGTGTCCAACTTGGTGTAGGTGGTACAAGGACTAGTGGGTTCAGAAAATAACCCTTTATACCATCAAATGATTTTTTGAATTCATCATCCTAGTTAAAAATAGTGTATTTATTTAACAACTGTATGAAGGGCTAAGTTTTGTCATCTAATTGTGCTATGAAGCATTGGATAGCTTGAATCTTTCCTTGAAGTGATTGTAATTTCTTCAGGTTTTGAGGATAAGGCATATAAAAAATGGCTTGTATTTTCTTAGGGTAAATCTTGATACCATGATGGGAAATGATATATTTGAGAAGCTTACCAGAAGTGATACCAAAAACATAGTTTTATGGGTTTAATCGAACACTGTATTGGCATAACCACTCAAATATTATTTGAAGGTCGGGGCGTGATTTACCAAGTATTCAACAATAATCCTCAATAATATTATGAATGTAGTTATGTAAGATATTCGTCATATCCCTTTGGTACGTGGTACCAAAATTTTTAAGCTAAAGGGAATAACGGTGTAATAGAAGGTTCCCTAATGGGTAGTAAAAGAAGTCTTTTCTTGATCATCAGGACTAGTTTTTATTTGATTATACTCCTTGAAACTATCCACGAATGAAATAATTTCATATCCAATAGTGGATTCAAATATTAAATCAAGATATTTTCATTCACATAGAGAGAGATATACAAAGTGAAGAGTGAGATATAGAGAGAGATAGAGAGATTTTCATTCAAATAGAGATAGATATAGAGAGATAGTGAAGAGTGAGATATATATAAAGAGAGTTCATATATATATATATATATATATATATATATATATATATATGTCAATAAAATACCCTATATGGGATTGGGAATGATCCATCCTTAATGAAATAACCACCCCTCACCTTCACTAGTAAGCCCAACCCTCACCTTCATTGGGAATTCCAACCCTCACTCACCTTCACTGGTAGGCCCACCCCTTACTGGGAACAATCACGTTGGGTTTGATGGATAGAAAAACAACCCACCCTACACATCGTTGCCCCATTCTGCTATAAAGAGACATTATAGATTAGAGAGTAGATGGCCCCTTGTCTATAGTTGGGGAAAGGCCCTATGGGGAAGAGGAAAACTGTCTTTTGGACAAGCCTTATTGAGGTCCTGAAAATTAGTACAACATATTTCTCCATTAGTTTTAGCCACAGGTACAACGTTTGAAACCCAATATGGATAATCTATAGCATAGATAAATCTCACATTCATAAGCCACTAAATTTCCTTTTTTACTAAAACATCCTCATGAGGATGCATTTTCTAAATATTTTGTAGGATGGGTTTCACATTAGCATACAAGACAATATTATGCATTACAACTAATGTGTCAATTCCACACATGTCACTGTAATTTCAAGTAAAAATATTAGGGAAAACCTAGAGGATCTATTGTATTACAATTCATTATATTCACTAAGGAAAACAAATAGAAGCACTAAATGAGGGGCATCACTAGTATTGAATTTGAAAGATGTAGTTTTCACATTAAGAAAATTCAATCGATCTTTAATATAAGGTGATGTTGGGGTAGTGTTGGGAGAATCAAGTAATTTATTGGAAGGAATATCTTATTAGAAATATGCATGAGGCCACAATGTATGAGGAAACCCATTCTTATGAAATAAGGGAGGGAGATCCTCATAGGTGCTTAGGTACTCAAGAAGGGAATCCTCAGAAAATTCATCCAACGAGGGGAGATATGAGGAGACTCTATCATCAATAAGATCTAGATGGGATGATTACAAATTAGTTGTCGAATGTGTAGTAAATGCTTCTTGCGAATGATTTTGTGATGTGGGAAGAAATATTGGTGCCATAACAGGTTTGTAAAAGAGATAAACTGAATAACAAATGAATTATTTAGTTTTTTGTGATTTAAGCATAATAGGTTGGGAAATGTCTTGGCCATGACGTCCAATACCTTGACCAGTAAAACCATGCTATAAGAAATATTTATATCATATTCCATAATATTGATAAGAAGGTTGTCAAGGTTGGATACAAGGGAATGTGACTTCTTGAGGAGTGGCATTAACACAATACTTAAAAGTAGTCGGATTGGATTTAATGGTGTATGTGGTTCCTTGATGATAATATTTGAGACACCCATGGATAGTATATGCTACCACATGCATAACATGAATCCATGGGAATCCTAGTAACAAATTATAACTAAGATCATTAGGCATAACATAACAGACTGTAGGAAGAGTACGTGAGCCCAATGTGATGTTTAACCTGATTCACCCCAATGGATGACGAGGTACGTTATCAAAGCCACAAATACAAGTAGTAGAGGAAAAGAAGTCTTTAATATGAATACCTAAAATATGTAAGAAAAAATATTACAAATATTAATCCCTGAACCATTATCAATGAGAACCTGCTTCACCAATGTTTTATTGATGTGTACATGAATATTTAAAGGGATTATAGTATTGATAAAATATTGAGGTGGTAGGCCTTAAGAATCAAAAGAAACAAGCTCTTCATGAAAGTTAAGACATTTAAGAATATGTAATAAATATTGGTATAGGGGTTATCGAAATATGTTGGAGAGATTTTTCAAAATATGACCAGGAGGCAAGATCTTGGTTAAGATAGTTGAAAAGAGAAAGAGGGGGATCCATGACATCCCTATTGTAGACACCCTAAAATCACTCACCTATTCCCAATGTTATTCCATTACATCATGTTAATCACCCATTTGTGATTAATTTATTAAATCAATTAATTCAAACACATTGCACCCTTTAGATTAATTAAATTAATCCCTAGTACCTTTGTGCTAAGTTAATCATCATTTATTAATTAAATGATTAATTAATTAATTAAGTTTGCACATCCTAGTCAAGTGCCACTCAGATTCTCAGTCAACATCCACTTGGACTCCACATCCTCATCCTAGTCAACTACACTTCTAGAATCCTAAAAAGGTGGGGGAAATTGAATTGCATGTACAACCACCTTTCTGGATGTAACTTCTGCAATTAATTCCATTACAGCCCAGAAACATCCCGGAACTACTCCAACCTCCTCAGATGTTATTTTTAACATGTGAATTCAATTGTGTTCAACCAACTTCCAACCACTTCTGCCTATATAAAATCCAAGCCTACTCTCTATCAAACCCTCTTGGATTTAAGCATAAAAAATATTTTAAAATTGCTCCAACTTATGCTATTTTGGAAGCAATAATCCAAATTGAATCTTTGTGTTCATAGTAATTGCATCAACACCTGGAGGTCATTCGAGAGCACCCATAATTCCACAAGGTTACACAACTTCTAAGCTCTTACAACCTACTTGAGGTTTGTATTGGAAGGTTTTAGGAAGGTTTACACTGTGTTTGTTTATCTTTAATTATTGTTAATTTTCTTTGTTTACATTTTGGTACACTCAATAAGAGTTGGGGAGAGAACTCAGGAAGTCAGGTAATTAGAGGAGTGGTGGGCAGAGTGGGGTGGGAATCCTCACCAGCGAGCCGGGGAGGGGAGGGATCCGGGGGAAGTCCTACGTGGGCGCGGTGGGGGTAGAGTCTATTTTTTTTAATTTGATCTATTTTTTGTGATTTTTTTGTTGGTGTACAACAAGGGATAAAGAAATCAGAAGTAGAAAACAAATTGTGCACTTATAAAAATTGAAAATAGTCAACAAACCCTATTTTGAGTGCACTAAATGTCACACAAATAGCAGAAAAATTATTGAAAATGATTTTTTTTGTGAATAATATGGTTGTAGAAAACTAAAAAAATACCACTCAAAAGCACTTACAAGTATGTAACATGGTCACAAAAGACAACAATTTTTTGTGTTTATTTTTTAGCAACAAAGAGGCATTTTTTTCCCCTATTTTAAGATAAAAAATCATATATATTTTTTAATTTTCAGAAATCTAGTTTTTTTATTGCTATTTTATTTTTAATAAAATTTGAGTTTTTTTTTTGCATGCAAGTGTTGCAGGATGAGTACAAAATAGATCAAGAGCAGAAATGTATAAACCAAAAGTAGAAATGTATAAACCAGAAGAGAGCATAAATGTATATACATGTAAAAGCAACTCTTGATGCAAATCATGTAAAAACAACTACAGAATATTCAAAATAACTTCCTGTAAATGCAAAACACCTATAAACAATGGGAAATTACCAATTCACTTGTGAAAGTTGCACACAAACAAGAGAGTTATTGTGGAATGTAAACAAAAATGAAAGAAGATGGGTTTCTTGTTATTCTTAGTTTATTTCCTTTTTTATTATTATTTCGAACTATAGTTTATAAATTTAGTTTGTCTTTCTATCTTGTTAATCATAATCATAATATTAATATTACTATTATAATTAATCTTATCATTCCCTAATCTTTTCATTAGGTTAATCATACTTATTATTTTTATCCACAAAACAACAAACAACACTGGTTTACTTAATCAACTCCCTTAGGTTAATTTTGTTTACTTTGTGGTCTTATTTACTTGTTTTCTATTAGGCCTTCTAACACTTAAAATATGAACTTTTTCATTTATTTTTCTCTTATCTTCACCACATCGACTAATTGTGCAATTTTCTTGTGTAGGGTGCCTCGATATTTTCGGTGCATCTCATTCACTATTTCGCGACTTGTTATCACTATTTAACTCTTTTGGCCCCTTTTCATTGTTTTGTTTGTCAATTTGCTTATAGTGGAATAGTAATCAAACTTGAAAATATAGAGTTATTGGACATTTCGGTCCAATTTTTTTATCACTTTTTATCCATTTTGTACACATTTAATCATTTTGTAACACCACTAACACTTTGTAACGTGTTTTTCTTGTTTTTCCTTTGTCATTTTTTTGTTTTTGGTAATATTGATCATTGTGTGATCACATAAATGCTCTTCCCTCGTGCTTTTTAAGCGATCTTGGTATTAAAAATCGTGATCATTTCTCATTTTTATTTTTTGGGAATTAATTTTTTCACTTAATCAAAGCCAACCCACACGTATGCTCTTTCCTCGCACTTTCTAAGTGATCTTGGAAATTAGAAAAGTGGATTTGATTTTGTTGTCTTGTCCTCTACCTACCTTAGGCAAACATTCTAATCCTTATTTATAGGAACCACTCCCACAAAGGTTGCTAAAACATTGAAAACTACTAACTGCAGGTTTCCTTTTCTCGTAAGCTTCAAACTACTCATTCTTGTGTGCAGGAAATTACAGATAAATAAAATAAAATGAACATTTTTGTACACAATGTATTTGTAGGTTCAGATAAGGGTTAAAAAACATCCACATAAATGTGGGAAGTTTCTTGGCATAAACCATCAAATTATTTTAAGGTTTACCATAGGAACCCCAAAGTAGTCAACCCATTGAGGGAACTGGCTAATGAAACAAGCAACTTTTATCCCAACTGACTAGTGAAGCCTTGTGAGTTGGAGTCATGGATATCCTTCGTGAAGTACCTAGTGTGATTCATTTTGAGCAAGATCTTTGCTCATAGTTTCAAAGGGGGTAAAGTAAATTTGGCAGTTAGCAATAACACAATGCTCGTTCATGTATACTGCTGATACCTATTTGAGTGAACCACCTAGGAAGCCACACCTTGTCCAAGCCAATCTAAAGTAGAGGCGAACAATCTTTTTTATTTTTCTAGTGTGTTACACATTTGTGTTCCACTCTTGCCATTCAAGTTTTCTATCTCATCCACCTTATCTCTTTGTAAACCTGTCTAAGTCTCAGGTTATAGACATCCATATCCACACTTGAGAACTTTCATTTTTCTTCACTAAGTCTTGACATTGTGATACTCATTTTATCACGGTCAAGCACACTCTTAATCACCTTGATTGTAACATTCCCATTTTAAGACTTTAGAAACAAGGGATTTTTTTTTAATAATGTTCGTTGTTCTAAATAATCATAATTTAGAACACACATTCTAAGCCAATCAATCTCATAACAGAAAACCATATGCAACTGTAAATGACTTGGTTAAAGATCGATTTCTCATTACGTGACTCGGTATCATACCGATCTCTCATGTTAACTTATTGATTTTTATACTATGTATACTTGGTTCCCTTACCCTTTTCGGGGTATTAAGTGTTATGTTTAAGAGGCCTATCTGAATATATGTTACCAATATTCATCTGAAATCCTGCTTCTTAAACTAGGTGACATAGGACAATGCAACCAACAGCTTGCGATACTTTGGCCAAAGATTTTAAAACATATTGTTCATGTTTTTATTCCTAGATGACATACTCATCAAACAGAATATGTCCTTCACCCCACTTCATATGTTATCTAGAATGGTTTTCACTGAATCCTATCAGTCCAATTGTTCAAGGTTTAGCCCTAGCCAAGGTTAGCAACATAGTCTAGTGTGGATGACTACTCACGGTGACTAAGGGTACATAGACTTACCTAATTGACTTAAGTCAATTGCATGTGTCTAGTTACCCTAAGTCATCATGAGTTGAACCTAACATTAGATCATACCCCTAACTCTACCTAGGGCATAACTGTGACCAACTCATGTTTATGTAAATCTGGATGATTAAACTTTGAAGGGCGTTACAACATGTCAACTGCAACACAATATCCTTAAGAAGACCCAAGTCTACATGAAGGTACTGTATTGTAGTTGGCATATGCCAACATCTGACTGAGTTCACCACATCTGGATGAACACATCATAGAAAGAAGCTAAATACTTATTAAATTTTCCTTATTAAGGGTTAATTTCAGCAACCCTACTGAACACTAGGTTCATTAACCATTAGGGTTTCGAGTAAAAGATGTGTTAATGCAAAATCACAACACCCCCAAATGATTCGTCAGATATGATTTTCTAAGGTAGATTTATTTGGTGTGATTCACATAACATTGAGTTTTCTCCAAAGTGTGGGACTTTGCAAATGGGAGGACTCTCCAGATTAAAGGCTAGTTCCTATTCCTCTGTTTAGGTGCATACGTGGAAACTTGCAGAGGACCTATTCCTAAACCTAATCTAAGTGTTACCAAGGAGACAGGGATAAAAGGAATACAAGAAATAAAAAATAAGCTACAAGGTGATGCACCAAAGTGTTGGTGTAAATGCATTCACACTTGTCTTTGTGAACTAGATATTTTGCACCTTAATAAACTCATTTAAGAGCATAGCTTATAATTATTTTTAATTATTTTGTGGGATATTATTTGTCTCCCGTAACTTATTGGAGTTTTTGAGCTATTGCCTCCACTCCTTGATTTATGTAGATGTTTTAATCTCCTTTGTTTAGAGTTTCCTTCCTATTATTTAGGTAAGGATTAGTCTTGTAAAACACTATATATTATGTGTTCTCGAATGAGAGAATACAAGCAGTTGAATAATATTTTGTTTGGATTTTTCTATGCATCTTGCATATTTATTTTTAAGCTGTGTACTTGGTTTTCATGCTAAGATCTGGTTCTCAAATCCAATTTGGTATCAGAGCTAGTGCCCACACTTTTTATAGCTTAGTTACTTGTTGTTTCCTTGCTCATAGACATGTTTTGACAGAGATTTGTTATATCTTGGACATTATATTAGAGATTTGATCATATTAGACATGTGTGGACATTTAGGCGTATAACACCAATTTAGCTTAATTTCTATGTTGTCACATTTTCATATGATGTCATGGATACTAATGGATATGATGTTGTTTTTGGAACATAATTATATTGATGGATACTTAGTTGTTGCATGTTGGGATTCTATGGTTATATGTCACTCTATCATCTTGTCTAACTTTTGGAGAATTGAGTATAATTGTGCACGTTGTCACATTTTGATTTTAGTAGGATGTTAGGCTAGTTTAGAACTCATTGATATCTTACTAAGTCATTGATTTATATTTTATCAGATAGGTACGGTTAATGTGTGCAATGAGTGTGCAGGTGATAAGTTACAGGAGAACGTGGGATTTAAGCCAGCTACACAACCTTGCACAAGCAGCCCACGAGCTGAGCCCTAGCCATGTTCATTGTGTGGAACCTTAGTTTTGGAGTTATTGTTTTGGGCACCATGAGTGACCCCCCCGCCCCCTTTTTGTATAATCTTATATGTCTAGTATTATTAATCTTGCTTAGGGTAATTAGTTGTGTTGTAAACTTGTTTTTGGGAGTTAATGATCCCACTTTCATTAAGTTTTGTTTTTGTTTAATGATGTACTTAATTTTGGGGGTTTAGGGTCACATGTGAACCCTTGGGTGGTCCCCACACCCTCTAACCATATGCCTAATTTTGCCAAACCCGAAATTGGGTTATTTTGGGCATTTTTAGGGACCCATTTTTTGTTTAGGAGTTCCCTTAACATAAAAATGAGCCCTTGGACCCTACCTAATAGGTAGGGGGGCTTATTTCCAAGGCTAGACGGAGTTTTCCCTCCCTTTTTTCCTCTTGTTTGGTCACATTTATGTAAGGGGTGTGGATTAGAGTACTTGTTAGAAGTTGCACTAGAGTTGTCTTATTATCATTTAGAGTAATTTGGGAGAAGAGGGCTAAAAGGTATTTTACCCCTTCTCTCTTTTGTTTTGGCATCTTTGACCTTGAAGGAGGAGAGGGGTGACACATGTCACCCCCTCATTTGTGAGGATTTTTTCTTGCTCCTCTTCAAATTCCCCTTCATGGGAAAAGAAGAGAACCTTTTTTGTGAACTTTTTGCTTGGATGCTTGGGTGATTTGGGAGCTAGAAGTTGCTTGGGTCAAGGAGTGGAGAAGTTTGAAGTTGGAAAGCTTTTTGGAGAGCTTTCTTTGAGGTAGGCTCTTAAGCTAAATTGTATGTGTTGTATTCATTTGTTAGTTGTAGATTTTTTTATATGGAAATGTGATTGTTGTATATGGTTTTATTTATGGTTAATTGATTTTACTCCCTCCATCATATGGTATTATGGAGTTTTGGAGTTTGTGGGGGAAGAGAGAGGGATTTTCTTCCCTCTCAATCCTCTTGGCTTGATGGGCAAGCCTTGTAGGATTTTAGAGAATCCCCTCAAATGGTTGAGGTGGGGAAGTTGATTCATTTGGCTTGAATCTCCTTCCCCATTCTTGGTAAGGAAACCCCTTTGGGGTTTGAAAATCCTTCCAAGAAGGAATTGGTGAAAGGGTGGAGGAATAAGGAGGGTTTATGAATGAATTAGGAGAAATAAGGAGGGTATGGAGATCTTGTTTTGTGCTTAGCAATATTAAATATAACATTTGGATAACTCTTCTCCTCTCTTCCCCACTTTTGAGGTAGAACATGGGTTCTCCTCCTTGTAAAACTTGGAGTCTTCTTTCATACTTGTTTTTGTTTTCCATGTGAATGTGTTTTTGGTTGTTTTTCACCTCATTCTTGTGCAAGTTGTGGATGGTAGTCCTCTTTCCCATGGGCTTGGGGGAGGCTAGCATGCATCCCAACCTTGGGAAAGACATGTAATGATGCCTATGGTTGGGTGGTAAACAAGCTTATTCTCCTTGGTTGGATTTTCCCAAAGGCATGAAGTGGGATCTCAAGTTGAAGTTGGTGTTGGTTGGAGTTCCATTGTCTCTCTCACTCTTTTGTGAACCTTTCTTGCATTGTAACCCTTTTGGGAATTATGGCATTGTAACCCCTAAAAGTTCTCTTCCTGTGTAAACTTGGATAACTCACTTGTAAGAAATTCCTATTTCACTTTTGTATTTGAAACCTTCTGTTCAATCTTGGAAAGGAGTTGATAGGTTGTCTCTTTATGTATTTTAGTATGATTTGAAATTGAAGAAGTATTGAGAAGATTGTGCAAAAGAAGATCTTGTAAAATATTGTATTCCTTTAAAATACATTTAATAGAAGTATTTTTTTATACATTCCTTTAACATGCCTTGTTTTGGAATATTGTATTTTGACCAAAAAATAATGTTATTGAAATGAATATCTACTTGTTATATGAAAGATTGGAATGGTTTAACATTGGAAGAAACATTATAATTTTGGAAATGTACATTCCTCTTGTTTGGTTTGTAATATTATTGAATGATTGTAGAATAATTGAAAATTATTTTATGTTGGAAATTTAATATTTTTGTTCTAAAAATTCTCATTAGAAATAGTATCCTTTTGTTCAAAAGTTTTATTGAAATAATTTTTCTTTTTTTTTCAAAGAATTTAAAATAATTGCTTATTCTTATTTTAGCACCAAAATAAAAAGGTAATCATTTAGTGTAAATACTGAAAGATCTAAGTCCCTTTTTGTAATTGGCATCAAATATATAATAAAATTAAAATCTGTATTAGTTATAGTTAATGTATCAAGTTCATTTAATTCTATCTTGTGTGTGAAAATAAATACCATCCTAAAATTGTTATAATATAGTCATGTTATACATATATGTAACATGTATATATATAACTAGGTATTTGTATATATATATATATATATAATATATATATATATATATTTTAATACATATATGTATATATATATATATATATTATATAATATATATGTATATTTTTTTAAAATAAAAAAAAAATAAATTAAAAAAAATAGAAAACAAAAGTGGGGGGAGGCCGAACCCTCCCCCCCGCCCCTTCCACCATTACTACCTACACAACACCACCCCCACTACACACAGTCCCCAACCTCCAGTGCCACGGCTGCCTCCCGCATCCCCCACCCCAGCCCCTTTGCTGCTATTGCAGCCAGCCCCCCACACTCCACCTCACCCCACCCTCCCCATACACGCCTTCCTTCACATGACCTACCCCTCCTTCCTTCGTGCGACCACACCCTCCCTTCGCACCTATGGCCAGCCATCCAAATAGTCCCCCACCACCACCATCCCTCCTTCACAGCCACAGACCTCTCCACATATCCGCCCCTCCCCTTTCAAAACAAACAAAAAATATAATATATAGTATGTGCAATTTTAAAAAAGAAAAAAGAAACCATTATTGTTTTGTAAGTAAACAATTCCAAAAAATAAATAAATGCCGGTTTGATAAAACTCCATCTTTTTCCCCAACCTACACATAACAAACAAAACAAAAATGAGAAAAATAATGAAAAGAAAGAGAAGGGAAATAAGAAAGAAATTCAAATGAAAAGAAAAGGAAGAGATAAAGAAGTTAGGGCAACTTTAGGGTTTTTCAAAACCAAGGGACAAGATTGATTTAATCCTAGGGTCCATATTCAACCCTACACACATTAAGTCATGGGTAATTTTGTGGGAAACGATTTTATTTGAGGATGAGTTATTTTTCTAATTGGAGGTGAATCCTAATTAAATGATATATAGATTTATTTTTTTAAAAAGTGTAAATTTTATAGAGGCTAGATAATTAAAATTAATTAGAATCAATGTCTTAGGCAACCTCGGGAAATAAATAATTAATATGACTTAAATATTAATGAAAAGGGGTAAAGTAGAACTTTAGTTACCTTCAATTTTTTTTATCCCAAATGGTTAGTAATATCTGGTTGAATTCCGTTCCCGAGGCGGGGCATTACATTTGGTATCAGAGCGAGGTTCGCACACGCAGACACTCTGGGTAAGTAATTAAACTAGTTAATGGTAATTGGTAACAACATTAAATTAAATAAATAAAAAATAATTAGTTAAAAAAAATCATCCGCAACCATTAAAATTTCAACTAATAACTTTTTTTCTCACCTCGTGGAAAGGATGGCACCCAAGAGGAGATGATCACCTAGAGGTTTGGGGTGTAGTGCACCTACGTGGGAGCCACCGGCACCCGAATTTGGGCCTCAGATATTAGAGGTCCTGCAGCATCTGATAGGTGTTGTGGAGCAGCGTCTTCCACCACCGCAGGAGGTGAGAGAGGAGATACCTTTGGGAGACAAGGAGCCGATAGGTGAGGATGCACATTCAGAGCCACCAGAGCATGATACACCGAGGCGGGAGAGGTCACGTAGCCCTTCCATTCATCATGAGAGGGTAGCCTCGTACCATCGTAGCCACTCACACAGTCTCGAGGGACCATTTGGGGATAGGTGACCCCTTTCGCCTGTTGGACTACATCGCTAGGATCGAGATACAGGTAGTGTGATCAGGGATCTTCTTCGCTTGTAGCCACCCACCTACACTGACTCTACAGATGGCTTTGGGGCTGAGTCATGGCTCCTTAGCTTGGATAGTTGCTTTGGCTTGCACTCTTACGAGAGAAACGTCAAGGCAAGGTTCGCTATACACCTCCTCTAAGATGCAGTAGGCATTTGGTGGAGGAATGAGGAGCATAAGCTCCATCTGACTCGAGAGACAGTGACCTGGGAGATGTTCGAGGAGTGATTCAGGGCTCGTTATATGTCAGAGCATTTCATGTAGAAGAGGATCGATGAGTTTCATGACTTACGACAGGGATCTGGCACAGTAGCACAGTATGAGAGTAGGTTCCTGGATCTTCTACAGTATGTGGACTACCTATAAGATGAGAAATTACAGGTTAACAGGTTTATTCGAGGCCTTAATGTAGATATAGCAAGAGTAGTTAGGATGTTATCTCCTCCCACACTTGAGAAGGCCATTGAGAAGGCCTACTTAGCTGAGGAGAATAGGACCAAGGCACAGGAGCACTGAGATAGAAACAAGAGCAAGTTTCAGGAGAGGATACAGGCCTTTCAGAGTCAGAGGTCACGGGGTACTGCACCACCCCCTAGAGGAGGATTTTGGCCTCCGCCAGCAGCCACGAGGGCTCCACCACACCCGCAGTGACAGACACAGCAGCAGGGCCACCCGCAGCAGGGGCTAGACAGGCACAGGGATTTCAGAGAGGTGGTCCTAGAGGAGGTTTTGGTGGAGCCAGGTATAGGAGGTAGGGTAATTTACAGGCAAAGCCAGCTCACATGTAGCAGTCTGCTAGGGTTGGACCGACAGGATTAGTACACCAGAGTACAGGAGGGACCCCATCTCAGAGGGGTACAGGAGGATGTTTTATTTGTGGATCTCCTTGATCACTATGTGCATATGTGCCCACACAAACCCAATACCATGGATGCACAGAGAGCTGCTAGATCCGAGCAGATGGTGGGTGATGTAGGATGCACTCATCGTGTATATGCAGTGGTTAACAACCACCAGGCTGAGCATTAGGCCACAGTCATCGAGACGATAGGTATTATCAGGGGTATTTCTATCTCAGTACTTTTTGATTCAGGTGCTTCAGATTCTTTTATATCACCTTCTATAGTGGACCAGTGTGGGCTAGTGGTGGCTAGGAAATCAGATAGTTGGCAGGTTGAGTTGGCCTCTGGGGCCAAACTCGCTGTGGACTCGTATGTGGAGAGTTGCGTACTTGATTTAGGAGCCTTCTCCACTACTCTTGACCTCCGAGTTATCCCTCTAGGTTCCTATCAGGTAGTGTTGGGTATGGATTGGCTCGAGGCTCATCGAGCTAAGGTGGATTGTAGAAATAAGGTCATTGAGTGTCAGGATGATCTTGGGAGTGCAGTTGTGATATCAGGGATGCAGAGGCCTATCTCCTTGCGCATGATATCAACTAAGAAACTCAAGCAGAGCATGCGTAAGGGATGTCAGTTGTTTGCTATCACCATCAGTGATCGATCAGAGAGCACTCCAAAGCACTCACCCTTAGATGATCATGCAGTTTTGAGGGAGTATGCAGATGTGTTTCCAGGAGAGCTTCTAGGGTTACCACCCCGCAGAGAGGTAGATTTCACCATTGATTTAGTACCTGGATCTGCACCAGTTTCCAGGGCACCTTATCAGATGACGACTCCAAAGCTTCATGAGCTCAAGATTCAGTTAGAGGAGTTGTTAGATAAGGGTCTCATTCACCTAGTGTATCTCCTTGGGGAGCGCCAGTCATATTTTTGAAGAAGAAGGATGGTTCTCTCAGACTTTGTGTAGACTTCAGATAGCTCAATAAGGTCACAATAAAGAACCGTTATCCACTCCCTAGGATTGATGACTTGTTTGATCAGATGCGGGGAGTGAGAGTGTTCTCCAAAATCGATCTCAAGTTAGGATATCATCAGTTGTGCATTTCAGATGCAGACATTCATAAGACAGTGTTTCACACACGTTATGGGCATTATGAGTTCACAGTTGTTCCATTTGGTTTGACCAATGCCCCAGCTGTCTTCATGAGCCTCATGAATGGAGTATTCAGGACATTTCTGGATCACTTTGTCTTAGTGTTCCTTGATGACATATTGATTTATTCTCGTTCCGAGGAGGAACACGAGGAGCATTTGAGACAGGTACTTTAGGTTTTGAGAGAGCAGAAGTTGTATGGGAACTTGGAAAAATGTAGATTCTTTCAGACAGAGATTCAGTACTTGGGTCATATCATATGAGGCAAGGGTATCTCCGTAGATCCCTCAAAGACACAGGCTATCATGGATTGGCCAGCACCCACATATTTTACTGAGGTGAGGAGTTTCATGGGTTTAGCAGGGTATTACCGCAGGTTTGTACAGGACTTTTCTAGGATTGCTCACCCTATCACTTCTCTTCAGAGGAAAGGGAAGAAGTTTGATTGGTCAGAAAAGTGTGAGCAGGCCTTTCAGTTGCTTAAGGAAAGGTTAACCATGGCACCCATCTTAGCAGTTCCAGACCCGACAGAGGATTTTGTTGTTTGTACTGATGCATCACTAGAGGGTTTGGGAGTAGTTCTTATGCAGGAGCATCAGGTTATTGCATTTGAGTCTCGTAAGCTCAAGGACTATGAGCTTAATTATCCTACTCATGACTTGGAGCTTGCAGCAGTTGTTCATGCTCTGGTGCGTTGGTGACATTTCCTTTTGGGTAGACCTTTCATTTTGAGGACAGATCATCAGAGTTTACAACACATCTTCTCACAGCCAAACCTCAACACTTGTCAATGGCGTTGGATGGAGTTCCTATGTGAGTATGACATGGAGGTACCGTATATCGAAGGAAAGGAAAATGTTGTTACAGATGCACTCAGTAGGCGACGACATGTGCTTGCTTCATTGACACTTAGTCAGATTTGAGAGGTAGGATTCTTGAGCACTTCCAGAGGACAGGTTTTATGAGGGAGCTAGACAGATGTTGGAGTCACAGGGTTCATTAGAGGGTGATATTCTGGGTGTGTTTTAGAGGTAGATGGTTTGCTTTGGTTCCACAGGTGCATCTATGTGCCTAAGTCAGGTGATCTACGTAGCTTCATCCTCACAGAGGCTCATCGAGCCCCATATGCAGCACATCCAGGAGTGAAGAAAATGCATGCCAATCTGAGGGAGTTATATTATTGGCCAGGTCTTCGACGGGACATAGCAGATTTTGTTGCACGTTGCCTTGAGTGTCAGAGGGTCAAGGTAGAGCATTCTCATCCCGCATGAATTTTACATCCTCATGATATTCCTCAAGTGTAAATGGGATGTGATTTCCATGGATTTTATAGTCAGACTCCCTATGTCTTCTTATCGTCATGATGCCATTATGGTCACCGTGGATAAGTTGACCAAGGTTGCACACTTCTCACCAACCAAGGTCACCTATAATGCACAGGCCATTGCCAAAGTATTTATGGAGGACATTGTTAGGTTGCATGGGATTCCAAAGACCATCATCAATGACAGGGATACCATCTACACTTCAGTTTTCTAGACTTCCTTTCAGACCGCTCTGGGTACTCAGATTAATTTCAGTTTAGCTTATCATCCAGAGACAGATGGACAGACAGAGAGAGTTAATCAGGTGTTGGAGGACATGTTGAGGATGTATGTGATGGACCAGCAGAAGAAATGGGAAGATTATTTGCATTTAGTTGAGTTTTCCTACAACAACAGCTATCATAGTTCCATTGGTATGGCTCCTTACCAGGCTTTGTATGGACAACCTTGCAGGACACCTTTGAGTTGGGACAGACTAGATGACAGGATTATTCTGGGACCAACCTATCTTCAAGATTTAGAGCAGAAGGTTGTTCTGATTAGACAACGTCTTGAGTAGGCCAGAGCACGCCAGAAGGCATATGCAGACACCAAGAGGATTGATCGTCACTTCTCAGTGGGTGACAAAGTCTTCTTGAGAGTTCATCCGCATAAGAGTCCAATCCATTATGGAAAGGGTTCTAAGCTATCGCCTCATTTTGTGGGGCCTTTTGATATTTTAGAGGTCATCGGTCCAGTTACCTATCGCCTAGCTTTTCCACCATGCCTTGCACGGGCCCACGATGTATTTCATGTTTTTGTACTACGTAGATATGTACCAGATGTTTCTCATGTTTTGGATTGGTCGGCATTACAGGTAGAGGATGGAGGACAGTGGAGACTGGAGCCCATATGCATTCTGGAGCACTAGAGGTTGGCCCTTCAGGGTTGAGACTTGGACCAGGTTAGAGTACAGTGGGACCGATACGATGAGACAACAGCTACCTGGGAGGATGCGACACCTTTGAGGGCTAGATATCCCTATCTCTTTCAGTGACTTCCAGGAGGAAGTCTAATTTTAGTAGAGGGGGATGTAGTGCCCACACTTTTTATAGCTCAGTTACTTGTTGTTTCTTTGCTCATAGACATGTTTTGACAGAGATTTGTTATATCTTGGACATTATATTAGAGATTTGATCTTATTAGACATGTGTGGACATTTAGGCGTATAGCGCCAATTTAGCTTAATTTCTATGTTGTCGCATTATCATATGATGTCATGGATACTAATGGATATGATGTTGTTTTTGGAACATAATTATATTGATGGATACTTAGTTGTTGCATGTTGGGATTCCATAGTTATATGTCACTCTATCATTTTGTCTAACTTTTGGAGAATTGAGTATAATTGTGCACGTTGTCACATTTTGATTTCAGTAGGATGTTAGGCTAGTTTAGAACTCATTGATATCTTACTGAGTCATTGATTTATATTTTATCAGATAGGTACGGTTAATGTGTGCAATGAGTGTGCAGGTGACAGGTTACAGGAGAACATGGGATTCAAGCCAGCTACACAACTTTGCACAAGCAGCCCACGGGCTGAGTCCTAGCCATGTTCATTGTGTGGAACCTTAGTATTGGAGTTATTGTTTTGGGCACCATGAGTGACCCCCCTTTTGTATAATGTAATATGTCTAGTATTATTAATTTTGCTTAGGGTGATTAGTTATGTGGTAAACTTGTTTTGGGGAGTTAATGATCCCACTTTCATTAAGTTTTGATTTTGTTTAATGATGTACTTAATTTTGGGGGTTTAGGGTCACATGTGAACCCTTGGGTGGTCCCCACACCCTCTAACCTTGTGCCTAACTTTGCCAAACCCGAAATTGGGTTATTTTGGGCATTTTTAGGGACCCCTTTTTAGTTTGGGAGTTCCCTTAACATGAAAATGAGCCCTTGGACCCTACCTAATAGGTAGGGGGCTTATTTCCAAGGCTAGAGGGAGTTTTCCCTCCCTTTTTACCTCTTGTTTGGTCACATCCATGTAAGGGGTGTGGATTAGAGTGGTTGTTAAAAGTTGCACTAAGATTGTTTTGTTATCAATTTAGGTAATTTGGGAGAAGAGGGCTAAAAGACATTTTACCCTTTTCTCTCTTTTGTTTTGGCATCTTTGACCTTGAAGGAGGAGAGGGGTGACACATGTCACCCCCTCATTTGTGAGGATTTTTGCTTTCTCCTCTTCAAATTCCCCTTCATGGGAAAAGAAGAGAACTTTTTTTTGGAACTTTTGCTTGGATGCTTGGGTGATTTGGAGCTAGAGGTTGCTTGGGTCAAGGAGTGGAGAAGTTTGAAGTTGGAAAGCTTTTTGGAGAGTTTTCTTTGAGGTAGGCTCTTAAGCTTTAATTGTATGTGTTGTATTCATGTTAGTTGTTAGATTTGTTTTCTTGGAAATGTGGTTGTTATATGTGGATTTTTATTTATTGTTAATTGTTTTTACTCCCTCCATCATATGGTATGATGGAGTTTTGGAGTTTGTGGGGGAAGAGAGAGGGATTTTCTTCCCTCTCAATCCTCTTAGGCTTGATGGGCAAGCCTTGTAGGATTTTAGAGAATCCCCTCAAATGGTTGAGGTGGGGAAGGTGATTCATTTGGCTTGAACCTCCTTCCCCATTCTTGGTAAGGAAACCCCTTTGGGGTTTGAAAATCCTTTCAAGAAGGAATTGGTGAAAGGGTGGAGGAATAAGGAGGGTTTTGAATGAATTAGGAGCAATAAGGAGGGTATGGAGATCTTGTTTTGTGCTTAGTAATTATTGGTTATAACTTTTGGAGAACTCTTCTCCTCTCTTCCCCACTTTTGAGGTAGAACATGGGTTCTCCTCCTTGTAAAACTTGGAGTCTTGTTTCATTACTTGTTTTTGTTTCCATGTGAATGTATTTTTGGTTGTTTCACCTCATTCTTGTGCAAGTTGTGGATGGTAGTCCTCTTTCCCATGGGCTTGGGGGAGGCTAGCATGCATCCCAACCTTGGGAAAGGCATGTAATGATGCCTATGGATGGGTGGTAAACAAGCTTTTTTCTCCTCGGTTGGTTTTTCTTGAAGGCATGAAGTTGGGATCTCAAGTTGGAGTTGGTGTTGGTTGGAGCTCATTGTTCTCTTCACTCTATTTTGGAATTCCTTCTTTGTCCCTTTTGGGATATGGCTAGTGGAAAATTCCTTGTTGTAAAGTTCTCTTCTTTTTGTATTGGAAATCACTTGTAAGATTGGTATTAACTTGTATTTGAAATAACCTTTTTCAATCTTGGAAAGAAGTTGTTAGTTGCCCCCTTATGTATTTTAGCATGATTGAGAAATATGAAGTATTGAGTTATTGAGAAGATTGTGCAAAAGAAGATTTGTAAAATATTGTATCCCTTTTTAAAATATATTTAATAGAAGTTGATCTACATTCCTTTAACATGCCTTGTTTTGGAATACTTTTGACAAAAAATAAATCAAGGATTTTCTTTTTGAAATGAAATCTACTTGGTTATTGATGAAGCTTGTTTTTGTGTTAACATTGAAGAAACTATTATTATTTTTGAAATGTAAATCCTCTTGTAGAATATTATGGTAATAGAAATTTGAAACCAAGAATAGTTTTAAATTTTTTAAATTAAAATCTTTGAAAGGAAGGTTTTTTTTAAAAAAAAAAATTGAAATTGTAAATAATCTTACTTTGAATAGTTTTATTTTCAATAAGGGATTTTTATACTTCATTTGAAAAGTTTTGTTAAATTTTGGAAATGAAATGAAATAATTTACATTGAATCTCATGAATAATATTAAATGGATTACAAATAATGAAAAGTAAAATTTTCTTTCATTGCAATCTTCTTGTACTTGGTGGTAAAATAAATAAATTGTGTATTATAAATTTGTTTTAGTTTTACCTATGTATAGTTTAAGAAATTGTTTTTTTAGTACATTTTATTTGTTGGAATTTTATCATTTTTATTTTACATATATATATATATATATATATATATATATACGTATATATTATACATTAATATTTAATATATATTTAGTTTATTAAATATATATATATATATATATATATATATATATATATATATATATATATATAAAAATTCATATGTATATAATATAACATATATATGTATTATTCTAAACAAATATGTTTTTCTTGTAAAACAATTTAAAAAAACAAAACAACCCACAAACAAAATATAAAAAATATGTTGGGGGGGAGGCCGAACCCTCCCCCCATCCTTTACGGACTGTCCCCCGCAACCCACACCCCCACCTTGTTGCCTTGCATAGCCCCATCGCCAACCCAAACCGCTGTCTGGCGCCACCTGTCCCCTCCCATCCACTATCCCCCGCGCCTGAAATCCACCTTACCTGCGCCGACACCATCCCCGCCACCACTACCTGGACCCCCCACATGCATCCCGCAACACCAACCACATCCCCCACACTGCACTTCCCTAACAACACTCCCCTCACACGCCCTTCAACTACACCTCCTCTCAAACCCTCCTGCCTATGTATCCTATCCATTAATTTATTTCATATAAAAAAAAAATTATAGTAAGGGTTTACATCAAAAAAAAAGAAAACTAATTCCATTTCCTTCCTTTCAACCTGCAAACAATATAATGAAAAAATAAATAAAGGCTTCTTTTAGGTATGAATTCCAACAAAACTCATAGTGAGAAGAAATCAAACTCCATAGACTCCTCCAACACAACCTGCAAGAAGAAATAAACCCAAAAAGAAGAGAAGGGAAATAAGAAAGAAATTCAAATGAAAAGAAAGGAAGAGATAAAGAAGTTAGGGTAAACTTTAGGGCTTTTTCAAAACCAAGGGCCAAGATTGATTTAATCCTAGGGTCCATATTCAACCCTACACACATTAAGTCATGGGTAATTTTGTGGGAAATGATTTTATTTGAGGATGAGTTATTATTTCTCTTTGGAGGTGAATCCTAATTAAATGATATATAGATTTTTTTTTTAAAAAGTGTAAATATTATAGAGGCTAGATAATTAAAATTAATTAGAATTAATGTCTTAGGCATCCTCGGGAAATAAATAAGTAATATGACTTAAATATTAATGAAAAGGGGTAAAGTAGAACTTTGGATACCTTCAATTTTTTTTTTATCCCAATGGGTTAGTAATATCTGGTTGAATTCCGTTCCTTTGTTACTGGATTTTGAAGGTTTTTTGGCTACCCGAGGTATATTTTAAGACATGTGCATTTAGGAGCAGGTTTCCTTCACAGCTCCATCTTTTTTGCTGCGCATTGAACTGTGAGGCTCAACCTCTCTATAACAACTATGGGTGCTGAAGTTCACATAGTTTTGGATCAGTTCCTGCGTTTATTGCTATATGAGCCAACTTTTGCGTGAGTTCTTATTTCATTTAATTAATTTTCTACATGCACAACCAACTCTGAATTGGACTAATTAAATTATTTTTTTTGCAAAACTATAGTTTTTGAAAAATGTATTTTTTCTATAGTTCTTTGCTTAAATAAGTTTTTTGGGGTTAATAATCCTTTTTTGGTCAAATTAATCATTTATTTTTAGGGTTTTTTAATAAACAAAAGGCATATTTAGAATCTAAATTTTCTCCTGATTCCAACGAGTGGTCACACAACTACCTTTGCCTTTGTTTTGTCTAATTTTTTAATCAATGGGTCCTTTTTAATTAAAATTGGCCTATTTTACAGGAATTTGAAAGCTTAATAACTTTTTCCTGGTAACTTGAAATTGAGTGCCATTTTTTGAAAAAGCGCATATTTTTTTGACCCCGTTATATTGGTTTAATTTTTAGTACCATCTTATGAATGTACCATTTTCGAGGGAGAATTGGTCATTTTCTGCCATGTCAAGAAGTCTGTCTTGTTCATCTATGCCCGCAAACATCATGGATCTATGCCTATTTGAACTATTAAATTCATCCAACTATCATGTTTGGAAGCCAAAAATGGAACAATTTCTCAAATCCCGTGGTCTGTGGCACATTTTTCAAGATTCAATGCCTGCCTTTACCAGTGAGAAAGACAAGTATAGTTACGCATGCAAGTAAGATGAGGCCCTGGGACTTATTTCACTCAATGTAGTGGATAGCCTTAAGTTTAATATTTTAGTTGAAAAATATCCTAAAGAGGTATGAGACATTTTTGAAAAATTATTTGGTAAAATGAATGAGTTCAAGTTACTACAACTGGAAATGGAGTTAAGAACTCTGTCATCTTCTGATTTTCCTCTCATAGAAAATTTCTTGACTAAATTCAAATAACTAAGAAGTAAATTAAATGATGGTGGTAAAGAAAAAAAGGATCCTAAATGTATTTTGTTGATTTTGTCAAAATTGAAAGGTCCATTTTCTATGTTCACTTCTACTTTTTTTTCAACTATGGATGCTCTAGGGGATGCGTTTAAATTGCCAACATTTGAGGTTTTTTGTGAGAGGTTATCTTGTGAACAAAAATAAGTTAATGGAACTTGATTCATTTCCAACCTCAAACCAAGACAATTTTAGCATAATTCTCTTAAGGTTAAAGGGAAACCTAAGTAGAAGCAAGGACCTAAGATTTCAGAATCTTCTAATCCATCTTCTACTGCCACTGATAAAAGTTCTGAAGTCCCTAAACCTTCTAGTCTTGGAAAAAAGAACTATAATGTCAAAAGAATAGGTTTATGAACCTTTTCCTTTTTGTAGAAAAATAAACCATCTAGAATCATGAGTGTTTTGTGAGAATTGAAGCACTTGAGAATATGCTAAAACAACATAAGATTTCTATTCTTGCACCTTCAACCTCTTCCAATTCTGGTAAAGGGAAAGCCCTTTCAGCTCAGGCCTTCACTCCATTAGATGATAGATGGGTTTTTGATTTAGGTGCTACACATATCACATCACACATTTAGATAATTTGATAAGTTCAGTTTCTCCTTGCAAGGTTTCTCAGATTATGGTGGGAAATTCTACTTCGTTAACAAGTAATGGGTGCAGGGATTGTTAACATGCCAAATGGTTCAGTGCATGATGTTTTACATGTTCACCTGTGTTTCTAACAATTTGTTTTCCATTTATCAAATATGTAATTTAGGGAAAGGAAAGAATAATGACTTCTCAATTGATAAATTTGTAATAAGAGAATTGAATGATCCTAATGATATTGTAGCTACAAGTGTTATGGATATAGATTCTAGATTGTATCTCTTTAACAAGTTTGAGACTTATACATGATATTCTCTTATTGCTCACTCAGATTTTGTTAGCAAGTTGTGGCATGAGATATTCGGCCATCTAAATTACAGATATCTATAGTAGCTATCTTCTTAGAACATATGGTAACTGGACTTCCTAAAATTTCTTCTATTGATGGTGTTTGTCTAGGTTGTATGTTAGGTAAACAACATCAGGATCTATTTCCCAAAGGATTGGCTAAGAGAGCTACGGCTCCTCTCGAGTTGGCACACAATGATTTGATGAATCTTCCTTCTCATTCTTTTTCTGGTTGCAAATATGTATTAAATTTTATTGATGATTTCACGAGGATAACATGGGTGTATTTTCTTCAGTATATGAGTGAAATTTTCAATGGTTTTAAATAATTTAAGGATTTTGTTGAAAAAAATCATCTCATTCCATCAAAAATATTCACACTGATAATGGGGGGAGTATATTAGTAATGTATTCTAGGATTTTTATACTGACCATGGAATTCTACATCAGTATACAGTTCCTTTCACTCCTCAACAAAATGGTGTTGCGGAATGGAAAAATAGGACACTTAAGGAGATGGCAAATTACATGCTTTAGTCAAAGAACATTGCACCTGAATTTTGGGTTGAAGCCATGAATTGTGCCAACTATATACATAATCAGATTCCCCATAAAGTTATTCAAGGGATTACACCCGAGGAAGCATGGTCTGGAGAGAAGCCTGATGTTTTTGTTTTTTGAGTCTTTGGAAGCCCAAATTGGGCTCATGTTCCTGATGAAAAAAGGAATTACTTGCAACCAACGAGTAAGGAACTCATTTTTGTTGGCCATTGTGAACATGTGAAGGCATACCACCTTCTGGATCCTTCTACTCTGGAAGTTAATTTTTGAAGGGATGTTTGTGTTGATGAGATAGATTCTATTGAGACTCCTGATGAAATCAACATATGTCTCTAATATCTCCTTCACCTGACATGGCTGACATGCTTATTAATGATTTTGATGATGCTTCTAAAGAAGAGGTTGGTCCTCCAACTCCTTTCCCTCCTTCTCTAGCACAACGACATCCAAAATGGCTTCAATCTACTCTGCAGGTAGTTGTTAACTTGGTAGGAGATCTGAGTGATCCTTGATGCAAAATATCTAATACTTTAGGAGATATTGCTTATCGTCATACTCAGTCTATGCCTTTAGGAATGGCTCTTGCAAGTGAAGCTATCTCTTCTGATCATGTTATGTTTTTTGAATCTTGTGGAAACTTTGAATGGGATGAAGCTATGAAAGAAGAATACTCCTCTTTGATGAAAAAAAATACATGGGAATTGGTTCCTCTTCTTAAGGGAAGGAAAGTGGTAAAATGTAAATGGGTTTTTAAGACTAAGTATGTAGCTGATGGATCTGTAGAAAAGTATAAGGCTCATCTTGTCGCTAAGGGATTTTCTCAAGTCGAAGGGGTGGATTACTCTGAGAATTTTGCTCCTGTAGCAAAGATGGATTCTGTTTGACTTGTTCTTTGCCTTGTTGCTTCTCATAGGTGGTCAGTGTATCAAATGGACATGAAGAGTGCCTTTTTGCATGGTGATCTCCATGAGAAAATTTATATGGAGCAATCCCTTGGTTTTGTGCAAGATTCTTCACTAGTTTGTAGACTTATTCGTTCTTTGTATGGTCTCAAACAAGCTCCTCGAGCTTGGTATGAGAAAATGGATGAGTTTTTGTTGTCTACTGGTTTTCATCGGTGTGAAATTGATCATATTGTATATGTTCTCAAAAGTGATGATGAATTGTTAATATTGGTTTTATATGTTGACGATCTCATCCTCACTGGTAGCTCATCTTCTATGATTCAAGACATTCAAAACAAATTAAGTGTGAACTTCGACATGACAAATTTGGGATTGTTGCACTATTTCCTTGGTCTTCAAGTTTCTCAGTCTTCTGAAGGCATCTCTATTAGAAAAAGGAAGTATGCTTCCAATTTTTTGCAAAAGCTCCACATGGTTGATTATAAGCCATCTCCCACTCCATTTCAGTCAGGTATTGAATTGACTGTTAATTGCAAGTCTAACCTTGTTGATGCCTCTTTTGTATAGACAATTGGTTGAGAGTCTTTTGTATCTAACACATACTCATCCCGATATCACCTTTGTTGTTAACCTAGTGTCTCATTTTTCACATGAGCCTCATGAGATTCACTGGAAATCCGCAAAGAGAATTTTGAGATATATAAAAGGGACATTGAATTTTGGCATACATTATTCACCACAGGGATCTTGTGAAATTGAAGGCTATACAGACTCAGATTGGGGAGGTTGTCGAGACACACAACAGTCTACTTCTAGTTTCATTTTTCACCTTGGCTCTGGTCCAATAGCATGGACATGTAAAAAACAAAATGGAGTTGCTTTATCATGCACTGAAGCTGAGTACAGAGGTGCGGTAATAGCAGGTCAGGAAGTTCTTTGGCTTCGCCAAATACTTGATGAGTTTGGATTTCCACAAGAAACTCCTTTTGTCATATGGTGTGATAATCAAAGTGCTATTCAAATTGCATGCAATTCTCTTGAACATCAACATATAAAACACATTGAAATTCATATGCACTTCATCAGGAAATTGATTCAGAATGATGTCGTTGACTTGAAGTTTGTATCTACAGCTGATTAGATAGCGAATATCTTCACTAAACCACATGATTCTCCTATATATCTTCTACTACGAGAAAAGATTAGAGTCAAGGAATTTGTACTCAAGGGGAATTCAGCATGAAGTCCCTTATTTCCTTCTTCTTTTCTCTTATTTTGTATCAGGTACCTTATTTGGCATAGTAGCTAGGACCCTACTACGCCCTTAACCCATTGCTTGTATTAGGATATGAGTAGTTGAATTGTGGCTTACCATATCATTTTATTATATCATTTATACTTTCTCATGCTTAATAGGTCAGCCTGGGTGATGGCCATAACATATGAATAGTATATATAGAGGATTGTAGGAAGTAGTTCATGATCATTTAAGCATTTGAGTCTTATTATATGGTTTGGAGGTTTCCCCCTCGAAGTGGTGAAGTGATTAAAATTGCATATTGAGATCATTATTATGAAATATTGTCTTATTTGGTGTTATATTTCTACTCATAATCTGAATTATACTAGTAATTTCATTACAAGTGGTATCAGAGTTGCGATCTAGGCCAAAATTAGGGCAAAAACCCTAATTTTTTGTTTCCATAATATATTTTTAACCAGAGAAAATTGGTAGGAGATATTTTTACCAAAGTTGAGAAACATTTCTAGTAAGGTTTCCTGAAAATTTCAAACTTTTTTGATTTATTTTTCACAAGTTATTACAAATTTAGGGTTTTTCATAAAATCAGCCCTAGGGTGTAAATTATGGAATTTTTTCAAGTTCTTTACATTTTCGGAAAGCTCTGAAAAAATCATATTAGTATATTCTCTGTGTGTTTTCCTATTCAGCCTAATTTTTATCGAAACCCTAAACCCTAAGGTTAAATATCATGGCAGGGCCTTCATAAGAGCAAAAAAGAATCCATTTACTCTAGGTAAAACCCTAGATAAAGATGAGATAGTGATTGAAGAGATGGATTCAGAAGGGGTAAATATAGATTCCTCAACACTAGGGTTTACTTCAGTTGATCATAAGGTGAGTCAAATTGAGTATGAGTTGTGAAATGTACAATTTGAGATGGCCTCTAAAGGAGACATAGCCCAAATCAATCATCGGTTGGATGATATCATGCAACATGTAAAGGGTAAACAATATGGCCCAAATCCATCCCATATCAACCAAGGAGGATCTTCAATTCAAAATCATGGACAAAATAACCATGTTGGATCACTTTTCCAACCCAATCAGAATCCAACTTATTCGTAACCAGGGAACATGATGCCGAAAGTGAATATGCACAAATTTGATGGTAAAGATCCCCTAAATTGGATAAATCAAATGGAGAATTTCTTTGAGCTACATCAAACACCATCAGGACAAAAGGTGACATTGGCATCCCTATATCTTGAACCATACCAATTTGTTTGGTATCGATGGTTATGTGCTCAAATGTAGAAGAATGGTCTCGGTGTCACTTGGACAGTTTTTACTGAGGAGTTGCAATTGCACTATAGTTCTAGTGTTTCAGAGAACTACTTTAGTCAATTAGCAAAGTTATGACAAATAGGATTAGTCAAATATTATGTACATCAATTCGAAAACCTATCCTTAAGGGTGGAGAATATACCAGAAAAGAATTTGAATGACCTATTTCTTGGGGGTCTTAAGGACCACATCGAGTATGAGGTATGTATGTTTAATCCACTCAAGCTTTCTGATTCTATTATCATGGCACGTCAAGTAGAGGAAAAAGATCTTTGTAGTAGGAGGCCACCTTTCATTAACACCAAAGACCATAGTATCTCTTCCCCTTCATTTTCTAGGTCAATTAGACTGACTCCTCAACAAATGGAAGAAAATAGAGCAAAAGGATTATGCTTTAACTGTGATAGCAAATATGGACCGAGACACAAATGTGCTGAGAAGTTGTTCTATATTGACGGAGGTAATGAGGATGATGAGGAGGTTGAAATTATAGGAGAGGTTGAGGAACCAGTAGAAGAGGAAGTAGATGATCACCAACCTACAATTTATTGCCATGCATTGTCAGGTATTAGTACTCCTCAAACACTCAAGGTTATTGACTATCTCAAAAAACAAAATGTGACATTGTTGATTGACTCAGGGAGTACTCATAACTTCATAAATAATAAGTTAGCTACCTGCATCAATTGTTTTATTTACCCATCTCCAGAAATATAAGTTATGATTGCGGATGGTGGGATAGTTAAGTGCACAGGAAAGTGCCATAGTATCAAGATTTCCATGGGAGACTACATGTTAGACTCACCTATGTTTTCTATTTCTATAGGAGGGTAAGATATTGTTTTGGGTGTCCAATGGCTCACAACCTTAGGTACTATAGAGATGAATTTCCAAGAATTGTTCATGCGATTTCATTCAGATGGAAAAATAATACAATTGAATGGGATGGTAGCTAAGTCTCCACAAATTATTAGCTCTCATCAGATGTAGAAGGTTCTCAGAAAAGGAGTGGATGGATTTATAGCAAAGTTATTTTCCATAGAAGTACAAAATACAGTCTTCAATGCCACCCAATCTTCAGAAGATTGTTGATGCTCACTCATATGTTTTTGATGCAATTCCAAAGGGACTACCACCAGTTAGGGATCATGATCATGCCATTCAGTTGATTCTAAGGAGCCAAACACCTAACATCAGACCATACAGATATCCATATTCCTAGAAAAGTGAGATCGAGAAAATGGTTCAGGAAATGTTGAAGGAAAGTACATCATCAGGCCTAGCAAGAGTTCCTATTCTTCCCTAGTGGTCATGGTATGTAAGAAGGATGAAACATGGAGGATGTGTCTAGATTATCGAGAACTCAGCAAGTATACCAAAAAAAATAAGTTTCCTATTCCAGTATTTGATGATTTACTAGATGAATTGCATGGTGCTATTTATTTCACAAAATTAGATCTTTGTTCAGGGTACCATCAAATTAGAATAAAAGAGGAAGATGTTCATAAAACAACTTTCAGGACTCATGAGGGCTAGTATGATTTTTTGGTAATGCCTTTTGGTCTTACAAATGCACCTTCAACCTTTCAAAGCTTGATGAACACTGTTTTTAGGCCATTTTAAAGGAAATTTGTATTAGTTTTCTTTGATGACATATTGATTTACAGTAAGACATGGGAAGAACACTTATAACATGTAAATTAAGTGTTGGAAGTTTTGGAGAAACATACTCTCTATGCAAAGCCATCTAAATGTTATTTTGGTGTACAAAAGGTAGAGTACTTGGGTCACATTGTATCCCATGAAGGCGTCAAAGTTGATCCTCAGAAGATCAAAGCTATGGTGGAATGGCCAAGGCCCAAAACTCTCAAAAATCTTTGTGGGTTTCTAGGACTAACAGGGTACTACAGAATATTTGTGCAGAGATATGGTAGAATAGCAACCCCACTCACAGCATTGCTAAAGAAGGATGCCTTCCATTGGACAGAATTAGCCACTAAATCCTTTGAGCAACTGAAGGAAGCCTTGTGCAGCACCCCAGTTTTGGCTACTCCTAACAAATCAAAAACCTTCATTGTTGAATGTGACGCTTCAGGATCAAGATTGGGAGTAGTTCTAATGCAAGAAGGAAGACCAATTGCATTTGAGAGTCACCAATTCAAAGGAAAATATCTTCTCAAACTAGTCTATGAGAAAGAAATGATGGCTATTATTCATGTGGTCAAGCAATGGAGGCCCTATCTCATGGGTAGATACTTCAAGGTAAAAACTGATCATGATAGTCTCAAATACTTTTTGGAGCAAAGGTTATCATCTGAGGAACAACAAAAGTGGGTAACAAAAATGTTGGGTTATGATTTTGAAATCATATACAAAAATGGTAAAGAAAATGTAGTAGCTGATGTGTTGTCCAAAAGGGATACATCCACAGATGCCTTACTATGTGGAATGTCCATGTTGACGGCTGATTAGGTGGATGAAGCAAGATTGGAATGGGATCAAGAAAAGGATACACAATCTCTAATACAAAATATCAAGCAAGGATCTATGACATCTAAAAAATTTGAGTGGAAAGGTAATGCCCTATGGTACAAGGATAGGTTATACTTGAGTAAAGATTTTGAGTTGAAGCATAAGATTCTTGCAGAGCTACATGCCTTGCCTATTGGAAGACAGTCTGGGTTTTTGAAGACATATCATAGAATAAAAAGAGAATTATTTTGGGAAGGACTCAAGGGGGATGTATAAAATTTTGTATCAGAGTGTTTAGTGTGCCAACAGAATAAAGGGGAAACAATTAAGACACTAGGTCTGCTGCAACCCTTACTGATTCCTAGCTAGAGATGGGAGGAGGTCTCCATGGATTTCATCACCGGATTACCTTGTTCAGAGGGTAAGAATTTTATTTTTGTGATTGTGGATAGGATAAAAAAATATGCCCATTTTTGTGCCCTATCACATCCATTTGAAGCTAGTACAGTTGCAGCTATTTTTTTTGAGAAAGTTCAAAGGCTACATGAAACCCCAAAAATAATTGTAAGTGATCGTGATCCTATTTTCACAAGTAATTTTTGGATGGAATTATTTTCATGTTTGGGTACTCAGCTAGCTCACGGTTCATCTTATCATCCTCAAACTGATGGGAAAACAGAAGTGGTCAACAAATTCTTAGAGGGGTATCTATGTTGTTTTGTGTCAGATAAACAAGAAAGATGAATTAAATGGCTACCACTTACATAATGGTGGTATAACACATATTTTCATACCTCTTCTCAAATGACCCCATTTTTAGAATTATATGGTTACCATCCACCTTCTATCACTTCCTCCTTGAGGGTGCAAACTAAGGTCAAAGATGTTAAGGAACACATTCAACATCAACAACAGGTTTTGGCTAGTTTGAAGGAGAATTTAGCATTAGCACAAAACATGATGAAACAACAAGCATATCAACATCGTAGTGAAAGAAATTTTGAAATTGGTGATTGGGTTTTTGTACATCTCCAGCCTTACAAACAAATGTCTCTAAAGCAAAAAAAAAGGACAACAAACTTGCTCCTAAATACTATGGCCCTTATCAGGTTCTACAGAAAATTGATAGTGTTGCTTATAAACTAGAGTTACCTCCATCTTCACACATACACCCAGTATTCCATGTTTCATTCTTGAAGAAGGTTATTGGACAGAAATTTGAAGCCCAGACAGAGTTCCTAGAACTTGACGAGGAAGGAAGAATCATTTTGGAGCCAGAGAAGATTTTGTAAACACATACTAAGAGGATGAGAACAAGAGACATTAAGGAATATCGATCAAGTGGAAGAATCTGAGAATAAAAGATGCCACCTGGGAGGATGAAGGTTTTCTATAGCAACATCCAGGATTATTCAACGTTGAGTACAACGTTGGTTTGAAGGGGAAGGGCATGCTATGCCCTTAAACTATTGCTTGTATTAGGATATGAGAAACCAACTTGTGGCTTACCATATCATTTATACTTTCTCATGCTTAATAGGTCAGCTTGGGTGATGGCCATAACATATGAATAGTATATATAGAGGATTGTAGGTAGTAGTTCATGATCATTTGAGCATTTGAGTCTTATTATATGGTTTGAAGGTTACCCCCTCGAAGTGGCAAAGCTATTACAATTGCATATTGAGATCATTATTATTAAATATTGTGTTATTTGGTGTTATATTGCTGCTCATAATCTGAATTATACTAGTAATTTCATTACAGACCCTTTCTTTCTGCTCCCTGACATTTGATTATGGGAGGGTGTTGGTGTAAATGCGTTCACACTTGTCTTTGTGAACTAGATATTTTGCACCTTAATAAGCTTTAAGAGCATAGCTTATAATTATTTTTTATTTAGTTTGTGTGATATTGTTTGTCTCCTGTAACTTATTGGAGTAGTTGAGCTATTGCCTCCACTCCTTGATTTATGGAGATGTTTTAATCTCCTTTGTTTAGTGTTTCCTTCCTATTATTTAGGTAAGGATTAGTCTTGTAAAACACTATATATTATGTGTTCTTAGATGAGAGAATGCAAGCAGTTGAATAATAATTTTTTTGGATTTTTCTTTGCATCTTGCATATTTATTTTTAAGCTGTGTACTTGGTTTTCATGCTAAGATCTGGTTCTCAAATCCAATGCACTTAACATTGAGTTTTCCCCAAAGTGTGGGACTTTACAAATGGGAGGACTCTCCAGATTAAAGGTTGGTTCCTATTCCTCTGTTTAGGTGCATGCGTGGAAACTTGCAGAGGACCTATTCCTAAACCTAATCTAATTTTACCAAGGAGATAAGGATAAAAGGAATACAAGAAATCAAAATTAAGCTACAAGGTGATGCACCGAAGGAATGATGAACATTAATTTTGGTGATAGACACAAACCAACAAAATACATACAATAATCAAGCATAGATAACCATATTTATAATGAAAGACCAGATGAGAGCAAAGGAGACAAGAAAGGATCTAAAATCGATCACAAACATGTTTTATTGCTCCGTAGATTGATATAATGCATTACAAATAGCCAGAAGGTAGGAAACCTAGTGCAATTTAAATGGAAGGTCTGAACTCCATGAATTCCTTTTCTAGAAGGAAAGGGGAGCCTACAAAAACAAAAGAATGTTCAACACTTTACAATGAGTCTCGATCCTGCTTTTATAGGTTCAACACAGACGGGAGAAAGAGAGAGAAGCGGGAAAAAATAGTTCCAAGCTCAACCACCATTATTAATGCCTCCCATAAAATATACACCCAAATCTATCTTGGATGCATCAAATTATTATTCGGCACCTTGAAGGAGAAGGAAACGACAGAGTAGATCGAATCTGATCTGGTTGTTGGGGCAAAAATAGAACCTGCATTAATGACCCTTAAGAAATTTCTCCATTTTTCTCCCACCTAACCTCCCCAAAATTGAAGTTTCAGATCTCTATGGCATAGACGAGGCCGAGATCTTTTCAACGGTTTTAGATTTGTAATCTTTCGAGCCTTGAGTTGAAAGATATGCCCCTTCGAATTTTGTATTAGGTACGTACGAAAGGGTGGGAAAACCATTTTAAAAAATGGGCCCCCTTTTAATATGGGACACGTGGAGGGCTGGCACTTGTCTAAGGGTGGCCTCTGTATTTTTCTCTTGGAATGGCATGGGGCTAACACGTGGCTTCCTTTGCTGACCTACTCAATTTCTATGTTTTTTTCTAATTCCTTTGCTCGGCGGGGTCATATTTCTTGACCTGGGACACACGGCGGTCTGGCACTTGTCTAGAAACCCTCTCTTTATTTGACCCTTGAGTTAGCGCCGTTTGGACACTTGACACTCTGCACCGGCTTTCCACCATGCATTGACTATTCAACCTGAATCTGTCCCCCTTTTTAAGACTGGACATGTGGAGGCTCTGCGCTTGCTTAAAAACCCGATCAAGATTTAATTTTGAAGGACCATTGGGCTGACACTTGGAAGCTTCCGCATGTCTTTGGACTTTTCAACAACCTCCCTTTTACCTTTTCAGACCCTGGGCTACGTGGCAAACTGGCTCTTATTTTAGCCTCCACCTTTGGATATGCCCTTGGAGATGTGCCAAACTGATGCGTGGTAGCTTCCATGATGCTTTTATACTTAGCCTCTTTCTTCAGCCCCGCTCCATCCACCTTTTAACCTCTTTTGACCATTTTCTACGTGGAGGGCTGGTGCAAGTTTGAGTTTCCCTTTTTGGATTCAACTTTGGAGAAGTGTCGTGCCGACACGTGGCTCTCTCTGTTGCCTCCTTCATACTTTGCTGATTTTTGGACTCGTTCTGAACTGTTTCAATCCCGAAGACTTCAAATCTTCACCATTTCTTCTTTTTCTTTGTCCTGGCTTCTCTGTGACATTGGTCCTCCTTCACTGACCCTACTATTTATTTTCGATCCCATATGTAATGTGTTAAATAGATTTAAGACATGGATTCACTCGACAGAGATGTCTCTTCTCTTTCTTCTTGCATAGGGTCATTTGGTCTTTCGCAGGCCCCGTCACTCTATTTTTGATTCCTTCTGCGACCTATTTGTAAGATTTAACCATGTTTTCTCTGGTTATTCATGTGCACAGTCGTGGTTGATCCAATACTTTACCCGGGGGCTGAAATATGGATAACAAGTTGCAATTAGAGTTTGTATGCAGATACTTTTTCCTCTTAACCATTTCATAAGTTTTGATTTTTAATCCATTAATATTTTAATTCATGTTTCAAATAACATATTCAACATACATAACAGTGTTGTTATTTACTCACCAACCCAAGCCTTAGCTTACATAAGATCAGATAAAGTTATTTTTATATTAGACTTCAATGGAATGAAGTCTAATATCTTTTAAGTTCCTTTTTCTACATTCCTAATTCTAGTTTAGGAACTCATCAAGAGGAAGCACACCTTCCACTATCAAATAAAACTTTTGGATTTATTTCCAAGAGGTTTTAAAAATAGTCTAATGATCATTGCAGGGAAGTTGCCTTCCCTTTTTCCTATAAAGATTTAATGTTCATATAAAACCCCATAGTATTTTACAAGTTATCATCATGGTTTCATTTACTCACACACATTGTTTTAGTAAGGCCATAATAATTTAGTTGAATGTCCAATCACATATGTCAACTTTAATTAGTTACATTTTAATTAAGAGAGTAATACATTTAATACCCTTAACCTTTATTCATTTTAAACCAACCCAAGAGGGTATATTAGAGATATATTAAATAAATAGAGATAAGCTTATCATTTCCATTCGTAGAATACCCAAAATGATTACACATCAAGTTCAAAAAAATCCACAACTCTTTCATTCATCAAAATGGGATTCATACATTATAAGTTTAAACACTTCAGAAATTTCTAGTGTCAAACAGTAACGAAAAGATCAATTATAAGGGAAAATTCCTTTTCCAACAATTACATTTCAATAATGATCCATATTTCATCATAAAAATATCCAACCTCTTTGATAAAAAATTAACATCCTAAAATATCTTTTCTCCTTTCATCACTTACGAAGTCCATCTGCAAATTTGCTAGCACGGGTCAGTTCATCGAATTGAGCATGATAAGCACTAAGCATTAAAATGATGTTCTTTTAGCTAACTATTTCATAAAGAGAACTATGCTATTATGAAACAGTTAAAGCTTTACAGAAAGACATACCAAAAAGTAACACCAATCACAAATGAGAAAGAGAGATAAGGTGATAAACCATATCATCATTAAGAATAGATCAGGATATAAACATATTCAACTTTCAACTATCGAATACATAAAAATAATTAAAGCTTAATCTAGATAAGTAATATTTCATAAAAATCACAATTAATTTTCATACACTTCTTTACATGATTCACTTCTTAATTAATCCAATCTAACATAAGAAGATACTATCACTACTATCTCTTAGGAATAAATATTCATTAGATGGATCAATAGTACATTCATCTCAACATTATTTCACCTAACTCCATCCTAAAATATAATATGCCAAGTTTAAATCAAACATAGGAATATGTTAGGATGAATCAACCAACATATTTAGTAAAGAGTTTCTAGTTTAAGAATCCTATAACTCAATATTCAAAATTAGAAATCAATCTAAGTTCCAGTTCAACACTAAAAAAATTTCGATTAAGGATGGGATCAACTTGGCATACAACTGGAATCAACAAAACATTCTCTAAATGAGATATGTCATTACCAAAGTTTAAGTCAAAATAGAAGAGTGGAGAGATTTAACAATCAACTACAACTCCTGCATTCATTCAAATATTTTTCATCAAACAAAAGACTTCACAAAAAAATTCAACCAACCACAATAATCCTTCTAATTAACCTTAGCTTCAGCTATATGTTCAATTACCACTAGACTTACTTCTACAACAAGTACTAGTGAAGGTTCAATGAAACAGTCCCATTGGACAACTCCCTTATCAAGAATGAATCAGAAAGAGAATCGAAGGAGAGAGAGAGAGATTGTAAATTCAACGTTCAAGCAAGATTAGAAAATAGCATTCTATAAACAAGAATACCAATAGTCAAGTCCATTCTCTACTACCTTCTAACGTATTTCCCAAACAGAAGACAATTAGAGATCAAAATGAAAGACTATAGTCCTGAAGAAGGGAATAAACTATGAACCACAAACATCCATTAACTTTCATTTTTCAAAGGGGCAGTAACAATAGCACCAAATCCAAAAGACAACAAGTAAACATTTCCTCGAACATGGTAGACGAAGGAGAGAATTATTAAAAGAATAATTCTTAACAATCCTTCTATAGCCAAGTGAAGAAAAGGAAACACAATCAAATATGATAAAGCTAAGCCCCATTAGCATTCCCTAAAAAGAGATACATGTGTCTTCTTTGGAGAAAGAACCGAAACAAGTTTGATGACCTAAGGCCAATAAAACAAACTAACAATTCAACCACTAATGACCAAGTAACTATTCAAATTCACAAGTAGATAACAACAACTTTAACACAATGAGCTTAACCAAAGATAACTTCTCCTTTTTAACACTAATTACATCAATTTCAGGAGTTACCCAAGTTTCTAAAAGAATAAACAAATAGAATAACACTCCTTTAAATTAACCTTTTTCGAGCAACAATTTCCTTTCAAGGATATAATACGCTAAACCTTCTAATCCTTTATTGGTGAATGAAAAATCTATAACAAGTCTTGACATATGAAAGCTTCCTACAAGCCACACTCAGAACATTGTGTTTTACTCAAAGACCACTGGAACAGATGAGTGAAATAGGAAAGTTAGCAAAAACCTAAAGTCACAACCACAGAGTGATAAAAGGAAAGTAAAAAAAAATCACAAGTATTTAGCATTCCTTCAAAATCACAAGAATATGCTAAACCCAAAGTCACAAAAGTTTATTTTGAAAGATTCATTCAAGTTCAAACATTAGACAAGTTACTTAACAATTTATACCCTGAAGTGTTTTCACAGAGGTGATACTAGATCTCATCCAATCAGTTCTATGAATTTAAGAAATTGAGTTGCCCACAAGTTTAACACAGCTCAACCAGAGTACAACAATTACAAATTCTTCCCCAACGCAAATAAAAGCTAAGCATAACTTAGAAATTTCCAAACAAGGAATTTAAAACCTAGAACAGATCTTCCATCATAATAGAAAAACACAGTGAACAATACAAGCATCAAAAGAAAGATCATAACATTCAACAACCCATTTATTCCCCAAGAGAAGAGTTGTTTTAATGAAACATTTAAGTAAAATCAAAACAACTTAATGGGTAGAGCCTATCACGACTGATAACGCTTTTCCTTTATTGGATGAAGATTTCCAAGGAGAAATTTAACAATTTCCTCTTCACATTTTTGGAGAAGATCTTTGAGAAACTTTAGTACCTTCTTCTTTGCCATGAATTTCAACAGAACCCTCAATACTTTCCCATTCCTTCTTCTTATAGTTTTTTTACAGAGTCTAAAAATATCTCAATCCAATGCAAAAATAACCAGTCATGCAAGAATCGATCTGGCAGTTCAAAGGATAGAAAAACATCATGTAAAACTCGAGCTCGAAAAATAAACCAAAGAACAAAACAACCATGCAAAATCCCTCATGCATTCTCCTTGGTGGTTTTTTGCCAAATTCAAAAACATTAAATGCAAAGGACAAATATTTCCCTCCCTTTTCCATGCCACCACCATATCCATTTTTGGTGAAGACTACCTTAAAATTTGCATGCAACTAAATTCAGTGGAGATGCCAACTCATCTCTCCCCAAATTTTCCATTGCCCATGCCAAATTTGGTGGTAGGGAAGGATAATAATGAATTAAATATCATTTAATTACCTTGAAACTGATGCCACTGACCACCCAACGTCCATGTGTCCCATAGGCCCCCCTATAGGTTAGCCTCCTTTTAAGTCAGGTTAAAATTAGTTTAGGAAATCAATATAGGTCCCTAGGTAGGTATTAATTAGGGTCTTAACATTTTAATTTCAAGAGACCAAAAGACATAGGTTAGACTTAGCTCTAGGATTAAGTTGCTAACATTTTAGTCATAGATACAACAGGTTCCCAGTTGAAGCCAAAATTACATACTATAAAAAAAAAACCAATCGTGACATCAACATACACATACAACAGGTACATGAATACCTTATAAATTTTCTAGCACAGTCGGAATCCAATGATTAGTCGATCTAACAGACTTGGTCATTTTGACCTCCATAATTAAGAATTAAAAGCATACCTTGGATCAATGGAATTGATCCAAGGTAATGTTGTTTTGAAATAAGGAGAGTTTATAAAAACTAAATCCAGATTTCTCAATCCTAGTAGTGAATTAATTCTGCATAAAGGAGGTGAATTGCCCATTTAAATTAAGCAAAAGAATGACAGAATGTATCTATTCAGTAGATGAATTATTCCCTACTATAAACATGATTTCCCAAGTCATAAGAGTACACCGTCTTAAGACCAAATCACCTGTCAACGTTTGTACCTTCTAAAGTAGAAGTCATCTTAGGTACCTATCATGCTAGGGGCATTACATTGATCTTTCATTGTCGTAATTCTTAAGTGTAATGTTATCTTGTTGAACTCTAAAAATTTCATCACTCTTACATCATTGCATTACACATTCACTAAGTTGAATTGATGACATTCTTATATCTCGCTTCCATCACTCTTACATTGTCGCACTTTGCGATCACTTTATTGCATTGAGGACATCCTCATCATTTATTCACTCCCCTCTTTAAAGCATCCAATTTGCTTTAATTTGAGCTCGCTAATCAATCAATTCTCCTTTGTATCTTATCTCTACATTTGTAAGATTTGGATCTTCTTATCGTCATTACCTCACTTCTTGTGACAACATTTAGTTTGTCATTTTTTAACTACTCTCATTTTTTTGTTGCATCTCCTCTCTTAACAAGCTTTTGTTAAGAGTATACAATTTTAATTATCTTCTTAAGTCACCCCTTTTACAATCCATCTTGTCAAAAGTCGAGAAAAATCATCATTTTTTCCTAAGTATATTCCTTTAACACATTTTTGTTGAGAGTTGAGGATCCTCCATCGTGGTTTAAGTCTCCTCTTGTCACACTTACTTTGTCAAAAGTTGAGCACACTAACTTCTTTTGTCTCTCTCCTCTTTACGTTCACTTTTTTAAAGGTTCATTAAATATTTCAAAATCTTTCATCTTTCTTAGCACTCATTTTTCTAAGAGCCATCTAAACTAACATTTCAGTCCACCTTCCACCTTAACATCACTCTTTTTGTAAGTGTTGTGCATTCCACCTTCTTCGTCACTTTTATCACTCATTTTGATTAAGAGTTGATTGCATCCACCTCGTCAATTATCTTCTCTCTTAACACCCATTTTTTTAATGAGTAGAGCACATCTAACCTCATCTAGTTCCTTTCCTCTTAACTCTCATTTTGATTAAGATTCGGGTAATCAACAAACCCTTTTCCATCTCTTCCCTCTTAACACTCATTTTTCTAGGGTCTAGTTTTTTCATCTTCTTCCCTCTTTCATCTTAGAATTCACTTTGTTAAAGGTCGAGATTTATCATCATTCACACTTTGTCCATCTTAACATTCACATTGTTAAGGGTCAAACCAATCAAATATTTTCAATCTCACTTCCCTCTTAGCATTCATGTTGCTAAGATTCACATCGTTCAATATTTTCATCCTCTCTTCCATTCTAGCATTCACTTTTCTAGAGGTTGAGTATGTTGCTAACATTTTTTTCGCTTCCATCTTAGCATTCACTTTTCTAAGGGTTAGATTCTTCATTGTACCTTTCTTCACTCTCCCTCATTTCTCATTACAATGGTGGATTCATACAATTCATCATTTTCTGAAGAATGGAAAATGATGAAAGACACCATTGCGGGTATGCAAAAACAATGCAAACAATTCAATTTTGATGAATTGTGTCCACACCCTTTCGATATGGACATCTTACGCATACCTTTCCCACGCTCTTTTGACACACCAAAGCTTGAAAAATAAAAGGGAAAAACTAATCTGAGACAACATATCAAGGAATTTTCCATAGCATGCCATGAAGTGGCATACAATGATAGAGTTCTCTTGGTCCTTTTTCCTAGAATCCTAGGAGGACAAGCTTTAGATTGGTTTTTATGCCTTCCAAAGGTATCTATCACCATATTTGTGGACCTCTTAGAGAATTTCATCAAACACTTGTCTTTTAACCTCAGTTGCAATAATCACAATATTAGAACTTCTCACAATGAATCTTGGTATGTCACCCACAACCACAATGTCATCATTGTTGGTGTCATGGATAATCGTAATGTGCCCAACATACATGACCAATCAATCAAAAATCCAATGATACAACCTAATGAAGACACCACTCTAAGAAAAGTTAAATGTTAGTTTACACCCCTCAGAGAAAGTCTCTCTAGTGTATTTCATCAACTCAAAGAGGCTGGGATGATAAAATATCCTCTTACAAGACCTTGGGTTGAAGGAGAACCTAATCCATACTAGTACAAAACTCATGCATATTGTGATTTTCATCGTATTGATGGCCACTCAATAGATAAATGTGTACATTTTAAGAACTACGTCCAAGACTTAATTGAAGACAGAGAGATCTTTGTAGAGTTTAACGACGAAGCTCTCACAATCGATGACATGTGAAATTCCACAACTTATAACAAATATTTATTGTTGTCCCCACTTATTTCCATACTGACACTTTACAAGATCATGACGAAGGTCAAGCATCTCTCCCTTTAAACCAATCTCTTTCTGCTCTGGATTTTCTTCCTTCAGTCCAAACATACATTAAACTTGTTTAAGACAATCTTATACCACCTAATGATAGCTTGAAATTATTTCAAGACTCCCTTTCAACCCTTACCATAACTATAGATATTACAGTAGAGGGTCCATCATCAAGCATTATTGAGCTTGATTCTATTATTTCCATTCCGAATTCTACGCCTAACATCTCTAGTCTTGTTGTCGAAATATTGTTAGGAAAACATTTATTAGTACTCTCGTTAATATATTGTCAGTGAGTAGTTACTAATAGGATTATTTTTGTATAGTACAACAATAATATATATGTTTGTTATACCTGTGATTATTTTGAGTTCTTTGTTGTACGTAATTCCTATTTATTATGAAGCAAGTTTGTTTGCCTATTATCATGGCTATGTAATATCCAGTGTACTGTGTTGGAATTCAATATATGAATGTTATATTATATTATTATATTGTTCAATTCTATACCAAATTCTAGATTTGGTATCAGAGAAGTCTGATCTTAATAGAGGGATAGTGTATTTACAGGGGCAATTCAATTACTCTTTGTCCTATTGATGAGTTGTATCCAATTCTATGCATTACCCTATGGTCAGATAATATAATACATGTACTTCATTCAAACATCTTATTAAAGCAGAGATGGAGCAATTAAAATCAATAATTTATATCCGGATTTGTGCATTTCAAATCACAGCTTAGCCTATTATACTTGTGCATTGAAGTCTATACTTGTGCACCGACATTTGAGGAATAGATGAGATCAGGGAATTTAGTAGTTTTGAGATTGTGGTTGAAACATTAGCACTGCTTGTAACTTCCTGGTTACACTTAATAGACACATTATTTTTATTATTATTATCAGTAAGAGAGGATCTTTCTGGGAAGTTCAATTTGACCTTCTTCCCTCTAATTTTTAAAGCAACATCGTCATATGTTTTTGTTGCATCTTTTGCAGACATGAATGTGCTGAGCCATACGTGAGCTTCTTTCTACTACCCATTTTCCCCAGGGTCTCTATCTTACACCTCTATATTGTCTCTTTTTCTACCACGACTAGATACGGCAATTTTGATGGGCATCTACAAGGAAATATTCATCTTTTCTTTTGAATTTGTCACCTATTAAATGTGCCACGAGTTGGGCAATATTGTGTGGAATCTTGACAATAACTGGGTCTTGCAGAGGACTGAGCTGGTGGGACGCTGCGTCAATCAAGAGTATTGATTTTTTATTGGATGTGTAATATTGATCACAAGCTGGATAACTTTTATGGTATTCAAAATTCATTGACACAGTATTGAAAGTGGTCGGGCCTTTCTTGTGGAGGTTACTATCACTGTTCCTTTTCTATTACATGTGGCTGTGATCACACTGTGCATTAGAATCAGATCAATGTTTTTATTTGTATTATTCAGAAATTTGCCCGCGTGTACGTCCTCTACTCAATAAGTCACCAACTGTGGAGGAAGATTATATCTTGAAGCGCTTGTCTCCTACTAACAACTGTTAGTTTGATTAACTTGGGATTTTGTAGACTCCTGCGAATATGGCAAGATCTCACAGCTTGTGATCCACTTTTTTCAGGTTAACCACTCAATGGTTTCAACGGTGGTTTAACAAATCACGTGGCTTTCAATACAAGAGCAGGCAGTAAGCATTTATTGAGTCTTCTTTCTTGTGCAATTTTTGATATTTTCTATCCTCTATGATAATGGAAACATCTGTATCACCACTTGATAAGTTCAATGGTGTCAATTTTCAAACATGGAAAGTGAAAATTCAAATGCAACTTATTAACAATAAATTGTGCAGGATTGTAAATGGGCAAGAAAAAAACCATTAGATCCAGATAAAGAAGTAGAATGGGAAACAAGGGATGATAAAGATAAAGCTATTATTGGCTTAGCTTTTTCAAATACTGAATTGCATTACATTTATCTTGACAAACAATCAAAGGAAATGTGGGACAATCTAAGTAAATTTCTTGGTGCAAAAGTTTTAAATAAAAATTTTTCTTTAAAAATTCAGTTGTTTAGGTTTGAAATGGATGATGGTGTGACCATGTCTTGTCATATTACTGATTTCAGATCTCTCAATAGACCAGGGTTCACTTTAAGAAGCCTTTGAAAAAAAGGAGATGGAAAATCCCCGAAGAATATCACTTTGGCCAAATTCGCCACAAAGGTGAATTTTCGTAGGTTTATACAAAAAATATTTGCCTAACAGTTGTAAGAGAGAAAGTGGGAAAGTGATGTTGACGTTGTCAGCAACACCTTGTTATCGTGTGACAACAAGGTCCTATTGACAGGCATCAACAACACCTGGTTGTTGCGCGGCAACAAGGTATTGCTGACGGGCGTCAACAACACCTTGTTGTTGTGTGGCATCAAGGCACTATTGACGTGAGTCAACAACACCTTGCTGTCACGCGACAACAAGGTGTTGCTGATGGGTGTTAACAATATTTTGTTTTCATGTGACAACACGGTACTGTTGACGTATGTCAACAATAAGAAACCCTAATTTTACCTATAAATACCAACACGACCCCTCATTTTCACGTTCTCGTTTTATGGCTACAAATTTTTTTCCTTCTCCGAGAACTTCTTGCTAAAGGTACCATATGTTGACGTCAATCAAATTCTTTACGTCACCACAATCAAAGTCATGGCTTCTTCTGCCCAAGGTGAACCTCAGGATCCAACACTCGGTGCCTCCAAGGGAAATATTTAATACAAAAGCGCTATGTGCCCCCACATAAATGAAGTTATGGAAATGAATGCATAATACAAGGATTCAATGGTAGCATCTGAATTCCAAGGGCTTGTTAGCATGCCCTAGTTTGAGGTTGACCATCAGAATCTTAACTACCTATACTTTTACTGTTACATTGGAAGATCAACGTACATTCTCCTTCGGTGTCGAACCTGTTGATATCCATCGACTGACATGCCTCCCTTTTAAAAATGTGTCGATAGTTACAACCAAAGAAACACTCACTGAAAATGATAATATTTTCCTTGAATCTAGTTATGGTTTCAATGTTGATTATAAGTGTAATTTTCTCTCATTTGAATGTTTTTTATATTAATTCAAATTGATATTAATTCTGACGACTTTTACAGCTCATGTCAATAAATCCAGATGAGGAGTGGATATGCAAGATGTTACACACCACTTTCTTGCTTCCTTGATTTCTTTGTTTCAAGCCAGAATTATTATGAAAGGTCAAAAAACTGAGATTCCAAAATGGGATGTTGCATACATTCTTGCAACAATCGGAAATCAAAAATTTCACTGGTGCACATTTCTATTTAACAAGATAAAGGCTGACATTACCAATGCATCAATTTTAGAATAACCAGTTATTCATTCAATAAATTATATCCTAGCTCTTTATTATGAGGCTTATTATAATTTAAAAGATGAACCAACTCCAACTTACACAAACGAGACAATGAAAAATTTGTCAATTCCACTTGAAGAGCAGCAGGTAAATAGTTCATATTCCATCTTTACAAAGGGTAGTATTTTTTATGTTTTTCTCATTCTAATCGAATCTTTGTTCACTAATATAATGTAATTCTGATTGAATATTTTCTGTATGCAGAAAATATTTCTGGAGTCACTTCCACAAAAAAACACTGCATTGAGAGGAAGAGGCCAAAAAAATGTTGAGGCCTCGGGAGAATCACAATATGAAATTGAAGTTCTCTCATCAGTTGATGCCCAAGTATTTGCATTAACAAAACGACATAGAAACAATACCCTTAACATTCAAAGTAGGGTTGTTTACATTTTGATTTTACCATTTAATGATTTACCATATTGAATTGACCTATAGTTCCTGCACTTACATGGACTTTGGACTACATGTGTGCTTCAAAGCAAGCATCGCTAACTCACTCGGTACAATCTTGTGCAATTTGCAAAATCTCAACAACAATTACCTCCATCAACTCCAACTGAAACAATTCAAACTCTGTCACAGCCCCCTAGGTTACACAATCAATTCGTACCACAACAAAATCCCACTCAACAAGGTATGACTTCATTTATTTTGTGATTTTTTAATACTTTTACATATTATTTAGAAATTACTAATGATTTTGTTTTTGTTGTTTAAAGTTAATATCAATCCTTTGTGTTCTACTCAAAATCTGCAAACCCCAGCTACTGAATCAACCCCGCAATTACAATTCAAAATGGTGACCAGAGGTTCAAGATAAAAGACCATTGGTAAACGCATGTTGATGATTCAAGACCCTAGCAGGACACTAAATATTCCCTCATCATTCACTATTCCGACCCTCTCTCTCGCTGGCTGTCCCACTGAAACAGGGTAGTACGTTTAAAATCAAATAAATTTAAATGAATATTATTTGGGCATTGATAACAGTGACCCAAATGGTTTTTTCAACACACGTGATATGATTCAGGGCCAACAGGTATATTTCCATCTCAATGTAGTTTTAAATTTATTTAAATTTTCAACATTTAAATTTCAATTTTAATATTAATTTCTATTATTTCTATTAGGATCAGCGCTACTAAAAGCAAAAAGATGCAGCATACGTTGCTCGAGCTGAAAGCCACCATACTTCTCCTTCAAAATCATCCTAATCTGATATAGATAGGGATGACTTGCCAACATCTCCTTTGGAGAACTTGATTGGCTATATTTTCAACCCCACATGAATGAATTTATCACGCCTCAAATCAGTGAGCTCATTCAATGGGAGCGAAGAGAAAAAGTATTAATATCTGAGATAGTAAGTTGTTATGATAACCATTGGCAAAGAGAGAGCTTATTTGCAACAGTAACAAATCAACCTGCGAAGATGGATGCATTATTCATCAGAGCTAAAAGTGGGACTGTCGTATATAACAACACCTATAATGACAATATTTTAGATAAAGTATTAAACAGATTGGAGAATATCAGTGGTGAGGCCCAGGCCTATTTCAATAAATGGTCTAAGGACAAGGAAATGGTGGCGATTGCAAACACCGAACGAGAATAAAGCTATCATAAGTATAATCAATTTGAAAAAATATTTTTTATTAATTTTAATAAAAATTTGTTTTTTAATATGTTTAATTGAATTCACTCTTTTTGTTGCTGCTGAAATATGAAAATTTAAAGAGTCAAGCCAAGGTCTTCCAAGTTCACTTGGAAATAGAAAAGAATAGTTTATCCACAACAATTAAGATGAAAGAAAATATTGTTTTGGTTAAAAAAAAATACACTTAAGCAGATAATTAGAGAGAATGGCTACGACCCTGAGATTTTATTTAAAGAAAAGACACTGACAGATACTTCTTTGACATCCCATGGAGATGCTACAAAGGAAGAAGAAGTAATCGCCAAGAACCTAGACATGACTGCTGAGGATATGATTAGTTCGGGGATAATTGAGGCAAGGAATACAATAGGGTCTGGTGAAAATTTTAATGATTGATGAGGCTTGAGGATTGGGGAACCTCAAAATTGAAACTTTAAATATTTTATATATAGAAGAACGAAAGTTGATACTTGAATATTTATTTAATTTGAAGTTTGGATTTAAACTTTATGCAATATTATCTTTGCTTGCAATGATGGTGATAGTTACATTTATCATTAGATGTGGATGTCTGGATAATGAAATTAGAGTAGATGTGGTTATAGTTATTAATAATTTATTCATTTAGAATGTGGTTTATGTGGACATTAGGTGTGGATGTATAGATAATGACATAAGAGTAGATATGGATGATGATGAATTATACGCGACTAGATGAATTGTATGTTGTTATATTTTTATATAGAATTTCCATAATGTATATGGTGTGTATGTTTGATGGATAATCATGATTCATGGATTTAAACTTTATGCAATATTATCTCTGCTTGTAATGATGGTCACGATTACATTTTTCATTACATGTGGGTGATGACATATAATATGTTTGATGACATTAGAATAGACATTATAATGGATCATCCATTTATTCATTTAGAATGTAGTGTTATGTGGATAATGAAATTAGAGTAGATATGGATGACGATGAATTGTATGTGACTAGATGATGATAATGGATAATTATTTTAAGAAAATTAAGAATGTGGTGTGATAGATACATCTTAATATAGTAAAATATTCTTCTCTCTATTTTAAATTTTGAACTCTTTAATATGTGTATTGTTTCTTCACATTTATTTTCAAACCTTTATATTGAATTGAAACAACAAAGCTCAAAGGAAAAAAAGAATGTGGTATGACATAGATATCTTAATATGGTAAAATCTTCTTCACATTTAAAACTATGGCTAAGATAGGGTTTAAGGTATCTCTTATCTTCTTGAGAAAGCTAGACGACATTCGATTCTTGATAATTCAACATGAAAAATGGATAAGGATTAGAATAAAAATGGGTGAGTTGCCTGATAATCTCAGTCCCATACTTTTTTCACATTAAGTTCTCCTCACCTACCACTATATTACAGCTTTAACTATACTTTTTTCTTTTTACATAATTTTCTCTACTTTCTGCCACGCGCTATATTCATAACCTTCTCATGCTCTTACTACTTCCAAGCCGTAGATATCCTTGCATAAACTTACCTACATCATAGCACATATTTCCTCCATGCTTTATACCAAGTATTCCATCTTATTGTTTCCTACCTCGCATTACACTGCGCGACATTTTCCTCGCATGGTATTCAATTTGATTAATTCTTCCATCATTCTTATACCTATGACACCTTTTTTTTCACCTATGCGCACCTTTCAAACAACATCCCACCTTTCTATTTCTGTATGTACACATGTACCAACTGATTCTCTTTTTCACTCGCATGTACCTGATTCACCCCACACTAAATGTATATGTGGTCCTCTGCATCATCTCAATAGATACCAATCAAATTCCTACAAATAAGCATGATTATTAAAATAAAACAAGCAAATCAAAAACAAAACATGAAAGGGAAACCTAATCTAAGTGGTAATAATACCTTATTACAAACACAAAAAATATTATTTATAGTAGGGATTCAACCTACTCCCATTGAAGTAACCAAGCAACATGGTGTCATCTAACACTTGCAATTGAAATGCACCTAATTCAAGTATCTTGGTTACAAAAAATTTTCTAACCAATGCACCTTCAACTTCCCTAGGTGACACAAAAATTTGGAGTCATAGAGAATCACCATCTTCCCAACTTAAAATGACTTGAGCTTGATGTGCCTATCATGCGAAGCCTTATGTCATGCCTTCTCAGTCTTCTCACTCCAACACACAATGGTGCACCAATCATCTAGTTGTATTAGTTTCTAAATTCAATATTCCACATCCTTTTCATCTAAAAATCCACTTGTGCATGCAATACACATGGATAGTAACAAGAATTCTACTAGTAGTACTGCCTTTGTTCCAAACAACTAGAAGGGTATGGCCTTGTTTAAACTTTTATATGTGGTCTTGTAAGCCCAAATTATAGGTGAAAATTTATCATCCCAATCCTTTCTTCCAACATCACAAATCTTTGTCAAAGTTTGTCCCAAGATATTGTTGAAAGCTTCAATAGTACCATTAGCTTGAGGGTGATAAGGGGTAGTTTTATGGTGTGCCACCATAAAATATGCCAACGAATTTTTTATTGTCTCATTCAAGAAATGAGTTCCTGTATCACTGGTCAAGCTTAACGGAAAACCATACATGTTGATGATGTTTTCCCAAAGGAAAATTGTTGATGTGGCTGTAATACAATCCTTTGTAGGTTCCACCTCTTCCCACTGTGTCAAATAATCTATTTATGTAATGATGTAATGTGCTTCAGTCTTGCACACATTTAGTGCAATAGGTCCTAAAAAATCAATATCCCATTTCTCAAAAAAATTTGTGCTTGTAATAGGTCTCAGGGGTATCTGATCCCTACTCCTAGGCTTACCAATTCTGTAAAAATGATCACATGCTTTCACAAAATCCTTAATATCCTTGTACAAGGTTTCCCACCATAAACTAACTAGAAGGATCTTGCACCATTCGCATCTGATACATAATGTCCTCCTGTAATACCTCTATGAGATTCCTCCAAAATAGCTTCATACTCATGTTCAAGCACACACTAACGCAAGACTTTATCTCTACCTGTTTTGTACAAGTCACCTCCAATTAGCTTGTAAGGCGCGACTCAAATAACAAGTTGTTTTATTTCCAAGGACTTCATTTCTTTTGGTTCAAGTCTAGTTTCTTAAAAATATTATTATGTCCTCCAAATTTGTGGGTGCGTGATTCAATATAAATAACTGGGCATCAGACATTTTATCCTCAATACTCTATGTGTTCTTGCCAAAATTGATCCTTGATAAGTGGTCAGGCCCCGAGTTTCTCTTGCCTGGCTTGACAACAACTTTGAAATAAAACTCCTAAAAAAGAAGTATCTACCGATAGATGCGCCCCTACAAAACAGGCTTGTTAACTAAGTACTTAAATGCCATATGATCTATGTAGAAGATAAATGGTGTAGCCAATAAATATTTTGAAAACTTGTGAAGTGCTTAGATCATAGATAGTGCCTCGTGCTCAGTTGTTGTATAATTATACTCTATTGGTGTCATCTTCCTTCTCACAAAAAATATATAATGATACACATTACCCTCTCCAGGTTGTGCTAAAACTACACCAATCGTCGTACCAGAAGCATCAACATGCACATTAAAAGGTTTGTTCCATGAAGGAAATCACAAGATAGGTGCAGTGGTAAGCTTCTCCATCAATGTCTCAAATGGATACTATAGCATGTTATCCCAATGAAATTTCCCTTTATCTTTGAGCAACTCTTTGAGGGGAACAAAAATCTTTGCATATCCCTTAATAATTTTCCTGTCTAGTAACTAGTGTGCCCTAAAACTCTACGCACTTCAATTCGGTTGGTAGTTTCTTCTAATCCCAAAATCACTACTATTTTGGCTGGGTCTACCAATAATATATCCTTTCAAATGATGTGCCCAAAAAAGTGTCGAAAGGTGTAGCAAAAATACACTTCTTAATTTTAAGAGAAATGATTAGTTGTCTGCATCTCTCAAACATCATCCTCATATTATCAAAATGATCCTTTAAAAAGCCATACACAGTCCAATAATTAAGGTAAACCTACAAGAACTTGTGAATGAAACCATAAATGGCTTGCACAATGATGTGTTAAAATACTGTTGGCTTATTCTTCAATCCAAAAGGCACGACTGTATATACAAAACTTCACCGTTCAATTTATAAGGTAGTATTTTCCTGATAGCCCAAGAAACCATTTGTGAAAGAATAAATCTTGCGTCCTACAACGCATTCAAAAATATATTCTGTGAATGGCGTAGGAAAAGTATCTGTGATCCATAAAGCATTAAATTCCCTATAATCCACATAAATCCTGATCCTCCCATCCTTCTTGATGCTGATAACCATAGGGCTAACCCAATTAGAATCCTCAATAGATTCAATGATTCAAAACTTAAGCATCTTATCTATCTCTTATTTCAATATTACGTGTAATTTTGGATTCATCATGTAAGGTCTCTTTCAATCTGGGAAGTTTCCTTATTTCAGCTTAATATTCATTTCTCCCAATGAGGGGTGCACTCCCTTTAACTCATGATAGCCCCAGAGAAATACATCCTAGAAGTTTTGCAGGAGCTCAATGAAATTTGATACCTCTTTCTCTAACCAATAATCCCCAATTATGGCCTCCTTAGGTGCATCCTTAGTGCTAATATTTACCTTCTTGGTCTTCATCGAAGCAAGGTACATGCATGCCTTCTCATCTATCATGCCCATTACTTCATGCACATATTTTGTATGGATAATATCCAAATTATAAAACTTTTCATCATCGATGAGGTATACCATTTTACGCTTCTCTTTCTCCTTCCAGGTGCGACTCATTTACATCTCCTCTGTGTCCTCGGTATCCAAGCACGCCTTAGAATCAGATTCGCCAAGTAACTCAAGAAAGAGATCATTTGCTTTCGCATTACCCCCCTATGTGATGCACTTAATTTTCTGCAATGCTTCATATACTGAAGGTTTATTAGAAAAATAATCAAATCTATGTATCATACCTTCAGTTATATCTCGCCAGCTTGTAGTCTCTTGTTTAAGCTTAGCATTTACATAGCATGCTTGTGCGTATCGACTCAAAGTGGAATAGAACATATGCACCCAAAGAGATGGTGGTAAAGCTTCTTGAACTTGCATTCATTATCTCTCACAGTTATGAACATGTACCAAATAAAGATTCTTCCCATCATACTCATAGATAAGTGTAGGCACATTGCTACGAGAGAACCTTATTGAAAAGATGATTCTCACTTCTCTCCAGCCTAACACGTTGTCTCTATGTGTCTCCCACCAACGCAATGTTGTTTCACACAAATTATAAACCAACATGTTCCTTCAATCACCTTCATTCTTACATTGCTCCTTCATGGCATGCGAGAAATATTTAGGATTTTCTTCACCAGTATATCTAGGTAATTGAGTTCTTCACATGCACCTAACCATGTGTGGCCTGATCATTCCATTTACTCATCCTTTCATCTCGCACCTGACCATTTCATATGTTTCATGGGACCAATTATCACAAGCAATACTTGTGGTGTTGCTAATTGACTATGTGTCTTCCCACTGAAGCACACCTTCCTTGGATGGCTCCACAGTCTCATGGCCTCACACCATGCACACATAAATCATATTCAACTCATCTTCACTCAAAAGCATGACATAGGGTGTAGCCTTTTCCTCATCTAGAGGTATGATCATGCGCTCATCCTTATTCTTAAAACTGATATATCCATTATTAAAGCACATATAAACATTGTTTACATTACACCAGGGTCGTCCAACTAATGCTGGAAATTTATCTACTTTAGGAAGATCCAATACCTCAATGTCTCCAGTAAAATTTTCTCCCTGAGTTGTAATGGAAGCATCCTTCAAACCCCCAATAGGCATATTCATTTTCTTATTTGCCATTTACAACACATTTGAAGATGGCTTTAATGTTGATCTCCCCATCTAATTCCATACATCCAAAGTTAGCACATTCACCTCATTTCTTGTAGCTATCAAAATATTTCTTATCAACCACCCATCAATAACAACATCCAACATGATCTCCTTATCATACTCATGGTTCTATGGTGGAAATTTTGCATGTAGTATCTGTCGCTCATGCTCAACTCCAACATGCGGTAATTTTTCACACAACTATTCCCCTAGTAGTGGGATGATATTTTCTTGTCATAACATCTTACATAACTCATTTAAATCATCCACATCATTCTACAAGATTTTAGCATTCTACACACATTCCCTCTCGCGCACCTGTTGTTTCAAGAACCGTATCTCATGCTTCAAATATTTGATGAATCCCATAATCTCTTGATAAACTTCCTTTTGATGAGAAACATCTACATACTTGGCATGCATAAATTCTTCTCTCATGATGAGTGGTATGGCCTTAAGAGGTTCACACCTGTGCATTGCTTTGAGCTGAATAGTGACCAATAAAGGTTGTAACTCAGGATCATGCATCTTCTTAGGTACCCATTGATCACCCTTGGCGCATTGCACCTTGATAATTTCTGCACCCTTGTCCTTTTTCTTTTTCTTTCACATATGTTCATAGAGGTTAGGACAATCCTCAACCTTATGTCATTTTACACAATAGGAACATACTATATTATGTGGACAATCACACTGGTAGTGATCAGGTGACCCACAAGTATAATAAGTCCCACAAGGAAATCTACTTCTACCACCATGACATCTACTCCTATATCCTCCAAAGAGTCCACCTCTTCCATTTTTATGTTTCTCAGAAGGTTGGGCTTCCTATACTTGAGAAATACTTTCCATAGTGGTTTTTCGTAAGAAAATCTCCCATGTCTCATGAAATTGATCTATCAACTAACAATCCTTTTTATCATGAGTGTGCGCATCACATATCTTGCAATACAGGGATAAATTATTCATTATTGCAAGTTGCAAGAGTGGGAAATTCCAGACATCATGATTATTATGATAGATCTCACAAAATTGTAGCAGTGTGCACACTGTCTTGTGTGGGCAAATATCCTTGGCATGTCCTTCAACCTCATAATCAGTGCACCATATACCACTGCACATCTCATGTGTTGAATTGGTAGAGAGATTGTCTAATTGCTTGGCTATAGATACTATTTGTACCTCCAAGAAAAGGATTATACTAGTATCAACACTCCTAATCACTTCAGTGTGTAAAGTTACTTCCAATGCCTCACATGGATCTGCATACGTATTATGAGATAAGGCCCTTCGAAATGGTGTTAGCAATCCTCCAACGAACCACTATGCATGCTGAATTGGATGGATTTCATAAGATAATTTTGACAATAAAGTCTTAAAACATGCATCATACTCCCTCACACTTTCTCACAAACCCTGCTCGATATCCTTGAGAACTCTAATACTTTTTTGCTCAAACTCTGAAATGTGGAACTCAACCAAGAATTCAATGTGCAAAGCATCATAATCCACCACAGTCTAATGTGGATCATAATTCCTATACCAACTATGTACGTGTCGTTGAAGTATGGTATAAAATTGAATTTACTTTCTATCATGGGTTGTAATTCCTTTAGCACGCCATAGTAATTCACATTTTTACACATGCTCTGCTGCATCCTCCACACCTCTATACTCTAGTAAGTGAAGTGACATCTCAAAATAGAGTTGAGATGTCTTCTGTAGTTTCTGAGGTGGTGTCTGATGAGGCTGGTTTGGTGGTGGCTATTGTGGTGGTGACCTTGCCCTAGATCAGGACCATACCAAGATCCTCCACCAGTATTACCTCCAGGAGGTTACTGACCTGAACCTCTTGAGCCTCCCACACCCCCTGCTACAGGGTGCGGCCTTGTTAATGAACTTTCATTTGTCTCAGTTGTAGTAATAAAATGTAAACCCATTTTCTGAGTTGTTGCAACACCTATAGAACTAATTCCAATAGTCTGTGCACCAACATTTTGTCCAGATGATATGCCTATCAAAAATACTCCAAGTACACTTCAAAACACTAGTGCCTATTGTGTTGCCATGGGTGTGTTCCCAATCTGATGCATTTCTTTATTCAACACAACATGATATCTACTTGTATATTCCTACTTATCTTCCCTAGAATACCTTTCAACATCTACGTCTAGATATGGAACACCTAGCACAAGGGCTAAGTAGCCAAGCTGAGTCAGATGCGCGCCCGTGGTCCTTGTTCTCTCCTCTGATGCGATCTCATCTAAATTCGATGGAGACTCTCTACCATGCTTTCCTAAATTCAAGGGTACATGATGTTGTGGCTCCTCATATTCTACGAGAGGTTCAAAAATTTCGTGATCCATCATTCTTCTCAACTACAACGCTACCTCAATTTCCCTCTCTCAAGATTCATTATACTTGAGATGTCTTTCCTCTCTATGTCTATCTTTTGTCAGGGCCGCCGCCATCCTTCTTCAAACTTGCTCCTGCCCCTACTCACAGTGTGGATTTAGCTAGCCATAGGTAACCTTTCCTTTCCTGATTCTATTATTGATATCTTGATATCCAAGGTTATCATGTGCACATAGAATCCTCTAGGCTTGCACAAGAACTTAAACTCAACCTCCTCCAGATAATAATACATTGAAATAACATACTCCAATGTATAATTGTGCAACATGCTAGACCACCAGTGATTTACAGCTCTAGTCCAATCCTCATCTGCATCAAAAATAATTTGGTAATCTTCCTATGTCCAAATCCTCGGTCTAGGTACCTAAATCCTTTTTTTGTGAAATCTTCCAACCACTGGTATAACTCTACTGGGAATAAGTTGAAGAACATCTCATATATTTTATCTTCCATCCGCTTTCACGCATGGAAGTCAAGTCCAATGCTATACCTTTGTGAAAAGTTATCTTGTCTATTTTCTACCCAACTCTCAATTCTCTCCAAAGACTATTGAAATGCCATCTGCATGTAACATCCTGGGAGTAAATCTTGAAAATAGGTCCTAGAAACGGAACCAAAATGTAGTCCTTTTTTTGCACACACACACAAGCTATACGCGCTGACACCTCATTCCGTCAGAACTTAATGCTCACCTGAATTGCATGCAGCTACTAGGTCCCTCCTTTTTGTTACTTGAGAGGAAATTAACATGCATATTTATCATGTCATTAACCAATAACTCATTCATGTGCAATTAATCATCACATTCATCTCACTTTGGAAACATATATAATAAGGAAGAAAATTAATCTATATAATTACCAAGATTAATTGCATCATTACAATACCATAATCAAATATATCAACAATTATTATCCAACCATAATTATCCATTAGAAACCAAAATTCATTACATGAATGAAGCTAAATACATATAACAATCATTACACTGGAGCGTTGAACCATATGCGCTATCATCAATGTTGGAACATAATGATTAAGTGGTATGGCCAACCTTTAATGTATATGGTTCCATCACTAATATATAGATTAATATTTAATAATATTTCTATTTATATTTCTATTATTAAATATGCTAACCTAGGTATATACTTTAGATTAAATATTTAATATCATGAAATGATTATATTTCTAATATTAAATATTATAAACCTAGGTGTGTGTGTCAACCATTTTAGGTTGAAAATGTGGGTTGAGAGACATACCCAATCACCTTATATAAAAAAGACTTTAGGTCCTCATTTGATATATTCAGGAAATATATCAAAGGTGTGCAAATCAAGTGATTTGGTTTTACTCTTGGTAAATCCGTATTTATTAGAATCCTCAAATTCTAACATGGTAACAGAGCGAGGTAAATTAAATAAATTAAGATCAATTTTTTTGTATTTTATTTATTTAATTTGTATGGGTTTTTTCAACCAACCCGAAAGGGTATTTAAAACTATCTAGTCCCCTTCTTTTTTCTCTTTTTTCCCCAATTTATTTTGGCATTACATTTGTGCAATTAAACTCTCGATAATTTTTTTAGGGTTTTTCAATTTTAAATCCCTAATTTTTTTTTTTTTGGGGGGGGGGGAGATGTAATATGATATGATTCTTAATTTCATTTACATTTTGTAAATTATATGGAATTAATGTTTGTTTGGAGATTGATGTGTGCACAAGTAAAAGGGGCTTCAAATATTTACTGCGTGAAAGTCACATACAAAAAAAGAAAGGATTTATTACTATATGAAATAATTTTCATGCTTTTTATAATGTCAAATGTTTTTAGGTTAAATATTTAGGAAGGTAAATTCATACCCATGTTATTTAGTCCCCTCTAAAAGGATTTGATTTGAAAAACTATAGTTTATAGTTAATCTATAACTATATCTTATATAATTTGAAAACTATATTATTATTTTTAAATAAAAATATATATAATATAGAATAAGGTTTATATAATAATCTATATAAACATCATATTAAAAGTTATATAGTTTTGAAAAAAAACTATATATTAAAAGCCTTAAACAATATTAAAATTACATGAGATTGAGGGAAGAGTCAACAGACCATATTCTAAGCTTAAGTTTAAATCATATTTAAACTTAACTTATAAATCTAGGCATATATAGTTTTTAAAAAAAAAAGAAACAAACATAGGTTTGAATCATATTTTATATATATGGTTATTTTAAACCGCTTAAAATATAAATTTCATTGGATTTGGTTTATATATGTTTTTAAAAAAAACCAAAGTGCTTACTTTTTTGTAGTAAGGGGGCTTGTGTTTATTTATTGGCCATGAAGGGATTACTTTTTAAATCTTAATACTTATTAAATAAAGCTAACATGTGTCCCTAACGATTTATATTATCCATGTAAGGGGGCAGCCCCAATCATTTATATGTTATAGTTTATAAAAACTATATTAAAAAAAATATTTAAAGGTTTTATTTTATATAAGAGTGGGAGTGGAGAATAAAATGAGATAATATCTCAGGTATAAATGTAGAACTCTCAACTATAAATGGAGAATTAAAAAAAAAGGGCTAGTTTATTAGTGGTCCATGTGAAGTGTGGTAAATATTTATTGAAATATTGGTAGTTGTAGTCACATAAAAGTTTTAAAGTTTTTAGCTTGCATTATATTAAATATTTTGTAATATTTCCATACTTTTAAATGTGTGCAGGGTAAAATTAAGAGTAAATGAAGGGAGGAGGCAAGGTTCATAAAAATAGGGATTTTAATTTATTTTATTGGTCAGGTGAAATTACTTGTCCCCCCTCTAAAATATGTAGGTTAATCTATACTCTCATAAATCTACTTTCACCTGGTAAAATTCTTGTAACCTAGTCTATGTTCTTTAAACCCCTTTAATAAGGGTTATGTGTTTTTTAATATAAAAAAAATATACTATATACTATAAAAACAATATACTATATTGAGTGCAGCAAAGTTTTGTCACTTTCATGAAAAGCTTGGATTTTCAGAGTTTCCATTGAGGGGGAGTGTGCATGACAATGTCACCAGGGTTCATTTTAAGACACCTCTATAAAATTGTAGGTGGAAAATACCTGGCGAATATCCCCGGAACCAGATTCAGTGAAAGGTGAATTTGACAGTATTCCAAAACAAAAATTTCACCTGGTTTTTCATGGCTCCATCATTGACGTGCGACAACAAGACGTCAATAATCACTCCTGACGCGCGTCAATGGAACGTCAATGGTCTTGACTGTCGCACGTCACTGATTCCAATTGACGCGCGTCACTAGATGCCATTGATGCGCGTCACTAGCTCCTATTAATGCGCGTCACTGGATCCTATGGACGCGCGTCACTAGATCCTATTGAAGCGCGTCACTGGATCCTATTGACGCACGTCACTGGCTCCTATTGACGCACGTCACTGGCTCCTATTGACGCACGTCACTGGCTCCTATTGATGCGCGTCATCTAAGACCATTGATGCGCATCAATTGAAGCCATTGACGCCCGATTTAGCCTATAAATACCCTTCAACCGGTCATTTTCTCGTTTTCACCTTCCCGCTCTTGAATTTTTGCAGGTCTCAATCATTGTCAAAGATGCAAGTACAACTATAATGTCGACTTCACATGCTTCCCAACTGGAAGTTCAGCAAAAAAATTAAGAGAATCCAATTCAATCGATTTCCAAGATCAACTACAGGAATCCCTTATGCCCTCACATCCATACTGTTTTAAAGATGTCTTCAGAATATAAAGATTTTATGGATGCTTGTGAATTTATAGGGCTCGTTAATATGCCCCATTTCGAAACAGATCTGGATATTTTGAATTACCTTCTGTCATCCTACAATTCAGAGGACGACATTTTTTATGTGACTTTGAACGATGGCTGAATGTTCCAATTCAGTATCAAAGCAAATGACATCCATCGGTTTACAGACCTTCCGTTCAAAAATTTACCAATTGTTACAACCAAGGCAACACTCCCAGAAGAAGACAAGAAATTTCTCGAATCAACGTTCGATTTCCATGTTGATTGTAAGTATAATTCGTTTTAATTCATATTTTTTATTTTGTTTTTTATTCTGATACAATTTGCTGTTACAAATTTATAGTAATTTTCACTGTTTCGCATTTGCAGTCCATGTCAATAAATCCAGGTGTGGTGTGGACACACAATCAATTGCACACCACTTTCTTGCTGCACTTATTTCATTTTTTCAATCCAGAATTGTTTTGCAGGGTTGCCAAACAGATATACCAAATTGGGCCATTGCATACATTGTTACCACTATCTCAAAACAAAAATTTGATTGGTGCACATATCTATCCAAAAAAATAAGAACTGACCTAACAAATTCAAAACTTTCAGAAAAACCTTTCATTTATTCAACAAACTATCTCCTTGGCCTTTATTAAGAGGCACTTTTAAATTTAAAAGATAAAAAAAATCATACTTGCACTGATAAGGAGTTGCTGAAGTTGTCAATTCCATTTGAAGAACAACATGTATAAACTATTTAGTTTGTAATTGTATTTCAATTTTTGACATTACAGTGCACAATTATTAAAAATTAAATTTTAATGTTTGCAGAGAAGATTTATTGAAGCCCTTCCCCGAAAAAAGGCGTTATTGAGAGGAAGAGGCCAACAACACGTTGAGGCTTTGGGGGACTCCCAATTTGAAATGGAAGCTCACTCCTCTCCAAACCCTCAACAGTTTGAACTCGTTAAACGCCAGAGAAGCAATACCTTCTCATATATTATTTACAAATTCCAAAGTTGCATATTTATTTTTCAATTTAAATTTTAACCAAATGAATTGACAACATTTAATATTGATGAATTGCAGGGACTTTGGAACATACACCTGTTTCACAAACTCAACCTTATTCCCCAACTCACTCCATACAGTCGCATGCATTCATATCTTCTGAACAGACACTGCGTACAACTCCTACAAGGCCACCCGTAGCACTGAGAAAAACAACCCCTCGACAACAAGGTACAACTTTTTGATAGTACGTTTAATTTCGAAATTTTTGACTTTATGAATTGTTTTCCTATTTTTCATTTTTTTCTTGTACTTTTCAGCACATGTCAGTCCTAATCAAACCGCCGCACTGACACCCACTCAACCAATAATTTTTAAAATGCCAACCAGAGGAACAGTGAAAAAGAACATTGGTAAACGCATGCCTTTTGCTCCGGCCCCTAGTGGGACACTAAACATTACCTCCTCATTTCGAATTCCAACTCTCTAACTTGGTGGCTTGCCCAGTGCAACGGGCATATCTGTTTTGAACAATATAAATTTAGATGAAGATTATTTTGGCATTGATAGCAATGACCCAACTGGTTTTTTCAATACCCGCAAGATGATTCAAGGCCAACAGGTATACTTCAAATTTCAATTTAAATATGCTTTACAATTTTGAATTACATTTCGATTTAAATTTATTTCTCTAAATCTTGATTAATTTTTTCACAAACAGGATCAGCCCATCCAAAGGCAGAAACAAGTAGCAGTTGATCTTGCTGAAAGCCCCCATACTTCTCCAGCAAGATCATCTTCATCAGATTCAGATAGTGAACAGTTGCCACCTTTTCCTTTGGAGAACTTAATTGGTTATGATTGTCAATCCCATGTCAGTGAGTTTATTCTTCCTCATATCAATCAACTTATAGAATGGGAGAGAAGGGCTAAAGTTCTTATCAATGAGATTATTAGTCGTTATGAAAATTATTGGCAATGGGATAGTTTATACACTGCAGTCCAGAGTCAACCTGCGAAGATGGATTCCTTACTTACCCAAGTAAGAAGTGGGACTGTCACGTATAACAACAACTATAAAGATGACATTTTAGATAAGTCATTAAACAAATTGGAAAATATTAGTGCCGAGGCCCAGGCATATTTTAACAAATGGTCCAAGGACAAGGATTTGGTAGCAATCGCAAATGCCGAAAGAGATAGAGTGGTTGTAAGTACTATTACTTTCAAACAATAATTCTTGTTAATTTGAATTTTTCATTTTTTAGTAATATTTTGAATTGACATTACTCTTTTTGTGCAGTTGAAATATGAAAATTTGAAGATTCAGGAAAAGGTTTTGCAAGTTCACTTGGAAACAGCAAAGAACAGTTTATCTGTAGCAAAAAATTTGAAGCAAAATATTGTTTTGGTTAACAAACAAAACAATACACTAAAGCGGATAATTAAAGAGCATGGTTTCGACCCTGACATATTATTCAAAGCTAAAGCAGAAGCTGATCCAAATTTTCTGTCGCATGGAGATGTGATAAATCAAGAAGAAAGAATTTTAAAAAATCTGGACAGTGCTGCGGAAGATCTTATAAGTTCAGGGGTTATTTCTGGTGTTGGGGAAAGCGGTACAACCACAGTGGAAGAATCCGTTGGGGAAGAGAGCAGAGGACTAGAATTGGATAAAGAAAAAGAGGGTTTTGAAAACTAGAAACTTTTATTATTGAGGAAACTTTAAATATTGAATTTGCAAACTTCTACTATTGAGTATGTACTATGGTATTTGAATTTAATTATATGGATTTATATACAGTCTTTAATTTTAATTGCATTAGATGGTGATTATCATGAATTATATTTATGTTTCTTGTTTACTTGCATTGTCATGAATTGTATGTGGACGTAGATGATGAATGATGATAATTGATAATTAATGATAGATGATGATGAAAGACGATGAATGACGATAATGATATGATATATATGGATGATGATCAATTTAATATGGATGATGATCAATTTAATGTGGACGTAGATTTATCATCAAGCACAGTAATTCTTCTTCTCTAAACTTTTGAACTTGTTTTAAGATAATTATTCTCTATACTTGTAACGATATGATCATAATGTCATTAGAATGGATATAGATGATAAATAAATGGAATGTGTTATAATGGATATAGATGACATTAATGATTAGAATGGATATAGATGACATTAGAACGAATAGAATTGTAATAATATGATTATGAATTATTTTTAAAAAACGGAATTGTTTTAATAAATTTAAATTAGATAAATAATTGTGTTAATAATAATTGTAGTGTCAGGACTCAGGATATGATAATGATATGGTGATGATATGATATATATGGATGATGAAGAATTTTATGTGGACTTATATTTAAAATTGTATAATGTATTGTTTATCCCACAATTAAAAAAATATATCAAAGGATCTTGCACATATAAAAAATATATCAAAGGGTTTAGCTTACCTCTTGCGTATTAGATTGCTGTGAAATCATCAAGGGTAACGTGCTAGATTTTTGTTTTACCTGACATTGTAGATAGAGGGGTGAGTTGCCTGACATTGTCAGTCCTGAGAAGTGCCAGCAACATCTTTAAATATATAGACCAACAATATCTTTAAATAAATGTAAATATATAGAATTAGACCTGTAACATCTTTAATGATAACAAGAGCTGAAAAAATGTAAAGTAACAAACAATAAGATTATTTTGAAGAAGATACCTATTCAAAATTGAAATCATCATCGGTAACGTGCTAGATATTTGTCTTAAAAAAATTCAACACAAAAAATGGATTAGTAGATAGATGGGTGAGTTGCCTGACATTGTCAGTCCCGAGAAGTAACAGCTTCGTCGGATGGATGTCAACCCACGTTTTCAAAAAATAAAAAGATTGTATTTAACTAAATGTAAATACATAGACCTGTAACATCTTTAATGATAACCAGATCTGAAAAAAATGAATAGTAACAAACAATAAGATTAAGGGGAAAAAGATACCTCCTTAAAGTTGAAATCATCACTGCCACTGGTAATGAGCTAGATCTGTGTTTTAAAAAAAACCAACACGAGAAATGGATTAGTAGATAGATGGGTGAATTGCCTGACATTTTTAGTATATAGACCTGTAACATCTTTAATGATAAAGATAAAAGATAGTTATGAAGAAGTTACCTATTTAAAGTTGAAACAATCTATTATCAATAGCTTCATCAAACTCGATGTTGTCTTCTGTAGAATGTGACGAAGAGCTAATTACACTCTCAAGGTTGGGAATATTTGTACTTGTAGCTGTATTATTCACACCTCTTCTTTCGCAAAGGGAATTCCAGTGCGCAATTGCTCTGTCGAACGGAAAGGTTTCGATGGAGTATCGATAAACATAACACCTCATGCAACTTTCCAGATTTTAACCAACCTGTTTCTCAGTTTTGATTTTATAAATGACAATGCACTGAAAACCCTTTCATCCTCCACAGACCCCAAAATCATTGTTTGGAATAACTCATATAATCTGAAATATTCACTAATATCTTCTTGTAAGATAGAACTTTGATAGATTCCTCGCCACAGCCTTGTAATAGCACAACTTTCAGAAGGTTGATCTAAATTCTTATATTGGTTCATCATTGTTGTTGCAAAATTTGTTGACTGAAACTTTAATAAATCGGCATTCAGTATACCTTTGATTTCCATACCCTTGAGCTCTAACGTCTTTGTAAATTGTTCCATTATTGTACCCATTGATTTATGGAAATGCTTTCTGACAAAGTCTGCATGGCCACCTTCAGTATTCCAAAAATTAGGATTCATCACACCCATGGCTTCCAGAATTTTATCTTTACAGAAACGTTCCCTAATTTCTGATGACAAGGTTTCTGAATTTTTTTAAAGCTTTATTCTTGTTTCAACTATAACAAACTCAAACAAATTACGTGTCATGGGAACATCTTCTTGTTCTGATCTTGTAATATCTTGACGTTTTTACAAAATGTGCATTTGTATTTCCCTCCCATTAACAGTGATGCAGAGGTGATCGTGGATATTAAATCTCAAAAAGGTGTTAGGATTTTTAAGATCTAATAAATCTTTCCAATTTTCAAAAACAGGTGCATCAAAACTATCCTGGGAATAGTACAATATATCAAGACTTTGACATACCATTTTTCTCATCCGTATAAAATCCACAATATAGATTAATCTTCCCTATGCATGCTTCATCAGTGTATTGATCTCCTTTAACATTGGAAGAATACCAACCAATGTAAGCAATGTCTCCAAATCAGTTAAACGGAACAACAAGTCCCTTGCCCTATCAACTTCATGACGGTATTTTTGCATGAAACCAACCAATGAAGGATACTCCTCACGAACTCTGCATGCAGGTTCATACAAAGAGATCCATCTAGTCTCCACATCCTTCAGAAGTTTTTTTCCATCTGTAATTCCAATTGCAAATTTTTGGAACTCGAGAAAATGCTTTGGGTTGCTTGACATATAGGCATGAAGTTCTCATATAAGGTCTTCTAATTTAGCAACATTTTCGTGGTTGCTTACCATTTTATACGCTAAATTCATTCTGTGAGCCATACAGTGAATTGGTAGCATATATGGGGCCACTGTTGTTTGTAATCTAACACAGAGCCCTGTTCGGTGACCCTGCATGACAGATGCACCATCTGCTCCAACGCATACCAAATTCATAGCAATTTCATAATCATTCATTCCAGCAACATCTTTCAAATGAGAAACAACTATTTTATATAGCTTTTCGGCATTGCAGTTTTCAACCATTTTCATAACACCCAACAGATGAGGTGTCCTTATATGATTTTCTAAAGTATAGATGTGGATACATACCCATGCGGTGTTGTCGACTGCTGTCACTTCATCAATTGAAAGAGAGATAAAGTTTGCTTTTTTTACATTCTCTTTCAAATCTTCCTTCTCTATCATCGAGAGGCATTTTGCCATTTCCCATCCACTACTTTCAGACTAATGAGACTGAGGTACATTCAGCATTCCGTTAAATTGATACAAAACTTTGAAATCGAGGAAATCCGAAATCGCTCTTCCTTTTTTTAGTATTTGAAAAAGAGTAGAGAATTGTATGAATTTTGCATGTAGATTTGTTTCTTTCATCTTACCAATATGTGATGTGATCGTTCCTCCCTTTTCCAATAGATGTCTATGTTTTTTCTGCTCTGCCTCATATTCCACTGCGTATCTAACATGCATGAATTCTTTTTCAGTTTTCCACCTATGTGTTTTTATTTTCTGGCCATCCACCCCCGTTATAGTTAAATATTGTTTTCCACAATGTTTTTCTATAGTGTCCAGCTTCAGTTGCATTTTTTGTTGCTTTCCCAATTTCCACGTACATATTGTACATGTACATTCAGATGGGATTTCTTCAGAATTAGATGATTGTACAGGTTCAATAAACGGAAATTTAGCTACCCAATCAAACTTGTATGTCCTGCCAATGGTCCACATATTCTTGTTCGTTTTCAATGCTTTACTTTTTTGAGTAGAATTTTGAGCAATATCACAATCACCTGGTTTCCTCTTTCTTGGACTGGAGTTTGATTTTGATTTCTGTCTTCCATTTTGCTGAGTGTTTGTATCTATGATATCTAGCTACACTTCTGGTTGCACCCTAACAGGAACAATATCTTCAAGATCTGGCATATTATCGTAGGTTTCATTTGTTTGACTTTGATACTGTGTAGAATGCATGTCCACCTCAATAATACCTTCCACACAATCAGTATACTGATTCTTTGTGGTGGCATCTATATGATTGGTATTTACAATATCTATATCCACAGAATTTCCAAAATATTTGAAGAATGATTTCTGAGATTTCTTACTTACTTTTAGGTTATTTGTATTCTTTGAGCTGACACCTTCCATTATTCTGAAAAGAGTCCTACGTCAGTAAAAGAACCAAGTAGCGACTCTGTCCAGTGTCTGAGGTCTTATCGTGCGTCCCCTATCTGAGGTCTTTGTCACGTGTCAACTCTGCACTTATCGCGCGTCAACAACCCATTTCTTGTCACGCGTCCACTGTCTGAATATACTGTCGCGCGTTAACACTGCCCTTGTCGCGCATCAAATTCTTTGCCCAAGTCACTCGTCAACACTTCCTCTGTCGCGCGTCAGTACAGCTGTTATCACACATCAACAATTCCCTTGTCGCGCGTCAACAATCACAGGCTAATAGTAATCTGAATCTCTGGTGCTTAAGGGTATGTGAGTTCAAATTTCACAGTATTGGTAATTTGTTAAGCTACTTGAGGTATACTACCTAGCGAATCAGCTAGGTTTTTATAGGAGATGTTTTCAAATGAAGGCGAAGCCAACCCCCCAAAAAAAATATACTATATATTTTAGGCGAACCGGACACCAACCCACTCCGAATAATTCACCTTTTCAAATTTTCCTAAAATGAAATTTTCACCATATTACGAATATTCACTGCTAAAATTATCCCTGAATGTCACCTCCTAAAGGAATTTAGTTTTTGTAAAAATACCTTCGAGCATTTTTAAAAGACCTTCGGGCAAGTGTAAAAAGACCTTTAGGCATGTATACCTCCTCGACTTTTTTTTAGAAATAAGTGTAAAAATATCTTAAAGGCAGTCTTCAGTAAACTCTATAGTGCTATTGAGTTTATTGGTAAACATCCAATACAAGCATATTGTTAAGGAGGTCCTTGGTTGTAAAAGGCTCATATATGCTTGGGTTCAATAACCTTTTATGAGAACCTGTGAGAACATGTAAAAATCACAAACCATACTTAGCCACTGATCGTGGGATGATCTTTGGGATTCCAAATCCTTTTGTACCAAAAGGTAAATTAAGTATGATGAAGGTGTTATAATTCCTTCAACCGATATCCTAGCCTAAAACCTTTATGGTTTAAGGATTGTAAATCCTGTAGTGTACCACGAGCAGGTAATCTATTGGCATATGTTATGTTATCCCACTGTGTTGGAACATAATGATTAAGTGGTCTGGCCAACCCTTAATGTATATGGGTCCATCACTAATATATAGGTTAATATTTAATAATATGAAATATTTGTATTTCTATTATTAAATATACTAACCTAGGTATATACTTTAGGTTAAATATTTAATATCATGAAATGATTATATTTCTAATATTAAATATTATAAACCTAGGTGTATGTGTCAACTATTTTAGGTTGAAAAGGTGGGTCGGGAGACATACCCAATCACCTTATATAAAAAGGAGTAGGTCCTCATTTGATATATTTGAGAAATATATCAAAGGCATGCAAATCAAGTGATTTGGTTTTACCCTTGCTAAATACGTATTTATTAGAATCCTCAAATTCTAACAATCAATCCCTAGATCTAAACATAACAACATGACTTCTCTACAACATAAGTAATGTTAAAATAATGACACACATCAAGTGTGTGTGTGTGTGTGTGTGTGTGTGTGTGTGTGTGTGTGTGTGTGTGTGTGTATTTATGGGTGGGGATTTTCCCTTCACCACCCATGCACTATCCTAAAAATAGGTGTACTCACAAAAATAGTCTGCATTTTTTCTTTCCTATTAATAGTCACACGTACAACCTTGCATGTTTTTTACAAAGGCAACTAATAATAGATAATGGTATTTTTATATTACTTTACCTAATATTATTATTATCCACCTCCATGCGTGATCTGCATGTTCTTTTCTTGCTTGCTTGGTCAATACTCCAAGTCTATATTTATCCCAATTTGCAAAATCAAATAAGTCCCAAAACAGTGTTTGCTCAGGACCCAAACCCTCCATGCATATCTCATACTTATTCATTTTTCTGCAAAACATCAACATTTTTAGTTTTTAATGACAAAATTCAAATAATGGAATCATATAATACATAATTTACTCACTATTATTAGGGTTTTGGCAATTTGGGTTATTACTTCCTATCTTCTACTTGGGAAAAGAACAACATTTAAGCACTACATTTGGGAAGCATTATTAATTGCATAGGAGGGGATATTTCTGAATTTCATCTCACATATTCATCTTGGGGAAAATTAGTTGTATCCCACAATCTTGGTACAATTGGCACAAGGGAAACCTATCTTCAAGGGACACAATTCAATCACACACACACAGACACTACATTAAGTCTGAAATATAGCGCAATGGTCGGGTGACAAGTCACATTGGGGTGACCACCATAGATGTAATGCTCAACTGATAAGTCATATGCATTATTTTATTCCATCTAATGCATGCTTGAGCCTTGTGTATGTAGCTAGGGTTTGTTTTGCAGATATATGATGTGACAGTAGGAACCCTACAACGAAGTCAGATGCGACAAAGAGACAAAGTGATGACAGACATAATTAGGACATTGAAAAAGACCAGATAGCATGAAATCATTGCTAGGACACTAGCGCCTGGTTTGGACACTGGTGCCCAGTCAATCCTATCCTTATTTGGGGAAGCTACTGTCCGGAAGGAGTTTGTAGATTCTTTGTTTTCCAGATGAAGCATATACTTAGTCACATATCCAACCTATGTTCCACTCAGCATTTTAACCCATGTCTAGCATCAGGCCAAATCGAGTTAAATATAATCTAAGTCAGTCTGTATCTCACTTATTGTCTTACACTTTCTTGCCATCTTAGCATGTTATATCTTGCATGTATTATTGATATTGTCTAATTGATCTCAGTCCTTTGATTAAGATTTAATTTTGTTAAATCACATGTGACACAAACCCCACAAATCCTTACACAGCTTCAATGAGAGTCAAGTGATTCTATGCTCTTGTACAACATCTTTCATGTATACATTGTCTTCAACTATATCCTTAAGTGACATGCTTGAGTAAAGGAATTATCTAATGTCTAATGGTATGTTAAAAACTTATATGCCATAACACTAATAAGGCAAAAAGGTGTAGCATCAGTAGAGTGTGCATAGTGTCAAAACGACATGCTAAAGAAGCGTCTACAAAATGATTATGCTAGTGGATACCATGTTTATCAATGGATGGCACTAAAAATGTGCTCATATGACCAAGATATTAGCGAGTGGCCCCAACTTCACCATGTCCCTAAAAATAGTAAGGTGTACATAAGAGAGTAGGTCTGATTTTAGAACTTAGCATGACATGTGTCATAAATAGTGTGGGCCCTACAAGCTATTTGTTCTTGATGTGGCAAAAATGATGGCTATTTGGGATCCCAATATGGATGATAATATGCTGTCACTATAGTTTTTTTTTATACCATCACCAGTGGTAGTTTCCAAATGAACGTACCACTTCAACAGATTTAGCCAAATTAAATTAGTACTTGTCAAATGATGGACAAGTATGTTCATAACTCTAAATTCATCAGGTTGTACATTTCCACATTTCGGTCAAATTGACCAAATAGCTTAGTACTTATTTGGAGCTAATGGGTTAGTAATGCATTAAGCTTGCCCATGATTTAAGCTTATTATGATATATTGGATACTAATCACTTGCTTAAACTTAACATATACGAGATTTTTTTTTTTGATAGTGGGTCCAATAACAATCTTGTATAAGTAGCTTTTGGGATCCCATGTTGAATTTTGAAACTACAACAAGTCTGGACCTCCACATTTGTTGATACAAATAACCTCACTTAAATACATCAAATTGAAAATCATTGGTTCCCAAACAACACTATATTAATACCATTAAATGCTAAAACCTATGATACTACCAATCTCCTATAAGGAAAATGAATCACCTGACAAAGTAAAGAGATGACTCCACACTCTCTCGTTTTGTAAAAGGAATAACAGTGTATATTTTTCTTACACCAATGTGGTAGGTGCACAAATATGACTACATAATTTCTAATATCAACAAAATTGAAATTATACTATCTTAAGCTAAGATGTGAACCAAAGGTGTCGAACTAAACCAACATTTTGTATGTTTATATCTTTTAAATTTTATTTTTTAAGAAATACTCTTTCCCTTATTACCTTCTTTGATGTCATGTGAAGCTTGGACCTCATCTTTGCACCTTGAAGGGAGAGGTAGCAATTTTATTTTGCCTCATTCTAATAAATGTGTCCTAAGAAGCACTTAACCAACCCTGTTGCATTTGAGTGCGACATTTTTATCTTCAATGTTATATTATATCTTGTGCATGTTATGAACGATTTTTTGTGAATCACCAAGAATTTGGTTTTTCCTTAATTTTGTCTGGAAAGTGTGTGTCCGTATATTTTGGATAGAATTTAGTGCTTCATTTATAAATCGATATTGTCAGTGCATGGCATATAATCTAACTACATTTAGTGAAAAGGGGTCCAATCTATAGTATTCCCCATGAGGTGGTTTAATGGGCACTATTACGTGGTGTCTTTTTAGCCTATGGATTTGGTATCACATTGTGTTATACATACCACTTAGGCTATTACCTATTGATCTGCCTACATTCTCTCTTGCACATGTCATATAGTGGTAAAACATAACATTGAAACGTCGTCGTTAACTGGTAATGGATCCAAGAGTGTTTGAGTTAGCACAATAAAGTCAAGTATTAATTACTATGTTGATGGATTTTTTCTTGAAATTGTTTTCCTCAATGATCAATATTCATGTATTATGTATGTCATTTTTCTCTTCGTATTAGGTTCCTTAAAGATTTGTGTGCGAGATATTGCTTATATGGTATAAGGATTTACCTTGGCTTATGACAATTCATCGTCAATGGTAATCATAGCTAAGTGGTCTAGCTTTGTTTGAAGAGCTAGGATTTCTTTTCCATGTGATAAACTAAATTTCAATGAGTGGGAACTTATGAAGTGTGAGAATCTTTTGTAAAGAAAAATAATGCGGATAGCACAAGGATATCGCATTGCTCATGATTGTTAATGGCCAACATTTTAGAGCAATGGAAGCTCCAAGATAGAAGATTTGTTTGTAGATTAAGATATGGTGGGTTGTGTCAAGAACTAGTGCCCTAGGCTTTGAAGTACAAAAAATAGTGGGTTCAAGCTTAATTGGAACCCTGTAGACCATCAAATCAGATTGTGTATGTTAGATTCAATTTTATCAATTGTATCGAGAAATAGTGTATTTATGCTAAGAAACTGTATGAAGGACTAAGTTTTGTCAGCTAATTGTGCTATCAAATAAATGCCTCTAGCTTGAACAAACTATTTCTCTGAAGAGATTGTAATTTCGATTCATGTGATTGAACGTCTAAATGAGGCTTTTAACACTATGGCAAGTATGGTTACATTAGCGTTGTAAATCTTGATACCATGATGGGAAATGACATATCTAAGAAGCTGTATCACTTTGCTTTGTTACTAAAAAACATATTTGTATGGGATTAATCTGAACTTACTGGCAATTACTAGCACTACATCGACTTAAATAGTTGAGTATTTAAGGTCGGGGTGTAACCTTATTCATGCAAAATAAATAGCAGGCCTAAGTATTCAATGAGAATCTATCAAACAAAAGATGTACATTGTAGTTATGGAAGGTTGTTACGTCAAGAGAGATATAAAAGGAAGTGAAAGGACAAACACTCAATGTTTAGAGGCAAATCAAATAATGACTCTAGGATAGAACTTTGAGGAAATGTTGGGGTTATTGTAAAACTTGGCATTGTAAGAAGGATTCTCAGAATTAAAAAGGTTGAAAATGGATTAGTACACCTAATGGTGCCCCCTCTAGTGAAATATAATACAATTTCATATCCAATAGTGATAACTTATATTATCTGTCAGCATTGTATGTGAGATATACAAAGTTAATTGAGTAACATATAGAGAGTGATAGAGCAAAGTTAAAACTCAATTATCGTTTAAGTTTGATACAAAGGATTTAGGTGTTGCAAAATTTATCTTGCGCAAAGAAATAAAAAGTGAGATCTTTTAGAGAGTTCATGAAATATGTGGTTATATTAGAGAAAACCCTATCTTGGGATTGGGAATGTTTCATCCTTAATGATTTAACCGCCTGTCACCTAAACTAGTAAACCTATAACCTCACTCTTTACCTTGTTAGTCAAAGCCCTCATTCACCTTCATTTGTAGGCCCAAGACTTACAAGGTATAATCAAGATAATGTCTTTGGTTTCTAGATGCAAATAACCCACCCTGGAAACATGATGTATGCCCATGATTTGTACTATAGAGAGACATTGCCCATACAGTGTGGAGAAGTTAGAGGGCCCACTGTCAATACCTAGGCAAGGAACATTGGCCCTGTTGTGAAAAGGATATTCAATTATGTTGTGTGGTAATTCAACCTTATGTGCAGGTCTACTACCTAAGATTAGTACCCAAGGAGAATACTCCATTGTGAATTTAGCAATAGCTTTGTGGATTCGACACCCACTACGGAGATTCTATAGCACTGCTGAAGATCTCACAAGTTCTTATGCCATTTAATGTCCTTTAGTGGAGCTAACCAGGAGATCCTCAGGGAAAGGATAGACTATTGCAATACCTACCATATTTTGATAACAAATGGGTTTAACATTAACATACAAGACAATATTATTCATAACAACTAATGTGTCAATTCCACACATGTCACTGTAATTCCAAGAAAAAATATTAGGGAAATAATGAAGGACTTATTGTATTGCAATTCATTATATTCACTAAGGACAATAAATAGAAGCACTAAATGAGGGTCATCACTAGTACCGAATTTGAAAGATGTATTTTTCACATTTAAGTAGATTCAAACGATATTTAATATAAGCTGATGTTGGGATAGTGTTGGGAGTATCAAGTAATTTATTGGAAAGAATATCTTCTTCGAAATACACATGAGGCCACAATGTATGAGGAAACATATTCTTATGAAATAAGGGAGGGAGATCCTCATAGGTGCTCAGGTACTTAAGAAGGGAATCCTCATTAGAAAATTCATCCAATAGGAGGAGATACGAGGAGATACTATCATCAATAAGATCTAGATGGACTAATTACAAATTAGTTGTCGAATGTGTAGTAAATGCTTCTTGCGAATGATTTTGTGATGTGGGAAGAAATATTGGTGCCATAATAGGTTTGCACAAGAGACGAAGTGAATAAAAATGCCTTCTTTAGTTTGTTGTGATTTAAGCATAATAGGTTGGGAAATGTCTTGGCCATGATGTCCAATCCCTTGACTAGTAAAACCATGCTATAAAAAATATTTATATCATATTCCATAATATTGATAAGAAGGTTGTCAAGGTTGGATACAAGGGAATGTGAATTCTTGAGGAGTGGCATTAGCACAATACTTACAAGTAGTCAGATTAGATTTAATGTTGTATGTGGTTCCTTGAAGATAATATTTGAGACACCCATGGAGAGTATACGATACCGCATGAATAACATGAATCCATGGGCATCCCAGTAACAAATTATAACTAAGATTGTTAGGCATGACATAACAAACTGTAGGAAGAGTACGCGAGCCCAATGTGATGTTTAACCTGATTTGACCTAGTGGATGATGAGGTACGTTATCAAAGCCACAAATACAAGTAGTAGAGGAAAAAAAGTCTTTAATACAAATACCTAAAATATGTAAGAAAAAAGATTACAAATATTAATCCCCGAACCATGATCAATGAGAACCTGCTTCACCAATGTTGTATTGATGTGTACATGAATATATAAAGGGATTATAGTATTAATAAAATATTGAGGTGGTAGGCCTTAAGAATCAAAAGAAACAAGCTCTTCATGAAAGTTAAGACATTTAAGAACACGTAAGAAATATTGGTACAGGGGTTATCAAAATATGTTGGAGAGATTTTTAAAAATATGACCAGGAGGCAAGATCTTGGTTAAGATAGTCGAAAAGAGAAAGAGGGGGGTCCATGACATCCCTATTGTAGACACCCTAAAATCACTCACCTATTCCCAATGTTATTCCATTACATCATGTTATTCACCCATTTGTGATTAATTTATTAAATCGATTAATTCAAACACATTTCACCCTTTGGATTAATTAAATTAATCCCTAGTACACCTTTGTGCTAAGTTAATCATCATTTATTAATTAAATTATTAATTAATTAATTAAGTGTGTACATCCTAGTCAAGTGCCACTTAGATTCTCAGTCAACATACACTTGGACTCCACATCCTCATCCTAGTAAACTACACTTCTAGAATCCTAGAAAGGTGGGGGAAATTGAATTGCATGTACAACCACCTTTCCAGATGTAACTTCTGCAATTAATTCCATTACTGCCCCGAAACATCCCGGAACTGCTCCAACCTCCTCAGATGTTATTTTTAACATTTGCATTCAACCGTGTTCAACCAACTTCCAACAACTTCTACCTATATAAAATCCAAGCCCACTCTCTATCAAACCCTCTTGGATTTAAGCGCAAAAAATCTATTAAAATTGCTCCAACTTATTCTATTTTGGAAGGAATCTGGAGGTCATTCGAGAGCACCCACAATTCCACAAGGTTACATAGCTTCTAAGCTCTTACAACCTACTTGAGGTTTGCATTAGAAGGTTTCAGGAAGGTTTACATTGTGTTTGTTTATCTTTAATTATTATTACTTTTATTTGTTTACATTTTGGCGCGCTCGAAGGGAGTTGGGGAGAGAACTCGGGAAGTCAGGTAGTTAGGGGAGTGGTGGGAAGAGTGGGGTGGGGATTCTCGGCAGCGATCCGGGGAGGGGAGGGATCTGGGGGAAGTCCTACATGGGTGGGGTGGGGGTAGAGTTTTAAGGATTTAAAAAAAAAATTGATTTTTTTTTTGGTTTTCTGATTTGATTTTTTATTTATTTTTGGATAAAAATCCTAATATTTTTTATTTATTTTATAGAGTCTTTTTTTTTAATCTGATATACTTTTCGTGTTTTTTTTGGGGGTGTACAACAGGAGATAAAGAAATCAGAAGTAGAAAAAAAATTGTGTACTTGAAAAAATAGAAAATAGTCAACAAAACCTACTCTGAGTGCGCTAAATGTCACACAAATAGCAAAAAAATTACTGTAAAGGATTTTTTTGTGTGAATAATATGGTTGTAGAAACTAAAAAATGTCTACTCAAAAGCACTTGCAAGTATGTAACATGGTCACAAAAGACAATAATTTTTGTGTTTATTTTTTAGCAACAAAGAGGCAGTTTTTTTCCCCTGTTTTAAGATAAAAAATCAATTTTTTTTAATTTTTAGAAATCTAGTTTTGTTTATAGATGTTTTATTTTGAATAAAATATGAGTTTTATTTTTATTTTTGCATGCAGGTGTTGTAGGATGAGTACAAAAAAAATCAAGAGCATAAATGTATAAACCTAAAGAAGAAATGTATAAACCATAAGAGACTAGAAATTTATAAACATGTAAAAGCAACTCCTGATGCAAATCATGTAAAAATAACTACAGAATATTCAAAATAACTTCCTGCAAATGCAAAACACTTATAAACAATGAGATATTCCCAATTCACTTGTGAAAGTTGCACACAAACAAGAGAGTTATTGTGGAATGAAACCAAAAATGAAAGAAGATGGGTTTCTTGTTATTCTTAGTTTATTTCCTTTTTTATTATTATTTTGAACTATAGTTTATAACTTTAGTTTTTCTTTCTATCTTGTTAATCATAATATTAATATTAATATTACTATTATAATTAATCTTTTCATTCCCTAATCTTATCGTTAGGTTAATCATACTTATTATTCTATACCAAAAAACAACAAACAACACTAGTTTACTTAATCAACTCCCTTAGGCTAATTAATAAATCCCCTCAAACCCCATAGGTCACTAAAGGACAAACCAAACTCTCCTAAGGTTGATTCAACCCTTTATAAACCTCCCTTATCTATAACTAACCCAAATCTCTATTATCCCACATGAAAAGGGATGTAGAGATTATTCTATCCAATAAGCTATATAAGGATCCCTCCTCCTACCTTTCTTCTTACACCTAAATGAGCATAGAGCCTAAGCTATAGCCATTTTATCATCTTAGAGCATTATCCATTAAATGAGTTAGCTATTTTCATTTCTTATATTCATCCATCCAAGTTTTGAAGTCATATGGGGATATGTCAAATGGTCTTGTAGCCATGGATTAACAAGACTCCTTTTTTGAAAACCTCGGGATTCAAACATACAATCAAACCTTTGATTGCTAAGGATCTAAATAGGTTAATTTGATTTGATTATAATTCAATAGAGATATATATTAATAGATTAACATGTTAATTTGAATATTTATTCATGTTCTTATGCAAGGATGTTGGTAGATTAGTCTTGTTTAAGCTCTAAGCATGATGGTGCATTGATTTTGATTTAGTTTTGTTTTAGAACTACTATGTGCTAGTTTTAATTCTTTTTGCATTGCTAAAAAATTCATGTACACATTTTTCATGTCCAATGGGACTTACTGAATTTTCCTTTGCACTTAATTTCAAGTTTTTGTAGTTTAGTTTCAATTCTGGTTACTAACCCTCTTTTTTCATATATTGACATAACTTGTTTTTCTTAACTTGTTTTGTTGAGTTTGAATGTGTTAAGTCTTCCTTGTAGGTATAAAGGAGGTAAATTTTTGTCAAAAATGGAATTGATGAGAAAATTTCAAGATTTCTTCATGTTTTCATTTTTAGATCTTGCTTTTTCAACATTATACATGCTAGTTTTGTCAATTTCTTGAAAATCTTAAATTCTTGAGCATGTAGGTTAGTGTTTGACAGTGCTGAGTCTTCTATTTACATATTAATGTGGTGGGTTGCTATCAAAATTGAATCTTGGTGAAAAAAAATCAAGATTTCATCATGTTTTCATTTTTAGAGCTTACTTTTTCATCATTCTACATGCTAGTTTTGTCAATTTCTTGAAAATATTAAATTATTGAGCATGTATGTTAATGTTTGATAGCGTTGAGTCTTCTATTTATATATTAATGTGATGGGTTGTTGTCAAAATTGAATCTTGGTTGGAAAAATTTGACCATTTTACAGATTAAAGAATGTTTTTTTGACATTTTTGAGTGTATGACAAGTGCATACCCTTGAGCATAAGAGGGAACCTTGTGGACTAAACGGGAAGTGCTCCGCATAACCTACTTGACTAGTATTACCATTTGTGAGATTTAGCGTCACAAATTGTCAGTATCGCGACTCCAGTGAGAGTACATGATGGACACATTTATTGCCCACTATGCTTGAAGGGGGTAAAGTAAAGCTGAGATACTCCAATAATTAGTTAGTGTGGATTTTCTTGGTAAATCAAGCTCACTCTTAGATGACTTGTGACACCTAGTTGAGAGAACCACCTAGGAAGCTATCTTTGACTAGGATCAAGCTTGGACCACATCAAAACCAATTTGAGTTGAGAGCTATTGTTCATCACGAAATGTGTAAAGCGTTACTTTTGCTTAGTTTTTCACTTGCGCTAATGCAAGGCAAAACTCTGCCGAAGTAAGGCCAACATTTTTCAACCTCAATTTATCTACTTCCTTCACTTTCTTTTAACACTTTGTTGATCAAAAGAAGAGTGACTACCTTTGTGTTATCAATTGATTGCTTTCTCCATTTTTGTGTTCATTTACACCCATCCAGTTTTGCAGTTGGGTTGTTAAACGTCTAAAATGTGTGGAGGTGTTTTTATATCATTGGTAGCCTTTTTGATATTGATACCCAAGTCAATATTGTTATTGTAGTTAGGCTTGGTTCATCACTTTGATTATCCTTTGAAAGTTTATCTTGTTTATATTGTGTCACTACAATTTTGGTATTTACATCTTATTTCTTGTAAACTTGACCTAAATACCTATATTGTAAGGTTACATTATATACACTTTAACAACTCCTAGGTATACTATAGCTTTAGTTTGATTTCAATTATTACCTTGATTCTGAAGAGTGTTAAGTGTTACCACTTGTGCATGCTATATCAATATCATCTTGATATCAATACCTTACTTTCTTGCAAATTTTGGTTAACATATCTTGGCGAAATTTTTATGTCACTCACGATCGTAACTGACACCATTTGGAATATAGGTCTTGATTTAATTTGGGCTTTCTTCTAGTATAATTTGTTTGGAGGTCATGTTAACTTCTTGTTATTACTTACGCCTTGTTCATCTCTTTGAACTCGACATAAGTAGGGATATTTTTTTAATCATCATACAACACCAACTACCTTTCCAAAAACAAATTTAGGAACTACATTTGATTATTTGGTTTGAAACTCAACATTGTGTGATTGAATCTTGCTTAACTTATTCATTTAAGAGCAAATCATTTTGTCACATTGGTTCTTTGCCATTATTTTTTCACTTAGGTTTGATAGAAATCTTTGATCACATTCACAGATACCTTAGTGAAACTGTTACACATAATGGCCCCTAAAACAAGATTAGGGCTCAAAAAGAAGGCTTTGGAAGTAAGACAAACACAAACTTGGGAAGCCTCAAACAAATAAGGGTCAAACCCCTTTATTGGCCATGATCTTGGGCCTTTATTCTCCATGGAGAAAGAAGTAGAAGAAATGATAGATCATAGCGGTGATGAGTTAGAATCACCACAGGAGGAATTTTATTTCAACCCCACCTTGTTATATGAATTCCTTTTTAGAAACAAGGATCAGGTACTAGCACGAGTTGTCGAGTTAGGAGATAGAATGGATATTGAACAAGAGATAATACCACCTACAAATGATGTTAATGAAGAGGAGAAACCTCTTATTAACATGGAGGATATATTAACACATGAACATGCTTCTACCTCTAACATGGGAAACGATAATATAGTGGGATATAGAATACCTTTCCTCAAGGTACCACATAAGTTAGAATATAACACAAAAATGTTGAACAACCTCCACATCATGAAGAAGAAGAGGAACCTCTCGAAGAAGAAGTCATTATTCAACAACAAATTTTCAGCTTTAGTCGACAATTAGCTTTGTTAACATCTCATGTACAAAAAGAAAAAACTAGAATGTACAAAAGACAAAACCTATGCTCAAAATTAGTGAAATTAAAATAGAAAATCAATGAGGAGACAATATGGAATACAATTATATATATATATATATATCCCTACTTCTCCTACCAAAGAATAATTACTCACGCAAGAAATGCAATCTATGAAAGTGACACTTACAAGCCTCCAAGAGAGTATTGTGGGGAATAACAGGAAATATCAATATGAAGAGCTATGTCCCCATCCATTTGATAAAACTATGACGCTTCAACCCTTCCCTGAAAATTTTGACATGCCAAAATTTGACAAATATAGAGGGAAAGATGACCCGTGAGACCATGTAAAATAATTTTACATGGCATGTCAAGAAGTGGCCTACATTGAGAATTACCTCATATGACTCTTTTCAAAGATTCTAGGACTCCAATCTTTAGAATGGTTCACTCACTTACCTTGTGGGTCTATTTTCACATGGCCTAAACTAGAAAAAAGGTTTGTATGACAGTTCTCATACAACATAGAAAGTGACATAACCATGGAAGACTTGTGTGGCACTAAAAAATGTCCTAACGAGACATTCACTATCTTCCTGCAAAGATGGAGAGGGATAGCTAGTCACTTCCCTTGTGCATTTTCTGAAAAACAGATAGTGAGTATCTTTGTACCCAATCTCAACCCAGACATCACCTTTCATATGCAAATGCATTGTGTTTGCACCATCACAGATGTTATTGAAAAGGGCATTCAAATATAGAAATACCTTATTGCCAAAGGAACCATTAAATAACACTCTAAGGATAACCAAAACGTAAAACCCACATAAAATCTGAAAATACTTAACAAGAACAAGAATGTGGTGCGAGATGGAATCACAGATTCCAAACACATAAAAATGGTTCAAACTGGTCAACCTGTTAAACTGGCCAAAGGTCTTATTCAACCACCACCTAAACGTAGAATGTTCACTCCTCTTAATGAGCCTTTGTCGTCCATATTGAAGCAATTGGATGCAACTCACATGGTGACTTATCCCATGACACAACCCTTTGATGACAATGCTCTAAAACCATCATGGTACAAAGAGCATGTCTATTGTGAATTACATCATGTCAAGGGACACAAAACAAAAAATTGTCTACGACTTCATCACTACATCCAAGATCTTATTGATAATGGGGAGATAAAAGTGGACACCCCAAAGAAAAATCAGACGCCAAATGAAAAAATGGGAATATTCAAATAACCATTCCCTAAACATGGTAAGTCAGATGAGAAAAATCCAGATCGAGGAGAGTCATCCTAGAGTTACAAAGTGGTAAATTATCTATATATGAAGAAATACAATAATCATTATGATTCGCTCATTAGATGTATCTGCTCTCCAAATGACCATGTGAACACCATTCAGATCAAGGGAAAGGATTACACTATGGTAACAAGGTGCGCCTGCCTCATGATTCTTGAACCCTCTTTTTCGACCCCACAAGATGGTAGGTACAACATCTTAGAAAAAATTAAGAAGACATCTACCAAGATTCCACTATTGGATCTTCTCAAAATATCAAATGTACATTAGGGAATCTCGGACAAAACTCTTCAGGGGTCAGGAATGACACTAGAGGTAGACCATTCGCATCTTCAAGCTTTGGTGGTCAACATTGTACCAACTGAGTACATCTATTTTAATCATAGGGAGATCCTTATTGAATATCCAACACATAATCTCCCCCTATATATTGAGGTATCCATTACCCACTGAAAGATAAAACGGGTGCTTGTGGACAATAGATCAAGGCTTAATATATGCACGTTGAAATTAATTAAGCAACTGGGACATACAAAAGAAGATCTAGAGTCCCACATCATTATCATAACCACTTACGGAAACGCAAAGCGGGAATCAGCTGGCACAATCACATTACCCATGGAAGTAGGACCCACTTGTCATCAGACAAAGTTTCATGTATTAGACTTGGAAGTCCAATACAATATGCTTCTTGGTCGACCATGGATTCATGCCATGTAGGACATGCTGTCAACATTTCATCAATGCATCAAATTGAAACATGAGGGGCACACTGTCATGATATAAGGAGATCCAGAACCCTTCACTCACTTCAGAGCTTTCAATAGTTTTATGCGTAAGGGTGCCTATACGTGTCCCTCTACTAATATAGTTGTTCCTCTTCAATCTAAATCCATGGAGTCACAAGTAGATTCAGATTCCCTAAGTTCTTGCACCCATTAGGCTTCTACATCAACTTCTCCTTTTGATTCATGGGAGATGAAGGTTCTAGAATATGGTTGTGGAGAGTATAATGTGTAAAAATATCTATTGGTTTCAGACCTATCATTGTCACCTAAAACTAGAGGCCAACCCAAATATCATTTCAAACAGCCTAGAGATGAGCGAACTATTGGGTCATTTTTACCTAGAGATTACTCGCTAAAGAGAAATTGTTGGACCCACCTACGACTTGGGTCCCAGAAGATACTCAACCAAATTTCTACCAAATCCCTGAGTATGAGAATTCTATCTGAATTATTTATTCCATGGGCTAAAAGGGTCTAGGATGTGGAAAGAATGAGCAAGGACCAAGAGAACTAGTTCCTCTTCCACATTTCAAGACAAAAAGATACGGCATCAAAATTTGACCCTACGGATCACACCCCAATGATCAAGATGCCACCTGTTCTGAGTGCAAAGATAGCTCTGATTAGTTAGATAGTGACACAGATTCCCACTGTAGCCAATACGAGGATCTTGCCTCCATGGACCTATTCATGGATACCATTTTCCTTACCATAACCCCTACTAAACCTAAAATTGACCTTGTTTACCCTTTCCTTGTCGAGTGGGACCAACAACGTCATGTACCACTAGATATCTTTGAAAATGATGAAGCCATTACAAAATTCATGGGCATTCAAGATATAATTTTCATTGAAGACCATAAGAAATGTTTCTACAATAACTTAAATACCTGCATGTACTTTGGCGATGAAGATGAGCTTCATAGTCAAAAAAACTTTTAAAAAGTGAGGGAAAAAGTTCCAATGAAATGCCTTGGCAAAAACAAAAGTCCAAGTCACATAGTGAAAAACTCTTTGAGGCACTGATAGAAAAACAAGTGCAAAAATCAATGGACAAGAAAATTGACCATGTCAAGGGTTAAAATATAGTAGAGACACCCTTGGAAGAAGACCTCAACCTTCCTCCTGATCCTACGCGTATGGAGGATTTGTCAAAAATTATAGTGGAAGAAACCATTAATGTGAATATTGGAACAGAAGACGATCCAAAGATAGTCGAACTGGGAGCTTCACTCTCAGCATGGGAACATAAAACATTCACCATGCCTATGTGGGAATTTGTAGATATATTCGCATTGTCCTATAAGGATATGTCGGGATTGGATCCAACTTTGGTAGTTTATAAGCTAGTGGTGCAAGCAAACACAAAGCCCATCAAACAAAATCTCAGAAAAATGCATCCATAAGAGGCTCTTCTAGTTAAAGAAGAGCTAGAAAGATTGCTAGCGGCGGGCTTCATTAGACCTATTGATAACTCATAATGGATATCAAACATAGTCCCCGTACAAAAGAAACCTGTCAAGATCAGAATCTGTTCAAACTTTAGAGACATTAATAAGGCATGTCCAAAAGATGATTTCCCAATGCCCAATATTGATATGATTTTTGATTCAACTCCAAGATATGAAATGTTATCTCTTATCGATGGCTTTTCAAGCTACAATCAAATCAAAGTCGCAGACGAATATCAACACAAGATGACCTTCACAACCCCATGGGTGATTTTTTGTTATCAGGTAATGCCCTTTAGCCCTAAAAACTCATGTACAACCTATAAAAGGGAAATGACTATGATTTTCCATGATATGATTCATGACATCATGGAAGACTATGTGGATGATATCCTCAGGAAATCCAAGACAAGAGCAGATCACCCTGAGATTTTTCTATGTATCCTCGAACACCTATGGGAATACAAATTCAGATTGAATCTAAAGAAGTGTGTGTTTGGTGTATTGTTTAGAAATTTTCTTTGATTCATTGTATCACGAAGAGGGATTGAGGTAGACCCAGCTAAAGTTACCACCATTACTGAAATGCCTCCTCCCAAAAACATCAAACAATTGCACAGCTTGTAAGGAAAGATAAAAACCATCCGTTGCTTCATTTTCGACCTTGTTGACAAGTGTCATTCATTCATCCATATACTTAAAAAGTATGTTTCCTTTATTTGGGGACTAGAGCAACAACAGGCCTTCACCTTGCTCAAGAAATACTTAGCCAATCCTCCAGTCCTCATGCCTCCAACTCCTGATGAGCCACTCCTGCAATATATTTCTTCTAATCAATTTGTTATTGGTGTGTTGCTTGCTTAATATGTTCTCAGCTAAAAATAAAAATTTGTGTACTATCCCAGTCATACTCTCATTGTTTATGAGCTCAACTACCCTCAAATTGAAAAAGCTTGTTTGTCTGTAGTTTTTACCTTCCAAAAACTTCACCATTACCTGTTAAATACTAAAACCAAGCTTATATCCAAATTTGACCCGCTTAAGTACATGTTGTCAAAACCCACCCTTATAGGTAGAATGGCTAATTGGATCATTCTACTAAGTGAATTTGACATTGAGTATGTACATTAGAACTTGGTAAAAGGAAAAGTACTCACCGATCAATTAGTAGAATCACCATTACCAGGAATAGAGCCTGTAAGTCTAGATCTACCAGATGCTTCATTACTTTTTATTGAGGAATTTGTCATATGGAAAGTGCACTTTGATGGATATTTTAATTTTCATGGTTTGGGGGAAGGTGTGGTATTAATTACTCCTTCAGGCAACCCTATACCTCAAGTTTTTCACCTTGGTTTTCCTTATACAAATAATACTACAGAATATAAGGTTCTCACAATGGGATGAAGTTGGAAATCAAATGGGATATACATCATGTTAAGATCGTTGGTGATTCACAAATGATCATCAAGTAAGTTAATGATAAATATAAAGTCAAGGATGAGAAACTCATCCCCTACAAGAAACTGGTGGAAACTTTGAAAGATTATTTTGTGCATATTACATTCAAACATATTCCAAGATCACAAAATAGATCTGCAGATGTTATGGCACCCATAGGTTCTATGTTGCAAGTTCCACCAGAGAGAAATGATATGCCATTTTTTGTTGAGAATCTATGCCATCCTGCATATGACATGCTAGAATCATGTTTGGCTGGTGAATTTTTTGGTCCCTATTCCCCATGGTATGCACACATCTATGCCTATCTTAAACACAACACCTTCGCTCTGGACATTTCCCGTTTCAAAAAAGAAATCCTTTTCTACCAGATAGCTAGTTACACCCTCTTAGGAGATATGCTCTATCGTCATGGCTACAATGGGAATATGTTGCGTTGTCTAGATGCAATAGAATCAGTCTAAGTGATCAAAGAGGTACATGAAGGGGTATGTGGCGTCCACATAAAAAAAATGGTTCTAGCTAAGAAATTGTTGAGAGTAGGCTACCATTGGCCTACTATGGAAATAGATTGCTACAACTATGTAAGGAAATGTGTACTATGTCAAAATTATGGAAATTTCATCCATGCAACATCACAACTATTGCAGCCAATCACAACCCCATGGCCATTCTCCAAATGGGGACTAGATTTAATAGGAAAGGTCACCCCTAGCTCATCTAATGGTCATACTCACATCATCATAGCTACAAAATATTTCACTAAGTGGGTGGAGGCTATTCCTTTGACTTATGTTACAGGAGCTCAGATTTAGAATTTTATCATGAATCACCTTACCTACCGATATGGCATTCCTATGGTCATAGTTACTAACAAGGGAAAATAATTCAAGAACAAGACATTGAAGGACCTTTGTCATCAATTTCAAATAAAATTGAAGTGGCCTATGCCATATTATCCACAAGGTAATGGGAAGGATGAAGCCAATAAAAAAAATTGGTTTGAATCATGGAAAATATGGTGAGTAAGAAAGCTCGCAATTGGAATTTGCAAATTCACCCAACCCATTGGGCTTATAGGACCTCTATTCACACTCTTTATGGTGTGACACCCTATTCCCTAGTATTTGGAATTGAAGCCATCATCCCATTGGAAATCAAGCTTCCTTTCTTAAAAATATCTCTTAGGGATTACCTAGACAAGGATGAGGATTACAAAGTGGCCAGGCTGGTAGAATTAGAACTCCTGGATGAAAATCACATCCGTTCCCTTAAACATCTCAAAGTGTATTAGAACAAAATATCTAGAAATTACAAAAAAAAGGATCATACCTTGTCAGTTTGAGGTCAGAGATTTAGTCATGAAAGAAAATCAGTTTAACACAAGTGCAGAAAGAGAGAAGAAAGGCAAGTTCGAACCACATTGGTTAGGACCTTACATCATTGTGACCAAATATGGTACGGGAGCATTCAAACTTTCCCATCCCAATTGTGATGAGCTCCACAAACCTATGAATTCCATACACCTTAAGTATTTTTATGCTTAAACATGGCACAAAAATCATAAAAGCAAACCACAAAAAGAGTAAAAAATATCAAAATACAAAAAAAATAAAATAAGAGAAAAAGAAAATGAGAAAACAGGTCGTCCATATGTGAAAACCACGCAATTATGGCATGTTGGATAGGTCTTTAGGTGAAAACTGGTTTCCAGCACCTTGGGAGGATTCGTTGTTCATGATCATCTTATATTTGGAGGGTACTTTTACTTAGCCTAGGGCTAGTTCCACACCTACATCCAAGATTCCTTGTGAACCTATCCTATGAAGCCTTGATCCGTCTTTTTCTCCTCTTATAAATCAGTGAAGGGATCATCTTTTTATATCCCACATCTAACGCTGGGGGCACTTATGTGACTTCACCTTCCTGTTTGTAAACATGTGGTGCTTACCCTTGTATATTCTCCATCTAACATTGGGGGCATCCACGTTTCTCGGTTACTTGTGCATAGCTTCGGAAAATCTTAGAATATCACAAAAACATTAAAAAATGTTCAAAAAACACAAAAACAAAAGAAATTTTTGTCACAAAAGCACAAAAACAATATAAAATTGTTTCACAAAAGAACAAAAATAATAGAAAATTGTTTCACAAAAGCACAATAATAGTAGAAAAGTGTTTCACAAAACAATCTTGCAAAAACATAACTTTAGTTTACTTACTTTATCTTGTTTCTTGCTTTGTTTGTGTACATTATTTACTTGTATATAGTTGTTGCTTGTTTGTGCATTTGTATAGTTTTTTTCTTAAACATACTCTGACAGGATTCATATTTTCTTTCTTATATTATATTCATTCTTACTTGTACATATGATGTGTGCTTTTGCATGCTTGTAAATAATTGTACATAGTTGTGTTAATTCGTGTTGGTTGGCACTGTGTATTTTGTTAACATTTGATTGTGTTTTCTTGTCGTATGTACATAGTTTTTTATCACATCATCATATATCCATCAATATCATCACATCTAACATCATCTATACATCATATATAAATTAAATGCTATGTGTACATCATACATGTATGATATGCTAATCATCACGTATCATATTATAAAAAGGGGTCAAGAGGGATCAAAAATATCAAAATATATCCCCTCCCGCACCAATATCATCGTGTCATCCCGTTCACTAATCTAGAGCATCACATGTACAATACAATTGATATCATCTATGGATCTATCATGTCAAAATCAAACACATGTGGTACAAACATCTCAACTATCATTATGATACATACAAAAGTGTGAAATCAAACCATATAACATCACACTCTAACTCTTCTTCTACTCATCGTGAATAGTTATTTTATTTAAATAATTATTTTCCTTAATTTTTCACCATGTTGGGGATTCATTTTGAATTTGGTACTCATTTCTTCTCACTAGGACAATTTTATTGCTCCTAGGCAATATCCCTTCTTCTACAGACTCCATCGAATAATTATTTTTTATTAAATAATTATTTTGTTAATCTTTCCATTGTGTTGGGGCATTATTTTCTACCTATTGCTTCTTTCTTCTCCCTGGGGCATTTCTTTTGCTCCTGGGAGATTCATGTTGATTCTTCTAACTTATTCTTTATCCAAAATGTCAAAATTCTAAAAAAATTGAAAAAAAACATCAATTTAAAATCCAAAAAATTTCAAAAATCCTAAAAAATGTAAAATTAGCAAAACTAGGTAAACCAACTCATAGTGACTGAAACCCGTGTCTTGCGCATGGTATTCTTTCCATATCTTGTTGGAAATTTTACATCTTCGCAAATCAAATGACTCGAAAATCATCAAATTTACAACCATTTACAAATTTAGTCTACTTGCTTCATCAGTACTTGGTGGCACATATAGTTGCTTGGTACTATTTCGTAGTGCACTCCACTTTTTCATTGGACCCATTATCCTTCATCATCTTCCCTTGCATGTATCCTTGCTCGGGGTATCATTTTTAACCATTTTCGTCAATCACAAACATTTGGGTATCTTTAGCTTGATAACAAAACATTTGTATAACCATCTTGACAATTGTTGGTTGGAATATGTGTGTTTGTACTTGTTTTCCCTGTTAAATGAGCTTGTTTCTTTCTCATATTGCATTGCTTTTCATATGTTGTATTGAGTGGGTGTTTTTGCAATGGAAAATTGTTTATAGTATGGATTTTCATGTCATCCTACTTTTTTCGTATGCTTATATTTTTAATAAGGACCGATGGCATATATATTTGGCAATATGATGACAATAAACTTATTTCAATACACTAGATGAAAGCTTGCTCTTTTCTTTCTGTCTATCATTCCTCTTCTACATCATTATCCTATCAACACTATTCTTCTTATTCATTTGGGGAATCCTTCTCCTACCTATTCTTCTATCCATTTCTCTCACCTTTTTTGATCATCGATCACCTTCTTTCATCACCCCATCAACACTCAAGGGGGCATCTCTCACTTATACTATTTTTTCTTCTACGCCTTCAAAATTTTATTTTTCTACTATTTTTGAAGTGGTGTCATTTACGCCACCTCAAAGAGGGGAAAATGTAGACACCTATAATTTATTTTGACCAATTTAAATCCTCTCATAACATAAATCATACTAATTATTCCTCTAATAAGCTTATATAAGCTTACACACCTATTAATTAATCACTTTGGTTAGTTAATAAATCCCCTCAAACCCCATAGGCCACTAAAGGACAAATTAAACTCCCCTAAGATTGACTCTACCCTTTATAAACCTCCCTTATCCACAACTAACCCAACCTATCTATTATCCCACATGAAATGGGATGTAGAGATTCTTCTACCCATTACACTTTATAAGGAGCCCTCCTCCTACCTTTATTTTTACACCTAAATGAGCATAGAGCCTAAGCTATAGCCATTTTATCATCTTAGAGCATTATTCATTAAAGGAGATAGCTATTTTCATTTCTTGTATTCATCCATCCAAGTTTTGAAGTCATATGTGGAAATGTCAAATGGTATTGTAGCCATGGATTGATAAGACTCCTTTTTTGACAACCTTGGGATTCAAACATACAATCAAACCTTTGATTGCTAAAGATCTAAATAGGTTAATTTGATTTGATTAACATTCAATAGAGATATAGATTAATGGATTAACATGTTAGTTTGAATATTTATTCATGTTCTTATGCAAGGATGTTGGTAGATTAGTCTTGTTTAAGCTCTAAGCATGATGGTGCATTGATTTTGATTTAGCTTTATTTTAGGACTACTAGGTGTTAGTTCTAATTATTTTTGCATTGCTAACAAATTCATGTAGACAGTTGTGAATTCCACCTTCTTTTTCACTCTTATCACTAATTTTTATTAAGATTTGATCGCGTCCACCTCCTCAAGTATCTTCTCTCTTAACACCCGTTTTTTTTTAACGAGTAGAGCACATCTAACCTCATCTAATTCCTTTCCTCTTGAATCTCATTTTGATTAAGAGTCAGGTAATAAACTAACCCTTTTCTGTGTCTTCCCTCTTAACACTCATTTTTCTAGGGTCGAGCTTTTTCATCTTCTTCCCTCTTTCATCTTAGCATTCACTTTGCTAAAGGTCGAGATTTATCATCATTCACACTTCTTCCATCTTAACTTTCAAATTGTTAAGGGTCAAACCAATCAAATATTTTCAATCTCACTTCCCTCTTAGAATTCACGTTGCTAAAGTTCACATTGTTCAATATTTTCATCCTCTCTTCCATTCTAGCATTCACTTTTCTAGAGGTCAAGTATGTTGCTAACCTTTTTTGTCGCTTCCATCTTAGCATTCACTTTGCTAAGGGTTGGATTATTCATTGTACCTTTCTTCACTCTCCCTCATTTCTCATTACAATGGTGGATTCATACAATTCATCATTTTCTCAAGAATGGAAAATGATGAAAGACACCATTATGGGTATGCAAAAACAATTCAAACAATTCAATTTTGATGAATTGTGTCCATACCCTTTCGATATGGACATATTATGCATACCCTTCCCACACTCTTTTGAGACGCCGAAATATGAAAAATACAAGGGAAAAACTGACTTGAGAGAACATATCAAGGAATTTTCCATAGCATGTCAGGACATGGCATAAAATGATAGCTTTCTCTTGTTCCTTTTTCCTAGAAGTCTAGGAGGACAAGCTTTGGATTGGCTTTTATACCTTCCAAAGGTATCTATCACCATCTTTGTGGACCTCTCAAATTATTTCATCAAACACTTTTCTTTCAACCTCAGTCACAACAATCAAAATATTAGAACTTCTCACGACGAAAATTGGTATGTCACCCACAACCACAATGTCATCATTGTTGGTGTCATTCATAATTCTAATGTTCCCAACATACATGACCAATCAATCAAAAATGCAATGATACAACCTAATGAAGACACCACTCTGAGCAAAGGTAAACGTTTGTTTACACCCCTTAGAGAAAGTCTCTCTAGTGTATTTCATCAACTCAAAGAGGATGGGATGATAAAATATCCTCTTACAAGAACTTGGGTTGAAGGAGAACCTAAGCCATACTAGTATAAACCTCATACATATTGTGATTTTCATCACATTGATGGCCACTCAATAGATAAATGTGTGTGTTTTAAGAACTACGTCTAAGAATTATTCGATGACAAAGAGATATTTGTAGAGTTTAACGACGAAGCTCTAGTAATCGATGACATGTCAACTTCCACAACTTATAAAGAAGATTTTACTGTTGTCCCCACTTCTTTACATACTGACACTTCACGAGATCATGATGAAGGTCAAGTATCTCTCCCTTCAAATGAATCTCTTTTGGCTCTGGATTTTCTTCCTTCAATCCAAACAGACATTAAACTTGTTTAAGACAATATTATAACACCTAATGATAGCTTGAAATTGTTTCAAGACTCCCTTTCAACCCTTACCATAACTATAGATACTACAATAGAGTGTCCATCATCAAGCACTATTGAGCTTGATTCTATTATTTGCATTCCAAATTCTACGCCTAACATCTATAGGCTTGTTGTAAAAATATTGTTAGGAAAACATTTATTAGTGCTATCATTAATATATTGTTAGTGAGTAGTTAGTAATAGGATTATTTTCGTATAGTACAACAATAATATATATTTGTGTTATACCTATGATTATTCCGAGTTCTTTTTGTACCTACTTCCTATTTATTATGAAGCAAGTTTTTTTGCCTATTATCATGGCTATATAATATCCAGTGTACTGTGTTAGAATTCAATATATGCATGTTATATTATATTATTATATTGTTCAATTATGTACCAAATTCTAGATTTGGTATCAGAGAAGTCTGATCTTAATAGAGGAATAGTGTATTTGCAGGGGAAATTCAATTACTCTTTGTCTTGTTGATGAGTTGTATCCAGTTCTATGCATTACCCTATGGTCAGATAACCAAATCCATGCACTTCATTCAAGCTTCTTATTCAAGTGGAGAAGGAGAAATTAAAATCAATAATTTATATCTGAATTCATGCATTTCAAATCACGCCTTAGCCTACTATACTTGTGCATTGAATTATAGACTCTAAAGAATTTGGTAGTGTGACCAATTGCGCCATTGAATTCAATCAACATTGACATTTGAGGAATAGATGAGAACAGAGAATCTGGTAGTTTTGATATTACGGATGCAACATTAGCACTGATTGTAACTTCCTGGTTACACTTAATAGAAACATTATGTTTATTATTATTGTCAGTAAGAGAGGTAATTTCTGGGAAGTTCAATTTGGCCTTCTTCCCTCTAATTTTTAAGGAAACATCGTCGTATATTTTTGTTACATATTTTGCAAACATGAATGTGCCGAGCCATACGTGAGCTTATTTATACTACCCATTTTCCCTAGGGTCTCTATCTTACACCTCTATATTGTCTCTTTTTCTACCATGACTGGATACTGGAATTTTGATGGGCAGCTATAAGGAAATATTCATCTTTTCTTTTGAATCTGTCACCTATTAAATGTGCCACGAGTTGGGCTCTATTGTGTGGAATATTGACAGTAACTGGGTCTTGCAGAGGACTGGGATGGTGGGATGTTGTGTCAATCAAGAGTATTGATTTTTTATTGGATGTGTAATTTTGATCACAAGATGGATAATTTTTACGGCAGTCAAAATTCATTGACACAATCTTGAAAGTGGTTAGGCCTTTCTTGTGGAGGTTATTATCACTATTCCTTTTCTATTGCATGTGGTTGTGATCACACTGTGCATTAGAATCAGATCAATGTCTTTATTTGTATTATTCATAAATCTTCCCACGTGTATGGCCTCTACTCAATAAGACACCAACTGTGGAGGAAGATTATATCTTGAAGTGCTTGTCTCCTACTAACAAGTATTAGTTTGATTAACTTAAGATTTTGTAGACTCCTGTGAACATGGCAAGATCTCATGGCTTGTGATCCCCTTTTCTCAGGTTGAGTGTACATTTGAAGACCTCAAGTTCTGATTTCCATCAAGAACTACTCAACGGTTTCGACGGTGGTTCAACAAATCAAGTGGCTTCTAATATAAGAGTAGGTAGTAAGCATTTAGTGAGTCTTCATTCTTGTGCAATTTTTTTATATTTTCTATCCTCTCTGATAATGGAAACATCTGTAGCACCACTTGATAAGTTTAATGTTGTCAATTTTCAAACATGGAAAGTGAAAATTCTAATGCAACTTATTAACAATAAATTGTGGAGGATTGTAAATGGGCATGAAAAAAACCGCCAGATCCAGATAAAGAAGTAGAATGGGAAACAAGGGATGATAAATCCAAAGCAATTATTGGCTTAGATTTTTCAAATACTGAATTTTATTACATTTATATTAACAAACCATCAAAGGAAATGTGGGACAATCTAAGTAAGTTTTTTGGTGCATAAGTTTTAAATGCAAATTTTTCTTTAAAAATTCGGTTGTTTAGGTTCAAAATGGATGATGGAGTCACCATGTCTAGTCATATTAATGATTTCAAATCTCTCACTAGAACAGGGTTCACTTTAAGAAGCCTCTGGAAAAAAGGAGGTGGAAAATCCCCGACGAATATTTCTTTGGCCGCATTCGCCACAAAGGTGAATTTTCATAGTTTTCTGCACGAAATATTCACCTTGCAGTTGTAAGAGAGAAAGCAGGTAATTTTTTTTGGAACCCATCAACAACACCTTGTTGTTGCATGACAACAAGGTGCTATTGACATGCGTCAACAACACCTTGTTGTCATGTCAACAACATTCTGCTATCGTGCAATAACAAGGCAATGCTAACAGGCATTGATAACATCTCATTGCGCATCGTGATGAAAATTGTTGTTGATGGGTACGTCCATAACATTTTGCTATCGCACGACAGGCAAGGTGTTGTTGACACTCGTCAGCATCACCTTGTTGTCATGTGACACCAAAAAGGTTGTTGGGTGAACAACATTTTAATGTTGTGCAACAGCAAGGTCCTTTGACATGCACCAAAAAAAATTTGTTGTCTCGTGACATGAAAAATATCTTGACAGATGTCAAAAGACCCTTGTTATCGCGCGACAACAAAACCTTCTTATCTTACGACAACAGCATCTTGTTGTCGTGCGACAAGAAAAATATCTTGACGAGCATCAACAAGGTGTTGTTGATGCACGTCAACAATAATAAACCCTAATTTTCCCTATTAATACCAACATGGCCCCTTATTTTTATGTTCTCATTTTCCGGATACCATATTTTTTCCTTCTCCGAGAAATTTTTTCTACAGGTACCATACGTTGACGTCCATCGAAGTCTTCACATCACCACAATCAAAGTCATAGCTTCTTCTACCCAAGGTGAACCTTAGGATCCAACACCTGGAGCCTCCAAGGGAAAGATTCAATACAGAAGCACTATGTGCCCCCACATAAATGTAGTCATGGAAATGAATGCAATATACAAGGATTCAATAGTATCTTTTGAATTCCAAGGGCTTATTAGCATGCCCCATTTTGAGGTTGACCATCAAATTCTTAACTACCTACTTTTGTCCTACAATACAAAAAATGATACTTTTACTGTTACATTGGAAGATCATGGTACATTCTCCTTCAGTGTCCAACCTGTTAATATCCATCGATTGACATACCTCCCTTTTAAAAATGTTCCGATAGTAATAACCAAAGCAATAGTCACTGAAAATGATAAGATTTTCCTTAAATCTAGTTATGGTTTCAATGTTGATTGTAAGTGTAATTTTCTCTCATTTGAATGTTTTTTTTATATTAATTAAAATTGATATTAAATCTGAATGACTTTTATGCAGCTCATGTCAGACAAATCTAGATGAGGAGTGGATACATGTAAGATGTTGCACACCACTTTCTTGTCTGCCTTGATTTCTTTGTTTCAAGCCAGAATTATTATGTAGGGTCGACAAAACTGACATTCCAAATTGGGTTGTTGCATACATTCTTGCAACAATCAGAAATCAAAAATTTGACTGGTGCACATTTCTATCTAACAAGATAAAGGCTAACATTACCAATGCATTAATTTTAGAAAAACCAGTTATTCATTCAACAAACTATATCCTAGCTCTTTATTATGAGGCTTATTATAATTTAAAAGATGAACCAACTCCAACTTGCACAAATGAGACAATGAAAAATTTGTCAATTCCACTTGAAGAGCAGCAGGTAAATAGTTCATATTCCATCTTTACAAAGGGTAGTCTTTTTTATGTTTTTCTCATTCTGATCGAATATTTGTGCACTAATATAATGTAATTCTGATTGAATCTTTTCTATATGCAGAAAATATTTCTGGAGTCACTTCCACGAAAAAAAGTTGCTTCGAGAGGAAGAGGCCAACAACATGCTGAGGCCTCTGGATAATCACAATTTGAATTTGAAGTTCATTCATCAGCTAATCCCCAAGTATTTATATTAATGAAACGATAGAGACATAATACCCTTAACATTGAAAGTAGGGTTGTTTACATTTTGATTTTACCATTTAATGATTTACCATATTGAATTGACATGTAGTTTTCTGCACTTGCAGGGACTTTGGACTACATGCATACTTCAAAGAAAACATTGCCAACTCACTCAGCACAATCTCATGCAATTTTCAAATATCAAAAGTAATTCCTGCCATTAGCTCCAACTGAAACAATTCAAACTTTGTCACAGCCCCCCAGGTTACACAATCAATTCGTACCGCAACAAAATCCCGCTCAACAAGGTATGACTTCATTTATTTTGTGAGTTTTTAATAATTTTACATATTATTTAGTAATTACTAATGATTTTGTTCTTAACATCTTGTTGTTCAAATTTGATATCAATCCTTTGTGTTCTACTCAAAATCTCCAAACCCTAGCTACTCAATCAACCCCGCAATTACGATTCAAAATGGTGACCATAGGTTCAGGAAAAAATACCATTGGTAAACGCATGTTGATGATTCCATCCCCTAGTGGGACACTAAACATTCCCTCTTCATTCGCTATTCTGACTCTCTCTCTCACTGGTTGTCCCACTGCAACAAGGCAATCAGTTTTGAATCAAATAACTTTAGATGAAGATTATTTGGGCATTGATAGCAGTGACCCAACTGGTTTTTTCAACACACGTGATATGATTCAGGGCCAACAAGTATATTTCCATCTCAATGTAGTTTTAAATTTATTTAAATTTTCAACATTTCAATTTCAATTTTAATATTAATTTCTATTATTGTTATTAGGATCAGTGCTCCCAAAATAACAAATATGCAACAGATGTTGCTCAAGCTTAAAGCCGTCATACTTCTCCTTCAAAATCATCTTCTTCTGATATAGATAGTGATGACTTGCCAACATTTCCTTTGGAGAACTTGATTGGCTATGATTGTCAATCCCACATGAATGAATTTATCACGCCTCAAATCAGTGAGCTCATTCAATGGGAGCGAAGGGAAAAAGTATTAATATCTGAGATAGTAAGTCATTATGATAACCATTGGCAAAGAGAGAGCTTATTTGCAACAGTCAAAAATCAACCTACGAAGATGGATGCATTATTTATCATAGCTAAAAGTGGGACTGTCACATATAACAACACCTATAACGACAATAGTTTAGATAAAGTATTAAACAAATTGGAGAATATCAGTGTCGAGGCCCAGACTTATTTCAATAAATGGTCTAAGGACAAGGAAATGGTGGCGATTTCAAACACCGAATGAGATAGATTTGTCGTAACTATAATCATTTTGAAAAAATATTTTTTATTAATTTCAATAAAAATTTGTTTTTTAATATGTTTAATTTACTTCACTCTTTTTGTTGTAGCTGAAATATGAAAATTTAAAGAGTCAAGCCAAGGTGTTCCAAGTTCACTTGGAAACAACAAAGAACAGTTTATCCACAGCAATTAAGATGAAAGAAAATATTTTTTTGGTTAACAAACAAAACAATACACTTAAGCGGATAATTAAAGAGAATGGATATGACCTTGAGATTTTATTTAAATCAAAGGTAGTGGAAAATCCTTTGTTGACATCCCATGGAGATGCTACAAAGGAAGAAGAAGCAATCGTCAAGAACATATACATGACTACTGAGGATATGAGTAGTTCGGGGATAATTGAGGCAAGGAATACAATAGGGTCTGTGAAAATGTTAATGATTGAGGGCTTGAGGATTGGGGAACCTCAAAATTGAAACTTTAAATATTTTATATATAGAAGAATGAAAGTTGATACTTGAATATTTGTTTAATTTGAAGTTTGGATTTAAAATTTATGCAATATTATCTCTGCTTGCAATGATGGTGATAGTTACATTTATCATTATATTTAGATGTATGGATAATGAAATGTATAGTAGATGTGGTTATAGTTATTATTAATTTATTCATTTAGAATGTGGTTCTATGTGGACATTAGGTTTGGATGTCTGGATAATGAAATTAGAGTAGATATGGATGATGATGAATTGTATGTTGTTATTTTTTTATATAGAATTTCTATATTGTATATGGATGATGATGAATTGTACATGACTATATGAATTATATGTTGTTATATTTTTATATAGAATTTCTATATTGTATATGGTGTGTATGTTTGATGGATAATCATGATTCATGGATTTAAACTTTATGCAATATTATCTCTGCTTGCAATGATGGTCATGATTACATTTTTCATTACATGTGGGTGATGAAATCTAATATGTTTGATGACATTAGAATAGACATTAGAATGGATCATCCATTTATTCATTTAGAATGTGGTGTTATGTGGATAATGAAATTAGAGTAGATATGGATGATGATGAATTGTATGTGACTAGATGATGATAATGGATAATTGTTTTAAGAAAATTAAGAATGTGGTGTGATAGATACATCTTAATACAGTAAAATATTCTTCTCTCTATTTTAAATTTTGAATTCTTTAATATGTATATCATTTCTTCACATTTATTTTCAAACCTTTATATTGAATTGAAACGTCAAATCTCAAAGGAAAAAAAGAAAGTGGTATGACACATATATCTTAATACGGTAAAATATTATTCACATTTAAAACTATGGCTAAGATAGGGTTTAAGGTACCTCTTATCTTCTTGAGCAAGCTAGACAACCTTTGATTATTGAGAATTCAACACGAAAAATGGATAAGGATAAGAATAAAAATGGGTGAGTTGCTTGATAATATCAGTCCCAAGAAGCGAGAGCTTCCTTAGATGGATGTCAACCAAAGTTTTTCATAAACATCAATGAAATGAAGAGAAATTAAAATGCAGAATCCAGATCTAACCTAAGAAAATTAAAGCAAACCAGAACTTGTTCATATCAAAGGAGACACAAATATCAAGAATGCACTACAGAGTGGATGACAACTAGTACCAGACACTAAGGATGGCAGAATATGTAGAATCCAGATTTGAGCTTTGAAGACCTTGCAAAATACAATATCAAAGTGGTTTGAAAATTAAAAATACCAATGAAATAATTATGATTTTAATAAATAATAGTATTTGAATAAATGTAGATATACATATCAGTAAAATCTTTGTTGATAGCTACAAATCAAAAATATCCTCCTCACTATCAATATTTACATCTGTAGAATTATAATGGTATTTATTTAAAACTATAAAAAAATAAATTAGAATCTATTTATATGAAATTGAATATATAAGAATAGTTAAAGTGTAATGTCAAGGTGATACCTATTTAAAGCTAAAGCAATCCATTTTCAATAGCTTCTTCGTATTCAAGATTTGCATCTGTAGAGTTTGAAGATGTACCACTTCCAGTCTCATTATTGATATTACTTGGACTTGTAGTAGTATTATTTACACCTCTTCTTTCAGCAAGGGAATTCCAATGCGCAATAGCTCTATCAAAAGGAAAGGTTTCCAAAGAGTAGCGAGAAACATAACACCTTATGTAACTTTCAAGATTTTTATCCAACTTGTTTCTCAGTTTTGATTTAATAAAAGATAAAGCACTGAAAACGCTTTCATCCTCCACAGATCCCAAAATCATTGTTTGGCACAACTCATATAACCAAAAATATTCACTAATGTCTTCCTGTAACACACTACTTTGGTAGATTTTTCGCCACAAGCCTTGTAATAACACCATCTCTCTGAAGGTTCGTCTAAGATTTTATATTGTGACCTCATTGTCATTGCAAAATTAGTTGATTGAGTCTTTATTAAATCAACATTCAGTATACTACTTATTTCAATACCCTCGACCTCTGATGTCTTGCTGAAATGATATAATATTGTACCCATGTATTTATGAAAAATATTACTTACAAAATCAGCACAGCCACCTTCTATATTCCAAAAATTTGGATTCATCACACCCATGGCTTCAAGAATTTTGTCTTGGCTGAAACGTTCTCTAATTTTTTATGCTAAGGATTCTGTAATTTTTCTGAGTTTTATTCTTGTTTCATTTACTACAGCATCAAACAGATTTTGTGTCACAGGAAACTTCTTGGTTTTTCCATTGATGTAACTTCTTTACTTTTTTGTAGAATGTGCAGTGGTATATTTTTCCCGATAACATGGATACATAGGTGATCATGGATATTAAATCTCAAAAAATTTATTAGGATGCTTAAGATCCAATAAAAATTTCCATTTATCAAAAATAGGTGTATCAAAACTATCTGGGGAAGTGTACAGGGCATCAAGACTCATACATACCATTTTTCTCATCTGTATAAAATAAAAAATATAGGTTAATATCCCTTGTGCATGCTTCATCAATGTATTGATCCCCTGCAACATTGGAAGAATGCCTACCAATGTAAGCAATGTCTCCAAATCAATTAGATGGAACAACAAGTCCCTCTCCCTGACAATTTCATGATGATATTTGTGCATGAAACCAACCAATGAAGGATACTCCTCACGCATTCTGCATGCAGGCTCATACAACGAAATCCACCTTATCTTAAAATCCTTCAGAAATTTTTTTCCATCTATAATTCCTAAGGCAAATTTCTAAAACTCAAGAAATCACTTTGGGTTGCTTGCCATATAGGCATGCAGTTATCTTATAAGGTCTTCTACTTTTGCAACATTTTCATATTTTCTAACGATTTGATATGCTAAATTCATTATGTGAGTCATACAGTGAATTGCTAGCATATAAGGGGCGACTGATGTTTACAATTTAACACACAGCCTAATTCTATGACCCTGCATGACTGATGCACCATCTGCTCCCACACATACCAACTTCATATAAATTTCATTCGCAATCATTCCAACAATTTATTTCAAAAGAGAAATAACTATTTTATATATGTTTTGTGCATTACAATTTTTAACCATTTTTTGAACACCCAATAGATGTAGAGTCCTCATATGATTTTCTAAAGTTTAAACATGGATACATACCCATGTGGTGTTGTCAACAACTATCACTTCATCAATTGAAAAAGAGATAAACTTTGCATTTTTACACACTCTTTCAAATATTCCTTCTCAATCATAGCAAGGCATTTAGCCATTTCCCATGCACTATTGTCTGACCAAAGAGACTGGGGAACATTCTCCATTCCATTATATATATACAAAACTTTGAAATTGATAAAATATGAAATTGGTCTTCCTTTCTTAAGGATGTGGAATAAAGTATAAAAATGTATGAGTTTAGCACGTAAATTTTATTGATTCATCTTACTAATTTACGATGTGATTGTTCCGCCATTTTTTATGAGAAGTCTGCGTCTTTTCTGATATGCCGCATATTTCACATGCATGCATTATTTTTTAGTTTTCCATCTGTGTGTTTTTATTTTCTAGCCACCTTCCCCAGTTACAGTGAAATATTATTTTCCACAGTGTTTTTCAATTGTGTCCAACTTTAGTTGCATTTTTTGTTGCCTTCCCAATTTCCACGTACATATTGTACATGTACATTCTGATGAAATTTCTTCAGAATTAGTTGGTTGTATAGGTTCTATAAATGTAAATTTTACATCCCAGTCAAACTTGTATGTCCTCATAAGTTTCCACATATTATTGTTTGTTTTAATAGTTTTACTTTTACGTGCAGAGATTTTAGGAATATCATGATCATTAGATTTTATTTTCCGTGAACCACTATTTGCATTTGAATTTTGTGTTGCATTTTGCACTCCTAGTTGCACATCAACAGGAATGTCTTCAATCTCTACCATCTCAATTGGAATATCTTCAAGCCATGGCATGATATCATTATAGGTGTTATTTGGATGATATTGAGTAGAATGCATGTCCACTTCTATAACATCTTCCACACAGTCTATGCTTTGATTGATTTTAGTGGGAGCTCTATGGGTGCTGGTGGTTATGGTATCTAAACCAGAAAAATTTCCAAAATACTTTAATAGAGACTTTTGATTTTTTTTGTAACTTTTTGGGTGTTCTGAGCACTATCATCTTCCATTATTATGAGCGTGATAAATTTGATTCAGATAAGCTCATGGTCATCCGTCAACAAACACACCTTGTCGTGTGTCAACAAACCCAACTTGTCACGCATCAAAAATAGTTCCTTGTTGCATGTCAGAAGGTTATTCTTGTCGCCCATCAATAGATCCTTCATGTCATCTGTTAACAAATATTACTTGTCACTCGTCAATAGAGCCTTCTTGTCACCCTTCAACAAAGCCTTCTTGTCACCCGTCCACAGAGCCTTCTTATCACCCATCAACAGAGCCTTCTTGACGCTCGTCAATAGAGATTTATTATCATGCATCAACAGAGCCTTCTTGTCACCCGTCAGAAGGTTATTCTTGTCACCCATCAATGGAGTCTACTTATCATGCATCATTTGAATGCTTTTGTCTAAAAAATTCTACTTTTGTGTACTGACCTCTATTGCTTCCCAAGTTTTATGTACTTGATAATAGATATGCCCCCAGGTGGTATGAGTTAGCAAGTAGTGTTCTACCTAGTGAATAATTTAGGATTATATAGGAGATATTTTAAAGAGGTAGGTGAAACCAACCCATAAAAAAATTAAACTTTAATTTTTAGGAAAATATGTCAATGACCCGCGCCAGTGAATTCGCCTTTTCAATTTTTTCTAAAATGGAATATTCGCCATATTATGAATATTCGCCACTAAAAAATCCTTGCACTAGACAATTAGTAGAAGTTAGTGCTCATGTTGATGATGAAGATGTAAAATCCATACTACTGAATAGTTTTCCTCCCAAGTATAGTAATGTAGTTTTTATACTTGGTCAAATGCCTTCTAAAATCTAGAGGACATGATTTCAGCTCTCCTAGCTAAAGAAAAGAGAACCAAAGAAGACACAGATGAAGAAAAATATCTATACAGTCGAAAGAAGAATAATAAATTTTCCAAAAAGGAAGGAGAAGTTAAATGCTACTACGACAAGAATAAGGGGCGTACTTCTTCATTCTACAAAGCTCATGCTTGAGATGTGTTAAGTGGAAAAATTAGCAATGAAGCCAATATAACAACAGATGAAGAATCATTGAGAAAAGAAGAACCTAAACTAGAGGAATGTGGATATATGTCTAAATACTTCTTGTACCAAGAATTCATTAACTAGAGGCTAGAGGATACACAGGGCATGGAGGAAAATTGGCATCCTCTCATCAGTCGCCAAAGATGGGGCTGCAAAATGCTTTGGTGACGTGTGTGAGTGTGTTTTTATTTCATTTGATTTTAGTGTGGTTTTTTCAGAATAATGTGTTATGGAAAATTCACATTGTGGGGGGAGGGGAAATAACACAATGATTTAGTTTGTATGTGTGGAATGATATGTTTGCACTATGATGGATTTTGATATGTAATCTCCTAAAGAGAAACTATGATGAGGGATGAAGAATGAACTAGAACATAGTTATATGGTTATAGGTAAACCATTTCAAAACCTTCACCCCTTTGTCGTTTGTGGTCAACCAATAGAAAACCACCTCACTCTCAATTTTTGGTTAACCGATGGAAAACCAACTTGTGGTTTGTGATAATACAAAGGAAAATTGCATGATCGCGAAATTAGGTGCAATGTAGTATGGAGTTTTTCCCTATGTTTGAACTAGGGGGGTGTTAGGAAAACATTTATTAGTGATCTCATTAATAAATTGTTAGCGAGTCATTAATAATGTGATTATTGCTATATATTACAACAATAATATATATGTTTGTTATGCCTGTGATTATTCTGAGTTCTTTGTTATACCTACTTCCTATTTATTAGGAAGAGAGTTTGTTTGCATACTATCATGGCTATATAATAGCCATTTTATTGTGTTGGACTTCAATATAAAATGTTATATTGCATTATTATGTTGTGAAATTCTGTACCAAATTATAGAAATACAACCACAAAAATCTTGGACACTTGCAGTAATGCATAATTTTGTGTTCATTATACCTCACATAATCAAACTTGTATGCATATCATGAATGGTTATTCCTACCTATCAAGACATCTACATGCATACACTATATGAGGTATGTATATCTGGGAATTTCCTTATACAACCTTTTCAAGCTTTAATTACAAATATTTTGTCAAATCAACTAATTCACAACCTAGATGGAGAAACATTGATTATTTTCTCTCTATGGCTTACAAGGAACCCTGGGTATACATCTATATATCCATCCTTCTTTCCTCACACTCTTTCACTCACAGGTGAATGTATGAAATAAAATCAACACGTGACATTCTTCACAGCCGAATTCCCGAGGTCATGCCGAGATAGCCAGTGTAGAATACAAATGGACGTGTATGTGTGGTGATGGTGGATAATCTAATGAGGAAACCTTATATCTTTGACACGCAATATCAGGATCTATGAGTCTAGGGCAAAGAATTCTCTCCTGACCTGTAGTGGTGTGATGGATTGATCTAATATAATGGCTCCTCAGATACTCCAGTCAATATCGATCTCTACCAAGATTTTATTCATTGGTTGTTGAACATGTGGAAAGTGACCTGTGGTCACCTCGTATAGATTTACAGACAATTTCATGAAAGTCAAAATGAGAGGTGTAATGAAACCACAGGGACTATGGATGATTTTATGGTTCAATCCATAAAGTCTTATCCTGATCAGCTGTTATGTTTAATAATGAAAGTTATACGATGATATCAGGTGGAAGTGGTGATGATCTAAATATTGAAGCATGTAAACCACTATCGATGTCTAATAAATTCTGGCCCATTGGGTTGTAGGACCAAGGGATCGCAACCAAAAACGCATGGAGGTTGTGGTCCTATTATGGTCATGCACGTAATCAAACCCTATTACCATGAGTAGTCCAATAATCGTAGGCTTGATTAGCTGCGATGTTTATTGTGTTGTTCTATTTTCTTAGAGAATGTGGAAACTATGCGTAGTACTGTCAAATGTAAACTTGTATCAAATTTTTTATCAATTCCGGCCCGTTGGGTTGTGGGACCAAAGGATCACAACCGTATGTATTTTCTTGTTGTGTTTCGTTGATGGTCATGCAGAATGAATTGAAATGATCTTGGTAAAAAAATATAACTATCAAAGGAAATATGATCTATGTTTTTGGTGTTTTTACAGTATATCAGAGAAAAATAATAAAAGAAAACTAATCTATCAAAAGAAAATGTTTTTGATCTTTTCTATTTTTAAGCAATAAGTTCTAATCTAATAAAAAAACTAAATACAAGTAATTATTTGGATGTAATTATTAACTTGTGCAAATATGTAAATCTACATCTAAGACAAATAACCTAGTTTAAGAAAAAAACCCTTCAAACCCTATCTCAAAGGTGAAGAACAAATCATAACCCTAGAAGAGCTATTGTTCCCCACAACTTCCCTGGTAATGTCAAAGAGCAAGTTTTCTAATAATTTGATCTAATTGTAATTTCCTAATCAATTGAGATGAACAATTTTACTACTCTATTTGATATGTAATTGAAACTAATGATTCAAAATTGAGAATTTGACAAATGAAACAAACAAACAAGTAATTCCAACCTGGATAAGCAAGAGCTTTGGCAAATCTGGTTGTATATGTATCTTTCCCCTTAGTTTGTTCCTTTCTTTATTTGTGTTTTCATATAATCCTAAGGGATTGGGAATGCAAGAATAGTATCAAAAGAAGACGCTTGAGAAATGGTAGCTTGAAGGGAGTCTGGTTGTAATGCAAGTAGAAGAGAGATAACACAAGTGATCTGAGCTTGGCTATACAATTCCTAGTAGGATTGTGGCAGAAATGCTATGCAAAATTCACAAAATTCTCAAGCCTTTTTCTTGAACACAATCATGGAATATATAAGAATTGGGGTTGGGATGTGCCTTCATGCAAAAGGAAAGAAGAGGCAATTCCAACTAACTAAATCACATGCAAAAATTGAAGAGGGAAGGAGAACCAAGCAATCAAAACTATTTTTAGACCAATCAGTTGACAAACGCATCCTAAAAGTGAAGTTAAGTGAAGCGTCGCATGTTAAAAACACACATGACATAATATGGAAAAATCACTCAAGACCGCCGCTCTGCCTAGGCAACGGTTTCAGAACCGCTGCCTAGGAAGGGTGGTGGTCCTGGCACTAAAGGCCAAAACATGCACAGAATGAAGTGGGAAACTGGAAAAGGCGTGGAAAATCTAAGGATGTCTAGGCTACAAATATACACTATAGATGGGTTTAGGAGCTTGAACATCTTCTGAAAGGATGTCAATCATCATTGGGGACTTTTGTAACCATTATCTGACAATGTAGCAAATGCAATTTTGGGTGCGTACATATTTCCCCTTCGGAAAAGCATCTTAGCCATGAAGAGGCATAAAACGTAAAGTCTAAGTATGGAATTCCTTAAATGGGGAGTTAGAAGCTATACCTGACACATCTATATATCGAAACATCGTCCTCCAAGCTCCCACTACCTGAAAAATGGCGAGAAGAATCAAGTGCAGATAGATAAAATATCAAAAAATAAACACTAAATCAAAACAAAAAGAGGACTTACCATTTGTGCGGGGATATAGAGATATAGCTGATCCAATGCTCCAGCCTGTGAAAAAATACAATCAAAATGAGGTCAAAACAACATATATATATATATATATATATATATCAAAACAAACTCATTTTCCGATTCATTTGTGTTTATTCAATTTGGTGATTTTGGAGTTCTCGACCCATGGTGACCATTTTCAATGAGAGGATAGCCGAAATGATTGTTACGAAATCATGATCATGCCTCCATGAGTGGGAGATCGACCTGTGTGGTCTAAGGCTAGTTTTTTTCACTTTTGTATTTATAAACCTAAAATGTACAAATGTTGAAAAGTTTACTTAGGGGGAATAATTTAAAAAAAAATTCTTAAATGAGTCTCTAGGAGGGACGCCCATAGGGCATTCTTTTATTTTGTCTGAAGTGGTCTTTTTTTTGCTTTTGAGCATTTTCTAGGGTTAAAAACATGTTTGGAAAATCGGTCCAGGACCACCACCCTGCACTGGACGGAGGTTCTTAACAAAATGACCAAAATACGTGCTAACTTGATATTTTTTGGATTTTGATGTTTTTGATGAGCTTATCCTTTGATGTATGTTACTAACTTTCTTTTTTCTGGATTTTTTACATGTAGAAGAAGGAGGAATACATCTATTGGAGTTGTGAGAGGGAATGTGATTGACACCCGAGGATTTTAGACTGACTGACTCAGGATTTTGTGACTTGTTTTCTTTCTAGGATGCAAAACGGAACACCTTGCGGTTGCTAGTTGCCAGGAGTGAGTGGACTATCACCTTGGAGGACGTATACTGCATTCTTGGGCTCCTAATACTTGGGAGGAGATTGACTCTAGAGACAATAAGATCCAGGTCTGTGATGACTTAATGGGCCACATACATGGGAGATGTCGTTATTTCATTTGGCTCGAAGAAGGGAATAAAGGTCTGATCAATTACCATTGCTCATGTCCCAATCATTCACAGAGCCATCATAGGCATCTTGTTCTCACAATTGATCGGGAAAAAGGGAGGTGATAGTCTCCTTTACTATTGGGCTCCCATTATTGCATAGATTGAGGGGCATGGCTGCATATATGCTTAGGGAGTAGACATCTTGGGGACTACCTATCATGACCTCTATAGGATAGTCATGTTATAGGGAAAGTCATTGAGCCATCCCACATTGATTATGAGCTAGGTATATGAGCACATTACCCCCTATAGGAGGGGAATACTAGTGCAGGACCCGGGGGTTATTTGAACAGTGATGCAGAAAATGATGTCAGTACTTCGGACCCCACACCAGCCAATGGCTTCTTTGACCTCAAAAAACATGGTTGCCACACCCTACCAAGATATGACAGGACTATAGGGTCAGGAGGTGACCATAGTGGTAGCTTTCTCTACCACATGGTAATTAGTTAACAGGGCAAGGAGAGCCAAGATTCATCCATTTGATCAAGTTCCTTAGCAGTTTGGCCTCCCCTATGTAGTTATGCTTCCTCCAGTGGCAGCAGTATACAGGACTATTCAGGAGGCCCGAAAGGGTCCTAGAGGTGATCATGGCTGGATTGTGCTTACTCCATGTGTGACTATTACAGTTAGGCATATGGTTCATGCCCGATGGGTAGCTGGTGCCCCTTGAGTGCCTTTACTCCAGATTGAGGTTGCTCCCACTCCCATTAGAGAGGAGGATGAGCTCATTGACGTAGACTCTAACTTTAAGGAGTATACAGGAGATGAGGCTAAGGAGGAGTTAGTTGGAGAGGGGATAGGTAATGAGGGGTTAGGTGCTGAGACTGGTGAGGCAGCCCATATGGAGGAGGAGGAGAGTGACCCTGAATGGCATGACAGGAGGTGAGTGTGAAGAGAGACCTTGGTCATAAAGGGACCACTTTCTTGAGATGGAGAGGGAGATGATGAGTTCATGATAGGACAATGTCTCACCTCTAGCTTTGGAGAGGTGCCACAGCCACCGGCAGTAGCCATAGCAACTACAGAGCCTACTTGGATGCCAAGAGATCCAAGTACGCTGATACTCTTCCCTTTACCTTGTTAGTTGGAAATGTTAGTTGGTATTTATTTTTGTTTTTGTTTTTGCAATTTTCTAACTCGTCGTTTCTTCTTCTTTTATTTCTTGCAGCGACTGCACAGGAGTGACATGAGCTTATTCGATGGGCATGCATAGACACCTTGTTGATCCCCTCAGGGAGGACCCAAGCTGAGTTGGCTGAGCATTCAGGCCAGCCACTAGCATTCGACAGACATACTGATGTGTTTGCACCTGTCTGGAGAGTAGCAGAGGAGATGACCTCTCTTCGTACTTAGGTGGTTAGGTATGAGGCAACTGAGAGATTGATGAGGCGGAGTCGCTCCCATAGTGAGACCATGTCCAATGGCCGCTACCATGAGCACTCACACCATTCAGTCTGTTCACATTATTGTAGCCACAACAGGAATCCTAGACGTGGTCATGCACCATTCGAGGGATCCCAGAGGGGTTGACAGGCCACTGGGGATTTTATTTCTTTGTTGCAATTTTGTCGAGCATTATATGATTTTTTTACATATTTCAGGCTCATTGAGAGATTTTTTACCACTCCTAGCATGTGATGGCATTGTCCACAAAACTTGATTTATTATGATATATACAAAATCTTCTTTTTGGTTGTGTAATTCTTTGTATCTGAGTTGAATTCCTCTTAGATCACTTTTCATGTGTACTCTAGATGTTCAGAACTTCTATTTTTATATGATTTTCAGAATGTATGTAGTGGATATGAATGCTAACAAATTGATTTCTTTTTGTATTTTATAATTCTAATATATGATAATGCAATCACATTGTAATGTTGAACTTTAGTTTCTTTTAGCAATTTTTGGTACTTCGTATTGTTTTGGTAAAACATGGTGATACATTGTTATGATAAGTGAATGAACTTTCCTCATTCCTAACTCCACACAACTAGTAAGATGCGAGGGATCAACACCAAGAGCCAGAAAGGGCACAAGTTATGGAAATTTGGTGAATGGTAATGATGAGGGAAAGACAAGGATTTGATAAAACCAAATTGAGACACCACAATCTCACTGTACTCAAGTTTGCTTCATAGTTTAGAATGTGAATTTCTTTCCATTTTATCTAGACTTAGATTCATAGATGGCCACTTGGTTGACAAAATCTAGTTTTGAGGTTCTAAGCTCTTTTAGAATTTTTGAAATCTAATTCACTTTGTTTTGATTTATGATTTCACCATATTTGAATGAATTGCTTCTAACTTTCAATTTTATAAAGAAAACCCCTACATCTTGCCCCATGCCACCAATAGGAAGTATGGGCTTATCACCATGGAAAAGGTGTAGGTGAGTAAGGGCATTTCTCTCCTTTTCTAACCCTACATCACTAGTAAGAGACACAGGCTCAATACCAAACATTGGTAGGGCAGAGAAATGTGTAAAATAAAAAAAATTTGTGGACTTGCATTTGACTTATTTATATAGGAAAATTTTTTAGAATGTTCTTATTTCCCAAGAGATATGTACGGGATAGATGTGACACCATGAAGCTTCTAGAACAAACTATAGGAAAAGACACCTAATCTAGAAAGAGACCATAAGTAGAACCAAGTATGCAGGCCTTGGTATGGTTACTGTTAAAACTTTGGCTTATCCTGTTTGGATTGATGAAATGATTCAGAAACACTTGATGATAGGGTAAGTGCACCAAGTTGGGGGGCCAAAAGGGGGTCTTAAGTGGATGCATTTTTCTAAAAAAAAAAAAATTCAACTTGTACGAGTTTTTTGAAATAGTTACACTCAAAATTGGAAGATGTTGTAGAAATATTAATCGTATCATTTTGAGTCTAGTTTCTAAGATACTAAATTTTATTGAAAATGGATAAGTTTAAGTGGGCCAAACAACTAAAATACCAATAGATGCTCCTATTTTTATTGAAAAGCATAATAGAGTGACTTTCGTGCCCCCCACCATTTTTCAAGCACCATTTAGTATTTTTGAAAACCCTTCAGTAAAAAGAAAGCTAGGAGCATATAGTTTGGGCTCCATTTTTTAAAGATTTTTTTAGTGAATATTTTTTTATTTATGATATTTCTAGTACAGAAATTTTATGTTTTGAAAAATAACAGAGCTCCGACCGTGCCTCCCCTAACTGCCTCAAAAAAAAAATTTAATTAATTTTTTAATATGTATAGAATTATGCCTAGTTTGGGCCAGTATAATTTTTTTTAAATTTTGATCACCCAAAAAAAAGATACACCATGAAAGATAGACATGTTTACACTTCAAAAAATAGCTATAAAAAGGCATAGTTAGAAACTAAATAATATGGAAACATTATATTAGTCAGAAAATTTGAAAAGTTATATTTTTAGAAAGAAGAGACTCTGATCTACGTCGTGGTATAATTTTTTAAAAATGGATCTATTGTTTTATTTTGATTTATCATAGAGGAAGTGTCATTTTTACATTTTCTTGTAAAAACACGTTGTTTGATGTGTTTATGTAGGTCCATGTCTCAGGCTTGGGGATCCAAACCAGATCCCAAGCCTTGAGGCATGGCTTGGGAAAAGAGAAAACACAAAAAGCGTACGTGTTACATAACGGGTACGCATTCTGTGTAGTATAAAGATTATGTATGCTTTTGACATGCTTCTGTTTACATAAATAAATGTTTAAGTATAAGTTTTTTAATATTAAATATAAGCATTATGTATGTAAACATAAGAAATTAGGGTCACTCTGCACCTTATGGAATTAGTCTCACAAATCCATGAGTCATGGTTTAGGAGATAGCTTTTTAAAGTATAATCTGGTCAGTACATAGGTAATTTTTCAGGATTTCAACATTCAGCCTAAATATTTTAGCATTTAACTTCTACAATCAAAACCCTAAACCATAGGCCATAAAATTAAACACTAAACTATAAACCTTGAGCCCTAAACCCTAAACCCTGAACCATAAAAACTAAATCCTAAACCCTATAAACCTTAAACATTCAGCCCTTACCCATGAGCCCTAAACCCTGAACCTTAAATCCTTAACCTCGATCCGTAAAACCTAACCATAAACACTAAACCCTAAACCCTAAACCATAAACCTAAATCCTAAACCATAACCCTAAACCTTTGACCTTGAACCCTAAACCCTAAACCTTAAATCCTTGAACCATGAACCATGAGCCCTAAACCCTAAACCCCAAACCATATTTCATCAATATTTCCTAGTCTTGTGCCTAGAACCATCATTGAGTTTTCTTATAGAACTACCTTGTTTATGAGAGGTGGGACAAGTAACTAAATGGATATGACATCTACCTTGTACCTTGTAATGCATGTATTACACATCTCTTCCAAACTTGTTTCTACCCACATATACTTGCGCTCTTGAATGTAAATTTATTCACACTCTAAAAAAATTTCACATCTCATATTTCCATGTATGGTATTATGCAAGCCAGGATGACCCATTGGAAGTTGGAAAAAATAACCATCACAACAAAAAACTAATCTTGAAGGAGACAAAAGAAACTTAGAGAATATATCAATGCAGAAGTGTAGGATCATAATTGAATTTCTTGTAGTATCCTCTCCTCCAGAGAAATATAAAGTTCAATTGTTCTATTCAAATGGATAGTAAATTTGACAGAACTTCCTAAAGTGTTCAAAATAAGCATATAAATAGGGGAATGACTAAGAACACTAAGGGGTTATCAATCACCTAGTAAATATTTTTTGTTTAGTTCTAAATGGTAGTTACCTGGCCTGCGACTTAGTGACCTTCCATTCATTGATAATTCCTTATATGATAAACCCATGGATGTTTTCAAAATCCCCTGAACAAAAAGATAAGGGTAGTCATCAATCCTAGTGAAGGGTGTGATGTGATTTCTAAGCAACTTGAAATTCATATAGATTTAGAGTTCATAACACGAATTTACAAATATCTACATCATTATAAATGGAAAGCAAGTAACAGTGTCTCCCTGTACATCCAAGGATTAAGGACTATTGGGGTCTTTGGAAGGATTGGATAGTCAGGAATATGAAATTTTCCTCCTTCAAAATATCAACAGATGAAAAACATCAAATTTTTATGACTCTCTTTGAATGTTCTGCCTACAAATTTGATGAACCCTGAACTCTATGACCTAAACCCTTAACCCTCAACCATGAGACCTAAACCCTAAATTATAAACCCTAAACCCTAAAACTAAAATAATAAATCTTAAGCCCTAAACACTAAATATTGAACCCTAAAACCTAAAACCTAAACCCATAACCCTAAACCCTGAGCCCTAAGCCCTAATCTCTAAATACTAAATCCATAGCCCCGAGCTCTACCCACCAAACCTTAAACCAGTAACTTTGAACCCTGAACCTTAATCCATAAAACATGAACGATCAACCCTAAACCCTAATCCCTAAACTATAAACCCTAAACCTTAAGCCTTGAACCCTACACCCTAATCCTTAAGCCCTAAGCCCTAAACCCTAAACCCTTAACCCTAAACCATAAACCCAAAACTCTAAACCCTAAGCCCTGAGCCCTAAATCCTAAACCCTAAAATCTAAACTATGAGCCTTAAACACTAAACCATAAACCCTAAACCCCGAGACCTAAACCCTAAGTCATAAACCCTCACCCAAAGGAAATTCCTAAAAATATCATTCATCATGTTTCAATGTGTAGGGAATAGTGTTTAAGGTGATCAATTGACTCATTTAGTTTTTATGAGAGACTACTTCCTTTGAAGGCCTAAAAAGGCATTTTTTTCCATTTTGTAGTTAATTGAACACCCTTTAGAACAAGCTAAAATGAGCTAGTCATGTCACCGAGTTATCAAGGACCATTATTTGTGAAGTATTAAGGCATCGTTTGTCTCCATAAGAGACATATGAGAAAAAACATGTATGAGAATCATGAATTTGATTCCATGAAAGAATGCTTTTAGAGATAGGAAAGGTGAGGGGATGATCTTTATATGGAGCATCATGTTTCTAAGAATGAGCAATCATCTGAGTTCACTTGATGTAATTCACTTAGTACTATTCATAAAACCTCATTCAACACCTAATAGTGTTATCACACCTTAAGGAGGAGGCACATTACAATCACCTCATTTTGGCCATAGGAAAGGAATCCCATTCAAGGAACAATCCTTTATCTACAAAGTGAGGATATATTTTTAGTAAGAAGTAGACAAACATCATAGATTTAATTCATGGTCACTAAAGTGAATTATGGACCAAATTTAAAAAGTTAGTACCAATTCAAGCAGTGGTAGGGCCAAAATCCATTTTAGAATGTTAGAAAACCTTAAAAATGACTATATGCTGTTCCCAAAACAAAGATTGACTACAATATATATGCCCTGAAAGTTTTAGGTCGTTTGCTAAAATCCTAAAAATGAGTAAGTACTGACCAGATTAGATTTTGAAAAACTATCTTCTAGATTATAACTGTTGGAGCTACGAGACCACTTCCATAAGGTATAGAGTGACCCTAATTTCTTATATTTACTAAAATAAATTTAAAGTATAAGAAATAATAAAATAAATCTTATACTTCAACATTTATTTTTGTAAGTATACCCCCCAAAACACATATGCATGGTCCATACTACACAAAACATGTACACGTTTTGACTTGTTTAAAATGAGTACACAGTTACAAAATGCATACACGTTATGGTTTAGTGATTCCCAAGCCAAACAAATTAAAAAACAAGCGTGTTTTAGAAAAACATGTATGTGTTTTGGTTTTTTTTGGATTCTTGTCCACTTTTTGGCCCCCCAACTTCATGCACTTACGCGATACTGTGATGATTTTTAGAGGCATGATTTAAATGTTTTGCCAACATTTTCAGAATTTTGTAGGAATTTCTATAAGAATAAGTCCCTTGATCAAAAATTTTAAAGAATGAACCTGAAGATGAAAATGCAATGCAGATGCAATGATGTACAAATGAAAATGTTGATGGATCATGCATAGTATCTCTTCAGGTGAAGAGATTTTACAGATTCGCTAAACTCTTCACCCTATAGTGTACACAAGAGAAATGCCCCATTTTTTAGTCTTCTATTACTTGATATGGACCCAACCACTTGGGTCTAAATTTCCTTCCTTCGCTGGTCTTTTTGTCTATTCAGCTGTCAAGTCTCAAAACCAAATCTCCCTCATATATTTCACGCTCATAGACTCTCTTGTTGTATTTCTGAGCCATCGAGTCAGTGTAAATGCTATGCCATTGTTTAGCATTGAGTTTAGCCTCATCAAGAATTTCTAGCTGAGATATTCACACCTCTCAATAGCCTTCTTCTCCCAAAATTCCTTGCAATGAGATACGAAGACTAGGTATTTCGACCTCGAGTGGTAAAACAACTTCTGCACCCAATACCAAAGAAAAGGGGCTTTCCGCCATCGGCATTCTTATTGATGTCCAATATGCCCACAATGTTGTAAAAATGTTTAAATTCCAATCTCATTCATTCTCCTTGATAGTCTTAAGGAAAATAGATTTCAATGTCTTGTTCGTAGCCTCAGCCTGTCTATTGGCCTAAGGGTAATAGAGAGAAGCCATGTGTGACTTATTTTGATTTTTTCACACACTTCACATACCCCATCATTTTTGAAGGATGTTCCATTATCTGAGATAATGAATTGTGGGAACCCATACCTAAAAATGATTTGGTTCAAAATGAACTTTGTGATTACTAATCCAGGCATGGTGGTAAGAGGCATGACTTCTACCCACTTAGTAAAGTACTATGTGGCCATGATTATGAGGTTATGACCATCTGTTGATGAGGGAGAGAATTTCCCTATCAAATACAGGCCCCATGTGGAAAAGGGTAATGGTGTTGCTATTGGTTGTAGATCATGTGCTGGTATGTGGATCTCAGGGAAAACTCTTGACATTTATGGCATTTAAGCACAAACTCCACCGCATCATGTTCTAGCGTGGGCCAAAAGTATCCCATCCGATGTATCTTTCAAGCAGTGGCGTGGCCACTAAAGTGATCTCCACATACTCCGTTATGTGATTCATAAAGAGTATTTTTAGATTCTTCTTTGTCAACACATATTAATAACATCCCATCAAATCCTCTATGATAGAAAACGTGTTCCGAGATGACATACTTGGCGGTTATAATATGCAACCATCTTCTTTGTTTTGAGGTTGCCCCTTCTGGATATGTATGGTCCACTTTGAAGTTAACAATGTCAGTGAACCATAGGCACATAGAAATAGGAGGCTTAGTTTTAACAAAATACACACACTCATTGAGGAAGTCTAAATTTACTAGATCACCTCCATCCAACAGGTTATCAGCCAACAAGTCTATAATGATTTGTCCTTTGATAGATTTCTAGTTAACAAATGTTAACTCAAACTCACCCATCATATTTATGAAGTGTCCAACCTTCTTAGATAAGGATCCTTGTGTGAGAAATTTCCACAGGTGATCTGATTTGACAATAACCCTTGTTTCTTTGTTTAGCATGTAATGTCTTAAGCATTTTGTCATGAAGACTATATCAAGGTATTCCTTATCTACTTATGCATAACATGTCTCATAATCAAGTAACGTCTGACTAATGAAATAGAACACATGCTCTTTTTTATCATCATCTTCTTAAGCTAACATACATGCCAACGAGACATCTGTAGCTCATGAATATAGGATCAAGGGGTGATCTGACCTAGGTGGCATGAGTATGGGAGGAGACAACAACAACCGTTTAACCCACTGAAATGCCTCATTGCATTCTTCCATCTAATCAATGCAACATTCCTTTTTTAACAAATTGTTGATTGGGTGAATAACAAAGGTCAAATCTGGGATAAACCTTCGGATTATATCAATTTTCCCAAGGAAATATCTGATGCCAGACTCGTCTGATGGTGGATTCATTTCCAGTACAGCTCATATTTTGGCTAGTTTGACATCAATCCCTCGTGAAGATATGATGTATCCCAATTTTTTTCCTCCCATTACACTGAACACACATTTTTCTTGATTCAGCATGATGTCATATTTGATTAAGTGAGAAAGGATTATACAAAGCACCTTTGGGTGATCACATCATTTTCTGGCCTTATCTATAAGGTTAGCCACGTAGGATTCCACAATCTTATGTATAATATCATGAAATATATAAGTCATTTCCCGTTAGTATGTGGAACCATTGTTCTTAATCCTGAGTGACATGACATCATAACGGTAGGTTCCCCATGAGTTATGAATGTAGTTTTGGCCTGATCCTCCTCAAAGATTTTGATTTGATTGTAACCAGAAAACCCATCCATGAGAGATAAGAACTCAAAACCAGATGTTGCGTCGATAATAACATAGATGGATAGTTATGGGAATCATCTTTGGGACAAGCCTTGTTGATATCCTGAAAGTATATGCAAATGCATATCTTTTCATTCTTCTTGAGAATGGGGATGATATTAGACACCCATTGTGAGTAGTCAACTGATTGATGAACCCTACCTGAAGGAGTTTCATCACTTCTTCCTTCACCATGAGGGCCACCTTTGGCTTCATGGGCCTTGACTTTTGCTTAATTGTCTTAGCATCTGGCCTTGTTATGAGGTTGTAAACTGCAATGTGTGGTGAAATTATCATCATTTCCTTATAGCTAAACATGAAATATTTTTGATGCTCCTTGAGGATACGGGTATGTACTTCAACCTCCTCAGGAGTTAGAGAGGATCCTAGTTTCAATATTTTTGGTTCCTCCTGTCTCAATGTTTATATCAATTATTCCCTCAATTAAGGAGGCATTTCCTTCCTCAAACTCAGGTGGGGCTGGAGGTAACTCTAAATCCCACTTTTCTCCTACGTCATAAATTTCAATTTCCTTCCCAGGGGAAGATTCTATCATAGAATTTCCAAAATAGTAATAAGAATGTGGGATTAGAGAAAGATCAACCTCGTGATGAGTAAGATGTAATTCTAAAAAAGTGTTTAGATATCCCAGAGTTGCTTAATCAATGTCAACGTGATCTGATATGATACATTTGCTCTCAGTTTCAATGTATGTCAACATTGGAGTAACAACGTAGTGAACAATAGGCACATAGAAAAGGGGTTAGTTTTACAAAAAATACACACACTCGATTGAGGAATTCTAAATTTACTAGATACCCCATCCAAGGTCTATCTAGCCAACAAGGTCTATATGATTTGTCCTTTGAAGGATTTCATAGTTAACAAATGTTAATCTCAAACTCACCATGCATATTATGAAGGTCCAACCTTATTGATAGGATCCTTGTGTGAGAGATATTCCACAGGTGATTGATGGGACAAATAACCCGGTTCTTGGTTTAGCATGTAATGTCTTAAGCATTTGTCATGAAGACTATATCAAGGTATTCCTTATCTACTTTAGGCATAAAATGTCTCATAATAAGGACGTCTGACTAAGAAATATGAACAACATGCTCTTTTTTACATCATCTTCTTAAGCAACATAGATGCAACGGAGACATCTGGAGCTCAGGAATATAGGATCAAGGGGTGATCTGACCTTTAAGGTGGATGAGATGGGAGGAGACTAACAACAACCGTTTAACCCACTAAAGCCTCAATTGCATTCTTCCCATCTAATCAATGCAAATCCTTTTGTAAAAAATTGTGATTGGGGTGATAACAAGGTCAAAATCTGGGATAAACCTTCGGTGGAATATCAATTTCCCAAGGAAGACTATTGATGCAAGACTAGTCTGGATGGATGGATTCATTTCAGTACAGTCATATTGGCTAGTGACATCAATCCTCGTTGAAGATATGATGATCCAATTTTTTCCTCCGATTACAAGAACACACATTTTCTGAGTAAGATGATTCATATTGATTAAGTGAGAAAAGGATCCTAGACAACAGCACCTTGGGATCATCATCATTAGTGGACCTTATTATAGGTTAGCACGTAGGATTCCACAATATTAGGTATAATATCATGAAATATATAAGTCATGTTCCCTAGTATGTGGAACCAGGTTCTTAATCCTGATGTGAGCATGACATCAGAAGGAGGTTCCCCATGAGTTAATGAATAGTTTGCCTGATTCCCCTCAAAGATTGATTTGATGGAACAGGAGACACCAATCATGAAGAGATAAGAAACTCAAACCAGATGTTGCGTAGATAATCACATAGATGGATTAGTATGGGAATCATTTTGGACAAGCCTGGTGATATCTGAAAGATAGCAAATGATATATTTTCATCTCTTGAGAATGGGGATGATATTAGACACCCATTGGAGAGTCAATCTGATGATGAACCCTACCTGAAGGGAGTTCATCATTCTTCCTCTCCATGAGGCCTACCTTGGCTTCTGGGCCGACTTGTTGCTTAATTGTCTTAGCATTATGGCCTTGTTATGAGGTTGTTTGGTAAAACTGCATGGTGGTGAAATATCATCATTCCTATAGCTAAAACATGAAATATTTGAGGCGGTCCTTGAGGACGGGTATGTACTTAACCCTCAGGGCGTAGAGAGGATCCTAGGTAATAGTTTGGTTCTCCGTGTCTCAATTAGTTTATACAAGTATTCCTCAATTAAGGAGGGCATTTCCTTCATCAAACTCAGGGGGGCTGGATGGTAACTCTAATCCCATTTTCTCCTACGTCAAAATTCATTTCTTCCCAGGGGAAGATTCTATCACTAGAATTTCCAAAATAGTAATAAGAATGTGGGTTCGAGAAAGATCAACATCGTGATGAGTAAGAGAATTCTAAAAAATGTTTTAGATTAGATATCCCAGAGTTGCTTAATCAATGTCAACGTGATCTGATATGATACATTTGCTCTCAGTTTCAATGTATGTCAACATTGGAGTTATCGATGATTTACAAAACAAAGGTTCAACATGAACTGAGACCATGAATTTTGTATCTTCCAACTCACTACTTGGAGTGAAGAAGGAAGTAGAAGTTTCTATAGATTCTATGAGGAGGTTTTGTTCTCGTGGAATTTCTTCAATCAATATGAAGTCAAACCCCTTTGTTATATTTAGCACTGTTGTTTTGTAGAGTTATAGATGCTCATCTCTAGTCTCAAATACCTCAGATATTTGATTTGTGATAAGTTGTGAATCACCCAACACCCTAATGTTAAAATCACCCATTCTTTTGGCTACAATGAGACCAAGTATAAGGGCTTTGTATTCAGCCCCTTATTTGTACATTCAAAGTTTAACTTGAAGGCAACATGAAGAATCCTTCCCTTGAGAGAGGTAAGAATTAAACCTACCCCGATGTAAAAAATCACTTGGCTCCATAAAAATGAAGAGTCCAACAGTTACTTGGAAAAATGGATGTTAGATCATCCTTTGTGTCTGTACGTCGAAAAAGTGACAGGCGAGTGTGAGAATCAACAAGTAACTCTTCCGCGTACCCGACCTCCCGAGGTTGTGCCGAGACAGCCGGTGGGGGTAGAATATGCAGACAAACTAGTTAGGCAGTCTAATGTCTTCGACACGCACTAGTGGAATTTGTGAATCTAAGGCAAAGAAGGCCCTTCTAACTTGGACTAGTGTGATAGATCGATCAGTAAGGATGACTGCTCGAAGGCTCCAATCAATATCGAGCTCTGGCGTGATTCGATCTATGGGTTGCGGAATACGTGGAAAATGACCTGGGATTGTTTCGTGTATATCTCCTGATAAGGTCATAGAGTGGATGATGAATATAATTGACTCTATGGATGATTTTCTGGCCTAGTCCAAAATTCCCTAGCTTCGTTAGCTGCTATATCTAGTAAGGATAGTTGTTCAATGATGATAGGTGGAAGTGGAGTGGACCTGAATACCAAGATGCGTAGGCTAGTGTCTATGTCTAACTGACTTGTGGATTCGTTGGGCTGTGGGATCTGTGGATCACAACCATAGACTCTTGGTTGTTGTGGTCCTGTTATGGTCATATGCGGGATCAAGTTCTAATCCCTAGTATCCAGTAATCGTATGCTTTCTCAGCTTCTATGTTTAGAACCAATAGTTGTGCAATCTTCTCAGAATACCTTACAGGCGTTCTTGCAACCTGGATTCTTAAGCTGGTATCTATATCTACGAGGGTGTCTCCAGCGTCTGGCTGTGGAACTAGAGGATCGCACCCGAATGTTTGTTCTCTTTCGAGCCCTTCTACAGTCATGTGGATGTTTTCTAGGGTAATCTGTAGTTTGGCTGACTTGACCAAAATGCATGTGCTTGGTCATCTTCTATGTTTAATCCTCTTAACTGAGAACTGATCAGTTATAAATCTGTGGTTGTTCGGAATACTTGTATCCTGATATTTTGGTCTATGTCAACTATTGCTGTGACTAGGTTTGGTTGAGGCACGATTGGCTCAAATATATATTCCCTGGGCTCTCAAGGTCCCGTGATTGTCATACGAAACAAAATGCAAATCTAACTGTAACGAAACAAATTCTAACTACGTGAAATAAATCTAACATATAACTTTTATTCTTCTAAGAAAACTTTTAATAATTTTAAGGAAAGAAAACTATTTTAAGCATATCTAGAAATAATAACTAAACAATAATTTGAAATAGACAAGATAACCGAGTGTAGTTATTTGCCTGTGCGATTTGTAGAATTATTCTAAATAAAACAGTTTTTCTAATCTACCGGCAAGATTCTCGATCCTACCTCAGAAGTGAGGAGTGAATCATATTTTCTCAAAAACTATCAATCCCCACAGCTTCCTTGGCAATATCGAGAATAGAATGAAATGAAATAAAGCGATTAACTACTCTATTTGATATGAATCTGACTAGAACTTTGAAATTTAAAACCTGGACTCCGCAAAACAGTGGCGAATCCGATGGTGTATGTGATCTCATCCCCTCAGTATGATCTCCTCGTTCCTTCATGTTCACGTGGATCTAGAAAAGCGTGTAATGCTAGCACCGATAAGAGTAGATTTTGGGACAAGGATAGCTCAGAATGCAGACCGAGAATGCGAGTAGGAGAGGGATAGCGCAAGAGTACAGAGCTTGGCTTATGCGATTCCTAGCGGGATTTTACTGCAAGTCATGCAACATGAAGCGACCAGAACCTGTAACTAATCTATACGAAGAGCAAAACCTGTAACTTTAATGGCTTCCTAAGCTATTCTGCTCCAATGGATTGGATAAAATAAAGACACTTCTTGCATAAGTTGGATATGTGGCTTACCAACAGCTGAATAAAGCTAATCAGGCATATAATGGATTGAACTAAGAACTCCAAGACATAATAAAACAAATCTACAGCAAAGAGAAATTTAGAGGCAAGCTTCTAACTGGATTGGGATGAGATAACAGCACTGCCTGCACAAGATGGGTTTGTGGCTTACCAACAACTGAACAATACTAACCAAGTATGAAATGAACTATGCTATCAATCCTAAGCAAGCTGATAGACCAAACCACTAAAAATTAGAAGACTCTAACCAAAAAATGGTGGCCATTTACCTCAGCACAAGCTATGCATTTATAGGAATTCCAACACTCAAAAACCAAAACCAAATTGAACTCCTAAACAATAAACAAAGGAAAAACACTATTCCAGGGGACCAAAAACATAAATGCATGCTCAAGTCGGCAAAGAAAAGCTGGTGAATCATGATATTTCACGCGATTCGTGTCAAAAGAGCGTTCTGGAAAATGCGCACAGGACCGCCGCTCTGAGCAGGGCGGCGGTTACAGGACCGCCACCCTGCAAGGCGGCGGTTTCGTCACTGAAGGTTAAGAGGCCAAGGAAAGAGGGGAAAAGGGGAAAACAAAAGGTGTGGGGGCTAAGCGAGGCATGCGGGATGTTAACGCATACTCCGAGGGCTTTTCTGGATCCCGAACACCTTGCGAGGAGACCTGTATCATCATTGGGGCACTTGTTACACTGTTCTGGTAGTACAGTACCTTACAATTTTGGGTACGTACAGTTTCCTCTTCCTTTACCTCAATTAGCTCAACCATAAAAACTTCATCTGCTGGAAGAGATCCAAGTCCCAAGGTATGTCTCACACCCATAGAATCAAATGGAAGGAGAATAGGAAATCCTTCTCCAATAGTTTGACAATCCTTACTTTGGTTCCTAATGACGTTGTCTCTATGATGATGGTTTCATCTTTGACTACCAGAATTCCTTTGATCAAGCCCATGAATTCTAATTTTGTTGTAGGAACCAAACTTTCCTTTGGAGCTGAGCTTATAGGTTTATTTAACTTATTTGTAGGAATCTCAAACTTAGAGTGCACTCCTAGCCTCTTTTTCAAGTTATCTAGATGTATGTCGAAGGGTTTTGGATCACCCTATGCCACAAAGACCTTCCCTAAATGTAGGAACCTGACTTCCTAAAGAAAAAAAATGGAGGGAATCACCTTCATGTGATGAATCCAAGGACGGCCAAGGATCATATTATAGTTGGTTTCTTGATCTATAATATAAAACTCAGTTAGAACCTTCTTAAGTCTTAGAGTGACTGGAAATACTATAGTCCCGAGTGATGTCATTTTGAGGTTATCATAACCTCTCAGCATATTTTACATTGAAGAAAAATTGGTCTCTCCGTAACCTAACTTTTAAAGGAAAGAGAAAGGGACTATGGTAACCACTACCCCATCATCAATCATCACACATTTTACATAGTTGTTATAAATCTAGACTTGTAAAAACAACGTTAGATCACCTCTACGAGCTATTTCAGTGTCTATGGGCATGTTGTTGATGTCAAATACATCTCAACATCTATTTTAGGCTACCCTGGAGGATAGACATCAAAGTCCACATGGTTTATCTACACTTCTGGAGGAGGGGCCAAGTTAATCAAATTACCAAGACCTAGTGCTTCTAATAGAGTGGCTCTATAAGCAAGGGAATTCTTTAACACATCCAAGAAGGAAATGTGAGAGAAGGTCTTACTTAGGTCAATGATCAAGTCATAAGCTCCTACTGGCTTGCCTAGTGTATCATGAATGTCATCTAATATTTTTGGCTAGATTAGGATTGGCTATGAAGAATAATCTTTGGTTTTAGTAGTAGTGTTAATATGAGGTTCAATGTCTAACTCTACTAATCCCACAATTTTTGTTTGTTGGCAGTCATCCAAAGGAGGCACTACTTGTGGGTTTGATGAAGTCAAGGCTTCACGATCATTGGTTTCTATTACAATACCCTTGTTTCAGCTGTTGGGATCTATTCTACCATATTTTGGGTGCCTAGGGAGAGGATCATTAAATATTCCAAGTGGTGTGTTCTATGGGGATATCGGTCCCATGTAGGTGTTCTGAGTTGGTGCTATTGGGTTTGCCAAAAAAATGTCAACAAATAATTGTCTTTGATCTTCTGACAAATGCTATAGAAACTTGTTGCAATTGCAACATGTTCTTGTGTCATGCCTACAAAACCTATGGAAACCATAAGACAAATTAGGATCATAATCTCGAGGCCTTTGGTTTGTACCTTGTTGTGGTCTTAAATTACGATTATTGTTCAACTGTTGATTGTTATAGTTAAAATTTGGGAACCAATGCCTTTGGTTTTGGAATTGGTTCGAATACCTGACTAGGTATTGGTTAGGGCCTTGGGTCTATGTTTGTCTTGATTGTTGAGGTTGTTATTGTTTTTGTTGAGGACGATTAAAATCTATAATGTTGACTGAGGGCAAGAAGTTATTGTTTCTCTTATTATTGCAATTGTTGTTGTTATTGGTAGTGTTTGTATTAGGAGAACTGACAACATTAGGTTTCTTGGGCTGAGTAGTAACACCATCAGTTGTGACCACATGGTTCTTATTAAGGACCTTTGATCCTTGATTATTTCTAGTGGTGTTGGAGTAGCCAGGGTTATTTTGGTTAGGAGTGACTAACCTTCCATTTGCTCTATAAGTCTTACAATCACTATCCATGCTTTCTTGTTCAATTCAAATAGCACCTTCTATCCCCTCTTCGTAGCTCCTTAGTGGGAATTTTTGAACTTCTTCTTTTTCCTCCCTATTGAGGGAGTGGAGGAACAAATCACAAAGCTTCATCTGATCCATATTTGGAGCACTTGCAGAGGAGTAGAGAACCTATTACCACCTTTCAATGAAGTAGGTTGCAGACTCATTGTGCTCTTGTTTGATATGAAGGAATTCTCTAATTCATGTCCTTAAAATTTTGTTCATATCAAAATCCTTAATAAATTCTAACACAAGTTTCTTGAAGTAGTGTACTAAAGCCTTCGGTATCCTGTAGTACCAATCGAGAGCAATAACTTCTATTGTCTTAGGGAAAATATTTACAACAACTTCGTCCCACGGGAGCAGCTCTCGAATGGCCATTATGTAAGCTTTAAAGTGAGTCTTAGGATCACCCTCCCCTTTGAACTTCGGAAGGTCGGGTAAGGGTCTTGGGAGCATGGCTGTCTCAATCAAGAAGTCTAGAGGCTACTTAAAATATTCATAATAGGTCCCCATTGTGTACATTTCAACCATTGAAGATCCTTGTTGGGGAGGTGGAGGCTGCATCGGTTGCTGAAATGGAACAATGTAAATATTATTTGGGGCGTATGACATCCCATGTGGCTATCCATATGGACCTGGGTAAGTGTACATATCCCCCTTGTGGTGAATTAGAGTACATGTGTACATAGGTGGGTTGACTACTTTGATATGGATTCGAAGGCACAAAGCCATGAAATATTACATTTACAGCTAGTATGACAATTGAGATTACACTTCTAGCTGGTACCTGTTATAGATATCCACATGTGGCATGAGGGGACATACCCAAGGTGCCTGTCCCAGTCAACAAATCTCTAGGGTTTTGGAGCACCCGTATAAACTGGAGGATTTTGTGTAGTAGGCACTTGTCCATAATTCTATAGATAGTGGGAAGTTCTTGCTTGCCCTTTGTATGAACTTTGAGAATTTTGGGAAAGCTCTAACTCTTTGAATTTTTCAACAAACACCGAAATGATGTCACCCGTTGAGGGGATGGTGTTTTTTTTAGGTGCTTGTTGTTGAACTTTTTGAGGTTGTTGAGGAGTGTGGTATCCTGCTATGAATTGTTCACTATGTTGCCACCCCTCATTGGTAATGTTTTCTGTTGTTGGAGGGGTATTGTTATTATTTTGAAGTAAGACATCGCCATGTCCTTGCAACCTATCAAAATACTAATTCATATTCCAGAAACATTCTTCACTCCTGGCATATCATGATAAGTAATCCTCATCTAGATGCAGGAGCTAGTCCAATTACATGCTAATGGGTTATCAAAACAATACCCGAGGAGATGAAATTGCTTCCCCAGTGAAATTCATGTTGTTTGAACTTGATTTTTTGTGTGGATATGTCTGTGTGATTTGGTCAAATTCCTCAATACGCATAGAGGAACCAACATTACTTCCTTGAAGAAGAGGATTTTGAGCAGTTAATCAGTTATCTGCCCATGTTGAGAGCGAAGGTGATTCTTATGGTATACCTGTTTGATAGTTGTATATGTCAAAACTCGGGATGGGTCGACCGTACTCATCATATCCCGACATATTTGTGGGTATAAGAATACCTGCAAAATAAAGGATGGACGAAGAAATTGGAAATGCTTAGAGACTAGCTCTCCATGTTAGGTTCACCAATTTGTATGAAATAAAATCAACATGTGACCTTCTTCGCACTCAACTTTCTGAGGTCATGCCGAGACAGCCGATGTAGAATATAAATGGATGTGTATGTGTGGTGATGGTGGATAAGATAATGAGGAAACCTTATATATTCGACACACAATATCAAGATCTATGAGTCTAAGGTAAAGAATTATCTCCTAACCTGTAGTGGTGTGATGGATCGATATGATATAATAGCTGCTCGAAGACTCTAGTCAATATTGAGCTCTACCAAGATTCTATTCACTGGTTGTTGAACACGTGGAAAGTGACCTACGGGAACCTCCTATATATTTCCAGACAAGGTCATGGACGTAAGAACAAGAGGCGTAATGAAACCATAGGGACTATGGATGATTTTATGGTCTAGTCCAGAAAGTCTTAACCTGATCGGCTGTTATGTCCAAAAATGAAAGTTGTGTGATGATATCATGTGGAAGTGGTGATGATCTAAATACTGATGCACACAAACCATTTTCGATGTCTAATCAATTCCAACCCGTTGGGTTGTAGGACTAAAGGATCACAACCAAAAACTCGTGGAGGTTGTGGTCTTGTTATGGTCATGTGTGTAATCGAACCTTGTTGCCAGGAGTAGTCCAATAATCGTAGGCTTGATTAGCTGCAATGTTTAGCGTGTTTAGTTATTCTATTTTCTCAAAGAATGTAGCAGGTGTGCGTAATACTGTCAAATGTAAACTTGTATCAATGCCTATTATCAATTCTGGTCCGTTGGGTTTTGGGACCAAAGGATCAAATTTGTACATCTTTTCTTGTTGTGGGTCATTGATGGTCATTTAGAATGAATTGAAATTATCTTGGTAAAACAAGCTAACTATCAAAGGAAATCTGATCTATAATTTTGGTGTTTTTATATTATATCAGAGAAAAATAATAAAAGAAAACTAATCTAACAAAAGTAAATGTTTTGGATCTTTTTTTTAAGCAATGCATTCTAATCTAATAAACAAACTAAATACAAGTAATCAATTGTATGTAGCTAGTTACTTGTGTGAATATGTAAATCCAACTCTAAGAAAAATAACCTAATTTAATCAAAAACCCTTCAAACACTACTTCAGAGGTGAAGAAAAAATCATAACCCTAAAAGAGCTATTGTTCCCCACAAATTCCCTGGTAATGTCAAAGAGCAATCTTTTAATGATTTGATCTACTTGTAATTTCCTAATTAATTGAAATGAACATCTTTACTACTCTATTTGATATGTAATTGAAACTAATGATTCAGAATTGATAATTTGACAAATTAAGCAACCAAAGAAGTAATTCCAACTTGGACAAGCAAGAGCTTTGGCAAATCTAGTTGTATTTTTGTATGTACCCTCAGTTTGTTCCTTTCTTTCTTGGTGTGTTCATATGAGTCCAAGGGATTGGGAATGCAAGAATAACAGCAAAAGAAGATGCTTGAGCATTGGTAGCTTGAAGGTAGTTTGGTTACAATACAAGTAGAAGAGAGATAACACAAGATATTTGAGCTTGGCTATGCAATTCCTAGCAGGATTGTGGCAACAATGCTATGTAAAATTCACAAAATTCTCAGGCCTTTTTCTTGAAGATAAGCATGGAATATATAAGAATTGGGGTTGGGATGTGCCTTCATGCACAAGGAAAGAAGATGCAGTTCCAACTAACTAAAGCACATGAAAAAATAGAAGAGGGAAGGAGAACCAAGAAATCAAAACTATTTTTAGACCAATTGGTTCACGAATGCATCCTAAAAGTGCAGTTAAGTGAAGCATTGCATGTTAGAAACACACATGACAGAATCTAGAAAAATCATTGAGGATCACTGCCCTACGCAAGGTGGTGGTCCTGGCACTAAATGAAAAAACATGCACATAATGAAGTGGGAAACTGGAAAAAGTGTGGAAAATCTAAGTAAGGACGTCTAGGCTACAAATATACATTGCATATGGGTTTTGGAGCTCGAACATCTTCTGAAAGGACATGAATCATCATTGGGTACTTTTGTAATTGTTTTCTGATAATGTAGCACATGAAATTTTTGGTGCATATAGTGAATATGAATTTCAACATATTCCCTGCATCAAAAATCTTCTTCTAACATCACACATGTCTCTCAATCTCATAGAAGACTTATCTAATCACACATCCCTTGACTTAGAACCTATCCACCCAATTCTAGTACTTCATGACTCATTGAATCCTTTTATTTAATCCTATGAGTTGGATCATTTCCGCCTGAGTCTCGTATTGCAGGAATTATCAAATCTTTGAATTTTCTTCTTGGACTTGGCTCATGTCTTCCCAAGTCTCATATTTTTGGACTTATCAAAATTTTCAATTTTCCCTCTTTACTTGGATTTCATCCTCACAAGTCTCATATTTCAGGACCATTCAACTTTAATAAACATGTATCTCTTTCTTGATGAGTCCATTTCAAATCCTCATCCTCGAACATTCAGCAAACTTTAAAAGCATAAAAAGAGAACAAAAATTCATATTAAAGAACTATTTAAAAGTCGGAAACAACATTGTGCATATAAATAATGTTAAGCATTCCATCTATTGGTAGATATCTTAATCACACCATTATCATATATTCACCTTCTTCACCTATTACGACATAGGTTAACTTTGTTCCTTTTGGGCATTGTGTGTCTCATTTTTGTTATGTTTTTTTACCATTTCATATCTTTTTACCTACGGTTTTGTCTTGAAGATTACTACTAGTAACTCCTCCTTTAAAATAAGCTTTCTCTTTAACTAAAAGAACTAAAATTATTTACCCGGTCCTTTTTTACCACCCATCTCAATCTACGATGTTGAACCCTTGCGTATTACTAGCAATATGAGGCTGAGACTTGGGGGCAGAATGTTCCTTCCCAACATGCACACTATCAACATATAAGGAAAATTTAATTAATCTAAAAATACAAAAAAATATATAAAATCATTACACCTTTCGTCCTTCACATTCTTCGGTGATAAGCCCATACTTCTTATTGGGAATATGAGACTAGGAATGGAGAAATCCCTTACTCACCTACATTTTGTATTTAGTGTTAAGCCCTTTCCTTTTATTGATGGCATGGGGGAACGTGTAGGGGGTCCTTCACAAAAATAAAAAACAATTAACCAATAAATCCTTTCTGAAATCTTAATCAAAGTGCTTAATCAACAAATCCCTAGAAGTAATTTAGTTGCTCATGATAAAGAGAGACAAATTCCTTCAACTAGATTTTGCCAATCAGTATGCCATCTACGAATCTAAGCCGATTCAAAACCTATAAAGTGGAATCAACTTGGAATCGGTAAAATAAAATTGACTAGAGATGAGTTATATTTTTCTCATATGGATCAATATTACACTTTGTGTCGTTTCATCCATTCTCTTCACTTTCATATCACTATTCACCTCATTTTGACATCCTTTTTGGTTCTTTGTTATGAGACCTTGCATCTTCCTAGTTGTGCAAAGCCATGAGTGGAGTGAAACACCCTACCATTTTTATCATCTACATTTCTGCAATGGAATGGAATGATTCTAATTATTTGCACCTATTTTTAAGCAGTGTACCTCTTTTAACAAGTTGTACAATTATAAAAAACATTCAAAAATGTTTCACAAAACTTCAAAAATAATATAATTTTTTTCAAAAATACAAAATATATATATATAGTTCAAAAATCCACAAAAATAGTATAAAACTGTCATAAATCAAAACATTCAAATAATTCTTAACCAAAATTCAACAATTGGATAACACAATTCAATAATTTCTCCTTTTGATGGTGCTCCTCATTGTCATTCCAGATCATCTTTCGATAATAATATTTATTACCCGTGGTGTATATCGATGCTCAAGGAAATCATTTACCCTTTCGTAATATAACTTTACATGGGGCACATTTCGATTTTACATTTTAATCCATTACAGATCAAACTTCAATGGGATCAGACAAGAGTATCTTTTTGAGTATCTAATTATCACACCACTCTTCAGCCTGATCCAATCTTCTCACGTTCTAAGTTATCGCTTGGGGGCATTAAAAATTTTCTATTTCTTAAATTTGGAACACATTTGGAGTGTCATTAGATGTCATTTGTGCACGTTGTGTTGTACTTTTGTAGTTTGTCAATATTGTGACGATACTTTTGTTTCTTTCAGTTTGTTATATCGTTGTACTTTGTTTACCTTTTTGTACACCAATTGCAGGAAAATTTATTTGTATCTCAATTTGTATATAACTTTGGTGTGACTTCTTCTTGTTCATATTGAGTTTGTTTTTAATGTTTCTTTCGTGCTTTCTTGTCACTTGCATGTGTTGTGTTTTCCTCCTAGTTTCTTTTAGCCATAGAGTGTTTTCCTTTTAACTATGTATTCATGTTTGTGTGCATTTGTTTACACTTTCTTTTCCAAACTTTCAAAAATACAAAAAATAAAATATTTCAAAATCCAAAAACATCATATATTTCAAAAATTACAAATTTTTCGAACAAACATTCACTTATCACATAAATCCTATAGTTGGAAAACCCTTGAAGTGAATCTTTCAACATCTCAATACAATCTTAATAAACATCATACCTATATCTACTACCCTAGTTATCATTCTGATCTTACGACTATCACTTTCTTCCCTTTGCATGATATGCTAACTCTTCTTGGGGTAAGTCACAAAATTGTTTTTCCTTTGTGATATAACTTCACCTAGGGAAATTTCAACTTCGATCATTTGCATAATGGATCCAACAAGATTTTCATAAAGAGTCTTTTTAAGTCCACTCTTCTAGCCTGATCCTATTCCCACTTAGGAGCATTTGAATCTAATTAATCATCATTGTGGCATGCATTAGTGGCAGAGTTGATTTTATTCTTTTTCTACTTTGTGTTGAATTGTTGATGTTTACTTTTTGGACCACTTACAAGTAGTGTGATTACATATTGGTTCCTTTATAACCCTGATGCATGCATCTACTTTTTATATTGGGTTTATTTTTTGTTTTAACTTTTCTTTGTTGTGTGTGTTTGGTTACGCACATTTGGGTTAACCATCTTCATTCTTTCATAATCATAGTGACAACTCTATTGTGCAATAACAAAAATAAGGTTACTTTAAATTTATTCTCCAAATTATGCTCATGCTATGAGCACAGTCCTTTTCCATCCTTGTTCCAATCCCTTTTTCCTTCCTATCAAGCGGTTGTCCACCACTTTGTTGCATCATCCACCCACTTAAGGGGGGTCATTCCTCTACTATCCTAATTTCTAGGGCATCATAATGCTTCATTGATTTCTTCTCGCTATTCTACATATGTCTACTATATTTAAAGCATTATCACTTCACAATAGCACTTTAAAGAGGGAAAATGTAGACACCCTAAAGTCACTCACCTATTCCCAATGTTATCCCAGTACATCTTGTTATTCACCCATTTGTGATTAATTGGTTAAATCAATTAATTCATGTACATTGCACCCTTTGGATTAATTAAATTAATCCCTAGTACCCATTTGAGCTAAGTTAATTATCATTTTTAATTAAATGATCAATAAATTAATTAAGTGTGCAAATCCTAGTCAACTTCCACTCAGATTCTCAGTCAACAACCACTTGGACTGCACATCCTCATCCTATTTTACTACACTTCTAAAATCCTAGAAAGGTGGGGGCAATTAATTACATGTATAACCACCTTTATGGATGTAAGTTCTGCAATTCATTCTATTACTGTCCCTAAACTTCTCAAAACTCCTCCAACCTCCTTAGATGTTATTTTTAGCATGTGCATTCAATTATGTTCAACCAAATTCCAAACACTTATACCTGTATAAAATGCAAGCCTACTCTCTATCAAACCCTCTTGGATTTAAGCACAAAAACTTTGTTAAAATTACTCCAACTTCTGTTATTTTGGAAGCAATAGTCCAAGTCAAATATCTATGTTTGTAGAAATTACATCCACATATGGAGGTCATTCAAGAGCACCCACAATTCCATAAGGTTACAAAACTTCTAAGCTCTTACAACCTACTTTAGGTTTGTATTGGAAGGTTACATGAAGGTTTACACTGTGTTTTTTTATCTTTCATTATTGTTACTTTTCTCTGTTTACACCTTGCAATATGATCAAACCTAAGAACTTAGAAAAATGAAACCCTAAGGTTATGGTTGTGTTATTTAATTAGAGGTCAAGTTTACCAAATGAATTCACTTTTTTTGAACTATTATTTTCATTCCCTTTTAAGATTTAATGTATTTCTTATTAACATTCATAAAAAGGATGATATACTGCAGTAGCTAGACATTCTAATTTAATTAACTTTCAACATTAATTACATAAATCAAAATAATGCTTTTCAAAGTGACTATTGATCTAGAAACTATCAAAAACACAAAGGATAATTATGCATATCTAATTCTATGTATATCTTTGGGAGTCTGAGTGATCTGAGTACATGAACATGTTAATCTGGGACTAGAAGTGCTTTGTTATATAAACTGAACATGGTCAAAACCATACAGCTAGGTCCAAAGAATTTGTATGGTCCTAACCCTTTTATATGGTCTTAGACCTGCTTATAATCTTGGTCTATAACTTTTTGATTACTTCACCAACTTAGAACTAAGTTCATTGTGTGTTAGTTTTCTTCACTCACCTTCAGATTGTCTTTGTAAGCTTTCCTCAAACCCTAGAACCCTTGTAGTGTAAGGAGTTCCTACAAAACAAAGTTAGGTGGGTTGTGGGCACCCTTATACACTTCTAATGTCTCTACTACTCCAAATAAGAATCAAATTGCATGTCATTCTCCTAACATGTGATATGTACTATAGTGCAATCAGACTTGACAGTTGTGCTTTGACAATGCTTCAACTTGAGTTTCACACTTTCTCAAATACTTGGGAAGGGTCACTTTGCTTTCTTGTAGAGAGAATATGGAGACTCCTAAACCTAAAATGATACTTCAAAATTATAGAGGGTGATACCATAATTGATCTGCATGAGTTATTTCACAATTTAGGGGTCTTAAAGTGCTTTTTTTGCTTGCTTTTACATGAGGAGTTCTTTAAGTGCTAGGTTACTAAATGAGGTATGATTTTCTTTCTTATATATGTTTCTAAGGGTCATTATGTCATGAAAGGTTGAACAAGGGGGGATATTATTACATATCAATACGATAGAATTGAAAGTTTTAGTGCACAATATGTCGGTCCAAAAATGTACGGTACAGTCGACTTGTATATTTATACAAACTGATAGAAATGATAGTTTTGACTAGGAGGGAAAAGTTGTTTTTGACGTAATGGGTCAGGGAATGGATGTTCCTAAATGTGTTTTAAGTTGTTAAACCTCATAAGATGACTACATAGAGGTATTCAAAGATAGTATTTTAAATGAAGATCTATCAAGGGTTTTTAAACAAGAGTAAGGAGAGTGTATTTGACATGCAAGTGTGTAATGTCAAGATCAACAATGTTAAAGGATAGATCTCCAAATTTGAGTGTTTATAGGTGACAATCCTCCTCATATAAAATTAAATATGAGTCACCAAGTCATAAGCATTAGAGATAAAAAAAAATTATATCTTTGAATTTATCAAATGAGGGGTTCTTAATACCATCGTCATGGATTATTTTTGCACATTGAAACAAAAAAAATCAAAATTCCAATAGTAATAAATTTAGAATTTAGTTCCCCCATTGAGATATGAGAAAAATGCAAAAAAGGGCTTTGCGAGTAAATAGATTTGGTAGAGAAGAAATAAATTCTCAAGGGGAAAGATAAAGGTCTCATTATTAAAATCATTTCCACAGAAAATTAGGGTTTTTCATTGAGACAAAAGAGTTGGAAAACCTACAATCGAGAGATTGAGTAGAAACAATCATGAAAAAGAGGATCTTGGAAGCTAAGAGTTTGGGGGAAAGGGGTAAAATAAGAATTCCAATCAAGTGAAGATCATATTTTTCTGAAAGGATGGACACAATAAACATAGTGAGTAACTCTGAAAAAGGAGAGGTTACTTGGGAAGAAAAAATGTTTGTGATATAAGAGGTTATGATCAAGCACATTGTTAATAGAAGAGGTAAGGCTCAAAAGTCAAGGAAGAAGAAAAACGAGGAGGCAAAAATGTCCGCCAAAAGATGGAATATTGAAGAACGAATGAGGCAATAGGAATAAATTAGGAAGAGACAAGGAATATGATGAGAGGATTCCCATAATGGAATATCCAGACACAACCCCTACTAAAGAGTCATTGGAAACCAATACTGAGTAGTTCAAAAAATATTAATACAATCATAACTAATATAAGTACCAAAATAATATAGTGAAAGAGTTCAGGCAGATATTGTCTATCCAAAAATGACATAGGAATATTTTCATTAGATTGAGATTGAGAGTCTCAACAATATTCCATACTTGTGGAACCTGACATAATTGATAAAGTTGTTAGCCATAAAGGTTTATGCAAAGGGAGATTTCAAATTCTTCTCATGGAAGTTCTATACCCAAATTTAAGGATAAAGGTTATAAAAGGAAGATAAATATCACTAAGTACATAGTAGATGAGCTTAACCATACGATTGAGAAGGTGCATAAAAATGGAGGAGAGTTCAAATGGGGAAACTCTTTGGTGTTAATTTTGTTTGATGAGCTAGGTATTCCTAGAGAAAAAAAGTTTGTAAAGATTGGGACCATGTGAGGAGGAAAGATATCGTGGAAACAAAAAGAAATTGTGGGGGGAACAAATACAATAGTGGGAACACACTAACATGTAAGATAAAGGGAGATATGAAGGATATCATAATCATGACATGATAATTCTACAAAGACAATGCCTATTGTTGTTGAGGAGATATTAAAATCAATACAAGACACATTTGAATAAGATAGTGAATAAGAGCATAGTCATGAAAAAATACTTCACAAAGTAAATTGGTGAAGGGAGAAAATGACGTTCATATAGAGGATGGAGGTACAACATGAGAGAAGGGAGAAGAGTTTACAAAATAATGTGTTTAATCATCAAAGGATGAGGATGTTAAAATATTTAAAAGTTTGAAGAGAATTATAGTACAGTGCCAATATTTACTGAGGAAGAACATCAAAATTATCCTGCATTCGAACGAAGAAAAATTACAAAAATGCCAAGAAAATATGAGGAGATAATATGCATGATAACCAGGATAAATTTGTGGGAGTAGAAGGATCCAAAAGGTAAATGTTAGGAATATTCTAAAGATGTGTTGGATCATAGAAATAAATGAAAAAACATATAATAGTTATTTTTTTGGTACTTTGCATCAAAAATATTTTTAATATTACATTCTATTTTAGCTTATTAAAAACATAATAAGGGTATCGATGGACATTGCTTTTATTGTCTTATGTAAACAATGAGGGTGATAAAATTTTAATAACTTGCCAAAAAAGTTCATTGATAAAATATTCCTAAGAGAGTGCACCTACAAGATTTAAAAATGATTATGATTAATAAATTATAGTCACAAAGAAAGTATATAGCAATCAAATGATCATCATAAACCACTAAATAACAATATTACTCTAGCCATCATAATGTAAATGTTATAAATCAATAGGCATATTTTTTTATACATGAATAAGGGTTGTAGGGGTCCCTTTCCTAGTGTAGAAACAAAAAAAAAAAAGGAAATTAAGAATGATAATAATATGTAATACTACATGGATCAAAAAAGGCTAAGAGACTCGAAGGGAAAAAAATTGGATTGGGCATTCAAAGTCTACCTAAAGTTATAGGAGACCACATACTATAAAATCCATTGATAAAAAACCCTATGAAGCAATCAATTTCATTTTCCTATGAGAAAGGAGGGTATCCATAGTCCATTTAGAACTCTCACTAATAATATTCAAAACATCAATTTTCAAGCATTCAACTTCTTATTTTTGACCTCTATACTTTGAATATTCATAATTAGGTTTAGACAACAAGGACTCTGATTGGGAGATGCCCAAAGAATTGGTAGAAGTTTCTAGAGTAGCCAAGTCATCATCCTCAAGCTATAAAGGAAAAATATCTGATGCAACCTAGAATTCACCAATAAAAGCCCACACACATTGGCACATCACTTAGCCTAGACTGTGCGCTCACCTGAAGTGCGCAAATGTACTAGGCCCCTCTTTAGGGTTGTTCTTGCAAGATGTTATCATGATGAAGACTTTAAGCATTAATATCTATGGCTATTATATCATTCTATAGTACATATTCAGATCTAGATTTAGAGAATAACAGACTTAAAAGATAACCATGATGAAATCAAACATGCAAGAACCAATTATACTCAGGGTTTGAAAATTTGATGTAGCTAACACATTCTATTTCATTTAAACATGATAAATACACATAATCTTATTACAATAGATAACACCATAGTGTATGTATGCATAAGATTTGGCAGCATGAATTCACAATTACTCAGTCCTCGCATCCTCTCTTATGCTACATAGTTCACTACATATTTATAAGGGTGGGGACTTTCCCTTCACCACTTATCTAATCCCAAAATAGGTCACATGCTATTATTAGCCACACGCTATTATAAAAATAGCCACACATGCAAGTGCACTAACGATAGACTTCAATTAATTAACTACTAGTTCACAACTCTATCTTTAGCCCGTATCTATACAAATTGCTTCGTAGACGATCCTCCAAAAATAGCCAATGCATGTCGTGTAAGTCTCTAACCAGTTTGTGTGTTCCACACACCATGTTCCAAAAATAGATCCTCATTGTGAAAATGGTTAAGTCTTGAATATGTCTTTGTTCCCAGCGCGTGATTCTTTTTTGATCCTCTCGTGCTTTTGAATGTGCTCTGCTCTTCCCACCCAAACCTTCTGTATGTTCTTTGCTAAGTGTCATACTTTAACGGATCAACATTACCTAACACTAGTTGCATACCTCCCCAGAAATGGTTTTCTCCAAAAAGAATCAAGGAATGTGAATAAAGAGATAGAAATAATTTTGATGAATAAAAGAATGTCATTACCCTACAGTATCTTCTGCTTCAACTTGAAGAATCAATTCTGGATATTCTTCTTTTATTATGCCTCTAAAGTCTACCAATCATTGACAACAACCTCTACCTTTTCTGGAATATCCACTACAATTGAATCTAACTCATCTTTTGCAATCTCTCATTTCTCATTCGGCAATACCAACACAATAATGGGCATGGCAATCATTCTTCCTTATAATAATTCCATATTTTGTGTGATGAGTTTCCCAAGCTCATCTAGCCTTTCCTTGTGTGGCTCTTCTGCTACTGTAAGGGCCTCATGCTTCTACTTGACAAGCACTAATTTTTTTGCACGACCCAATGTTTTATCTTTCATGGCCTTCAGGAATTCATTGTCCACCAAAATGGTCCTAGTTCTTGTAATGGCTTCTGGTGCTGTACAAATATTCAGCGCTTGATATACTTTATTCATTTCCTCCTACAAGCTCTGAAGCAACCCATCATATGATGCAATCTTCCACATCACTGAAGCCTTTTCCTGCTCTGTTTCCTATAGTGGATCCTTTGGTTCTGGCATGCGTAGAGGTTCATCTTCAAGCACTAAATCTACCAAGGTACTTACATAATGCATTGTTGAAGGAAACGTCTTGGGTACCTTTGGCTCTAAGTGTGGCTTTTCTTTCATGATATTGTCCCTAACTTCCTCTTCCATGCTGATGAAAATAGCGTTCTTCTTCTGTGCCAAGTATTTTTCTTGCTTTACGTGCACTATTTCTACATCCTTAGTATTGATCTCCTCTCATAGTGCCCTAATTGTTGCATCCTAATCCATATTCTGCCTTGCCACCTCTGTCAAGACTTTCACCAAATAATTGATCACTTGTTCATCTGACATAACAGTAGGGTTGACTGTTATGTGTATGGCTTGAGGTGTCTTCTTCAATATCCTTGATACACATGACTCCTCACACACATAAAATTTTGGTTCATCCATGTGTGTGTGCATCAACCAGGATAGTTGCTTCCATGTGCGCACAGTTTTCATATCTTTGTCCATCAACTCCCATCAATACAACTCCTTTTTTGTCATTGTGCTTTAAAAATGAGCACAGAAAATTTTACATGTGTCATCGGAGGATCCCATGACTAGTGGAGCATACTCTCCACTTGTTCTCTTTGATTTTGGCCCATGAGGAACTTGGGTTTCAAGATTTGGAGCTTGTTTTGTTGTACCCTGAGAAGTCTCGGTCTCTATCTCATCTGCTTCCTTTTCTCCCTCTTCTCCATCCTTCATGTATTTTTCCTTTGGTTCTTCCATGTCCTTTGGAGGTGTAGGGGAATTGGGCATGCTTTCCTCAGGATTTTCCACTTCCTTGTTCAGCTTCAAATTCCTTATTCTCTTCTTAGTTATCTCCTTCTGTGGAGAGATTTGAGGTGATCTAGGAACTGATTACGGAGCAGCACCTCGGGTATTTGTTCTCCTGAATACTCTTTTGAAGCGGGTACTCTCCTTGTATTGCATCCAGGTCCTCATCATCCCCTACTTTTAGCTAGGGTGGAGTAGTCACGCGCTCAAATTATTCCCTATTTGGAGGTTGTCTTCTACATCTATACTCCAAACCACCACTATCTTCATGCCCCTCTTCTTACATATCTACTTGTATTGTCTTTGTGGGCTTATGCACTGGAACATTATCCATTGTATGCTTACCTTTTGATGGCCCTGGGAGAGTGAACTCATTCTCCACATACTTAGTGTTATCTAGCTTGGTCTTGAGTTAAAGGTACACAAGCACTACTCTGGTGTCCCCAACTACCAAGCTTACAGGTTTCATACTTATAATGTCTAAGAGGAGCCTCTCAATGTAGGCATTCCACCCTAGATATACATATTTCTTTCTTAAAGTGTGGTATTTGTAATCTACTTTGTCTACATTAAAGGTTAGGTGGCATGCATCTGAAAACCTATAAACCAATGCCTAGAAATATCTTACTGTGAAGGCATATGAGAGTTTGCACCATGGGCTCCAAGCCCCATCCTTCATCATAAATCATGCGATGCAAAAAATGTTGGTAGACTGCAAAATGAATTGCCTTACCCACCACCGAAGGCGACTCCTTGGGTACGTGTCACTCTTCTTCGAGTGACATGTGGAGTCTATCATACCACATCTCTTCCCTCTACTTGAATGGTCCACTCATTGATCCATCACACAAATACTTGCCAAATCTTTTTGTAGGTGATTTGTGTTTCGTAGGGTACTCCAAAATTTTCTCCTTTGTCCCATTGGGCACTACAATCTCCATAAACACTAAAGATAATAAAATAGCGCCAAAACTTATTCTGTCACTTGTCCCTACTTCTTCAATGATTGTCTTTTCTATGTAATATGTGATATTGTAGACGACTCCTTGAGACATCTTCTTTGCAACATACAACCACATTGTGTTTACCTACAACCATCTTTCTTGGTCATTCAGCTTTGTTACAAGATGTGCAGCTGCTTGCACTACTAGGTACTTCTTTAATTTTTCATTGTCCATGCCACACGGACCTTTGGTATACCCCAACTCCTTCCTTGTCTCCAAGATTGCAGCCTTATCAATCAAATCACTCTTCCAATCCGCTCTTGAGGCCCTTAGTCCTGTCATTGTTGAAATTAAGGCATATGTGATTCTAACCCTCCGTCTGATGAAGTAGAATAAGTCCTAATGGACTCTACTCATCAACCATCGATACAATGGTTCATACTTCCCAAAGTACGGTAGCTTGTACAACTAGTAAAATCCAATCTGCTTCAATAACTTCTCACCAGCATCATCATATATTGGCATATCTTCTATTGTGCGATTGTTTATTTTAGTGCTCAATAATGCATTGAGGTCCTTCTTGTTATTTGATGTACGATGGTTGTAATCATTGATTTTACATTGATGGACATGGGAATCCCATTCTTTCCCCGCGATCACACCCTTTGGATACTGCATTTCTGAGAAATTACTCTCGGGAGCAATTTCTTCTTCCACTTCGACCTTTTTATTCCCTTTTACTCCTGTTGCGGGTGATTTCTTCGGTGCTATCTGAAAAATATATCTTTTCTTCACTCTGTAATCAAGAAATTTGAAACCCTAGTTCAAATCTTTGTGCCCTAGTGGAAATCATGTGCCCTAGCTTATTTGTAACACATATGCTTTGCTCAAACCATTCACTAATGGGAACACAAGCTTTTCCTTTACACAAACCTTCTCTCCACGTCTGGTTTCACACTCTTCGTACCTCAACACGATTGCTTGGCTCGTTCACACTTATCCCTTTACAAAATCTCTTAATTACAGTGGTAAAAATGAACTTGCATCCCATCCTTATATAGATTTTCAAAAAGTTAGTGCATTTATTGTTCCTCCATCTACCAACAATCCTCTCATTAATTGTCCATTTTTTTCTTTCTGAAGGGTACATCTTCGCGCCCAAGCTATAACATTCTAGCACACCCTCATACCTTTTGACTGTAGACTTCTCTTCAGCGTGCTTACATGCACCTAAGTACCTTGTCACTACGCCTTCCCTTGGTAGTTTCCATGGCCTCTTCTTACCTCGTGTTATACTTGTTTCTTTATTCATCTCTATCTATTGTCCTCATTTCCAGAGCAATATTTTCAATTATCCAACTTTAATAGCACATGTAGCAGTTTTATCCTTTCATGCAAACTTATTTTCAATAGTCTTGTACCTGGATATCAATAACCTAACCCACACTAAGGGTATGTACAGTCCTCTGCGCATAAAAATTCTTCAAAACAAGAATTTGTTCTATATGCCCAAAGTACCGCAAATACTTTAGCATCCCAATCCTTTCTTCTAACATCACATATTTTTGTCAATGTCTAGCTCAAAATTTTTTTGAATGCATCAGCAGTTCCATTTGCTTGAGGATGATAGGGTGTAGTCTTATGGTGTGCAATCATGAATTCGTCTAATAAAATGTTGATTGTCTCATTCAGAAAATGTGCACCCCTATCACTAGTCAAAATTAAAGGACATCCATGCCTTGTAATAATATTCTCCCATAGAAACATGGATATTGTAGTTTTTGTACAATCCTTTGTAGGTGTTATTTCTGCTAACCTTGTCAGATAGTCTGTGCAAATGATGATATAGCGTGATCCAGTTCTGCGTGTGGCTGGTGAAATAGGACCCACAAAATCTGTAGCCCATTTCTCAAATAGTTCTGCACTAAGAATAGGCCTTAATGGCATCTCATCTCATTGACCTGGTTTCCCAAGATGTTGAGAATTATCACATTCCTTAAAAAATTCTTTACAATCTTTATACAAGGTCTCCCACCATAATCTAGCGAGTAGAATCTTGCATGCAGTGGAATCACCTACATAGTGGCCACTTGTAATACCACCATGAGCTTCCTTCATGATGTCTTTTTGTTTATGTTCCAGTACAAAACAACACAATACTTCATCCCTTCCTAATTTGTACAGGTCATCGCTAATCAACATATAGGGTTTCGCGCCTATAGCAAGTTGTTTATTCTCGAAGGATTTCATTCCTTCTGGTGTCATGTATGTCCGTAGAAATACAACAATGTCCTCTAATTATGATGGTGCACATTGTAACCTATATAACTGGGCATTTGACATGGTATATTCAATTACATTTGCTTCTTCTCCTAACTGTATTCTAGATAAATGGTCCGGTCTAGAATTACTTTTCCCTGGTTTTACCATAACTATGAAGTCAAATTATTGAAATAAGAGTACCCATCTGCATATGTGCCCTTGTAAAATGGGTTTGTTTACCAAATACTTTAATGCCATGTGAAATGTATAGAAGACAATTGGTGTAGCTAACAGGTACTATCTGAATTTATGTAGCACATAGATCATTGAGAAAGATTCATGCTCTGTAGTTGTGTAGTTCTATTCTGTAGGAGTTAGCTTTCTACTAGTAAAACAGATAGGTTGATCTATAATACCTTCTCCAGGATGAGCCAATATTGTGCCAATGGTCATGCCAGAGGCATCTACATGTACATGAAATGGTTGGTCCCACGAAGTAAAATGCAAAATAGGTACGGTAGTAAGTTTCTCTTTTATTGTTTTGAATGCACGCTACTTCAGTTCTAGCCAATAGAACATACCCTTCCCTTTTAGTAAATCCTACAATTGTGTAGCAACTTTGGCATATCCTTTAATAAAATTCCTGTAATATCCTGTATGACCCAAAAATCCATGCACCTCACTCTGACTGGTAGGCTCTTTTAGGCCTATAATGACTGTGACCTTAGCTGGATACACTAACAAACCTTCCTTGTAGATTATGTTTCCTAACAGTATCCCAAATGGTGCAGTAAATATGAACTTCTTGATGTTTAAAGAGATACTCAACTCTCTACATATTTCAAACACTAAGCATAGATTATCACAATGATCCTTAACTAATCCATACACCGTCCAATCATTCAAATAAACCTGTAAGAAGTTGTGAATAAACTCCTTGAACGCTTGAACAACTATGCACAAAAATATAGTAGGCACATTTTTCAGACCAAAAGGCATCACAGTATAGGTGAAGCTACCCCATTCATTAGTAAAAGTAGTCTTTTCCTTATCCTCCTGGTAAATCCTAACCTGATGATACCTAGAGAACCCATCTGTAAATGAATAAATTTTGCGCCCTGTAACGCCTACTAGTATTTCCTTAGTGAATGGCATAGGAAAGGGATCAGTCACACATACAACATTCAGCTCCCTGTAGTCTACACAGATCCTAATTTTTCCATCCTTCTTGATACTGATCACCATTGGACTAAGCCATTTTGACTCATTGAGGGGCTTGATAATCCCAGACTTCAACATTTTGTCAATCTCTTCTTTGACCTTTTTGTGCAAGTTGGGGTTCATCCTGTAGGGTCTCTTTCTAACTAGGTGTGCACCCTCCTTAAGATTTATCCTCATCTCCCCTAATGATTCATGCACACCTTTAAGTTCATGGTACCGTAAAAGGGTTAAGTCTTGATAATCCCATAGTAGCTCTATAATTTTTGTAACTTCAGATTCTGACCAATAGTCTCCAATTATGGATTCTTTAGGCTCAGCATCCGATTCAATATTCACCTTCTTTTTCTTTAGAGGTTTTTTATAGGTGCATGTGGTCTTATCTGCACTATCTAACACCTCACGCCTACCTATTGAATGGTTTATAGCCAGATCTTCTACTTCTTCGTCATCCACTAAATAGACCATTTTTCCTATTTATTTTTCAAGGCAAGCATGTTGAATTAGTGTGGAATCCTCCTCTATCTCTTCAACAAGATGCACTCCTGATTTTCCTTCATCCAATAAATCTTGAAGGAGTTCTTCAGACTTGGCACTATGCCCCATAGTTAAGCACTTTATGAATTTTAAGGATTCTTCCATCATAGGCTAGTTAGAGAAGAAGTCCAATGTATGGGCCATTCCTATAATTAATTCCTACCAATTTCCAGTCTCTCTATGGATTTCTGCATAGACATACTAAACATGTAAATAACCCTGTAAATTGGTATAAAAATTGTGTACCTAGAGAGAAGGTGGTAAAGCTTCATGGCCCTCTATCTAGAGTCACTCACACTTCTGAATGTGGTGTTGAACAGGTTGATTATAATGATAATTGTAGATTTGAGTAGGTGCATTATTCCTAAAGAACCTAGTAGCAAGAGCAATCCTAATTTCATTCCATCATACAAGATTATCCTTGTGGACCATCCACCAGCGCGTTGTTGTGCCACATAGTTTATAAGCTAGCATATTCCTTCTTTCTAGTGGGTCTATCCATTGTTCCTCCATAACACGTAGGAACACCATAGGATCTCCTTCTCTAGTGTAACAAGGTACCAAGTTGTTACCTATTCTCCTGAAATAACGTGGTTTTTTTCCCTTAGGAAATATTCTCTTTACTTCATGCCCTACCAACTCATAAGTGTTCTGAGCCCAATTATCACAAGCAACATTGGTAGTATCACGTATATACTGTGCATCCTCCCACTAAAGGATTCCTTCTTTACATGGCTCAAGCACCTTTGAATCGTGGATGGCACGTACATAAATTCTATTTAGGTCTTCTTCACTCAAAGGCTCAACATAGGGCACATATTTTCCATCTGTTAAAGGGATAATAACTCTTTCCTCCTTGTTTTCAAAGCTGATATAACCCTTGTTGAAGTGAATATCAGCATTATTTGCATAACACCAAGGATGCCCCAATAGAGTTGGGAATATATCTGACTCTTTCAGCGTTAGAACCTCAAAATCTTCATTGAAGTTGGATCTTTGTATGATAATGAATGCATCTTTTAAAACTCCGATGGGAGTGGCCTTAGTCCAATTAGCCATGAACAATACATTAGAGGATGCCTGTAATAGGGGCCTGCCTATTTATACCCATGCATCTAAGGTAAGAACATTGACTTTTGTACCTTTATCAATCAATAAATTACTCAATAACCATCCATCCACAACATCATTCAGAGTGATTTCCTTATCATAATCTAGGCTATGTGGGGGAATATTTTCATGCAGGATTTGTCATCCAATCTCAGTATTTGCACAAGGAGTATTTCCTTTTAACCAATTCCCCAACAGTGGAATGATATTCTCCTGGCACAAAAATTTGCACACTTCTCTTAATTAATCCAAATCAATTTGAACTATTTCTGATGCTTTCTTTTGCTCCATCTTCTGGGATTACTCCTTTAAATATTGTATTTCACCCTAAATATTCTTGAGTACCCCATGAATTCATAGTAAACCTCCTTTTAATGGGTGGGATCTGGGTACTACGCATGTAAAACCTCCTCCTTAGTGATGGTAGGATTTTGTTGTAATGCTTCTCTAACGCGTGCCACCTCAATGCAGGTCATGATATTTACTTGCAATGCCTCAGAATTTGCTTCCAACTTTGGCATCCACTGATTTTCCACAGTGCATTATATCCTAACCATTCCTACACCTTTTCCCTGACCGCCTTTGAACCCCCCTTCATTCCAATCATAGCATGCCTGATTTTGATCCCAATCCTGATGCTTGTTCTTTTATTTAGAGTTAAATGAAACTCCTATCTATCCTACACCAATATCTATAGCATCATGGATCTGAAAAATCAGTCAACATTCTTCTGTATCATGATTCATGGACTTACATTTTTGCAGTAGCTTGAAATGTTCTTCCTTATCACACGTTGTAGTAGTGGGCAGTGGCTAGCATCATGGTTTAAATGGAAAATGTCACAATCCAAAAATAATGAGCACACTAATCTGTGGGGACAACTATCTTTAGTGTGACCTTCCACTTTGCAATTTGTGCACCAACTTCTTGTGCACGTCTCATGTGCTGAATTTTCTGATAGTTTCACCAACTGCTTTGCCATAGTTGTAATTTTTGCTTCTAGCAATGGGCTTACCGCAATGTTTATGCTTCTAGCTACCTAAGTGCATAAGGCTACTTCAAGAGCTTCACATGGATCAATGTATGTCTTATGTGATAACACCTTTCTAAAAGGTGTAATCAGGCCTCCAATAAACCATTATGCATGTTGGCTTGCATGAATATCATAAGACAACTTAGATAATGGTGTTTTTAAATGAGCATCATACTCTTTGACACTCTCAGTAGTGCTTTGCTTAGTATTCTTGAACACACTTATACTCTTCTGCTCGAACTTATGGATGTGAAACTCGTTAAGGAAAGCATCTTTTAAAGTTATATAATCTACGAAATTTTGATCAGGGTCAAACTTTTTGTACCAGCTATGTGCGAGTCCTTGTAACGTAGTAACAAATTGTCTTGCCCTACGCTCAAAAGTCATTATTCCTTTTGTGTGCCACAATATTTCACACATATGCACATGTTTAACAGCATCTTCTATGCCCCTATACTCTGGAAGAAGAAGACACATCTCCATGTAAATATTATGGGGTTGGTGTGGACCTTACCCACCTAATCAAAAACCTCATGTGTTTCCTCTACCTCCAGAACCACCAAATCCACCGGAGCTAGAGCCACCTCTACCTCTTGATCCTGAAACTTTAGCTAGTCTCGGACCAGAGGATGTACTTCCCTGTCTCCCAGCAATAGTACTAAACTGTACCCTGACGGTTTGCAAAGCGTTGTTACTTCCAAAAGAGAGTCCAAAAATCTACGCGCCTAAATTATGTGCAGATGATATACCTAAAAAGGTAATTCCATATAAAAATGAAGTTATTTTTGCTTCCATTGTTGTGCCTCTTATAAGACTCACTCCTACTCTCCCACTTATTGATCTAACTTGCTGACTGTTTTTTATACTAGGTCCTAGAAAACCAAGTGCAAGGGAAAGGTTTCCAAGTGGATTCAGATGAGCACCTATGGCCCAGGAAGTTTCTGCTAGCTCACTTCTATGTGAGGCTGAGGAGGGTTCCCTATCATACTTTCCCAAATGGGTGAGTTCATGAGGCTCGGGTTCCATGTCTTTTGCGTGAACTTAAACTCCTTCCCAAACTATCTTTCTCCACAATTTCATTTTCTCTGCAACCTCCCACTACTTCTATACCACCCTCTCGCATGCCTCATTATACTTAAGCCTCCTTTCCTCTCTCTACCTTTCTGCCACTAGGTCTGCCATCTTTCACCAAACTTGCTCCTTCCCCCACGTGTGGTGGGGTTTAGTTAGCCATTGGTTTTCTATCCAAATTCAAAGTTACCATTAGGATCTTGATCCCTACCGGAATTCCTTATAGGTAATTTCCTTTGGGATATCATAAAAACTGGAAGTCAGCTACCTCTAGGCATTAATAAGTGGAAATTGATTACTCCAAGATATAAATGTTCACAACACCACAGAACCACGTATACATTACCGCAATCAAAATAAAATTAGCATCATAAAGGGTCTAAAATTATTCCTGCATCTAGACAAGTGTGTGATACCTCCAATTCTATTTAGATGCATAAGCAATTAGCCACTCGTACAATTATACTGGAAAGATAGTGAGTGATATCTCATATAAATTTTCATACAAATTCTATTCCACCCCATACACATTCGCTTAAACTCAGATCCAGATGTCTGAACCTTCCATGTGTATTATTCTGCTGCATCATTTATCCATTCCTCAACACTTATTAGAGTCAGCTGGTATGTCTTCATTGTGAACCATCCTGAAAAACAAACTAAAAAGGAAGGTCCTGGCAATGGAACTAATGATGCATAGCCTATAATTCACCAGTAAAAGCCCACGAACGTGATGACACATCACTCAACCTAGACTGATCGCTCTCCTGAAGTGTGTAAAGGTACCATGCTCCTCTTTAGGGTTGTTGTTGCAGGATGTTAGCATGATGAAGACTTGAAGCACTCATATCTATGGTTATTATATCATTCTACAATACATATTTAGATCTAGATCTAGAGAATAAACAACTTAAAAGATAACCGTGATGAAATCAAATATGCAATAACCAATTATACTCAGGGTTTGACACTCTAATTCAGCTAACACATTCCATTGCATTTAAACATGATAAATAGATAGAAGCTTATTACAATAGATAACACTATAGTCTATGTGTGCATCAGATTTGGCACCATAACCTCACAATAACTCAATCCTCGCATCCTCTCTTATGCTACACAGTTCACTACATATTTATAAGGGTGGGTACTTTCCCTTCACCGCTTATCTAATCCCAAAATAGGTCACATGCTATTATTGTCCACACCCCGTAACAAAAATATCCACACATGCAAGTGCACTAATGATAGACTTCTTCTAGTTAACTGTCAGTTCACAACTCTATCTTTAGCCCACATCCATACAAAGCGTTTCGTAGTTGATCCTCCAAAAATAGCCAATGCGTGTCACACAAGTCTCTAACCGTTTTGTGTGTTCTGCATGCCATGTTCTAAAAATATATCCTCATCATGAAAATGGATAAGTCTCGAATCTGTCTCTTTTCCTAGCGTGTGATTCCTTTTCAATCCTCCTATGCTTTTGAATGCACTCTACTCTTCCCATATGAACCTTTTGTATGTTCTTTTCTAAGTGTCATACTTTAACTAATCAACAATATCATTACCAACCTGAGAATCAATATTGATCATCTGAGCATCCATTATAGTGTCATCTACAACAACTGAGACTAGATTAAGACCTAAAATACTCAAGGAATTCAAAATAACTTGTTTTAAAGGTTGAAAACCATTCATGTTGGAAACAACCCATGTACTTCGAGATAAGTGTCTTGCAGAAATTTTCACAAGGGTAGAAGGGATTAGCCACATTTAAACACTCCTTGAATATCAGCCAGGCCAAAAATCTACCTCTGAATGCCTAGGCATGGTCTGAAAACTGAGGATTAGGATATCCCACCATCTCACTACCCATTCTATGGTTTTATTTTCTAGACTTTGATTTTTTATTATATGTTTCCTAATGCCAAAATCACCGACCCCCATATAGGTAGTCCATCAATAAGCATATATTTAACATCAACATAAAATACATTTTTAGTCACTATCAAATCTTACTTATTATAAAAATTGTTCAAACTCATTGATTAAAATTTTAGTGTCAATTATCATATTTATTCACATAACATTGATTATAGTCATCAACATTTTAATTATCATCATAATTACCATTTTCAAAGTCTTCATCATTAAAATAATCATCTTTTTCTTGATTGGCCTTCTTTTCCGTGTAACTTATTTCCTAGAACCATATAGGTTTGATAAAAAAATTCAAATTCAGTTTTCTTAATACTCATACTCAAACTTTATCTATTTTCTTTTTTTAGATGTAAAACATAAAGATATAATTAACAAAATATAAGTTACTTGTAAGGAATTTTTATGTGTCAATGAACTACATAAGGGAATCCCAATCATCTCTCATCAATATCTCAAAGTGTTATTTTGGTGGCACCATATGTTTAATTTTTTTAATAGGAAAACAAATCTTTAATAAAACATTAAGAATAAACCAAGAACCAAAAAATACAAGTACCAAATTAAAGTTGTTGGATATTCTCTAGAAGCAATATAAATACCATAAGACATATACCTATATACATGCAATACTATAAATCAATGGATGCTTCAATTAAATCATTAAACAAATTTAGATCATATGTAGTAAGACTACCTCTTCATATCCATATCTCTTGCTTAATTATGCCATATAACAATAACTCTCTTCCACGATGATATCTCAACCATTAGCTCTGTATAATATTATATACATAAAACAAACTCTGGTGTTGAGGTTTGGATATTTTTTATATTAAAGAATATGTCTTCTTAAGATAAGAGTGTATTGTTAATAACATAAGTTAATCAAGTCAAAATTTTGATTGATACTCTTCTCTACAAATAACATGTAGATAAGTGTGTAACAATTTGGACATACACATATGTATAAATTAATATGCACTTGTATTATACACTTCATAGATAAATCACATGTGTGTACATCATTATCCATACTTATCTATAATGGCTTATTTATAAGTCACTTATAAATAATAATATATTTAGTAATTATCCTTAAAATAGAATTTTTTTATTTTGAGTTTTTATCTCTAAAATTAGATATCCCTTCTTATCCTAAACTTATATATGTATCTATATAAGAAGCTAGAGGGTTTAGGTAAAGGGAGATCTAAAGGTTCAATGTAATATTCCTATGAGGAGGGCCATTGGCCCTTCCTCACATAAGAGTTTTATATGGGAAAGGTAAAAAATTAGTGGATTAACACAGAAAACACTTACTCAATGGGTCAATGCTACAAAAAAAAGTGCAACAAAAAATGAAATGCCATATCCTGGAGAAAGGAACAAAAAAATTCATGGGACCGAATCAAGTCCAATAATGTATTGATCTTTGGGCTGAATTATGGGTATTTAAGTATCCTAGAAATTCTTGGTAGAAGTATACCATTCCAAATAAATATTTACATAAAGAAGGACCATAAGGGAAATTCAAATTCCAAAAAGGAGTAAGGGAAAAGGAAAATAGGACACATGAAATTTGCAAAGAGGGCACAAATACAATTAGACAAATAAAACATGTGTATTAACTTCTTCATCCTCTTAGCACCTCACAGAGAATTATCTCTACATTGAGGATCATTATCGGAGAGAAATAACATATCTATAATTTTCAAGGACCATCCATTGAGTATTTTATATAGCCAAATCCAAATTTAAATATGTCAAAATTACATTATGTGAAATGTCAAATTCTTTAAATTAAAGACAATTATTTGTGCACATCATTTTATGCAATTTTAAATAAAAAGGTGAATTACATGTGGCTTGATCCCTCTTTGGAGTATTAGTATGCACTAAATATAAATCATGTTACTAGGGGTATGGTGAGGTTGTCCAAGCCAAAACAATAACCCCTTTTTTAGGGATCCTTGTGGTCTTTAAAGCACAATTAGGTTTTGGAAAGAGTAGATCAAAAATAAACATCATCTCACAAGATCAAGGTATGTGCATGGAAATGGGGGACCAAAAGGGGGTCAAAAGTGGCCACTCTTTCTTGAAATCAGGAAAAACTTGATTTCAGCTAGTAATTTAACATGCTTATGCCCAATTTGACAATTTGATAAGAGAAAGAGTCATAGTGCTCAAAATCTAGTTTCTAAACTACTAAGTTTTTTTAATGCACCCATAAAGTGTGCCTATTTTTATGGAAAAAATATAACTTAGTGTCATGCACATACGTTCCCCCATTTTTTGAGTTCCGTAAACTATTTTACAAATCCCTTTGGTAGAAAGTTAGCTAAGATCATGTATTAAGTCTCGTTAATTTTTCCTTTTTTTATGAATATATTGTTTTTTACTCATTTTCAAAGTGAACACATCTCGAAAATGAAATTTTCTTGTGTGCACCCCGCTAATTTTGAGAAAAATAATTAAAATTAATTTTTTTTAAATGTGTGTAGAATGGAGCATAGATCATGTTGATACATTTTTTTAAAATTTAGATGATTGGATCATAAATTATGTAGAAAAATGATACGTGTTTTGGCTAAAAATGAAGACACTACTAAAAGAAATTAAGGATGAAAATCTTAAACTATTCAGATTTTAGAAAGAAATACATTGACACAAACCTAAGATAATGCTTGAATTTGTATTCATTTTTTTTGGAATATTATGTTATAATACACGAGAAATTGGGGCATATAGTTGAGATTCTTATTTATTGTAAAACACAAATTCAATCACAAAATACATAGTTTGACCCTTGGTCTTAGATATCCTAGCCAAATCCAATCCTAAGGATTGACAATATCCAACCTAAAGCAAATTATAACACACTCGCATTATCTCTTTCTCACGTTATACTGTGAGCACGTTATAAAATCTTTAAAAATGAGATAAACACACAATAAACAAAATCACTCATGATTTCGGTCTCACAATGCATGTGACCTGTAATGTTTTCTGCATATTTCTATAAAAATTTATTATTTTGAGACATTCTTTATGACAATTTAGTATTTTTAATGTTTATTACACGATAAAACATTCATAGTGTATTTTTTTATTATATGGAATCATTGATTTGTGAAAAGAAATATCATTTTTTTAGATTTGAGTTTTTTTTCATCATTTCTTATATCCCTAAGATTCATAAAACACTTTTTCGAATTTACTTTTGTTCATGTGTGTGTGTGTGTGTGTATTTATATTTATATATTTGAGAATTACAAGGAGGAGACCACATAGTGTTGGAAGAAAAATCACTGAGAGAGGGGGTGAATCAGTGTCCTTATAAACTTTTACTTCAATTAAATTAATTTGCATGAACCATCAATACAACCATTCAATCATACATTAACCATAGTGAGCTTATTAAACATGAAAAAATCATCCACAAGAACACAATACAAGATAGAACACAAAATATACGTGGGAAACCCTTAAAGGGAAGAAAAATCATTGATCTTTGTATTATAAACGAAAATCAATATTTAGTGAAGCACCAAATCCACAAGGAGCACCAACCCCTAATTGTCAAGCACCCACTTGACAATGTTTTAGTAATCACCAACTCCCTAAGTGACTCAGCACAAACTCAGCCACCTTTAAATTTTTGTCACATTTACCTTGTTATTGATCAACTAATGATGGCACTCTCTCAACTCTTCTTTTCTTTATCATTTCTCAAACTGGCACGGTATGCTCACTCACTCATCATTCTTCTTCACCTTTACTTTGTTGTTGATCAACTAATGATGGCACTCTCTCAACTCTTCTTTTCTTTATCATTTCTCAAACTGGCATGGTATGCTCACTCACTCATCATTCTTCTTCACCTTCACATAAACATTGATAAACTTCCCTTCATAGGCTGACCACTTTAGATATTCAACATAGGCACAATATTCATGGTCTATAGGACCTCTTATATCTCTCTCAAGAACTTATAGCTTGTTCATGCACCTATTCATACATTAGTCCTAAAACTACCTTCACACACACACACACACACACACACACACACACACACACACACACACATACATGACTCAAGAACTTAATCAACTAGTTCGTTCATACATCAATTATGTTGGCCATGCCAAGACCTTATAACATCTTAAAAACATAAAATAATTACATAATGACCTTCATTTGGACTATAATGACTCAACTAATCCTTTTACATCATTAGGATGAATACCTATTTCAACAAGGTTTGACTGCATAATGAAGTACCATGACTTTCTTGAGTAACCATGATCATCTCTAAAGCCCATAAGCATTTGGAGGATTCACTATGAAAAGGAAGAAAAGCAATATGATGTTTTGATCACTTAGCAATATACCCTTTTGAGAAGAATAAAGAGTAAGGAGAACTTGGATAGTATCTTTTCCCAATGTGTCCATAATTTTAGAGATATTAACAAGATTCTTTATAACATACTTCTTAATATTTTCAATAGATCCATTTATATTTTAATATTCTATTTCAACCTCTTAAACATTATCTATATATCATCAACATTCCAATAATAATTATGAGAGGTATAAATTTTGGAAATAGAGCATGGATTTCTACATGAGAATAAACTTCTAAATCCATAATATTCCTTTGTGTTGTGGTTTTCTCATGTTCTACCAAGGAATCAATAGATTTTTGTGCATATCTAAGTTTGAATCTGTATTTATCTAGCTTACTTTGTGTGGGGCTAAAATATTTTTCCTTACTGATGGTTCTTAGAGATCATGTTTTAGTCTTCCTTACTAATGAGGGCTTGTATAAAGGGGTGATCCATTATAAACATATAGGGGTGTGGATGTAATATATAACATCTAGGGCTACTTTAATATAATAAAATAAAATGGATCCCTAAAATAATAAAATATATTCAAAATGAGAGCGATATCTAACCCAAGAACACTAAAATATAGATGTAAATGGTTGTAAACTAACAAATGCACACAACTAACTATAAATATTTTCTAATCAAGATGAAATTAACATATTTCATTAAACCATACTTAATTAAAGAAAATAATGCACTTGGTATATTCTAGAGCATATAGAAAAGTTAAAATAATTTAAATTTTTAAAAAGAATTGTTAGGAATACCCTAGGTTAATTCATCTTGTGGGTGAGTTAATAAATAAATGTATTGTAATGAATCATTCTGCATATTAGTAAATTACACAAGCTCCATCTTGTTTCCTTAATATCATTTGGTATCAAAGCAGGGAGGTTCTGCTCAGGTGAGCGGAACAGGAAGTTGCATATGAGTTGGAGATTTAGTGAGGGTTTGAGCATCTATGTGAGCCATAACAACGACTTGCCTCCCCACAGTCCTATCGTTGTTTCCCACCTCCACCAGTAGCAGAAGCAACATAAGTTATATGCCCGGCATTACTTCTTAGACGCAGTTGAAAAAACGTGTTTTGAGTCTCACACTGGGCATGTAGAGGCCACCCATATGCAGCGTCCTACACCAGGGGCTAGTTGAAGAAAGGTTCTTCAATTATATATTTTATGTAATTAAGAGTTTTCTCGCTAAATTTAGTGACTCCTTTAGTTACCAGCCAAACTTGGCATACCACCAAGTTTAGCATGAATATCAACAATTATTTGTTACAACACTCTTTTGTGGTTTTGCTCCTTGAAGGCATTTGTTGATTTTACAAATCTGGTAGGGCCACTAAAGACAACTGAAGTCCAAAATTGAGTGTTGAAGGCTGTTTTTGCAAGTAGCAAACTACTATGGGCATTTTTCATCCTTCTAGAGTGGGGACCCCTTCTCTACGAGCTCCCCATCCTATATGAGATCCTCCCACGAGTTACAAGTTTAAGCATTGCAAAAACACAAATTCATACATGAGCGATGACCATTACATTCCAGCCATCTAAACAAATAAACAACAAATTCTCAAATCATAAAGAGGCAAAAGTAATAAAAAGACAAGGATGAAGTTTTGTTTGGTTGTGGCCTAACAACCATCGATTTGCATGCCTCCATTTTTGTTAAGAAATTGTCTTGGCCACCTGGTAAGGGCAAGTGTTCTTGATGTTAAGTATCGAAACACGAAGGCTCTATTCCCACTCAAACGCCTTACATGTTTGTTTTTTCCCGTAAAAGAAAACATTAGGGTGTTTAGCTCTAAAAAAGATCTTCACTAAGCGGCTTGACCGCTGTTTTGGCTTGCAGCCTTTTGTTAGGCAACTTGCTACAAAGAGGTTGGGGGGTCGACTCACACCGACCCCAACTCAAACCAAAGCCTTTTCCAAGGCATTTTAATTTAGCAAAACTGCTTAAATTTTATGCCACCACCACATTAAAACCCCCTTTAAATGCCTTTGGATATCCTCTAACCTTGTTAGAAGCAAAAACCCTATATAGGGTCAAAATTTATTTTATTCTTTTTTGCAAAAATTCAAAACATAATATTTTTGTAATAAAAACAGGGTTATAGAGCCCATTTTTGCACAAAAACATTTTGTGAGTTTTTTCGTTTAATGTGTATCTAAAAGAGGCTAAAGAGCTCAAAACCAAAAAAAAATAAAAAATTGCAAAAACAAAATTAATTTTTTGAGGTGAAGAGAGGATGCAATTTTTTTTGTAAAATTGGCTGAAAGTGCCAAAAATTCTTGCAAATTGGCCAAAGAGCCAAATTTTGTAACTCAGTCGATAGTGCCAATATCATTGTAAAAAGGTAAAAAGGGCCCAAAATCAATAAAATTTGTTTTTTTCTTGGGGGCTGGGGGCGGGGTAGGTGGGCGGTGTACTATTTTCAAGGGGGAGTTGTTTAATTTTGAACTATTAGTCTCTCTCACTTGTAATTTTACACAATGGTTGCAAATAGGACACCAAAATTTTTTTCCTAACTCACAACTACTTCGCAGAGATAATTATATTTCTTGGAAAACTAACATTCAAACACAATTAGAATTTGAGGATGTTTGGTCGATAGTTGATGGGTGTGTCATAGATCAGAAAATGATAGTGCACAAAAAACAAACTTTTGATAGGGAAAATAATAAAGCAAAATCAATCATTTTATTTGGTGTGTTTGATGAGGTTTAACCCCATATTCAAGATGCCAAAACAACAAAAGAATCATGTGATAAACTTAAAACTGTGTACGATTCCAAGAATAAAAATACTTTACTTCATCTACAAATTCAGTTACTCAATCTAAAAATAATTAATTGAAAATATTTAGTCTTTTCTAAGGCGTGTTGTAACTTTAAGGGCATCACTTCAAGCTTTGAAAGAAGAAGTGACAAATGACTCTCTTATACCTATTATCTTTAGAATTTTTCCTTCATCTTATAGAATCTTTGTGACCATATTGAATATAACTGGTCAAAAAACTTCTTTTGAACAATTGGTGAATATGCTCCACCAAGAAGAAGTTATACACACAACTACCAAAGTTGAAGAACATGCTCTTGCTTCTCATCAAAAGGTAAGAAACAAGAAATGTCTCCTAAACAACCTTCGAAGTAAAGTAATAATCAACCAGACCCAATAAAAATGTCTAATTTGTGGTCATAAAGGACATGAAATAAAAAATTGTTGGTATAATACTTTTAAACAAAGTTCTTCTAGTGGAAAGAAGCCTAATAACCAATAATTTAAACAGGGCCAACAAAACAATAAATAAGGACAAAATAAAAGAAAGTGGAAGAAGAAACCATCTCAACAAGGGAATGTTGTTTCAAAAAAATATCACTTTGAAAATGAGGAATTCCTATATACTGCACAATCCAAAAAAGAATCCATTTCACAAAATGTGATCTATATGTTGCTTTGGGTGTAACCTAACATAATACATTGGTTCTTCATTGACTACAAACCCACCAAAAACTATGTTTAGTGATTACATCTTACAATGAGGGATTGGTTTAATTTCACTACCACTTGGGATACATACATGTAAAATTACATATATTCTATATGTCCCTAGTTTAACAAAAATATGTTCTCTTCCAGTTAATTATTGGGGCATAATCTAAATATTAATTTTGACTATAAAGGCAATAACAAGATGTGCCTCATATAAGATAAGTATTGAAGCTTGAAAATTGTTGCATGAGCTTCCAATGTGGGAAGGATGTTTCAATTGGATTTTTATACAAAGAGATGATAAGGCCCTTGTGGCCAAGGACATAGCCTCGACAAAGTTGTGACACGAAAGACTTGGTCATTTAAGTTTTAGCTATCTTGACATACTCCATCAATATGATATGGTGAGGACTTTTCCACCTCTTAGAAAGGGTACATATAAGTGCCAACATTGTCTAGCCGTCAAACAACACAGAACACCTTTTAAACGAAGTACATATCGGGCTCCAAGAAAACTCAATCTGGTGCATACCAATCCTTGTAGACCAATGAGACAATCATACAAGGTTTTAATATTTCATGCTTTGTGTTGATGAATTTTCATGAAAGATGGGGATATACTATCTTTGCAGAAAAAGCCTTTGATAATTTTAAGAAATTTGAAGTTTCCATTGAAATTGAAATTGGTTATAAAATCAAAACACTCCGCTCAGATCGAGGGGGAAAATACACCAATAATGAGTTCAAATCCTTCTTGGAAACTCATAGAGTTCGTCGTCGAATAGATCCTCCATATATACCACAAAAAAATTGTGATGTTGAAAGGAGAAATCATATTATCATAGAAATGGTGCAATGTATGATTGATGATTTGGGCTTGACAAACAAATACTGCGCTGATGTAACTAAAACAACAACTTATATACTAAACAAAGTTCCTACTACAACTTTTGATGGGGTAACACCACATGAAGCATGGTTAGGGATAAAATTTTCAATTGCACACATTAGAGTTTTTGGATGTAAATATAGTATGCACACTCCTAAGAAGAAGAGAGCTAAATTGTATATGAAAGTACAAAAGTAAATCTTTTTAGGATACAATGATGAGACACTTGGTTACAAACTCATGGATCCAAAAACTAGAAATGATTACACTAGTAGGGATGTTGATTTTTTGAGAAGAAAGAAGACGATGCTCACCTATCCATACACTCATGTGTTGGGGAAGAGGATCAAAATGAGGTAAATTTGGCCTTAATGAGTACATTTGTTGAATCTATTGAACCATCCACAGTTTCAAAATACCTATAAATATTAAAATATTTATGGAAAGTTATCTATGTAGAGTATAAGTTACTAATTAAGAATAATAAATGGCAACTTATAAATCTTCGACCAGGGAAGAAGCCAATTGGATGTAGACAGATCTTCAAGATGAAGTACAAAATAAACGACAATATTGATAAATTGAAGGCTAGGATGGTATCAAAGGGATATGCTTAGAAAGAATGCATTGACTATGAGGATACTTTTGCTTCCATAGCTAAGATAAAAAATTTCAAGATGATTTTTGTTTTAGATGCTCAGTTTAGCTGAAAAATCCACCATATTTATGTGAAAAGTGACCTCCTTAATTGAGATTTGCAAGAAGTCTACATGACTCAACCAAAAGGTATTGTCATACCTAGAAAAGAGGAAAAGGTGTGTAGACTCATCAAATCACTGTATGGTCTCAAATAGTCTCCTAGGGCATGGTACATAAAAAATGTTGATCATCTCGTGCATCATAGATTTAATCAAAGTCCATATGATCCAAATATCTACCTTAAATAACAATGGGTAGGTGGTGATTGTTGTGGTTTATATCGATGATCTAGTCATCACTATAAGTTTAGTGAAGATGATTGAGTCAACAAAGAAAGATCTAAATTTATCATTTGGAATGAAATGTCTCCCCAGATTTTGCATTATTATCTTGGTTTGAAAATTTGGCAAAGAGAAAATAATATTTTTGTATCATAATTAAAATTTTACAATACAATGCTCAAGAAGTTTCATACGATGGATAATAAAATAATGCCCACACTTATGGAGACAAGACTTCAGTTGTCTTGGAAAAATCCATCACCACTAATAAATGTTACTCTCTATTGGAAATTGATTGGGAGTCTCATCTACTTGACCTACACTAGGCTGACTATCAACTATGCAATCAACTATCTTTCTAGGTTCATGCAAGAATGTAGGGCTTGTCATTGGAAATTAGCAAAGTATATACTGAGGTACATAAGAGGAACTATGGACTTTGGTCTAGAATACAAGAAGAACAATAACTTCTTGACACGATATTCAAATTTAGATCACACATGGAACATAGATGACAGGAAATCCACTTCAGTATCGATATTATTTTTGGGATTTGGAATGATATCATACGGAGTAAGAATCAAAATATCAAGCAACATGAGGAGTTTTTTGTGAATCGATATGGCTTTGATGTATACTTGAAGGATTGGGTGTACCAAAAAATATTTGATTATCCTACATGTTGAAAACAAAGGAGTAGTAAAGATTGTTCACAATCCCAAGTTTTATGAGCGTATGAAGAACATTAAGGTACAAGTACATTTCATTTGCAAACATGTTCATAATAACAACATTCAACTTTAGTATTGCTCTACATATCAAAAGCGTGCAGATGTCTTCACAGTCACTTGTAAAGGACAAATTTGAGGGCTTCAAAGAATTTCTCTCATGTTCACTTGAGACCATTTTGAATTAAGGGAGAATGTTAGGAATAATACATAGCTTAATTCACCACAATGATTTATTGAATAAACAAATACTTAATTTCTTTCTTTAATTTAACTTTAATCTTAGTTATAGCTTTGTTGTCACATCCCTATATTTGTGGGGGTTGTTCTATTGTGGTAATATTGTTTCCTTGGATGCAAGTCTGTCGAGGCAGTTAGGGGTAATAGGGGAAATATGTTATTTCTACATATATCCACTATTTGAGAGATATCTCATCCACCTTATGTGGATTTGATGATGCAATGCAATTCCTATACTAATTTTTGTCATCGCATGTCTATTGTAATGAATCATTATGCATATTAATAAAATACAAACATTTTTTCATGTTTCTGTACTATCAAGAGTAGGTTTTATGTTTCCCTAATATCAACAAGAGGGTTTTAGACTTATATCCATTTTGTCACAATTTGGGATATAGTCATCAAAAATAGGTAGTGGAAAACATGTTTAGACATTGAGATGAATTGCACCAAAAAATGAAAAACCTTGACCAAAATTATACATAATTGTCACGATGATTATCATACCAATAAAAAATTGAACTATCAAAACACGTGAAAATAATTTTACAAACTTATCCAACTACTTCTAGGCTCGATAAACCTCGATCAATTCTACGAGATTCAATACACGTCACTATAAAATTTCTCTTCCTTGAAACTCTAACATCCTACAACACTATGTAAAACTATCAAAATAAATGGATTTAAAGGGATGCAGACACATAAATTTGGAAACTTATCCTTTAACAATGATAAGCTTGGATTTTTTTATATATTATGACTTGCACATGTATCCTAAGCCTAATTGAAATATTTTTCTCTCCTTTGTGTGATTTGATTTACTACACACATTGTTCAGTCATTAACATACTCAGTTACATTCATTCCAAAAAAATCATTACTACTAAAAGGATCACATAGAATCTTACTTAATCATTGTGAATTTCTTTTCCAAAACCATATGGTCTGGGACCATACTATACTATTGTATGGATTGACCCATATGATCATATCTCTCACTCTCCAATGGATATTTTCCTAATTTTATATATTTATTTTGGTCATTTCTTATCCTATAGGTTGGCCTTAATGAAATATTTAACCTATGAAGTCTTGCATAACCATGTCTAATGCACTTAATAAATCACCTAGTATTCTCAAGAGAACTTGTTGAAAAATACATTGTTAAAGCACCTAAGGCTCTCCTAAATATTCCTAAAGAAATAGCACATCTTTAATAAAAACCACCACTCAAGTTTGAAGCACTCAAAGCATATTCAAGAGTCTATCTTCCCCATTCATAATCCTCTAAATGTCCTGGATCCAATTTGTAGAAAGATCAATTTAATATGAAGCATTTTCAAAGTTATTATTGCTTTTTCAAATCCCCTTACCAATTTTCCATCTTTTTCAAAATACTTCCTTGCAAAAAAATTTCCTTTTTACCAAAGAATTATTTTTTCACAAAATTATTTGAGAAAATTGTCCGAGTGTCAAAATTTTCTTCATATTTCAGATTTCAGGTTTCGGGAATCAATTTGTAATTTATATGGAAATTGCTTCTCAAAACTCGAAATGTGAAATATAAAGGAAGTTAGTGTATTTTGGGGATCAGGGATTGGATTGCAATCTGTATCCAAATTGTAAGTTATGTTCTAAAACCCAAAAACTCAAATTCCATATGCATTTTGGGTTTCGGAACCCGATTACAACTTTACATGTAAAGTTGCAATCGGCTACTGAAACCCGACCCCGAATCACGCAAGTGCATTTCAGGTTTCGGAACTCAATTTAAAATTTTCATGCAAATTCTAATTCTACTTCCGAAACACGACATACAAAGGAAATAATACCATTCTAGGTTTTAGGTTTGTAATTGCAGATTACATGTAATGTGTACATCAACTTTCGAAACCCAAAATCTGACCAAGTTGTAAAAGGGGAGACAAGTTCTGATGCCTTGTCAACGCATTAACTTCCACCTACCCACATGTGTCAATTATGTGGTAATTAATTCCCCCTTTTCTATTTAAGGTTGATTTTTACAGATCATTTTCATCTGACATTGTTGTACGCCGACACTCATCCAACCTCTAACTGTACCCTTGCGTGTTTTTTCAAGAAACATTCACTTTTTATTTTCAACCCACTTAATCCTTTGGTAAGATCTATGTTTTAATTATTATTTTCGCATGGATTTTTTTTGTTATTTTGGGAATTTTATCCATCTTTTATCTGGCATGGTGGGTGTTCTTAATAGTTTTATTTTTGGTTTATTTTTAGGTTTTCTTTCCTTGTATTTTTAGTTTAATGTCCCCATTTTCCTTTTTCCTTCACTTCTTGTGAATTTGGTCAAGCTTAGGCTTCAAATTCTCAATTTACTCAACAAACATAGGAGTTTTCAATCATCAACCATCAAATTAGGAGTTTGGAGTTACAGAGCAGGCTGCAACCCCCGACAGAGACCAAATTGAAAGCTCACCTTGCAAAGCAATCTACAACCTCCACCAAGACCATTTTAGGTATTGGGAGTTGAAAAGAATCTCTTCACTTCCGATCGGAGTCGAGGCTTGAAAAACAAGGGTGAAATTTTGATGGGGACCAAGTCATAACTTTGAAGCTGTAAAACAAGCCCTGACTTCCTACTGTGTTTTACAAAGGTTCATACCTACTTTTCAGGGTCCTACTTCTACCCTTAGTTTCAGAGGCCTTCGTAGAGTTTTCAAATATTTTTCTTAAAGAAAATTTCTAATTCATCATCAAAGGGTAAAGAGAGGATTAAGTATATCTTCTAACATGTGTCTCCCCCTTCAAGTATCATGTCCGACCTTGACAATATTGGGGACACTAACCTTGGCCACATCGACTTGCTAGAATTTCTGGATAGATTCATAGTCCCATCAAAGAATACTTGGATCAAAATTATTTACAACAGTTGAATTTCCCTAGTTTCTAATTTTCTAGCTTAAATGTAATGTTTGTAATTTGTACTCATATATTTGGCACATAACAATGCAGATTCCTAATTACTGAAAGATGAATATGGGGCAGTTGTGATCAAGATAGACCAACTAATTTGAAGATTTTCTTAAGCTTCCTAATGTAGAGGGATATGCCTCAATCTCTCCAAATTATACTCTCGAGTATTGGAAATTAAAATTTTATGGTTTCGTTAAAATCATAAATAAGAGCTATCTAGTGAAAAATAGACCATCAGAATCGAATTCCCAAAGACTATCCCTCTCTCAGATTTCATTAGGGAAGTGAATGGTATAATCACATTGTTAATAATAGTTGCAAGGCGCTCATCTTCAAAGGATTTTTAGGAATGGATGTATCTGTATATTTCCACCATTCATAAAAATACCAATCTAATTTGATGGTCGAAATATATCAACAATGCAATACACACTCTGATACTAAAATTCCAAACTATAGGAAACATCTATATGACTTCTTATCTAGTGTATATCACTGTGGGAATGAGGAACTATCTAGGATTGACATCCGTTAGGATAAGGAATACAGTGTAGATTTACAACTTTATCCCCAACTGACAATGAAATAAGGGTCAAGCCACTTTAGGAGAGAAAATGATGCCTTTTTCTTTTCTCTCATATGTGTCTTTGATAAATAACTCTATAATCAAAGAATATCATATAGCATTTGGAACTTAGTCAGGATTTTGGGATGGATATTCCTACAATTCCTAACTTTTACATATCTCAGAGCGAGAGGATTTTTTGGTGCTCCCTATAAATTACCAAGATTTCCCACAGAAAATTAGGTGTTAATGGAATTGTTTCAACAATTTCTTCACCTCCAAAAGACTCAGTAAAGTAGACACAAAGCAGGATTTCAGTTCCTTGTGACTTTGGGTTGATATGTTTGTGCATCATCATATAAAGCTAAGAATGACAAGGGTGAGATGCAAAAAATGACATTGAAAACCTATCACCCAAGAGTTAGCTTTGATTATTGGGGCATGGTCAGCAGACTCAGACCAACTAGTGTTCACATTCCATAGTTGGAGGATATTTGGATAAATTGTAGAGATGACATAGCTGTACATGAAAGGGACTATTACAGGATAAGCCTAGATGAGGTAGCCAAGTACAAAATTGTAGACGTACCTAAGGGCATACATGATGATGGATAATTATTAGACCTCGTCTACACAGAACAAATTTGAAGGATCAACCACTACCATGGATCAATTGGTTGCTTTAGGAAACTACCACCTCTAGGGAGTGAGCAGGAAATATTCTCAATCAGACCCAACAATGGTTTGTTTCATTGGGAATCAAACCAGAAGTATCATAACATCTCCCTATTGCCACAACAAAGGTACAACCATAAGTGGTCCATCCCATAACTTCAAAAGTAGTGAATCCCACTCCTAAGCCTCACAAAATCACAATTATGTGTAAGGGGTCTGGTTCTTCTTCTAAGGCCCCTTCCATAGAAGTCATCGATCTAAGTATTTCGCCGACATCTACCACTCAAGTGTTGCAGTCACCTCTTCCACCTCCTCTTCCTTCTTCCCATTTTTCATCTCCTCCACCTATCACTCTTCCTTTTCTCACCTATTCCATTTCTTCTCCTCCCATTTCTCCTACTCCCACTTTCACCACCCTTCATGTTTCATCCACCCCTTCAACTATCCTTTCCACCCTTTCTCTTTTGTCACCACTTCATTACCATCTATGACTGGTACAAAACTTCCCTTTCATCACACATCCATCCTACAACCATGATGCATTTTCCCTTGTCATCCTTTGACTAGTTAATTTCTTTTTCTTCTACTCCTTCATGGTTGAATAGACAGACCCCCAAGAAGAAGAAGAAGAAGATACCCATTGGAGATTATTTCAATCTCAGCACCTTAGATTTAACTCCCTGACACCAAGTAAAGAGATCAAGGGTCATTTCTCACCTATCATTCGTCCATACAAGGGAAAGGTTTGTTAAGATAGCCACCTAAGTTATTGATAAATCAAAGAAAGATATCACTCCAACATATTATCAGATTTATAAGTCCTCTCTAGGAAAATCTACCCACGAATGTGCCAAAAAAGATGTCCAGATTTCCCTCAGTAACCTTTTGGACAAATTTGATAAGGATAAAATAACTAAAGATGAGCTAAAAAATAAGGTGGAATAGTTGAAAACCATCCTGCATAAAATCACACAACCAACCCCTTCGACTGCTCTTGTAATATCCGCAAGCGTTGATGATACTTCTTGCTCCACAGTTGGGAAGATCAGACAACAAGGGCAAACAGTTGGATTGAGATTCAGATCCAAGAAGGAAAATATGTGATTGAGGATTCCATAACCTTATACAATGAGCTCGAGCTAGAGAAGGACATGGTTACCAAAATGTAAAGTATCTTAAGGGAGGAGTGTGATAACTTAGAACTTGTATTGTAGGCCTCGATAGAGGTTTGAAATGTCAACTCCCATCTACTCTTTAAAGAAGGGATCATTATTGACTCTTAAAAATTATTTGAGTAAAACAAAGCCATGGAGTTCTGTGTCTAGATGTTGTACGAGGCAATGTCAAAGTTAATTGAAGCAAGAAATGATGGCATTGATGGCATTAATGATATCTTAGGTGAGTTTGACATTATTCGTTGTAGGTTCCAAGATGAAGAACTTGATGTGCTTCCAGTGGAACATATAGTTGAAAATGTTTAGAGCTTGGTTGAGGAAGATACTTAGACAACAAAATACTTTGCTTTTGATTCCATTAATAAGCTATTGACATATCATAACTTCTTGAGCCAACTCCGAAAGATCGTGAATTGAGTAAAAAAGTTGTCTGGGAGCTTAAACCGAACAGTTGAATCTATCGAGGTCTTGAATCAATATGTGTGGGGACCTGATGACAAAGAGGTACAAGAAATAAAAATCATCAAATAATTTCTTGATTATCAGAAGAAGCAGGTTGGAGAAGAAACTATGGAAACTAATATTGATCAGGCAAAGGATGGTGTCAGTCCTAGATAATTTTTCACTACCATTTTTACACAGTCTTCAGCCATAGTCCACCATTCAAGTTGCAGGTTTGACTCGGTCAAATTTTCAAAACTATCTGGCTATTTTTGTGGGATACTTTTCCATAAATGTAAATGCATCCTATTTTTTGAGTGTAATAGTTAAGAAGATTATCTAAAATTTCTCAGCCTTCTTAATATATAAATAAGAGGATGCATTATGGTTTCAGGGACTTTTGATCAATTGTATAAGTGTTGTCCACTCAAAATTCCCCGCTCTGATGAAAGTAAAAATTTCAAAATTTTGAGTTTAAGTGTTTTCTCTAATGTACCGAAGTCGTGAAATTGAGAAAAGTCTGCAGTTTTGGGTCATTTTGTATGTATTTCGGGCCTGTCAGACATTTTTGTCCCGCCTGTCCCAAGTTCCGAAGTGCGTTCTGTTCCCCAATCGGCTGATTTCCACGAAATTGTTCCATTTTCGGGCCCGTCGGAACTTTTCGCCCCAACTGTCCCAAAGTCAAAAGTGCGAGTTGTTCCAATTTCGGCCGAAACACCCGAACCGCGTACTTCGCGCATTTTCGTCCCGAATGTCCCAAAATTCTCCGGACCTATTGTAACATTTTCACCCGAGTCGCGTACTTCAGAGCTTTTTGTCCCAAGTCAAAAGTGAAAGCTGTTCCATTTTCGGCCGATTCACCCGAACCGCGTACTTCGGAACTTTTCGTCCCAAATGTCCCAAGTTCCAACGGGCCTTTTGTTCCATTTTCGGCCGAAACACCCGAACCGCATACTTTGCTCTTTCATGTCCCAAATGTCCCAAGTAAAAAAGTGCAAGTTGTTCCATTTTCGGCCGAAACACCCGAACCGCGTACTTCGCGCGTTTTCGTCCCAAATGTCCCAAAATGCATTTGTGCGTCTTCTCCTTGTTTCGCCTGAATCGGCCGAGCCGCGTGTTTCGCGCATTCGCGTCTCACATGTCCCAAATGAACCAAATGCCATTCATACTTAGTTTTTCCCGCTCTACTCGAATATGTTGTTTTTCAAACTGATAGATATGAATGTAATGCACATTGATCACCCTTCCCTCTCCTCAACGGCTATATAACGAGCAAGCCACATTTGCAATTCTTACATTGTTTTCATGCTACCCTTGCTCAAACCCTTACAACCTAATTCCCTGCGCATGTATCCCTTTTCTCTGTAATTCCTCCCCGAATTTAGGTTGCAGCTCTGTTGCTATCAATATGAAGATCAAGTTTCAGGAACAGGAACAAATTTCGCCGCTCAAGTCTGCCATTGAAGAAGCCAAACAAAGATTATCATACTCATGTCGAGTTTGATAAAGAGATGGAGAAGTGTCTTGGATTTTGGACTCAGTCTACGACTAACACGTCAGTCCCTCGTGGCAGAGACATAGCTGAGGCGTCAAAAGAATTTCAGGCCGCGGATTCTGAAGTCAGTGGGTCCCTCCAAGTGACTGGCCACCTGTCTTCTTCTCCTCATTCTTTTCTCTTCTTCCATTTCTTTTGCCATTTTCTTTGTAACGGGTTGAGGTACTGTGATAGACAGTCTTTAACTGTTCTTGGTTAAAGAAACGGTTACGAAGAGTAACTGATTTGTAAGTTATATAATGGCCTTCTTCACGCCATTCAAAAAAAAAGGAGGAAGAACTTGGCATATTTTCTGAAAGTGTAAATAGATTACAAAGAAATCAATACAGAAGGACTTTTCCATTCTTTGTCTATCTGATCTCTGTTATTCCTAAGTTTTCGTTTATTTTCTTTGTGAAGATCATTTGTCTCAAGTTCGTTAGTCTTACCGATTGCATACTCTTCAACTTTGCAAGCTCGGTGATCTTGTATAACCAAGAAGGAACTTTGTGTCCTTGATTAATGAATCTGTGTTATGTTAAGAAACTTTGTGTTCTAAGCAGATGTTATTTACAGAACTTTGTGTCTTTAAATTCCATCTTATTTATTCAATACAAATGATCTTGTTTCAATTCACTGTGACTTTCGCATACATAAAGAATTACTCTGATATCTATAATTCTGCATGTTTCCTTTCTGCTCTTTCCCGTACTCTCATTTCCTCAGTCCTTTTGTAATTGATGATCTTCATAGAAAACACTTTCGTGATATCCAAGTTTAACCAACAAATCATGTCTTGTACATTTGTAAATAAGTTCGTTTCTGAATAAGGGAACCTCTCCCGTTAAAGAGGAGGGACTTCTTGTCCCCTGACTGTTGCTCTTCTTAAAAGTCCTATCTGACAACCAACAGTTTTTGGCGACTCCGCTAGGGAAAATCACATTCCAGTTCTATTATTTTTCATCATCTTTTGATCTGGCGACTCCACGTTTTACTCGAGGGAGAAGGGCCCTTAGTATTGAAGATTCTCAGTTCCAGATTTTGGAGCAGCAGGGTTTTCCTTTTCCTTCAACAAGAAATAGAAGAACTCGTTTGACGAGCACTCCACCTGTTCAAGATAGAAGTCCTACGGGTGGTATTCCTTCAGAGCCAGCTAGCCCTAATCTGCGAGCTTTGATTCTTGCTGGTGTTGCAGTTCCTCTCCAAGCCGTTTTTCCAAGAATGGCGGCGCCATTACCATGGGGTCATCGTGTCGGGCCCCTTGCTCTTCCTCAGCCTTTGCATGAGTTACCCAGAGGTAACCGGAAGAACTTCCCCAAATTCAAAGGCGATGGCAAAGTGCATCCTGATGAACACATCGCAGCCTTCATTGTTGCATGTGGAGTCCTGGGAGTTGAGCATGAAGACGTCTCCGTGAGACTGTTCGTTGAGACGTTACAAGATAATGCTGCTGATTGGTTCTACCACCTTCCGGCTGGCGCTATCACCGACTGGGGCACAATGAGAACTCAGTTTGAAAACCATTTCAAACCAGCAGAAGATGTGCATGCCTTGCTTGCCCAAATTTCTCAGATAAAGAAAGATTCATCAGAACCCATGAGAGAATTTGTGGCCCGATTCAACAGACTGATCAACAAAATTCCTGCAGCCTACCCGACCTGTTGATCAAATTCAAAAATGTTTCTTCCTAAATGCTCAATCGCCCAAAGTTAGTTATGCACTAAGAAGGGCTAATCTCGCAACATTGGTCGAGGATCAAACTCTCGCTGTTAGTATCGAGGATGACTTGATCATGTCAGGGAAGTTGAGAAGAGACCCTCCCAAATCTAAGTCTGCTGCTTCTTCCTCCTCCACTCCTGGACCTAATACTGATCCGTTAGTCCAGAAGCTTGCGAATGATCTCATTGCTATAAAGAAACAATTAGCTCAGCATGCTCCTTATGCAGATGTTCCAAGGAGAAATTTCCAGCCCAGGAATCGTTTGCCTGCTTCTCAAACAAGACTAGCACTTGAAGGACCTCCTGTTAAGGTTCCTGTGAATGCAACCTGTGAAGTTGAAGAGCCAGATGATGATGAGGATAATGAAGCTTGCGAGGAGTTTGCGAGAGAAGTTGATGACGAAGCAGGTGAATTTGAGGGATCTAGAGTAAATTTCTTCACCACTGAGGGCATTGATGATGGAGATGATTATGATGAAGTGGTAGCAGACATGAATAGCGAATCATTCGCTGTCATGACTCGAGAACAGACAAGTCAGAGGGAGAAAGTGACACAGCCTATCAAGAAATCTAAGGAGCAGTCGACAACTATTCCTGTGATTGCAAAAAGAGGATCTCCTATCCCTACTTCATCTACGCCAAAGGTAAGTCCTATCAATCCTGCTACTAAAGTTGCTTCTTCTTTCTCTCCTAAAGTTGATAAGCCTAGAGGACTGAATGATGATGGCCCGTCCACTTCTGGATCCTTTGACATTGTTGATCACCTGAAAAAGACCAAGGTCCAAATCTCAGAAGCTGAGTACTATCAAACCCATCCCAAAGCTTTTGCCAAAATGATCCACTTTGTCAATTCCCACTCTAAGACCACCTCTAAAGGCCTTTTACCCACTCCTCCTTCTGCACCACAGCCTAGTCTGGTAGCTGCTGTCACCTCGCCTGGTGACAAAATCAAGCCTTTTTATGTAACACTTCTTATAGCTGGTCATAGGCTCAGTAATTGTGTCATTGACTCAGGAGCCTCAGATAATGTGATGCCTGCTAAAGTAGCTCATGCTTTAGGCCTGACCCTCACACGCACTTATGGATCTTGTTACTCCATGGAGAGTAAAGAAGTGCCCCTGGTCGGGAGAATTAAAGATGCACAAGTAGCTTTTACTGATTTTCCCGAGAAGAAAGTGTTGGCTACCATCTTAGTAGCAGATATCCCTCCTTCATACGGGATGTTGCTAAGTAGGAACTTCTGCAAAGACGTGGGTGGGGAAATCCAAATGGACTGGTCACATGCACTCATACCTGTCAATGGACACATGAAGAAGTTGCTGCCTGAGAAGCAGTCTGAGTATATTGTGCAGAAAACGGATGACCCTAGAGCACAAATACTTTATGAGGATATGGGTCATGGAAACTACATGATTATGTCCCCTGATGAAATCCGACCCCCCAAAGTGTCTCCTAAAGATCCTAATGGGGTTTGGATTTTAGAGTTTGATGGAAGTTGTTCCTCAGCTGGTTCTGGAGCTGGTGTCCTGCTGGTGTCACCTGAAGGAGGCCTACACCCCTTTTCATTTAAGTTGCAGTTCGAGAATACTAATAACACAGCAGAGTATGAGGCTCTCATTCTCGGATTGCAAGTGGCCAAAGAACAAGGTGTAAAGAATCTTCTGGCTCGTGGTGATGCAGAGTTGATAGTAAAGCAGGTCAGAAACCTTTTTCAAGTGAAAAATGGAAGGCTGAAACATTACCAGAATCAGGTTTGGGATTCCATTGAATTCCTTGATGCTTTCTCTATCGAAGCAGTACCTAGGGAAAAGAACAGCAGGGCTGATTCACTAGCTGTCTCAGGGTCACTGCTGATCCCTCATCCTGATTTCTCTCAGGACAAGTTCACCATTGAGATGGTCCATCGGCCCAGTGTACCTGATAACACCAATAACTGGTAGGTTTTCAATGATGATCAACATTTGCTTTCCTTCCTGGAACTCAAGGGTAATTTCGAACAACTGTATTTTGAGGGAAGTGACAACCTACCTCGTGAAAATGTGCCCTTTGACCAAGCAGTCACCCAAGGGGAAGAAACAGATCAAGATGGATGCATCAATCTCAAGGGGAATAAGATTCCTAAAGGATTGGTAAGCTTAGAGGAACTGTTTGATAAACATGACAGGTATGTGAAATCTAGGGCTTCTACCGGACCTCAACAATCAGCTGAGTGTGACAAAATCAATATTGGGAGTCCTAATGACCCTAAGCTGGTGAACATTGGAAAATGTTGCACAGTGGATGAGAGGAAGAAAGCAATTGATCTTTTAAAAAGGTATAAGGATGTTCTTGCTTATTCTTATGAGGATCTAAAAGCCTTCAGGCCAAAAGATATGCAGCATTCTATTCCTCTTAAGCCCAGAATTAAGCCTTTCAAGCAGAAACAGAGGCAATACAATCCCAAAATAGCTGACACAATCTTTCAGGAAATTCAGAAGTTGTTGAAGGCTAAAATCATCTTTCCCATTCACCATTCAACATGGATTGCAAATATTGTGCCTGTTAGGAAGAAGAATGGTGAGATCCGCATCTGTGTTGATTTCAGGAACCTGAATCAGGCGTCTTTGAAAGATAATTATCCTTTGCCTATGATGGATCAGGTCTTGCAAGCAGTTACAGGGTCTGAAATGTTATCCATGCTTGATGGATTCTCGGGATACAATCAGGTAGAGGTTGATACTGTAGATCAACACAAGACAGCTTTCACTACTCCTTGGGGCACCTTTGCTTACAAGAGGATGCCTTTTGGGCTTATTAATGCTGGTGCCACTTTCCAGAGGGCTATGGATCTGGATTTTGGAAGCTTGAAAGGGAAGTGTATTGTCATATATCTTGATGACCTGACAGTGTTTTCCAAGACAAGAGCGGATCATTTTGATCACCTAGAGACAGTTCTGCTGAGATGCAGAGAGCATGGGATCTCTCTGAACCCTAAAAAATCTGTCTTTTGTGTCACTGAGGGAAAGTTATTAGGGCACATCGTTTCCAAGGATGGTATTAAGATTGATCCTGAACGAGTTCAAGCCATCTAGCAAATTCCTCTCCCAACCAGTAAAAAGGGCGTGCACTCCTTCGGTAAGATAAATTTCTTGAGAAGATTCATCCCTGATTTTGCAGAGTTAACTTTGAATATTTCTCAGATGATGAAAGGGAAGCAAACATTTGGTTGGTCTTCTGAAGGAAAGGAATCCTTTGAAGGTATCAAGAGAGCTATTGCTAGAACTCCTGTTTTAGCCTGTCCTGATTTCAGTAAAGATTTCATCATCTATTGCTATGCTACAGATAATACCTTGGCTGCTGTCTTAACTCAAGAAGACTCTAATGAGCATGAGCTACCAATCGCGTTCATGAGCTATATTCTGAAAGATCACGAGTTGAAGTACACCATGATGGAGAAGCATGCTTTTGCAGTGGTTAAAGCTGTCAAGCAGTTTCGCTTTTACATCCTCAACTCTCATTCCATGGTATTGGTCCCGGATACAACTGTTAAGTCAATCCTCACACAACAAGAATTTGGATCCAAGAGAGGGAACTGGGTTGCTAAGGTCCAAGAGTATGACATTGACATCAAGCCGACCAAGCTGGTTCGTGGAAAAGGTCTTTGTGAGCTCATTGCAGAAGGAGCCAAACATGAGTTGCTGGAGGAGAAAGTTGACCTTCCTACTGTTCTGTTCCTTAGTTCAGTTGATGAATGGTATGCTGACATCACCCATTTTCTCACCTATGGGGAATGCCCCTCTCATTTAACTGCCAAAGAAAAGAGGACTGTTAAATTGAGGTCAGTGCAATATGTATTATGGGAAAATGCTTTGTTCAAGCGTGGGTTAGATGGGAGATTTTTGAAGTGTGTGGACAAGGAACAGCAGAGAAAGTTGCTCTCAGCTTTTCACGATCAGGCATGTGGAGGGCACTATTCATCAACGGTTACAGCTCATAAGATACTCCGTGGAGGATACTACTGGCCTTCCTTGTTCAGAGATGCATCCAAGTGGGTGGATAAATGTGAGGCTTGTCAGACTTTTGTGGGAAGACCTAAATTGGCTTCTTTGCCTCTCAAGCCAGTTGTGATTGAGGAACCATTTCAACAGTGGGGTTTGGACTTCATTGGTACACTTAATCCTACTTCTAGTGCTGGTCACACTCATGTACTAACTGCCACGGACTACTTCACCAAATGGGTGGAAGCTATTCCAGTCAAGAGCACTACTTCTGAAGTGGTATGCAGCTTCATCAAAGAGAACATCTTGGTAAGGTATGGTGTACCTAACAAGATTGTAACAGATAATGCCTCGAATTTCTCTTCTGCTGAGATAATGGACTTCTGCTATGGGTATGGCATTTCTTTGGCTCACTCTTCAGATTACTACCCTCAGGGAAATGGGCAAGCAGAATCCACTAACAAAAATTTGGTGACTATTATAAGGAAGTTAGTAAATGAGTCTCAACGAAACTGGCACAAGAAGCTCTATGATGCTCTTTGGGCAGACAGGATTACACCAAAGAGAGCTATTGGAATGTCTCCTTTTCAAGTGGTGTATGGAGTTGAAGCTCAATTGCCAGTGACAGTGGAACTGCCAGCCTTGCACCTAATGAAGGCCATTGAAGATACTAGTTTCAGAGATGCTTTGGACAAGAGAATTATGTACCTGCACAAACTGAATGAGGATAGATTGATGGTTGCTGATAGGATATCTGTTCACCAGCAGAAGGTAAAGGTCCTGTTTGACAAGAAAGCTAGGTTCAGAGATTTCCAAGTTGGAGACACCGTGCTGTTATGGGACAAAAGACATGAACCTCGTGGCAGCCATGGAAAGTTTGATTCCCTGTGGCTCGGACCTTTCAAGATCAGACACTTTGCTGGTGAGAATTCCTTTTATCTTGATTACATGGATGGTTCTTCTCTCCCACTTCCTTATAGTGGGCAGTATCTCAAGTTGTTCAAGTCCTAGGTGATTAGGAGTCCCTTGTATATTCTGTACAGTGTTTTTGCTTTTCTTCCTTTTTGTTTTGGTGTGTTGTCCTCTGTATTGGTCTGCTTTTTGACTCCGTTGCCCAATGGATAAGGTACTGGTCTGCTTCCCCTGAGTTTGTCTAAGTTCTTGCCTTGTCTCATTCCTTGAATTCATGCCAAGTCATCCCCAGAAGGAGCCAGCTGTTGTCCACTCAAAATTCCCTGCTCTGATGAAAGTAAAAATTTCAAAATTTTGAGTTTAAGTGTTTTCTCTAATGTACCAAGTCGTGAAATTGAGAAAAGTCTGCAGTTTTGGGTCATTTTGTATGTATTTCGGGCCTGTCGGACATTTTTGTCCCGCCTGTCCCAAGTTCCGAAGTGCGTTCTGTTCCCCGATCGGCCGAAATCCCCGAAATTGTTCCGATTTTCGGGCCCGTCGGAACTTTTCGTCCCAACTGTCCCAAAGTTTTCAAAAGTGCGAGTTGTTCCAATTTCGGTCGAAATCCCCTAACCGCGTACTTCGCTCTTTCATGTTCCAAATGTCCCAAACTTCTCCGTGCGAGCTGCTCCATTTTCGGCCGAACCGCCCGAGTCACGTACTTCAGAACTTTTTGTCCCAAATGTCAAAAGTGAAAAGTGCCTTGCTCTGTTCCATTTTCGGCCGATTCACCCGAACCGCGTACTTCAGAACTTTTCGTCCCAAATGTCCCAAGTTCCAAAAGGGCCTTTTGTTCCATTTTCGGCCGAAACACCCGAACCGCGTACTTCGCTCTTTCATGTCCCAAATGTCCCAAGTTCAAAATGGCAAGTTTTGTTCCATTTTCGGCCGAAACACCCGAACCGCGTACTTCGCGCGTTTTCGTCCCAAATGTCCCAAAATGCATTTGTGCGTCTTCTCCTTGTTTCGCCCGAATCGGCCAAGCCGCGTGTTTCGCGCATTCGCGTCTCACATGTCCCAAACGAACCAAATGCCATCCATACTTAGTTTTTCCCGCTCTACTCGAATATGCTGTTTTTCAAACTAAATATGAATTTAATGTTGCACCCTTCCCTCTCCTCAATGGCTCTGATACTATCAATTGCTGAAGACCAAATTCCAAGGACAGGTTGCAGGGCTAGAAGGATGAAGTTTTCAAGACACTGGTCATCTCTGTTTTCAAAGACATACGCTGTCATCTTTAGAATGAGACTTCTGAGACATAGCTGAGGCGTCAAAAGAATTTCAGGCAGCGGATTCTGAAGTCAGTGGGTCCCTCCAAGTGACTGGCCACCTGTCTTCTTCTCCTCATTCTTTTCTCTTCTTCCATTTCTTTTGCCATTTTCTTTGTAACGGGTTGAGGTACTGCGATAGGCGGTCTTTAACTGTTCTTGGTTAAAGAAACGGTTACGAAGAGTAACTGATTTGTAAGTTATATAATGGCCTTCTTCACGCCATTCAAAAAAAAGAGGAAGAACTTGGCATATTTTCTGAAAGTGTAAATAGATTACAAAGAAATCAATACAGAAGGACTTTTCCATTCTTTGTCTATCTGATCTCTGTTATTCCTAAGCTTTCGTTTATTTTCTTTGTGAAGATCATTTGTCTCAAGTTCGTTAGTCTTACCGATTGCATACTCTTCAACTTTGCAAGCTCGGTGATCTTGTATAACCAAGAAGGAACTTTGTGTCCTTGATTAATGAATCTGTGTTATGTTAAGAAACTTTGTGTTCTAAGCAGATGTTATTTACAGAACTTTGTGTCTTTAAATTCCATCTTATTTATTCAATACAAATGATCTTGTTTCAATTCACTGTGACTTTCGCATACATAAAGAATTACTCTGATATCTATAATTCTGCATGTTGCCTTTCTGCTCTTTCCCGTACTCTCATTTCCTCAGTCCTTTTGTAATTGATGATCTTCATAGAAAACACTTTCGTGATATCCAAGTTTAACCAACAAATCATGTCTTGTACATTTGTAAATAAGTTCGTTTCTGAATAAGGGAACCTCTCCCATTAAAGAGGAGGGACTTCTTGTCCCCTGACTGTTGCTCTTCTTAAAAGTCCTATCTGACGAACCTTCACATTAAGTTATTTATCCTCTATCAAGTTGCATGTTATGATTAATAAATATTATTGATAATAGTTGTGGAATTGATATGAATCTCTTTCGTTATTATTAAGTTTCTATCTGTAAAGAACTCTTATTAAGAGAAAAGGTAGAAAGTTGTGCACATCATTATATTTCTCTTAAATATTTTGTGCTTATAGAAGTTGATATTTTGTTTCTTGAACTAATTTTGCATCGCCATTTTAATTTATTCTCATTTTCCTCTCTCCCTTTTTCTCTAAAAAGTTAATTAGTGTAGTTTTTTTTCAGTATCATAGGTTTTACAGCCTAATCTTTCATCAAATGCACATAATTTACCAGGAAGTCAGCCTTTTCTAGAGGTTCATCTCAAGGATCTAAGGTCTCACCCCTTAGTGATGTTCCCATGTTGCACTAGATCATCTAACGATTTATCGAGTGCGTGATTCACGTGACAATATTTTTTGGCCCACCCAGTGGGATAAAGAGCTAAGAGTTGGTATTTCTCTTAGTAGTTGCATTAACCAAAGGTACTTGGTGACTCCATGTTGACTGGAAAAAATTATACCTAAGTATCAATATCACATTTGATAGTGGCACAAAGGAAGGAGGCACATAAGTCTGAAAAAGTTGTGCCCTGCAGATTCATGCCCAGGAAGATAGAATTTGGGACTTAACTATTTTTGCATATTATGAGATAAAAATATATATGGAGTGATGAGAACACATTAGATAAATATAGAAGACTTGAAGGATATAAAAACCTATTTTGGAAACAAGAGGAAGCTAAAGTGTCATGCAAAGTTGAGCTAATAATAGGATGCAGATGTAGTGTTATTAATAGATAGTATATTATTAGGTAAATCTTACATGCTTCTTTAGTTACCTTTGTAAGTGGCGCATGGCTATTTTGAGCTTGCAGCCTATTTTGAGAGTGGATGGGAAGTGAAGGGGAAATTCCCCACCCCATATATATATATATATATATATATATATGTATGTATGTATGTATGTATATGTATGTATGTATGTATGTATGTATGTAGTATGTATGTATGTATGTATGTATGTATGTATGTATGTATGTATGTATGTATGTATGTATTGTATGTATGCACAATTTTGAAGAGATACAAATGTATAAGAGTTATGTTGCTAGTATATGATAACGTATGACTTGTGATGGTAATTATAATGTATTCAGTTATGGGTTTTGCTATGACTTAATATAATGGATGCTTGTGGATGGATATTGATTGTTGATGTCTCTTTTACTAGTTATTATATGGTAAATATGATCTTGATCCTGGTTTGACTCATTATGAACTATGGTTGTGAGCTGATTCTTGTTATGATTTACCTTTAGTTACTTAATATTATGGAATATATGGTTTGATCATAATAAAATCTTGAAAAAGTCTAGTATAAAAAGTGGCACCTAGTATCTTTTCACACTGTGGGTCAGCGCTCATATCTGTTTGAGTGATGGGCCAACACATCTAGGGTTTTGAGAAACAAATAGAGACTACAATTTGGTTCCATTGCATAGGGACCTCTTTTCAAGATTTTGTTGCATGATGAATACGTATTGATTGACTTTGGACAACATTGAGAGTTGGGCTGTGAACCTAGAAAGCTAGTTTGATCACATATATAATAATGGACCCGATTTCAATCCGCGTGCATGGGTCGAAGAAAATTTGTATCATGAACTCTATAAGATGTTATTTTGTTGTTTTCCTATAAATTTTTATGAGTGGGTAATAGTATATGCATCAAAACAGAATTGGAGTTATAGAACAATTGTTTTGGACACAAGAAGATTACAAGACCCTGTATGATGCTGATGTGACTTGGAAACACATTGTAGATCATTGATGGAGTGATGTTTTGCATAGTAATATGTTAGAATATGTTGTTTCTACTTACTCATGTACAAATTTTTCTGAGTTTTATTTCTTGCGCGAACCTAGAGGATGTTATTTGTGCACTATCCCTTTAGCAATTAAGATCTTGTTAGTGACTCTCGATTTAGAAGAATTACCTATGACAAGTTAAAAATCCACCATACATGGGGGAAGGATAAGGTGTGGTAAAATATGGTGGACCTTCCGGTAGAAAAATAAAGAGAGGAAAGATGACTTAAGTATAATGAAGCACAGGAGAGGGAAGTAATGAATAAGCAAGGATATTGAGGAGTCTATGGATTTGTTAAGATAGGATGATGTCTTGTGAAGGATTTGAGGTTCATGTGGAAGACATGTGAGCCAAAGCATCGGCCTCTCCCCCACTTAGGAAAGTATTAAAGATAATCCCCTTCAGCTTCAGATGAGAGTGTATTAGAAGAGGAAATAATAAGGACCATATGAGCGCATCTGATCCCACCTGGTGATTTCCCTTGCACCTTGTGTTCTGTTCCTAAAAAATTTATTGAGAAAAAAGGATAGTGTTATGATAGAGTATGACAGGTAGATTTCATTTTCCGTTGAGTACACAAGTTCATTATATGAAACACTCATCTATGGTTGCACAAACATCTTCTTTGTTTAGTGGTTTGATTTGTGGTATATTTTATGGCATGTCATTAGGACAAGAGCACGAGCATGTAGAACATTGGTAATACATATGGAAGTAGCACAACTTCGCAGACTGTGGGAGTTCAATTTAGTACAACTGTTAGAACACAAGTCAGTGCATCCTCTGGTCTAGTGCCCACTATAGGAGGAGGATTAAGAGGATTTGGAGGTTCAGGATCTAGTGGATCTAGCAGCTTAGTTTCTGGAGGTGGAGGGAATGTTGGGGGTAATACAGGTTTTGGATCTGGTGGGCATGGTCCGTACACCAGCCATAACACGTCTATTACGAGATGTCTCTTCACCTACTAGAGTACATAAGGAATTGAGGATGCCGTGAGAGCATGTGTATATGTGTGAGATAATATGGTGAACAAAGGGAATCACAATCTCTAGAGCATAAGGAAAGTCAGTTTGCTACTACTTTACAAGGGTCACACACTAGTTGGTATAGGAATTATGATCCGAACCAGACTGTTGTTGATTATAATGCATTGCGTGATGCTTTCTTGGTTGAGTTCCATACATCTGAGTTTGAACAAAAAATCATCAACATCTTGAAGGAGATTAAGTAGGGCATGGTTGAGAGTGTAAGGGAGTATGATGCATGCTTTAAAACTTATCTATCAAAGTTATCTTGTGATATACAGCCTAGCCAACATGCATAGTGGTTTTTTGGTGGTTTGATCACACCTTTTAGAAGGGCACTCTCTCATAAGACGTTTACATATCTACGTGAAGCATTAGAGGAAGCTCTACACGCTGAAGTGGTTGGGAGTGTAAACACTAGAGTTAGCCCATTCTTAAATGCATAGATTACATATATGGTGAAATAGTTGGAGAAACTATAGCCAATTCATGGCTCATGAGACGTATAATGGAATATGGTGTACATATTGTGAGGTTAAAGGACACACTAAGGATAGTTTCCCTCATAAATTTATGTGTGCTATGTTGCTGGATTTTGAAATCTATCACTTTTATCATGATTCTGAGTAGGTGCCCACTATTTCAGCATGAGATCCAGAAGAACTTGTCATGTTATTGTAAGATTTGTAATTCTCACACTCATGATAGGGAAAATTATAGGTTGATTGATCATATTTATAAAGTTATTGAAACTGGTGTGTTGTAGACTAGTGTTGTGAATAATTCAAGGATAGGAAGGACAACATCATAAATAGGTGATTGATGGAGGTGGTAGAGGTAGAGGTTACCGTGGAGGATACAAAGGCCATGGTTGCAATGGTGGAAGAATTGACTTCCCTCATGGAACTTATTTTACATGTTGATCCCCTAATCATTATAGGCATGAATGCCCTCAGAACACAGTCTCCTCATGGTGTGGGAAGAAACATAAGTTTGAAGAATGTCTTGAGTTATATGATCACATGTGAGTAAGAACTATAAGAAGAATGATAAGGGAATGGGGATGATTAAAGTATAACTTGTTGTAGAAGACCAATGGATACCTAAGATTGCGCCTGATCCTGATATGTTACCTATGTTAGTGACTACACGTGCTTAGGTTTGCACTCATGAGATACTAAAGAAAAAAAATTGTTATTAGAAAGAAAAAGGTGATAAATGTGAAATATCCAGATCCTTCCCATCAGAAGGAAGTTTTTCAAGAGACTATCGAGGTTATTAGAAAGTTGTAGGGTGAGATATAATACTTAAAGGAGTAGTCGTGGAAAATATGGAGCAGGAAAAGAAAGATTGAGATTGATCTTAGAAATATGTTGATGACTTAAAGGAGGTTTGTAAGATGTTATTCCAGGAGAATATCATTCCTTGTTAGCGTAATGGTTGAGGAAGAAGATCCACGGTTGGATCTAAGCATAAGAGACATATATTGTATGTAAATTTACCTCCTCATAGTCTTGAGTATGATAAAGAGATCACTTTGAATGCAATTGTTGATGGGTGGTTGTTGAGTAACATACTGATTGATACAGGTGCAGAAGTAAATGTACTCACTTTGGATGCATGGAATCAAATGGGGAGACCACCGTTACAACCCTCTTTGAATGTGTTGTATATGGCGAATATGGACTAGAGCCACACCCATTGGAGTTATGAAGGATGTCACTATTACTATACATGGGGCCAAGTTTACTTGGGACTTTGAGGTCTTGGCACTTGTAGAAGTAGATAGTTTTCTATAATTTCTTGGGTGACCTTAGTGTTACACGAATAATGTTGAAGCTACACTTTAATAAATGTTATATCAGTTTTGAGAACAAAGAGGAGCGCATAATTTTTCCTTTGACAGATAGAAAAAATATGCCTTATGTAGAACCCTTGAGTGAAGAGGATATAAACAGGATATATGCGCATACAATTAGGGATATCTTGAATTGCTTGAGCCATCTAAGGAAGGTGTTATACAGTGGGATGATGCTCCTTCTATGAGTGATACAACTAGTGTTGTCCTATGATAACTGAGCACATGGAACATATGAAATGGTCAGGAAAGATATTGAGAATATATTTACTCACATGATCATGTCACGCATTGTTTGAATCATCGCTTGAGTCAAAACTAGGTACCTCGGTACACTAGTGAAGGAAACCTTGATGTATTTTTGTCATGCCATGGAAGCCCAGTGGAAGGATGAGGGTGATGGAATAAATATGCTAATTTATACCCTATGCGGGATAGTAGTGTTGGTGGACTACACATATAGATAACCTTTTGGAGTGGTGAGAGGTGAGAATCACCTTTTCTACTAGTTTTCTAAGGAACAATGTGTCTTATCAGACATGTGAATTCCATGGGAAGGATTCTAATTTGCACCACATTCAAAGTGTGAGAGACTCTAGAGGGAGAAGGGTAGGAGACCTTTCCACCATCACTCTGGGTGCATAAGTTCTACATCACTCTAAGTGGTTGCATGAACATATAGTATGTTAATGCAAAGCTAACAAGAGCAACAATTAATTGGCGAGAGATGACCTTAGGTATGATTCAGACCTTTGACTATTTTTTTACTAAACCTCTGGTGAATGAAGCATTATAGATTTTGAAGCACCTTACGATGGGAGATAGTGCAAAGGGTATGAAGAATCTTATTATATATGTTTAGAGAGTTATATTTAGAGGTGCACACTTTTAAGAAGAAGATATAGATGAGGAGCAGCTTGGGTGTGCCTGGCTAGAAAAAGAGAAGGGTAAGCTAGTCTACATGATTGATGATGAAGAAGTGAAGAACTTGGATGTTGATCACACTATAGGTACACGTGAGGTCTTAGATAGTGTTGATGAGAAGGAGTGCACTTATCATGATCCTATGAAAATGAATAAGGTCAACATTAGGACAGATACATAACCTAAGGAAGTCATTATTGGTTACTATTGGTCTGAACAAGATGCGGAAAAATATTATTGAGAGCTACTGTGTGACTTCCAGGACTTATTTCTATAGAGGTTATCATGAGTTGAAGGGAGTACATCACTCTTTGGGAGAGATGAGGATCAAGTTAAAGGAAGTGTGCGACACCTAGTTAGGAAGAGGCCTTACATTATTAATCCTAATCTGCACGTTAATGTAAAGGAACAGATTAATAAAATGTTTAAAATATGGAATCATTGAGCCCATTGAGGAGTCAGAGTGGGTCAGCTCCATTCTGATAAGCATAAAGAAATATGGTAGGATAAGGATATTATGTGTAATACATAGAGAACTGAATAATTCTTGTGTCATAAACCATTTTCCCACAACTTTTACTAAAGATATCTTGGATGGTGTTGCAAGGTGTTAGATTTACTCTTTTACATGATGGATTTTCTGGTTATCATCAGGTGTGGATTACTAAAGAAGACCAAGAATAGATAATTTTCACCACTTAGTGGGGAATGTTTTTTATAAATAGTTATGCCTTTTGGGTTGAAGAATGTGTCCTATCATTATTTTCATGCATTGTTGTATACAAGTATTTGATTACTTTATAAACAATTTTTTAAAGGTTTTATCTAAACAATTGGAATGTATATGGGCTAGTAAAAGATCATTGTGAAAACTTGAGATTTATTTTTGGGAGGTTCCAACAGTTGAGCATCTCTCTCAATATTAAGAAACATATCTTTCTGCACACCCTTTGGGAATTTTGTCTGGGACATATTTTATGCAAAGAAGGTTTGCTGGTAGATCCTACTAAAGTTGTAGTTATCTTGGGATTAGAGGTTCCTATTAATCATAGTGAGGTGTGCAGGTTCTTAGGAAATACATGTTATTAGAGGAAAGTTAATTAAGGGATATGATAAGATTGTCACATGCCCTTAGAAGAATTGTTAAAAAGTAAAGGAAAGTTCCATTCGAATGCGGCACAACAGCTAGCATTTGAAACCATTAAAGGAAAGACTTAATTCTATGCACCAATTTTGTGCTTTCTTTCTTGGAGACAAACCATTTTATGTATATCTTGATGCCCCTTGCATAGCCATTGCATGAAGTATTAGAAAATCATGGTGATGGGATCATTAAACATCCTATCTCGTTTCGTACGAGAAGGATGTTGACCCTAGTTGAGCATAATTATACAACTACATATACATTAAAGCATTGTCCATGATTTATGTGTTGCACAAGTCTAGAAAATACTTAATGGAATCCCCCTTTTATATTTTATATACATCATATGAAACTTAAGTACATGGTTAAGTAATCCTGTTTTACATGGTTAATAATCCTGTTTTACATGGATGAAAATATCACGGTCAATCCTATTGTTTTAAGAATTTTGAATTTATAGTTTTGGTAAAGACTAGGAAAGAGAAATTATAGAATCAGATCGTTTATCAAGAATTGACTCGAGTGAGGATGCATTCTGAGCATTAAGGATATAGTTATGGATGCATAATTATTCATCATTTAACCATGTGCGCCCTATAATTTATAATATGTTACCATTTTTTTTTACGTATTAGTGTGACACCTGAAGTGATGAAGAGATTAGAGATGAAAAATAAATTCCATCCGCACCACACCTTACATTTTAACTAGTGGTGAATTATACAATTTAGGTTGTGATGAGTTCTTTACACCAGTGTATACTTGAACATGAGTGTGAAGCTATAATGGAGGAATCTCATGGTGGCATTACAAGAGGACATTATGCAGGAAATGATACCGTGCACAATATTTTGTTGGATGAAATTTGGTGGGAAACACTATATAAGGATTATAAAGAGTGTGTCAGGGCATGTGATCATTGTCAACACCTTGGGAAGCCTGAGCATAGGGATGAAGTTCCTTTGAGACCAATAGCAAGTGCATAACCCTTACAAATATGGTAAATTGACTCTGTGAGTCCTATTTCCCCTCCTTCACGTAGGATTGGATTGCGCTATATTATTACATGTATAAATTATCTGACTAGGTGGGCAGAAGTAGCACCTACAAAGTATTGCACTATAGCTACAGTAGCAAGGTTCTTATGGGAGAAAATTATCAGTAGGTATGGATTTCCATTGAGATTGACAAGTGATATGGGCACACACTTTTTGAATGAGACTATCAAAATATTATTGGTGGAGTTTATGGTGGCACATCATAAGACAAAACCCTATAGACACCTAAATTCTGTTTTTGCAATCTTATTGCCAAATGCACACAAATCACTCTCATTCTTAACATTTCTGTTATAATTAGTGATTTTCACTAATTAACTAACATTTCTTACCATTTTGGTCAATTAAAAATGATTTTTTGATTACTTATCCTCTTTCACATTCAGGATGCCACTTTACTACGAATCGTAAGTCAAAATCCTCTTCCAAACAAACAATTAGCAATTATTAGCTAAATAGGCCTATTTTACTCTTATTTTGGTCAATATACCCTATTTTTGGCTTAAACCCCTCTTCCAACCACTCAAAATCACCCCACTTCCCTCCACAATGTCTTAGGAGGCTTCAAAATCCTATCCTAGCCTCCTAATTGACCCTAAGTGGTTGATTAAGGCTCCTCACATCCTAATTACTTGATAATTCACTAATTATGATTAGCAAAGATTAATCATGATTAGTAATTATTAATATTCTTTGTACTTTTAGTCCCACATGCACCAAGATACAAGTTTTTCTCAAATTAAAAACAATAAATAAGACTAAGTGCTACCTTCCAACTTTACACCATGCTTTGATTTGCATTTCATATAAGAAATATGATTTATAGCCAAGCTCAATCCTTGCCTAAAGTATGCAATGGGGTTAGTCTATGGATATACAAAATGACCTTGTAGTCATTTGGAGAGGCCATTTCACCTTGTTTGGAGTAAAAACCATACCAATTTGATTTCCCTCTTAGATCTATTTAGGTCTTTGTTAGTTTAGCAATCCAATATATTAGTAGGCATGAGTAACTAGATTTTGCATTATATTCATGTTAGTTAACATTCCATTAGTATTTTATCTTTAGTGTTACATTCCTAGACTTAAAACCTTGGCTATAGATGGCAATGGTGTTAGCATCTCTTAATTAGTCATGGTATTTTCTTTATAGAGTTTAGGGTGCTTTCACACCCTATCACCCACACGCCAATGGGACTGCTGAGGCTTTCAACAAGATATTGGGACATAATTTGAAAAATATATGTGATGTTGAAAGGAAAGAATGGGATGAAAAAGTCTCTATTGTACTTTGGGCATACAAGACAACTTACAAAATATTGAACAAAGCCACACCCTTTCAGTTGGTGTTTGGCGTGAAGGTTGTTCTACCGGTGGAATTTATGTTACCCTCCTTGTGTATTGTGCATGCAGGAGGACTGGATGATGAACAAGCACTTAAAGAGCATATAGATAAACTAATGTAGTTGGATGAGAGGCACACCATCGTACATTGGATCTAGAAGATAGGGAAGCCTAGGCAGAAGGCATGGCACGATAGGCATATTAAGAATAAGAAGTTTGAGGTTGGACATATGGTTCTTCTTTATGATTCCAAGTTTTTGTGCCACCCTAGTAAATTGAAGGTGCATTGTTTTGGACCGTATGTGGTGACATATATACCTGATTCATGCACTTTTCAGTTACAGGCATTAGACAGAATGTGGTTTCACAGTTATTTCAATGAGAGTAGGTTGAAGCCCTACTATAAATAATTCTTCTTGGTGTTTGTAATAAGGTAACAATATCATTTAGATTAGATTTCCCTTTAATTCATTTTCTTTATATGTGTTTCCTTTCATTGTTGTTATGCTTTGTCAATTTAGTTTAGTTTTTTGTTCTAATAAGCACGCTTGCACACCATTAGCTAATTACTATCTAGTGCATTCATGCACAGAGGACCACACATGCTTTTAGTGTGGGGTGCAACAAATACATGATAAATTGGTGTTGGCGAGAAAAATTTTTGGGTGGACTAATCTCATGATTTCTTACCAATGCTCTGGGAGTCTAAGTCCCTCTACTTAAATGGTGTAACTTCCCTATTTGTGTGTGTGAGTAAAGTGAATTTTATCTTGGTGGCCTTGTGGACAAGGATCTAATAGGGGCACTCCACTGAGCCTATAAAAATTATAGCAATTTCTTTCTAGAGAGGACTTTATCAAGAGAGTAGGAAAGGGAGTGAGAATATAAAATAGGTGAAACTAATGTTACAAGTAGGAAATTAGGTGCTTATAAACACTAGTTGGAAAATCTTACACACGCATTTCAAAATAAGAATACAATATGATTTTTGGGCTACTGGATAGAGGAAACCATACGTACAAATACATACACATTCATATGCCTTAGAACACACAATTTTCTTCCTTTATTAGCTTGTAAATTTAGAGTTGTACATAGTGAAGGAATGAACAAACTAGAGAGATAAATGGCTAACTCTTTTCACTCAAAAGTAAGCAAAGGTTCTCTCGTGAACTTACAAGAATACAACCAGCTAGAAGAATTTCATAATAAGAACCCCTTTGAATGAGAAGCTCGTTACAATTTATAGAATTTTTGAAGTCTATTCGCCTATCCCCCATTGACTCTTCATATGCCTTGAAAATTTTCACATTCTTAGGAAAAAATTAATTCCCCTTTTATAACTTAAGGGTGACTTATTACGTTGAAAATAAAGTCATTTTTAATTAATTAAGGCATTATGAAAAAGTGCAACCCCAAAGAAGAATCATAATGTGGAGGGGAGAGAAAGTGGGGTGGAGAAGAGAGAGAGAAGGAAAAGAAAGGATGTTGCTTTTGATGAAGTTTGATTATTCTAATCATTGGAATGCTCCAAGGAGATGAAACTTTGAATCTCTAAATCATTTGTCTCCTACAAAAACCCTTAAGACTTGCACTCGATGCCAAATTGTTCTCTTTTGCGTGTCGATGAGAATATACCCACTCCCTTGAATTCCTTTTTGTGAAGGATTCACTCATGCTACGGAAAATTTGTTGTTGACAAGAAACTTCCTTTTGATTACCTACAAACACCATGAACTGAGTGTTTAGAAAAAAAATTAGTTATCCCAATGGTGACCATGGGCGTTGCTCATAGAGATCCACTTCAAAGAATCCAAGGATGGAAACTACCTCCCGTGATGACCCTTTGTAACACTATTGTATTCTATCGACATATGTCCTATCGAATGATACATTTGTCTGTACAAGTGCTAGGTACCAATGAACATACAGATAAAACTATGAATGGTTCTTAAACACTTGTTATTCTTGAATGGATCAACTTACTATTTTTATTAAGTGTAAAAATAATCTTTTTAGGCCTCGACTTACCTATGATAGTTTGAACTTATTATTCTCACTGTATTCCTTTTGTGGGAACCATTTTCTAGACCACCTTTCCATTTATGGCAGGTGTTTATGGGACCACTTATTATTTTTAGTAAGTGTCAATTTTGGGCCCAGATGACCCTTTCAGTGATCTTTACCTGTGATACTTCCCATGTGTTCACCACCTTCTTCGTAGCTTCTTCAGATGGTGGCTTACCAAAAATTGTAGGCACCTGTGTAGGAGGACTTACTATTTTTTACTAAGTGGGTCTTTGGTGCTTAGATTGTGATGGAACACATTTTTTTGGAATTTGGCTCATCATCGCGATCTCGTTCTTTGAATTTCACTTGATTTTTCTGACCATAATAGTTTGAAAATAAAAAATGAAATCTTCACGTGGCAGTGACTTTGAGTACAGAGCTGCCATAGTAGTCATTAATGGAGATTAAAAAATTGTAGGTTTTGTTTTTTCCCTCCTATCATTATGAAATTAACCCCATTGCAATAAGCTTTTTATTTACAGTGCATGTGCAATTTTTTTTAGCTCAACGCCATTGTTGGATTGATGGGAAATCTGACGAATGTGAGATAGGGCACGAAATTAGGTTTAAATTGTAAAAAAAATTATCTAGAACATCATTTAATCTCATGTTTATTGTATCTTGATCATCTAAAAAAATAGTAATCCTACAAAAAAATGAGCATCTCGATTCGTGCTCTGGATTCAGAGAAATGAGCATTTCTCCATTTTTGACTACAAGGGTTTTCACAGGTTAATTTTTCTTTGTTTTTTTGCTTCATTTTGCTTCATTAAAATCCATATTTCTTTGAGATATCTATATTTTCATAACATGGAGTACATGGTAGAGCTGGTTTAGTGCAGTAATGGCAAAAATAATTTTCTGGATAAATTTTGGGAAGTATCTCGGCAGGGTTGTGCAGATGTGGGGGGAAGAAGCAAAGCATAAAAATGGCCAAGTATTGTGCATTCATGTAGAAACATGAAGGCATGGGTCTGGGTTCATTTTTGTGTCCCCTATTTCCCTTTAACTAAAGGTGTAAAAGGGGCATCATTTTTCACATTGTGACAAGTTGCAACACTTGGCGGTCATCCGTGCAATGTGTGGATAGGCTCCGGCAAGCTCCTGAGGACTAAACTAGTGATGCAGAGGGTCCTATGAGTGACTTAGGAGGCTAAAAAGGGCTAGGAAAATTTTAATATCCCCTATGTCCCCTTTGCTAAAGGTATGAAAGGGACATAAAAATGTTCCAAACTCCTAGAGCTCAAATGTGTCGTCTTGAAAATTTGGCTAAGTGTTGAACGTGTTCCTTGAGGACAACTTGTGACGGCAATAACTTGCGCTCTCCGGATAAGTTTGAAGGAAATTTTTTATATGATATTGATTGAAAACAACTAAATTAATTGAATGGTGGTATTTTTGAGCTCCAATTATAACTGCATATCCTTAGAAATTTTCCAATTTTTCTCGGGATCACCAGTCATGCTCCAGAAGAATGAGTTGCCTAGGGAAGTGTATGATGTTTCATGAGGTCTCATTTTTCCCAACATTTAGGGCATGTAAAATACCTTCCATAGGTACTTTTTTGGATTCTTTAATCTTTAATAATCTCAAAAAATCATTTCTTAAATCTTAGGCACTCCTTCACGGTGTATGCTCCTTTAGGCTCAAAAACCCACATTTTACTGAATCGACTCCAAAAAGGCTCTGTTAAATTGATCCTGATGCATTCAAACCATTTGGAACATTTAAATCCTCCTTTTTGATGATGTATTTCAATTTTTATCCACTTTTTATTTTTATATATGCCTCTCCATGGACACACATGTTATTTTTAGTAAGTGTACTGTCAGTGTCAGATTGCAACAAAAAATGTCTTGAAATTCTAGTTTTTATTCTAAGGTTCCACGCTCCAAATTGTGGGTAATTTATTCCTCTGAACAAGTGCGAAAATGATATTTTCATTGGTGGGAGGGAAAATACTCTGATAAAAAAACACTGCCTCTCTCATATCCCTAAAAAATAGGGACTTCATGGTGCGAAAACTAGTTCATAGCGAAACTAGATTTTTCAATGATCATTCCCTCTTAATTTTCACGTGATTTCACCCACTAAAACCCTGAGAAGTAAAGAGGTCGATCAAATTCCCTTTTCTATATTATTCTTCATGTCAAACATTAATGGATTCTTCAATCTTTAGATATCACAGAGGTGGTGATGAAGGAGAATGAAGTTATTTGCAGTTAAGAATGAGAGGGAGGCTAGGAAAAAGCATTTAGGAGTTGACTTTTGGGTGCATGAGGAACCACAAGGCTCAAGTGGCTAGGTTAAAAAAAATTTCATATGTCCCTTTACTAAATCAATGAAAAGGGACATGAAATCCTACTAGGCTCCTGGTGTTGACACATGCCCTCTTTAAAAAATGACTAAGTATGAGAACTTGAGAGTGAACTTGCGAAGGTCATATCTGGATTTCTCGAAAGAGTTTCAAGGTGAAATTTTATATTAATTTTATTATAAATTTCCTTATAAATATAATGGTGTGGGTATCATCTCTTGATTCATCCATTTGAACCCTAAAAAATTAGATTTTGGTTCTAGGTCGGTGACTAAGTATGAGAAGAACTAGATGTTGTTAAAATTATGACTCCACCATCTTGTAGAGATATGAATTATATTTTCAAATATTTATTTTTTAGCTCCTAACTTGTTATAGAACTCACGTAATTTCTTCTCGAAGCTCAAGTGCTTTTTTAACACTGTGTTGCCTAGGCATGACAACCCGTCTCTAATGAACCTACTCTAAAAATTCCAAATCTTCCCTGAATCATCCAAAATATCTTCCATAATGTTATTTGACCTTGATTACATCTCCATGTTGAATTTTTATCCTTCTTTCCACTTCAAGGAGGTGCACTAGTCTCGAGAAGGCCAATGATAGCCCTTCCCAAAACTACTCAAAACTGGGCATTCTTTACGAACTCCTAAAACCACCTAGAGGAACTGAATTTTCTTTCCTAAATCACCTAGGGGGATTGGATGTACATATAATTGAGGAACATTATGTGGATTGGGTAAGGCTTGGTGTTAAGGATGGGTGGACTTGGAGTGTCTTGGAAAGGTAGGATCTAAAAAATTTGACTAGGAGGTATCGTTGTCATGCTTGATATTTGGGAATTTTTTAGTTGCACATTTTCATGACAAAAATTGGCCAAGATTGAACGTCCTTTAGAAGATGTGTATGCATAGAATAAATACGGTGTAGGTTCTTGAAGTAAAGGTATGGATCAAGAAAAACTGCTCATAAATGAAGACCACGCATAGATGGATGGACGTGTAATGTAACGTGAGGTAGGAAGTAGCATGGGAAACTACTTGGTATTAGGAACAAAGGTTTTTTACTTCAGAAAATGAAGGCGTGTGAGAGGATTTTTGTGGCCGAGAAGTAGTAGGTGTGCTACAACATTACGACTAGGGTGTGGAAAAAAGAACAAAACATCATTTAATGTTGAGAATGGTGGTATATAGAGAGTAATAAATGTGTGGAAAATTTCAAAAGTTGTAAAAGGCGGGCTTGTAATATCATTTTTTTCCTTGCATTGTGAAGTGTTCAAGTGATTTGAAGAGTGAGTTGAAGAACGATTTGTGTGGGAAAGTGTGTAAGAGATATATTATAGACATCAAACCAAAGAGATTTGTGCATGGCATCAGTTGGAGCTCCATCAAATAGGGTGTTTGAGCAAAGCAAAGGTGTGAGGGGAGAAATTCAGTGAGATAGGGTTCGAGGTGAAGCTAGGGCACGCAATTTTTAAGTTGCAGAACTCGAATCTAGTGCAAGAACACATTTTTATCATCACAATGGCACCAAAACAAGCACCTAGAGAAACCACAAGGGGCAGGAAGCAAAAATAAGTATAGGTAGAGGTGGAAGATACCCCAAAAATTATATTTTCAGAGATGCAGTACCTAGAAGGTGTCATAATGAGATTGGATTGGGATTCACATATCAAACGAAGCAAAGTAAGTGACTACAATCTTCGTACTAAGGATAACATGGATGAGTTGGAAAAATATTTCATGGTAAAAACATATTTGTAGACATAGAATGACATGGTCGTTTATGATGGTGCAAGACATATTTTTTTGGTGAATTTTGGAGCTATGCAGCTATATCAGTTGCCATATTTTGGAAAACCATAGAAGTTGTATCTATGGCTGATGTCCCAAGTCTACGAGGACTTCTTTTATTTTACATGGCAGAAAATACAACTTACTGTGCCCTTGATTGGAAAGTTGGTAGGGTTGAGAAGCTTGGGCACTGAGATTAGAAGTGACCTTACAGATGATGAGGGCGTAGAGGTAACAAGGACTACGCTAGCTTATGTGAAGGAATGGCACATATGGATATTGTCAAGTTAGAAAAGTACCATGTGATTCAAGAAGCCACACACCTCCTCACCAAGTTGAAAAACCAAGAGTGTTTGAGCCAGGTAAATAAAAGATGGCTCCATATTGCAAAAAAATGACTGAGGGAGTGATACAAAAACTTTTCCTATTTCACTGTTTAGAAACTATTATTGACGAAGCAGCACTATGGACACAATATAAGTTTTGGTGCTAATTTATTGTTTATTGTGCTCATGGTAAATCGAAGTTCTTGATGGGACAAAAGGAGAATATTTGGAAATATCTTGAATAGAAAAAGTCCCATACAGATAGATTTGTGAAATATACATGAGATGGATCTACAAGTGGACCATACAAGAAAAGGATGGAAATTTAGTATAAGCACTTGCACAAAGCCTTTGAGTATGAATGGAGAGTACCCAAGGAACTTCCTTCAGTATTGGATAAGCATGCAACAGTTCATTGTATATAAACATTTTTTGCATAGGAATGATTTGGAATGAAGGATGGAAAAAAGTGGAGCCCTTGGTTTAAGCTCCCATATTCCTTCACCGGTGTGTGACTTCTATGCCATAGTACACATGTTTTCAAATGCACACGGTGATTGGGTGTTGATGTAGAGAAAGTAGAATATTATTATCATATGCTCTAGAAGACATGTATATCTGTGTATGTATGATTACATATAAAACTTGATCATAGATGATATAAGTATCAATTCACTGATTTTGGTAGTTAGGAACCATGTCACGGCTAAGTTATACATCTTTGCTTAAGCCTAAATATGGAAAATGCTAAGTACATTGAGAATGAGTTCAGGATTCCTGAACTTCCCAAAGGAAAGCATACGGTGGGCACATTGCAGGATGAAGAGCCCAATCTACCCAACACAAATGAATAAGAGTTTCAAGAAGATAGCACTAGACTAGACCATGGCTTGCAGAGGTAGCCTATAGTTGGAGTAAAGATAACACATGAGGTAAATCCTCCCGCGTAAACAGAAGAATAAGTAGGAAAGGAGACAGGTGCTAAGGAGATAGGGACAAATGTTGGGGGGGCTGAAGAACAACAATTCATAAGGGTGTTGATAAGCAAAAGGCCACAAAGAATAGACATGGGGCCCTTATAGCCGCCTAGGAGATCACCCCAAAAATCCCCAACAAAGACAAATCCATAGAAGAATAAGCACAAGTATATTCCAACTAAGGATAGTGAGAGGGAAAAGTTAGATGACATTGTGCATATCATTAAGGAGACTAATGTTATAAATATGGACGTAGAGGAGCCTTGGGATGAAGAAATACATCATGATACAGAGTTTTTTGAAGAGCACAAAGTACTAAGTGGCACTGTAAGTGTACGGACTAAAAAAGATAATGTCAAACCATTCGGTGAGCCTACTAGTACACATGCAAGTGAGACAGGGTAAGGACCAATACTTGATGTTGGAGTGCGTGTTCTGAAGGGTCATCATTTTGTTAGGAATAAGGATGGAAATATGTATAATACTCCCACTATTGGGTATATTAATAACCCCAAAAAATCCTTCTCACCAGGTTTCAAATTACATTGGAACCTAAGGAGATTTATGGATGGGAACTGATGGAACCTAAAGTGGCCAACTTGCGCACCAAAAATAAACTCTTTTGGAGCATGCAGACTCATATTGGGATATGCATGCATTAAGAGGAAAATGAAGAAGAAATCCCAAGCCACACACTAAACAGTGAGGTTATAGAGTTTACTAATGAGCAGATGAGTAATGCATTAAACAAAATGGCAGCTAAAGTAGTGCACAGGAATATAGATAAATTAGTAAAACTAAGAACTCTATTGGAGGAGAATAAGAGCCTAAAAGAATAAGTGGAATGGCTATTTGAGGGGTGAAAGAAGGATAAAGAGAAATAGAAGAATATTCTTGATTTTTCGGTAGAGTTGGGAAAGGATATTATCGATGCATATCTAGATATTGATGAACAGACTGAGAAAACCTAGTATTCATCGTTGCACTTCTTACAGGATTGTGTTTACTTGTGTATTAAGAAGCAGCTAGGAGAGCGTAAAGAGGCCAAGGAGGATGAATTATCTAAGAAGGAGATAAAAAAGGCTATAATAACGTGTCGAATCATTGGGTATGGCTCGTTACTACATACATTAAATAATGAAATGAAGAAGGAAGAATCAGCATTGAATTTGTGTGCAGACCCAAATCTGATCATTAAAATAAGACGTAGGCAAAAGAAAACAAGGTCCTTGTTATAAAGAATAATGAGAATCTTTGGAGTGAGGAGAGGCTGACATTACTAGTAGTAAATTGTGATGCGGTCACAGGAGCCCGGGACCCTCACAAGGAGAAGATAAAGGAACTTGGAAAATTGTTATCCTAATGTATGGATGTAATGGACAAGATGGTTTCCAGTTTGGAAAATGTTCTTAAGGTATTACAAAATGAGGGTGAAAATATGACCTTAGATGAGATGGATGGAGTACTTGTGGAAATCCCTAAAAAGAAAAACAAGGTGCTTAATGACTGGAATGAGTTAGAGTAATAAATCAAGAATGAATACCCTGAGTTACTTCTACCTTTAGAGGAATAGAGCGCCCAAATTATTTTTGCTATATTTTCATTCATTATGTACAGTCATTATTTTATTCACTATAATTTATTTTTAGACAGACATGGCATGATTACCAATTGTCGGGGGTGACAATTAAGCTAGTGTGGGGTAATGTTTACTAGAAAAAATAATGCCTAAGTATCATAGGTGCATGGAAATATGACGTGTAGAAAGAGGGTACATAGGTATGCGTGGAATTTCAGAAGAAGAAGGACACGCCAGGGAAATTTAGAGTTTGGAACTTAGTCATTTTGCATGCATAGGGTAATAATAGGATTGAGTGCAGAGCACACATTTGACAAGAACAAGAAGACTTAAAGGATATGCAAAGTTATTTTGGGAAAAATAATAATATCAAGCGTCATGTAAAGTTAAGTTAACAATAGGATTAGATCTAGAGTTAGTTATAGGTAATCTATTATTAGTTGAAGCTTGCATGCTTCCTTAGTTTCTTTTATAGTGGTGCATGGCTACTCTAATCCTACAGCATATTTTGAGAGTGCATGGGTAGTGAAGGGCAAGTCCCCACCCCTATATATATGTATTCATTTGCACGGCTTAGAGAGACTAGATTGTTATTGAGTTATATTTTTGGTATGATTTTACATGCATGAATTTGTAATGATAATTATAATGTATTCATATATGGGTTTTGTTATGACTTAATATAATGGATATTTGTGGATGGATATTGATTGTTGATTCCTTTCTTACCGGTTATTGTAGTGTAAATCTGATCTTGATCCTAGTTTGATTTATTATGCATTATGGTTGTGAGTTGATTCTTGTTATGCTTTTCCTTTAACTACTTATGGATATGGAATATATATGAATGATCATGCTAACACCTTGACAAATTTGGTATAAAAAGAGGGACCTAGTACCTTTGCATGCTTCTAGTGAGTGCTTAGATCTGTCTGAATGATGGGCCAGTGCTTCTAGGGTTTAAGTAAGAAATAAATACTACACTCCATATATCTAAGTTTATAGAACTAGTACGTGCACTTATGTGAAGGATTCAAACTGGGGATTCTTCGTACAAAGGAAATCAATGCACTATCGAGATTTCCTTTTCTCCACCAAGGAGAAGAAAATTATAAGTTGAATCATCTTCTTGTAGAGTGCATTCAGCACCTCCATTTGTGCGATTTCCCCCACTAAGGAGAGGCAAACCACTCCTAGTAATGGAAATAAGGAATTAGGTCTTCCCCACTTTTAATGGTGGAAGTTCTCTTTTTATCACTCAACATGATCCCGTACATATAGTGTTGGGGTGTGGAGTCTATTTATGGTCTTCTCAAATCAGTATTGAAGTGTGGAGTTCAAATCGGGAAGATGAAAGGTCATGGCCATTTCTTTACCAGCCATGGGAAGATGAAAGGTCATGACAATTTCTTTTCTAGCCATGGGAAGATGAAAGGTCATGACTTTCAAACCTCTAGGGTCAGATTTTGGACTTCTTAAAGGATTGTAATCTTATAAATAGAGGTGTTAGGGTATCTTGAAGATATCTTGTGTGTTCAAGAGGTATTAAGTCTTAGTGATCAAGAGGTGATCAAGAGTGATCAAGGTTAAGAAATTGCGTGTCAATTATGGTTTAGATGTGGTTTAGCATCTTTGGAATTTTGTTGTGAGTTCATAACTGAGAGAAGACTGTGAGAATTGTTTTACTCTTGTTGAAAATAAAATCTAAGCAAGTTCTTGGTGGATGTAGCCCACATTGGGTGAACCACGTTAAATCTTGTCTTGTCTTATTTTGTGCATTATTTATTTATGTTGTTATATTTCTACATGTATAATTCTGCTATATAGTTTTCTACTGTTATGGTTTGAGGAATTGTTTATGCATATTTGTTCTCTAATTCCTAACAACTGGTATCAGAGCTTTGGTGGATTTTTTCTAAAGTGGTAAATCACAGGGAAAGTTTGACTTGATTGGGAGCTATGGTGGATGAGGGCATATCAACGGTTGAGAAGTTCAATGGGCAGAACTTTGGTTTGTGCAAGATGCAAATGGAGGATTACTTATATCAAAAGGACCTCCATGTTCCTTTGGATGGAAAAGCAAAGAAACAGACAGCCATGTCGAATGAGGATTAGGAGTTGTTGGATAGAAAGGCACTCATGGAAATTCAGTTATGCCTTGCATCATCAGTTTCTTTCAACATATCATAGGAGAAGACCACAGAAGGTCTCATGAGTGCATTGGGGAAGTTATATGAAAAACCCTCTACCTCTAATAAAATATTTTTGATGAAAAAGTTATTTAATATGAAGATTTCTAAGAATGGTTATGTTGTTGATCATTTGAATGAATTTAATATGGTTGTGAGTATGTTAAACTCGGTAAAAATTGACTTTGACGATGAGGTCAGGGCTTTGTTGATTTTTTTCTCCTTACCAGATAGTTGACACAGCTTAGTTATGGTTGTAAGTAATTCAGTCTCTAATAATTCAAAGCTGAAGTTTGAAGATGTAATAGGTGTGATCCTAAGCGAGGAAATGCAAAGGAAGAGCACCGGATATTCTTCTACTTCTGGAAATGCTTTGATGGTGGAGATCAGAGGAAGATGAAAGAACATAGGGAAAGGTAACTGTGGGAAGTCGAATGATCATGGAAGGTCAAATTCCAAGAGTAAGTTAGAATGTTAGCATTGTGGGAAGGTTGGTCATGCTAAGAAATATTCCTGGGCTCTTCAGGATAAGAAGAACAAGGAGGAAACTAAAGAGGTAAATGTGGCAGCAACTGATGTTTTTCAGGATGACTTAATTCTTTCTTTAGATAATATTGTTGAGTCTTGGGTGTTAGATTAAGGGGCTTCTTTCCATGCCACCCCACATATATATTACTTTATTGACTTTGTTCAAGGATATTTTGGACATGTATATCTTGGTGATTATGAGCCATGCAGAATAGTAGGGAAAGGTTGTGTTCGGGAAAAAATATAGAATGGTAACACATGGATACTTAAGGACGTCATGCATGTGCCTAAGTTGAGGAGAAACTTGATATTAGCGGTTCCACTAGGTAGTGATGGTTGTACGGTTAGTTTTATTGCAGATTCTTGGAACGTTACTAAGGGAGATCTTGTGGTTGTAAGAGGTAAGAAAAGTGGTACTTTGTATTTAACCAGTGCTTTTGATTATTGTAATTTAGTTGTTACAAATGGAGATGCAACTTTTTGGCACCAGAGACTCAGTCATATGAGTCAAAAAGGGCATGCATATTATAAAAGACAGGTTTTCTGGATTAAAGGAGTTAGATTTAGACTTTTGTGAGGACTATGTTTCTGGAAAACAAAAGTGGGTGAGATTCCTCAAGGTTGGACCTACCAGGAAGGAGGGTAAGTTATATTTAGTGCATACAGATGTATGGGGGGCAGCTAACATAAACTCTATCAATGGTTCATGTTATGATGTCACTTTTATTGATGATGTAACTAGAAAATTTTGGTTATATTGCATTAGAAAGAAATCTGATGTGTTTGAAACCTTCAAAAGATGGAAATCCTTGGTTGAGAATGAAACAGGTCTCAATTTGAAATGTCTCAGGTTGGATAATGGAGGGGAGTATTACAGCAATGAATTTCTTGATTACTATTTGGTAAATGGGATCCGCAAGCAAAAAATGGTTCCAAATACTCCATAGGAAAATGGAGTGTCAGAGAGAATGAACAGGACAATCATGAAGCGTTCTAGGTGCATGAGGTTACATGTGGGGCTGCCACTCATGTTTTGGGTGGAAGTGGTGACCACATTTGTTTATCTGATTAACAGAGGACCCTCTATGGCTTTGGATGGAGGTACACCTGAGGAGGCTTGGTCTGGTAAGAAAATTGATTACTCATTTCTTATATTATTTGGATGTGAGGTATTTGTTCACATTGATAAAGATGATAGGACCAAGCTAGAGGCTAAGTCTAAGAAATGCACCTTTGTTGGATATGGTGAGGATGACTTTGGTTTCCGTGTTTGGAGTCTTAAGGAAAAGAAAATATTTCAGTTTAGAGATATTGTCTTTAATGAAAAATTCATGTATAAAGATCAATTATAGGAATAGAAATAGGAATCAAAGAAAGAATACACAATGTTAGAGGACATTGTGGACAACAAGGTGTCAAAGGGGCCAATTCAAGTGCAGCATGTTCTGGCACAGCCAGTTCAGGAACCTACTCATCAAGAACCCCAAACTCCTAAGGTGAGAAGGTCTTCTAGGGTAAGAAGGGAACCTAAATAATTTACTCCATCTTTGAATTATTTATTTCTCACTGACAGTGGAGAGCCAGAGTGCTTTGAGGAAGCAGTGCAGGTGGATGCCAAGAAGAAGTGGGAGTAGGACATGGATGAAGATCATAGATCTCTTATGGAAAACCAGACTTGGGATCTAGTGGAGCTACCCGAGGGAAAGAGAGAATTGCAGAACAAGTGGGTGTATAGAATCAAAGAGGAAGATGGAGGAAAGAAAATATATAAGGCCTGGTTGGTGGTTAAGGGATTTGCACAGAAGAAAGGTATAGACTTTGATGAAATTTTTTCTCTTGTTGTTAAAATGAATTCTATTAAAATTATTCTTGGTTTAGTAGCAGTAGAAGACCAGCACTTAGAACAGTTGGATGTGAATACTGCACTCCTTCATGGTGAGTTGGAGGAGGAATTGTATATGCAGCAGCCACAAGGTTATGAGGTCAAAGTGAAGGAGATGTTAGTGTGCAAATTGAAGAAGAGCTTGTATGTCCTGAAACAAGCTCCATGGAAGTGGTACAAGAAGTTTGACAATTTTATGCAGGAGCAGGGTTACTCCAGGTGTCACTCAGACCTTTTCATGTACATCAAGAAGTTTCTTGATGGTAATTATATTATTTTGTGTCTGTATGTGGATGATATGCTTGTTTCAAGGAGGAACATGCTGGAAATAAAGGTCCTCAAGAAGAAGCTAGGTGACTCCTTTTCTATGAAGGATTTGGGGGCAAAAAAACAAATCCTTGGTATGACAATAACTCGAAACAAGAAAGAGAGGAAGCTGGTGTTATCTCAAGAAGAGTGCGTAAAGAAGTTCTTGGAGAGGTTTAGTATGTAGGATGCTAAACTGGTTAGTACCCCTTTTGCATGTCACTTTAAATTATCAAAGGAGCAGAGTCCCAAGACTGAGGAGGGTAGAATCCAGATGTCTAGGGTACCGTACTCATCAGCAGTTGGTAGCTTGATGTATGTTATGGTATGCACTAGGCCTGACATTACCCATGCAGTGGGAGTAATGAGCAGGTTTATGAGTGATCCAGGTATAGAGCACTCATAGGTAATGAAGTAGATCCTTTGGTATTTGAGAGGGACCATGGGAGCAGCATTGTGTTTCAGTGGATAGGACACTACATTGTGTGGTTATGTAGATTCATACATGGTAGGAAATTTGGATAGCAGGAGCATGAAAGGTTATGTATTTACGGTCGGTGATACAGCAGTGAGTTGGATTTCACGGTTACAAAAGGTTGTGGCTTTGTTAACCACAAAGGCTGAGTATGTTGCTGCCACAGAGGCAAGCAAGGAGATGATTTAGCTACAGCAGTTGCTTGATGATTTGGATCATAAACAAGAATTTGGGAGACTACACAGTGATAGTCAGAGCGTTATTCATTTAGTGAAGAACTCTACTTTTCACTCTAGGATGAAGCACATTCAACTAAGATACCATTTCATTAGGGCAACTTTGGAATAAGATAAGTTAAAGTTGGAAAATATTCATACTAGTCAAAATCATGTGGATATGATGACCAAGGTGTTCACAAGGGAAAATTTGAAGTTGTGTTCAACTTTGATTTGCCTTCATGGTTAATAATGAAGGGTTGATAACTTTTCTTAGTAGGAACTGTTGTTGCAAAATCACCGCACCCCCTGGACACTGATCAGGCTTCTAGGTTGATCACTCTAGCATCCAGTGTGATTGCACAACATTGAAACCTCTCTACAAGTGTGGGACTTGTAAAATGAGAGAGGAATCTCCAGAGAAGGCTGGTTCCTACTCCAAAACTACCTGCCACAAGTTATTCCAGTGCAGGCAAGCTAATCTAAACCTAATCTAACCATGCCAAGGAGATAGAGAGAGAGAGAGAGAGAGAGAAAAGGGAAAAACAGCAAAAGCCTACACTAAAACGGTGATACACCAGAGAAGGAGAATGTTGAACATCTATCAAAACTGCCATGGAACAAGGAGAGGTGAGCAATGGGAAGGATGGAAAGATGCATCACAAACCCAAGGATAGATTTCACACAGAAAATGTCCCAAAACTCCATGAACACAGCTCCAGACCTATAATGAGCAGTAGAACAGGCACAAATACCTGCAATGAAGAGAGGCAAGAAGAAAACAAGAAAAAAAAACAAGCAAGGATGGACAGATGCATCACAAAACATGTTTTTTTGTTGCTCCAGAAGTTTGCACAGAACATCATTTCAATAGTAAAAGGCAAAAACGCCATTACAGAGCAGGGGAGGAGGTTCGAACTCCATTTTTTCAACCCTGGAGAAGAAAAAGAAGGGAGGCCAGAGCTGAAAAGATGAACCACCAGAAAGAAGCCCCTCCTTCCAATTTATAGGAAGAATGAGAGAGGGAAAAGAGAGAAAATCGAAATCTACCCCAACCACCTCCAGACTGCATTTAATTATCTCATTATGGTGGTAGGTGAGAACCCTAGCGAACCCAGAAAGTGGCGAACTGTATTTCACATTTTTAAGAATTTTTTCTCACCCAATTAAAGATATCCATTAGTAGTTGGACAGAGGAGCTCGTAAGCTTTCCAAAAAATCCAACCTTGCATGAATCCAAGCTCCCAGTCAAAAGTTATGGCCATCTGAATATCTGCGCCAGGGTCTGCTTCCTGTCAGCGCTCAAAATGTTGCACCTCCTGAAGGTGCGCCATAGGTGCATCCATGTGTGTGTCAACATCCATTTTCATGTGCCACTTCTGTGCGCCTTAGGCGCACCATTTTCCCTGTTGAAATCCATTGTCATGCGCCACTTCTGTGTGCCTTGGGCACACCGTTTGCCCTGTCGACATCCATTGTCGTGCGCCACTTCTGTGCACCTTGGGCACACCGTTTGCCCTGTCGACATCCATTGTCGTGTGCCACTTCTGTGCACCTTGGGCATGTCAAGGATTTCATCTTCTTTGATTTCTCCATTCTCCTGCTTGTCTATATCTACCTGGGGGGAGATATTTACAACAGGAACAATCTCCAAGTGGGAGATTTTTGGGGTGTGGAGCTTGTTTTTGATCTTCTCAAATCAGTATTGAAGTGTGGAATATGAATTGGGAAGATGAAAGGTCATGACTGTTTATTTTCCATCCATGGGAAGATGAAAGGTCGTGACAGTTTCTTTTCCATCCGTGGGAAGATGAAAGGTCATGACTTTCAAACTTCTAAGGTCAACTTTTGGACTTCTTAAATTATTGTAATATTATAAATAGAGGTGTTAGGGTATCTTGAAGATATCTTGTGTGTTCAAGAGGTCTTGAGTCTTAGTGATCAAGGTTAAAAGCAATTGGGTGTCAATTTTGGTTTAGATGTGGTTTAGCATCTTTGGAATTCAGTTGTGAGTTCATAACTGAGAGAAGACTGTGATAGTTGTTTTACTCTTGTTGAAAATAAAATCTGAGCAAGTTCTTGGTGGACGTATCCCACATTGGGTGAACCACGTTAAATCTTGTCTTGTCTTCTTTTGTGAATTATTTATTTATATTGTTATATTTCCGCATGTATAATTCTGCTATATAGTTTCTTACTGTTGTGGTTTGAGGAATTGTTTCCGCATATTTTTTCTCTAATTCCTAACATGTAGCAGCTCTTAAAATTTTACCATTATTCACTAATGAAAGAAATGACACTCTTATATAGCACATGAAATATGTTGTTAATATCTATTATGTCCATAATATTACAGAGTACAATGTGGCAGTCAGACTTCTCACTAATTCTATGAAATAAATGTTCTTCAATTGTCTTGGACTCTTCAACCTAACTCTATATGTAATTGGGATGAGTTGGGACAACATCCCTGTGTAGATGCAAAATTACGCATATACTACTATTTTAATATGTTGTCAAGTATGTTGTTATATGCATGGATCTTAAGTAAGAAAAGTATTCACTGGTGACATAATCCTTTATCCATCCACTTGCTTTCATTGTTTATATTGTCTTTCTCTCCCACATCTTTCATTTTTGTACTTAGTTCTGGTCAGGTCACAACGATCCCTGTCTGTTTGTCTTTCATATTTTTCATCATTTATCCCAAGATACCAATGCCCACTTTGGACACTAGCACGCAAGTGCTCTCGTCCATTCTGGGTGCTTCTATCCTTTTTTTCTTTTTACTTATTTTGACATTTATGGTCATCCTTTCTAGTTTTCTTATCCATATCCCGATCTCATAGTCGGCCTTTTGGGTCACTAGTGTTGAAATTCAAACAAAATATCCATATATATACACAAGATACAATTTATTATTCTAGTTGGAAATTCTAAGGGGAAATCACATCTACATACTGTCACTACCATCAAGGGGACTGCATTTTTGGGATGCATACACTACATAAGAAGGGGAAGTACTCATTTCCATATCACACATTTGTATCTTATCTAGCTACAGCCTATTATCTTGGCATCATTGGTGCAAGGGAGATCTAAGGAAACTATTTCACACAAACAAAAAGAACTACATGGATTTTGAAATGTAGTGCAACGCTCAGTCATAAGTTCACTCTTAGGGTGACTGTCATGGTCAGTCCAACTCCCCATTATGTATTTTCATTTTTAGGTTTGATGTGGTTTGTGGGCTTGTACAGGTGAACATTTATTTTTCAGGTTACATGTACCCTCGGAGATAATAGTGTGAATATCAAGAAATCAATAGGGAACTCTTACGACACAACATAAATAATATTCCAATCCTCTATGTAGTCACCAACACCCAGGAGCACTCGTCAGTGCCCAGGTGCCTCTGTCCTGCTATGGGTGCTCGTATCCAACTCTGTTCCTACATTCCATATTTTATTCAAATCAATTGTGACATTATTCTCATCTTGTTCATCACTTCTCCCTACCCAGATCAATTCCATATTGCATGGAAATCAACTTACATCTTAGTTTGCTTGATTTATTTTTGTATTTTATCATTTATACATTAGTTACTCTGAAATATGTAGATTTAATTCAAATTAAATTAAATCACTCTGTAAACAATTTGAGGACAAAAGTGATGATTTGTCTCTCACGGAACAGTTGACTACCATTAAAATATCTCCCCAGGAATTCATGGTAGATTTTAATTTTCATTTCCAAAAGACATGGAATAGGATTCCACCACTAATCAAGCACTCCCCAAATAATGCATTTTTATTTTTATTTATGGGCCTTAAATAACGATGTTGTGGTCATGATCCAATCAAAAGGTGGAACAAATATGCCAAAATCTTATGATATTACCATACAAGCCAAAAATAATTTGATTTGGACATGAAAGATAGATCCAAGGTCACCAATTCCTTTATTTCCAGAGTTTTCCACAAATCAGACTATTATTTCCCCTCTTCCCTTAGTATCAAACTAACCAAATCAACTAGAACCTAATTCAAATGATCTTTATGAAGTCAAAACCTTGCTTCAAAATTTTGGTAATGAGTTAGTCACTCTCAAAAGGCAGTAATCTCAATATAACCACCCATACCAACCTCTGAATTAACCATATCAGCCTAATCGAAAACCTTTCTAGAGTAATTCTCAGATTGAAAATCAGATTGTTAATGTGAAACCCTTGAATACCTGAAACCCCCTTGCTACTAGCTCTTACAAAGCCATTGTTCCCAGTGTAAAATAATCTTCTTCGATATTATGAATGGTGTTACCCATGCTACCAACTGCATAACCGGAATATGTGCCCATATGGAGTGTTAAGCCAAGTGCTCATGGTTCAAAGCATATCTACACCCATAGAAACACAAGTGGAAGCTTCTCCGTAGAAAGATGCAAGTCAAAAACTGACACAAGGGGAGTTAACCTTGTTAAATTAGAAAGAGGAGGATTTTTATGGGTTTGAATATGGAATCTACATCAATAGCATCATCTAATACATGATCAAATAAGAGAGCGATATAAGGAGAACCATCTAAGGTTGATCAAGCATCTACTTCCCATTCTCATCCACAAGCAACTACGAGAAATATGCCGTAAGTAGATCATCAAGGGATCAATGTTAATCATGCTGTAAGAAGGGACAATCAAATCACATCACCACAATGTCGAATGCTTGGCTTTAAAAGCAGGATGTAGCAACAATGAAATCTCCATCTAAGGTGATAATTATTCCTTTCAACAAATTTGAGAAGATGAACCTCAATGTTACTATGTGGAAGGCACTTTTTATTCTTATACAAAGGAATCAGCTACACGAATATTTTAAAAGCTTTAGTACACCAAGTGAAGTGGTGAAACGTGGGCCATCTACTTCTACTAGTTTTTGCCAACCTGAGGGTAGAAATTATCCTTCTACCAACAAGCCACCATTATTTTATATCTCTCTAATTATTGGTAATCATATAATGCACAACTATATGAATGACTTTGGTGCTAGTAGCTCTGTAATGCCTAAGCAGATCACTGATGTGTTGGTTATTCAGTATGCACTCGTAACTATGGGATTTGCCCAATTAGATGGGATGGTTTTCCAAACCATTTGGGTGATAAAAATTTTGAATCTTACTATTCATGCATTCCCAAGTCTATGAATTACTTAAGACATATTTTTTATCAATTTGTTATACAGAATTCACCCCTTAGGGTAATTTTGATAACCTAGATGAATTCTGCAGATCTGGAGGGGCGATAATGGTGAAAGGCCAAAAATCAGGCTTTTGGGGGTCCCTTTGGCTCTTCTCTAACTTCCCTATCCAAGGAAAAAATTCAAAGAGTTAGAAAATTTTGAAAAATTCTAAACAAAATGAAGTCAAGGGCTTGTTTTAATGCATTGCGAGTCTAGAGGCTGCAGATGGTACCAATGCGGATCGTAACAAGGTTCGGTGTACAGATTTTGGGGATGAAATATAAAGGAAACAATGTATTGCGGGTTTTTAGGAAGTTTTTTTCCCATGCCACACAAGTTCAACTAGGACAATCGGGCTTCGAAAAGGCAAAATGGACAATTTGCAAAGGAATCGGAAAATGTGGAAGTTTTATCACAGGCAGTCCACGAGACAGTTGGGACAAAGGTACGTGCGGGACCTGAAAACCCAAAATCACCACAAGTCAGTGCATTACGGGTGGAGCGGAGAAATTGGTCTGGGATAGTCGGGACATCGGGATGCACAGGACACGAAAGGGTGAAATCACCGCACAAATAGCCAAGCAAAGTGGGATGCAGGTGAAGCAGGGGTCAACGGCCTCGACAACCCAGTCAACAACGAGATAGTTGGGACAATAAATCCCAAATAAAGAAATGTAGAGAAATGAGTCCTAAACCATCTGAGTATGCATGGGGCATGAGTTCCCCGAAAACCCACAATACAAAGGAAAAGTCAATGCCAGATCTCTGAACTTCAAACGGTCATAACTTTTGACCTAGAGCTCTGATTTTCATGAAATTTGACTTTTTGGAATGATCATGACATCCTCCACACCACATAAATTGGATTTATTAATTTTTATGAGGGTATATATATAAAAATAAAGAAAATGTCTTCATCTCCAGTCAATCAAATCCTCATTCCTGTTAAATGACAGAAATGTCTGGCAAACCCAAAACAGCTACCTACACTCAAAATGCCATATATTTTGCAATATTCAATGAAAACACACAAAATTGGTACCATTGGAATCAAGGTTCTAACCCCAATGTATAGAATTTGAGAAGTATGAAATTTAATGAAGAACTGATGTATATTTTGTTGAAAATGTGCCATCAATATGAATTACACTTGGTACATGAGATCATTCAATGAAACATGGGCAAACAATCACAAGTTATTGGGGGTAATTTTTCAAGCAACATATCATTTCAATCCACCACATCCTGTCAAGTGAAGTCAGATTTCAAGACATTTTCTCTCTGTCTCTCCCCTCAGAATTCTATAAATTGATGATGGGCTCTTTGGGGAGATAGTTATTAGTAGCAAAACTCTATCAAGATTCAAGCCAATGTGATCCCTTGTATTGGACTCCTTGCATGTGATCCAGCCCCTTATTCTATAATAGATTGAACTGTGCATATCATGAAGCAATAGATACAAGTTTGTGGATGTCTCTTCCCTTGTTGTGTTTTTCTACATTCTCCTTGCCTCTTCAAATTCATTACAAATATATCATGTCTATCTTATGCTATGCAAGGATCCATTATCATTGTGTGTGTATGAAATTTTTTTGTGAATGCATTTTTCTAGACTAATATCACCCCTTCTAGTATGTGCTTTGCTCCTATTTTTCAAATTGGGAAACTATTCTCATAGATGTATCACCAGTTTAGGAGAATTTGTTTTCATGCAAACTCTTGCATTAGTCCCTTGATTAGAGAAGATATTTTTTCCTGCATTGAATGTGAGCAGGTAGTTTAGGAGCAAGAACTAGCTTTCTCTAGAGTTCTATCTCAAGTAGAAAGCACCACAACTTGGAGATAGTACCCATGTCATCCAGTCACACCGTGAGCTCAAGAAAACACACTTCTGCAAACCAAAGGGTGTTATGATTCAGCGATAACATGATATTCCTCCTTTCTTTGCCATATGCCTCTCTAGAGATTTCACGGCCAAGAAACTGACTAGTACACATGGATACTCAGCGACCTTAAGTGTTGATCCAATCTATAAGGAACATGCTGATTCTTATACTCCTAGTTTCATCAATATGAATTGCACCTTGAATGATCGGGAAGAATACATTGAGGATCATAAAGCCACCACTCTTGTCGAAGAAATTCCATATATCATTTTTGATGAAAGGGGAGGTGAACTTTAGTTTGATCCATATGTCCAAGAGTTGGAAAAAATAGGATTGATAACTTATTTCATCCATGAAGAAGGATCTATTATACCAAATCTCCTCAAATATCAAGATGACCTTGAAGGATTATGGAAAATATTCTTTGACGAAACAAGAAATAGAAATGGGGCTAGTGTCAATGTCATGTTGATTTCTCCATAAGGTAAGAAATATTTTTCACGTTTCTGAATTCAATTCAGCTACACTAATAATGTAGCCGAATACAAAAAAATTGTAGAGGGAATTCAGTTGGCTCAAAAAAGAGGAATCAATGCACTGATTATTTTTGGGGATAGTGATCTTGTAGTACATCAGGTCAGATCACAGAGTGCAGCAACGAATAATCTGTTAGATCTCAATACGATGTCCCTCTCGACATTATGAAGGAAGAAAGCAAGTTATTCAAGTTGGTTTTAAGAACAAGCAGTGCTAGACAATCCAAAAAATTGGTAAGTTTTTGAAAATGACCAACAAATCATCCTTTTCCTTCAGGATGAAGCTGAGTTTTAATCAAAAAACTAGTCCAGGTTAAAAGAAGCTTATAACGATCAAATCATCCAATTGAAGGACAATAAATTGCCAAAGGGTCTGGTCACTCTTGAATTTATTTTTAATTTGATGACAAGTTTAAAAGAGAAAAGACAACCATAACTATCAAAGAAGATGATTTTGAGTAGGTTGAGGTCTTAGAAGATAGGTTCCTAAAAATTGGAAAGGTATGTACCCCAACTAAAAGGAAAAGTTTTTTCAGTCTTTGTCAAGAGTATAATGATATTTTTTCTTGGAGCTATGAATATATCAAGGGATTATACCCATGCCTAACACAAAATACTTTCAAACTTGACTAAAATTTTAAACCAATCAGACAGAATCATAGACCGAAAAATCCCAAGATCAAATCACGGATGAGAAAGGAACTCTCTAAACTCATCGAGGCTAGAATTATTTTCCCGATCAAGCATTCTTCCTAGGTGGAAAAATTAGTTCCATTTAGGAAGAAAAATGGGGAAATCAGATTGTGCATGGACTTCAGGGATCTCAATAGGGATTTTCTTAAGGATCAATACCCTCTCCCATCTATGGAGAAAATTATACAAATGGTGGAGGGAGGAGAAAGATTTTAATTGCTCGATAGGTATTTTGGTTATAACCGAATACTTATCAAAGATTCAGATCAATTTAAAATGAATTTCACTACCAAATGGAGCACATTTTCCTATAATAAGATGTCATTCGGATTGTCCAATGCTAGTGCTACCTTCCAATGAGCCATGGACATGGCCTTCAAAGGGATTATAAATCATATGATCATCATCTATTTAGATTATATAACTATATATTCCAAGCACACATAGGACAATATGGATCATCTAAAGTTTTTTTTGATAGATGTAGGGAATTTAGGGTTTCCTTGAACCCAAAAAATGTATTTTTGCTGTCCATAAAGGAAAATTGTTAGGACACATCGTTTCGATAGAAGGAGTTTCAATTGACTTGGAAAGAATACACGCTATCTTGGCACTTTCTCTTCCAAGACATAAAAAGGGTCTCCAAAGTTTCTGGGGGACTATCAAATTTGTAAGGAGGTTTATACCTCAGTTTACCACTTTGGCCAAGCCACTCACTTCCATGATGAAAAATAACATACCATTTAGCTAGACTAAATAAGGTAAGAGTAGCTTTGAGGCTACCAAAAAATCCATTTCCCAGGTCCCCATGTTGGTAAATCTTGATTATGAAAAATAATTCATCCTCTATGCCTTCGCAGGATTAGAAAGCATATCTAGTAGTCTAACTTAGTAGAATGATGATCAGATGGAAATATTTATTACTTTCTTAAGCCAATCCCTCAAGGATTATGAAATCAACTACTCCTTTTTCGAGATGTAGGTTTTTTCTATTGTAAGGGCACTAAATAAATTCAAGCATATGCTATCCAAAAACATAATTCAGCTAATGGTATTACATCTAGGAGTGAAATATTTTTTGCTGAACAAAGACATAAATGAAAAAATAGATTGATGGATTACACGGGTCATGGAATATGACGCTCATATTAAGATCACCAACTTGGTTAGGGGGAAAGGTCTATGTCAACATCTCACCTCTGACTTAGAAGAAAAAGAAGGTGATCATGTGCTACACAATCATGATACATACAAGGCTCATGTTCCTATCAATTAGATGTACTATATGAAGACCTTTTTGAAATCATGTGAGTATCCACCACATATAGATAGAACACAAAGGAGTTTCAGGCTTCAAGTAATTCTTAATATTCTGGTCAATAATGTGCTTTTTCAAAAATACCTAAATGGATTTCTTCTAAAATGTATTGACCCATGCCAAATTGAAAAACTACTAGAAGAATTTCATAATGGGATATTGAGAGGCCATTACTTGGCAAGAAAAATTACCAAAAAAAATCATGAGGCCTAGTTATTATTGACTAGATCTGTTTAAGGACGTCCATAAATGGGTAAGAAAATGTAAAGAATGTACATTGTTAATAGGAAAGCAGAAGCTGACTTCCTTTCCACTTAATCCAATCTAGACAGACCAACCTTTCGTGTAATGGGGCCTAGATTTTATTGGTATGATAAATCATTATCCAATGCTAGTCATAGATGGGTGTTAATTACAACTGACTATTTCCCCCAATGGATGGAAGCGATGGAATTAAAGGAAGCCAATGAGAATTCTATTTTGGAATTTCTTAAAGTTATCATGACAAGATTTGGTGTGCCCTTCATGATCATTTCAAATAACACCAAGGCATTCATAGGCATGAAGATTAGTGAATGGACCATACAAATGGTTTTTATCTAAAAAATTCATCAAATTATTACCCACAAGGTAATGGTTTGTCCAAGTCCATCAATAAGAATGTTATACCAATCATTAAGTGAATAATGGCAAGTAACCAATGAACCTGGAACACTCAACTCAAGACTGCTCTTTGGGCAGATAAGATTACTCCAAAAAGAGCAATTAGAAATTATCCATTCATTCTAGTATATGGGAGGGAAGAAAAGTTCCCTTCATCTTTGGAGATCTCATCCATAGAATTGTCACAATAATTGGAAGTGCTAGAAAGTGACCCTATGACAGTGCGGTTTACTGAACTTATGGAATTGAAGGAAACACGAAACCAAGTAATGAATACTCTTGAGTGACATCAATCTCAAATGAAGAATTTTTTTGACAAGAGAGTAGCTGATGTGTCTTTCTAGGAGGGATATCTAGTTCTTAAATAGGATGTAGACATGGTTAAGCTAGGAATGCATACACAGTTTGATGTCCTTTGAAGTGTGCCTTACTTAATCACTAGCTGCAAAGAGGAAAACTCATTTTGTCTATCTTGACTTAACGGAGAAGCATTTCCTATCCTAGTTAATGGAATACACCTCAAAGATTTCTATTGAGGTATATTCACCTTGTATAATAGTAGTCTAGTTTGCATTCCTCCAAGTGCTTTTACAAATTGCCTTTCTTGTTTTGTTCCCTTGTCTTGTTTTGGTTTCTTTTTTTTTTTATGGTGGTTTTTCTCAGTTCTGTTTATTTTGAGGTGTAGATGACTCATGTGCCTAATGGATTACTTAAGGATATTGGATTAATGCTTAGCAGGAAAGCATTCCCTGGAGGTTGCTAAAAATGTTAACTTTTTCAAGTCCCCTTGCCAATTTGCCATCTTTTCAAAAATATTTCCTTACAACTTTTTTCCTTTATACCAAAGTGTTATTTTTTCACAAAATTATTTAAGACAATTGCTTAGGTGTCAAAACTTTCTTCATATTTAGGATTTCAGGTTTTGGGAATCAATTTGCGATTTACATGCAAATTGCTTCTCAAAACTTGAATCCCAAAATAAAAAGGAAGTTAGTGTATTTTGGGAATTGGGGTCCGGATTGCTATTTACATACAAATTGCAAGTTAAGTTTAGAAAATTGAAAATAAAAAATCCATATGTATTTCAATTTTCGGAACCCGATTGTAACTTTACATGTAAAGTTGCAATTGTTTCCTGAAACATGACTCTTGACCATGCAAGTGTATTTTAGGTTTCAGAGCCTGTTATAATTTGTATGGAAATTTCAAGTCATCTTCCAAAATACAACATACAAAGAGAACCATGCCATTTCAAATTTTAGGTTTGTGATTTCATATTACATGTAATGTGTACATGGAATTTCAAAACACAAAACCTAACAGTGTTCTAAAAGAGGAGCTGAGTTTTGACGCCTAGTCACTGCATTAATTTCCACCTACCCACATGTGTCACCTACTTGGTAATTAATTCACCCTTTTCTATTTAAGGTCAATTTTTACATGTCATTTTCATTTGACATTGTTGTACACTGACTTGCTGACACTCCTCCAACCTCCAACCATACCCTTACATGTTTTTTCAAGAATTTTTCACGTTTTCTTTTCAACCCACTTGATTTTTTGGTAAGATCTAATATTTTAATTATTTTTTGAAGGATTTATGTTGTTGTTTTGGGCATTCTACCCATCTTCTATCTAACATGATGGGTGTTATTGATAGTTTTGTTTTTGGTTTATTTTTAGGGTTTCTTTCCAAGTATTTTTGGTTCAATATCCTCGTGTTTATTTTTTATTCACTTGTGAATTTGGTGAAGTTTAGGCTTCAAAATATAAATTTAATTGACAAACAGAGGAGTTGTAAATCATCAACCATCAAATCGGGATTTTGGAGTTGTGGAGCAGGATGGAAACCCCAACGGAGACCAAATCAAAATTTCACCTTACAAAACAAGATCCAACCTCCACCCAGACCATTTTTGGTATTGGGAGTTAAAAAGTAGGTCTTCACTTCTGGTTGAAATTCAAGGCTTGTAAAACAAGGGTCAACTTCCGACGAAGTCCAATTCAGATGTAGTCTCTTTATTTCACATAAATACTATAAGCATCGGTACCTCATCTAGAAAGATCTGAATGCTCACCCCAAAGTGCATAAAGCTACTAGGTACCTCCATTGTAGTGCTTGTAAAGATGTTAGCGTGTAGATACATGATGATAGATAACCAATTACTCATTCAATCACACTTATCCATTGCATATACTCAATAGGAAACACATGTAATAAGGAAACATACAGATCAGATAATAATTAAGATCACATACACCATATAATAACCATATTTAGACACATCCATTACCATAATCCATCCTCCATAATCCATTATAACAAAGTAATACATAACAAAATTTGAATACATAACCATAACTAGGTGTTGGAACATGTGCAACATCAAACCCTAAGTCATAAACATTCACAGCGCTTAGTCATGAATAATAATACATGGTCATGGTCCTCAATACAATGATATATGAAAAATATATATAAGGGTGGGGACTTTCCTTTCACCACCTATGCACTCTCAAAATAGACTACATTCTCAAAATAGCCATATGTATATACAAAAGCAACTATAGACTCTGCATGCTTTCCTAACAAGCCTAATAATAGATTAATCTTATAAATAAACTCTTCTATAATTATATTATTAGATTGTTCCTTCCATGACATTTTATCTCCACCTCGCATGTGCTTTATCCCAAAATATCTCTTGTTTGGCCTCCAAGCCTCCATGCTTTCCTCTAGATTTGGAATGTTGCTTGATCGACACTTTAACTTATCTTTGTCTATTTTTAGCCCATGGTCCACAAAATTGGCTAAGTCCCGGAGGTTTCCTTCTTATGCGCAAGCCTTCACATGTTATCCATTATTCCTTGCGTTTGTCCCTTTGCACCTACCTCGTACACGCCCACAATCCCTACGCGTGGCATGTAGTTAGTCAAAATGGGTCGTGCAACATTACCCCACACTAAATTGGATTTTCATCCTTGGCAATATCTCGGTCGCCCAAAAACATAAGTGATCTCAAAAAAGAGTTCAATTCCCAAAAATAATCATCGCACTCTAAAAAATCAACTCAGGCCTCGTGTTATTGAAAGAGTTCTAGGAACTTAGCATTTATCTCACTCTTTGTTTTCTTCCACTCTTCAAGTTCTGTTAATGCTTTCCCAAGCATCGCCTCTACAATTTCTGGTAAATGGTCTGGCACCAACTCTTCAACTCTACTCTTGAGCTCTTGGATCACTACATTCAATTCTGCAACTACTCCTTCAATTGTATCCATGTGCTCAAGCACCATATTCTGAAATTGACTGATCTATAGATCCAATTTATCTCTTTTGTTCTTAATCAATTCCTTATGTGTCATCATCTCAGCCATAGCCCTAGTGCACTATATCTTTTTAGTGGGCATATTTTATTGTATAGCCCTTGGCAGTACTTTTTCATCACTGATGTGTGCGCTAAGAATCAAGTCACACTTTTGGCACTTGTTAAAGGCCAAGTTGGCCTTTCTACTTGCCTCCTTGAGCTTTGCAAATAAATCCTCAAGCTAAGTGTCTTTGCTTCAACAACTACTTTGTTTGTTTCCTTCTCTTTAGATATTTCTTCAGCAGTTGGCCCTATGACACTCTTAATTTTCACCAGGATCATTCTAACCAGGTCTTCCAGGTACTCCATCTCATCATTATAGCCGCATCTAGCTTCAATCACCAAGGTTGAGCACTGACCAAATATTTTCTTTACCAATGCGCTAGACCTGTCATATGCCTCCTTGGTCCCCTTTTGCCCCCCTTGGATATCCTTCTTCAAGTTATCAACCTTGCACTCCTCTTTCTTATCAGTCACCAAAACCCTCATTTTTCCGCTTGTATCCAAGTTCCTTTGTGTGACATCTGTGGCCATTTTATTCAAGGTGTTGCACACTTATTCATCTTTTAGGTACATGGGATCCACTATTTTATACTTATTCCCTGGCTCACTCTCCAATTCTATCACACTAAGTGAACTCTTGCTTACTTCGAACTCAAGTTCCTCTATGTGGTTATGCAAATTCCAAGACAACATTTTTCTTGTGCGTGAGACCCCACCATGCTTGTCCATAAGATCCCAGCCATAAATTTTCTTTGTGGGCACTGTGCTATGGAATCGCACCCTTAGGACCTTCTTGGGGTCATCCATAAAATCCATATGTGGGGAAATTGGTGTCCATTGCCTTCTCAATAGTAGTATAAGACCATTCTAACACAACCTCTTCCACTTTTTTTGGGTCACTTCTAGTTGTTGGTCATCCTTATCTTCTTCTCAGTCAGCCTTTTAGGGATTAATTACAAAATTAAGCTTAAGATCCCTATAAATATAAATTTATAAGACCATAATAAGGGTCCTAGGTCATTACATCTTATCACTACTATCACCTCCTCTAAGGATGCATCCATTGCATTACTTGTATCTGCATAATGCCATGCATTCAAGCTAGGAGATCTGCATCACACATATTGCATAGGGGGAGGGATTCCATTCTATTCCATGCACACATGATACTTAAATTTATATAGCTATTATTTCTCACTACTTCACAAAGTGTGACTGACATGAGAGCACCTAGGGAACAACACACACATGCACACACACCAAAACTACATCAGGGTCCGTAATGTAGTGCAGTACTCGATGATAAGTCCGCTAGTTTGGCGGCTGAGGTTAGTCTGACCCATTCATATGTACCTTTTATTTTTCTAGGATTGGATACTTTCTCCTTGCATTGCGATACATTCTCCATTTCATCTGAAAAATCTAGCGCGATAGAAAGGAAGCATTCAAAGATACTTAGCGACCATACTAGATTCAAATTCTGAGCATTTACACTATTCTGAGCACCTAGATTGTAGACCAAGGCACCCAGGGGTGTTGGTGCCCCAGTACACTCCCAGGAACTTTTTTCATCTCAGACAGCCTAGATCTTCCCTTCATAAGGCCCCTGAGTGTTCATCTACATTGTCAAGTTCTATTTCCATATCTATGACACTGTGTGACAGTCTCCTATTATCAGCTGAGTCTATTCCTTACTCTTCTCTTACACATTAGGGTTTTATTTCCTTTAGAATATTTTATTTACATTTATTCTCATACTGATTTAGTTCATTTAAAGTGTTTTAGTCTTCTTAATTAGATTAACATAAATACCCTAGATATCCTCTTAGGCCATCTAGGAACAATTATTATTTTTGTTAGTCATTTTGGTGAACCCAACACTATACATTCCCCTCATCCTCATTATAACATGGATGTGGGTGTCCTTCCTTTAATCCCTTGCATATCAACACCTTTATCACATATTATCACACCCTCATTACCCAATGACACACCCTAGTGCTTAGGTTCACACTGGACTGTTGAGGGATTACCATTACACTGAACCCCACACACTAAACTATAGGTCCTAACCATTCACATTCTATCACTTACATCACACATCCTACATCATTCATTCTAAATTTAGTCTACATCCTACATTATCATATACACCTCTTATCTATCAATCCTTTGCACATCATCTCTCTTATACATACTACACTAGTCATCATATCCTCTATGGCTAGTTTTGCATCTCTTTCATACATTTTTCATTTACGCTAGGTTACATTATATATGGGTATAGCTTTACATATCATCCCTACATATTCTATATACACCTATCACCACCTTTAGCATATCCTACACACCATACATTCCCTACCTTACATAGCTCCCATCGTGCATTTATCTATCATCTACATTATACATTCTACACTATATTTCCTTATACTTGGGTCTAGTTTCATTTATCATTAGTCCACATTCTATTCCTACCTACCCACATATTACATTGCATTCCATACCTGCTACACACTCTACATTACATTTCCTACACCACACATTCACCTACCTTGCTCGTATATACTTCATTGTCTTCTACGTACTGCACTCACCACCCTATGACGCACTTTAGTTCCTCATTCCTTACTCAATTGTCGAGGGTTTACCAATCAAATAGACATTACCTACATGTGACATGTCATCATACCACATTCATCAGACTAGTGACCGATGCTCTAGGCTATATTTTCACCCATACTCGTCATCATATCATGCAGTGGTATACACCTTATGTTAAATCACCACTCCCTTCGCCAATTCTACATTATCCTCTTACATCCAATCATCACCTATTCTATCATTGTCTTCTAATTCATTCTATTACATCATAATTTCTCCTCCTCATCCATTATGGTATACTCTTTAGGCTAAATCACCACCCTCAAATTATTCATCGCATAATAGTCTACGCTTAGTGCTAAAATCACCACCTTCTGTTATCCACTTCCTACTTATCTATGCTTCATATGCCCTCATCACCCATCTCATAGTGACATGCGTTATCGACTACATCGGCACCTTCTTTTACCATCATGTATTGATATATGCTTAGGGATAAATCATCATTCACCCATTCAGCAAGTCGTGGTATATGCTTAGGCTATGGGGTCCATGGACATCTTTCCATATGTTTCATTCCCATCCATGCATCTTATAGTGATATATGCTTAGAAATAAATCATCACTCACCCATTCAAAAAGTCATGGTATACGCTTAGACTATAGGGTCCACGCGCCTCTTTCCATATATCTCATTCCCATACACTCCTATAATGATATGCGCTTAGGGATAAATCATCACTCCTCCACTCAAAAAAGTCATGATAGGCACTTTGGCTATAGGGTTCACGCAAATCTTCTCCCCATTTCACATTTCATCACCCTTACACATATGTACTCATCACAACATGCTAAACACAACCAACACTACTCGACCACTTCCTGATGACGCACTCTCATTTACGATTCATTCTTAGCTGCTGAGGGGGAAAATAAAATGAACCTCACTACATACACATTCCATCCACTCATGGGGAACATTTCTCCTATCATTCCATATTGCATTCCATTCCATCTATCCATGGCATACTGCATTGTCTTAGAAGCATTTAGTTTTTCTTGTTAGTGTTTTCCATGCTCATTTTACTATCCATGTTAGATTTATTTCTTCTATGTCATTATCATACACACATGTGCATTCATGCCTTTCTCTATTGTGATCACAAATACAAGACATTTACACACAACATGGATGCTCACCTTCTACCCTTACTATACTAGTCACTGGGGGAATCCACATTTGTCTCATACAAGTGTTATTATTTCATTTTGTACTTAGAATATTTTACTACTTAATCATACACACTTTGACATATTGGTTATCACTCTGACATGCTAATGGGTGTTCCCTGTGTAGAACTTATTTTATAGGGCTACATGTTTATTTTTACTTGTTTGCATTGTTTTCCATTGTTTGCAGGCTTTTCCCTTTTCTTGTGTGCACACTTGACTATTGTTTGTGTCCATGATGGCCTTATGTGTCTTGCCACATCATGAGTGATCTCCCCACCCATTTTTTGTGATCTCCTTTTTTTCTTGCGTGATTAAAATACTTTGTTTGTTAGTTTTTACATTGTCTGTGTTTTTTACATTTATTTACATGCATGTGTTCGGACTAACATGTGTATTGGCTATCCATCCCCTTCTGTGTGTGCCTTGGTATCTACCAAGCACTTTCCTTTTCCCCCTGTAGGTCACATTTCTGCAGGTCAGAGTGCAGTTGGTCCTCTTTTGGGGTTGCATTATCCTTCCAGGGTCATCGCATGTGCCCCCAAAGAGGGGAACATCATTGAGGTTTTCTACTAACACAACATATCTACACCGGTTCACACATAATGAGTGAGTTAAAACCAGTCTACAAACTCCATACAAAGTTGCCTTAACAGGACATGGTGTCCTTCAACAATTATGTGGAGCAGTTATAGACTCAGGGGTTATAGTGGCTGGCCTCTCTACACTTATTCATCCAGTGGTATAGGATCGCTTAAAAACCAATGCAGTATAGAGATATCTTCAACAAATTTCAGCATAAGAAGTTAGAGTTGGAGGACACCGAGCATTTCCTCCCTACACTTCTTTAGCCAAGGTGGCATGAGATTTCCTGAAAAAAATCATGACACTACAGGATATCTTTCTACACCCCTCTTTCTCAACATGGATTAGGTGCACATGTTCCATTTTTCCATTTACACTTTGTATTCTAGCATAATTTACATTTGCATATATACACAACATTTTTTACATACATACATATTTAACTACTTGATCATTTTCTCCTTGCAGGTCCATCGTATGAGAAACAAGTAGTCAAATTGGGGGCAACAACAACAACGACGACGACAACAACAACACACCGCGATGATACTTTCCACACTAACCATGCAAGTACACTACACACATGTAGTAGCTACACACGCATTCTACCCGAGGTTCACTCTCTTCACTTTTATTCACATTTTTCATCTTTAGAATCCACACTCCTCCACATTTTTCTTTTAGTCATCCCACGCTTGAGTCTAGTCCATTGGTGTGTCTTCTTCTACACTCTACATGGTTATCAGGTATGCATCTCTATCTAATTTATGTTACCGAGCTTTCTGCTCACCAACATAAAGTGAGGGAAAATGTAGATACAAATATTGCACATTAGACAATACTTAGCCTAGTCTTATATTACTATTTAGAAGGTTCTCAAGTGTATAAAAATTAATCCCACCTTTTGGCCACCTTTTTCGTATCTTTTATTTCATCTTTCCCGCGTATTTCCCAATACCTATCATCCCATTTCGTGGTTGTTTTGACATTCTAGCTTGAAATCAGGGTGCCCCATCCTGTACTGGGGTACCCCAAGGCACCATGGTCCCATTCCAGGAACCTTGGTCTATGCACAACCTCTTCTACTTCTTTTTGGGTCACTTCTAGCTATTGGTCATCCTTATCTTCTTCTCAGTCAGCCTTATCAGGATTAATTATGAAATTAAGATTGAGAGCCCTATAAATATAAAGTTATAAGACCATAATAATGGTCCTAGGTCATTGCATCTTATCACTACTATCACCTCATCTAGGGCTACATCCATTGCATCACTTGCATCTACGTAGTGCCATACATTCAAGCTAGGAGATCTGCATCACACACACTACATAGAGGGAGGGATTCCATTCTATTTCATGTACACATGCTTCTTACATTTCTATAGCTATTATTGCACACTACTTCACAAAGTGTGAATGGTATGAGAGAACCTAAGGCACAACACACAAACACATACCAAAACTACATCAGGGTCCATAATGTAGTACAATGCTTAGTGATAAGTCCACTAGTTTGGCAGTTGAGGTCAGTATGACCCATTCATATGCATATTTTATTTTTCTAGGGTTGGATACTTTCTCCTTGCATTACAGGGCATTATCCAGTTCATCCGACAAATCTAGCATGATAAACAAGAAACATTCAAATATACTTAGTGACCATACCCTATTCAGATTCTAAGAATTTACGTTGTTCCGAGCACCCAGACTATAAACCAGGGTGCCCCAATACACTCCCAGGCACCTGTGTCATCTCAGACAACCCAGATCTACCCTTCGTAGGGCCCTTGAGTGTTCGTCTACACTGCCAAGTTCCATTTCTATATATGTGACATTGTGTGACAGTCTCCTACTATCATCTAAGTTTATTCCTTACTCTTCTCTTGCACATTAGGGTTTTATTTCCTCTAGAATATTTTATTTACATTTATTCTCATACTGCTTTAGTTCATTTACAACGTTTTAGTCCTCCTAATTAGATTAACATAAATACCCTGGATATCCCCTTAGGCCATCTAGGAATAATTCTTATTATTGTTAATCAGTTCGTAGGTGGGTAAACCCACATATCATCATCTAGAACATCTGTAAATCCAATCTCCTAGAAAAAATGAGGAGGATTGAGCCCCAAGTTATCTTGGCTCCTTCTTTGTTTTGTTCTTTGAAATCCTTAATGATTCCATTTATAACGTATTATGCAATGTTGTAGTGGGTCTTGTCTTGTATTTTGTGCATAATATATTTTAAAAAATCACATCTTTCCACTTCTCTAAGGCACCCAATTTACAACTTACCAACCTGGTTGGAATCCTAGTTGTAGGATCTGTGAGGTTATCGATAGTCATTTCCCTACCTCCTTTTTCATGTTGCAATTGAGTGGTCAGTTCGTTGATATTTGCATTGGCACATATATCCAACTCCATATCCTCCCCTTTAATTCTCAAACATGTGACTTGTTCAATGAGTTGAGCTATAATTATCATTCTATGGCCTACAAAATAGAAGAAGTCCTCATGTAACCTAGACATGAGCCACTGGAACAAATTTGTAGGATTTTAAAAGAAGGGTAGCTTCAACAACTGAAGAACCTCTACTTTCTCCAAATTCCTCTGTACAGAATCATCGACCAGCACTTTCCCTTCTTCATTTGTCCTAGGATTATCTTGTAACATGTATGCCTTCAATGTTACCTCGTGCCCTAGAGCCCTACAGTTGTATTAACTAATTTTGCACTTGGTAAGTTGTGACTTCTAAGTCTGGACCTTGAAACTAGGTGGATACTACATTTCCTGTAACACCCTGAACTGTTGTTACTTTCTCTTGAGCATACAAGTGTTGATATGTGATTTCTTGTAAAAGGATGTGTTCCTCGATTTAGAAATCATGCTTGATATGTACTGTATTGTCTTTGCAGATTGCAGATCTTGACTGAGTCAGAATGTGATTAGACTCTTTTATCTATTTCATTTTGTATCTGAGTTTAATCTGATCTCGGAATAAATTATAGAGTTATCCATCTATAAGATCTAGTCTTGGATCAGTGGAATTGATCCAAGTAAAGCTTTAAGTTTGTTCATGATGATTTAAAATCACAGACCTTGAACAGGTTACAAGGTTTAGCAGCATTGAATAAGCTAGTCAGGAGTATGACTCAGGCTGATCAAGTGAAATGGATTGGTTCCCGATATCGAAGAATATCTGGAAGGTCTCGATCGTGGACTAGGTAATAATTCGGTTACATACGATTCTGCAGCAGAACAGGAGCTAACCCTGTTCAAGAAGGTATGATATAGGTCTTTTCTGAGTGTACAGAATGTAGACCTAACTGGAATTATTAAATGATTAGTAACCTAAGACTAAACCTAACCTAGGGGTTAGATTAGTGTCAATCGAACCTAGACCTAGGCTATGTGTTAATGTCCTAAGTTAGTATCTATGTTATGGAAGTTAGATTAGGTATTAACCTAAATTCTAACCTAAGATACTAACCTAACTATGAGCAAGAATGTAAAGGGGCCTATGGAGGGGTGCGAACCATGGGCGGCATTTTCTATGACATTTAATGCATGGGATAAGGATGAAGGACAGGTTTTAGCAACGGCTAACCTAAGCCGACGTGGCAGTTCACCAAAACTGGAAATGGACTTGGGATTTTGTTTGACTATCGCCAATTCTGGCGGTCGGTGGAAGTGGAGTTTTAGCGGGAAAGTTGGTTTAATTGCATTCAATATTCTCGGTAGTCGAGCTCAGAACTCGCGAGAAGGCATGCAAACAGGAAGTTTGTTGGTTTGTTTGGCTTGTCACGATTTTCAGGTTTCTCTCTGCCTGTTCACTGGTTCTTCGCACCAGTCTTCCTTGTGTTGCATGGCAAGTATGAGATTATCTAGCTCTTTTCTCTAGCAAGGAGAATATATATGCCATGGAGATAGCAAAATTTTGTTGGTCGCTCTAACTTGGAAAAGGAAAAGGAAGTCTGAGCTCTTCCAGTGGTCTGCTTCGGAAATTTGAGCAAAAAAAATCCAGGCATGTTAGGCCCTAACCTTTAAAAATCTTGTTGTCTTTCAAGTGATTTCATTAGAACAACTCTGTTCAAATGTTTTGAGAAAATAGATGATTTTCTATGGAGGTCTTGTTTGATTTTTGGTACTGTATCTCTTCTGGTTCGATTTTTCAATTTCCCCTTGATGGGTTTTTATTAAATTCGAATTGTGGCTCTATTTCTTTGTGTATTCATTCTGGCTTAAATATGTGAGATATATATATATACAAAAAGTATGAATGCTCGGCCTGTTCGGCGAGAGCCCATAGAATATACCTATGTTAGGTATAGGCCACTGTTATGTTGTCGATTTTTGGTCGCCGTTTCTTGTTGTGGAAACTGTATGAAGGGATACTGATGGATATTGTATGATTGATCAGTTATATTGATCCTTTGGAAGCTCTGTCGTGATTTTTGGTGACAGTGGCTAATGATACTTTTTGGGTTTCGTTTTGTCTTCTAATTTGTTTGGGAACAGGTAACTATTGTGTTACCATAGTCTTTACAACCCAGTGGAAGTTGTTTTCCTTGTTATTGTGGTAACAGGGTTTAACCGTTAACTGTATACAATATTGAGATATTTATATTTTATTTGAACGACTCAATGGAGTCCTCTGATTGAGTCGTATATTACTATCCACTGCTGAGAATATAGATTCATCCTTGAGTTTTGTTAATTGAATTTCGTGGAAGTCTTGTAGAGGTAACAGGTCTTTTGACCTCTGTTATTTGTAATAAATAATGGATATAGACTCCCTGGGTATGCATTTGCATTTCTTTTGTGTAAGCTGTTCGAGAGTTTTGACGAGGCTCAGTTGAATTCCTTGCTATGAAATGGGTATTTGATTTGCTTACACTTGATTTGTTCTGAATGCTTGCCATAGATGGCATAGAAGGATTCATCAACTAATTTTATCTTACACTGTTGTTGGGTTCCTCGGTTATGGGTATAAACCCGTTAACAGTATGCAATGTGTATATATAGATTTATAATTGTTGTAACTTGAACGACTCTGAGGAGTCGATTGAATGATTTATATTTATATTTGAACCGCTGTTCAGGTTGAATATAATTGAATGATGGTAATTGTTGTGCCAGCGACTTAAGGGAATAACATGTATTTCGATCTTTGTTATTTTGATAAGATTCCTTCGTGTCGCAGGGATTTTGTGATACTGATTCTTTAGGTGTATATTTACGTCTTCAATCTGTGCAAATTTGAGTAAAAGATTGGCAAGGGTACAGTCAGATTTCTTGTTTTGAATTCAATAATCGGATTTGCTTGCCTGATTTTTATAAAGCTCCGTTGATGGGCTCAGATGGAATCGTATGCAACTATTTGACTTATTACTGTTGTTCGGATTTATATGAACTCTTGGAAGGTATCCTGTATTGTTTGAACCTTATTGAATCTGATTTTTTTGGGACACTGTCATTTTGTCACTGTTCCTTGAGTATGAATGATTATCTTGTATCCTGGCTCTGTTGAAGTGAGTCGTGAATACCATACTTAGGTTTGAATGCGCCCTGGTGAGAATAGATATGCTATGTTCCTTTCCATTTACTTCAGTCCGATTGAGACTGAGCATGTTTCGGAATTACTGTGTGGTCGTCTTGGAATAGTCTTTAGGAAACCTCAAATTGCTTAATGCAATGAAGTCTGTTGTTTATAGCGTTATGCTAAAAGTTCCTTGATTTCAACTTGTTTCGAAAAGCCATACTGTGTATAAAAGGAACTAGTATTGGGCTTAAGGTTGATATATGGGATTGTTGATGTGTTAGCTGCTGTACAGGAGTTTTCTGTGTTTTATTTCTTGATTTAAAATAGTGATTCTTCCTGTGGCTTGTCAGACTTGTTCGTATACATACTGGATGAATGTTTTCCATAAGTGGAGACAGTACAGTAGTGAACTTGTGTGAAAGGAAGTATGAATGATATGTTTCTTTCTCTTCAGTTATTTAATATTTGTTGATATCTGTCTAATAGTGGGAATTGTTTTGTAACATATTGGTAGAATCACGAATTGTTATGATAAATTTCCTTTTTGGATGAATGAAACGATCTGTCCAATGTTGTGATTTTGGATTCAATGATTGTTAGTGCACATTCGTTCCTTGATTCTTAATATTCGATGAAATATTTGAGAAGTGTTTAGGACTATTCTGTAATGATGATAAAGTTACATATTTGTAGTCATTTTGGATTACAAAGGCATAGTCTGAATCATGTTTACTTGTTTGGATTATTGATTTCATTTAAACAGGGTGTTTAATGAAAACAATTGATGGATTGCAATTGTTTTAAAAGTTAGTGCTTATCATGCTCAGTTCATCGAACTGACTCATGTTGACTATTTTTGCAGATGGTTTCCGTAAGTGGTAAAAGCAATGCAGATCTGACAGGATGATCAGATTATTTATTTGTTTATAATGAATTACAGCTTGATTTTATAAATGTACTATATGTGGAAAGAGGTTTCTTTTCCGTTAAGCATTGTATCAAGTATGTTGTTTGCATAAAATGTAATTGTATAGTTCTGAAAGGAATGGAAATAATTATTTGATACTTGTGTTGTATTCTTATTCTGATAGTTGACCTTTTTCGGTTTATATACCTGAGTGGCAAGGTTATCTTTGTGTAATTTGGATGTTTTTGTGATTGACAATGAAAGCTTACAAGAAAAGCGGTTGAATTCATATGAGTGTTTAGCAGATCTTATTGTTCTAGCAAAAGCAATTTTTAATTTAAACAATTGTCTTTCTAAAAGATAGGTTAAAATGAACCTAAACAAAACGCTAAACAAGTTAAATTAAATTACTGATCCCTAGTCTTGAATATGACAGGACAACACTTATTTGGATTCTTAATCATTTACATCCTTATACTAATAAGTATGATATAAATTCAGTTAAGAGAATTGATATAATCAAATGGAGTTCAGATGGCAATCTCATGTGAAGTTTATGAGATATTGTCCAATTCTGTTGTTTTAGAATCGGGTGTATTCTAATGACTCCTTGATGAGAGCTTGACCTTAATACCTCTACCATGTAATGGGCTTTATAGAGGAAGGCCGTCTTAAGACGAAGAATCCAGGGATCGGGAAAGGCTAACCTTAGGGAAAAGTCTTTAAAGTAATTTAAACTCAAGTGCGTAACGCGTGTTATTAAGCAGATCTTTTCGAGGTGGATTTAAAGGTTGACGACACAAGTCAACTGCAGGGTTGTACCTCCGAGAAGATTAGGATCTACTCGAAGATACAACAATGCAGGTGACTTATGGCGACACCCTTTGCATTAATCGCTAAGATTTACACTTAGTTTTTGAACGAGTTACTCAGGGTCCGATTAAGAACGTGGTCATGTTATAAGGCTGCCTAGGAGATTCGGGGTATCATGACACACTAGTTGAACCGCAAGGTTGAACCAGTATGTCACCATATCCCTAATCCTCATGGGCATCCATATAACATTATCACCTTGTTAATCTGCCTCTGAGTGATTCAGTTGTGAAAGGAAGGACTGACAGTAGTCAGAATAAGACATTCTATATAACATAAGAATGGGGTGAAGGGCGTATTCCAGATTGACGAGTATGCCGTTAAGGAATGCGAGACATAAACAGTATGTTTCAAACCTTTGGCCAAAGTATCGCAAGCTGCTGATTGCGTTGTCCTAATTCACCTAGTCTAAGGGATGAGATGCCGATGAATAATAGTAACGATTATTCAATTAGGTTCCTTGGACAGAGCATTCTGAATCCCAGAGGAGGGAAGAGAACCGCAAGAGTAAAGTGTTATCTAAAAACACCAACTCTTTTTACTCATGAATAGATCGGTAGATTACCGAGTCATGGAATGAATAGATCGGAAGTAATCCGAGTCATTACAGCTGCATATGGTTGTCTGTTATATGAATGGTTATTTGATTTATGAGTTCTAAATTATGTAATTAGAACCAGAATGCATTTATCAAAAAAAAAAAAAATCGACTTGTTCTATTGTCTAAAATGAGGATGTTACATTTCCAAGTATATATCTTCAAAGGGTTCCTCCACCTCAACTTTGACCCTCTTTGTGTGATCTCTACCCCTTCCAATATTTGGTGTCATTGGTCCTTTGAATTCCTGCCCTAGGTAAACTACTTCAAAATATCATCTTCCTTCACTATCTAAGCATTGTGAACCCTAGTTATCCAACTTATTTATGCAAACCCTTCTACTCCTTCCCTAATGTTACTTTCCACCACTAGCTCAAACTTATCTCTTCTCAAGGAGCCTCTAACAACTTTGCATTTACACAACTTTGGTTTGCTTCTCACTTCTCTTGCTCTGTCACTCCAACTCACTTGATAGCTTAATTGCTCAACTTTTCTCGACAACAAGGTAAAAAATAACTTGACTCACCCCCTTTTTAAAACTTATCCATACTCCATCGAATTAATTTTTTTGCTTCCAATACACTTTTTCTCACTTAAAACCTTTTAAGTTATTTTCCTTTAAAAAGTACCTTTTTCCACTTTTTACTTTATCACTTAACCACTTTTCGTGCACTGCAATTGTAACCTTCTTGTGTGTCTTACAAATTTCTAATCCACAGACCTCCTTATGTGCACCTTCTTGTGCCAAAGTACATAATCATCTGTGCCATATACCAAGTAGTTTATCATGGCATTTCCTACCTTACATTACATTTTTTGATCCTTCTCCTCATGTTCTCTTTAGTCTGAGAAATTTCTTTAAGAACACCTTCATCCTTAGCACTTGTGGCACCTTTTTCTTATGCCTCAGTCTTCTAGATAATACCTTGAAACGTCCCAACCCCACACTAGTTTTTATCTTTCGCACACTTACACCTGGTTCACCCCACACTCAAAGTATGCACAGTCCTTTGCATATGAACTCAATAGATAGTAATCAGCTCCCTACCCGCAAGCACGCTTATTATAAAAAAAACAAAGAAATAAAAAATAAAAAAGAACAACAACGATGAAAGGAAACACATGAAAGGGAAATCTAACCTAAATGGAAATACTACCTTATTACAAACACCAAGAAGCTTTATTTATAGTAGGGCATCATCCTAATCCCATTGAAGTAACTAGGAAACATGGTGCCATCCAGTGCCTGTAACTTGCAAGCACCTAATTTGAGTATCTTAGTTACTATAAAATGTCCAACCTCAAATGTCTTGTTCTTAATGTGTTTATCATGTCATGCCTTATGTCTCCCCTTCTCATTCTTCTGGCTCAAATTCACAATGGTGCACCTCTCATCTAACTACTTCAATTTCTCAATGTGATCCTCAACAACTTATTCATCATCAAGTACACTTACACGCAATACGTACGGATGGTAACATGAATTCAATGGGTAGTAGTCTTTCGTGCCAACTACCAACTAGAAAGGTGTGGCTTTATTAAACCTTTTATAATTGGTCTTGTATGCCCAAAGTACATCTAACACTTTATCATCCCAGACTTTCTTTCCAACATCACATATTTTAGTTAATGTGTGGCCCAAGATCTTATTTAAAGCCTTTGTAATTCCATTATCTTGAGGGTGATAAGGATTAGTTTTATGGTGTGCCACCATAAACTCTACTAGTAAAACTCTTATAGTCTCATTTAAGAAATGATTTCCTCTATCACTTGTCAAGCTCAAAGGATGGCCATACTGCTAATAATTTTTTCCCATAAAAATAGTATTGATGTAGCTGTAGTACAGTCCTTTATAGGTGTTTCCTCTACCCACCTTGTAATATAGTTTGTACAAGTTATAATGTAGTGCACGCCAGTCCTACGTGTGGGTGGTGAAATTGGTCCTACAAATTCAACACTCCATTTCTCGAATGGATTCACACGTGTAATAGGCTTCAATGGCATCTTATCTCTATGTCAAAGTTTTCCAAGGAACTGATAATGATCACATGCCTTCACATATTCCTTCGTATCGTTATATAATGTTTCCCACCAAAGTCCAACCATAAGAATCTTGCACGTCGTAGCATCACCTGCATAATGCCCACAAGTGTTATTCCTCCATGAGCCTCCTCTATAATAGCATCACACTCATGTTCCAAAACAAAAGGGTGCAAGACATCATCCTGGCTCATTTTGTATAAATCTTCACCAATCAATTAATAAGATGTCACATATATTACAAGTTGCTTCTTCTCTAAGGTCTTCATTCCTTCAAGCACCTGTCTAGTGCACACAAATACTACAATATCCTCCAATTCTATGGGCGTGTGGTTCAATATAGAAACTATGCATCTAGCATAGTTTCTACAATTATTTGCACATCCTTGTGAGTATTAATCCTTGATAAGTGGTTAGGCCTTGAATTACTCTTACCTAGTTTGAAAAAAATTGTGAATTCAAATTCTTAGAAAAGAAGTGTCCATCTACATATGCACCCTTGCATAACAGGCTTGATGACTTAGTACTTGAGTGTCATATTATCTGTATAGAAAATAAATGGGATCTCAAACAATATTTGCCTGAACTTATGCATCGCGTAGATCAGAGAAAAATCTTTTCCCTTAGTATTTGTGTAATTCTACTCATTGGGTGTCAATTTCCTTCTTGCAAAACAAATAGGATGATCCAAAATTCCTTCCCCTAGTTGTGCCAACACTGCACCTATCTCCATGCAAGAATCATAAACATGAACATGTAAGTTCTTATCCCATGAAGGAAAGCACAATACAGGTGCAATATTCAACCTCTCCTTCAGTTTTTAGAACGCATGATGTTGTGCATCACCCCAATTCTTCCAAGGGCACATAAATCTTTGCATAACCTTCTATAAATATCTTGTACTAACCTATATGTCCCAAAAATCCATGTACCTCACTTTTATTGGTAGGTTCTTCTAAACCCAAGATCACCACTATCTTGGAAGGGTCTACCAATAATCCTTTTTTGCAAATGATGTGCCCAAGTAAATTTCCAAACGGTGTATCAAAGATGCACTTCTTAATGTTGAGAGAGATGCTAAACTATCTACACCTCTCAAACATAAGCCTCATATTATCACCATGATCCTTGACTAGATCATAAAATTTCTAGTCATCCAAATACATCTCTTAGATTTTATGAATAAAATCCTGAAAGGAATGTACAATAATGCACTAAAATATTTTTGGTGCATTTTTCAATCCAAAGGGTATGAATGTATATGCAAAACTTCCCCACGCAATGGTGAAACTAGTATTCTCCTGATCTTCCTTCATGATGCACACCTGGTGATAACCTAAAAACACATCTGTAAAGGAATATGTCTCGGGCCCAACAAATTCTTCAAGGATTTCTTGTGTGAAAGGGGTGGGAAAAGGATCTCTAACACATGAAGTATTAAGCTCCCTCTAATCTACACAAATTTGTATCCTTCCATCCTTCTTAATGTTTATAACAATGGGGCTGACCCATTCAAATTCTTCAATAGGCCCAATAATTCCATACTTGAGCATCTTATCAATTTATTCTTTCACCTTCACGCATATTAGGATTCATCCTATAAGGAATCTTCCTAACTAGGCATGCACCTTCTTTAAACTTTATCCTCATCTCACCTAAAGAAGGATGCACACCTTTCAATTCATGATAACCTTAGGGAAAGAGATTCTAAAAGCTCTGCAAGAGCTCAATAATCTTTGCTACTTCTTGCTCTGACCAATAATCACCAATAATGGTCTGTTTGGGTTTGTTCTCCATACCAATGTTAACCTTCTTTGTCTTCATAAGATCATGGTACATGTGTGCCTTTTCATCTGTAGAATCCATTACCTCACATGCACCTTCAATGTGGCTAACATTTAGGTTGTTAACCTCCTTGTCATCAATCATATAGACTAATTTACCATTTTCATTTTCCTTCCAGGTGCGGCCCATCTATTCTTCTTTTGTTTCCTCAAGATCAAGGTGCGCCTCAAGATTAGGTTTTTTAAAAAGTTCTGACATGAGATATTCATCCCTCGTGATATCCCCCAATGTGATGTGCTTCATTATCTACAATGCTTCATAGACTGGAGGCTTAGTAGAAAAGTAATCAAAAGTATGGAGCATACCTTCAGTCATCTCTTTTCAATTTGTAGTCTCCATTTTTAGTTCAGCATGGACATACCAGCCATGCGCACATCCATGCAATGTGGAGTAGAAATTATGTACCCATAATTATGGTGGTAAGGCATCCTACCCCTACACCCATGATATCTCACACTCATAGATGTGATGTGTACTTGAATCGTTACCATGAAATTCACAAATGCACATAGGTACATTACTCTGAGTAAACCAGGTGGAAAAGGTGATTCTCACTTCTTTCCACTCCAAGAGTTTATCTCTGTGTGGTTCCCACCACCACCTTTTTATCCCATGCAAGGTATAGACCAACATGTTTCTTCTATCTCCTTCATTCAACCATTGATTCTCCATAGCGTGCAGGAATGTATCGGGCTTCCCTTTACCGATGTATCTTGGTACTTGCATTGAGCCCAAGCACCTCACCATACATGGCTTGATCATCCTTATAACTCATCCTTTATATTTACACTCGACCATTTCATACATTTCATGTGCCCATTTGTCACAAGCAACACTAGTAGTGTCATTTATAGACTGCGTATCCTCCCACTGAAGAACGCCTTCTTTTGATGGTTTTGTATTTTTTGGATCGTGCATCATCACTGCATAAATCCGATTAAGCTCCACCTCACTCAAAGTCTCAACATAAGGCTCTACCTTCTTCTCAAATAGGGTTATAATCACGTGCACGTCCTTGTTCTCAAAACTGATGTATCTCTTGTTGAAGCACAAATTAGCATTTTTGCATAGCACCAAGGCCGCCCAAGTAATGTTGTAAATATTTCTCGAAGCCATTCCCCTCAACTCCAATGCATGGTATTTATTCTCAAATTCATTCCCCTAATAAAGGTCTTATATTTTCCTACCATAGTATCTTACACACCTCTTTCAATTCATCCACATCCTCATGCGGGATCTCAACATTATTTTCCTTCACTCTTGCATGCACTTGTTCTTTTAAACATTGTATCTCACCCTTCAAATCTCTAATGACTCCCATAATAACTTGGTAGACTTCCTTCTAATGTTCCACATCTGGGTACTAAGAATGTATCACTTCCTCCTATCGTAATGATAGCAGCTTAGAATTTAGAGTTTTGCTGCGTGCATGTGTGTTGCCTCAGCATGCATTGTAACCAACATGGGTTGTAGTTCTAGTATCAGTCATCTTCTTAGGCATCTATTAATCAACATTCATGTGTTACACCTTGATCATCTCTTGCACCCTTATCTTTCTTCTCTATTTTTACTCATGTGATCATATAAGTTTAGGAATTCCTTCAAATCTTATGTGGATTCCCACACCATGAGCAAGCTACATTCTAAGGGCAATCCTAGTGGTAATGATTAGGAAACCCGCAAGTATAACAAGTTACCTCTGAGAAAAGCTACCTCTATCACCACTGTGATCTTGGCCATGATATACTCCTCAGAAGCCTCCATTCCTACTATTTCCATAGTTGTTCCCTTCATGAGTATAATCTTCTTGTTCCTTTGATCCACTCATCGCACTAGTAGGACGCACTCTTGTATCAATGGATTCATGGATGTGATTAATTAACTGTGTAGTAAATGGTGTCATGTGAGTGCGGGATTTACAAATCTTACAGTACATGGACACCTTTTTCTAGAGCACGCACTGTAAAAGAGGGAAATCATAGAACATCATGGTTCATATGATAGAACTTCACAATCTAGTAGTAATGTGTGCACTGAATTTTATGGGAAATTATATTTAGTATGTCCCTCCATGTCAAAATATATGCACCATATTCAATTGCAAGTATCATGTACTAAATTTGAAAAAATATTCTCCAAATGTTTTTCCATGGGTGCAATCTATGCCTCCAAGAATAGAATCACTCTAGTATCAACACTTCCAACAGCCTCAGTTCACAGAGAGGATTTCAAAGCCTCTTGTGGATCTAAATATTTATTATGAGAGGGTATCTTCAAAATGGATTCATTAGTCCTCCAAAAAACCATTGTGCATGCTGACTAGGATGAATTTCATAAGACAACTTAGACTACAGAGTCTTAAAATGTACAACATACTCCCTCATGCTTTTAGCTAAACCCTGCTTGATATCCTTGAGCGTGTTGATGCTCTGCTACTCAAACTCCAAAATATGAAACTCTGCCAAAAACACATAACACAAAACATCGCAATCCACCATATTCTAATGTGGGTCATACTTCATGCACTAGCTATGTGTACGCCCTTATAGCATAGTAGAAAACTTATTAGCCTTCTCATCTAAAGTTGTACTTCCCTTAGTATGCCAAATTAGCTCACACTTATGCACATATTATGTTGCATCTTCAATACCTCTATACTCTGGTAAACAGAGAGACATATCATAGTAAACATGTGGTGTCATCTGAAATGGTTGTTGAGGTTAATATGGGGGTTACTAGGGATGTGTGCCTTGTCCACCATATCCATAACCAAAACCTCTACCAGTATTTCCTCCTCTTGATCCACCTGATTCTCTTGTTGTGGGCTGCAGGCCAGTTGACGTACTTCCTTGTGTCCCAGTCTAGGTACTAGACTGAACACCAATGGTTTGCGTGGTCGTAGCTGCGACTGTAGTAATTCCAACTATCTGCGTACCAAAATTTTTTCTTAATGACGTGCCTGTGAACAATCTTTCCATTTCACTTCCAAACAACAGCATTAACTACGATGCCTTGGGTGTGTTACTAACTTTATCTCCTAAATTCAACACAAAATGATATCCACTTATCTCTACTTGTTTACCTGTACTAGCCTACTTCTCAATGAATAATTCTAGATTTGGAACACCATGCACAAGGGCTAGGTGGCTAGGTGGGATCAAATGTTTGTCGGTGTTCCTCATGCTCTCCTTTGACATGCTTTTATCTAAAGCTAAAGGGGATTCTCTATTATGCTTACCCAAGTTCAAAATAACAAGATGATGTAACTCCTCATCTTCTACGAGAGCTTCAAATCCTTCACAATCCATCTCTCTCCTAATCTCAAGAAACTCCTCAATCTCCCTTTGTTTCACCATTTCCCTCTCTCGTGCTTCATTAAAAGTAATTTTCCATTCCTCTCTCTACATTACTGCCACTAGGTATGCCATCTTTCTCCACACCCGCTCTTGCCCCTGTGCTTGGTGGAAGTTTAGCTAGCCATGGGTAGGCGCTCTAGATCCAATTATATTATCAAAATCTTGATTGATAATGGTATAGTGTGCAAGTATGATCCTCTGGGCTCGTGTAAGAACCAAAACTCAGCTTCCTCTAGACACAAATTCATATAAATAGCGTACTCCAATGTATAGCTACGTAATACTCCAGCCTACCATCGATCTACAGCTTTATTCCAATCTACATCAGCATCAGTAAGTTTTTGGTAATTCTTTCGCATCCAAAGTCTCAGTCTATATCCCCAACACTTTCCTACAACATATTTTTCCAGACACTCGTATAATTCTATTAGAAATAATTTAAATAATGTCTCATAGAGCTCATGATAAAGGTTATCTTGTACCCAATGATGTGCATTGAAATCATGTCCAATGTTATATCTTTGCACAAACTGATCCTGACTATTCTCTACCCAACTTTCAATTCTCTCTAGAGTCAACCGATACGCTATCTGAAAGCAACATCCTAGAAAACATCTTGAAAAGAGGTCCCAATAATGAAACCAAAATGTATTCTATTTATTTCACCTAACTGCTATGTGTGTTGGCACCTCATCCAGACATATCTAAACGTTCACCTGAAGCGCGCGAAGCTACCATGTCCTTCCTTTGTATTGCTTTTCAAGATGTTAGCATGTAAATACATAATGATAGATAACCAATTACTCATTCAATCACACTTAACCATTGTATATATTTGATTGGAAACACATGTAATAAGGAAACATATAGATCACATAATAATTAAGATCACTTGCACCATATAATCACCATATTCAGACACATCCATTACCAGAATCCATCCTACATAATCCATTATAGCAAAGTATTACATTGTAGAAGTTGAATACATAACCATAACTAGGTGTTGGAACATGCACAACATCAAACCCTAAGCCATAAATACTCACAACAATCAGTCATGAACAATAGTATGTGGTCATGGTCCTCAATACAATGACATACGATATATATAAGGGTGGGTACTTTCCCTTCACTACCTATACACACTCAAAATAGCCATATGTATATACAAAGGAAACTATAAAGCGTGCATGCTTTACTAACAAGCCTAATAATAGATTAATCCTATAAATAAACTCTACTTTTATCCTATTATTAGATTGATCCTTGTATGACCTTTGATCTCTGCCTCACATGCACTTTATCCCAAAATATTTCTTGCTTGGTTTCCAAGCCTCCATGATTTTCTTTAGATCCAGAATGTTATTTGATCAAAACTTTAACTTCTCTTTGTCTATTTTTTAGCTCATGGTCCACATAATTGGCTAAGTTCCAGAGGTTTCCTGCTCAGGCGCAATCCTTCATGCACTATCCATTCTTCCTTATGCTCTACCCTTTACACCTTCCTCATGTGTTCCCACAATCCCCACATGTAGCCTGTACTTATTCAAAATGGTTCATGCAACATAGAAATTTGAAGCTATAAAACAATCCCTAACTTCCACTTGTGCTTTCCAGAGGTTCACAGTTGTTTTTCATGACCCTACTTCCATCCTCAGTTTCAGAGACCTTCATAGAGTTTTCATATATTCTTCTTGAAAAAAATGTTTGAGTCATCATCAAAGGTTAAATGGATAATGAATTACAGCTTCCAATGGATGTCTACCCCTTCAAGTATCATGTCCGACCTTGACAATAATGGGGACACCAACCTTGACCACATCGACTTGTCAAAATTTTGGGATAGAGTAAGAGCCCCATCCAATACTACTTGGATCAAAATTATTTACGAAAGTAGAATTTCCCTGGCTGCTGCTTTTCTGGATTCAATGCAATGTTCTAAATTTGTACTGGCAGTTGTAGCACATTACGATGCATAGTCTTGATCAATGAAAGATGAAGATGCAGTTGTTGTGATCAAGCTAGATACAGACTAATTTGAATATTTTCTTAATCTTCCTTATGTAGAGGCATATGCCTCAATCTCTCCCAATTCTACTCTTGACTACTGGAAAGTAAACTTTGATGATTGCATTAAGGTCCTTAATAAGATCTATATAGTGAAGCCTAGGCCATTAGTAACCAAATTCCCAAAGACTATCCCTTACACATATTTCATTCAGGAATTGAATGATATAATCACATTGTTGATCAGAGTTGCAAGGCTCCTTTTTTCAAAGGATTTTTAGGAATAGATGTATTTGTATATTTCCACCATTCACAAAAAAGTTGGTCAAATTTTATGGGCAGAACATATCAGCAATGTCATACACACTCAGATACTAGAAGTCCAAACTACGGGAAACTTCTATATGACTTCTTATCTGGTGTATGTCATTGCAGGAATGAGAAACTATCAAATATTGACATCCATCAGGGGAAGGAATGTAGAACAGACTTATGACTTTTATCCCCAACTAACAATGAACGAAGGTTCAATCAACTTCAGGAAAGTAAATGATGCCTTTTTCTTTGCTCTCATATGTGTTTTTGATAAATAACTATATAATCAAAGAATATCATATAACTCTTGGAACGTAATTAAGATTTGGATATGTATATTCCTATAATTCCCAACTCTTACATATCTCAGAGTGGGAGGATTTTCATGTGCTCCCTAAAAATTACCAAGGTTTCCCAAATATAAGTGGGTGTTAATGGAATTGGTTAGATAATTGCTTCACCTCCACAAGATTCAACAAATCAGATGTTATCTATTTTTCCCCCTTGGCAAAATGGATAGCTTGAAAAAATTGGATTTGGGCAGTTTCATGGATCTTGGAGGAGAATTTGAAGAATTCAAGTATTTTTTCCATATTTGGGACACTTACAATTATTTTGGAAAACTTTGAATCATACTTCTCTAGGTTTCATAATCTAGTACTTACCCAAACTTGAGCAAAAAATGGTAAAATTGAAAAAAAATGGCTTTAGGGGCTTTCCATTCTGAGTTTTCTAACTCCCTAGCCCAAGAAAAATCTAAAAAGTTAGAAAACTTTGAAGAAAATGGGAAAAAAATCTCCAAGTGTGTGTATGCAGAAATTTCATCTTTTGGAGGCCCTCAAGGTACAAGTTCCTTAAGGGCTCCAATTCTCCACATTAGCGAAATCATCAAAAAAATAAAGGGTTTCAAACAAATCCAATGTTGTGCAGGTTCAGGACAACTTTCGGGCACAAAGGCCTCGGGTGGTAGAAGTTCTTCAGAGGTGCATATTCATTGCACAAGCCATCAGGTCACAATGAGAAGGAATTAGGAAATGGCTAAGTGTCTAGTGTAATATTGATTGGGTTGAGGTGTGGATAACTAAGGTCCATGTGGAACAAGTTCCACAAGGTCTGAAGTTCCCCGCAAGGCCGAAGTTACTGCAACATAAGGAAAGTAGCTTGGCGAGAAAGCAAGTAGCCCAATTTTTCAACTCGTAAAAGCTAGTAATCATGGGAACCTCAGAGAATCATAAGTCAAGTAGCCCCAAAACCCATAAAACATGAAAAGGGTGAAGAGGAGTGGCTCAAGGTTTGGGATCGGTCAAGTTGGAGAAGTGAGGCTCAAAAACTTGAGATAAGGAGCTCCCAAATCCCATGAAGAAGAAAAATAAAAAGGTGTGATGTGGGGATATGATTCATGCTTGCTAACGAGTAAGTGAGGCTTGGAAACCCGAGATAAGAATTTTCCTAAACCCATAAACAAGCAAAAGCAAGCGTAATGTAGAAAAATGACTCAGGGAAGCTAAAAGGCCTGAGTAAAGCAACTCAAAAACCCTGAAAAGTAAAGAAGAAGGGAATTTATGCGGGGATGCGATGAAACATCACTATGAATTAATGCTCACTTGAAAACCCAAGAAGAGCAAGGAGATGAGGGGAGTAAAGGTGCCCAAAAATCACACAAAGAAGTAAAGGAATTCCAAAACCCCAAAAGCAAAGTAAAGTGGTCTCCAGATCTCGTGAAATAAGTTAAAAAAAGGTGAGCAATACGGGTTTTAGACTCATGCCGACAGCAAAGTAAAGGCCGGGTAAAAGACCGATTAAATAAATGGAGTCCCAAAATCCGCCAGTCAAGCAGAGCTACTTCATAAACCCAAATGGTCATAATTTGACTTAGAGCTCCATTTTTCACGAAATTGGACTTTCTGGAATTGTTTTTTCAAGCTCTACATCTTAGAATCCATAAAATCATATTTTGGAGGGAAGAAATGGGTTAAAATGATAAAAACCGAAGCAAAAACCCAACAAAGTATCAATCATCCTCAGCTAGTAATCATTTTTGATCTTCTAGAAAGGTTGGGACCACTGAAAACAAACTCTCTCTCTCTCTCTCTCTCTCTCATAATAAATGTAAGTGCTAAGGCACATTTTTAGGGGAGAATATTCATGGAATAAAACTTTGTCAAAAAAATTCCAAAGCAGTGTTGAGTTACAAGCCTTCACATGGGCCTAGAAAATGTTCTTGTGCCTCTACTTCAAACATGTAATGGACTTTACATATTCTAAGAGCAATAAAAAAATTGTTGTGGTGTTCTTTCAACCCTAACAGTCATTTTATTTTATCTCCTTACCTCTCTATTCTTGTTGTTTTGTTTTGTACATGTATTTCTCATTTACAAGTTTTTGTTGTTGTGTTTCATGGAGAAAAGATAGTGAATGGAGACTTGATTTGTGTCACAATTGTCTGGCCTTTCCTTGCTACATTTTCCTCCTTCCTTCTCCCTCAACAGGATATTTCCACCCCCTTTTCTTGGTGCTATCACCTTTATTAGGGTAGTATTTCCCTTTCATGCATATTTCTAACCCTCTCTCTCTCCTGGGTGCCTTAACATGGTTAGATTAGGCTTAGTTAGCTTCATTTTCCCTTCTAGGAGTATTTTAGGATTAGTATTAGGTAGAGGAATTTAACCTTCTCTGGAGCTTTGTCTCAGTTAGTAGTCCCATAATTGAGAGACAATCCCATGTTACCCAAAAACATTGGTTTCTCATTCACATATTCATGATCAAAACCAGATGGTGTTGTTTTTTGGTGATAACAGTTTCTAGCATGCCTGGTGGGATAAGTTTTGAAGGATTTATACTTCACACATGTACATCCAAGTTTTTTAGAGGGGATTCCATTACCCTCCCTTGTGTGAAACTTTCATTTCATTGAGTTTGATGTTTCCTTGGTGATATCTCGTCCTTTGGAGGCATATTTCAATCACATATGGTGACTCCATTGATCCAAACAACCCATTGTCTCATTCATTTGACCTTTCCCCTTTCTTTTATGTCCATTTTCCTTCCATATCTTTCCATTTTATTCATTCATGAAGTTGTGCAATCATGGCTTCATTCCCTATATGTAATTCCTATTTCCATTAATGTCACTCAAACCCACCTCCAACCTTGTAAAATTTATCCTCAAGTTGTTATAACACACCTCCATATCAATTTTATGGAAAAAATCAAATTGAGTATGCATACCCATGTGATAAAAATATAAATCAGTTTGGTCACCCACCAAAATATGGAGTTGTTTAAGGGCATGAGTATGCATATTTTGGAGGCCATTCTACACATTGAGATGTTAATTTGTAGAGAAAGATTCAAGAAATAGAGTTGAACATGGTGCAAATAAAGATTGAGAAGACTATGAAGGTATCCAATACTGGTTTCAAGGTCTCTTATCCATGGATTGGTCATATACCAAGCTCGTTTAGTCCTTAACAGAAGTTGAACTTTCTAATTTAGATGATACCCAAGATTGCAAAGTGGGTTGAGTTAATGGAGGATTACCAATCTAGTGTTAGGGAACCTTGTCAGTGGGGCAGCCCTACACTACCATCTAACAACCCTCTCATTCGTCTTCCCCAACCTACACCATCTCATCCTAAGTTTCATATCCCTAGCTTTCTACCTGCTACCCCTATTGTGAGTTCCACTTCTCTTTCTTCTTCCCTTCCATCCCACCTATAATTCTCTGCCCTTTTCTCTTCCAAACCTCAATATCCTCCACAAAAAGATCCTACACCTTCCCCTTCACTACATGCATTGAAAAAATTAGTTGAGTCCCAACCCACCCCTCCTCTTGCATTCCAAAACCCATTTTGGGAAGAATAAAATTAGAAAAATAGTCAAGGAAAACAACAAGTTGAAGAACCCAGCAGAGAAGAACTTGTGCAAAATTTGAAGGATTGGGCTACAAAGTTTGAATTCCATCAAATGCCACTATTGAATAGTCCTTCAAAGAGGTTGGAGTTGAAGAACAAGTGATGGAAGTTGATTTCACATAAGAGAAATCAAAAGAAGAATATGATCAGTAATCCTTGTGTTATGAGTGTAGTGTGCATGATGGCACCATATCCATGGAACCTGTGAGAATCAGCAAAGGAAGAGAAACTCCCAAGTGAGCAAGATGTTTCATTTCAATTCAATGATCTCCACTGTCCTACATGCTTATATCTTTCTAAACTTTTAAAAAATTGCAGTTATCCACCAAGAACATATCCAGATGGTGCAATCAATCACAAGGAGCTTCACACCAAAGAGGAAATTAAATCAGATCCAGAGGCCTTAGATGAAGAAGAGATCATAGGAAGCTCCTTGATTGCTTTTTTTGGTGAAATTTCATATTCTTATTCCACTTCATCCTTACAGGAATATGATATTTTGGATGAGTTTGATCTCTTAATATTTATGTTTGAGGAAGAGGAGACATATGGTGAACTAATTGCCAAATCAGAAATCATAATGGAGATAGAAGAGTTGTTTGTTGAAGCATCACAAGGATCAGATCAGTTTGAAAGAAATTCCACTCAGGAAATTCTATAAAATTCCCATGTTCATGTGGATGAGCTTCAAAGAGATGGGAAAATCACAAGGATCAGCCTAATGGTTCCAAGAGCCCTTTTCCCAATCAAGTACCTGGCCAATTTGGAGCCAAGAAAGGAGTTGCAACCTGTCATGTTCACTTTAAAGCATAAGAGAGAGTTATAAATTCCCAAGGATTGGCTACAATACCTCTCAAATATAAATGTAGAGCAACCAAAAGAGGTATTTGTTCTATTTCCAGTTGATACCTTGATAGAAAGGGTGAATAACCAGTTCCAAGTTAGTTTTTCATTCTTACAAAGACCATGTCCAGTGCTAAATCAATCATATGGTCTCAAATTTTGAGGAAAGGCAGTTATTTCTTGCAACCAGTTGTGGGATTTTTTTGAGTTTCCTTTTCCTCTAGTTAGATTAGGGTAGTGTAGATTTTTTTTCAATAGAAGAAGTGATTATGCACACTCTACATGTCTCCACTTGGAGCATGTATGATATTCCCTTTTTTACATAGTTTTTAAGTTTTGTTGCTTTCCATAGTTCATTTCAGAGCCAATCACCTGAGTTGGGAAATTTCCAAGCTTCATCTAGAACCATGAGATCAATACAGTCCATTTGGGAAGCACTTTTCATGGAGGACTCTGAAGAAGATATGTTTAAGAAGGTGTTTCGGATAGTTTCCAAGTGTATGCATTTCACTACTAAATTAGCATGTGATCAGAGTTCTGCAATACGTCATCCTTTCCAAGAAATCAGTTCAGTTCTTCATAATTGTTAGAAATCAGATTTTGGGATAGCTTCAAATATTCATCCTTTGTCCCAACAAATCAATTACAGAGGAAGCAATTGAAAAATAAGATTAAAAACAATTTTCCAATCACATGAAACCTTGACTCAAAAAAAATTGTCAACTTCAAGTTCAGTTAAGTGATTCAAGTGGTCTCAAGTGTATGTTTTTAAAGTTCATATCAGTTTTCAATTTATCAGGAAAACTCCATGCCCAATGGATGCTTCAAGGTCACTGATATTTCAATCTAGAAAACATATTACCCCTGGAGGTTGCCAAAAATTTATCCATTTTTCCCCCTCAGCAAAATGGACAACTTGAACATTTTGGATTTGGGTAATTTCATGGGTCTTAGTGAATCATTTTAAGAATTCAAGTATTTTTCCATGTTTTGGGAACTTATAGTCATTTTTGAGAACTTTGAATCATTTGGATTCAGTTTCCCTTATCTAGGTTTCAAGATCCGGTACTTAGCCAAACTTGAGTAAAAAATGGTAAAATTGAGAAAAATTAGCTTTTGGGGCGTTCCATTCTTATTTTTCTAACTCCCTAGCCCAAGAAAAATCCAAAAAATTAGAAAAAATTGTAGAAAATTGGAATAAAGGCTCAAAGTGTGTGTATTGTGAACATTTTAGCTTTTGGAGGCCCTCGAGGTACAAGTTCCTTTAAGGGCTCTAGTTCTCTGCATTACCAAAATCACTAAAAATAACAAAGGGTTTCGAACGAGTCCAATGTTGTGTAGGTTTGGGATGAGTTTTGGGCACAAAGGCCCCAGGAGCTACAAGCTCTTTAGAGGCACATGTTCCCCGCACAAGCCATTAGGCCGCAATGAGAAGGAATTGGGAAATGGCTAAGTGTCTAGTGTAGTGCGGATTGGGTTGAGGTGTGGAGAACTAAGATCTGTGTGGAACAAGTTCCACGCGGTCTGAAGTTCCCCGAAAGGCCGAGGTTTCCATAGCACATGGAAAGAAGCATGGCAAGAAGGAAATTATCCCAACTTTTAGACTGGAAAAAACTAATAAGCAAGGGCACCTACGAGACCCGCAAGTCAAGCAACCCTAAAACCCCACAAAACATGAAAAGGTTAAAGGCAAGTGGAAAGGTGTTTGGGTTCGATCGAGCTGGAGTAAGTGAGGCTCGAAAACCCAAGAAAAGTAGTTCCCAAATCCCATGAAGAAGAAAAATTAAAAGGTTATATGTGGGGATATAACTCGTGTTTGCTAAGGATTAAGTGAGGCTTGGAAACCCAAGCTAAGTAATTCCTAAACCCCATGAAGAAGCAAAAGAAAGAGTGTTATCGAAAAATGGCTCGGGGAAGATGAAAGGCATAAGTAAAGAAACTCAAAACCCTACAAAGAAAATAAGAAGAAGGGAAGCTATGTGGGGATGTGATTTAAAATTACTGCAAAGTGATTCTCTCTCACAAACCCAAGTAGAGCAAGGTGGTAAGGGGAGTAAAGGTTCCCAAAAATCATGCAAAGAAGTAAAGGCATTCCAAAACCCTGAAAGTAAAGTAAAATGGTCTCCAAATCCCACAAAACAAGTAAAAAAAAGCAAAGCAATGGGGGTTTAGACTCGTGTCGATTGTAGAGTAAAGGTCGGGTAAAAGACCAAGTAAAGTAATGGAGGCCCAAAACCCATCAGTCAAGCACAGCTACTTCATAAACCCGAATAGTCATAACTTTTGACTCATGGCTCCATTTTTCACAAAATTAGAATTTTTGGAATCATTTCTTCATGATGTACATCTTGGAATCTAGAAAATCATATTTTTGAGGGAATAAATGGGTGAAAATGAGAAAAATGTGGCAATATCAAATTTCCTTTAGCTTCAAGCAAAAACCCAACCAAGTTTCAATCATCCTCTGTTGGTAATCATTTTTGAGCTTCTATAAAGGTTGGGACCACTGAAAACAAACTTTGCAATTCTCTCTCTCTCTCTCTTCTCTCTAGGATCAATAAATTTAAGTGCTAAGGTTTTTTTTTAGGGGGGAATGTTCATGTAATGGAACTCTATCAAAATTGTTTTAGAGCATTATTGAGTTGTAACCCTTCACATGGGCCTGGAAAATGTTCTTGTGCCTCTACTTCACACATGTAATGGACTGTGCATATTCTAAGAGCAATAAAATCTATGTTTTTTGTGTTCGTAAACCCTAGCAATCATTTTATTGTATCTCCTTGTTTCTCTATTCTTGAAGTTTTTTTTTGTTCATGTATTTCTCATTTGTAGGTTTGTGTTGTTGTGTTTCATGGAGAAAAGATAGTGAATGGAGCCTTGGTTTGTGTCACAGCTGTCTAACCTTTCCTTGGTGCATTTTCCTCCTTCTTTCTCCCTCGGTGGGATATTTCCACCCCCTTTTATTGGTGTTAACACCTCTATTAGTGTAGGATTTCCCTTTCATACATCTTTCTAACTCTCTCTCTCTCTCCCTGGTCCCTTGGCATGGTTAGATTAGGATTAGTTAGTTGCATTTTCCCTTTTAGGAGTAGTTTAGCATTAGGATTAGGTAGAAGAAGTTGACCTTCTTCAGATTTTTATCTCAGTTATTAGTCCCATAACTAAGACACAATCCCATGTTACCCAAAAACACTGGTTTCTCATTCATAGATTCACGATCAAAACTAGAGGGTTTTGTTTTTTGGTGATAATAACAAACACAAATCAAGAGTTTAGTTTACAGTGGCTTTGGGTTGATATGTTTGTTCATCATCATATAAATATAAGAATGTCAAGGGTGAGATGTAGCAATTGACATTAAAACCCTATCACCCAAGAGTTAGCTTTGATTATTGTGGCATGGTCGGCGGACTCGTACCAACTGGTGTTCACATTCCACATTTGGAGGATATTTGGATAAATTGCGGAGATGTGATGGTGATACATGAAAGGGACAATTTTAGGTTGACCCTAGAGAGGTATCCAAGTATAGAATTACATATGTACTTAAGGGCATCCATGATGATAGAGAAGTATTATACCTCGTCTACACACAAGCAAACGTGAAGGATCAACCACTAACATGGATCAGTTGGTAGCTTCAAGAAACTACCAGGTCTAAGGAGAAAGCATCGAATATTCTCAATCAGACCCACAAATGGTTAATTTCATTGGGAATCACACCAAAAGTTTCAAAACATGTCCCTATTATCACAACACAAGTGCAACTAATGGTGGGCCATCCAACTACTTCAAAAGGAGTGAAGACCACTCCCAAGCCTTACAAAATCATAATTGTTTGCATCGGGTCTTCTTCTAAGGTCTCTTCCACATATGTCATCAATTGTAGTATTTACCTGAAATCTACTACTCAAGTGTTACATTCACCACTTCCACCTCCTCTTCTTTCTTCCCCATTTTTAGATCCTCCATCTCCTCCACCTATCACTCTTATTTTTCTCACATATTCCATTTCTTCTACTCCCACTTTCACCACTTCATCACCTACCATGACTCAAGTCTTTTCCTCTCTTCCTTCCCTCTAATTTGGGGATGTTTTGTATTTGATTTTCCCTCTATGTAATCCTTTTCCTCAACATTCCCTTCTTATTTCCTCTCTCACCACCCTTCCTATTTCATCCACCCCTTCAACTATCCTTTCCACCCCTTCCCCGTTTTTCACCACTTTGTTACCACCTGTTACAGCTACAAAAACTTCCCTTTCATCACACATCTATCTTGCTACCACGATGCCTTTACCCTTTTCATCCTTTGAGTAGTTACTTTATTTTTCTTCTACTCCTTCATGGTTGAATAGACAAACCCCCAAGAAGAAGAAGAAGATACACATTGGAGATGATTATAATCTCAGCATCTTAGATCTAACTCCCTGATGCCAAGTAAAGAGACCAAGGGTCATTTCTCACCTATTAGTCAACCAGACAGGGGAAAGTTTTTTTGAGATACCCACCCCAGCTGCTGATAAATCAAAGTAAGATATCACTCCAACATATTATCAGATTTCTAAGTTCTCTCTGGAAAAAACTACCCACGAAGGTGCCAAACAAGATGTCCAAATTTCCCTCGGTAACCTTTTAGAAAAATTTGATAAGGAAAAGATCACTAAAGATGAGCTAAAAAATAAGGTGGAAAAATTGACAGCCATCCTCCATAAAATTACACAACCATCCCATTCGATTGCTCTTGCAATATCCACAAGTGTTGATGATACTTATTTTTCCGCAGTTGGCAAGATAGGACAACCAGGGTGAGCAGTTGGGGCTTGAATCAAGAGTCAAATCCAAGAAGGAAAATAGGTGATTGAGTATACCATAACCTTATACAATGAGATCAAGCCAGAGAAGGACCTGGTTACCAAAATGTATGGTATCTTGAGGGAGGAGTGTGATAACTTGGAACTCACATTGGAGGCCTGGAAAGAGGTTTGAAATGTCAAATCCGATCTATTCTTCGGAGAAGGGATCATTGATCACTCTTCAAAAAAAATTAGTACAATGAAGCCATGGAGTTTCGTAACCATATGTTTCAAGAGGAAATTTCAAATTTAATCGAAGCAAAAAATGAGGGCATTGACGGCCTTAATGATATCTCAGACATGTTTAACATTATTCATTGTAGGTTCCAAGATGAAGATCTTAATGTGCTTCCAGTGGAACATATCGTTTCAAATTTCAAGAGCCTTATTGAGGAAGATACTGATACAACAAAATCCTTTGGCCTTAAATCCATCAACAAGCTAGTGACATATAAGAACTTCTTGAGCCAACTCTGAAAGATCATGAAACGAGTCAAGAAGTTATATGGGAGGTTGAACTGAACAGTTGAATCTATCGAGGTCCTAAATTGATGTGTGAGGACGTGATGATAAAGAGGTATAAGAAATCATCAAATTATTTCTTTATTATTGGAAGAAGTAGGTTGGAGAAGAAACTGAGGAAACTGATACCGATCAGGTAAAGGGTGGCACTAGTCCTAGTTGATTTTTTCACTGTCATTTTTACACAATCTCTAGCAACAATCCCCCATTTGAGTTACAGGTTTGGCCCGGTCAAAATTACATAACTACCTGGCTATTTTTGTGGGAGATTTTTCCATGAATGTAAATGCATCCTATTTTTTTAATGTAATAGTTAATAAGAGTATCCAAAATTTCTCAGACTTCTTAATCTATAAATAGGATGATGCATTATGTTTTCGGGCACTTTTGATCAATTGTATAAGGAGTCTATGCCATTTTGAGTACTTGTATACATTCTTAAGCCTCAATATTATTATACAAAAGTGATATTTAGCCTTTTTCCACTTCAATGTGTTGTGTATTTCAGTGGTAAATTTTGTACTTGTGAATCTTTCTTTCCTTGTACTTGAATGATCCATTTTACCTTCACATTAAGTTATTTCTCCTCTAGAAATTTGCATTTTTTTATTAATAAAGCTTATTAATAATAGTTTTGGAATTAATATGAATACCTTCCATTATTATTAAGTTTCTATCAGCAAATAACTCTTGCTAAGAGAAAAGGTAGAATCATTATATTTATGTTAAATATTATGTGCTTGTAGAAGTTGGTTTATTTTTCCTTAAACTATTGGTGCATCGCAATTTTTTAGTTATTCTCACTCAACTCTCTCCCTTTTTCTCTGAAAATTTAAATAGTGTAGTTTTTTTTTTCATTATCATAGGTTTTTCATCTTGAACTTTCATCAAATGCACATAGTTTAGCAACAAGTCGTCCTTCTCCAAAGGTTCATCCCAAGGAGCCAAGGTCCCACACCTTGGGGATGTTCCCATATTGCACTAGATCATCTAACAATTTAGCAAGTGTGCGATCCACGTGACAATGGTTACTAAGGGAAAAAGCGAATCAATATAGCATATTAAGCACAATACACTATATCACTACCATTTGTGGTTGATGTTACTCTATATATAGTTACTCCCACTATTCTTTATATCAGTAGACACAACATCAACATAGGGGGTTGGCTTAGATTTGTATACAAAATTATACATACACTAAGATAACTACATGGAGTTTCTCCCAATTCTATTATTTATGTTTATATCATGTTTGAATCAATTTTTAAGCAATAATGACTCAATAGTACCTTTTAGGTCATCTTTTATGGATCGTCCATCCAAAAATGGTTATGAGAATAAAGTCTCTTATAAGACTCTCCCAGAATCTATTCAAGCAATTCAAACTAATTTTTAAATGCACATTCAATCTATGAATACCAAGATCAAATCACTCAAGGATGACCTTTCATACTTAAAAAATCTTCTACATATCCATGTGAATCATGCCTTTATGTACCATATCATACTAAATCTATGGCTAAAGGAAATTAATGTGAAATAAATGATATACATTATCCATATATTAATTCAAGATGCATGATTTTCCTACATAGAGGAAAAAATTTATATGTTCCAAGAAATCAATCTCAAATACCAATGCAACCACATTGGAAAACACCTCTTTGACTGACAAGAATTATAAACTACATGATTTTCTAGATAAGTGTTTAATCAATGTATTACCTTATTACTATTATCCTCTTCATCGTATTGATAAGATTTAATATACAACGTTTTTACAATTATTATTGAATTAATGAACATCATGACAATGATTGTTATACTCTATTGAAAAATTACAAATTCAGCATAAGGATATTATTTCCTTTTATAAATGGTATTTTGATACATCTCCCCCTCCTCCTCTAAGGCATATCTTTGTAGAGGTTACAATCTCCCATGAGGCTCCTTCTCATGATGTACTAGTTTCCCAATCCCCTAAAGATGATGTTTCTCATACAGTGGTCTCTCCTAATCATCCATCTTAATTCCCTAAATCTAACATGTCTTTATTGGGTAATCATAATGCATTCATAAATGACATAAATTTTTCTATAACATAAGGGAAATCTACTCCCAAATAAGCTATAAAAGTAATACATAATTTAAACAATTCTATCTAGTGCAAGAGACACATCATACTCATATACAAATAGATAGAGAAACTATACAAGTAGGAAAAGAGAAAATTGCAATGGAAGCATTACAAAAGGAATAAGTTGAGAAACAAAGGCTTAAATAAGAGAAATCTTGTGTGGATTTAGATTAATTACATCATACACAATAAAATTCAAGGGGAAACATATATTTACCACTACAAGTCAATTTAGAGAAACAAAATGGATTAAATAGTGTTTACAATGATAGTGAGGATGAGATATTTTATATGTTAGATGAACATTTGTGCAGCCTAAATTTTAATCCCATCAATGACGATGATTCTTGGATTATCTCTATTGGCCTTAAAACATACCAAATTTCTCATTCATAGGGTAAGGTTACGCAATCCTCTCAATAAGTTAGTCGGAAAGCTAAAGAAATTCTATTATATAACACACAAGACATTATTTCCAAGAAATGGGTTCTCAATAAGTGCCAAACAAGATATACCTATAGAACATATTATTTGCTTAAAAGAAAAATGTATTTCATAACACCTTGTTTCTGAGCATATAACTACACAAATAGCCAAATATAGCACCCAATCAAATAACCAGTATGTATTCCATGGAAGCAACTTCTCAATATTACATTGGAATAACAATAAACAATTCCTCACCCCATTGACAATGTCATATGGTAGCTCTTACTTTTCATTTGTTTTATAAAAATATATTAACAATAAAAAAACATTAAAATAATCAAATAAATATAAAAAATAACCAAAATTTTCAAAACTACAAAATTTGGACCTACATTGACTTGATTTCATAGCTTGTTTGTTTTTCATATGATTTTATAGATAATATATTTATCTATACACTTTTTATGCACATACGTTTGCAAGATATGTTCAATTCTATGCATTACATACATAGATTGTTCTATAATTATAGGTGTCGGCCTAAACCCTTTCCATTTGACCCTAATCCTATGGGGGAATCTCCCACACTATTCAAGAACAATATCTCAATGGTGGCCACTTTAGACAATCATCCATGTGATCTAATGTATTTATTAAACTTATCGAACATAGGTACATATAATTTATTTTGAGCCACATGTTCTATTAACAATCTCATGCACCTCAAAAGAGGCGGAATTTAGTGGGGTATATTAAAATATGTATGACATAGATAAAATATAGGACTCAAATATATAATTTTATAGGGAATATATCCTGAAAATATATTCATACATAGAATAAGAACATATTAGACATAGGTATGTAACCTTCATACGTTATAGTCTAGGATGGATGGTTTTGTCTTGGGGGAACATTTACTTCAGTACTCTCAAGAAAGGATTGCCTATACAACCCGATATTTGGTAGAGGTGACTCTAGCAATAGCTGAATCTCATGCTCTACTTCTTGTTTGGTTGGTAACCCACTGGGAGCCTGAAAATTTTCCCGAAAGGACTAAATAATACTATCCAAATCATGCTTTCCCTGGTTAGAAATCTCTTAAAATTCTACCCCATCTTGTTTACCCTTTAACAAAAGTAAAAAAAACTGATTATGATTTGCCTGAAAAAGTAAAAAAAACTTATTAGCATAGGGACAGGGATCCGCATAGGGTAGAGATGGGGATGGGGTATAGGTGGCTGCTTTACCGACGTAGATTACAGGTTTGCAAGGCCAGTTGGCCACTACACAAGTGCAGGTTGTGGCCCTTTAGGAAAATATAGAGGCAAGATCGGGATAGGGTCCCTCACGACAGTCACAGGCATAGGTACAGGGTCCCTCTTTATAGGTACCAATAGGACAGGGTCCCGAGAGACAAGCACAGGGGCCAAGGCCAATGGCTCCACCACAGACAGTACCGATAGGTAGGTTGAGGGTTGTCTTAGGCGAGGTCAGGTATTATCAGGATATTTTGATGGCCACGGGGATAGATTTTCTATCCTATTGGGAGTATAGAGCACAGCACACCTCGAGTGAGAGGACCAGGTCACGTACCCATAGTGTAGAGAGTATAGGGGGCCAAAGAGCCCTGGGACAAGGTCAGGGAAAGACTACCAGTGCACAGAGGCCAGCTCTAGGTGAGGGATCATCAAAGGATAGATTAGGGTGAGGTGGAGAGAGGTTGGTAGGGTAATCCACTAGAGGGGAGACAAAGGAGATTGATGAGACAGGGATGGATATCAGATGGGGTAATAATTAGTCATCATCGATTATCAGTGTATCCATTTTTTTGACATATTGTCGATATGTATACCTGCCTGTATGTTGAAGATGATGAGGATGTAGATGAGATTGTTTTTTATTTTTTATCATATATCAATCTGCATGTCGAAGATGTTGAGGATGTAGATGAGAGTGTTTGTTATTTTTTATCATATACCGGCCTGTGTGCCGAAGATGGTGAGGCTGTATATGAGATCTTTTGAGATATTGTGATTATTATTTGTATCTATGTTCACATGTATTTTTACACAGAATTTCCAATGTATAAATGATGGTATTTATAGTATGGATGGTGTACTTGTTTAATGTTCATTGTTGTGTGTGTGTGTGTGTGTGTGTGTGGAAATCAAGTTGATTAGGCCTGATAGAGTAAAGGTCGTGTAGGCATGGTAGAGTCAGGTTTCTTTATGCATGATGGAGTCATTTTGATGTAGGAATGGTTGAGTTAGGTTAATTTAGGCATGGTTTAGTCATGTTGATTTAGGCATGATTGAGTCAGGTTGATTTAGGCATGGTTGAGTTAGTTCTATTTAGGCATGATTGAGTTAGGTTGATTTAGGCATGGTTGAGTCAAGTCGATTTAGGCATGGTTGAGTTAGGTCGATTTAGGCATGGTTGAGTCAGGTTGATTTAGGCATGGTTGAGTTAGGTCAATTTAATGTCCAAGGATTTGGTAACAAGAGAGACAAATGTTGATATATATATTGGGCATGGTTTTTAATTTCCAAATTTTTTCCATAATGGAAATGTGAAAATGATAAATGGATAATTTGATGATGTAATAAAATATGTATGAGTTGATGCTTATTAGGTTTAATTTTCAGCTATTGATATAAAATAGAAACTAACCAGGGTAGAATGTGAATAGGAAAGGGAAAGGGGGAATTGGTTAGGGTAAAGAGTGGTTGAGCTAACCTCCAAGGGCCCCATGCCCTTGGAGTGCTACCTACATAGTCCCGGTGAAAAGGGACCTCAGGCTGATGTAGTTCTCCCATAAGCTAGGGAAGATTAGAATGAAGTAGAAGAATGGGTTAATAGATTTTAGGCATGGGTGAATGTAGGTCATAGGCATGATTAAGTGTAAGTCATAGGCATGTTTGAGTGGTTGTTAAATATACGAGTTGATGAGATGCTCTTGTATAGGATACTCAATAAGTAATGAGGAAGGTGAATGGTAAGAGGTGGTAAAAGAGCGGCTTAATTGATAAGAACCCTAATGAGTCAGCCATACTTAAGAGGGGATTATGAATGGAAGACCCTAAAGGAATTGCATAATGGACCATTCTAAGGGTGAAGAAAGTTGCATAATCACAAAATTTCACATTTGCGGCAAGTCCCTTGAGCAACGAGGATAGTAGGCTAAAAAGGCAAGGAGGTGAGAATGGGAGGTGTAGCGTAACTTAGTGTACGACAATGTGTCTTTCGAAACAAGAAACCCAAGATCAAAAAATAGGCAAGTCCGTGATGAAATTTTCATATTTTTACTTCATTTGTTTATTTATAATAGAATGATCGATGCGGAAGTCTATATGGGATGATTATATTATCTCCTTGAGGTCTTTGTGAAGTTGGTCGATGCGGGAAGCTTCTGGATATTTATTATATTTTGTAATGACCTTGTATAGTTGTCCTTCAAAGGGATCAATCTATTTATAGTGGTGGAATTAGAGTGAAGAGATGTCCCTTTTGGGGGAGTCATCTTTTGTTGGAATTTTGACTCAAGGAGTTGTATCCCTTTTTGTTTTTGGACATCTAAGTCATGGACAAGACTATAGAGGAAGATTAGGTTCTTGTTTAGAAGAAAAGACCATAGCACACAAAAATTAACTATGAAAGAGGTTGTTTCAAGTGATGAACTTCCATGGGATTCCATCTTAAAGAAGAATAAAAGTATCCGTGCAAATCATGCTACGAGTAGAGTCATGGTACTCATATTGAAGATAGGGCTGAAACGTGATGGGAATCACATGATTCGTGTTGAGTCACGGATCATCAAAAACAGGTAATATGGAAGGTGAACAGAGCTCAAGGGATGAGCAATCAACTGACAAAAAGTGATATAGGACTTGATATCAACAATAAAATGGTCGAAGATATAAGGCATTAAGGGGCTCAGGTTCGGGTTTACCTTCAAGTGAAGAAAAAGGATAAGCACCTGATCCATAGGCATGGGTAACGATATAGGGTCCAAGCCAATTAGGGGAAAATTTTCCCCATTTACTTTCCTCTTCTTTAGTTACATGTTGATTTTCCTTTAAGACGAGGTCACCAACCTGAAAGGTTCATTCATGAACATTTTTCATAGGCATGTTTGATACATTTTTGGTAGATTTGGAGATGGTCAAGAGCATTGAGACAACATTCATCTAATAACTCAAGTTGTGCCAAACGATCTTGGTGAAATTCATCGTCATTGAGCATGTCTTGTAGTGAGATGCAAAGAGATGGAATCTAGACTTCGAGAGGTAAGACAACCTCAGTACCATAGACCAGAGAAAAGGGTGTGGTAGTCAAAGTGTGAATACTAGTACGATAAGCCCACAAGGTGAAAGGGATGTGCATATGCCAATCTTTCCCAGTATCGTTGACTACCTTCATAAGAATTTTTTTCAAGGTTTTATTAGTTGATTCGGCTTGACCATTGGTTTGCAGGTAATAAGGTGATGAAAAGTGAGTTGGATGCCAAAAGTGTCACATAGTTTGCGTAGGGCTTTGTTTTTGAATTATTTTCCGTTATCAGTGATAATGCGGTGAGGAACACCAAAATGACAAATGATGTGATGGTTGATGAATTCACATATTGTCTCAGCTTTTATAGAAATGAGAGGAATGAACTCTACCCATTTAGTGTAATATTTGGTAGTGGTTATGATCCTTTGGTGGCATTGTGAAGAATGGGGGTTGATCTCACTGACAAGATCCAAACCCCATTGAGAGAAAGGCCAAAGGTCTCATGCAACCTGCAAGGCATGACTAGGTGTGTGATGGAGATTAGCATGTTGCTAGCATTTCACACAATGTTTGACATAATCACAACAGTCGCGGTTTAGGTTTGGCCAATAATAGCCTAGGTGAAGGATGCGTTTTGTGATGGCTAAACCACTAAAGTGACCTCCAAAAATTCCATCGTGAACTTCCTTAATGGTGTAGGGAATTTCAGAACTCATAAGGCATCGTAAGAGAATTTCATCGAAGTCGCACTTGTAAAGAAGACCACCCATGATGACATAACGGGAGACACTTTTAAGAAAGGCTCATTGTCCATTACGAGTGAGATCAGTAGGTAAAATGGAAAGGGAAAGATAGTCTGCATATTGCTTATACCATAGGTCACATGGGTCAAGGGAAATGGTTCCAATGGAGTAGACCTCACGAGGTAAATAAGAGGGTGATTGTAGCCTTTGTATGGTGACAAATATTTTAGAGTCAGTGGGCGAAGAAGGTATCTGAGAAGCCAAACAGGCCATGGTATCTGTAAATTTATTAGTAGAATGTGGGGTGGTTTGAAGCGTATAATGGTCAAAGGTGGTCAAAAGTATGTCTACATGCTGCTTATATTTTTGAAGAATCTCATTATGACACTGGTATAGACCATTGACTTGGTTTATGACCAACTGAGAATCACCAAAGATATTGATTGTCTTAACATCTAAGGCATATGCAGCCTGGAGACCCAATACGAGTGCTTCGTATTCCACAATGTTGTTTGTACAATCAAAATTGAGCTTGAAAGACAAAGGCATAGGTTCACCCTCAAGGGGAATGAGGATAACACCAGCCCCACCCCCACACTGACACTTGGAGCCATCGAAGAAGAGTGTCATTTGGTAGGCAGGTTCGTCTAGGGAAAGGGTAGCTACTGGGAAGTCGAAGTTAGATGGTTGATCCCCAGAAACAAGTGTGTCAACCATTTGGTCAAAAATGGTCTAGCCCTTGATGTACTTTTGATAAATGAATTCGAGGTTGAGGTCGGTAAGAAGCATAAGCCAATGTGCGGCACATTGATGTTGATAAGGTTTGGCATACATATAGTGTAATGGGTCAGTATTAGTAATGACAAAGGTTTTGTGATTGAGTAGGTAATGGCAGATTTTGGTTGCAATGAAAACTAAGGCCAACTTTTTGGCATGGGTATATCTAGTTTCATAGTCTAGAAGGGTACGGATTATGTAATAAACCACTTGCTCTCGGTGTTGGTCATCACGATGAGCGAGCATGGCACCTAGAGAATGGTCAGTGGCAGAAATATATAGGTAAAAGGGTTGGTCATCCTTAGGAGGAATGAGCACTAGTGGTTGAAGGAGGTATTGTTTCAAGGCTTCAAAGGCTTTATGACATTCATCATCCCATTTGAAGGACACATCTTTCTTGAGAAGATGATGGAATGGTTGACAACGGTCAGAAAAGCTACGAGATAAAATGATGAATGGATTGCAACTTACCTTGTAGGCTTTGAAGTTGATGGAGATTAGTGGGTGGAGGCATTTCCAGAATAGCCTTGAATTTAGTAGGATCGACTTCTATGCCACACAAAGAAATGATGAAACCTAGGAGTTTTCTGGAAAGTACCATAAAGACACACTTCTTTGGTTGAAGACACACACAATACTTGATGAGACGGTCAAAGATGACTTTAAGGATGGGAAGGTGTTCAGTTCAATGTTTAGATTTGGCCAGAAGATCATCTACGTAATCTTCCAATATGTGATGCATGATGTCATGGAAGATGTAAGTCATGGCTCACTGATATGTAGCACCAGCATTTTTGAGGCCAAAAGGCATGACTCGATAGCAGAAGGTCCCCCAAGGGGTGATGAAGGCAGTCTTGTGTTGATCCTCTAGAGCTAGTAATATTTGATTGTAGCCTGAGAAACCATCCATGAGCAATAACATTTCATGGCCAGCGGTGAGATCAACCAGTTGGTCAATGCCTGGTAGGGGAAATCATCTTTGGGACAGGCAAGGTTGAGGTCACAGAAGTCCGTGCAAATGCAGAGTCCCCCTGTCACCTTTGTGATAGGAACGATGTTAGAAATCCATTGGGGATAGTCAATGGGTAGAATGAAGGAAACCGAGAGAAGGCGTTGAAGCTCTTCTTTGACCAGAAGAGCAATGTGAGGATGCATTTTCTGCAGCTTTTGTTTGATGGGTTTGGCATTAGGAATGGTTACGATATTGTGAACCATGATTTTTGGGTCAATACCAGGCATATCGCATAGGACCAGGAAAATGCATTGCTATGGTCCCAAAGGAAAGAGGTGAAGTATTCTTGTTCAGTAGCATCTAAGGATTGGCCAATCTTTAGAATGTGTGGGTCATCCTGAGTGTTAATGTTGATTTCGATGGTCGATTCATTCAACATGCTTTCCATTTCAGAAGGTAATGACTGATGAATATAAGAATCTTCCGCACCAAGGTAAGTGAGGATGGATTCATCATCCTGACATTGAACAATGTTAATAGAAGGTGTATCGTCATCGATCATGTCAGGATACAGGAATGGGAGAGAAGAGGGAGCCTCACCATCGCGTTGATAGGTCAGCGGTCCCAAGGAAATGGTGTTTACGAAAAAAAAAAGTTAGGAGGAATAGATTCAGGATCTATGGACTCCGTGGGTGAAGATGGTAATGTGGGTGAATGAGATGGGGAAGATTTCTCATCCTGGATAAGGTCGACACAAACCTTCTTGGAGGGTGGAGCATCAAAATCAATGTGACTATGGTCATTGTGTTTACGAGAGGTACAAGAAATGACAGTATGGTGGCCTTGTTCATAAAATCTAAAGCCAAATCCTTTCCACGTGCACCAGTGGAGGAAAGTGTGAGTGAAGCGGTGGTTAGTGAGGGAGTGTAGGTTAGATGAAAATGGTTGGGCTTGGGATGGAGGTTCAGGTTTATAGGTGGAAATATCAAGTCCCCCATACGTTAGATTGGTGTGAAGGTGGGGAGGGCCATAAGGAAAAATGTCACCGATGCAGATGTTATAGCTGGGATGTTGACATAGATTCCCATACTCTTGTGGGGTGAGGAAGGTGTCGATATTGTATAGGCAGTATTCCCCCAGAGTGAGGCATTGAAAAACACCTTCTAAGGGATCGGTAGTCGGTATGTGGGTAGCGGGATAGATGGCTTGCTAGATGATGGGGAAACAAGTGCGTCAGTGGTAGAGGCTATAGCTACAGTGGGGATAGCGAGGTTAGATGCAGCAGAGGTAGTGGCAGTTTTGGTGGATGAGCTTGTAGGTGAAGGTGAAGTAGTGATAGTGGCAGATGCCTTGACTGGTATAAGCACATCATTGGGCCGATATAACATGTTACAGGTCTTGAAAGGTGATGGGTCGGTAGGGATGGTGTAATTATGTCCCTTGTGTTCAAATTTGAGGCATCAATGTAAAGTTGAAGGGACACAACCCATGGCATGGATCCAAGGTCGGCCGAGTAGCAAGTTATACTGGAACTCCCCTTCTAGGACATAGAAAAGTTATGGGATAGTGCGGGGACCCATGTGGACATGGAGAACAATGGTACCCAGGGTAGAGGTCATGGTGTCATTGAAGGAGCACATGCAACATAACTCGGGTTACCATGCATGCAATTGGCAGGTATCCACATTTGGTCATATGCATGGGAGGAGATGATGTTAATGCTAGCACCACCATCAATCATAACACATCGTATGCGTATATTATCGATAAAGATGGAGATGAAAAGAGTGGGGTTGGGGTCGTCAGACTGGAAGGGAGTGATCTCTTCATCTGAAAAGCTGAGGGTGGCCACTTGGTGAGTAGGTGGAGGTGTAGAGGAAGGTGAAGACCTAGTGAGAGAGGCTATGTGGTGAGGGGTAATGATGGAGGCTACAGGTGTGGGGTCATTTGGTAAGACTTCAATAGATTGAAGGACCTCCATGAGGGCTTGACGATGTGACTCTGAGGTTTGGACGAGGTCATATAAAGACATTTTTAGGGGGGATTGGTGTAGTTGTTTTAGCATTGTGCAATGTGTGACCCCATCAGAAATAGGATATGCAGGACCTCGAATGGTGACTTTGGGTATGGGTGCAGCTGGTATGTTGGGTACAGGGTTGGTTGATGGGCCAGTTGATCTTTTTCCTTGCCCTTGTCTTTCTGAGCATGGGTGGCAATGTTGATCATGTTAATCTGAGGGGAGGTGGATGAAGAGGGTGTGTCATGGAAGGTATAGTGGCATGAGGGAAAAAACCCTAGTGGGGGATACGATCCTTGTGAAATGAGTAGGGCGCATTGGCATTTTGGTGGTGGTTTGGCCAACTCTCTTATACGAACCATGTTGATCTCAAATCTTGGGGTGGATCAAAGAGTTGTGGGGGTGGAGATTTTGGTCGCTGAGTAGGTAATGGGAGAAGATCTGTGGAAATTGGTGAAGGTGAAATGGGGTCCTCATCAAGAAGATCATCGTCATCAAAATTTTCTTTGGGAGGACACAATTAGACAAGAGTGGTTTTTAAAGCCTTACAGTTCTCTACATCATGTTCAGGCACATGATGGTAGGCACAAATTTTGGTTTCATCAAATCCTTTTGGTTTGGGTTTGAGTGGGTCATAAGGCCTAAGAGGTGGTAATGTGATGACGGAGGTTTCGAGGAGATTGGTTAAGATTTTGGTGTAGGATCCTGCTAGTGGATCACAATGGGAGGTGAATGTGGGTTTGGGTACAGGTGTGGCTGATTGTGGGGGAAGAGGCTTTACAGGAGGGGGAGTAGGTTGGTCTACTAGTTTGGTGTGTGGTGTGGTCTTAGGTGTTGGTCGCATCTGCTTGGGTATGGGCATGGTAGAAGAGCTGGCGATGGAAGGTTTGGTTGGTTTAACTACCTTATTAGAGGGTAGCGGATTTTTAGCTTTAGGTTGCATCTTTTTGGGAAAATGACATGGGTGTATGAGATGTGGAGGGAAAATCCGATGGTGGAAGAGGACGGGTTACCCATGGGGGTAACCGAGGTGCTGTGGAGGTAGGTGGTGTAGGTTGGGTAGGAGGCATGAGTGAAAGAGAAGAAAATGTCATGGGTAGTGAAGTAGTTATGGACGGTAGTGGTGGTATGGGTGGTAAGAAGGTTACGGGTGAGTGCAGAGGTTGCATGGGTCACTTGGGTATATTAGAGACCTGTGATGAGGAAATGGGTTGTTGGGTTCTTGGTTTACCGGTGGATGGGGGTTGCTTGGCCAGGGTCGAGGGGTGAGGTCCTAGGATGGATGGAAGGGGTGAAGGTGATAATGGCGTGGTAGGTGAGGTTGGTGTATGAGGCCTAGGAGATTGGATCCTCTTTTTAGGGGCCAGGGTAAGTTTAGCGTTAGTTTTGGAAGATGTGGCTAAATCTAGTTTGATGGGTGGGTGAGTAAGGTTAGTTGTTGGTATGACCCCCAAGGTAGGGATAGGTTTAGGTAAGGGAGATGATATAGGTGAGGGTAGGTGTTTGGGTGTAGATGTATGTTGGGTTGTGGGCAGAGGCGTGAGTTGGGCCATGGGTGATGATGTGGAAAGTGTTGCAATAGTCATAGTTGTGTTTGGTTTGGCAGCTCAAAACACTTTTGGATAGATAATGGAGGTGTCAGCAAGTGACAGCTGCATTTGTGTCGAAACAGGAAGTAGAAGGCATCCCCATAGTAAAGGCTCTATCACATAGTCCAGGTGATTGGCCAAGCATGAAAATGGTGTTGTTATAAGTGGGGCTGATGTGGATTGAGTGGTAATCCCTATAAAATTTGTTTGAGATATAGGGAAATGGCTAGCCTTGGAATTTTGTGGGTAAGAGAGCCGAAAGTAGATCAGCGGGATCTTGAAGGTCTGATGGTGAATGGTCATCCAAAGGAAATGGTATTTCTATAGGATCCTCTATGGGTAGAGGAGAGGATGGGCCAGACAAGGTGGAATCTCCTTGTGATGGTGTAGGCAGTGGACATGCATCTCCTATGAGTAGGAGAGGTGCCACTGACAACTACTCAGAAATTTGAGGGGTCAAAGGTGGCATGCTAATTATAGGCTCTTCCACAGGTGATGGAGAAAATGAAGGGGGCTCCCTTGTGGGTGGAGGAGTAGATGAAATTGGTTCTTGTGCAGGTAGTGGAGCTTGGGCTAAGATTTCATCTATGGAAGGAACATGAGGCAATTGGGAAGCAACTGGTATGTCATCGAAAATAGCATGGACCTCGCGGACATTGCTATCATTGTTTGAAGTGTCACCAGCCTGGTTGGAAGATGGGGCATGATTAGGGAATGGCTTCTTGAAGATGTGTAGGTTTTGGTTAGTGGGTGCATTTGGGCTATCCAAGACTAGATCTCCATTGTCTAACATTTCTTGGATGATATTCTTGAAGGTGATGCAGTTATTGTCACTATGACCTTTGACATGATGATAGTTGCAAAAGTCATGTTCCTTATACCATGCAGGCATGGGGCACTCAGGGTCAAAACCAGTATGTGGTTTTATAGGTGGAAGGGTAATGGCACCAGCCTTAACAAGCTTTTCCAAAATAGAAGAATAAGATTCTCCTATGGAAGTGTACTTTTGTTGTTCTCGTCTAAACTAGAAAGCTTGAATGGGAGAGAGATTAGAAGGAGGTTTGGCTGGGTTTGATTGATGAGGGGGGCCAGCCTTGAGAATTACGGCGTTGGCAGATCCTTTGGGTTTTGAATAGTTGTTTTGGGGTTTCAAAGATGAAGAAGCATCATTTGATTTGAACGTGATGTTCTTGTTACGAAGTTGAATTTTCTTTTCTTCGATAGCATGAATTTCCAATTTCTGTGCCATGGTGAATGCCTCGTCAAAAGTGTGAAAGGTTTGCACCTACAAGGTTGGTGAGATGTGTCTAGCACAAGCCCGAGTAAATAGCTATATGAGTTCATTTTGAGGTAACTGAAATGTGAGCTGGTTAATTAGGCTATGCCAACAAGTGACAAAGTTTAGCGATAGACTCATCGTCATACTGTCGTGTGGAATAAAGATCAGTCATGGTAACCTTCTTAACAATGTTGATGGAGAAGTGGTCTAAGAAGGCTTGGGCTACTTGATTAAATGAGTAGATGGAGTGTCTTGGTAGCCCACTGTACCAGTCCAATGCAGGTCCTGTCAGGGACATCGGGAAGGTCCGTAGGAGTAAAGCGTCATCATGGGAAATCAGGTAACACCCATGTTTGAAAGACCGCAAATGTTGTTGTGGGTCTTCTTTACTATTGAAATGGTTGAATTTTGGCATTTCCCAATGTACAGGGTATGGGAAAATAGGGATGGATGGATGAATGGGCTCATTACATATTTCATCATAGGTGAGGGAATTGTGTGAGCCGGAAACTGATGCTTCTAGTGTCTGCATCTTTTCCATCATTAACTTTATGATGTCATTGGTAGGTTACGATGGAAGGGGGCCTCCCGTAATGTAAGAGGGTTGGTGTTGAACATATGATGTGGATGGCATTCCAATGTATGGTGATGCCGAATAAGAAGGTTACGAATAGGGGACCGACATAGAGGGCATGTATCTAGAATGGGTGACAGACGATATTGGGGGTTGTTGATAGTATGTGTATGTAGGTGGGATAGTCGTAGTGACTCTAGTAGTGATTAGGGGTAGTTTTTGTGGGATGGAGAGGACAATATTTTGGAATGGAGTAGGGGTCACCGACACCACAGGAGGTTGTGTTGCAATGGGTATTTGTGAGACAATGGGTGCAGATGAAGTTATGGTCTGGGTGGTCGATGAGGGGACAACATATACTATAGGTGCGAGTGATACTACAGACGCAGTGGTCATGGTGGGTATGGGTCCTAGTTGTGAAACCACTGGGGGTGAAGCAGGTGAAGGTAACATTGCATTATTAGGGGCTGATGCAGAAGTAGGAATAAGGGCAGGAGAGATGGATACAGGCATGCCATATATCAACTGACCTGAGGAGTCCCAGGTGGAAGAGTGGGAAAGGTAGAACTGTAAGGCCGCGGGATTCTGATCAAGGACTCATGCAAATTCCTCGTCGCCTGCAGCAATGGTGGTAGGTAGGGTTGGATCCATGGGTGATAGGATAGAGGGTGGTGAAGGACTAGGAAGGAGTGGTTGACAACTCGCGTGAAATATAAGAGTGTTAGCTTGATTATGAGTCAACACCATGTGAATGAATGTATATCAAGTGATGTTGTATCTGCAGATGACATAGAAGGAAGCAAGAATGAAGAAAATAGGTGTTTATAGGTGAAATTTGGGCAATGTATCAGCTGAGATTCAGCACAGGGTAACTGACAATGGTTAAGTGTGACTGATACCAGTTCAGGGGTAACCGATGCCGGTTACTGTGAAATAGGATCAGTTTTACCAAATGAAGTAAAGACTGTTGACAGTTAGATGAACAAGTTGGATGATGACTGTTTATCAAAGTAGAGAGAGTACAGAGACTCACAGGAACTCTTGACAGCAAAGAAAATGAAATAAGGGTTCTTTTAGACAATTTAACCCAAAAGCACAACAAACTAATGTCAGTTAAGACAAAACTGATGCTGGTCAGGGGTAACCGATCCTGGTTACTATGAAAATTGGAAAGATGTAGAACAATAGATTGTTATGAATTTTAATGAGATAAAAAAACCAACCTAGAGGTCTGGAAGTGATGCAATGAAGTCCTAACACACTCAAAAGAAATCAGAATACTCCAACTGTGATTGTGGAGTGTGTAAGGCAACAGAATGGAAAAATGGAGAAGCGTATCCTCACACCTCAAAATGCACGTCAATCAAACACTAAAAACACGCTCCTAACAAGTGATTTTTAATGTATTGAGCTTATGTTATTTAGAAGACTGACTCATGAATTTTAGAATAGAATGAGGATTTCCTACGAAGAAGGATATCTAAAAGGAGAGGTTTCAGGTATGTTATGGCGGGGGCGGGCCATCCTCTGAGATAATGACTCAACAGAGGTAACGAGATGGGGAGTACCTACCAATCTGATCATGTGATCATGGACAAGTGTTCCCAGGTAAGATGTTGTTTAAGAAAGATGTGTATATTTCAATTTTGTGCAAGTTTGGTAAGACACACACAGAGAGAGAATGTGCTTTCTACAATTCTTTGTGTCAACCATCAGCTGGGCATGACTTCCAGCATATAGGTTGCCCTCATTTTAATGTGAGCTAAATGCAACAAATCAGAATGTAATGCAACCAATTTTAAGCCCAAATCGAAAAGATTACATTCGATGAAGCAAATGATGAATAGGAGAGGGTATGCTCTTTCACTAAATGCAGAAAGTAAGAAAGAAGAATGATTCCTTTTTAAATGCACCAATAGAAATGTTTCTTTTAGAGCAATTAGAAAGAAGAGAAGATTACTAGAGAAAAAGATTAATGTGTAATCCTTTTAAAGGGAAACAAACACACAACTTTCACCTAGAAATGAAGAAAATGCAATAGAACCCCTGATGGGTCCCACCGGGCATGCCAAAATGTTTCACCATTTTCTTTACTTTTTTGAATGATGAAATAGATAAGGTTATGGGCTAGGAGGAATACCTGTTATTGTTGGTTGGTTGATGGTTGTTACGCATGTTCTGACTTCTTGACCCAATGCTGATTGTGAGAGCTTCCTTTTGGCTAGGAGGAACTACCTGTAATAGAAAACAAGACCACAAAAGAGAAGTTAAATGATATATGACAGTGGACTGCCTAGCGTATGCTAGTTCCAGGAAGTGTGATACTTCCTAGATGGTTGTCAATCCACTGTTTAAAAAAAATTAATGTGAGAAATAAGTAAATTCCTACTGTAGTTGATATGATTTAGGTATCTCATTCAAGTACAATAAGCAAATCTAATATAACATGCTAGGCTATAGTTAGATCTGAAGGGTTGGTAGGTGTCAGGGTACTAGAACTGGTCAGGGTCAGGTTCTGGGTTGTTTAGGTTATTTGGTAAAAGGTTGTTTGGTTCTGTTATTGGCATAGGGTGTGAAACATAGAGACCAATGTCAGTTGGGTATAACCAATGACGGTTTAAGGGAGACCGACGATGGTTATGGGTAACCGACGTCGGTAGAGTAGGGTGACAGTAGTTCACTGAAAACTTTATTGTAGAGTCTGGGTGAGGTTAGATGAGGCTAAAGAAGGGGATGTTAAGGTCTGTGGGAATGCTGAGAACACTCAGAGAGGTGGAAGGGCCAGGATAGGTGATCTGATAAATGGGTGGGTGAGATTTTTGGGTTTTTCAGAAAGAAGGCTATGGAGGAATGGGAATGTTAATAGAAGAATGATGACATAAATGATAACAACTCTATGAATAGAATAGGAATGGAAATGATTAATGATAAAACACTTACCAATGTTATAGGTCCAATGGTTGGGTGGTGGTGATGATCAGTTGATGGAATAGAGCTTGGTGCAATAGTAATGCTTCCCGAAATGTTACCATGAGTGCCAATGCTTATGGATTTGTCCTGGTGCTGGCTATGGATGTCTGGCTACGTGAAAAGACTTTGGTTCTACTTGCATGCAGCTCTCTTCTCATCTTCTTGCTCTCAAAATGTCCCAACCCAAAAAAAGCTTGCTTAGGTGAATCAATGGTAACCGACGATAGTTCCTGCTTGACCGGTGTTTAGGTTAAGGTTAAGGGATTCCCTAGGTTTACTAAAATGGGCAGATCTTTCTAATTTCTTGGACCAAGTTTGTTTGTTGTCATAGATTAGAATGGAAGCTTCCCTTCTAATGAGTGGGAATGTGGTTAGAGAAATCTTAGGCATTGATTTTAGGGTTGGACCAAATCTTAACTCATTAAGGCAAGTAAGACTTAGTTATTATTAGTTATGGAAACATGCCAAGAATAGGTCTAGGGTGAGGTGGCTGGATGAGGTGTCTAGGTGAGGTGGTGGGGTAGAAATTAAGATAATTAGATAATAAATATTGTTAGGATATATATTAATTTAATTAAATTAATAGTGATGTGGGGTAGAAGGGGCCCTAGTTAGGTGAGTATGTTTGAGCGGGTTATTTAACGAGGGACCAAGGGGAGTGTGACCCAATTTTGATGTCTACAATAGTGCATCATTAAGAAAATGAAGTGCTACACAACTTGAAGAACATGCTAGTGAAGAAAAAGGGTCCAATTAATTAAATTTTGAAACCCAACTCATTTGGTTAACTAAACTTTGAGATCTCATTCAAATTCAACAAAGCAGGTGACAGTTCTCATTCAGATATATACAATCTTTAATTCTACACAATATTATTTTATAATTTCAGTTTCAATACATGGTCCACCATATATTAATTCAGACTGGTAATTTTATTTTTCTTTTCCTTTTTTGGTTGTTATCAAAAAAGGATTATAATATGTCCTTGTTAACCATTTTATGTGCTTATAAATTGATACATAGAAGTAAAAAAGATATGTCATTTACAATAATGGTTAAATTTTTCATTTGTGATGTATCAATGTTGTTTCTCAGGGAAGTATTCTCTATTTTATTCATAGATAAGGTATTTTCTCAAATGGGTTTTATTCATAGCTAAGGGAATTTCTCAAATGGTGGTTGTTCTAGGAGAATGCATGTACTCTCTTTGTTGTGTATATTGAGCTTATCTATATTTTATAATTCATTTAGTTTTTAGTAGTAAAATTTGGGCCTCATGTAAATTTTAGGATACATTTAATTTTTTAAGTTTTATGATAGAAAAATATGTTGATATCAATTTCAAATACATATTTTTAAAGGATAAAAATATGTAACCTTTGTTGTTAATATGAAAAGGTTTAAATACTACCTTGACTGGAAATGAAATTGTCTAGTATCCCATTTGAGATATTAATTTGCAGTCTTAAATTTGATAGTTGTGGTTGTATACTATAATTATTGATCTGGCTGACTCTCAAAAAATATGTGATAGGTATAATCATATGGTTTGGCTATCACATTTTGGTATCTTGTAAGGTGGGGGATTATTTAGATAATAGGGGTATATATTTATAAATTTTACCTTCTTCGTATTCTACTAAAGGACCCATTGTAATAAAAAGAACAGTCATGTGGATTTTTATTAAAGAAAACTTATGTGAATACATCATCTTCTTAGCCCACCAAAACCATCCAAAATGCTAGCAAGTGTGCCTCTATTTTGGGATAAATTTTACATATTGGTGACAACATAGAGAGCTATATGGAGAGATACTTTCCCAAAAGTTCCACGTCATCCATCCTCCATTATTAGCTTCATATCTTGCTTGTGTAACACCCTTTGACCTTTTGTACCCACTAGATCCATTTGATCTACAAGGGACAATTTATCTTGTGTCATATATAAGGCCCTAACATCCTTAGATAGTAGACATCTACCCTTTTGAGGGAAAGGGCTCATGCAAGGATGACACGTCACTATAAATAGCACCAAAATTAACATGTATGGGAATGAAAAGGCATGAGAACTTAATCTTATCAATGCAAACTAATAAATGGCTATTTTTTAACATCTCAAATGTTAATCTATAGTCTTAAGCTTAAAAGGTGTAATTTCATTATTGATCTAAGAATTACCCTCAAAGAATAATTGATACATGTAATTGTTTACACCCTAAAAATCTACGTATAAGATTTATTGTGGAAGCATGTAAGATATGTTATGGGTATATTGTTATAATAAATTAATATACATTAACCATATGATCCGCAATTTATCGATTAATAGAGTAAACAAGGATTTAATGATGAAATGATGGCATAAAACACAAGAAGGTATAAAGATTTAGTTGTATAGATGGATATAGAATTGATCTATGTTTCCATACTGGTAGAAATGGATGATCCAAACTTGCATATGCTTCATTTCTAAGATTGTAGCTAGAAACTACTCCTATATGAAACTATACAAATATGGTTAGGGCATAGTATGATATGGTCCTACTTCATAAAGTAGTTTCCTTGTGAATTATGGAGCTTTATAACTTTTTTTTCATGTATCTGGTATAGAAATGGTTGTCATTTTCTATCAGTAGGGTTCACACACCTTCGGCACCGCATGTAAAGACCTACAACAAATAGGAAACCCTAGATACATGTAACAAACTTCATGAAATGATTAAATAACAAAAGTGTAAATCCATGTGTGAGGTTGAAATAACCTAAGTGATCAACCCCTATTGAATAAATCTAAGCATTACATGACATCCCCTCGAGTGGAAGCAATCCTCATGTAGTTCTTCTAGTGTTGGTGTAAATAGTGTATACAATTTGATCCAAACCCCTATGTTTCCCTCATGTCTCTTGACACAAAGAATAACGGGTGTAATTATAGATAGTATATAAATGTACCTGATGTGATAGTGTTGTGATATGGTGTGATTCAAATTCTAAAACTAATCCCCACTTCCCATAAAACCTTTTTCAATGTTTGGAATGACTCGCTCTTTTTAAGACATGTCTATAGGATCTTTGAATGTTTGATAATGGAGGAATCTAAACTCTTGAGCCTAATTTAAGTGCTTCAAATCTATGTCGTGATTGCTCTAAAAGATTTGTAATTTATTTGGAAATATTTAGGAGAGATTTGAGGGATTTTGGAGAGTAATTTGCAATGTGTTCTTATGAGAAATTCAAGTGAGTTATGAAGTGCATTGTATATTCTTCCAAAGGTTAGATATCACATTAATGTTGACCTAGGGAAGATGAAACAACACACATAAAATATTCAAAATGAGAAAATTGTCTTTGGAAGAGAGTGGATAGGACCATACAAGTCAGCCCAGACCATGGTATAGTTTAGCCCAATTTTATGTAGTCCCACACAAGGATCTAATAATGAAAATTTCAAATTCCAAAAACATTCCCTGGGGATAGATTATTGCATTGGATAATTAATATTACATGAATGAATTAAAAAATTAGTGTGTAGAGCTTAGAAATTCATGTGAGAGAGAGAAGGATATGTCGATTAATATTAGAATGTGGGCATAAGCTTTAGTATAGGAACAAATACATACTTATCATTGTCAAATGATAAGTTACCAAATTTGAGTATCTACATCTCCACTAGTGTGGAATTGAAAAATTAAATATGTAAAGGAAAAACATACCTGAGTGTATACACACACACAATATTTTCTTGATAGTTTTTATCCTTGCATTGGTGTTGGAAATTTTCATGGTGAAGCTCGCGACACAGATTGTAGTCATTGTTAATAGAATAAATTGAATAGTAACTCAAATGTAAATAGTAACTTGTAGCTTAGAAAATTTAAATTTGTGTATAATAAATTAAAGAGATGCAGTGCATGGAAGGAATACATATGTTCTCTTTGTAGAGGGAGGAGCTCTTATTCTTTTTATAATTATGAATTATAATTTGTGTGGAGATGCAGATGGATTGGGGTTGATTAGTCATAAATTAATTTGAAGGGTATTCGAAAGTAGGAGAGGATTCAAGTATGTGTGACCAAAGATCGAAAGAGGTACCTTAGGACATTTATCTCAAGGGACCCCATAAATAGGGAAGAGTAGTGTACATAGTGTATAGCCACTATGATATCTTCCCACATTAAGAGAGAGGAAGGAAGAACAACCTACAAACTATCTAACCACTTTGATATCCTTCAACCCCACAAATCATACTAATGTAGACATATCTAGGCCCTAGTTTGTAATAGCACAAAGTCAAAGAGGAATGGCTAGCCCATGCCCCCAATATGTGTTGTAATAACTAAGTTTGATTACAAAAATGCCAAATAATGTAAAGGAGAAGAAGGAAAGTGCCCTCAAACCCTATATCTGTAATTATATCTAATTAATGTAATGAATAAGAAATTAAGTATTCATGCCCCCTATATTTTGTGAGTAGGTTATATATCTTATCTCATGTTCACCTAGGTACTTTATTTACCTTATCTTTTATTTATCCTCACCCACTTATGTGTGGATATTTATTTTATTTTATTTATATATTATGAGGATATAATCTAGTTGTTACGTATAGTTATTTCCTTGATTTATGGTCTTGACTAGTTTTTTTTTGTCTAGTTCTTTCTTAGACCTATGGTCTTAAATCATTTTTTGTTGTCTAGTTATTTCCTTGATTTATGGCTTGATCTATGGCCTTGACTAGTTCTTATATTGATCTTCCTTTCCTATATAAGCAAGGCCCCTTCTCATTGTACTACATAGAGTTCCATAATAATATATGATATTGTTGTTCATTTGTTTGCAAAGGTTTTTGTTGAGTTATTTTGGCGAATTGCTTTCATCTTATTAAGAGTGATGTTTTATTAACATATGAGTTCTTTGTGGCTTAGAATGATCTCTTTATTGTTCCTTTTACGGTATCAAGGCAGGAGATTGTTGTTGCGTGTAAGTTTTATTTTGCAAACGAGGGTTTTTAATATTTATATTTTTCACAATTTCTTAGTAATTTGTTACAGCATGCATTTTTATGCAAAACGGAGGGCTCCATTGGATTCAAAAGGTGGGAAAACCCCAAAAATGACTTTAAACTTGGCCTATGACAGACACAAATTGTTTTTTGAGTTTTTTTGGCTTTGTAGAGCTAGATGCAAATACAAATTTGCTTGGAAATCTGTGTTGGCGAGGAAAAAGGTCAAGAAAAATGACTTCTGTGTTTTCACGTTTGGTTCTGGGTTTTTTCTTCTATTTTATAGTTCCTATTCAACAAGAATATGATATTTTTCTGATGGGGAATTTTTCATTATTTGGTTGTACATATGGATTCTTGTGTTCAATCTGTGCCATTTTGGGCACGGAAAGTCATTTTTGCCACATTCTAGAAGTAGAAATTTTTCTTGGGAATAAGTAGCACGCCCCAAAATAGAAATAAGTGCAACATAAAACTTGGAAGGACCCATAAAAATACTTAGCCCTTAGTCATATGGTATGGTCATATCAAGACGTAAGCTTGTGATTCCTATCAATAGGTGTTTATGTCTAGCCCCCTTTGTTTTTTTGAGTGAAAGGCAAAATCATTTTATTTTTTTATATAGTGCCAACTGAGATAAATATTAGAGAGAAAACTTAATAAGCTTATATCTTTTGATCGGTAACTCGGATATGAGTGCCATTTTTTCAAAAGTGTTTGCTTTTTTTTTGTTTGTTCCATTGGAACTATTTATTTTAAGAAACACACTAAAATTATAAATTACCGTGTTATAACACACACTCAATTATGAAGCATCAAATTTGGGGGGTCTTGTTACATTCCTTAATTATTGCATTATTTTTGGTGATTTTAAGAATGACATTTGTATATGCTTCTAAATTACATCAAATTAAGCCATTAACAACACATAAGTACCACACAGAAATCAAGAATGGAAACAATCATTAAACGTAAACTATTATGGGCTTTAACTTCTGTAGAACAACCAGTGTTCACTAGAGAATATGAGAAATTTTAGTACCAATGCAAATTTGATAAGTGTATGGGTTTGATAGGAACTCATGTAAGTGATAGTATTTTGTTTCATTTGGAAAAATGTGAATCTCCTTTCAAAATATGGTAAAAATTGGAGGGCTTATTCAGTTCAAGCATTTGTTGACACAATTGAAGGGGAGTGGAAGAGATAGAAAAATATGAAGAGTGTGTTTACCTAATCCTATCCCAAGTTGAGAGGTTCATTCCAAATATTTGATTCTACCTTTTTCTCTGGCATGGATGTTGTTGGCTAGATTTTCTACATAGATGAAAACCTAGGCAGTCATGAGATAAATCTCCCTCATTTATCGATAAGGCTCCCATGTAAGATTTGTCAATTAAATATGCTAGTATCTATTTTTGGGTATTACTTTAACTATGTAGCTCATGAACCATAGTTGTATAGTTTTGCAGCAAGTAAGCAATTGTTAAAGAAAGGAAATATCTAATGAAGAAAGGAAATAATAAAAATATAGGAAAGAAAGAGGGAAGATGTGTAACCTTATCAATAGATTACAGAGTTGATTGCATGCACATAGACAGAACCAATAGATATTAACACACAAAATTATAAGCAAAGGCAGCTTTCAGATCTAGATCTAGAATAACATAAAGTTTATAAGTAGATCTAAGACAAAAAGTTAGAAACAAAATGCACCGTGACACAAAATTCTCTAGAAATCTACCCCTTTCTATTCCTTTGCTTCAAATAGCTATCAGGGTTTTAGCACAAAGTCTAGAACACAAGAATGTTGCTTACAAATTCTGATCCTTTAGCCCGTCGGTTCTTCCTCTACTTATAGCATGTATAGAAGAAATTGCAAATAGGAAGCCTTTAGTGAACTGGCACATGTGGAATTCAAAAAGGAAACAACTAGAAATATCCCTCCTCAAATTTTTCTTTGCATGACATGCATGATTTGCAACTGAAAATAGAACTTTCTATTTTGCATGTCTGCCACCTATTTCCAAGTAGTTGACTTCTTCAAGTAATGGCTTTTAAACCAATCACTTAATTTTTATAATTTAATTGATCACTTAATTACTTTTTCAGAGAAAAGAAGAAGAAAGAGGAAAATGAATTAGAAGAAAGTTGTAATACTTTTGTTCTTTTTCCATATTCTGCATACAGTTGATTCTTTTTCCCTTGATTCTCAACAAACTGGATCTGGAATTTTTCTTAAGGGTGTTTCCTTTGCCTTTTCTTCCCTCTTATCCTTGAAGCTTTTGCAATTCTTCTCCAGTACATGCATCAGTGCAATGTTTGCCGTAAATAACTCATCTTTTTTATTTTTAATTGCATATAAACAATTAAAAATTTTGGAAAGCACTCCGGGTGAATGCAAATTCAATGAAGGCTTCAACTGGAAGATTGGGAGCACATGCACAAGATCCTGGAAGGAATTTTCCACGCACTGACTGCTACACGGGTTGCGTCAGAAACAAGAGGATGAATTTTTGCCGAAATCTTTTGCAATTATGAGATCTAGATCTAGATCTAGATCTGGGCCTGGATATGTGTCTCCAATGTCAACAAATCTAGAAGTAATGCATGATTCCGTTGAGCTCTCTTGTTCATCCCGCTTTGCCATGGCTAGAGCAATCTTTGTCTAAGCAATTCTTTTTCTTTTCATTCAGTCAGAATTCTTTACAATTGGTGCAGATCTGGGAACTTCTTCAGATTCGGAGGATATATTCAATGTGTCTAACATTGATTTAAGCTCCCTTTCAATTAAATAAGTACCTGTAGTGAATACCTACAATTAATTTAGACAAAGAAGGAATCCGGAGCATGAACACTTGATTTTTATCATAAAAATCTGCATATAAAGCCTGCTGCCCTAAAAGTTGAGGCTTTGCTTGCATGCAAAGCAAGCATAAATATTTGTAACTTAACCTGGGAACCTGTAATAATATGCAGACAATTAATCAGACTTACATCAAGCTCATCCAACCCTAGGCGCCAAACTTTGAAGCTTTTCGGTAGTTAAAAACACCTTTTCTGAGCAAAAATCCTCCTTTGGGCGCCAAAACTATCTAGGCTGCACTCCTTTGCTAGAAGAATTAATTAATTCATCATTATGGCAGCCCATGCTTATATAACCTTCATCATTCTATAATTAATAATTGTCCTTCCTATTCCTGGTAATTAATTAATTAAAAATCATGTTTTTCTCTTAAACTTGGGCGCCAAAATTTGCATGCTTTGGGGCTGCATTAAATAAATTAAATTAATTTATTTTTAGCCTCCTTCCTTCAGTTCTCCTTGACTTCACACCATGCTTTGACCTCATGCACCAAAAATAGGAATTAAATCCATTAATTAATACTTCAAAAAGTATTATTTCTCCTCTAGATGGGTCGCACTTTTTTGCATGTTATAGGGTTGCATTAAATAAATTAAATTTATTTAATTTTAGCCTTCTATTTCCAATCTCCTTTGACCTCTCATCATGCGTTGACTTTTCCTCATGCTTGGGCGCCAAAATTAGGAATATAAACAATTAATAAATGCAATTAAATTTAAGTCTTATTCTTCCAAAAGGTGGTCGCACTTTTTTGACATGGTTGATTTCTATTTTTAAAAGTCAATTTCTAATGGGATTATTCACCCTACACCGCAGCTCCAAAAATCTCATGATCCACTTAAGTTGTTTGACTTCCATAATGGGATTTTCTACCCTAGAAGGCAGGTAAGAAATTCCCATCAATACCTTAAGTGATTTTATTTTATTTTATAATGGGAATTTTCACCTTGCAAGGCAAGTAAGAAATTCTCGCCTACCTACTGCCTCTAATTTTCCCATCATGACTTAAGTGACTTTTCCTTCATGGGAAAAAGTACCCTACAAGGCAGGTACAAAAATCTCACCTGCCTACTACGACCAAAAATCCCACTACAACTTAAATCCATCCATTCCCGAAAATGTGACTTGCCTGGGAGAGGCTTTTTTTGCACGACTTTGTCTTTTTAAAGAGAAACTAACTTCTTGAAGCTGATTCTTTCTAGCATGGCGGCCGTAGATGATCTCCAGATACTCTAGGAAAGAAAACAGACTGTACTGGTGAAGGAATTGACCTAGAGGAATTTCACAGAGAAAAACACGCAAAAAATAATAAAAACAAAAAACTTTGCCAGAAGTCACACACAAATCCCAGGATCCATTCCTGGTGAAAACCCTACTGGTATATGTGAATATTGACAGGAAAAACTTCAACAGGGTTAAACTGGAGTGCAATTTACTTCAAACGGGGCTTTAAATAATTAAATATAATTTTCCCGCAAACAAAACTTGGTGAAATGATAAAACAAGTTTCAGCATCTGGGTATTTGTCGAAATTGGCTCATATGATTCACTGGGGATATCTTAACGTAATACAGACATCTTTTGGTAATAAAAACGCAAAAATACCCGTTATTTTAAAAGAACAAAAATTTTAAACATGGGGTGGTCTCATATTTCAGGGTAAAATCTGGAGAAACCAGATTCCTTAGGTGATACATTCCAAATGTCTACCTTAGAAACATTTTGTGAAATACTTACTAGGAAAGAATCTAAATTGTCTACCCTTGAGTATTTTACCTCTCAAAAGGCATTTGTAGCATCTAATCCTAAGGACAAGGGAAAACGAAAAGGTAAATCCAAGTTCACCCCAACTACATCTCAAAGTGCTTCTAAACCTAAAGAAAATAACTCTAAACCCAAGGACTCTTCTAAATCCAAGAATAATTCGAGTCTTTCATGTTCTTTTTGTGGGGGCACTGGTTATGTAGAAACTAGGTGTTGGAATGCAAGCCTTAGAGGATGCAATCAAAAAACACAATATCTTTATTTCCACTCCGCCTCCTTCCAATGAGCGTGGCAAAGCACTTAATTTTTTTTGGAGATCTCAGTCAACAATTGCAGATAGTTGGGTTATAGATTATGGTGCCTCTCATTACATAACTTCTTCCAAGGAGTCTTTTGTCTCTCTAGGTTTGAGTTTTACTTCCAAAATTGAGGTTGGAAATTCTTTCTTTTCTTTCAGTTAAGGGAAAAGGTAACATACACCTTGATGGTGGAAACATCCATGATGCACTGTATGTTCCTAACATCACTGCAAATTTTCTTTGTGTATATCAAATTTGTCATTCTTGTCAAGGCAAGACAGTGACTTTTACACCACAAGGAGCATAAGTATGAACCTTGTTGAAGCCTCACTCACTTATTACTCAAGGTATTATTGTTCATAGTTTTAGACTATATCACTTTGAAGGTTTTGAAGACACTTCCTCAATAGGGATAGGCTTGGTTTCTCATGCAGATTCAGTGAGTAAGCTTTGACATGAGAGATTTGGACATCTCAATTACAAATATTTGAAGGAGTTGAGCTCTCATGGTATGGTTGATGGTCTTCCTAGAGTTTTTTGTCTTGAGGGAGTTTTTCCTAGCTGTCCGTTAGGGAAACAACACCAAGATCCATTTCTTAAGAATATGTCCAAGAGAGCTTCTTCACGACTTGAGCTTCTGCATAGTGACTTGATTTTTTTTCCAGCCCCTCTTTTAATGAAGCTAAGTATGCACTTACTTTAATTGATAATTTTTTGAGGCGTACTTGGGTTTATTTTCTCAAGTAGAAAAGTGATGTTTTTTCACACTTCAAAGTCTTTAAGGCTTTGGTTGAGAAACAATCTTCTAGTTGTATAAAGAACCTTCCGACTGATAATGGGGGGGAGTACTTTAGCAAAGAGTTTTTTTATTTTTTTGGCAACTCATGGCATTTTTCACCAGCATTCTATTCCTCATACTCCAGAACAGAATGGCTTAGCAGAACGGAAGATTCTAAGGATTTTCCTCCTGTATATTGGGCAAAAACAATTGATTATGATAACTACATTCAGAATCGCACACCACACTTAGCACTTGAGCATTTGACTCTAGAGGAGGCTTGGTTCAGGACTGAGCCCAATGTTTCATTTTTAGAGTCTTTGGGAGCCATGCGTGGGCCTTTGTGCGAAAGAAGAAAATGAAAGCCTTGGATAAGAAGAACAAACCCTTGATCTTTGTAGGGTATTGTGAGGACATGAGAGTTTATCAACTTTTGGATCCTGATACTCATAAAGTTCTTTTTCAAACACATGTTTAGTTTGATGAACGCTTTGCTCCTCGTGATTCTTTATTTTCTTCCATACCTTCATCTCATCTTGAGGATCCCTTCTTTGAGGAGGTTATGAATGTCGACGAGGATCCTATTCCCACTAAATTGTCACTATGCCTAAGTGGGCTAATACTATAGTTTCTGAGGAAGTGCCTTTCATACAAGATTTTCCAACCACTAGGCATCATCATGCACATTCTACAGGTTCTAAATTTTTGTGTCAGGCAATTTCTAGGTATCCAGTCTTTTTCAGTCTCATGGGATACAAGAGTGGGATGATGTAATGGCAGATAAGTATTTTACTTTGATGAAGAATAATACTTGGGATTTGGTCTCTCTTCCTAAGGGAAGAAAGATGGTTAGGTGTAAATGGATATACCAAACCAAATACGTAGTTGATGGATCCATTGACAAGTATAAGGCACATCTTGTTGCAAAGGGTTTCTCACAAGTCAAAGGTATTGATTACTTTGAGACTTTTGCACCGATTGCCAAGATGGATTGAGTACGTCTTGTACTTGTTATTACTGCATCACAGGGGTGGCCAGTATACTAGATGAACGTGAAGATTGCCTTCTTACATGGAGATTTACAGGAGAAAATGTACATGGAACAACTTACTAGGTTTGTTCATGACTCTTCTTTTGTTTGTAGACTCCGAAGGTCTCTCTACGGTCTCAAGCAGGCTCATCAGGCCTAGTATGAGAAGATGGATTCTTTTCTTCTATCTACTGGTTTTGTTCATTGCCACTTAGATCCTACAATATATCTCTAGCATGTTGGAGAGGATATTTTTATACTTGTCTTGTATGTTGATGATTTGCTACTTATTGGCAACTCTTTTGCCCTCATTCAGACTATTCAACGAGATCTTTCTACGCAATTTGACATGACAGATCTTAGGTTATTTCATTATTTCCTTGGTTTGCAAATTTCTCAGACAGATTCAGGGATTCATTTGAGTCAAAAAAAGTACACCCATGATCTTCTTTAGCATTTTGACATGGCTGATTGCAAGCCAAGTCCATTTCCTTTCCAGTCTGGGGTTTCTCTTATTTCCACCTGCACCACTACTTTTTTTTATCCTACCTTGTATAAGCAATTGGTTGGAAGTCTCATGTACTTCACCCATATTCACCCTGATATTTTCTTCGTAGTAGGGCTTGTATCTCGGTTCACACATTCTCCTCATAATAGTCACTAGCACGATGCTAAAAAAAATTTGCAATAGCTACAGGCTTAGTCACCGCATTCGCCGAACATCATCCATTAAATCCAAAAATTGTCAAATCTTTACATGCAAGAAAAAAAACGTTGATATTCGCCATTAAATTCGTCAGATTCGAATGGCGAAACAAAGAATATTTTCTGTGAAATTGTGACGCCTTTCTGTGAAGTCGTGAAGCCCCAGAAGCTAGAAAACAAGTGCCGAGGTGCAAATAAACCAGAAGCGTGAACAAAGGAGTCTTGCAAGATAAAGCTACTGTGACGGTGTGAAAATGAACCTTTGTCCCGACATGAAGGAAAAGTTCGATAGGTTTAGCCTTTTAGGTTTCTTCGATAATATTATTTTTATATAAAGTTACATATTGATAACTTTATCAAAACCTTTATTTTCGGGGCTTTATAAAAGGCATAAGTTTTTAATTTATTAGAGCTCAAAACCTTTATTTTCGAGGCTTTATAAAATGCATAATTTCTTAATTTATTATAGCTTATTATTTTAAAAATAATTTCAAGGAATTCTAAAATAATTATCTAAATTTTTTAATGTTTTTATATGCTTATAAATTTAATAAAGTGTTGTAGTTTATTAACGGCGCCATTAGTACGGTGTCGCCATATTAATTTGGAGTATATTTCTTCTAGTCAAAGTACAATCACGAATGTTGTATTGCCAGTAAATATTTGTCGTAAGTGGTCAAACGGGTAATTTTTAAAATGTTAAAGTCCTCGGGTGATTTCGAGACACTAGGGTCGACATGCGGTGACTAAGTCTAGTAAGGCACATCCCACTATTGGTACTAAGGACTAGGACTAGAGGTTCATAAATCGGTTGTGATATACTGATTCAAATTGGGAAAAGTTCTATTAATGATAGGAGTTCCACTGTAAAATGATAAGGCTTATCTTTTCTTGTCAGATAAGCTTACTTCTCCAGTTAAGAGTTAAGGCGTGCAAGATGATTCGTCAGAGTAGGATATTGCACTTATCCTATATTACAGATAGGCATGGAGTATAGCCTGGCAACGGTCTATAAATAGCGAGTCAACCCCCCTCATTTGGCTTCGACAATAAGTAGTGATAGATATTGTAGGAAGTGTGCCACAGGATTCCATTGATTGTACTTGTGGTGTGAAGAAGCCATCAAGAGGTGTAATTGTACAGTTTCTTGTATACCCTTGTAGAAGCATCTCATGCGTGACCATTGTAACACATTGAGGTTCACATTATACTTCATTCGTCAGCACATTTTAGGATAGAGTCGTCATTCTGTCTTATCATAGTCAATGGTATTCTTGAATTCAATAGTAGTTTTGCTGACATCTTGACGAAGCCTTTTGCATCACCTCGCTACCTTGAGTTATGTGGCATGTATTGGGGTTTCAGAAGTTGTCCTTGGGGGTGTTCGTGAGGACATCTACCTTGTTTCTTTCTCTTTCTTCTTGAAGGATTTTCTTTCCTACTTTTGGTTCGAGATTTCTTCATGGATATATTGTACATGAGTACCTGATCAGGCCTTATTGCCAGGACTCATACCGTAGATATGCCACTTTTTTTTGGGTCCCTAACTTCACTTGAGGGGTGTTAGAGTAGGTTGTTTACCTTAGCTTATGTTCACCTAGGTACTTTATTTACCTTCTATTTTAGTTACCTTCACCCACTTATGTGCGGATATTTCTTTTATCTTATTTAGATATTAAGAGGATATTATCTAGCTATTAGGTATAGTTCTTTCCTTGATTTATGGTCTTGACTAGTTTAATCTATTGTCTTGACTAATTTTTTTTTTATTTATGGCCTTGACTAGTTCTTAGATTGATCTTCCTTGCCTATATAAGCAAGACACCTTCTCATTGTACTAGATAGAGCTCCATGAGATATAATATATGATATTGCTGCTCTTTGTTTGCAAATATTTTTGTAAGGTTATTTTGTTGAATTACTCAGCTTATTGAATGTGATGTTTTATTAGCATATAAGTTCTTTATGGCTTGGAACGGTTTGTTTATCGTTCCCTTTATATTATACTCTAAAGTGTGTCATTTTCATCTAAATCTATACCAAAAGTCTATAAATGATTGTAAGAATATGAAAATGCTGAATTTTTTTTGTGAATTTTCCCTAGGATAGAAATGTCCAGTAAGGGCCATAATATACTATAGTTTCATCCCTAGAGGATTTTTTTGTACCGATGTAAGGTTTGTCCCTGTTAAGTATTTGTTCCTATTTCTGAGGATTGGTTCCCTATAAAAAATCACTATAATATATCTATATCATCTGTTTATGTATAATATACCCCAATGAATGCCCCCTCTTTTGAGGCATGTGAGTTATGGCAGCATAGCACATGGATTAAAATAAATGATGTGTACGCATATCATATAAGTTTGATAATCTACATTGGATAAAATATAAGGTTATAATGGTGACCATCATAAGGATTGTGTTCTTGCAAAAGGGTGTACATGGTGGAGACCATGGTACACAAATAAAGTAATAAGAAACAATAGAAATAGAAATGATGTGTAAGATAAATAAAGCACTGATGCAAAGAAGGATAACTAAATCAGAAATAACATGTAAAAGAGTCATATCAAGGCATAGATCCATAAATGTGGAACACAAAAGTGTCACAAGACAATCACAGTGAAGGAATACAAACATCTTACAAAGAAGCAAGTATACAAGTAATCAAATACAAGTACACAAGTAATGGCACATAGATAAGAGTCATAGAGCCAAAAATATGTAACACAAAGTGTCACAAGATAACATAGGAGGTCCATAGGCCACAAACAAGGAATAAAATAAGTATTCAATAAATCTAGCAACAAAGCAATCTAGCAATCAAAGAGACCTAAAATGCATAGTAAACAGTAGTCAAAAGTCACATAGAGAAACATAAGTTAGCATTGTAGAAACCACGTGTTAGTCTTGTTATTTCCAAAAATATCATTATACAATATAACTAACTGAGCATAACGAGGAAGTGAAATAATTTGTAATGAAACAAAATCACTTGTATAGTGTGGGAGATGCCCCTAGAAGATTAGGGTCAACTACAAAGGGACTAGGCCAACACTTGTCAAAGGAGACCTAGGAGGGATAGACCCACTAGAAGTAGCATTTTTTTTAAATTTCTAGAATATTTGTAAAAGGAAATACAAAGCAAGAGTTGTCATATGACATTGTCAATGTGACAAGAACTTGTTTGTTTTTCATCTAGTGGAATATCGTCAAGATACTTCCATGGGAATACATACTAGTTATATGCTTAGGTTTCATATTTTTCCATTTGTGTTGTTTTATACTCAGCAACGATACATTGAGAATAAAGTCATGCTTCTAGGAAAAAAGTATCTTCTTTAGGTATATCTTTTGGTGGTGTTTCCTTATTAAGAACCTTTCTTGAAAATAGTGCCTTGCATGTCCTACACTATTACTTTTTTTCTTTTCTAATTAGCCTTTGTAATGGGAGAGAATCTTGTAGCCTTGACCTTAAAATGATCTATTCAATATGTTTAGGGCCCATAGAGATAAGTCAAGAATAGTCTTCATCGATAGGATTGAAATTTAATGTGCACAAATGCTCATTTGACATATCAAATTGGTCATCGTCATTTTCATAATAATCAATATTTGAGTCACCTTTTTTCTCTGAGTTAATGAGTAGTTGTAAATTGGGAATATCCTCATCATTCATCTTCATTTTTCCCCTTTCTAATGCTTGTAAATGCTCTAATTGCTTTGTGGCCATACATAAGTTTTCATGTTCAAGACTGCGTAGCTCACATTGCTTCCTTTGCAATGTTTCTTATACAATTTTATCTTGTATGATGCATATGATTTCTTTTTCTTTTTGTGTAGTAGTATGATGTAGGTCTTGCATTGTGATTGAGTTTTTGGATGGATGTATTTCTTTCATATCCTATTTTTGGATAGATTTCCTTTGTATGATAGATGAAGTTGTATTAATTAGTATTACATTTTTCTCATCTATTATAGATGTGTTAGCTATAGGTACTCATATATATTTACAAGATGTAGATGATTGACTAGAGGAGGATCCACTCCAAGATATGGCACTCATATGAGGCTAAGAAACCATGACATCTTAAGAAGCACACTTATGGAAGATCTCAACCTCTAGAAAGTAATGCCTCGAAGATGGAAATGGAAATTTATCATCATATCTTGTATTAAAGGAAATAATGACTTTATGCTCAAGTTGTTATATCTTTTTTTGTAAATCATGGCAATAATTTTCATGATGTCCATTGATTCCATGATAATTGAAAAATGGTTTTCCTTTGATCTTGTCAAGCTTATAAAGGAGATAATAATAATTGGGTAGCAAATTGATTAATCGTTGATTGAGTATATCATATAGAATATCATGTGGTCTATCATTCTTGTCGAACTGAGGAGGTGCTTTCTAATTTGGTTACATTAGTATTCGAGATTTTTTACTCAGCACATAAACATTTTTTCCTCTATGGAAAAATTTCACGTCAAATGAATTAATATATGTATCATGTATATCATTTTTATCACATTTTTCCTTTAGCATCAGAGTTAAATTGATTGTGGCACATAGAGACATGATCAACATGGTTTTGGAGAGGATTTCTTATGTGTGCCATTTTGTATTTGAGTGATTTGATCTCAGTACTCAAAGCTTGAATAGATTATTTGAAAATCATTTTGGAACGCTTGAATAGATTATAGGATAACCTTATTTAAAAAATCATTGTTGTGACCATTTATTGATGAAGGATCCACAAAAGACAATCTGAGAGGGAATTTTGAATTATTATCCTTGACATTTTGATTTATACATGATATAGCCATAAGGAATAAGTGAAGGCCAACATTCAATAAATCATAGATTTTAGAGAAAATATTAAGGGGCTTTGAATATCAATAAGATTAATTCCAAAGTTGCAAAGATAGGTAGGCCCAAAATATGATTTTTAGATAAACGTAATATTTGACAATTTAGTAAGACAACCATTCATAAAAATAGAATATAAATTTTATGAAATGAAAAGTGATATTTTAGGATATAAATTATATGAAAAAAACCTCCATGGGATTTGTAAATTATGTCTTTATTACTAAAAATGGAGATATGGTAATTCAAAAAATTTTGCTAAAAATTATGACAAACAAAAAGAGGTTTTCATTTAGTTTATAAAACTAAATCAAAACCTTGTAGGGGTTTTGAAATAAATCTATTATTATTGAGATATGTGTTGAAAGGTGATTTTGCAATTAAAAAACCCTAAAAAGACACCTAAAGGATAGAACCAATCATGAAACCCTAAGGGGAATTTCAAAAACCAAATCTAGGGCATGATATAGACATAAATTAGAAATGAATATGATTGCAAACCCTAGAAGATTGAAAAATAGATAACCCTACAGTAGGGGAAGGTTGTGCAAAATTAAAATTTGAGCTCACCAAATTTTAACATCCTAAAAGTCTAGGTACGATAAGTATTATGGAAGGATGTAAAGTGTGTTACATGTAGAATATTTTGAATAAATTAATCCACACTAACCAGACAATCCAAAATATATCTAATAATATATTAAACAATGATATAATGATCAAACAATAGTGTAAAACACAATAAGGGATAAATACTTAGTTGTACATAGAGATACAAAAGGGATATGGGTGTGCAAACAGGAAGAAATGGATGAGTTGAGCTTGAAGAAGCTTCATATCTACTTTTGTAGCTAGAAATGGTTTTTGTATGGAACCATACATATTTTTCTAGGGTATATTATGGTTTTCTCCTACTTCGTGAAGTTTTATCTTAGACAATGATGGAGCTTGGTTACTTTGTTTGTACATCGTTGGTGTAGAGATGGTTGTCGTTATCTAGTGTTCACACACATTCCTCACTGCGTGTAATGGCCTCCAACAAATACAAAACCCTATATACCTACAACAAACTTCATGAAATAGTTAGATAACAAAAGGAGAAATTTGTGTGTGTGATGTTGGACTAACCCTAGTGGTTAATCCCTATTGAACCAATCTAGGTGTTGCATTACATCCCCTCAAATAGGAGAAATCCTCGTGTAGTTCTCTTAGTTTTGGTACAACTAGTGTATGCAATCTCAGAAAAACCCCTATGTTTCCCTCATGTCTCTTACACAAAGAATAGCAAACATAACTATAAATAGTATAGAAATGTACCCAACATGGTAGTAGTGTGGTGTGGTGTGTTTCATATGTTAAAACTAATATCCTTTATCTCTTAGACCTTTGAAAATGTTTGGAATAATTTGCTCTTTCTAAGACATGGATTGAGGAACTTTGAATACTTGATTATGAAGAAAGCTAAACTCTTGAACTTGGTTTAAGTGTTTTAAACTTTTGTGACATTTTCTCTAAATGATGTGCAACTAATTTAAGAATATTTAGGAGATCCTTGAGTGCTTTTGGAGGGTGATTTGCAATGTATGCTTATGAGAATGTCAGGTGAGTTATGAATTTCATTTAACTTTATTATATAGGCTTCTGAAGGTTAGATATCACATTGAGGGAAACCTAGGGAAGATGAAATAGTGTGCATGAGATATTCAAATTGAGAAAGGAGTCTTTAGAAAAGAGGGGATGAGACCATATAGGTCAACCAAACTATGGTATAGTCTAGCCCTATATTATATGATCTCATACATGGATCTAATGATGACAGAGTCAGATTCTGAAAAAGTTCCCTGAGGATAAAGTACTACTTAGGGTAATTAGTATTGCATGAATCAACAATAGAGTATTGTGTAGAGCTTAACAAGTTATGAGGAGGATATAAGTATATGTCGATTAAGCTTAGAAAGTGAGCATAAGTTTTAGTATAAGAACAAAGACAAACTTGTCATTGTCAGATGATAAGTTAAAAAATTTGAGTGTTTATAGTAATCATATGATTCATTTGTCACATTGAGGGGTAAGGCAAATGATTTTTTAGATAATGGGCATATCGGTTCATAAGATTCATCTTCTTCATAAGATACTAAAGGATCCATTGCAATTATAAGAATAGTCTTATGGAATTTTTCTGAGAAATCGAAAGAAAACTCATGTGAATACAACTATTTCTAAGCCCGATAAAACACTTGAAAATGCAAACAATTGTGCCTCTATTTTTTGGGAAATTTCTCATATTCACAAGCTTAGTTTGAGTGCATATTAGTGATCAAAACAACTAAACATTTAGTTCTCCTAGTAGGTAAAATGAACTTATTTACTATTAATGGATTATTAAATTATCGTTTATTTTTGTACAAAATATATTTCAAAATTATTTACATATTTTTCAAGATTTGGGATTGTATTCCTTTTTTGTTACTGATTAAAAATGAGTATAAGATTTCATTGTATTCTCTACACCCTTTGGTTTTTATTTTGAGTTCTCTTCATTTTTTTGTTTTACCAATACTTTTACAAACACTATACTAAGATGCAAAAACTTGATTCAAAAAAATTTGAGGTATCCGCATACCTGAATCACCATACCCAAACCCTACCCAAAACAAATTGGTAGCTTATCACGAACTTCATGCAAGCCAAGTCTACAATAAGGCATTCCAATGAACCCTACACAAATCAAATTGGTAACTTAGCAATAACTTTATGGTGACCAATTCTACAATGCATGTCAACTAGTTTGAACAAAATTACACTAATTCCTCCAAATAGGTCCTGCAATTAACCAAGTTAACGCTTCATTTACAATTTTATCCTTTTTATATTATTTACAAACCCCGTGGGCTAGTGGCCAAGGACTATCTCTTTCACAAAAATAGGAAGGGTTTGAATCCCATGCCATGTGCATTAGTTATTGGTGGTTTTGGCTCTTAGAATCGCCCTTATCACCAAGCAACTCATTGCATGGTCTAAGTTAATTTTTAGGCCTAACAGTTGGGGCCAAAAATACGCCACAGCAAGTGTGGAGTTTGAACCACGAGATCACCTTTTGCACCACTTACTTTTTTCTTGGGATAATATCCCACATTGACGGCAATATAACCAACAATTTCCTTTTTAAAGGATCAGATGCAGTGGTTGCTATGTGACTTCAGTCACATTTGACTTATTTTTTAAAAATCCCCTTAGGCTCAACGCACAACTCATCGAATTGGAACTCAAACTCAGTTGCATTGGTTGTTGAGACTTGGTTGTCAAGTTGTGCAATGAGTTGGCTTGACTCACTAACAATGTGACTTAGAGGTGGTTGTGATGTTGGTTGAGCTCGTTGGTGACCAATGTGACTCAACTCACTGAGTTGGAACTTGAAATAGTAAATGTGGCTCACCTCCAGCTCGGCGAGCTAGTTGTTAACTCTATCTTTGCAAAAGTATGGGAAATAGTCCCACACACAGCATAATTTTATCTTTCATAGGGTTTATAATGAAAAACCCATACAATACAATGTGAAGAAAGGTAGTAGGGTTCCACTCACGAAAACAAATGGGCACCCCATCGACTATTGGGCCCCTAGTTGGCACACCATGTGGGCCCCACATCGATCATAAAATACTAGAGGCTAAAACCATTTTTTTTGCATGAGCAAACTGCCACTTGTCATCTCTTCATCTGTACACTTTTCCAACTCCAATTGCACCACTCACCTTTGTGTAACCTACACTTTTATTTTTTCTAATTGGAGGGAAATTTCAGCATGCCATATCTTTTATGTATGATGTTTTTATTATTTTGTTCAAAAGGAATCGAAAATCTATCGATGAGCTCTTTCATATGCAACAATTTCATGAGTTTTGTAAAACATTTGATTGATTCAGCTTGAGGATCCTCCAAGATCACTCCTCCCCACTAAGAAACTTTAGAACCACCAAAAGTTTTTGTTTTATTTTAACAATGGGTGAGGGTATATTTTCCTCACTCTTCCGACTTCCATCCATTTTTCCATTCTTTGATCCATTCCCTTCAGACCCACACGAAGATATTCAACATCACCTCTTTACAAAGTCCATGTCCTCCTATCAAGAATATTATCTTCCTGTAGTTGATCCAAATACTCATGAGCAAATTCATCGACATAAGGTATCTGAATAGTCGCATCTTGATCAATGATCATGGGTGGCTCATATAATTTCAGGTTTTCAACATTTACAACGGAATACATCTGCATATATGGAGGTAATTATAATCTGAAGGTGTTATTACCAATCTTATCCAAAATCTTAAATGGGCCATACCTAATTCGTTTAAGACTTTTTACTCTTCACCCGTAAGTTTCTCTTTACTGGTATGATAGCCAGACTTGATCACCAACTTGAAAATGATGATCAACATAATGTTAGTCATACCTAGCCTTATATTTTGATTGACTCTTTTCCAATTGCTCTTGGACAGCTTAGATGAATCGTATGTATCTTTTGAATGAACTCTCTTTGTGTTATTAGTATTTTTTTGTTCCATCCACGCTATTGTATCTTGTCTAAAGGAAAAGTCCAAAGGTGACATAGGAAAATAACCAAAACATGTCTCAAAAAGAGACTTTTGAGTGGAAGAATGAATAACACGGTTGTAAGCATGTTGCATGTAACACAAGTATTCATCGCAAAGTTTAGGATGCTTGCTACAATACTCCTCGAAGAAAATGCATACCACTATACAGTTGACTGCTTATGTTTTCTCTGTCAATCTATGGATGAAAAGTAGTACTTTTCTTCAACTTTAGTGTTTTTCATGTCCCATAAAGCTAGCCAAAACTTCCCAATAATTTAAGAATCCCAATCAGCAGACAATAGAAACAGGAAAGACTAAAATGAACCCATACATTATTGAAGAATAAATGTGAAGTCTCATCGCACCTATTATATGCTTTTTGCAAGACACTAAAATACACATCTTGCTGACATTTATTCACAACCATGTACAAATAGTTGTATTTTCTTTTTGTCATAGGAAAGTCTCCATTTAGGTCCATGGAAATACTTTCCCATGGCCTGGACTGGTAGGGGAAGTGGGGTATACGAGCCTCACCTTCATGGTTATTAGGCTTGTCTTGTGGCATAAAGAATACAACCTTTAACATATTTAGATACATTTTCATACATCTAAGGCCAATAACAATATCGTTGCAATCGTGCAACTATTTTACCAACACCAAAATGACTAGAAACAAGAGAAGTATGCGCTTATCTAATCAAATGAACTCTTTCCTCCTACAGAATACAAATTTTACCAAGATAATAAAGAAATCCATCATGTAAATGATAGTCTAATTCTTCCACCTATTTACCATGAGTTAGATCTTCATAGACATCCTTAAAATCAATATCTCTAGCATATTATTCCTTATAACTTTCATGCATCAAAGGACTATGTTGTAATAGAATAGATGCAATAATAGTAGTTCTAAAAAGCATATCAACAACCTTGTTTTGTATACCTTTTATATACCTAATCACAAGATGGAATTGTTGCAAAAATCCCATCCAATCGGAAGTGCCTTGACTATTGTAGCTTGGACCATGTGACTGAATTTATTGACAAAGGCCGATGATCCATATGGATTATGGTCTCTTTTCCCATCAAGAAATGTTTCTATTTTTTCACACTCTGCACCAAATCATACAACTCTTTGTCATATGTAAGATAGTTTCTTACCATACTTGTGAAGGTATCTTAATGGTAACAGACATGTTTTCTCTTCTACATCAACACTGCACCCATGGCATATTCTTTTGCATCGATTTCAATCCCGAATGGTTGTTGCAAATCAGGTAGTGTCAAAACTAGGGTTGTGTTTATCTTTTTCTTTAGTGTGTCAAAGGATTTTTGGTACTTGCCTCCCCACTGAAAGACTTGTTTCACACTAGTCAAGGAATGCAAAAGAGTTTCAATCAATGTAAAGTTATCAATAAACTTTCTCCAATATTGGACTGCCCCTAGGAAGCTTCTAACTTCAGTTGCATTAGTAGGTTTGGGCCATTTCACAATGAATTCAACTTTAGAGGGATCAATTTGCAATTCATCACCCCCAACATCATAGCCCAAATAAACCAAAAAAAAATTACCAAATTCACATTTTGACATCTCCAAGTATAATTTCTCCTTTTGCAAAGTTTTCGAGAATTCCTTTATATGTTCAATATGATCTTCTCATCTTTTACTAAAGATCAAAATATTATCTAAATAGACAATAACATCATTCATAACCCACATGAAATTTTACTAAAGATCAAAATATTATCTAAATAAACAATAACAAAATCTTCAATGAATGGCCTAAAAACATCATTCATAACCCGCGTGAAAGTAGTGTGTGCATTGTAAAGACCAAGAGGCATAACAAGCCACTAAAATAGACATTATCTAATTTGGAAAGCAATTTTCCATATATCACATTTGTTGATCCTAACATGGTGATAACCACTTCTCAAGTCTAACTTAATGAAATAAATAGTATTTTTCAACTGATCTAACAAATCATTAATACAAAGAAGAGAGTAGCATTTTTTTACCGTAATTTTGTTTAGTGCTCGGTAATCCACACACATTTCCCAAGTGCAATATTTCTTTGGCACCATCACAATAGGCGAGCCACGTGGAGAAGTGTTTGGCCAAATGACCCCTTTCTCAAGAAACTCCATAACTTGTTTCTTGATCTCTTCATTTTCAACTACGGACAACCAATACATGCCAATGTTAGGAAGTGGTGCATCCTACTGCAGATAAATCTCATGTTGTATTTCTCTTTTTGGAAATAATCCATGTGACTCTTGAAACACATCATCATAGTTATAAATAACCTTCACTATCTCATTTTTATGTTTATGATCAAAACCTTCCAAAGCCTTCAATTTATCATTATCCTTAGTTTTCATAATCATGAATATAAAATTCTTGTTTGCATTCACAAGCCTTTTCATTTGTCTCGCAGATATAAGTGACAAATTTTCTTTTATCTAATGATCTCTAACAATGTATTCAATCCCATATTTAACAAGAAAATAGCTATTCTCTTCCCTATAAATTTTGAGGTGATTGCAAATCCTAGTTTGCATGTTTTTGTGACTTGCAGTTTAGCAACATCACATACCCATCCCAAAGGGTACAATTTTGGATTTGGTTTGGCTTTAAGTCCCAATTTCTTAACAATTTTTTTAGAAATAATATTAGCTTGAGATCCACTATCAAAAAGAATATCAATCTTAGTATACTTTGAAATAACTCTAATGTCGAAAAGCTTATTTCTCTTTTCATGTATAGATTTAGAATTAGGAGCATGAGAATTAGTGCTAGAAGAAGAAGATGATGAACCTTACAAACCCATGATCGTGATCTTGGTCTCATCACCTGAATTAGATCCAAGATCTTGCACCATTACAATGGTCTTCTTGACACCTCCTTTCTTGAACCACTTTGACTTGAACTCCAGATAGAGCTTTCAACACTTAGTATATGTATGTCCTTTCTTGCAATGTGAACAAACATGCTTCTCGTCTTCTTTTTTAACCATGGATGAATGTTTTGTTTTACCTTTCCTTTTCTATTTCCTTTGTTTTCAAGCTATTTTTTACCTAATTTCTTTGTGAAACTTTCCTTTGTGTTCTTACCCCTAGCTTCAATGTGAGTAGCTTGGACACAAACTTCATCAATGTTAATGGGATTAAACATAAGTATGGTATGTTTCAAATAACTATGCAACCCACCAATGTATTTCAAAAGAGGTTCTCAAGTATAAAGAAGAATTCCCAAAATCAATGCTTGCTTCCTTAACTCTGGAGTGTAATCTTACACACTTTGACCCTTTGTCTTAAATTTTGTTAGTCCTTAGTAGCTTATTACATATAACCAAGTGGATAAAAAAAAATTCAAAGCGGAAACAAAATCATCCCAAAAAGAAATTACTTTAAAAAAATTTGTCATATTGTCTTGGGTATTACTCTCACACCAAATGAGTGTTGTACCATGCAAACGAAGAGTAACTAACTGAATTTTTTCTTCCTCATCAACAATTTTTTGAATCCTGCAATAAACTTCGATCTTCTTGATCCAATAACCTAACTTTTCTACATTAAGCTCTCCATTATAAATTGTCAATTCAAATTTGACATCAAGTTTTAAAATTGATGGAGCGTTAGAAGAAAAACCATGAGTTTTAGGAGATCCAAAAGATCCTTCTTATTTACCTTTACCCTTATGGTCTCCTAGTTTAACTTCCAGTCTTTGTCTTTGTTCTTGGTATAAGTCTTCCCCATTCTTTTCATTTCCATAAAAGCTTGTTGGAAGGCCATTTTTGTATTCTTCCTCTAAAAGATTCTTTAGGGGAATCCATAGCTGAACTTGAACTTGCAGGTTTTGAACCGATCTTTGGCTTATACTCCTCAAGTGTTCCTTAACCGCACTTTGATTTAGATCTAGTAAGCATTCAAAATTAAAAGTATTACAAATTCCTAAAATTAGCATTAAAATAACCTAAAATCAGCTGCTCTAATACCAAATTGATCTGAAAATAGTAGTTAAGTGACTCAATCAATTTAATCATTTTTCAGATACTTAAAAACTTGTTCTTAATTTCCCATAATGATTAAAAATGATTAAAATTAGCTTGAAGAACATAATTAAAATGTTAAGACAACGAGCAAATGAGGGAAAAATACAACAGACGGTGCAAACCAAGTGTTAACAAAGTTCACCCAAAATAGGCTATGTCTTCATGTCCGAATAAGCTCCTAAACTCGTCAATTACAATACAAAAACGCTTTGTACAACGATTAATTACATCAAATAGCTCTTTGGCTTACATGAAAGGTTTTGTTCAGTCTCTAGGAGGATCTAATCAAATCTTCAGTAGCACTCCCACAACAAATAGTTTCTGAAATTTCTTTAATTCCTCCAAATAGGTTATGCAATTAACCAAGTAACGCTTCATTTACAATTTTTTCCTTTTTATATTGTTTACAACCCTCGTGGCCTAGTGGCCAAGACCTGTATCTTTTACAAAAATAGGCAAGGTTTGAATCACATGCCATGCACATTAGTTTTTCGTGGTTTTGGCTCTTGAAATCGACCTTATCACCAAGTAGCTTTCCGCATGGTCTAAGTTAGGCTTTTGGCCTAACAGTTGGGACCAAAAATAGGTCGTGACATGGGTGGAGTTCGAACCACGAGCTCAGATTTTGTGCCACTTGTTGTGTTTGGGATAATATCCCGCATTAACCGTAATATAACCAAAAATTACCTTTTTAAAAGGCTAGCCTACAGTGGTTGCTACGTGGCTTCAGTCACATTTGACTTGGTTTTGTTAAAAGCCCCTTGGGCTCGACGCTCAACTCATTGTATTGGAACGCGGACTCGATTGCATTAGTAGTTGAGACTTAGTTGTCGATTTGTGTAATGAGTTGGATTGACCAATGTGACTCGGCTCATTGAGTTGGAACTTGAAGTGGTTAATATGGCTCGCCTCCAACTCGTCAAGTTGGTTAACTTAGCCTTTGGAAAAATATGGGAATTAGTCCCACATGCAGCAAAATTTGGTATTCCCTATGGTTTATAAGGAAAAACCCATACAATGCAAAAAAAAAGGGCAATAGGGTCCCCCTCCTAAAAAAGAGTGGACCCCACTAGCTGTTAGGTCCCATATCAACACATCATGTGGGCCCCACATCGAGCGTCAAAGACATAAGGCTAAAACTAAATTTTTGCATGAGAAATTTTTCACTTCTCATCTTATCATTCGTCTACTTTGATTACGTCACCTCGTCTTTGTACATCCTGAAATTTTATTTTTGCCAATTGGAGAGAAATTTCAGCGGGTCATATCTTATGTGTACGATGTACATTTTGCTTTGTTCAAAAGGCATCAAATAGCTCTTAACAAGCCCTTTTATATACAAGCAGTTTGTCTCTTGAAAAAAGCTCTGCATTTTCATTGCCAAATCCAAATTTTTTGAGCTCACGCCCTTCGTTGGTGTCTAAGGAAAGTTTGAGATTCAAGGAATTAGCTAAAATCATGCCCTTGAGCTATTTAAACCTCTGTGTCACTCGTTTTTTAGAAATCCTCCTCTTCCTGGTCTGTGCATGTAATATCCTTTTGCCCCTCCCATTTTGATCGAAATGGTTCACTTGTTCCATGGCCCGGGTCATCGAATCATTGTTTTTCCTTCATGCCTCTGGCTCGTGAAGAAAATTTGAAAAATGGACTCAAAATGATGAAGTTCTCTTCCTCTGTGTATTTTTCCACAGTCGGGAACGATGGGCATTTCTTTCCCTGCCAAATTTTTCCTCAGCATTCCTCAATGATACGTGGGTCTCCCTGATTGGTGTGGTCTAGTTATACTTTAAAGACTCAGCGGATGGCTCCACATGTCGCAACGACGCAATTCCAAGCGCAATTCAGGGGGTAGTCTTCAATTGAGCGTGGGCTCTCCACGTGTCCCAGGTCCAAAATGAAGGTAAAATCGGCTAAGTATGGAAGGCTCAGCAGACGGCTCCACGTGTCACAACGGTGCAACTCCAGGGGCAGGAAAGGTCAATTACCAATTCAGCGCCAAATTGCCATGTGGTGGAAGACATTGAAAAGTCAAGGTGGACGAGCGGGCCATCAAGGGAATTCAAGACTTTGAGCCTTTTTGTAAAAAGACAAAAAATTAAGAAGTAACACGTAGCCCCGATCAGGATACCAAGGAAAAAGTCAGAGCTTGAGCCCATAGGGAAAAATTCAAAGCTTGAGCCCACAGGGAAAAATTTAAAGGAAAGGCCCGCGGTTGAAAAGTCAAATCAGAGCAGCGGGCCGGCAGGGGAATTTGAGTTTTTGAGATTTTTTTCCAAAAAAGGTTAAAATGTTGAGAAGAGAACCGCGACCCCACCTACAAACAGAACGTGCCACATGTCCTAGTCAAATCGGAGCAGCGGGCCAGTGGAGGAAATTGAGTTTTTGAACCTTTTTGTAAAAAAGGTTAAAATGTTGAGAAAAAGACCGTGATCCCATTTCCAATAAGAATGTGCCACGTGTCCTAGTTGAAAAGTCAAAGCGGGGTTGTGGGCCAATTTGTTCCAAATTTCCAAATCTCTAAAAAATCACAAAATGCAAAGGGCTTCCCCCGTAACCACTCCAATCCCTTCCTGCCACGTGGACGACCCAAATTCAAAGCTAGAGGAGCAAATCAAATGGTCTAGATTTAAACTGGAAAATCAAATGTAACGGTTGCTTTGCAAGGTCTGGTTTTAGCCACCATGAGCATTTTCTTCATGATAAAGGAATTCGAAGAGGCGTGAATGATTTGTAATGTTGTAACGGTTTCTTGCAAAGAATATAATGACTTCTCAACATCATTCCAAGGGTTGGCGATTGATTTCAAAAAGGACCAGAGTGCTTTGTGCCTAAAAAAGATGAAAAATGCCACACTTCTTCTATTCTTCTCTTCTTCCTCGAATTTCTTCCATCCTCAAGCTATGTACAAACTCTTCCCAAGCTTCAATAAGAAAAGAAGGAATTTTTTTCCTTTTTGATTGAGGAATTAATTGGTACTTTGCGATCAATGAGTTTCATTCAGTCTTGTAGCTTCTCCCGCAGATTTGTTTCTCTTCCAATTATAAATGCATGTAAATGAGACTTCTAATTAATGTGTGTGGGCATCTGATATTCTACTCACAACATAAATTTATCCTACCTCCATTCTCACTCCCTTTCCCCTTCTCAGATGAAGTTCTTCTCTAGTGAGAAATTGCTAGCTTTGCCACAGGGTCAGTGGAGTGTCCCTGTTGGATCTCTGGTCAAAAGGCCACCATTGGAATCCACCATTTTTGCATGCACATACGGAAGCTGCACCGTTCAAGTAGAGGGACTTAGATTCCCATAGCATTGGCTTGAAACCCACCAATTTTTCCACAAGACAAATTTTCTCACCAACAGTTTTTGGCACCCACCGTGGGGCAGATCTTGCAGCATCTACACCTAAAAATGACCTCAGGGTCATAAAAAAATATTCTAAGTGAAAAATTTCTAGAGATTGAATAATCACACAAACTACATGGATGTAAATCATGACTATTCGGGGAAATCCTCCTGTTGAGAGACCTGATTTACTCTTTCACATCCAAGAAGACATTGCTTCTGATCTGAGAGAATCCATTTGGCAAAGTAGACAAAGTGTAAATCAATACTTCATTGCCATAAGGATTCTGGACCTGGAAGAGGAACGTGTTGTCAAATTGGAGAGACAGAGACAAATTCCAGCACCCCAAAGGAGAGCATAAATCTTCAAGCTGGCTGAGAGAAGATACACCCGGCAACTGAGGCAAGGAGGAAAAATTGATCCCACATTTGAAGAGCTTGAAAGAGAGGTAGTTGTTGAAGAGGAGATAAGAGCTCAACTTGAAGAAATAGAAAGACTCCAACTCGAAGCAGAAGAAAGAGCAGCAGCAGAAGTAGCCTTAGCAAGACTGGAGGCTAGAAATAGGAATAGAATGGGTGATCATGAAGATGAAGTATGTAGGCCTAACATGCCATGGGGAAGGAATATTGGTCCACTCACCCTTCCACAACCACTTCATGACCTCCCAAGAGGCTCAAGAAAGAACTTCCCAAAATTCAAAGGGGATGATTCTCAACTCCAAGAAGAACATGTAGCAGCATTCATTACTTCTTGTGGAGTGTTGGGAGTTGAAGATGAAGATGTTTCAGTTAGGCTATTTGTGGAGTCACTCCAAGAAAAGGATGTTGAATGGTTCTACATGCTTCCCCCAAGATCTGTCACATGTTGGGAAGACATAAGAAGTGCATTTGAACATAGGTTCAAGAGCACAGAAGATTGTCAGGATCTGCTGGTCCAATTGGTTCAGATGAAGAAGGAGACCTCTGAATCAATGAGAGATTTTGTAGCAAGGTATAATAGGTTGACAAGAAGGATCCCAGAAGATGTGGCCCCCCCTGAAAACAACTTGAAAAGGTTCTTCATCAGTGCTTTGCCACCAGAAGTTGGTTTCTTCCTCAGAAGAGCCCAACCAAGAACATTGAGGGAAGTTCAAGACTTTGCAGTTGAGACTGATGATGATCTAATTCTTTCTGGAAAAGTGAAAGGACCAAATGGGAAGCAAAAAGGTCAGAGTTCAAATTCAGTCACCACTGATCCAATGTTTCAAAAAATGGCAAATGACCTAGTTGCTTTGAAGAAGCAGCTGTCACAAATCACAATGAGGAATGCTCCAAGGAGACCAAACCCTCCTGATAGACCAAGAATTGCTCCACCCCCTCATAGGCTTGCTCTTGAAGCACCACCGGTCAATGCCATCTGTGACACTGGGGAATTAGAAGAAGGAGTAGACATTGAGGAAACTGAAGAGGAAAGCATGGATGACCATGAAAACTATCTTGAAATTGAAGAGGTTGGCATGCACAATGGCCTGATTGAGTACGTTGATGATGAGGAGGAAGGTGATGAAGAAGCTCCAAGTTTTTCATGTGTTGTTTTCACTCATGCACAATCCAAGAATGGTGTTTCAGCCTCAACAGTTGCAGTAGATGATAGGAAGAGAAAATAAGATAGCTCTTCAAAGCCTCCACAAAACAAGATCATCAACAGAGGATCACCATTACCACCTTCCATGGAATCAGCCAAAGAGAAACCAGATTCACTTGGTTGCCAAGGATCATGTTGCTCTGCCAAGTAAGTTATCTGACTCTTCTTCCAACTCAAAAGTTGTTAAGATAAATTCTCTTCTAAATGTTGGTTCTACAAGAACATCTAAATTTCAATCAAGGGCTACACCCTCACCTCCTTCCAAGTCAATTGCTACATTTGAAAAGGAGAACCCAACACCAAAAGTAACAAAACCTCTGCCATTTAAGTCCTCATCCACTGCTGGAACCTCTTCCTCATCTACCATAGCTCCATTTGACTTTGTGGAGCATGCAAGAAAAACCAAGGTTCAGCTCTCTGAGATTGAATACCTACAAACACATCCTGCCCAATTTGACAGATTCATCAAAGCAGTCCGAGGTGGTAACTCTACATCCCCAATATCTAATTCTAAAGGCTTGCTTCCCACACCATCTTCTCAAAACATGCTAGCCCTCAGTGCCTCCAACACCAACAGAGTTGAGCATTTTTACCTGTCACTTCTCATCAAAGGTTTCCAGCTGAACAATTGCATTATAGACTCTGGAGCCTCAGATAATGTGATGCCAGCAAAATTTTCAAATGCTCTTAGTCTTACTTTGACCCAGGTAAATGGCACATGCTATTCAATGGAATCCAAACAAGTTCCCTTGGTAGGAAGGATTAAGGATGCTCAGGTCGCACTAGCTGATTACCCTGACAAGAAGATACTCCTGACCATTCTGGTATCAGACATCCCAACATCATTTGGTATGTTGTTGAGTAGAAGTTTTTTGCAGAGATCTAGGTGGAGAAATAAAAATGGATTGGTCATCTGCAACTATCCCAGTGAAAGGAGAAATGAAGAAGTTGTTACCAGTCAGGAAGATGAAATTCACAGTAAGGAAATCTGATGATCCAAAAGCTAACATCATTTTTCAAGATGGTGGGCTAGGAAACTACTTCCTTACATCACAAAAGGAAGAGAACTTGCCACTCCTCATGGAAGAAGAAGAAGATCAGATTTGGACAATGGAGTTTGATGGCAGTCATTCCAGAGCAGGTTCAGGGGCTGGTGTAGTATTATACTCTCCCTCCAATGAGATATATCCTTTTGCCTACAAGCTGCAATTTGAAAATACAAATAATACAACAGAGTATGAAGCATTACTCTTAGGCATGAATGCAACAAAGGACATGGGAATTAAAAATCTGAGATGAAAAGGTGATGTAGAGATTGTGGTGAAGCAAGTCCACCAGCAATATCAGGTAAAAAATCCCAGACTCAGGCATTATAGAAACAGGGTGTGGGACTGCATTGAATCCTTTGATGCATTCTCCATTGAAGCTATCCCTAGGGAGCAGAATGAAAAGGTTGATTCTCTAGCAGTGTCAGCTTCCTTAGTGACACCTCATCCCTCTTTTGGCAAGGATAAAGTGACCATTGAGATGGTGTTCAGACCCAACGTACCAGACAATGCAAATCACTGGTAGGTCTTCAATGATGACAATCAGATCTTATCCTTCTTAGAACAAAGGGATAACTTCAATAATATTTTCTTTGAAGGAAGTGAAAACCCACACCGTGAATCAGTTCTCAAAGAAGAGAAGGAGGGAGTTGAGGGGATTGATGAAGAGGGAGTAATCAAACTGAAAGGAAACAAAATCCCTAAAGGCCTAGTTTCTTTGGAAGATCTCTTTGACAAGCATGACAGGTTCATCCAAGAAAAAGAAAAGCAGTCTTCTCGGTGTCCATCTGATTTTGATCAGGAAAACATTGGCACTTCAGAGAATCCAAGGATGGTTAATATTGGTAAATGTTGCTCACCAGAAGAGAAGAGAAATTTTGTTGCTCTGCTAAAAAAATACTCAGATGTGTTGGCTTATTCCTATGATGAACTCAAATCTTTTCAGCCAAAGGAAATGAACCACTCCATTCCTTTGAAGCAAGGAGCCAAGCCCTTCAGGAAAAAGCAAAGGCCCTACAATCAAAAGATTTTTGATGTTATCAAAGAAGAGGTGACAAATATGCTCAATGCTAGAATCATTTTTCCCATCCACCATTCAACATGGGTGGCTAACATTGTGCCAGTAAGGAAGAAGAATGGGGAAATAAGAATTTGTGTAGACTTCTGAAATCTGAATCAGGCATCTCTCAAGGACAACTACCCTCTTCCAATCATGGATCATATTTTGCAAGCAGTCACTAGATCTGAGATGCTCTCTTTGCTTGATGGATTCTCAGGGTACAACCAAATCAAGGTGGCAGAAGAGGATTGCAACAAAACAGCCTTCACAACACCTTGGGGCACTTTTTCCTACAGCAGAATATCTTTTGCCTTGATCAATGTTTGAGCCACTTTCCAGAGGGCAATGGAATTGGCCTTCAAAGATTTGAAATATTGCATTGTCATTTACTTGGATGACCTCATGGTTTTCTCAAAGAGGAGGGGAGATCATATCTGTCACTTGGAGCAAGTCCTTGCAAGATGTAGAAGACATGGCATTTCTCTAAATCCTAAGAAATGCATTTTTGGAGTCACAGAAGGTAAGTTATTGGGACACATTGTGAACAAGCATGGAGCACACATTGATCCTGAGAGGATCAGAGCTATCCAAGAACTATCCTTACCAACCAGCAAGAAGGGAGTCCATTCATTCTTTGGAAACGTAAACTTCCTTTGTCATTTTGTGCCTGAGTTTTCTGAACTGACCAAGCATATAACTTCCATGATGAAGCCTCAAACATGTTTCAAGTGGGATAAGGAAGGAAAAGCAACATTTGAGGAGATAAAGAAAGCCATTGCCAAAGCTCCAACTCTTGTATCTCCATATTTTAACAAGGAGTTCATCATGTCTTATGCATCAGAACATACACTCTCTGTTGTCCTTGCTTAGAAAAATGATGAAGGTTTGGAAGCACCCATTGCTTTCATGAGCTATCCCTTGAAAAATCATGAGCTAAAGTACAGTCAATTGGAGAAACATGCCTACGCAGTGGTTAAAGCTGTTAAAAGTTTCAGATTCTACATTCTTAATTCCCATACAGTGGTGATGGTCCCTGGAAGTGCAATCAAGTCCATTTTGACTCAACAAGATCCCAAGGCTAAGAGAGGAAGTTGGATGGAAAAGACCCAAGAGTTTGACTTGGAGATTAGACCCTCTAATTTGGTGAGAGGAAATGGTTTCTGCAAGCTGATTGCAGAAGATGAAGACCTTAAGGCTCAGCAAGGAGAAAAATATGGTGTTTTCTCAACCTGTTCAGGAGACAGTCCACAAGTGCTCTTTGTCACCACTACTGATGAGTGGTATGTTGATATTGCTTACTACCTCACTTATGGAGAATTCCCTCCTCATCTTGACTACAAAAAAAGAAGGACACTCAAGCTAAAGGAAGCCAAGTTTGTGATCTGGAATCATGCACTTTACAAGAGAGGCCTAGATGGTTGTTTCCTCAGGTGTGTAGATAAGGAGCAGAAAGAAAAGTTTCTCAGGGCCTATCATGATCAAGCTTGTGGTGGACATTTCTCAGCAATGGTCACTACACATAAGATCCTCAGAGGAAGATATTATTGGCCCTCCATCTTTGCAGACACTCAAGATTGGGTTTCCAAATGCAAAGCATGCCAACAATTTGTTGGAAAGCCGCAACTAGCTGCATTGCCACTCAGGCCTGTGGTGATTGAAGAACCATTTCAGCAATGGGGGCTAGATTTTATTGGTGTTTTGAATCCTCATTCAAGTGTAGGGCACACTTATGTACTCACTGCAACTGATTACTTCACCAAGTGGGTGGAAGCCATTCCAACCAAGTAGGCCAGCTCTGAAACGGTCTGCAACTTCATCAAAGAGAATATCATTGTCCATTTTGGAATACCACAGAAGATTGTTGTAGACAATGCCACCTATTTCTCTTCCAAGGAGCTCACAAATTTTTGCTATGGCTTTGGAATCTCTCTATCTCACTCCTCTGACTACTATCCATAGGGAAATGGTCAAGCTGAGTCAAGCAACAAGAACATTGTTACCATTGTTCGTAAGCTGGTTGATGAGAAGCAAAGGAACTGGCACAAGAAATTATATGATGCATTGTGGGCTGATAGGATCACTCCTAAGAAGGCAATAGGTATGTCACCTTTCCAAATGTTATATGGAGTTGAGGAAGAGATTCCCCTCACAATTGAGATGCCAGCTCTCAAGTTGCTGCAAGAAATAGAAGATGGTCAATACAAAGACTCCATTGACAAGAGGATCCTCTTCCTGGAGAAGCTAGAGGAAAGCAGATGCCAAGTGGTGGATAGAATTAAGGAACACCAATTGAAAGTAAAGAATATCTTTGACAAGAGGGTGAAGGCAAGAGAATTCAAGGTTGGACATTTTTTCCTGTTGTGGGACAAGAGAAGAGAACCAAAAGGCAGTCATGGAAAGTTTGATTCATTATGGCTTGGCCCATTCCAAATTCATGAAGCTTGTGGTGAGAATGTTTTTCTCCTCTCATACCTGGATGGAACACCATTAGAATTTCCTTGAAGTAGGAAATACTTGAAACTGTATCATCAGTAGAAGTGGGTTGTCCCCCGCCTTGTACCATAGGTGCTTTCGTAGGTGTGTTTTTCCCTTTGTTGTTGTGTGGTTTTGGTTTTGTTTTGTTTGGTTTTGTTGTGTGTGCTTTGGTTTGTGTGTTTCCTCCTTCTTCCTTTCTTTCTCAGAATTGTACATGACTCTGCAAGGCCCAATGGATAAGGCACTGGTCAAATGTAATATGTTTTGAAACTCAAGATTCTGGATCCTCATGTCATGCCCTAGCCATGCCCAGTTCACGCCATGTCCCCAAGCTAGAGCCAGCTGTTGTCTCCTGAAAAAAGCTCTACATTTTCATTGCCAAATCCAAATTTTTTGAGCTCACGCCCTTCATTGGTGTCTAAGGAAAGTTTGAGATTCAAGGAATTAGCTAAAATTGTGCCCTTGAGCTGTTTAAACCTCTGTGTCACTCATTTTTTAGAAATCCTCCTCTTCCTGGTCTGTGCACGTAATATCCTTTTGCCCCTCCCATTTTTGATCAAAATGGTTCACTTGTTCCATGGCCCGGGTCATCGAATCATTTTTTTTCCTTCATGCCTCTGGCTCATGAAGAAAATTCAAAAATTGGACTCAAAATGATGAAGTTCTCTTCCTCTGTGTATTTTTCCACAGTCGGGAATGATGGGCATTTCTTTCCCCGCCAAATTTTTCCTCAGCATTCCTCAATGATACGTGGGTCTCCCTGATTGGTGCGGTCCAGTTATACTTTAAAGACTCAGCGGACGGCTCCACATGTCGCAACGGCACAATTCCAAGCACAATTTCGGGGGGCAGTCTTCAATTGAGCGTGGGCTCTCCACGTGTCCCAGGTCCAAAATGAAGGTAAAATCGGCTAAGTATGGAAGGCTCAGCGGATGGCTCCACGTGTCACAACAGTGCAACTCCAGGGGAAGGAAAGGTCAATTACCAATTCAGCGCCAAATCGCCATGTGGTGGAAGACATTGAAAAGTCAAGGCGGACGAGCGGGCCATCAGGGGAATTCAAGACTTTGAGCCTTTTTGTAAAAAGACAAAAAATTAAAAAGTAACCCACAGCCCCGATCAGGCTACCAAGGAAAAAGTCAAAGCTTGAGCCCACAGGGAAAAAGTTAAAGGAAAGGCCCGCCATTGAAAAGTCAAATCAGAGCAGTGGGCCAGCAGGGGAATTTGAGTTTTTGAGCCTTTTTTCCAAAAAAGGTTAAAATGTTGAGAAGAGAACCGTGACCCCGCCTACAAACAGAACGTGCCATGTGTCCTAGTCAAATCGGAGCAGCGGGCCGGTGGAGGAAATTGAGTTTTTGAACCTTTTTGTAAAAAAGGTTAAAATGTTGAGAAAAAGACCGTGATCCCATTTCCAATAAGAATGTGCCACGTGTCCTAGTTGAAAATTCAAACCGGGGTTGCGGGCCAATTTGTTCCAAATTTCCAAATCTCTAAAAAATCACAAAATGCAAAGGGCTTCCCCCCGTAACCGCTCCAATCCCTTCCTGCCACGTGGACGGCCCAAATTCAAAGCTAGAGGAGAAAATCAAATGGTCTAGATTTAAACTGGCAAATCAAATGTAACGGTTGCTTTGCAAGGTCTGGTTTTAGCCGCCATGAGCATTTTCTTCATGATAAAGGAATTCGAAGAGGCGTGAATGATTTGTAATGTTGTAACGGTTTCTTGCGAAGAATATAATGACTTCTCGACGTCATTCCAAGGGTTGGCGATTGATTTCAGAAAAGACCAGAGTGCTCTGTGCCTGAAAAAGATGAAAATGCCACACTTCTTCTATTCTTCTCTTCTTCCTCAAATTTCTTCCATCCTCAAGCTATGTACAAACTCTGCCCAAGCTTCAATAAGAAAAGAAGGAATTTTTTTCCTTTTTGATTGAGGAATTAATTGGTACTTTGCGATCAATGAGTTTCATTTGGTCTTGTAGCTTCTCCCACAGATTTGTTTCTCTTCCAATTATAAATGCATGTAAATGAGACTTCTAATTAATGTGTGTGGGCATCTGATATTCTACTCACAACATAAATTTCTCCTACCTCCATTCTCACTCCCTTTCCCCTTCTCAGATGAAGTTCTTCTCTAGTGAGAAATTGCTAGCTTTGCCACAGGGTCAGTGGAGTGTCCCTGTTGGATCTCTGGTCGAAAGGCCACCATTGGAATCCACCATTTTTGCATGCACATACGGAAGTTACACCATTCAAGTAGAGGGACTTAGATTCCCATAGTGTTGGCTTGAAACCCACCAATTTTTCCAAACTCAACTCAGATGTTGTAACACCATGCACTTGATGCATGAACCATTAGCTTTTTATAAAAAAGATATAGATATTTATGTTTATGTTCATGTAGTTCAATAACATGGTTTACTTGATATTTATATTCATAGTAAAACTTGGCTACAAGCTATTGAAGTACTCAGAAAGCTGCCCTCTACACAATAAAAAAATGTGAAAGAACAGATGAAATTTACTTTTAGTGCGGCTACTCTAGCACTTTTTTAATATCCTTGACCTACAAACCTTAAAGCAATAGAGTAGAATAAAAAGAAGTTGATGTGTGTCCAAATTCGTTCTCAATTCATATCAATTATATCCCCCATGTCAAAGCTTGAGTAGTAGAGGCGTTACTGTAGTTAAATTGTCATATCATGATGACGTACCATGCTAGTTATTGTATGTCAATGTTGCCTAATATTGAACTTATCCATCATGTTTGAATAGCTATCATACAAGTTCTTGCATATCAATGTTACCTATAATGTTCTCGTCGATCATGCTTTAGTGAAGCTCCCTTTCTTTTTATCCTATGGCATGTGAGTGTCATTTTTGGATGAATTGATGCAAGGACTTTGACCCGAAGTACAATCTCCACACCTTGCCTTTCTTTCCTTTATTGGGGGCGTTTATGGGAGAGTTTATGCCTCTTCTTACCCACCTGATTTTCCTTCTATCAAGTGACGCACACTTTCTATGAAATAAATCAATTGCAGCTTGTCCTTGAAGTTTGCTCTCACATTTATTTTTGGTCTATTAAAAAGGAATCAGATTACAGATATGGGTCTATCAGCATTCTTATTAATGGCCAAGTATATCAGTATAGCTACCTTAAAAAAGTAGAGTCGCAGGGAATTTCAATTTACATCCATATGGGTTATATTATATAAAACAGCCTGATCTTAAATAAGGAGTTGTAAGCTTATCCAAAATATTAAACATCAAGAATTTTAAAATCTTGCAAATTAGTTTAATATCCCTGTGCCAACCAAAGGCCACAGTAAATGTATAGTAACAACAAGGTAGAGATATTCCATGCTAACAAAAGCACGTCATCAAACACCCATCAACCATGCAAATTAACATCACGAATAGCAACAGTCAGAGCAGCCCCATTTTGCATTCTCTAATTCATTTCAAGTAATGAGTATAATAGATGTCACTATTAACATGTTTATATTCTTATAAATTGCTATGGTGAAATAAAAAAGCTATGTTATGTATTATGATGGTTGAGTTGCCATTTGTGATGTGTTGTTGTTTCTCATGGAAGCATTGTCTATTTTTCTACAAGGCTAAAGGATTTGCTCGAATGGTTGTTGTTCCAGGAGAATGCAAGTATTGTCTATAGATTTTATGCTTCGTTTTGTTGGAGTTGTATAATTTAGGCCTCACGAAGTTATTAGGTTGCATTTAATTTTTTAAGGTTTATGATCTTGAAAATGTCTGCACTATCAATTTCATATCTCTATGTATATAGAGAGTAGGGGGGTCATCAAGTACTTTCAAAGGAGAAAAATATGTAACCTCTATTGCTAAGATAAAAAGGTTTAAATCATGCCCCAACCTATTACAAAATTTCCAAAGAATATTTATGGTGTAATGGGAGGATGTGACTGCCATATTAGGGGCCTCTTCTAAGATGAGGGTTTCATTAGATAGCACAAGTATCAGTTCAAAAACGTTCATCTTCTTCATAAGCTACTAAAGGACCGGGTTCAATAAAAATTAGTAGGCTTGTGGAAAAAAATGAGATACTAGAAGAAAACTTATGGAAATACAACAAATCTTAATTGCATTAAAACCCTTTAGAATGCTACTTTGGGGGTGATTTCGTATATTGGTGACAAGAATGGTTGTATTGAACCATGCCAAAGCATTAGCACTCAATGAGCAATCAGGTAAAGCTTACCAAAAATAGAGGAACCTAAAAATAGGTAATGCATTCTAAAATTCTATCAATCAATATGGTGGTTCTTGTTTGTTTTCAGCTATAAGTCAATGAGTGTACTCAATGAGTAGAATACTAAACCAACTGTTTAGTGATCTTTTATTGACTCGTTTGCTAAGATAAACAAAGAAAATAGATATACCCTTCGGTCAAGATGAACACAACTAGAAAACACATATCACTAGACATAAAATAATATGTTAGGTTTGTATCTGGCACAAAATGGGCAAACTGTCTGATGCATGTTGGGTAAGAGAGGGAAAAGTTAATGGCAACCTTTCCTCACAACCTAGACACTATAATACAACGAAATACATTCTTAGGCACACACATTCTGAAATAAAACTCAAAAGCATAGCCTTTATTGAAGCATATGACTTGTTACAGAGACACAACAGTATAAACAATTCCCTTTATTGAATCAAAAAGAAGAAGATGAAGTTCTTTCCCTCAATTGAACTCTATAACAGTCATAATGTTCTAGACTTTTGACCTAAATCTCATCTGCAGTTTTCTCATCTAAACTCCCTCTCTTCTTATTTGCCTCGTTTGCTTACTGCTCAAATCTACCTTTGACTGATCCATTTAGATCTCTCTTGCATCTCCTAACAATTCCAATGTCCCTTCCTATTCTCAAGATGATTGGAAATACATGAAACTAATAATTTTTTATTTCTCAGTTGTTACTTGAGCGCAGTTGGAAGTGGCGTTCATGGTTTGATGGTCGATAAAGGCATCCATGGTTCGCCAAACAGCAGAGTCAACTATGAGATCGAAACCCCTTCCTAGGGGAAATAATGTTTTCATACAAACCTGAAGTCAATGTTGTACAGAGACTTGTCTCCTACCACTAAAGATGCATCTTGGAGACTGGTACTCGTCTCAGAAGCTAGTACTTGTTGGTACTTGTCTTGGAAACTTGCATTTCCATGCTTTTCAAAATATATTGTCTTCTTAACCCTAGATATGATGAGATATCACAGATAAATATCAACAAGAAGTAATGAATTTACTTGGTTTTAGCAACAAATCACCAAACAAAACACAAAAATGGAATAACAATAGTATTTTGCAATTATAGAAATAGAATAGAACAAATACTTGACATTTGATTGAGAGCAGAACAAAGTAAATAACTTAGCTACTTTGAGGGGCCAACCTCCACAACCTTACAATAAGAATAGAATACGTAATATGATTCTCCTAGTACTAACACCTACCTCCTATGTATATCCTACTTAGGCTACATTAATCCATAGGCCGACCCTACTAACAATATGAAAGCATAGAGAGTTGTGACAAGACAAGTTAAGAAATTATGTTAGCCACAAATCGGCTATACATATCCTAATACATGTAGTGGGTTAAAGGCATAGCATGTCCCACCCATTAAAACGAACGTTGTGTTGAGGACCAACTTTGGGTACTTTTGCAAAAAAGCTTTATCCTCCCATGTTGCCTCCTCGATGGCCAAATTCTTCCACTTGATCAAATACTTGTAAATCACCTTAGATGCAACGAGTTTGAAGGATCTCCTCTAGTTTTAAAATGACTCTACCCTCCTCATTTAGCTCTAGTTACTCTATTTAGACAGGTACTCATAGCCCAATGACCTTCTTCAAACAAGAGACATTAAATACAAGATGTATTCCTGTAGATAGCAGTAAGTCCCACTTGAATGCCACACTACCAATTTTTTACAAGTCTTGATAAGGACCATAATACTTAGGAGCAAGCTTGTTATCCTTCTTTATTGCTTCAAGGACATTGCTTGTATACTTGAAGCCGCACAAAGACACAAACACCTATTTCAAACTACCTCTCACTACAATATTGATCGGCTCGTTGTTTCATATGGTTTTGTGCCCAAGCCAACTTCTCCTTGAGACTAGCCAACACTTCTTGTTGGAGTCGAATTTAATCCTACACCACTTGAACCTTTGGGTGTACCTTTAAGGAAGATGTGATGGATGGTGATTGGTATCCATATAAAGCCTCAAATGGAGACAACGTGGAAGAAGTATGGCAGGAAGTGTTATACCACCACTCTGCTAGAGGTAGCCATTGAACTCATTATGAAACCCCTTGAAATCTCCCCCCATTGTTGACTATATAGCTAAGGGTTACAGAAGACCAAGTGTCTTAGTTGTCTCATCCTTATTTTGTTGACACGCCATACATTCTTCCACTAACTTCTGGTCATCCCCCTTGAGTCCATCCCAAAAGAAATCTTTCTTTATCTTGTGATAAGTCTTCAAGTATCTTGAATGCCCCATGTTGGAGATAAGTGTAGTTTTGTAAGAAGTGAACCTTTTGTTTCAGTGTTGAATTTCTACACAAATAAAACCTATCCTACCAAGGAGTGGCCCCATTCCATACAAATTTGTCGGATATGCTTGAATCTTGTTTGAGATTATGAATCAAATCTTGGGTATCCTCATCATTCTCACATTCGGTTTTGACCTCATTCACCCAATCAACTTGTAACATGGGCAGGGCACATAGTAGTGCTTTTATGGGCTCATCCTTCCTGGAGAGTGCATCAGTCACAACATTTTCCTTCTCTTCCTTGTAGATGATTTCAAAGTCATAATCCAACATTTTAGTGACCTATTTTTGTCGTTCTTCCATATGAAAACCTTTGTTCCAAGAAATAGTTTAGACTATCATGAGCATGTCTTTACCTTGAAGTGTCTACCCATTAGGTATGACCTCCATTATTTGGCAACATGACAGGATAACCATCATTTCATTCTCATATATGGGATCTTTGCAAATTCTTCCCTTTGAGCTGGTGATTGTAAAATGTGATGGAGCATGTTCTTCCTGCATGAGTACACAACTCCCATTCCATACCCTAATGCATCACATTATACATTGAAGTCTTTTGAAACAATTCAGGGGTAGCCAAGACTACAATGGTGCACATAGCCTCTTTCAGTTGCTCAAATGCCTTGGTGGCTACTTTCACTCTACTGTAAGGAGTCTTTCTGTCAATAAAGAAGTGAGTGGTGTTGTTATGCTGCTATACTTCTTCATGAAACAACAATAATGCCCCAGTCAATCTCAAAGAAGCCGTGGAGGTTCTTCAAGGTTTTTGGAACTTGCCATTCCACCATGGCCTTGATCTTGTGAGGGTCTACTTTTACCCCTCCATGTGACACAATATGACCCAAGTACTCCACCTCCTTCACCCCAAAAGCACATTTTGAAGACTTGGCATAAAGTTGATGATTTTCTAGAGTGAGTAGCACTTGAACCACATGTTCACAATTGTTCTTCCCAGTGTCTTGTTGTAAATTAAGATATCGTCATCTAAAACTACCAATGACAAACTTCTGCAAAAATGGGCGAAAGATAGTGTTCATTGAAACTCTAGAATGTGGAGTGTGCATTTGTGAGGCCAAAAGGCATTAACATAAACTCATAGTGGCCCTCATGGGTTCTGAATGTTGTCTTATGTATATCTTCATTCTGATCCAAGTTTGAGGATAACCAGAGTGAATTATCGGGAACTTAGTAAAATACACGGCCCTGTGCAACTCATCTAGCGAATCATCGATTACAAGAATAGGAAAATTATCTTTGATGGTGTATTTGGGCACATTTGCCTTGTCTTATACTTCTTGAAAACCATTACAACTGGAAGAAGAATATGCACTTTGGTTATGTCAGATAATACTTCCATCCAACATCTCTTGCACCATCTTTTCAATCTTATTTCTTTTGGACATATGGGTACCTGTAAGGACGAGATGTTGGGTGGTTGACTTCCCTGGAGAATTAGTTGACTGACATGAACATGTATCTCTTCTTAGCAGTAGACCTATAGGCATCACTCCAAAAATAATTGAATGGTTATTAAGAATTGACTGTAAAATCTGGCGATGTAGGTGTTTTTGTTGTAACATCTTTATATGGAAAACAATTGTGCCACGAATGCATATGCTCCCTTATTGAACATCTTGATGCATCTAGTGCAAACTAAGCTAGTTGTGGGGATTTTGCAAGCAAACCATGAAGTTCAAATGTCTTTCCCTCGAGAATGAAAGCACATGAACAATTCTTGGAAGTTCATCTCAATTGTTTCCAATGTTAATGAGCCATTATACTCCTAGAATGATGTTTGGTCCTCCCATCGGAATGGAAAACATTAGGATAGTCTAATTTGTGCTCACCCATGTCTATTTTGATACTATGGAATTTCACATAAGCAATTGACTATGCCTCGAATCTGCAATCATGACCTGAAATTCCGGAGCTCGATGAATAAAACAATTCAACCATGTTACCAACTTATTGTTGACGAAGTTACATGCATGCTCCTTGAGTCAATCAACACCATGTTACTATCTGTCATAAAAAAAAAATCCACAACTTTGAGGGTTTAAGTGACTCCTGATTCCAAAAAGTGCAATGACATAAGATACGACTTGATTGGGAGTTGTTTGATTTCCCTATCCAAATATTCCTCGATCTCACCCTCCATTTCTTCATCCTCTTCTTTTTTCATTGGCACCTTCAATGTAAAAAAAGTTTCTTTTCAACACAATTATGACCTCAACTATATTTGTTGTCACAATTGAAACACAACCCTTATGACTTGTTTACTTCAATTTGATGAGGAGTCAACCTGGTAGGCTAGGGAAATGGTGTTGGTGTACTACGCTCTCTACCTATGGTGAATGGCCACCTTTTGACCAGATCTCTTTCTTCTTCCCTATGGGCAAAAACAATGAACTCCAATACCGAACTCGGGTTAAACATGCAAACATCACGTTGGGTGTTATTCTTGAGCCCTCCCAAAAGACAAATCATCGAGGTTATCCTTTATGATGTCCTCCAAATGCCTAGGATAAGTTCAAGAATTGTTGAATATAATCCTTGACAGACCATGTTTGCCATAGTTTTGCCAGTTGATTGAAGTAGTTCTGGTCATCACGTTGTTGTTGTAGTCCATCTGAAGTTCATCAGTGAACACCGACCATGTGATAGTCAAGCCTTCTTTTGAGTGCACAACCATCTATACCAAATAATTTGCTCTAGTTCCACATACAAATATGCTACGATCACCTTTTGTGCACAAGGAATTTGATGTAGATCAAAGAAATTCTCCATATGACTGATCCAAGTTACCAAATCCTTCCCATCAAACTTGCATATCTCCACCTTTGGTAACATGTTCCAAAATTCCATATTATAGCCCTTTTAAGTTTTAAAGCAGTGCCATGTTTGGATGTGGGTTGCTAAAAAATCATGTGTTCTACAGAGTGAAATTATTGACTTGTGGCTACCGAAAATATTTAATTGGTGAAATGATATGTTGTGGCGACCATATTGGGGAATCTTCTAAGACGAGGTTTTCTTTAGGTAACACAAGTATCAATTCATAAATGTTCATCTTCTTCATAGGCTGCTAAAGGACTGGGTGCAATAAAAAAAAATAGGCTTACATAAAATTCTTTGAGATACTCTAAGAAAAATTATGTGAATGCAACTCTTAACCACAGCAAAAACTCTTTTGAATGCCATCAAATGTGCTTCTAATTTGGGGGTGATTTCATGTATTGGTGACATGAATGGCCCTATTGAACCATGTCGAAGCACTTGCACTCAATAAACAACACGGTAAAGCATATCAAAAAGATTGGAACCTCAAAATAAGTAATGCATTTTGAATTTATATCCATCTATATGGTGGTTCTTGTATGTTTTTCAACTATGAGTCAATGATTGTACTTAATGTATAGAATACTACACCAGATTGTTTAGTGATCTTTTAAAAACTCATTTACTGAGACAAACAAGCAAATAAATATATCCTTTGGTAAAAATGAACATGACTACAAAACACATTTCACTATCTACATAAAGTAATAGTATTAGGTTTATGTTAGGTTTATGTCTAGCTCAATAAGGGCAAGCTGCCTAATGCAGGTCAGGTAAGAGAGGGCAAAGCTAATGCCAACCTTTCCCCCACAGCCTAGACACACAAGTATAACTACAAACACACGTAGGCACACACGCTCAGAACCAAAACTCAAAAACATAGCCTTTATTGAAACATATGACTTGTTACAAAGACAACAATACAAACAATTTTATTTTTTTAATCAGAAATGAGAAGATAAATTTGTTTCCCTCAAATGGACTCTATCACAGTTGTACTTTTCTGGAATTTTGACCTGAATCCCCTCTACAGTTTTCTAAGCTGAACTCCCTCTCTTCTCATTTGCCTCTTGCTTACCACTTAAAGTTGCCTCTGCTTGATCCCTTTGGATCTCTGACATCGCCTAACAATTACAGTGCCCCTTCAGATTCTCAAGATGCTTGGAAACACCTGAAACTGATAAATGGTGATTTCGGGTTGTTATTGCGCGCAGCAGGAAGTGGCCTTCATGGATCAATGGTCGACAGAGACATCCATGATTCTCCAACTGGTGAATTCAACTATGAGCTCAAAACGCATAACTTTTGGGGGCATAATGTTTGCAAACAAACTCAAAATCAGTGTTGCACAGATATTCGTCTCCTACCACAAAAGATGCATCTCAGAGACCGGTACTTGTCTTGGAGGCCAGTACTTATTGGTACTCGTCTCGGAGATTTGCATTTAAGCTTTTTTAAATATATTTTGTACTCAACCCTAGATATGGATATCAAAGATAAATATCAATATAATTACTTTTCTTTTGTTGAAATTTGATACATTTCCTTTTAAAAGTTTATATTCAGCCGTAAAATATTGTTTTCTCTAGAATCTGGTGTTGTTTATTTTGGAAGTGCACAACTTTTTAAGGAGAATCCAAATATGCCATCACATTCAGGTATTCCACATAATATTTTTTCCTCAAGTCATCAACAGTGATAGCTACTCCACGAATCCACTCAATCAACCAATTTCGATGCTGAACATGACCCAAATCTATGATGAATCATTGAAAGAACATTGAAAGTGCGACCTTGACACACTACCCATTTTTTAGTTGATGCAAGATTGCTTGTGGATTCGGATCCTCCTGCATCATCTACGTCAAGTAATCATTAGCTCCTACTCATGGTTATTCTGTGAGCTCTTTCTGATCTTCTAAGTTTGGCAAGCTCAGGTGCATTCATCCAAATTGCATTTTCAGCTATTCTAGTCGTGCTCTAGGTGAATTTGGCAGAATGGATACCCCTCAATCCTTGGCACTGAATGTAAGAAGGCAAGTTATTCTGTGGATCTACTCCGTGCAATTGTTCTCCAAAGGATAGGGATGATTATCCATCAATCAGAAAAAGAAAAAGAAAAAAGTAACTCCATATTCAAAGTACTGGAGGACAGTCTGAGACAGGAAAAACAAGAAATTCTGATTAGATCCACGAAAGGCTGATGACATCATCTCAACTGTTTATGACATCTTTGTCATATTTTGATTAGTTAATGTCCGACATAACACCATTTATGAGAGTGGGTAACTAATTGGCATGACTGGTCTAACGTCAACACTATAAATTTACATTTTACCTCTATAAAAGTTGATTGATAGAACTTGTTAATGAACCATTTAAGTCAATTTTCTCTCCATTGACCAACACAATTTCATAACAAAAAAAAAAAATTTAAGGGCACACCATTTTGTTGATGTCTGCCAAGCTGGTAATGACAGCACCAGAATTCAGGGTGTTCCCTAGATTTAATGTTCAAATACTAGCAGTATTTTCTTATAATTTGTTGTTGTGAGAAGGTTGCCAAGTGGGAGAATCAGCAGCATTATCCTTTATAGCTTAAACCCCTAGGGCTAACCCAAAGCAACAAGGCCTTGTTGATTGTTGTATTTGTGTCACAACTAGCATTAGTACTGTTGATTACGATTCTACTGTTAGTATATCCCAGTGTTACACAGGAACATGTTCCCTAGATATTATGTTCATAGTAGTATTTTCTTATAATTTGTTGTTGTGAGAAGGTTTCCAAGTGGGACAATCGGTGACATTATCCTTCAGTTTAAACTCCTAGGCCAACCCAAAGCAGCAAGACCTCAATGTCCGCTACCTCAATTCCATCATCTTATGAACCAAGTTGTCGCCAACATTATGTAGACCAGGCATTTGTATGCACCATGGACACCATTAATAACCAACCTTGCCAATCCCTTCCTTAACTACTAAAGAAGGCCACACTTTATACACATTTCATATCCCTTTTAATCATAAGTTTTATAGGTCTCCAACTACTCACCTTGTGAGGCCCAAAGTTAGGGTTTTTCCCTGTTTTAGAGACCAACTTTCATCTTGTTTCTCTTTTGAAATATTGCATTTGTATACATCAATATATAAGTTAAAGGTTGCGTTCAGGTCATGGCCAAGCCAAATGCCATTTTGGCATATGAGATCCTCCCTTGTGACCACAATGGGATTTCTTTCTATTTACCTTACATATGTTCAAATTTTGCACCCTTGGGTTTCAACCTCATGACCAATCTCAAAAGTCAATTGAACTTTGCCAATCTACCTACACCCAAAGTACCAAAAACTAAGAACTTTTAGGGATGTTTCTATTCCAATAGAGCATAGATAGCAGAATTTGCAGATCCAACAAAGTCAATCAATGTGACAATAGGAAAGAGATAGCAGAAATGGAAGCAAGAGCTTATACTGAACAAGAGATCAATGAAGATTGCAGAAGATTTGCATAACAAATTCACTTAGAAAGAGGAAACCTCCAGATGAAATAGCTCAGTAACAATTCCGCATTGATGCCTAACAAGCAAGCTCCTATGCATGGCCATGTTAGGTTAAAGAAACCGATAAAGCACGAATTAGGCCAGCATAACATGAGAGAAATCCAATAAATAGCTAACTAAACTAGGGTTATGCATGCCACATGTCTGTCTCTCCATAACCTAAACAAAGAAAAGGGTTATGGGCATAGCACAACCCCAACTCATTACAACATAATTATATATAGGAATATTCCTTGGCAACAGTGTGCATTTTGGCTATTTTTCTTTGTTATGTTAATTTTAATAAACACAGGAAAATCCTTCATTACCCTTGCAATTACTTAATGAAGTGAACAAGAAATAACCACTATAAATATCAAAAAACTAGCAATATCTGCCTTTGAATGATAAGTGCAGCATATGAGAATATGTAATTTGAAGAGAAGCTAGACACTTCTTGTAGCAGTACAATAAATGTAAACTTGTTTACAATTCTTAGAACATTTAACAAGCACATACCAATAAGGTTAATTGCTCCACGATGATCATAATCGTTACTAAATCATTCTCAATATACATGTATTTATTACCTACAAAAAGATAGTCGGCTTTCATGCTACTATGATGTGATTTCTAAACAGGATTCAGTCCGATTGCTCAATCCAAGCCTAGATTGTTGGATGAACTCTTCTACTTCCTGTATTGTTATGTGAGAAAGTAAAAAATTATCCCTCATAACTCCTCGGGATAACTATCAAGATCATCTCTGAAATCATACTCTACAACAAGGCCCAAATTATCCACAAGCTTGTGATATGCTTCACAGCCTGCACACTGTAAACAACAATAAAAATAAAACATTAAAAACATTGATGCCGGTTGTATTTAGTTTTCAATGTAAGCATGCATAAGTGTACACAAATATCTCACCTGTAGGGCATAAGTGTGCACAAATATCTTACAGAACTAATATCATGAACAACAGTAGCATCAAATGGAATCACCTCCCTTCTTTAGAAACATCCTACAGTTAAGCATGCATGAATCACAAAAACTGGCCTCAAAATACACTAGTAAAAAGGAAAACTGTCGCAACTGATTAAAGATAGTTTGGGTTAAAAGCTAAACATGCAAGACGTGGACTTGAAAATTAGCAGTATCCATATCCGATACCGTATCCATATCTGTACCCATGCAACTCTGAATTCAACACAACTGAAAATACAACCTAGTAGATAAAAATGTCCAAGACTCCAAAGTAATATCGTTGAGCCTACTCTCTTGGCCATGACAATGTATCCCAAGCTGTCAAAATATGCACCTAGAGATTCTAAGCTCACAGGTGTCTACAGCTCAATCCTCGGCTGTACACCTCACAAGAGAGCTGAGGAGATGACCAATACACAAAGTATCCTATTTTCCATTGAGACTCGCCTATTCACAACAGCCATCAAGTATTAGTCGCTGGGCCCCAGCTCGCCTATTCACAACAGCCATAAGTATTAGTCGCTAGGCACCATGTAGGATTTTTGTGTCATATTGCTCTTGTTGTCTTAACGTGCACACTCAAAGGTTGGAGCAAGCACAATTAGTACCCCTTCGTTGACAATCTACAAGGCTCTGTAAATTTTTGAAAGACAACGAGGTCAAAAAGTCCCTCCTACCAGGATTGAACATCTTACAGAGTTTATTGATGTCTGAGATGTCTTATTGAACAAACCATTTATTCAATAATTTCTGTATCACTCTTGACTCAAGGACTACCTATCAGCAAGGTATATACCATCTCAGAAGGTTCACCAAGCAGAAACCCAATGCTCCACATACAAACACTGCCTTGAAGAACATAATTTTTATGCACTCTAAATTAGCAGAAACACACACGACTTTGGCAGCTTGAATTCTTGCAAGCAACTACGACTGCTACACTCTGAGCAATTTACAGGAAAATAAGCAAATTATTAGTGAACAATGGACTTTACGCTTAAATGAAAGCTTATGAATATTACAGTTGGAATGACTCTGTTTCTGATGTAGATGGTGGATATGCAGGGTACTGTAATCAAGATGGTGATAATGCATAGACTGTGAAAATGAAATACATTAGATTTGAATTGAAAACCTCTGACAAGAATTGCCCACAAAACTTTGTGGCAAATTCACAAAGTCACCTTTTCTGAAAATCCTGCATATACTGCAACAACATCTGGGGTGCCTCACAAATTAAACCTCATCATACACTAGAAATCATTTGTGTCAAAATCTTTAGTCCCTATCACTTTACACGTGATTTTTCAAAGATACTTCTTGTATTCAAGACCAAACAATCCCTAGATCATAATATACAAAACAATTAATCTTTCCAAAAAAGAGCAACCCTAATCAAAATACAAGCATACAAAAAATCAACACTTCCAACATAATATTTTTAAAACCTTGGAACATACAAATAGATCTTTATAGTTCCACAGGCCACATCAAGGATGTCTGAGAAATTAAACTTCATCAAATACTAGAAATCATTTGTGTCAAAATCTTTAGTCCCTTTCACTTTGCACATGATTTTTCACAGATCTTTATTGCATTCAAGACTAAACAATCCCCAGATCATACACAAAACAATTAAACTTTCCAACAAGAGAGAACCCTAATCAAAATACAAGCATACAAAAAATCACCAATTTCAACATAAATTAAAACCTTGCAGTTTCAGAGTATTTTCAAAAATATGTTCTGCATAATAGCAGTCCCGAAAGATGTAAGATGACTATAACCTGGACAAATACTGTGCCACGTTCATAGGCATGTCGATTTATAACGCGTTTTGTCCTTGAACTGCAAGCGTCACAGGTAAATGACACTAACAAACTTCGTCGAGGTAGATTTAAATCCAACGTATGTACCTGAATCAAAGATTATTGATTTGTCATTTAAGTAATGCAAATACACAAGTGGCCTGGTTATTTTCTTAGAATGTTTAAAAAATTTACCATGTTCATTCAGCTCCCTCTATTCAATACATTCAATGAGACGACAATAAGTTTTTGTGACTAGCCAAAGAAATGAAAAATATTCTACAAAAATCAGCTAACTTAATCAAATATAATACGATTTGAAAATGCATATATGATATCACATAACATTCTTCATGAACTAATGATAGTAGATGCTTCCTATCCCTAAATTGCGCATACATGTCCATCAGTATTAGGTTTTACAATAATTCAGTATTTATAAATGGCACTTAATGCAATTGTGATAACAATTCAAACAGTAAGAACCAATGTGAGAATTGTGATGTCATTAAGGGCACAGTTCCCTGGTAAAGGCATGGGATTGTTATAATATCCACCCAGGTTCGAGTCTCAGTGGGGACATTCAAGGATCGCAACAGTTGTACCTGCTGATGGGGCTCACTGTCCACTTAAGTCAGTGTTACCTGTAAATTAGCAGGAAGGCCTGCTATCACGGCTCTTGATGACCCTGCATGATCCTGTGTGATCTTGGTTATAAATCCAGGCATTAATGCCAAATTAGTACTTCTGCCTACAGCCTAAAATTCTGGGAATGAGGTCCCCGGATTGTGGTCTCACAACTGGGCCCTGTTAATGCTCAAATTTTACAGGTGAGAGCCCCAATAGAATCCCTCATTAAATCTATATAAAAAAAATACAAAAATTGCAATAAAATAATATGCAAATGTGTCATATTTCGTGGAACTAATTTTCTTATTCAAAACCCAGTCCTGCCATGTGACTTCCCAACATTTACAAGGAAAAAAAATATTTTGTTTCACATTCCACGAGGGTTTAAGGTTTCATTGTCCTGAAACAAATACATTTGTAAAACAAGGAGACAAGGCAACACATTCTATAATCACCAACCTTAGACCTTAGGTTGATTCATCACATATCTTGCCTTCGTACTATTAGCTTTAATTAAATACGTTTTGCACAGTTTCGATCAAAATTTGCAGGAAACGTAAATACTTGCTCAAATATGAAAATTGACAAAACAGGCAAATTGCAACGACACACAGACGCCAAGTTTGACACAAGTGTTTGTGGAGAAACCCTCTAGGGAAAACATCTCCATGCGAAAATGGGTTGTATTTGATTATTGAGAATGGGCATTCAGTACAGGGTGCATAGCTTCTCTCCAGAACTGCTTGAAAACTGCCAATCTTCTCTCCCAAATTCTAGTCTCATTCTTTAATCTTGCACAGATGTCTATACATTCATGAACAAAGTTGACTTTACATTCATCAAACTTTAAATGAATGTTTACACACCCATGTCTTCCTCACAAGAATGTCTCACCTGACCACGACTCTGCGTCAAATGGCTGGATGGCTGAATCCATTCTCCCCCCTGCCACTGCACTCTAAATAATTACACTTCCAATGCGGTTGTTCTTGCAAAGACTCTCATACGTCTCAATTGCATCCTCTGAAGCAATTAGTCTTCCAGCCGTCTTCATAACAACTTTTTCGACTCGGAACCTGAAACTTTAATTCGTCATTTTGTTTCCTATGAGCATCTAAACCACATCCAATTGAATGCCCTATACACTAACATGTTTTCCACTATCAATTTTGCCCCAACTCATATATTCACAGGGGAATGTCACCCACAAAGGGACACCGCCCGCAAAGGGACTTCAGCCACAGTGACATGGGCCACAAAGGAACTTTTTAAACATTGCCCACAAAGGGGCATCTTGAATGGGCATGACAGGGGCACTTCAGCGACAAAGTGACATCAATTTTAGAGGGACTTCGGTCACAAAAGGGCCTTCAACCATAGAGTAAATTCTCAAACATCGCCTACAGAAGGAGATCTCAAGCGTCGCCCACTAAGGGATATTAGAGAATTAAATCCCAGACGAACTTTAGCCACTGAGGGGCATTAGGGAAGTCAGCCACGAAGGGACTTTGGCAATTGAGGGAAAATTGGGAAGTCGGCCACTAGGGAATGTCAACCTTCAACGACATCATCTATCTCGGACTCGGTCGTCCTCTAGCTCAAGCTCGAACGTCCTCTAACTCAGGCTTGAATGTCGTCCAGCTCAGTCTCAAACATCATCCATCTCGAATGTCGGTCAACCTGAACAGAAGCCTATTTGACAAAGAATTACTTTCTGGTTCTTCTTTGAACTACAATATAACCTTCAAAAACTACCAATTTTCCCTACATTCTCAACATTTATCTCAAGCATGTCTTGATTAATTTGTCTACCTCTCAAGCCTTGTTTGCTGTCTTCAAGCCCTAAACCCTTCTTGTCCCCAAAGTCAATGCTTAGTCGGAAAATCAACATGATACATTTTGGATCAACGACAGTCAACATTTTGGATCAAAGACAAAGTTGTAAAGAAAGATAATAGTTTAATGGCAGGTGCATCATAGTAAATAGAACTCGATAGAAGAAAAAAGAAGACAATATCCCACATCTACAAACAACACAAAAGGTATATTAAGAACAAAAGCTAAGTGTAATAAGTGGAAGATAACAATTTATGGTACAAAACTACAATAATATGGTAAAACCGTCCACAACTATAATCTTAGTTGGTCATCAAGTGGACTATTTCCTTCCAAACCCATGTTCAAGCAATGTTAAAGCCACTCGAGTTGGGGCCCAAACACTCTTGTTACTAACCTTCGACATAGTCTTCAATAAAAGTGGTCCTGGCCACAGGGAAAAGTTTGAGGTTTATTACTAAAACCAAAAAGTGGTAAATAATGCAATGAAACATGGGGGATGCATCCCCTACCCTATAAGGGATGCCTATGCATTTCCCACATTTTGGGGATGCAAACACACGGACAAAACATCCACGAGGGTTCCTCTAATGAGGAAATGTCAATCATCCAAATGGAAGTAATGAGGAATGGGCGTGGGTGGGTGGATATTCTGGTGGAATGGGAAATTGATCTGAATGCTCCTCAACAACTTTGAAGATATAGGAAAAGGGGTTGTCCACACCAATGAGACCCCTACTACAATATGTGACCATATTAGTCCAGAATAAAGCAAAATTCATAGGTAGGCCCTATTTTTTTTCATGTCTACAATATTGATCTTAAAGGGAGCTACACCAAGGTTCACCTCTTACACAAATCTAGAGAAGGGATGAGGCCTTCCGGAAAAATAACCCTTGGAGGAAGGGCTGAAATGGCTAGACTATATTGAAAAGGTGTGGCTAAATCAAAAGGATTTACGGTATCTTCTAGTACATGTTAGTCTTCCATTCTTCTCATTCTACTCTCAGTACAAATGTACAAGAAAGTAAAAGGGTTGATGTGAAGAGGGGAGACAATTCTTCTAGAGCTAAAAGGAATGCCACCAGCGCATTTACATAAACATATGACATGAAAGCATACGAGGAGGTTGGTGACATAATCTTTTCTAGGTGGCCTTCCATTCATAAGGTCATGTCTTGCAAGTCCCTCATGTGTCCCTAAGAGAACACTAAATTCAAACAACACTTCTTGAAAACCATTGAAGTTAATTATACGATGTAGTTAAGGTAGATCTGGATAAAGACATGGATGGGTGGAAAAATATTAGTCATTGGTCATCAACATCAGTGTTATATTTCTCGCAAGGCCATATATACTCACATCCATTGATCTAGAAAGCACAAGGACATAGATATCCAGTTTCAAATTTTGAAAAACGTCATAAAGGAGGATGAGCCTCCAATGTAGTGAACATAGTGATGGATGCAACATATGTGCAAATTAGTAGGATTGTTGTTTTGGGAAACTACAAGTATAGTCATTGTACCTTGTCTTGTGTGTATCTGTTGACGGACATTGCCAAGATTAAAACATTGACCACATGGTCTAAAATCCTAGAAATGTGCAAATGTTTATCTGCAACAACCATGTTAAAACCTTTTCAATTCTTTACAAAGGAGGAATACCTAAAACCTGTGGATACCAAATACATTAGGTACATCATTTTGTTGAAGAGGGCAAAGAGGAGGTGGTTTAGCTAGGAGGTGGTTTTTCAAACTGTCAAGTAGTTTCGTGTAATATCCAGGACAAATAATTTTAAATAATTCTGGATATTTGCACAAACCCTAAGGCATCAGTATAAAATTTCATATTTTATGACAGCAGCAATAATCTGATTTTTATTTTAAAAAACAGCAAACCCTAATATGAAAAAACAGATTTATTTATTTAATTCAATTCGGCTTCAATGAAAATAACAGTTTCTGAATACAATTATTTGCTCACAACTGTTGATCCAGATGGAAATATGAACGAAAAATAAGAGCATGCAAACTGGTTTAACTAAAATCTGCCCGCAAATGTGGCGGCAACACTGAATTTTGTTCCCAAAGGAGAAATTCCCCCACTATGGAAGCCTTGAATGGCTTGCAAAGGCCAAGTTTGTTGAAACCCTGGCTATACTTGATGTTCTGGATGTAGAATCAAGCCTGAAAAGTGTGCCCTAGCTAAACTAGATATGCAACTGTGCTCTGAAATACCACTGCAACCCCTAAATGGAATTGCCAAGCTTAGATATGAGGGTTTCAGTCCTCAAACTTGTGTGCAAATGAGGGTTTTCATCCTATGTTGTTGATGCAGAAGCAGAAGCTACTTGTAGACAATGGAGTAGTTGATAAATTTCCAAGACGAACTAATAATGAACCCAAAAATCTACTTTTATAATTTTTAATGTCTTCTCCCAAAGGGTGGCACCACCTTTTAGAGTTTCATGCATGCTAAAAAGCAATTAAAAATTATTTTATTGGCATATCCAAAGTTGGCACGCCATCCTAAAAATATAAGCTTGATGCTCATGCAAACACTTCTACCTTAAGCACCCCATATTGAAAACTCGTTATTTTTTTATTCCTCATGCACTCACTTCTGCTTTTGACGCCCCATATTAGAAATATAATATTTTATTCCACTTATATTTTTGGCCCCACTTATTAAAATATAATTTAAGTGTCCTTTTTTTCAATTAAAATATAAAAGCACCCTTGGATCGCTTTAATTAATTTATTTCCCTCATTAATTCCCCTTAAGCCTACGGGAAATAAAAAGAATAGGCTTCGGGTATCCAGAATCAATTAATTTCGAAAAGGGGACAATACATTTTCCAACAGCCGTTCTACACTTAGCAGTGTTTTTGCAACCACCATGGCAGTTCTACAATTGTCAAGACTATGTAAACTAGTGGTTTCACCCAAAGACAAGGAAAAGGTGGATTGATGATTGCAGACAATATCTATTCTTCTTAGAACCTCTTTGGCTTCTCTTCAAAATTCCTATGATGTAAAATTGTACAAATGCACCTTCATAGGGTCATTGCAAGGAAGGTATTGTTCCTAGCTATTCTTCTTGGTTGTATGTGATTAAGATTGTAAAAAGTGTGTAAGGGAAAGAGTTGCATCAAATTGTACAACATTGTACGGGGATTGGACATGTTTGTAAAGAAGATAGTGGAAAGAGGAGATCCCTCACTTTTTATGAAGTTTTTCCCACATTGTAGATTTGCCTCTTGCATCTCTGCTCTTTCTGTATATTGCAGTAGCGTACTTGCTTTGTAAGTTGTTTATAATTTTCTTGTACAGTATCAGTACTTCCAACACAACTTTAAGCACATTTCACGACTATTTATAGCGAATTTGTAAGCAAATGACAATCTACTAAATCAAAACTTGTAATGAGTAATTAAGATTTGTGTTGATGAGTTAAGCTATGGAATATCCATGCTAATTATAAATCAAATTAGTATCAGAGTTGGTTTAGTCCCATTGTTATGTGGCTTATAAGACAATTTTGCTGATATATGGCCATTACCAAAGCAGCAAGTGCTAGTGGGAAGGATGTTGTGGTCCATTTCCAACAAGATCTATCCACCAAATGGGGGAATAGAAAAGTGAGAAGCTTGGCTCATGAAAATGAGCACATAACTCTAGAGAAAAAAGCACCATTCCACAAGTTAGAAGGAGACATTTCCAACATCTCTCTATCCGTGACAAAGCTTGATTGGTTGGAAACGATCATAGTATACATACGCGGCGAGTACACGGCTCCCCTACAAGCTCTCGCCAAAATCGATACTAGTCGAGTTTTTTCATTTATACTAGTGACTCTGTGCCACGTGAGTTTTGGCAAGTTTTAACAGTGCACTCGCTACAAGTACTGTTCACAGACTCGCCATACACTGAAAAAATGCAAAGTGTCAAACACTACAAAAACATGGTTTTTTTCTTCTTTATAAGCCCCACACCCCTACACATTACAATCACACAACATTTGAGCATCCTTTGAGCAAAATGGAAGAAGTATATAGCGAATTTATGGAGCGAATTTGAGGAATTTGATTTCCAAGTTAGTTCTTTTTTTTCTTGTTTCCAAGCATGTAAATTTTTTTCTAAATTGTTAATATTAGGTTTCAAAACATGATTTACAAATTTACATAAATTCCATTCAATTCCCAATACTTTTAATCGTGATTTACGCTAGTTTTCCATAATTTATGAATGAAATTGCTAGTTGTTTACCATACATGGGCTTTACAACTACAAATATATTGAAACATTAATAAATTAGTTGTAAACCTTGTTACGCCTACTCACACAAGCCCTTTTCTTTTGGTGAGACCTCTCATAAAGCTGAGAACCTAAAGGTGACATTTTTATTCGTGATTTACGCTAGCTTTCCATAATTTATGAATGAAATTGCTAGTTTTTTACCATACATGGGCTTTACAACTACAAATACTTTGAAACGTTAAGAAATTAGTTGTAAACCTTGTTACACCTGCTCACACAAGCTCTTTCCTATTTGTGAGATCTCTCATAAAGCTAAGAACCAAAAGGTGATTATAAATGTATTTTTTGATATTTCTAAAATCTTCTACAATTGAACTCGCCCGATCAATTTTGTCTTTGTACTCCAAAAGAAGGTTTAGAAGAGTGACAAATGCCTTGAACCTTCTTTTGGAGTACAAAGACAAAATTGATTGGGTGAGTCCAGTTGTAGAAGATGCTAGAAATATCACAAAATACATTTATAATCACCTTCAAGTTCTTAGCTTTATAAGAGATCACACCAAAAGGAAAGAGCTCGTGTGAGGTGTCACAAAGTTTGCAACTAACTTCCTAACGTTGCAAAGTATTTGTAGTTTGTTGACACCATTAAAACAAATGCTCGTAAGTCAAACATGGCTAGACTCAACATATTCATTAAATGTTGATGGAGAGAAGACCGCAAAAACAGTTTTTGATGATGCCTTTGTGAATAGACCTACAGAAATCATTTATGTAACTTCAAACTTCAATTTAAATTTTGAGTCGATTCCTTTATTTTCAATTTTTAATGTAGGTGTCATAGCCTTTGGTGAGGATTTTGTGCTTAGCGGATGGAAAGCAAAACCCATTGGAATACGTTTATGAGGGACATGGATAGGGCCAAAGAGGCCATACAAAACTATTATAGGGGGGGTATAAACAAATTTGGTCCCTTTTAAAATTTAATTGATTGGAGGTGGAACAATCAACTACACCGACCCTTTCATGCAGTGAAGTGCAACCTCAATCCCAAGTTTTTCTTCTTTGATAGCTTCACAATTGTTAATGAAGAGGTTATAGAGGACCTCTTAACATGCATTAAGAGAATGACGCCTAAGGTTGACATGAGGGGCCTCATTATTTAACAGTTGCAGAATTACAAGCAAGCTAGGGGAGACTCTATTCTTTGCCGCTAGCCATCTGAAGGAGATCCACATGGACACTAGGTAACAAAAATTGGGATCTTTGCTTTTATTTTACTAGTTACAAATTTACAAATATTAATTACTAACAAGCTTTTGAATATTTTATTTGTTGGTTCTTGATAGGAAGATTGGGGTAGAAATACCCCAAATCTTTGAAAGTTAGCCCTCTGAATTTTACCTCAAACTTGTAGCCCATTTAGATATGAATGCAATTAAAGTTTGTTTGCGGTCGTTCACACAAAGAAGTGCAACAAGTTGACTCAATGACACCTAATGACCGAGTTTTTGTGAAATACAATCTTTGGTTTTGCACAAGAAAGGTGGAGCCTATTAATGGGATGAGATTGACCCCTGCAATGAGTAGACTACGCAAGAAAAGGAGATCTCGATGTTCGTAGAGGACAAGATTGTTGCTTTCGAGAGTGAAGCTATGAAAGATGAAGCAAATGTCAAAAACAGGAGAGATTGTATGGATGATGTCATTGTTGATGATGTTAAACATGAGATACAGGAGGAGTCACTACCATCTAATACCAAGGTGGAGTTGTAGTCACAGCCTTCTAGGAGCAAGAAACTGCAACCGAGTGCAAGGACTAGAGTCACTAGAACCTCTCTCCATAGAACGGGAAAAAGAAAATTGTAGAATCTTATCATTTGTAACTTGCATGGATATGCAATTTATGGTAACAATTATGTATGACAGTCATCATTATTTCATAAGAGAACAGCTAGCTGTTGTATTTGCATAATGGCGCGATTTTGTACTCTATTTGTATTCAAATCTAATAGAAAACACTTCCCCAATGTTTTATAGACTCGTATGATAAATTTTGTAACTATTTTTTGTATAAAATTTATGTTTTTTAAAGAAATTTAAGTACTTTTTTAAGTTGCCTAGTATTGTCGACTATTTGCCAAGTCAAAAAAGAATTGATCTGTCAACTATATGTTGAGTACGAGTATGAAAACTATGGAGAAGATTCTGAAGGTTCTCACGGGGAAGCTGGGCATTTATATGGAAACAACTAAAGTTACTAAACAGAATGAAGAGTTGGCCACTCCAGACCATGACAAGGAGAAACCCCGTACCAACCAAGCTCAACCTCCATTCAATAAATGGAGCACCGAGTCTATCTAAATTGCCTAACACCATATATAAATAGGGAGGTCAGGGGCGGGCCTTTCTTCAGTTTTGCATGCAATTATGGATCCCATACCTATATAGGCATGACCACCTTCCTCTACATCCAGATGGATACTCATGAGACTAATGGGCATTTGACTACATCAATTTCGCTGAGGCTAAGATTGAAATTCAGCCTTATGAAGGTGAAGCGAATGCAAAGAAGCTTTCTCATTGGCTAGCCCAATTAGAAGTATATTTCAATTTGCATCATATTAATTAAAAACAACAAATTTCTTTTTCAAGTTGAAATTGTCTAATCATGCTTTAACTTTGGTTGAAAGTCAAATACATTCCTCTATTGTTAAGAACTTACCAACAGTTCTAAATGGGATGAATTCAAGATGTTGATAAAAATGCAATTTTATCCAATTTGTTATGAAGAGGAAATGTCTTTTAATTGACAATATATTAGACACAAAAGCAAGGCCCAAACATTCAGAAGGTGTTGTGTTTGTTTAGGATGGAGGAATGATCCCTAGAGGCGGACTGTCGAACAAAGAAGGTAAGACACCTACCGAATTGAAGACTATGGTTCTCTCGTCGAATGATGAAATGATGAAAGACATTTTGGCTAAGGAAACTACGTTAAAAAATGTTGGTATTTTCTTTTTGTCCCTGAATTAAAATGCTTTGCCGTCAAGAAGAAAAAATCGATAGCTAGCTAAATTCAACGTGGGGGAGGGGGGGCGGGATGGGAATCTATGTAATTTTTTGTCGAATGTTGCAAAAAGGTAGCTTCTTGATTTTGTTTTAAAATTCAAATATGCAAAGAAGGGCCATTAGTAGACCCCCCTAGAATATGTGTCAATCAATTTTTAAAGCCCTCCCCTAGAACCCTGAATTGGATTGTCAAAAGATTAGCTTGGGAGCCACACCCAACTGGGTGGAAATCCAAAATGTCCCTCCTCTATTGTGGAATTTCCAACCACAACTTCTCAAGCCAATCAATGAAGTTTTACGATTGGAAGATTCTAAAGTCACAATGGCCCATATGAATGTTAGGTTTTTCATCTCACTCAATCATGTTGAATCCTTCCCTAAAACCCTTTTCATCGACCTAAAAAGGATAAGCTTGTTTGCCTTATTGTGAGACTTATAAGCCTAAGCACTTGTTTTCTCTATAAAAATGGCCATCAAAAGAAAAAAAATTGCCCGCTTTTGCCCCTAGCTACAAAGCCACCTCCTCTTAACGGAAATGATGTCGTTGTGGAGTCTACTTCAATGAAGGTTGTTATTGATGATCACTAGAGTGATTCCTCCATGGATGGTTGTCCCCTCACCATTGCAAATGCCCCACCTTGGTAACACGATTTCTCTTCCTTCTTTTGATGATGTATTGGTTATTCCAACCTCCACACCTCCACTTTTGGTCAACCATTTGCCTCTTCCCCCTCTCCCTGTTTGTCCCCCTCCGTCCTCCCCCTCCCCCATGATTTTGGACTCCTCATCAATGTCCCCCATTGATTGTCCCTTTTTAGAGCATTTTGTTGGTGTTGACTCCCTTGAAGAGATATTCCTTGAAAACGATAATGTGTGATAATGTTGTTGAGGAATGCATTGTCATTCTTGTTGATCCTAATAAGAGCTTCAAAATTCCTACCGATATCCACGGCGATGTTCAGGATGACCATTTAATGGATACTAAGGATGCCAAACCTCATCTTGATTCCCCTTCACTTTTGAGCCCATGGTTGGTTGATAGCAAGCATGTTCCTTCAACTTTACAAGAGTTTATTAGTCTTGACGGAGAAAAGTCATTACTGACCTCCGAGACTAAATATGGTACAAAAAGACAAAATACTGAAGCAATCGGCCCTCATGCTCTGGCTTCTAGGCCTTTTTTGAATGAGATTAAAAAAGGGAAACCTAGCCCACCTTCGAGAGGTGATGATTTCAAGAGGAAAGATAAGGCGAATAAAATGCCTAAGTGTTTCAATAAGCTTTATCAAAACAAAGGGGTTTCTAAACCCTCTACAAATATAAACTAAACTCCTTTTTGTTTCACATGAAGGTGGTCAATTGAAATGTCCAGGGTTTAGAGTCACATGATAGGAGGTTTGTTGTCAGACAATTCAAAAATTTAGGGATCACTTAGATTTCCTTCTTTACAAGAAGCCAAAGCGGTCTATTTCTCTTGTAATCATTCCAAGGGTATAGAAGATCTTCTATTCTACTTGATAGTAAATGGGCTTAGTATGTTATTACCTCTAGTTGTTCTCCATGTAATAGGGCAGTTTGGGTCATCCTGAATCATAATGATCAGCAATTTGGTCTTTGTTTTACGTATGCCCCCGATGACTATAGAAACCAAACTAAACTTTGGAACTGGTTGGCCTCTACTTTGTCCAGTATTCCATGGATACTTGGTGTAGAGTTTAATATGATTGAAAATGGTGAAGATAAATATGGGGGCTCTGCTATGGAGTGGAAAGGAAATGAATTATTTTTCTAGTCTAAATTGAAAAAAAATCATCATTTAAGGGACCCCCTCTCCAAGAATAAATGTCTAAAGGTATCCAATACACTTGGTGTAATAATCAGCAAGGCAAAAAAATAATCTATTCTAAACTCAATAGATTCTATTTAAACATGGATTTCTTCAATATCACCACCAAGGATGACAACAATTTGGTTACCCTGCTATTATTTACTATGTATGATCACCATCCTGTATGGCTGCAATTTGACCTTAACACGGACCCCTCCCGAAGCAAGATTGAATGGAAAGGTATCTTCAACTTCAGTACCATTTGAGGGATCCAAACTTTTGTGATGGTGTTAAATCTATCTGGTTTATTACCAAAACTATGTCTGACTCCACCTCTTCTATTCAAAATTGAGTTAAGTCCATTGATGCCTCTTCGGAAATTTCTGATATCCTATGGACAATCCAAGGCTCTAAGGCATAGGGAAAAGTTTCAAGAGGCTCAATAGTAACACATTTTGTATGAGCCTCGCTTACAGAATGATCCTTGTAACCCAATATTATTGTGTGAAATGACCCAAATTAAAAACCATCATGGAGTTCTTCAGCAATACTATGCTAAGGGTGCTCAAGTATGATCAAGGCTTAATTGGCTCAAACTTGGAGACAAGGGTACTAAGGTATTTCTTTAGGGTCTCAAAAGCTAAACAATCAAGAGAAAAGGTTAGGGCCATTGAAATTGGTGAGGTTCTCTCTAAAGACACTAATAAGATTAAAAAGACTTTTCATTCATTTTACTCCAATTTGTTTGTCTCTAATGGCTCTTCCTCTTTGATTGAGACTAACAGAAAATTGTCTAAAAAATTATCCCAAAGAAGCTCTCTCAATGCTTTGATGCATATATGGATGCCGCTATCTCCCTTGATAAAATCCTTTGTACTTTTGATTCTCTTAAGGAAGACAAAGCCCCATAGCCTTGATGGTTTACCAGCTGAATTCTATCAAGGGCTAATAAAGACTAGATTGGGCTTGAGCTCTTGGATGTTGACGAGGAAGCTATCTAAATTGGCTCCCTTGGTATTCATATTAACAGAAGTATTGTTGAACTAATCCCTAAAGAAGGGATTACTCACCAAGTCAAGAATTAGGGGCCCATCACTCTGTTAATTGTCTAATGTAAAATCCTTGCCAAGGTTCTAGCTAAAAGGATATCCATTGTGCTTCATGCTATTGTCACGACCACCCAAACTAGATTTGTGGAAGGAAGATATAATCTGGATAATTTGATCACAAGTTGGGAGGGTACGTATTGGGCTAAGGCCTCTAAACAAAAAGTGTATATGATGATGCTAGATTTTGAGAAAGCTCGTGAAATAATTGAATGGCCCTTCATTGAATTAATGTTAAGAGTCTTAACCTTTCACAAGAAATTTCGTAAGATGCCTTTGCTCAAATTGAAGTTAATAATGAATTGATAGACCCTTTTGGCCTGCACAAATCCATAAGACAAGGTTGCCCTATTGCTTTTGCTCTTGATGTTGAAGCTCTTTATTACTTGCTTAGAGATGCCTTTATAGGTATCCCCGTCAAAGGTATCTCCCTTCCCAACCATGAACTCCTTCTGGATACTTCTTTTGTTTATGACACAACCCTTTCCCCGTTGTTGATGGCGATAATTTTAACCAAATGCTCTCTAGAATTGAAAATTATTGTTCTACTTCTAGCTCTAAAATTACGCTCCATAAGTCCTTGGTTCTTGGTTGTGATGACTCTCCTCCTGCTTGGATCATTAACATGGGCTGATCTTGGAAAGGCCCCAATGAAATTGTTGGATATTTGGGTATTCCCTTTTCCCTATCTCCCTCCTTTAAGGATATGTGACGTTGGTTTTTTTAGAAGATTAATAAGAAAGTTTCTAAATGGTATGGTCATGTTTTATCTCTCCCAGGCATAATTCAAGTACGTCAAAAGGTTTTATCAGCATACAGTTTTTATTGCTCTTCTTGTTGGATTTTCAGTAATTATCAATTTGAAAAGCTTCATAAGATGGTCAAACAATTTCTTTGGTCTGATGGCAAGATACATAAAAAAGGCATGGTGTTACAGGGGAAATATGTTGTTCTCCAAGGAAGTTTGGTGAACTAGGTATAACGAACCTCCATACTCAAGGCCTAACCCTTGCCATAAAACGGATTATTAGATCATTTAATGGTAATGAGCCCTGGAAAATTTTGGTTAGGTGCAATATTGCTAATGGTTTCCCTAAAAGAAATCCCCTTTGGAAAGGTCTACATATTAATGACCTATTGATTGTCTCTTTCTCTATAAAGTTGTTGGGTCTCCTATCTTCCAATCTATTTGGAAGGGGGATGGGAGCTTGTCAAGCATCTTGTCATTACTCGGCCCACCTTTTGTGACCTAGGGCTCAAATGTCAAGGGTATGGATCAATATGGTGGAACTTGAAAATCAAAGATAACTTTCTTGCTATGAATAGATGGTGTTCTTTTAATGTCTAGCATTGTAATATCCCTAAAAATACTTTAAGACAAATCTGGATATTTTTGTCAAAACCCTAGGGCAGTAGTATAAAAAATTGACTTTTATCACAGCAGTGACAATCTGATTTTTACTTAAAAAAACAGCAAACCCCAACGTGCCAAAAAACTAACTTTTATTTATTGATTTCAAATCAGCTACAATAAAAAATACCAATGTCTAAATACAATTATTTTTGTCACAATTGATGATTTGAATGGAAAGATAGATGAAAGATAAAAGCATGCAAACTGATTTGACTGAAATCTGTCCCCAAATACTGAAGCCCTAATTGTACTTGTTCTGGATGTAGAATTAAGCCTGAAAAATGTGCCCTAATTGCACTGGATGAACACTTGTAACTTGAATGATCACTACAACCCCTAGATGGAATTGCCAAGCTCAAATGTGAGGTATTCCATTCTCAAATCTGTATGCAAATGAGAGATTTCGTCCTCTATTGTTGATGCAGAAGCAGAAGCTACCCGTTGGAAAAGATGTAATTGATGAATTTCTATGTTGCCAGGAAACAGAAATGGGCACAAGTATGGGTACTAACGCCAATTTTCAAAAAACCTCGGATACGAAACGTTACAGGAAACGTCTGTACAATATATATTAAATTATATTTTTAATAATATATTATGCTCATTTTACATGTATATGCATAGTACTCATTTTATAATTGTACTCCATGGACCATAAAAGATAATTGATACTTTAGACATTAAACTCTAAATTTAACAATATAACAACATAATTGATACTTTTTAAATAACAACATAATTGATACTTTTTAAATAACAATATAACTTTTTTTTAATATACATAGAACTCCTAAACTAAGACTTAAATTACATGACATTTAAATAATATAAACAAATAGAAAGTTAATGAATTTTAATACTAATACGAAATAGAAATAAACAAATAGAAAGTTTATAAACAGATAGAAATAAACCTATATAACTATAAAAACTCGACTCATGCTATGTGCCTCGCAAAATTTCACGGCTCCGCTGGAAATGAGGGCACGGGAGCTCTACAAATCACTGCCCACGAAACCTCAACTGCTCTATGGCTTCAACACTTGCAGACAGATTCGAAGGGCACACTGAAAACCTGAATGGCATTTCCAGAGCATTTCGTACCGTGTTTCCGTACCGGAAACATTTCAGGGCTGAAACAGGAGGATTCCAAGCGTTTCTTGGTAACAGAGATAAATTTCCAAGATGTATGTAATAATAAACCCCAAATCTGCCTTTATAACTTCCAAGGCCTTCTCCAAAGTTGGCACCCCCTCCTAAAAATAGGAATAAACAATATTAAATTGTTTTATCCTCTCTTCCATGTTAGCGCTCCATCCTAAAAATAGGAATGAACAGTATAGTATTGTTTTATCCTCTATCCATCCTAAAAATATGATATTGATGCTCATGCATCCCATTCTATCTTTGGCGCCCCCATAATAGAATTCTTTATTTAATTAATATTCTATCTTTGTCACCCAATAATAGAAGTTCATCATTCTATTATTATTTTATTCAATTTTTGCTTTTTAGATTAAAAATATAATTTAAGTGTCCTTTTTCCAATTAAAATATAAAAATACTTTTGGACCACTTTGAATTAATTTATTTCCCTCTTTAATTTCCTCTTAGCCCACAGAAAATAATAAGAATAGGCTTTGGGTATCCAGAGTTAATTAATTCTAAAAAGGGGACACTATGGGCATATGAAGGGCATCCAAACCGTCAATGACTTGCAATCTTTTGGATGTTGGCTATCTTGGGACAAGATTAAGAGGAAATTTCTTATTCCCCAATCCCATTTTAGAACTTTTACGATGATTCTCAATGCTTTAAACGATTTTAGCATATAGAAGTTGATCATGGAAGACGAGGATGTTTTTTGGGACTCCCTAAAGTTGATCAAGGGCACCCCGAATGATTGAAATTTCTCCCAAACAACTATATTTGAAGCTCTCCTTCTCCCCCAAAGTTCCCCTTAGCCTAGATAAAAAAATAGAGCTTTTGTGATCCGCATTTTAAGTGGGCCTTTAGGTTTAATTTTATCTAGTCTTCCTATCTTGATCCTAAAAAAGTCATGTTTTAAATGGATGCTACTGCATCGTAAGCTTGTTGTTGGATTTGTGATAGCCAAATTGGAAACTATTGACCATGCATTTTTTTTCTTGTCCGTATGCTATTTTTGTTTGGAAGCCTTGTTTGTATGCTTGGTACAAAGTTTTTAAGCAAAACATCAATTGGATTAACATCACTTTTGAATGTGATTTTTGAAGCCAAGATCCCTCTCTTCTTTAAAAAGTTTTGGTTCCATTAAAATCTTGTGGTTTTTATGGAAGCAGCGTAATAATGATGTCTTTCAATTCAAAGGCAGGATTCTTACTGACTTCACAAGTGAAGTCATTGCAATTCTTTCTATTCAAATTTTTTGTCCAGCAAAGCATCCCTCAAGTTGACTTGGAAAAGTTTCTTACGACCAAAATGTTGAAAGTCTCAACCATCTCATTTTGGTGGCTTCCCAAAAATTTCCCTTAAGCAAGATGTTGGCATGGTCCAAATTTCTAAATATGAATGTGACCTTATTAAGGATGCCTATTTTGAGCGATCTTTATACCATGACTCAGACCTTGTTATTCTTCCTCTGACAAAAGTTGTGACAACAATGCTACTAGAAGCAATGATGAATTATTGAATGTGCTCCATAATTCCCTGCAACATTATGAAAAGGCTCTTAATGGTTCTGTTTTGCAGGGTGAAGACAGCTACAAGTATCTTCATTTGGTTGATCATACTGATTCTTCAAACTCGTCCTCACCTTCTCAATTGCTTTCTATCTCAGGTTATGAAGGTTCCTTGCCCCCATGGATGGATAATATTATTGAAAGCAATCTAAATAATATGATGAATATGTTAAAAGATGTTATTGATGATAATGGGCAGAAGACAAGACTATGGAACAGATCAAGCAGCTTGGGATGAACCATCTTATCAATCAAGTAATGGAAAAATTTAATCTTGTTTAGAATGAATGAGCTCTGCCCTAACAAGATAAAAACAATGATCTGTTAGAGATTGTGCAACCTGAGGAACTTCATAAAGAACATGTTGCAGAGGAAGGGCGTGATGTGACCTGATACCTTCTTTTTATATCGGCTCTTAATGTGTAATGGTTGATGGCCTGTTGACCTGTGTTCTATGGCTTTTCAGTTGGTGGTCCCTTATGGACCTTTCTTTTATATTGATAAACCTTTGAGATTGTGATCCTATTTTGATATTATTGGTTGTGTGCTCACCTGGTGATTTGGTTCTAATACTTGGTATTTCATTGTCCTTAATGGTCTCGTATTGTTTTGTCTACGTTCATCAATATTAAAAAAAAAAGGTAACACCAATGTCTACAGCATTATACAAGCAAATTTCGCAACATGGCAATCCAAATGGGCAATGATGTTTTAGATTGAAATATCCTGATGACGTATATTGGAAGGCTTTGTAGCCATTTGATGAGACTCGTCATATAGAGCAAGTATCAAGATTTAGATGAAGCTTGTTCTCAAGCCCATTATCTAGAGACAAACAAGAAAAAGGGTCCATCCTATTCTTCAAAATGCTCCAAAAAGGCAAGGTGGTTACAAACCGAAAGGGAAAGGTAAATAAAAAAGTAAGCATAATGCTACTACTACATTTGCTCAAAAGATGCTAAAAGGCACTGTGATGGTGATTGTTATACAGATGAGACTTGTTGGAAGTTACATCCGGAAATGCATCCTTTCAAGAACAAGAAACAAACAAGATCCATGACTTTGGTTCAAGGCAAAGAAGTCAAGTGCAGCTCTAATGTGGATGAAAGGATGTGCTACATTGCAAGGAGACGCCCCTGCTCCTTGTACCCACATCTGAAAGTTTTGGGTACAGAAACAGAATGAGGAATGTGCCTAAAACATCCCTTTATCCCGGGTTCATACAGGCAATGGTACCGAAACATTTCCTCCTATTTCTGGATGCACAGATCACCGGGAAAGTGAAAAAAAAAATTAAAAACCCAAACAAAGTCATTCTGAATAGCTCGTCAATCTAAAAGGCTCAAGTTCGTAAGTGTACAATTGGTCGAAGATCAAATTCTTAAGTCTGGTTTTGGATCAAGTTCTATAATTTGGTTTTGGATCAAGTTCTATAATTTGGTTAAGGATTAGGTTCCACAACCTGGTTGAGGATCAAGTTCTACAGTTTGGCCACCATTTTGATTAAATTGTGCCATCATTTTGATTAAATTGTGCCATCAACTCTAATTAATTAAAGCATGCCATCGTCTCTAGACTTGTTAAGCTTGTAAATATTGATATCCCATGTGGCGATCGTGGGTGGCAGAGATAATATATACTGTAGGTTTCTTCTCTTCATTGGTGCCTTGAGGCTAATTGTATTTGATTAGATAGACTCAAGACAACAAGTTTGAGGTAGTGGCAGTTTTACATGTAAAATTTTAAGCATGTTGAATGTTTTTAACTTTTATGAATACTATTATTTTTTAAGTGTTTCATCTTTTATCAATTAAGAATGAGTATTTTGTATTTTTAATATATATATATTTCTTATAATATATTGTACATATGTTTCCATGTCGTTTCGTACCCAAGGGTTTTTTGAAAATCTACATTTCCACATTTTGGACCGATTTGCATTTCCATACCCATTTTCTTTTCCGTTTCTTGGCAACCTAGAGGATGTGTTGTGGATAACCAAACAACATAAAATTAAGTCCGGGATAAATGAACATGTCATTGATAAAGTTGTGGTAGAGGTCGTACCTCATGAAGTTTGCAATGCAGTATTTGGCAGCCCCTATATGTATATTAGTGATGCTATCTTCATGAGAAGGGTAAATCAATACCAGTTAGTTAAAGACGGAGAAAGCTACATCATCAAATCTTATGAAGGTAAATCTATGATCTCCTTGGTAAGTGCCACTCAATCCAAGTGTTTAATTAATGCCAGTGGGATGTTTGTTTTGCTTCTTTTGAGAGATAAGCAAAATAATGTAGTAGAGTATATAAAGCTTCTTATAGCATGTCTACTAACAAAGAGCAAAGATAGATTGGAGAGTTATTGCAGCAGGTCAAGGAGTTTTCCAAGAGTTTGTGGATGTTCCACCATTGAGCATGAAATACAGTTGTTACCAAATTGTCCTCTTTCTAACATTAGTCTTTATCAACAATCTTTAATGGAGTCAAATGAGGTAAGAAAATACTTAGTCTTTATTAGATCAAGGTGTAATCCGTTCTAGCACTCTCCATATAGTTTTCCAATTGTTAATGCCTAACAAAGATAATTCATGGAGAATGTGTTGATTTTAGATCGTTGAATAAAATAACCACTAAGAATAGGCACCCTATTTCTCGGATTGATGATATCTTGGATCAGCTTCAACATGCTAGCTATTTCCCCAAGTAAGATTTGAAATCCGGGTATCATCAAGCGAGTATAACAGAAAAGGATATATGGAAAACGTTTAAGACCAAGCAAGGTTTTATGAATGTTTGGTACTTCCTTTTGGGTTGTGGAATGCTTACACTACTTTCATAGAATCGAGTGTTGTTTACTTGGAAGATATGCTAGTCTTTTGTAGAACTTATCATGAGCATCTAACACATTTAAAACAAATTTGGCAATTCTGAAGGAAAACAAGTTGTTGAATGAGAAGAAATGTGAGTTTGCAAAACAATCACTTGTCTATTTGGGGCAAGTGGTCAAACATGGGAAGTTGAGAATAAATCCAGAAAAGGTGGCAACCATAATGCATTGTCCGAAGTCTTCCAATGTGACCAAGAAGAAGCTCTGTGGTTGCAATTCAATTCTTCAGGAAGTTCGTCAAGTTTTTCTCTACCATAGCAGCACCTTTGAACACAATTACAGCAGGTGTTAAGTCCTTTAATTGGTGTAAGAAACAATAAGATGCATTTGTTGAGTTCAAGCATAAAATTAGCAGTGCGTCCATTTTGGCCTTACCAAATTTGCAGCAACCTTTTAAGGTGGAAACTGATGCAAATAACTATGCTATGGGGGCTGTCCTATTGCAAGGAGGTATGCCCATATGTTACCATTCATAATTATTTCATGGTTCAATTTGAATTATTACACCTATGACAAAGAATTGTATGCTCTTGTTCAAACGGTTCAAAAATGGAAACATTATCTAATGGGAAAAGAAACCATTATAAACACGGATCATCAACCTCTCCAATATTTGCAAGCACTATATTTTAAATGGCTGGGCTGCTTGCAACAATTTCATTTTATTATTAAATATATGAAAGGCCTGAAAAACAGGTTAGTAGATATGTTGTCTAGACCTCTTTAGATTTCAGCTTTGAACACTATAACCCTACTTGAGCCTTTTGTGGAAGAGGCATATATTGAAGAATATGACCGTGATGCAGATTTTGAGCCTGACAAGGCCTATCGTCTCGAAGATGGTTTGCTCTACAAGTTAGGCAATTAGTGTGCCTAAAGAAGGAATGTTTCAGCTAATGGGAGAATCCAATACTTCCAAAGTTGCAGGTTATTTCGAGATGACAAAGACATTGAAAGACTTGCAGAGTTATGTTTGTTGGTCAAAAATGCAAGTTGATGTTGCAAAATTCATAAGGGCATGTGTGGTATGTAGCATAATTAAGTCAAGTAATAGAAAGTTGAGCTTGTATATGCCATTCCTTGTTCCTTCTAGACCATGGGAAAGCATTTTCAAGGAGTTCATTGGAGGATTGTCCCTATCAAAAAAGGGATATGACTACTTGTTTGTGGTTGTGAACCGGTTTAGGAAGATGTGTTTATTTCATTCCATGCAAGAAAACTCTTAAAAGGTAATGATGCAGCTGAATTTTTTTGGCTAAAGTATAGTTCATGTTGGTTTGCCAGGTTCTATTATTTCAGATAGGGACGGAGATTTGTGGGCAAGTTTTGGTCCACATTGTGGACAAAGGTGGACACAAAATTGAAAAGACCCATGGCAATTCACCGACAAATCAATGGGAAAATTGAAGTTGTCTATGGAACCTTTGGTGTCGCTCCTGAGAGGATACAGTAGGAAACATCCTAAGAGTTGGGATGATAATTTGATGTACATTCTGCATTCTTATAACAATGCTATTCAATCTTCTCCTAATAAATCTACTTTTGAGACATGTTTTGGCTATTTACCTCCAACTCGTTTTGATATTGTGTTGAACCAGACACACAAGGGACAAGAGAAAGTGGACTCAAAAGTTGACAAAGCTTAGAAATTCATAGGGAAGATTCAACAAATCCACCTCTAAGTGCAAGAGAGGTTAAGAGAATCTCAAGCAAAGTACATAGCACGACATGATCAGCGTCTAGTTGAACATAAATTCCTTGTTGGAGACAAGATATGGATGTACTTGAGCAAAGAAAGACTCCAAGATAATGCTGCTTAAGCCTCTTAGGTATGATCCATTAAAAATTCTGGAACAAGTGGGCAAGAATGTTTTTGGACTAGATCTACCTCCTTGCAAGAAGATATATTCAGTTGTGTATGTTGAAAACTTACATCTTTTTTAGTCTTCTATGCTAGATGAAGAAGACAGTTTGTTGTTGCCTTCCATTGAAGACTTTGTTCGTAGTGGCCAAGAAGAGTTAGAAAAAGATGTTTTCCAGACGAATTACAAGGCATCAAGAAGGGGGAGAGCAGGAAATTTTGCAAATTGGTTTGAAGGTCAGTTGCCAAGAAGGCTAGATGGTATTCCAAGGAAGAAGTGGGGAAGACTTTTCCTCGCCTCATGAGTTCCTAGAATATAGGGACCAAAAGCCTCCTACTTGGAGAGGTATGATCTGAATTGGACACTGAATTGTTAGCAAGATAGCCTAACTAAGACACAATGCTCATTGTAACTAAGAATGTAACTTGAAACACCTTTTGTCACTTTATTCCATCACAAGAAACCAATTGGTAAAGGTAATTGATTGCTAACAAAGTTCAAAAAGTATTCGCAACATGATAGTCCTAAAAAACAAATAGGTTCTTGTGCAAAGGTTAAAAGAGCATATGAACATTGAGTTCCCTCTGAAAAGTTATACATTTTCAAAAATTTGGCACCCAATTTCAATTCATATGCAAAAGTTGTGGCCTCTGGAAATTAGAGGCAGTTTTGCAAACTGCTCTATCAGTTTCACAAACATTAGTTTGCACTTAACAGTGGTTTCCCAACCATCACGGCAATTCTGAAACCATTGGGACGGTGTACACGGGCAATTTTGTCCAAAACGGTTGTAGGCCATGCCTCTTCTTCTTCCGAGTATTTTTGGCTTCCTCTTCGAGTTTCATGTGATGTAAAATTGTACAGATGCACCTTGCAAGGGTCGTTGGAAGGTAGGTATTGTTCCTAGTAGTTCTTCTTATTGGTTCTATGTGATTGGGATTACAAAAGTGTACAACAGAGTTTGAGTTACAACAAGTTGTAGAGCATTGTATGGGGATTGGACGTGTTGTAATGTAAAGAATGCTCATGAAGACCTCTTGAAAGCAGTACCTTTGTAAATGCACAAGGAGACAGCAAAAAGGGGAGGAGATCCCTCACTTTTCAGGAGTTTTTCCCACATTAGGTTTCTCAAGAGTAACTTTGTGTCTTGCATCTTAGTTCTTTTTGTATATGATAGTAGCTTACTTGCTCTATATGTTGTTTACACTTTTCCTTTACAGTATTTGTACTTCCAATGCAACTCTAAGCACATTTGTTGACTTGTTTTCAAGAAAATTTGTTAGCAAACAAGAATCTAATGAATCAAGGCTGGTAAGGAGTAACTAAGATTTGCGTTGATGAGTTAACCTATGGAATATCCATGCTAATTACAGATCAAAGTCTCATTGACTTATTGTGGTTATTTGTGCACATTAATATGATTTCTACCGTGGACATTAATATGATTTCTGCCGTGGACAATAATATGATTTCTTTCTTTCATTCATTCTTTCTTTATTTCCTTAATTTCTCCACTTAAACTTTATTTTAAGCTCTTCATGCTTTATTCCCTTGGAATGTTTCATCTACTTGTTGAGACGGGGAGACATCTTGATTTTTTCATGTGTCCTTTGGAGTTGAGGTGCTCTCTTGATGTGGTACCTAAGAAGGGAAGAATTGCTACATGACCATGTTCAAGATATTATTTGTGCCTATACAGTATATTCTTGTAGTCAATGGACTGCTCCCATTCTATGTCTCCTAGGTCAGAAAAAACTATCGAGAAAGGGATTTTCCAAATTCTCCCACACACAAATCTCAGCATAAATCAGAATCCTTGGTCGTAGAGTGAGTTCTGAAGATGTCATGTAATCTCCAATTGAGTTACCGATTCTCTTAAAGAGGACTCTGTGAAAACTTGCTTGTAAGCAATGGGAGTCTAACCCACACATTAATTGCGTTAGGTAGGTCATAATTGGAATGAATTGGAGACCATGGCTTCATGAATAGGCCTGAATTCTTAAGAAACTGTCCCCTTGGAACACCGCAGCCTTCTTATTCCAAAAAGAGGAAACAGACATAAAGTGGCCTTTGGGCATCATATGAATGTACATAGAGAAAGGCTTCCAATTTTCAAATACCGACATTCTAAGTGTCAAGAGACCTATATATATGCTTCAAAGAATCTGCATAAGCGCTTTGTTTAAGATTTCAGAGTCTTTACTCAACTTCTTCCAAGGGGAAATGTATTTTAGGAGTCTCCATCTTCAAACAATAGTCATTTTCCATTCTTATGAAGGAAAGTCAGTTTGATGACAAACTTCTTGGCATGTTGATGTAAGTGCAACAAATCATCTCTAGAGATTTGGCTTCTTTCCTATGTAACATCAGGCTTGAAAGATGGAGGCATTTTAGAGGCAGCCTGACCTCCCCTCATCAGAACCTTAAAATTGAATAGCTCAAGTCAGTTTGTGTTTGTAGAGCTATTATAGTAAAGGGAAACAGGGTGATCTTCAAGCACCTATAAGTCTCAACATCCCCTCTCTACAAAGATCCATAAACTTTTAACTCCATAATAATAATAATGAAGTGTTTATTTTCATTCCTCCCATCTCGTGTATTATAGCTCTAAAATCACCAATATATTGAAAGCTTAGATGCTTGATAATACTTTGGGATGAAGCAGTAAGTGATATCTACGTGTCTAAAGAGGTCACCAATGAAGGCAATTAGGAATACAATAGAAAAATCTCAAGCATCTCAAGATCTTTGGGAGCATAGATTACGTCCACATTTAGGAGAAGCAACACAACCTATACAAGAATAAGGTTTATAAAATGTAAATTTTAACGAGTACAGTTGTATGGCTTTAATGAAGGAACAAGATAGAACAAGGGAATTCCTTTCCTAATTGTAAATAGAAGATAGAAATGATAAGCATTAACCGGGGACACATCCCCCTATTTTTTACCTATCCCAGACATTTCAGAAGTTGTCAAGAACATCTTGTAGATAGAATAGAGGACATCATGATATCCCGGTGATGTCAAAGCATCCCTAGACAGTCCCATAAATGTCCAAACATCCCAGAACATCAACATGCAAAAAAATCACAATTTAAAAAAAAAAATACTTGAAATTTAAAAAAGTATTAACCTCCAAAAATGGGGGCTACCAAGGCACCGTCCCCATCTTTGTTGTATATGTGTTCAATGTTTACATTGTAACTTCATAAGTACATACTTGAAGCTGTAGTTGACATGCTGAAACTTGAAATGTTGATGATGGATTGTCATTGTAACTTCAGCCAGTCAACACTTTGTAATCAATTTTAATCATTAATGAATCTTAAGTAATGTGGCAATATCATTCCATGATGATGTTTTATGTTATTTAATTTTCTATGATTACTATTATATGTATTTTGAGTAGTCGTAACCTTGTCATTCCCAAAATCCGGGAAATGTTTTGTCATTCATAGAAATGTTTCTTCTCATCCTGGAAACTTACATAACCTTGGAAAGGATGCTATGAAAGAAGACTAAAGTAATGTAAAAGTTTGAAGCAGAGCCAATTACCTATAAGAGGACTATAGATAAAAAGAAAAGGGAAGTGTTGATGTTCAAACAAAGACCAAAGTTGATCTCCACCACAGGGCCTAGGACCTTATACAGAGGGACAATGCCACACTTAGCAGGAAGGGATGGATTGTAGAATGTGCAGGAAAGACTAACAAATTAGTTGACCAAACACGTTCAAATACGGAAGTCTCATATGCAGAATTGCAAGTTCTAATCAATAATCAAAGGAGGGAATGTACAGATGTGTACAATGGATCAGTGAGGCTAAAAGTAAACAATGGATTTAAAAGGGGAATGCTTCCTTTCCGATTTCCCTAGACTAATGAAAGGATCCAAAACTATAGATGTATTTGAAGTTGCATACTCAGGGCATACTAACTATCTCCTATCTAGTCTATTTGAGTGCTCAGCTCTATAAACACATAGATGCTTGATGATCAACTGATTCATTAGGACAATCATACTATACATTTATATACATGTATGATTACAGTGGAGGCAATTACAACTAAAAACGGTTGCAGGAGAGACGGTTACGAAGTCACTTCATCTTCCTTGGTCAAATGGTAGATATGATCAAACACGTGGCATATTGGTGAGATGCTCTGACATGGCACGAGCATGGAGTGTGCCCCCTGGAGTTAACCAAACACATCTGAATGCAGGAGTCTCATATGCAGAAATGCGACTTTTATTCAATAGGAAACGTAGGAAAAGTACAATGGATCAGTGAGGCTAAGAATGCAAGCTCTTGTGATTAGAAGGGGAATGCTGCCATAATGATTTTCCTAGACTAATGTAAGGATCCAAAACTAAAAATGTATTTGAAGTTAGATATTTGAGGCATGTTAACTATCTCCTATATAGTTTGTGGGAGTGCACTTGCCTCTACGGATGCATAGAGGCGCAATGATCAAATGACTCATTAAGTCGATGTTACAATACATTTAAATACATATATGATTACAACAATGGCAATTACAACTAACAACGATTGCAAGAGAGAGTTACAAAATTGCTTCATTTTCACCGGTTAAATAGCAGATGTGATCCAATGCATTATCATGTTGACAAGATGCTCTGACATGGCGCAGGGCGTGGAGTGAGCCACCCGGCATGTCGCATGGCAACGAAGTGCTAACAAGCGAATGTCAAGTGCAGAGGTCCTGCACATCTCTGAGGCAACATTTGGCATGCGAAGAATCAAAAGGCAACTGTTACAGTGTGTTGTGAAACTACGAGGTGTTGCATAGCGCTGCGTGAGGCTGCAAACATCGTGAGGCAATGCACGACATTGCAGAACGAATGCTTGGAATTGGGTTAGCACAAAGCTGCAAGAGCTGCCAGTGTAGCATCATGAAGTGTCATAGACTGTGAAAACAATGATTGTTGCGATATGTTAGCGTGGGACTGCTAAAGCTACGAGAGTTGTGAAGTGGATGTGCGGAGTGCGTGGACTGAGAGGTGCAATGCACCAAGATACCACGACACTTCACAGATGGTGGGAAGTGTTTGGTAAGATGTGAGGCAAGTGAAAGTTGCACAGTATGCTACAAGGGGTTGTGCCAATGGCGCGAGATGTTGTGAGTCTGTACGCATGCCACAAGATGCCGCAAGCCCAAGAAGCACAGAACTTTCAAGAGAAGTGAGGAGGCTTGCACGGCTGCAAGGCTACGCAAAGATCAAAAATATTAATATCGCACATCAAAGAAGGGGAACTTGGAAGAGCTTCGACACATAGAAGTAAAAAAATCCAAAGTTGAGGATATCATAAAAGACTCGTGTAACTATTGCTTTAACAAGCACAGCAGTAAGTTCTCCCACGCTTGGTTTCTTCAAGATGTAAAACAAAATAAGGAAAAGGTAGATGTTATGGAAGTTGAATAAGATGCTTTGATGAAAAACAATATGTGGGACATTGATGATTTTTCAGTAGGAAAATAAGTCATTAGATTGCAAGTTCGCCTTCAAGACAGGGTAGAAGGCTAATGCCATTGTCGACAGACAATGCTATATCCATGGTAACAGGTAATGCGCTGAAGGATGCCATAGATTCTAAGAAAACGATCAATTTAGTCTTCGACATTGCAGGACAACTTCGTTAGAGTTCATCAAATAAACATGAAGGGGTGCCTCCAGTGATCTCAAAGAAAAGGCCTACAGAGAGCATCAAAAAGCATTTGATTTGCAGATTCATGAAGCATTGTATGTTTCAAACCACCCTTCAAAGCACGGTACATGAAAATAAATGAATATCTATAAGGATTTTCAAGCACTAGTAATCCCATTTACTGACCTATGGATGAAAAATGTCATAATTTGGCCATCCTTGTTATTTATGCTGATGACAAAGTAATTATGGGCAACAATATAAAGATGCTTGACAAAGGAACTTAGGCTATGGTCCCATGGAGGAGGCTTACTAAATTTTCTCATCGGGTAATACTGAGAAAATTTAGGAGCCGTTTCCAATTTAATGGTCTCACGGATTTTTATTGCTTTTGCACAAAGAAACTTTATGTGAGAAATTCTAGGAACTATATGCAAACAAAAAGTCCAGTTTCTTATTAAATTTGAAAATATCTTTTTAAAAAAATTAATCATTCTAGCGCCATGTGGACAAAAAGTCCCCAAGCTGGTGGGGGCAACTTTTAGCCTACCCACTCACCCTCCCCCCTCTTTAGCAGCAGCTGAACTTCTGCTTGCTGAAAATGTGGAGCACTTATTTTATAGCAAAAGATTCATTTTATTCCTGTATTGATTTTGTTTCAACACCATGGAACGAATCTCACACTAAACATTGGAGCCCAAACCCCTTTCATGTAACCACATCCTTAGAAGTGCACTTGTGATGATAGATTTACGCCTATTGCACTATTTCTTTCACAATGAGGTTTGGCAGAGGGTGAACAATTTTTTTGTTTCACAAACAAAGTATGCAACAACGTTGTTCAAAATGTTTAGAACTGTAGAGAATCTAATCAACCTTAATTTTACTACACTGCAGATCCAAGGGTTGTTCAATGGAAAGCCACAAAAGTTAACCTCGGATTTTGGTATTAGTTTTCACTTTCAGAGAAGGATAGGTTTACACGATTTATTGATTCAAATTGAGAAATAATAGGGAATGACAGGAGGTCTATCAGATTATACCTCTAACACTGGACATGGAGCAGGTTCATGAGCATCAAAGAACAGACAAGAGTGGCCTTCGCATCAACTGAAGTGGCATGCAAAACAGCAATAAGAGCAGCATTGAGACACTATAGATTAGGAGATTTCTCGACAATATGTAAAATCCAGTAGGAGCAAGCAACAAAACTGCTATACAGCAACCAAAGCATGTTTACATTTGTCATTAGCAAATAAGCTTGTCTTCTATGCTGATCCAGATTTCAGGAGATATCTAGAGGACAACACTCTAAATCGATGGAATCCACATGTGATACACAAAAGCAGATTAGAACTACAAAATTTGAAATAAAAATTTGATCTTTTTGTATGTGACAATCTCTCAATGGAGATGATTGACCGTCTCTTCTCTCTATCTAAGTCAATTTACCTATGTACATATGTCTAACAACGTTGCAGAAGGCAAACAAACCCTTATGGAAGATGAAATGGTTGCTCTTCCACATGTCTCTTCATCTTCCATCAGTTACGAATGAGCTGCATCAAGAAGTAAATATTGGTCTTGCCCTGCTAACCACTTTCTCTTGACCTGGAGGTGAATCTCTCTGATAGTTGGGGGGCTCTACTCAACAATGAAGAGGCACACAATACATTGCACAGGCCACAACGAGGGGTTTGATCTAGTGTCAACGCCAACCATGGAATTTGAGCTGCCACCTGAATGATATGCACAGGCAACACACACAGAAATCCATCATCATTTTACTAGAGAGCAAGTTCAGAACAAGGAATTGAGCTCTTACATTGCCAAATGAAGAAGCAAATAGCTAATATCTTTCCCAAAGGTGTCTTCGCCAGTAGCTAATGGAAGAGGTGTCTCAACTCTCAAACTATTCAACCATGTAAAGAGAGAGTATGGACACTGTTCTAGTACAAGAGTGCATCTGCTAAATTGGCCTGCTAACTGTAATAAGGAATTACTTTGTAGGCACTGAAGGTTCTAGTTTGATGTCCAATAAAATTGAGAAGCTTTGCATCAACATATCCAAGAATCAGGTCCAAGAAATGTGGGAAAGGAAGGCATATTCTTTATAAAACCATTTCCTTGTGGGTTTCTAACCTATTAGAAAGGGCACAGCACATAAAATCTGGCATATATGAATGCCCTGTAGACAAGACTCCTATGCAAGCAGACAAGTTACATTAGTTTGTTTGAGCTTCGGGATTTTCCAAGACTCTAATTTAACAAGAACACTTGAGGACAGTTCATTTTAAGGCCTTTTTCGTCTCCAGACTAACATGAGCAATCACAACTAGTTCGTCTAGTAAAAATATGCTTTCGCCGATTTTCTGATGCTCTGAGACTCCCATTTTGGCATATACAGCAAGAATGTAGGCAAAAGTTGTTGAAATTGGCTTTTCATAGGTCAACGGTATTGGCTCAAGTGGTTGTTAATTTGTGTCTAGTTTAGTTTTCACTTTCCAGTCTTTGTGGGTTTCAGATCTAAAGATAGCCTGTTCCTTTCGACATTCTGCTAGAAGTGGGGCCAGCTGCTTCCACTTTGACAGCAGTATCGCAAATTATTTTTTTCTCTACTCAGGAGGGGAAGGGGGAGTCAAATGAACCCATTGATCCAGTAAAAAGAAAATATGGCCCTATTCAGAAGTTGCTCTTGCCATTTTTTGAGTAAATTCGTAAAATTTATCTAAGAATATAGAAAGAGCATAAAGAACAGCTAAGATAACAATTTAGAGCATTTATAACACACAATGCACTGGATCAATTCACATACCTTATTATCAGAATTTTCTTTAGTGGAGGAAGAAAAGGGCTCGGGCTTGCCAGAAGTGTCAAAGTCCACTCCTCCCTCTGGGGAATCGGCAGCAGAAGGAGAATGTGATCCCTTTTCTATTGCAACAGGTCTTTGAGATGTTCATGGCAAAGAAAAGCAGCTGAGCACTAACATTTCACCATGATCTTGGTAAAATTATAGTTTTACAAAACTATCACGAAAAAGAAATTTCCTCAGAACCATGTGAATTGAGGGTAAAGTGAAAGGTTCAAATTTCAAACACTTCACATGCAAATGGAATTTATAATTGCAATAGTTTCATAGATAGCATATGAAGCCACCTGAAAACTGAAATTTTACTTCTTTGTTGGGGGCATCTTGGTCCTATTTTCAGTGCAAGGTTGATGATTTTTGGCCTGCACAAAATAAAGCTTAGTAGGTTAGAACAGCAGCTCAGACAAAGAACGATACAAAACACAGAAGGCTAAATATTTAGGTCCAAGTTTTTACCTGCAACTAAATGCTGAAGAAATCTGAAGAGGCAAAGGGTGGTCATGGTGCGAAGAACCCAAACAATAGCCAGCGGAGGGCAACTGTTTTGCAAAGGCTACTGCCATGTATCTCCTTCACGTTACAACTTTTTGAATTAGAACTTAGGAGTACATATATTAACCACAAAGTTTTGTTGTTCTCGTGCTATTAAAATGTAATAATACAATGGCTAAATATTAGTATAGCTAACATTTAGTTGAGATGAATGCCATAACTTCTTTACAAATTGATAAAATATCAATTAAAGATACTCGCCCAAGGTTTTCATATCTTGACTTCAATGTAAAATGTCATTGAAATATTACATATAATATATATGTAAAACCTATGTTTCTGCATTCGAAATCATGGAGGATAAAATTCGTAAAAAAATCGTTACTAAAAAAATCAGCCATAAACTTCGTGATTAAATTTGACGAAAAGAAATAATATGCTTGTTTTGAACATTAAATATTCAAAAAAGAAAGAATGAAGTTTCACGAATTTCAATGATGAATTTTAACAAAAAAATTTAAGTCAAATTTGGTATTTGGCGAATTTCGATTTTTTGCATAAAATTCGCCAAATGCAGTTACTTCGCATAAAACAATTGGTTATAAGATAAACGATGAAACTTTCCTCGTCTTGCAAAGGTGTTATGGCACTGATTAGGAAAATATCTCATTAATTGTCTCAAACACATTAAAGGAAGTCTATAGGCAATTAGAAACAATCATCTTCTAGAAAATTTATAATGGCATCATCAAACACTTCATTATGACAACATAAAGTTTATTCGAAATTTTACCTCTAATGCTTCAAGGGATAATAATGCAATGCATCCATCTCAAAGTCAAATTTGCCTAATCTTAGAATAGTTTGTTTTATTAAAGCAAAGATGTTACGGCCCTGATTAGGCCTACACCTCATCAACTGTCTCAAACTCATCACAGGAAGTTTAGAGACAATTTGAAACAGGGACCTTCTACAAACCTTTGACATCCTCAACAACAGCACAATGAAAACACAACTCGCCAATAAAATATCAGAGACATCCGTTTGAAAGAAAAAAATTAAGTAGCTAAAATGCCAATCAGAATTCAACGATGAAACTTATTCTATGTAAAAGCATGCTTCAAAACCTTTTCATTCTCAACCTAAGTTCAACACAAATTATAATCTACAGCCAACAATTCAATAATCTTCAAACTGATCTGTTTAAAATTTAGTGAGAATGGTATATCAAGAAGGGCTCAGATTAGCACATTAAATTTAGTTGTGTGAAATTGGTGACAAAATAAAGTTTTTCATATTATCATGCATCTCAAGGAATCAAATTAAAGTAGAAACTAGTAGAAAAAGCTCTACACACCTGGTCAAACTCAGGAATGCAATGCACAACATATGATAAAATTCTAGGCAACAATTAGAGCTTGGACAAAGAAGCAATGTTAAAAAAATTGTAGTAATACAACAGCAAAAAAAATAATGCAACAGTAAAGAAATTAATAGCCAGATTCCCTCCCCTAGACACAATAAAAACCTTAAACCTAATATCCAAAGCGCCATAGTTCCCAATTATCCCCAAAAGGATAGTCAAAACATCAGTGTTAGCCATCAGAATTGAGAATTTCAAATAACCATAAATGAACTTGGTTAAAATGCAATAGATACCACTCTCAATGATATTGGGGGCCTGGGAACCAAAAGGATCGACCTCTCAAAAAATAAGAAAAATTATATTAATGGCGTGCAAGACAACGGAAAGTGTTAAACGCCAAAATGTCAAGATAACTCAACTAACAGAACTCTTCCTAGTTAGAAGTAGAGAGAGTAGAAGCAGGAATTCTAATAGGTTTAGAATGCACTCACAACTTCATTTTTTTGAGTAAAACGTCTATGTCTGCGATTGAGTGGTAATCTGAATGATCTTGATGGCCCACGAATGTGGCATACATCAATATTTGAAGCCAAGTGCAATTCTTCAAGATATTGACATAATAAAAACCCATCAATCATGGCAGCTGAGCCAGAGGTAAGGTGCCACCAAAAATGACAGGGAAAATTAATAATAAAAAAAATTGTAGAGTAAACAATTGCCAATTAAGAAGACAAAATAGCAACGAGCTTGAAAGCAAAAATTGTAGTAAGCCCTTTCTAAAACATCATAATTTTAAAACTTCTCTCCAGTCTTCTTTCTCTCTCTTTCTTTTTTGTTGTTACAAGAAAAAACAGAAACCAGTATAGGCCTTCACAACATTAAGAAAGCTAAAGAAAGATAGGGCCTTTACATTGTCACAAATTTGAGCTTTATGGAAAGAATCCACTGCAACATAATCTAATAGAAAGAAATGGATCCCTTACATTTGAGCCTTTCATTATTGTAAGGCCATGTAATGGGATTATCAAAAATGGCAGAATTTTGAAATAAATGCAATACATTAAAATCAAACCAAACCTTGGAATCAAAATTGAACCTTCAATTCACCTCCTCCGCATTTTTTATCTATGTATCCCAGCCTAGCAGATGCTTACACGCACTAATCTGGATGAAAATTCACCTGACTGAAGTGGTGAATTGCTGCCACATTTCTGAATGCAGACCTCCCTGGAGGTGTTCACTCTATGCTTGATGAAAAGTGCAGGAATACAAGGGAGCATCCTTGAAAACAACAAGCAAATTGTAGAATAAGAGATTGATTTAGTAATGGTTTAGACATGGCCATTTGTAAGTCAGCCCCTGCAGAAAATATCCCAAGGCACACAACCAGAACGAACCTGCTCATGTGCTGCAGAGGCCAAGACACTAAGGACAAATCCCGACAATCTTAAGTGAATGAGGAAATGAACTTTTGAAACGACAATCAGGTTCTTGCAACTAATATTAGCAATCCCTGTCATGATATCTCAGATAACAGCAATTATTAATTAAGCTGGAAGTCTAAACTGCGTCTTCTCGGCATGTGATGAATTACTCGAGATGGTCAGATGTCTTCATCTCTGTATCAACGCCATCCAAACATGGATGGTTCTTTCACCTTCTGACCGTAGCAACTGCCTGCGAAATGAACTTGTAGGGATTATCCTTTCTCAACTGATAGGCCATTCTCTACAGTCAAGTTACGATGGTGGCAGGATTTCACAATGTGGCTCTATACAGGCATTCAGGCTCTTCTCTAGTATTAAATTGGTAGGATGCCAAGGTCCAATCCTCGACTCAAAAATTATACTGTAAAGCAGAACAACAGCCCAGACATAAATGCATCTCAATCCTGATATTTTTGGCTAGTTTTAGTTCCTTTGGAATATTTAAGAATAATAATTATAAATTGTAAATCACAATATAAACAATAATGACACAAAGCAAAGTCAATCACTGACAGAGACTCACACAGAAGCTTGGGAGACAGCACGGGAGAAAGAATTATTTTTAATTTATTACACTACAATACAAAAGTAAAACTGACCATAAGCAGACAACCTGTGACAGGCAGAAGAAACAACGATACATCAAATTACCAGTTTTGTAACCAGAAAGAATACAAACAGAAATGCGATTAAGAACAAAAAAGCGATGGATAGAACCACCAACAAAGAATCCACTTGCCAGAGAGAACCCACAGAACAAAGAGCGGCACTACCCACCACAAAATTAAAAGGCCCAGGAAGGTGCTTTGATAAGCCATTGGCCCACTGGTAGTGATTGTAATAATTCTGGAGTCTTGACCGTCTCTCCCTTATTCCTTCAACATACTTCACACTCAACCACATTTTATACCAATTATTAAGCCAAGTGTCTCGTGGATGTGAGTATACATCACACACATTGGTGCAAAATTGTTGTAATTCATATTTGTATTCATGTTTCGTAAAGTGCATAGATTGATGATGTACTTTGTATCATTCTTTCTATGATTGATGAAAGATGCATGTTTCTGTGATGATCACAAGAGTTCACAGCAGAGTTAACCAGAGGAACTCTATCAGTGGACGGTGAGCTAACCAAAGGAACTGTGCTATCTAGAGTTTCTCTCAAGATGCAACTCCAATGGACTTGATTGTCTCTCCCTTATTCCTTTAGCATACATCGCACTCAACCACAGCTTCTACCACATATTGAGTTAAGGGGTTTCACAGATAGGAGTGTAAATCGCACACGCATTTCATGCATGATTGTTGTGATTCAAAGTTGTAATCATATTCTGTGTTGCTAGGCGCACAGATTGATGTACTTTGAATCATTCTTTGGAAGACTAATGAAAGATGCATGTTTCTGTGATAATCAGGAGAGTTCACGGCAGGAGATTATCTGGAGGAACTATATCGGTGGGAGGTGAGCTAGCCAAATGAACCCTGTTATCTAGGGGTTTCTCTCAAGATACAACTCCAATGGAAGATATGCATGAGTGTCCCACTACTCAACTGAATCAACAGTTGCCCCATTTAACATACTTCATACTGAACCACGCCTTATACCACTTATTAATACCACGGCAAAAAACACAGCGAAAACAGAATGTACACAAAAATATCTTAACAACATAGATTAGCTCAATGCATGACAGTCTAGAACACAATAGCTCAGTAACAACTGTCCAAGACAGGCCCTTCACAATATTAATAGTTCAACAGCAATAGCTTATAAACGACCCCAATGCCCTTATTTATATCATCCCTTGGACCCAACTCAATTAACCTTAATGGATTGATTCAAAGAACCAATAGACAGTGTGGTATCCTCGCACAACGTACGAAGTATTCAACAAGGACCTAGGTACATGACATGACTAAGTATATACCAAACTAGATACATTATATCACAAGGTTTTGGAAGCTTGTTTTCTTAACTTTCGAAACTACTTAATTAGTCTTTTATTCCATGAAAGATTTCAAAGATTGACCTCTCCTTTCTCCCAATCTTCACTCAGAATATGAAGCTTTAACGATTTGCATGTATAAAAGAATTACCGTGCTCACCATAATTTCGGTTGTTATATTTGGGCTGAAGGGAAAGTTAAGAAGAATAGACGAGTAGAGCATGATATAGTAATCTGATATTCTTCAACCTAAACAGTCTTCTTCTACGTGATGTTAGTTTCTAGGCTTCAACTAATAATCCTGTTAACTGTAGTGCCAATACCTGGCATCCACCTTTGCAGGGGGCCTACATGTGGAAGAACCAAGAGAGCGACACCTTTTAGACAGTCGCCCAGACCTGTCACATCATGCACGCATTAAATACAAACAATTTTTCTTGGATCCGAATCAAAACCAGAAGCGCATTTGGTGGAAAGTAGACATGGGGGGGGAGCAGATATCGAGTATGACAGGAGTGAATTGCTTGGAAAGTGCATATAATGGAGCAGGTGGGGCACGTTGACAGCTCAACCTCCATTATAAATTGTCACGTCCCTTCATATGCCTGCAGAATGTGGAAACATGTGTAATACACGTAAACTGTTCGCCAGAATTTTCGGAAATAATCAAGGGCTCGTGAAATGCAATGACTGCAGGATATACACAGAATGGATTTGTTGAAAAGGTTTAGAAACCTGCAAGTAACCTCCCTGCCTGTGTAAAATGCGGGCTTAGTACAGGAGGGCATCCATCAAACCATAATGGAAAATCTGACTTTCCCTTGCCCGCCTTTCTCGACCTGTGCCAAATGCAAGTTCTAGGACAGGGATGAACTTCCAACAAAGCATAAAAGATTGAGGAATTTTGTCAGATGTTGTATTTGCAAATGCTCTGGTATACGCGAATGCAAAATGTGGAAGCATGCGCTTGGCATGTGAGCTGTTCGAATAAATGCCCGTAATGTGGCCTCATGGACAATATTAGTTAGCGGGAATGGTGGTCATCCTATTGAAGCTTCCTCTTTCTCGTATTTTCCCCAAATGTTTGTTTTGTTTTCACAGAACGCTGGTGTGATTTCAGTGTAATCGAGAGAGAAAAGACATCCTTAGGGCTTGGGCCTGTAAATTTAGTTTTGTCAGCTCGCCACATATTGGCTTCTAAATGTTGTAGCTGCCTCTGGAGCTCTCAGGTGCAAGTCACATGTTCCAGATTTTCATCTTTTAAATGTGATTGTCATCAGAGCATGGTCGGATCTGAAGAAATGGGAACAAAAGTTATTCAGTCCCTTCAGCACATTCATGATCCAGAAGCAATATCATACCTTTCACGGAAAGATGTTGTTGCGATTGATGTAACTCCTTATGAGCCCTCTTGGATTTAGTGTAGACCAATTGATGGAGTTGGCAGGCCTCAGTGTTGCAACACCCATAGCAGAGGTTTACAAAACGAATGAGTACAACCGGGTGCTAATTATTTGTGGCCCTGACAACAAATGGTGGTAATGGACTGGTGGTTGCACACCACCTTTATCTTTTTGGATACATGGCATTTGGTTGCTATCCCAAACGCATTGATAAACCTCTTTACCATGGGCTTGTTACTCAGCTGGAGGCACTTGTTGTTCCTTTCTTGCCACCATAGGATTTTTCCAACAGAACTGGCCACTGATTTTGACATTATTGTGGATGCTATTTTCGCATTTACATTTCGTGGCTGCAAACAAGTGCAATCGATGGGTGTGATGTCAACTCCCCAACTTCTGTCTCGCCAGTTCATTTCCAGGCATGGTGCATCTCCCCTTATCTCTCATAACTCTCGTACTTTAGTTTTTCATTTGTAACTTAATATAATTTTAAAATATTATGATTATAATACATTTAATTGTTTTATATTAACTTGTTGCAAAACAATAAAATGTTGTGTCGTAACTCACGAAATCAAAATAACCCTTTTGTATTAAACCATGAACTTCAACCCTCATTCTAAGGTGATTTAGAAAACTTCCTACCCAACTAGATCGCTACAATATTGTTTTATCGACAAGACAAAATTGACTTCCCAGTAAAAATGTTGACCATCTCCCTATTTAAATAGATAATTTTGCATTTTTCGAAGACTCGTTAAGTACCATTTGTAACTCCGAAAATGGGACGTTAAGCCCCATTCGTGTACCTGGTTATGTGAGGAGTCACCTTAACCTTTGGTTTGACCCCGAATGAACATTTGTGATATTTTTTATGCTATACTGGGAGCAGTGTTTCACCGTTTTGTAGTTGTAAGAAGCTACTAAAACTACAAAGTTGGCTTTCGTTTTGAACCGCCATTTGAAACCTAGATAGAGAAACTATTATCTGTCTTCGCAAACCTCTAGAGTTTTTACTTGACAATTACATGGAACTTTCAGTTTAGGGAAAAACACTTTTCTGAATAGTTTGGCAATAGCATTTTGTAGGTCTTTGGTCGCAGTTTACTAGGTCAAACTGGACCAATTAGGACCGGTGGCTTCAGAAATCATGTCGCCGTTTGAAAACAGTTTTCTAGTTCTGAGTTCCGTCGACTCTGATGAATTATCCATATATGGGGGAACTTGTAGGAATTTTATCATGGCACGTACATCCATCAAACGTTAGTTTTGGATGTGGTTTACTGAGCCCTTGAGCTAAACTTTTAATCATTTGCAACTAGGTCAATTACGACCAATGGCCCCGGAAAACTAGCCGCCAAACGTAAACCATTCGCTAGTTCCCAATTCTGTCAGTTGCTATGAACTCTTGGTATATAAGTGGACACGTATAAATTTAATCGTGGTGTGTTTGCTCATCAGAAGACCACGTTTGAAAGTGGTTTCTTAACCTCCGAGTCCAATTTGAACGTTTTTTGTAGTTGGCAAGAAAATGTAAAAATAGAAAGTTGTGGGACCCTCGTCGGGTTGCCAAACCACCGTGGAAACTTTTGACACATGTAAATAACTGTTTGAAAACTCTATAGTGTAACTGGTTGTGTGAAATAGAACTTTTGAGAAAATGGTGGTTCTCTCTCTTCTTTTCTTTCTCTCTCCTTGGTTACGAAATGAAGTGAAATGAAATGAAATGAATACATGCCTCTAAACTTTTTCTTTCTAATGCAAATTGTAATTATTATTTTATATAAATGGGAAACTGAAAAATGTTAATTATGTTAGATTATGGTGGATGTCATGCCAGCAATTTATCGTTGATTTCATGCTCACATGGTTTTGCAGGATGCAAGAATGATGGCGAAAAGGCGATGTGTAATTCATTAATTATCATTGTAATTTATATAGTTCATTGTAAAATAAATATATGTATAATGTAGTCTCATGTTACAGAAGGTTATATTTGATAATTTGCTAATATGTACGAGATGCTAGCTTTTAGGGATATCTAGGAAATGTGTATTTAATCATAGGTTCAATTTGATTCATAGTACGTATGGTAAAAAAAAGGTTTGATATATATATAAGGTAAATGAAATTGAAGTAATATCTTGTAGTGCATATTCAATGTTCAATAAATGATTAATGAATCATCTTGTACATTCTTACTTTGTAAATGTAATAAAGAGATTTAATCGAATACTCAACCCTTGTATAATATCTAAGCATAACATGTCTTCATGTGTGATACTTTTACTGTAGAAGACATTGAAAACCATAGAATGAACTTACTTTGCACTCGATGGAACCTCCTAGTTTGGGTAAACAAGAGCCCAAGAATGGGTTTATCGTCTTTGTCAATATGTTTAGTGACATTGTCATAAACCTAACAGATAGGAGCGACACAGTCAAACTTTATTTGGAGTATGTAGAGCTAACTCCTACTTCGTATCCTAGTGGACTACCTTGTCTTCCAAAGATAGATTTAAAATTAAATTTCTTCATCGAATGAAATCCTTGTTGGATTCAAACAACATAAATGGAGATCGGGATATAGTTGTTCTATGTCTTGCATTCTTGTTAGTGAACTCTTTAGTCCCTCGCAGCTAAATGTCTTATCTTTGGCTTGTGACAATATAGTTCCTTGATCTCTCATGAAGGGTTTATAGGGTAAATATGTTTTAACCTTAATCTAATCTATAATAGGGATTAAAGCCCTGAGTGAAAATTGGAATTAAACTAAACCTTAGTTGATTTGGAGGTTAACATGTGGGTAGAAAATTATAAGTAACTCTTTGCAAAACAAAATTGATTTGAAAGATGTTGACCTAAGAGAACCCAAGAAACCGAAACCTTGTCCCATAAAACTTTGTTATGTCCTTTTATGACATTAAGAAATAAATAATATTTCACATGTGGAATCGTGAAATGCAGAAACATAGGACCTTACCTTGAACACAAATCACTTGTGGTTCATGTGTAGTTTATAATGCTTCTAACCATGTACTTCTTTAAGATGTCAGACAAGTACTTTCGTAACTCTTTTGTTTTAAAGCGATGGTAATAATGAGACCTTAATGCAATGAAAACGTAAAGCATAGAAGAGTAAAAATGAGATTTGAGGTTACGAATAATAACACTCTTAGAGTCCTTATAACCTAATTCAACATTTTCATGAGTTACAAAGAATATGAATTTCCTTGGTGTGATCAAACTTCGAAAAACAAAAGATATATATATATATCAAAATGGAATTCCACAAGTCATTGAATTAGAATAACTATGGTAGGGAAATAACTATACCATGATCGAAAAATGTTTTTGGAAAAAAAGCTATCTTGTATATAAATCTTCCTTAAATCCTAATATTGCTTTCTAGACATCAAGTCAGATTCACTTGAGTTGCAAGGGTAAAAAGTAGACATTGAATAAATGTTCGAGAAGAATATTCTTAACTTAAAAACAAGATAATTATGCACTTTATATGCACTTTGAATTATGCCAAACAAGTATGTAAGTTATGGAAATTTCCGTAAAGGATAAAAAGGCCAACTTAAAATGGTCGAACTGTAAATTAATTGTGGAATGAACTTAAGAATCTGTAGATGAAAAAAGAAGAAAGTTTTCCTTGTACACTAATGTTCTTGGAATGTTGATTGTAACTAAAATGCAATTAAAGAAATTATGTGTTGTGGGTTGCCAATCCTTGAGTCCTTTTCTTGTGGTTGGTCATTGCTAGTATTCATTCATTGAGAAAAGTGTGGCATCGACATGTCTATGGTGTTTTCATGTGTCTATGTGAGACGATGACTTATGTAGGTTTCGTATGCGTTGTCGAGTTTCTGTATTGGAGCCCTTGCAGTGTCGTGTAGTGAGCAATGTAAGTCAAAAAAAAATTATCCTGGTATTTTACTGTTGCTTTTGTGTGTGTAAAATGTGGGGCATTACATTAACTTTTTGGTTGATAGAAAATCTCCAATCACTAAAGTAATCAAAGCAAATAACATATCCTCTAAATATAACTTATGTTGAGGCAAGGATGTCACTGTCTTGTTTTAAGATTGGGGTCTGAATATCCTCTTAATACAACCACAATAGATGTGTTGTCAGAAAAAAACCATGACGTCCTAGCAGGAAGAATCATTCTTCCTTTGATTTGATGACACCCCCAACAGCAAGCATCTCCTTGAGTAGGTGGAATCCTCTTTGATCTTGATTGAAAGGTGCCCTACCTTCATATATGTCTAAGGATTTTAACAAATATTATTTCTGTGTTAGAATCAAACTCTAAATATCTCAAAATTGCAATAAAGTTAGGACACCATGCCTTAAGAATAAGATGCAATTCCTTGTTTATTATAGGGCTCCTAAAAGGCCTTGCTATAACCAATAATTGCCTAATTCTACCAATCTTACAGAACAAAAGGAAGCTTTTGAATTTCTTTCCAGACATAAATATCAAGCATAAAAATAGAATAAAATATAGCAAAAGGAGTAATCAAGTCAAGGTAGGGATAGGATAAGCAATCTTCCTCACCCTCCTAATTTGATTTGGGGAAAGCAGGTCCCAAATAAAAACATTAATGCAGATGGCTGGTTGTACAAATTGTTGCAAATGATAACGATGGCAGCATGAATGTGAATGTTTGTCAAAGATGCCTCGAATGTTTGTCATGGTAAAGGTTGTTTTCCTAGCAGTGGACAGGAACCTCCAGAGAATGACGTCAGTGGTCAGCATGGATGGGCTGATGAGAAGTAGAACACACATAATATGACACATAATGCTGTTGATTCTGATTTTCATCTTATTGGAGACAATACTGATCTTACTCACAGTGATGTGCCTCCAGGAAACTCGAACCATTCTGGTAACCAAAACCAATAATACACATTGGACATCAGGGACAATCTAATCTGTGTATTTGCTAATGCTTTGGAGAGAGTTATGAGTCCTGTCTCACCTGTTTCTCATCATTCTATGGGAATCTGGTTGAGACCAATGCCCATGTCAGTAGCTAATGCTATGTCAAATTGTGTTCATGGTTCTGAGATTATTGTTGGTCAATTTTCAGGGGATGATATTGATGAGTCTATGCCAATTATTTATTGAATCTAATGGTCATTTTGGTTCTTGAAAGGCTGTGATCCTGTATCAACCCATGGTTCAAACTTCAATTCCGAAAGTGCAGATCCACGATAACAAAGACAATAATTCTGAATTTTTGGTACTAATGAAAGCCCAGAAACTTCAGAGTTCTGCTGGTCTTGTTGTGAGTGATGATGATAAAACTAAAGACAGTCATAGTGAAGGTGTTCAAATTGATGTTATAAATAAAAAATGTCATGGTACAGTATGTGCTGCTTCCAGATCTAAAGAGAGTGTCCATAATCCCTACATCCTTGTGGTGTTTCCGGGTTTCTCTTTGTATTGGATATGGATAAGAAATTAGTTGTTAAAAGCTTTGATCTTGGACAGTCTCTGGGGCACAGTGACACTATATTTACTCTTGACTAATGATAAGAAATGCATCTAAATGAACTAATAATAAATCCGCAGCTTGATTAAAACAAGATAACAAGAACATAGCACCGATATGCACCATGAACGGATTGATAGACACTAAAGATGTTACCAAGATGCAGCATTACTGAAAACATCTCGTAAAAGAAGCTGTGGAGATAGATCAGAACCCAAATAATTAGAATAAGGAAGCTGGTTTTAAGATCAATCGTGATCAGAGGCTCATCATCAACATGACCAAAAACTGAGATATGAGTAGTGACAATGCTTAGTGCCCAGCCTGGTTTATTGAATTAATATATCAAAAAAAATATGAAAGCAGGACTGCTATCCCACCTCAAACAATTTATCCTGATTATTGATTACGCGAATTTAGTATGTTTGAATATCCTTGATTTTGCCTTGCATTTTCTTGCGCATGGATTTTTCAAATTCTTGTTCATTGTGTTATTGTCGATGTTTAAACTTTCGTGCTCTGCAAGTTGATTATTTCTTGATTCATTCTACAAAGTGATCTCTCACAGAGTTGCCCTGGCAATGGCTTGCATGTCAACCCAAAACATTGGCATGAAAAAGAGATTCGCGAAACATAAGCCCAGAAATGAAAATCTATTTCTGTCAACTCTGTTCAACGCCAATCGTGTGTGATACATGCTAGTAAATATAATCTTATGCAAATTCAGAAAAAATGCTGCAAGTAACAATTTTTCTGTAGGTATTAAACATAAACTTCATGATGTTGAACCGCAGATGGTTCAGAGCCCCCACCTTGGCATATTGTGATTTCCGGCTCCAACAAAGAACAATTCAGTAGTTGTAAATAAGTTGCTAGGAAGGGTTGTAATATTTTGGACCCTGACCATTTTGTTTCAGAAAAATTGATCCTAGAACTTCATTTGTTGTTTGTCCTGAGACTAAGGTGACAGTTTGAAATTTTAAATACTATGTGCCTACAAGGCTTGGATTTTGTTTACATTTATTAACAATATAAAAACAAAAAAAGAACATCAATCACCGTCGTAATTTACTGGTACTATAATTATAAGAGCATGACCCAGGTTCAAATATTGCTCGTAACTCGGTGGACATGTGACGATATTATGCAGTAAATTCAAAGATGACCTAGGTTTACAAATCATGAGAATGCAGTGCAAGAATACTCTGCACAGCATTAAAAGTGATCCATAACTTCACCTAATGTTGCCAAGAAAAACATACACCAAACCCTAACCCAAAAAATAAAAACAAATACCCTAAATCAGCATCAAAAGTGCGTATATCCTTTGAAATAACCCCGTTTATGACGCTAACATATTCACTACCACGGTAGCAGTATCACTTGACGGATGGCTCGCAAGCATTTTCGTATCTTGAAATTCCCATTTTAGGTCTCTTTTTTATAAGATTTCCGTAAAATATTTAGGCTTCGAGACTGCAACATTCTCAAATGCAAAATTTCTATCTAGGGTTTTCACCGGAAGGGTTTGGCGGAAGGATTGAAATGGAACATGAGACATTCGATTCAATAGAAGCATACATATTTCTTCTGAATGCAAACAAAAAATTCTTAAATTCTACTAAATAATTTAAAGAATTTTATGAGCAGACTCTTACCACTTCTTCTAAGGTCTATTCCGAAATCTTTTGACGGAAATTTTGAAGAAAATTTGATGCCAGGTTTGGCCCAAATAAATTGGAGTTATTCTATTGCACAGGTTCGGAGGGTGAAATCATTTTGTTTTTGTCCTTTTCATTTATGTTATTTTTTAAACTAGCAATCGCATGTGTACAATGTAATGTGAACCCCGAATGGTATATGTTATTAGATTTAGAAATACATTTATTACTTTTGTAGTTGATGTTGATAAGGGGTGTGATTGATAATAGTGATTTTCTATTAAAGTCAGAACAAATGTTGTGAAATACATTAAAAGGGATGTTAGATAACACTTAGTTGTGTAATATTTGAATACAAATTCAAGTGAGACATTTAAGTTTGCTAATACTCACTCTCAAAAATGTAGTGAATGTGAAGTGTTGTTGTGAAAGTAGATTGAAAGAATGACTAAGTGCTTTAACATATTATCTCTCCATGAAACTAAAAATGAGACAGAATATGCAACTATATATAAAAAAATCTGAAATGTTTATGGTACATTCCAATTTTCTTTATTACCTCAACGAGTTTGAGTGCATCATTGTTAGAGCTATTTTGTGCATATCTTACAATTTATAACATTCCATGAGACCACATTTCTTTGAGGCATTTTGCAAACAAAAAAGGGTATATGTTATGTGTTATAGGGATAGTTTTTACTTTTGTAGTTGTGTTTGTTTAAACTATGGGTGATTGATTTTGTATGTGTAGAAATATAGATGAGTCACTTCATTTAAAAGCGGAAACATGAGGTACAACCCTTTAAACTATTCAAAATGCAAAAAAGTGATATAATGTACAAAGCTTTGGATGGAAACAACTATAATATGCATTGTCCTTTCTCGGCATTTTAATTTTTTAGGTATTTGTGTGCAGATGAAGACATTAAAAATGTGTTGTTGTTGGTTAACATAAAGAAACAGGCAACAATAAATAGGAAAAATCGAACATGTATGTTGAAACGTGTAATTTTGTAATTGTTTGAAGTCTTTTTTCATCTAAACCAGTCTACGAGCATAGTCGCAGATTGATCCCTTATTTATCAAGAAATACTATTATGCGGGAACTGCACAAATGATCATTGGGAAAAAACTTCTTGCAAAGAGAGGAGATGAAGAAAGCCAAGGAGGAATAATATTCAACATTGGCAGTTCATATACATACTTCAAAAGACAAGCTTATAATTCTCTTGTCTCGGCAGTAACTGTTTGGAAACATCTTTAACCTCATTCCATTTTCATATATCTTCAATACATCTATCTGAATTCCACTTTGAGATATCAATTCCAAGGTTCTTATCTTGAATTTTTCACATACCATATTGATTAATAACTCTATTACATGCTCTTAAAATTTCCCACTGATGTGTGAAAATGGCATCAATTTAGTTGCACGGTTATGTCAGTCTCAAGAAAAAAATTTATAAAAATAGGACCCAACTCTACCATATGGCCAAGATATTAGTGTTTTGCGATTCTTCAAGCAAAAGGAAACAAAAGCTTTGAAGTGATGGTCAAATGTACACAAATTTAAGGTTGAAATTTCCTTACGATAGTCTAATGGACATCAAATTTAATATGAGGTTTTCATTAACATAATTTGGCAAAATAGCTTGTTTCATAAATAAGGGGAAACAATTTATAATATCAAACTGTAAAAAATCGTTGAACATCTTAAATGGGCACTCAACATTGATCATGTCTCTGATAATGTTACAGGTGCAGAACATAAAAACCATCTACATATTTATCACTCAAATATTGAATATTAGCATAACTGTAAGGGGAAGTCAACTTCAGATCTTCTGAGGCATCATTATCAAGCTCAATTCTAGGATAAGAAGAAACTTCAAATATGCAACAAATCTTCCTAGATTCATACTCAAAAAGAAACAATTTAGTACCTTGCTTTACATGGTCTAAAAGTCTCAACTTTGCTTTGGGCATACCAAACACCTTATATCAAAAATAGTTAATTCTCTATCTATTATTACACATAAAAATGAGCCCCACCAACTCATCTCCAATAACACCATCTTGAAAATCTTCACAAATAAAATCATTCAGCCCATCAAATCTTAGACTATGAGATTCATGTTGAGCAATACTATCATATTTGTCCTTCAAAACTTGATTGTCGATCCTTCTTTTATGTAGAAATGGACTTGTTTCCAATATTTCAATTGATAAGTGAGGTTGAGTAGGCTTCTTTGGCCAATCATTAAAATCACTCTTGTGACCTCTGGTACTTAAAAGAATTTCAGAATCAGAATTAAATTGTGAATAGATATGCAAGCTCTTACCAGATACACGTTCATCACAGTATTCAATAAAATCCCTAGCCTTTGAAGTGATATGAAAGCCATTAGAATGTGCATCGTCATCAAATTCCCCACTATGAGCACTCCATCTTAGATTCCTGGAAATCAAAAGTTTCTTACTTGAATCTCCAGATCCTGAGACTCTTACAATTATGTGGTGTGATGACAATAGAACAACACCAATTTTCTCTGAGGATATTGTTGGTAATTTCTTCTTGGATGCACAATGCATATAGGACATAATTTCCTCTACCTCTATCTTCTCGTCAACTGACACATACTTTCTCTTCAGGGTAGCTTCCACATGATCCTTTCTCTCTATCCCTGCCTTCAGAGTAGCCACTTTCATTTTACTTAAGTGTTGATCTGTAAGGGACTCAAATCTCCTACTACCAATTGAAGCTTTCCCATCTAAAATCTCATGCAAATCTGTAGTAGGGAGGTGGGGTTTCTTCACAGACTCGTCATATGCTGGAAAATCCCAAGTTCGTAACATTTTTAAATAGATGGAAAAACAAGAAATCTCTGAGATTATCCCTAAGTAGGAACAAAGTCATTGATGGAGTGAATTTTCATAACTATAAAATGAATATGAATAGTTGACAAGAGTAATGTGAAAAATTCTGAAGACCATGCAATACAACATGAATTAGCAAGGGATAAGGAATATGGGCTTATAAAACAACATGAATCATAAAATGGAAGAAAAAGATCTTCATACAGATGCAACCCTATAGTAGCACATAAGGATTTAGAGGCTTGCTTGAACTGTTCAGTTCCCAGAAAAACTATGTTGTGTTCTCCCACCTTGCTCATGTGTTTTCCTCCTCTCCCAATGCATTATCCTCCTCCTTCTAAGACATACAACAAAAATCCGGGACCCAATAAAAGATTGATGAAAATGCATTCATTTAGTGATGTTGACAGTTGGCTATATATGAATTCTCTTTCTATACAAATTGCTAAGTTGAAAAGTCACAAGACAAGTACAAAACATAGAGTAGAGAAGCACGACAATGCAAAACATGGAGGTTCAAGACAGATACCATTAATACCTCGATCATCTTCCAAGGATTACATAGAAGGAAGAAGTAGACAGTAAACTTAATTTTTGAGAGTATTATATGTAACATAAATTCATTTCCCTTTGTTTAGATTCAAAGTTGAGTGAACACTAATTATTAGTGAATTTTTCCCCTTTACTTCTACTTTAAACATTTTAATAGTTGATTCCAACAAAATAAATGATACTATTATACATTGGTTTGAATAAAGAAAAGTATATGGATTTGAGTGGATCCATCTCGTTGATAATTTTTCAAATGACACAATTCAATAATTGAACACAAAACACCATAATGTTGAAAGAGAGCAATAGAATATCTCTTATAGAGATACAAAACCTAGTGAATTGGTTTATTTCCATGGTATCAAAGGAAATTTCAGCCATAAATACTTTGTTAGGCAAGGAATAGCAATGCATTATCCAATAAGAGTAAGGGTGGTAGTGGTGGTGGTGGTGGGATTATTTACAAGAGGACCACAAATGGCAAAAATTTGACAAAAATAGTGAAACATATGCAAGATAAACTTTTGTTCATTTTAGTAGTTAAATATTTAGAAAGAAAGAACCATGAGTGCAAGAAAACACAAAAAATAGTAATTTATAAATAAGGATGCAATTCTCAAGAAGAATGATAACATGTGATGGAAAGGTAACAAGTTATAGTACAAAAAGTGAAATCAAACTACCAACATTGAAGAAGATATCAATAGATTTCCCCTTCCAATATGCTTCATTAGAAACAGAGGAACACAAATGGACTAAAAGCAAGAAGAGAAGGTATTTTGCAACTCTTCAAACAAATGCATTACATATTGTTGTGAGAAAATCCATGGGAGTAAGACATAAAGGTCAATCATGATGGGGAGGCTAACACTCATTGGTGCATATTGATGTAATAAAACATATCTTATAGACTTTTAAGGAATAAGGTAAGAAATTGATCTCAAAATTTTAACTTGCGTGTCTGGGTCAAAACAAATTTGAGCAAGAAATGCAAGAAGAGAAAGCTCGTTATACATTAATTTAAAAGGATTGTACCAAAAAGAAAAATCTTATGACCATCGTGCTCTATAGTTGAGAGGTAAGCCAGACAAGGCCTTTAATAGAAGCCTAACATTTCAAATGACATGAAGGCTACAAAAGCATGATGGTGAGTTGTGGCGGTATGAGGCCAGACATGGGATCAGTACCACCATATGATCGGAGGCTGAAGTCATTTAACTGGGATTCAAGATGGATCAGAATGTTCCCTGTAAGACTTGATTGTCAAGATGGTTTCAAAAGTTTTAATTCCATTGCTTCATGGCATCACCAAAACATGTTGCAATCATTGGAGAATCAACGATGTCCTAGAAGATATCAAGATCTTGTTTGGATATTTCCAAACAATAAGCGCCTTCCACATAAGATGCGGATTCAATAAGGAGAAAATGTAATAAGATCTGATAAAACTAATATAACTGCCAGTTCGAGTCATAAATTTCAAGTAATTTGTTCAATTGATGGCATTCATGGTTTATCAAATGACAGGTCTATCAGGACCTTAAATGTCAAGAATGGAGGAGGCCTTTATCCTTAGATAAAGGTTTGGTAATTAATATTTATAGGGTAATGGTGAGGTGGTGTGGCTGTTTTAGAAGTTATAGACTTCTACAAAAAACAAATTTGTTAGCAAATATGTTGAATGTTTTGTTTAGTGTACACAAGAAGTCAGGGCAATTGAAACAAAAAAATAATTGACATGAACTATCCAGACCTTAAACATCAAGAATTCAAGAGTTCTTGATCCCTGGAGAAAGGCTTGGTAATGAATAAATGTAGTGTATTGGTGAGTTGATGTGGCTATTGAAGGAATTATCGACTTGTAAAAATATAATGTTAGTTGAAACAAAAAAAACACATGAGATGAAGTATAAAAATGAAGAGCAACTATATGTGGGCATTGGATTTCTGAGTATTCTTTTGAGATATACTCATAAAAATATAGATATCAAATCCTTTCAGGTCTAGATTTTTTAGACATACTGAATCAAACTGATGCAAGTTTCCAAATTTGGTAACTGTGGATCACAATAATTGGGCCTCTTTATGATTGTCATGTAATCCTTGACCATATTTCTTTTCGTATTTGAAGAGAGGCAAGCTTGATGTTAATATTTGTTGTTCTCTGTCACGAATATTCAAGCAATGCCTAAAACTATTATTTTAGATATAGAGTAGTCAGAAGTTAGATTTTGTCAAAGTCATGTGTTGTAGACATATTAAAAAAAAGAGGCTACAAATTAGAGCTTTTCTATTAGCTTAGATATCAAGTGGAGTGCATTAGATGGAGAATTGATTGCTAAAAACAAGGGACACGTATCAAGACCTGCATACATGAATGGATAACAAGTGTAGAGTAGTAAGATATGTTTATCATGATGCGGGTGCTTTATCTCAAGATGGACGGGTCTGAGCATATGCGTGAATATTGGTTAGACGGGAACAAGATATTATAGTGTTGAATGCTAAGGCCGAGTGAGAAATTACTTTGATGAAGCTACAGACTTTGGCACTGAATCTTCATGTGGCTACACAAGGAGCGTTTTTAGTTCAACATTGTAATTTGGCACTAAAAACACTCATGTAACAATATAAAGATTCAATGTTGATACTTTGATGAAGCTTTTGAGATTTCAGGCTCATATAAGAATCAGTTGAAGATTATCCTAAGAGATTTATTTTGATCTAGAGAGCGAGACTGGGTGTCTTAATTTAAGCTTACATTAATGGATTTCCAAGCATAGGAACCCAAGTCATGGATGAGGTAGGCACATGATCGTCGCTGAAGAAATTGTATCCTCCTTTTTTCCCCCCCTCCAGTAATGCAAAGGCCTATGACATTTTTTATAAGACCTTGCTTTTCCCATTGAGTGCAAGACTTATTGTACTACTACTGAGACCCAAAACACCATCTATGGCTTGAGGTAACTTTGCCAAAGATCCATCCTAGTCATATCCACACCTGTAGGTTGTAACATTGTCTCTAACAAGGAGTCCCATAGAAGACCCACCATCATTGTACTTAATATCATAATGGCATATCTAATGGCAAAAGAAAGCGCTTTGAAATCCCTGACATCCTTGTCAAAGATGTTGACAACAGCAAAACAAGGATGGCCGTAAAAAATAAAACAAGAGCAAAAGTATGAGGGCCTTTTATCATTTGTATTTTATGTCACTGCCAGTCACGAGGCTGTCCTGTAACACGATCCATGTGAAATTTATATTTGCAAAGGTAAGGAGCGAATAATTTCATTTAATAGAAAAGGCATGTTTCATTTTGAACAACTGAGATAAAAGAATGAAGTTGAAAATTGGGAGGAAAGCATTCCTATCCATATGAATGGTGCCCAGTCTATTAGTTTAGATGTATTTTTTCACGGAGCTAAATTTGTATATGGAATTCCTGAACATGCTCCCTATTTGGTACTGAATCCAATAGAGGTCTCGATGTCGACTTCGAGCCCTAAGGATGGGATGATGCATCGGATTGACCTTCCATGCAATTGTAGAGGATGTCTAACACCAACAACACTCTCTCAGAATTGGTCCTCTCTCTCAACCAACATCTCCACCACAAGAGGAAAAGCCCCTGTCTCTACCACTTTAACTTGATATCTTTTGTTGAGGGCTATGTTGTAAATTATATAACCATCTTTTTCATTATATATTCTATGTTCTATTCAATTGTCAACCACCGTACACCTAAAGCTATACTCAACCTGCAAGGCATTACTCAACCCCCAAAGGCTTAATTAGTTGATAGGCCTTCCTAAAGTTAACTTTCTTTGTAACTATTATTTAATCATCGTCATCATTTCCTTAATATTTTTATTTATTTATTTTGCACATATGAAATTTTACTTTCTAGGGCACATCTGGATCTCTTCATATTCTTAAGTGTTTGTCTCCTCTTCCTTTCCCACAACAACAATAACAAATAAGAATTATAAAAGATAAGAGGTTTCATGAACTCGGGTTCTTATTCGACAACATAAACAATTGAGTCCTCAAATAATGAATTTCCTTCCCTAGCTCAAACATCTAATTATAACGACCTATGATCAGAAGGATAATAAGGGGAAGAAACAACAAGAAAACTCCCTACCATCTCCAAATGGACAAAGAGGGGAGTATATGAAAAAACGCCTTGTAATGTGGGCTCGTTCTGTGGCTTCCACCATCAAATGCTAACATTTGATCATCATCTTCTCTTGTTTTCATAGAAATTTTATATGAATCTTGAATATAATGGTAAATTCAATATAATCCTTCCGATCTGAATTCTGTCCTATTTTACATTATCTATTGTTAATGCATTAAAAATGTAATGCCTGATAATTATTAACTAATGTGGTCACTAATGCCTACCCCAGAAGTTCTCAAGTGGGTGTACGTGTGCCCTGACCCGGCATGCCTACACAGCGATCCCTGCCATGCTCTTGGAGACCTAGTTGGCATCAAGAAATACTTCCACATAAAACAATATTGAGAAGCAATGGAAGTGCAAAAAATGCTCCAAGGGATTCAAAGTTCATTCCAATTACAAAGCCCATCTAAAGACATGTAGAACCAGAGGACATTCATGTGATTGTGGCAGAGTCTTTTTAAGGTGCACATTCAATATTATCTTAATATACTTAGCCATGGTAGGTAGCTATCGAAGAAAAAGAACTAATTCTATAAAAAGCTTTATAGAACTTTTTATTTCTCAAATAGAATGAATTGATTGTTGCATGGTTCCTCTTGATATTTCCCTTTTTTGTAAAGTGAAAGCATCATAAAACACCAAGACAATTGCATTGCATCTAAAGAAAGGTAAAATTTTGGATACAGCGATCTGCCAAGCCTGCCTTCATTAACAGGGAGAACCAGCATCCCCAACGATACTCTCAGCACTAACAGGTTTGGGCTTTCATCTGCCAGTAGGCCATTCAATTCTTGCAAGTTTCAAGAGAAAAATTGGTTAAATATAGAGCATAGAGAGCACCAATTGGAAGCCCTGCAACTGACACAAGGTTGAGTCCTGCAGTGCACACAGAACCCACATATAGTAATATTTGTTCCCCTTACTCAAAAGAAGATATGTCAGAAAGTGCTTTATATTTGGAGATCTCTATTGGGCTCTGCCATGACTATGAAATAAAGGCACACGTCAAAACAGACCGTAGACCAACAATGCTAATGTGCCCTACAGATTCTACTTCATCAAATCTTGCGAATCATTTCAAAACAACGAGGTATATGAACGACACAGGAACCTCATGCCTCGTTACTGAAAACGGTTTCATGGATCATTCTCGCGACACAAGTAAGAAAATTAGAGAGTAGTGCTCTAGCATTTTTGAAACAGTATTGTCCCCCGGTCACATGTTTGCAAGGCTGAACTCCTTGGAGGAACATGGTGGCTTCCTCAATCCGCAGACCAACAATTTAAAACTCAAAACTAATGCAGCCGAAAAGGATACAATAAATTTTGTTCTTTAAATACGTTGAAAAAACGTCCAGGAGGCCATCAAATTTAACATCATTGTAGAAATGTCCAGAGGTCTTTTACCATAGGGGGAACGCCTTCAGCGTAATGAGGGGTCATTTTTTAATTATTTCAAAAAAAAATTAAAGTGAAGATAGATTCAATTATTAAAAAATTAAAAACCCAAAGTATGAAATTTTAGAGGTTCCTTCATGAAAGCAAGTAGTGTGAATTGAATCATTAATAGCTATAGTTTGTCATATATGAGGATGGTGTTGGGGTTAGCACGCCAGTTGTAGAGACAATATATTAGATCTAACCATACATGCAAATAAAAGCAGATATTTTACTAGAAGAAATATAAAAAACAAAAGACATAAATCAACACCAGATTTAACGTGGTTCACCCAGTGTGGGCTACGTCCACCAAGAAACAAGCCAATCTATTATCCAAAGCTTTAACAAGATATACAATTGAAGATTTACAATCTTCCACACCTCTCAAATGTTCAGTACTTTCTTTCACTCAAGCTTTTACTTCTTCTTCAAGAATTCTCTCTCTCAACAACTTTTGCAAGTTCTTCTTAATTCTTACTTCTAAACCCTAAATTTTATGCTTATATAGGCGTTTATAAACTTAAGGCACTTAGCCATGCAATTACAATCAATAGATATGTTTTAATGTTAAAAATATATCTAATTCCTGAGAGTTAATTAAAACACTCACGTACAGGTAACCGATGTTGGTCCTAGGTGACCGATGTCAGTCCCTCCTAACCGATGATGGTTACTGTGTTTTCCAGCAAGTTTTACATTTTATGTTAATCTAACATAATTGAGCTCCACAACTCAATAATCTCCCACTCAGAGATTAATTACTGTACCATACCTGAACAATCCTCATTCTTGGATCCTTCCTTAGCTTTGTTTCTTCCTCTTCAAGTCTCAAACTCAAAGACCAACAAGAGTGGAGTGTAGCTCCAACTTCTCCTTTGCTAATGAATTTGTTAGCATATCCGCAAGGTTCTCACTCGTATGAATCTTTTCCAAATTCAATTGTCCATCCTCCAATACCTGTCGTATGAAGTGATACCTCAACTGAATATGTTTCATTCTCGAATGAAACGCTAAGTTCTTTGCCAAATGAATTACACTCTGATTGTCACTAAATAATTTGTAATCATCTTGCTCCTTTACAATCTCTGTCATGAACCTACTCATCCATATCATATCCTTGCTAGCCTCTGAAGCTACAACATACTCTACCTCTGTAGTAGATAAAGCCACAACCTTCTGCATTCTTGAAATCCAACTAACTCTTGTCCCACCTACTATGAAAATATATCTAGTAGTGCTCCTCCTACCATCCAGATCTCCAGCCATAACCAAATCAATATAGCCGCATAATGAAATATCTGAACCTCCATAGCATAATTTCATGCTAGATAATACTTGAGTATCCATTAGACTGCTTTCCAATGCTCTTTACTTGGATTGGCCATATATCTACTCATAACTCCCACTACTTGTACAATGTCTGGTCTAGTACAAACCATAACATACATGAGACTCTCAATTGTTGAAGCATATGGCACTAGTGTCATCTATTTGACCTCCTCTTTTGATGAAGGACATAGATCTTTGCTTAATTTGAAGTGTCTGACCATAGGTGTACTAACAGGTTTTACATTCTGCATCTTGAACCTTTCTAACACTCTATAGATATAATCCTCCAGAGATAAATACAATTTCTTGTTTTTCCTGTCTCTGTGAATTTTCATGCCAAGGATTATTTTTGCAGCTCCTAAATCCTTCATAGAAAATGTGTGAGCTAGCTTTCCCTTAAGCTCACCAATGTTTGACATATTAGATCCTACAACAAGCATATCATCCACATATAGTAACAAAATAATATAGCTCCCATTTTCAAGCTTCTTGAAATAAACACAATGGTCAGATTCACATCTCAAGTAACCATGCTCATGCATAAAACTATCAAACCTCATGTACCATTACCTTAGAGCTTTCTTGAGCCCATACAAGCTCTTTTTCAACCTGCACACTAATTTCTCCTTACCATTGACTTCATACCCAAGCGGTTGCTACATATAAATATCTTCATCCAAATCACCATGAAGGAAAGTTGTCTTCACATCTAGTTGCACTAAATGCAAATCCCCTAATGCAACTAAACTCAATACAGTACGAATAGAAGTCATCTTAACAACAGGAGAAAATATTTCACCAAATTCAATACCTACTTTCTGTGTAAATCCCTTTACTACAAGCCTTGCCTTGTATTGTCCACCCTCTTCTTTCTTGATCCTATAAACCCACTTGTTTTGTAATGTCCTCTTACCTTCTGACAACTTAACCAAATCCCAAGTTTGGTTCTGTTCTAAGGAGTTCATCTCCTCATCTATTCCATGCTCCCACTAGACGTGGGTCTTATTTTGCAGTGCTTCTTCAAAACTTTCTGGTTCACCATTATTAGTCAATAATAGATAAAATAAAGAAGGCGTAAATCTTTCTAGAGGTTTACTTACCCTTTGTGACCTTCTCATAGGAGTTTGGGGTACCGAAGGCTCATTCTGGACCTCTTAGACATTTGTATCCAAATTTGTCAGTGACCAATGCTGGTCACCTATAACCGACGTCGGTTTTGCTGACCGATGCCGATTTGGATCTTTTGTAACCGATACTGGTTCTGTTGACAGATGTCAGTTAGGGGTCAACTGACACCGGTTACTGTGTAGCCCTGTCGGTATTACTTTTAAATCTGAGAGTTCATTTTCATTCACAAACTTCTCAACCGGTTCATCATTGGGTACCAAAAATTGATCCCTGTATATTCTCTTTTCATTACATTCAACATCATGACTTCTAATAATTTTAGAATTCTCTAAATCTTGAAAATGGAATCCAAAATCACCAGATCCATAACCAATGAAAGTGCATCTCTTGGATTTTGCATCCAACTTTTTCTTATTTTCCTTATCAACATGCACAAAAGCTTCTGAACCAAAAAATTTAAGAAAAGAAAGATCTACCTCTTTTCCGGTCCAAACTTCTTTTGGTATTCCTCCATCTAGTGAACTTGAAGGCCCACGGTTAATCAAATAAATTGTTGTATCAATTGCTTCTACCCAAAACTGCAAGGGCAATCCAGAATGTATCCTCATACTTCTAGCACATTCCATGATTGTCATATTCATTCTCTCTACAACACCATTCTCATGTGGTGTTCTTGGAATTGTTCTTTCTCTACATATCACATTCACTGAACAATAATCATTAAATTCTTGTTACGGTATTCACCACCATTGTCAGATCTAAGGCACTTTAATTTAGAATTTGATTCATTCTCAACAAGGGCTTTCCATATTTTAAAAGTCTCAAAAACATCATATTTACGTTTAATACAATAAACCCATACCTTTCTTGTAGCATCATCAATGAAATTAACATAATACTAGGATCCTCCATGAGAAGCTACCTGAACTGATCCCCACACATCTGAGTGTACAAGCTCCAATTTTTGCTCCTTTTTAGTTGTCCCAACTTTGAGAAATCTCACTCTTTTTTGCTTTCCAAAGATACAATGCTCACAGAAATCAAGATCTAAATCTTTCAAATATGATAACTTACCCTTAGCCTTTAAGATATGCATTCCTTTTTGACTCATATGGCCCAGCCAGTTATGCCACATGCATGCATCTGAATCTAAATTAGATAATGCAAAAAAAGAATCAGTAACATAGGTAGCTAAATATAATGTTCCTACCTTCTTACCTCTTGCCACAACAAAAGCACCCTTGGTGACTTTCCAAGAGTCTTCTATAAAAGTCACCATGCAACCAGATTCACTTAGTTGCCCTGCAGAAATAAGATTCCTCCTGAGGCTTGACACATACCTCACATCTTTCAATACCCGTGTATTTCCATTCTGCAATTTTAAACGAACTTCTCCTTTACCAGTAATACTGCAAGGTTCGTCATCACCCAAATAAACATGCCCAAATTTTCCCTAGACATAATTTCTAAAATAACCCTTATTAGGGGTTGTATGGAAAGAAGCTCCTGAATCTAAAACCCATGATTCAATTCTATTATCTAAAGAAATAATAAGAGCATCTTGCATTACCTCTGATGTAGAAAGATTTGCTTCTTTACCTTTTATCTGGTTTTTTGTTCTCTTTGTCCTTTGACCAATAATTTTTCTTTGCATGTCCTTTCTTTCCACATTTCCAACAAGTAATTCTCTTACTTCTGGATTTAGATCTGCTATCCCTTGACTTTGTTTTTTCATTACTCTTACTCTTAGATCTTTCCTTTTGCATGCTCCTACTTTCTACATTCAAAGCATTACCAAATGATGATTCCTCTATACTCTTCCTGCAAATTTTTTCATTTAAGATTTTACTAACCACATCATCAAACTTCAAAATATTATTAGTAGATGTTATATTAGTAACAACCATTACCAAGTTATCCCAACTATCAGGTAAATAACATAAGAACAAGAGTGTTTTTACTTCATCACAAATGGTATATCAACCGATTTTAACTGATTTACAATAGATTTGAAATCATTCAACTGACTAGATGCAAATCCACCTTCATGCATCTTAGAACTAGATATTTTCTTCATCAAATAAACTTTATTTGAAGCGCTAGATTTTCATATAAATTAACACGAGCTTTCATTGACCCTATCGTAGAAGTCACTTTTGTAATATTGGAAGCCACAGATGTTGCCAAGCTCAATCTTATAGATCCCAAAGCCTTTCTGTCAAGAATATTTCATTCTTCATCAGTCATCTTCGTAGGTCTAGACTTCTCATCCAATGGTAAATAAATCTCTTTGATACAGATAATCCTTAATCTGCATCTTCCATAATTGATAATTTCAATCATCAAATTTCTCTACCTTGTATTTGTTTTCTTCTGCCATTGTTATAGCTCCCACTCAATCAGAAAACCCTCTATGAGTAAATTTGTCAACACAAAAAACCCTCAAACAAAGCTCTGATACCAGTTGTTGGGGTTAGCACACCGGTTATACAAACAATATGACAGATCCAAGCATACATGCAAATAAAAGCAGATATTCTACTAGAAGAAATATACAAAACAAGAGACATAAATCAACACCAGACTTAACATGGTTCACCCAGTGTGGGATACGCCCATTAAGAAACAAGCCAATGTATTATCCAAAGCTTTAACAAGATATACAATGAAGATTTACAATCTTCCACACCTCTCAGATGTACAATACTTTCTTTCTCTCAAGCTTTTGCTTCATCACCAAGAATTCTCTCTCTCACCAAATTTTGCAAGTTCTTCTTAATTCTTGTTAATACTTACTTATAAACCCTAGCTTTTACACTTATATAGTCGTTTATAGACTTAGGGCACTTAGTCATGCAATTACAATCAATAGATATGCTTTAATGCTAAAAATAGGTCTAATTCCTGAGAGTTAATTAAAACACTCGCGCATAGGTAACTGATGTTGGTTCTCCCTAACTGATGTTGGTTCCTTCTTACTTGACCATGCCGGTCCTGGGTGACCGATGCCAATTCCCCCTAACCGATGACGTTTACTTTTTTTCCAGCAAGTTTCACATTACAAGCTAATCTGAAGTAATTGAGCTCCACAACTCAACAAATGGTCGTTGGCACTTGTCTTGTATTAAATTTTCGCTTCTCAAAGTTCTTGGTTATTGGGTATGTTGATTCCTATGGACTACCAAAAAAAAAGTTTGAAATTATGTGTCCAACTTAAGCCCTCATCTCTATTCAAATTATAATTATGTTTGGTACTCATCAACTTCACTCAACCGCCCTTAGACGCAATTCTTTGTCATGACCATGTTGATATCTTTGATACACATAAGTGCATAGTTCTCCTTGAGTGTTTTGCTAGTGACAATTTCTCCTTCTTCTTGATGTAGATGTTGGAGGTACATTCTTTATTCCAAGTATGGATTTGAACATCATTGGCATTCACCTTAGGAAGAACAAGAAATCGACATTAGCAGAGCACTAGAGGAAAACTAAGCACTCAATTTGCATCGAGGATTCCAAGGTGGCTAAAGTGGATAATCATTTATGCAAACGATAATTGAGAGACGATGTTGAGATTGCTAAGCATAGTCATGATTTGAATAGGGATGCAAGATTGGTGTATTATTAATAAATGAATTACAATTAAATTGTGAGACATATACCCATAACATTTAACTAGGATAAAAAAATGTGGAATACAAAAATATAGTTTAATAAAACTATTTTAAACAAGAGAACATGTAACATTCCCATTTTAAGACTTTAGAAACAAGGGGAAAAAAATTAATACATAATGTTCTCTGTTCTAAATAAAACATCATTTAGAACACACATTCTGTGCCAATCAATCTCATAACAGATAACCATATGTAGCTGTAATGACTCGGTATACTACCGATCTCTCATTCCATGACTCGGTTACCAACCGATCTCTCATGTTAACTTAAAGTATATAATACTTTATGTATACTACGTATACTTGGTTCTCCTACCCTATTTCAGGTACTGAGTGATCTGTTTAAAGAACCTATCTAAATATTTTTTACCAATATTCATCTGACATCACGTTGCTTTAAACTAGGTGACATAGGACAATGCAACCAATAGCTTGCGATACTTTGGCCAAAGATTTTCAACATAATGTTCATGTTACTATTCCTAGACGACATACTCGTCATTCCAGAATACGTCCTTCACCTCACTCCTCTGTTATCTAGAATGGTCTTTATTGACTATCGTCAGTCCACTTGCCCAAGGTTTGACCCTAGCCCCGGTTAGCATCATAGTTTGTTATAGGAAGATGCTCACGATGACTTAAGGTATATGGGCATACTCGGCTGACCTAAGTCATCTGAATGTGCTAAGGTACCTACTACCTATCCAAAACATGCTACTAACTTGACCTAGAGGGAAACAAAGTTCAAGTCCATATGTGCGTAGATCTAGATGAACAAATACGGAAGGGTGTTGCCACATGTCAACTACAACACTGTATCCTCGAGAAGTCCCTTGACTTCTCGAGGGTATAGTCCTGCAGTTGGCGTGTGCCAACATCAGTGAGAACCGATTCATCAAGATGTACATACCCCCTAAGTGGTCATTAATTCATAATTAATTGGATTAAGATTCAGATTACAACAACCATGCCTAACCCTAATTCTAATCATTCATTAAGTTCTTTATCCATAATTAGCCTGATTAGATATGGAAAACTTCATTAATTCATGTTTGCATTAATGTTCATTAACGTGGCATAACCAACAGTTATCCCAAAGCAGGACATCAAACATCAAACATTTAATTCTTAATGCAACCTAGTTATCCAAATCAAGTGTGTCATCCACCTAGATTCAACTAGTGTTTACTTTATAAAAGTAGTATAAAGATTAAAGATCATAGCTACTATTCCTTTTATCTTTCATTCTTTGAAAGAGGAAGATTCTTCCTCTACAGGTTAGAGGTTAGGTTTAACATAACCTTTTTATCATTTGTTACTCATATAGTTTAATTTTATGTCCCAAGCATATTTCATTATTAAGCTATAGTTGTATATTTAGAGAACGACATCTTTTGCAAATTAACAAGTTCATTATAATAAGGGAGATTATATTATCTACTTAATCCAACTTATAATCTTATAACAACAATAGTATACAATAGATATAAAGAATACCGCCAAGATATCACTAGTATTTCCGTCATTCAAGTACAAAATAATTCACATCACAAATTAGAGTTCAACACAAAACCTTTCAATTCATGATGATAAATATACATTTACAAGACTATGCAATTCAGAAATTATGCATGTCAATCAGAATTAAGATCTTAAAAGAACAACACTTTTCTTTTCCAATACAACTCAAGAATGAATCAAAATTCTTTACAGAAGATCCAAAATTTAAATATGCCAATGCATCATAAAATTTCTTGCCTTCTTTTATCACTTACGATGTCCATCTGTAAAAATTGCTAGCACGGGTCAGTTCAATGAACTAAGCATGATAAGCACTAAGCATTAAAGTGAAGTGCATTCCACTAATTGTTCCATTAAAACAACTTCTGCTTTAATGAAACAATTAGTATATCATACAAATAATCATAAGTAATAACATCTAGAAAGGAAGTACAATAAAAGAGTCTGAATTTACTTTTAAGAAAAAAACTTAATATAATCCGCTACATCTAAATTATATCACAATGTTTAATTGATCCTATCAATTACTTTAAAACAATCAACAGGTCTTGTCATCCAATTGTTTCATAGTTCTATAAGAATAGAAATACACATTTATCTTTACTAAGCAACAAAATAAGTTAATTACAACATAGATCATATTAGGATGCTTCATCTTTCCATATAGCAAAAGAAGAAGAATCAATACATACTATTCCCCATATACTAATCATCTGAAAGACAAGTACAGGTTTAGATCATACGAATCTGCGTCACTTCAAAGATAACAATATAAGGATTCAACATTAAGGAAAAGCATCTAACAAGAATCCCAAATCAATCCAAGTAGGGTAGAGAGTCAAAACAGCCCCCCCCCCCCCCCCCCCCCCCCCCACAAGTCTAAACTAACTCCCATATGTTAGAAGATATAATTCAAAGATCTGAAACCAAACGTTCCACAATAAATTTTTCCATCTCAGAAGAAGATCGAAAATAGAAAAGTTCAATCAAATGAACTTATCCAAACAATAGTAAGAAGGGATATCCATTGGAAAAGTTCCAATCCCTAATTCATTTCATTTATACTATGAAATGAATTCCCATTTCTATTTCTAACTTAGAAATTCTTTAACTAGTTCCCAAAAGAGAACACAAAACCTGAATGCACAGTTAAAGAAAGCACACTTCTAATTTTCCATTACAAATCTAACAAACTAGTTTACCTATTTCCATTCACCAAGCACAAGTTCAAATTCAAATCTCATAATGAAGTACACAGTACAGTCCCTAAACAGTGTATTGTCCCCAAGAGAACATATGCCATTCTCTTTTTAAACCCGGAGATTCGTTCAATGAGTCCAACAAGGAATAGAAATCCACAAACAATGTAAGATATACAAGGTTCAATACAACTCACGAACTCAAAAGACTAAAATCCCATTACAAGGCTTCAACAGCTTAATGCAACAGAGTAAATAGTTTGCGATCCCAAATAAGAACAATAATACAAAGCATTCTGAACAGAGATATGTATCCTTCCATACAAAATTTAGTATACTAGGTTTTAAATTCAACCTTCTAATAAAACCCAAGAAATCAATTAAGAAGATCAAAAGAGAGTAAGAAAACCCAACAATGTTTAGTCAAGAGATGTTCCAATCTTACTTCCAACTTGACTGAAACAGAATCACCACAAGACTCTTGAGTTCCATTTAAAAAGCTTGTGATACGAAGGTATTCATTTCAACATTGTTCACAAGAAGGAAAATACATACTATATTTCCATAAACCTCTTAAACTGTTAACGTCCATTCCAACGAACTCTATATCAAACCAAACCCACAACAAGGTACAGTTACAGTCTAATAATCCTTCAACAAAATAGTCATGCTTTCAACAAGACATGGGATTTCTCATAGTAGAGAAGGGAAGAATATCCCCCAAACTCATATGCCCTTACTAGTTTTAGAACGTGGTACAATCTAAAAGATAGAAGTATTACAACCATTCCCACTCAAGAAGCTACACAAAGGAGATCTCAAAAACAAATTACCCGGTCTACTTCAAACCAAAACAAATCTCTCAAGAACCTTTCTAGTAGACATTCCATAAATGAGTTTAAAGCTTTTCAAATCCTTAATACGAGTAAATCTCCAGCTCAGAATACCAGTACAGAATCAAACACATTGATTCCAACACAAGTTCAGAACACGCAAGTATGGAATACTAGTACAGTGTTGAACACGAAGCTTCGAACAAAGGTTCATAACAATACAAGCGCCAGTACCAACTCAAACAAAACACAAGACTGCAATACAAGCTCAGAACAACCATGAAGCTCCATTATAAGCTCAACGAAACACAAGACTACAATAAAGGTTCAAAACCGTACAAACAACAAATGCTAGATTAGAACAACCAAGAAGCTCCACTACAAGCTCAGAACAAGCACAAATGCTCCAATACAAGTAAAAATGAAACACTGGCTCTAAATAATAGTTCAGAATGAAACATAAGGCAATGAATGCCCATTCAGTCAATGCCAGACTTGAATACCAGTTTCAGAATGAAATACAAAGCTTCAAATACAAGTTTCGCATGCATGTCACCATTAAACTAGCATAGAGAAATTTTTCCAAGAACTATCATTACTTTACAATGGATTTACATCCCAAAAACCCCAGAGATTCATAAAAACATGCAAGTAAATAACCAGACAAATCAAACAAAAAATTATCTCACGAGAGCAAAGTTGTTCTAATGAATCACTTAGAAGAAAGGAAGAAATCTTAATGAGTAGGGCCTATCATGCCTGATAGTGCTTCTACAAATTCGAAAGAGACTGCCAGCCAAGCTTCCCACTCTTTTTCTTCTCCATGAAAGATCAGCAACCAAAAAAAAATTCTTCTAATGCTTCATATACATTCCCTTGATTGAAAATAGCCCAGAAAAACCAAAAATAACCAAGAAGAAGAAGTCAAACTGTTGGTTCAAAGAACTAGATAGCTCCATGTAGAGCAAAATTCACGAGGCATGCAAAACCAAACAACCTCCCACAAATCTACCTCCCTTGTTTCCAAGACAGTTTGCACACAAAAATCGAGATCCATTAATGCCATAACTCCTAATTCTCCTACTTATCTCTCCTTGCCACTGCCTCCCAAAACTGGTGAATGCCATTTTTAATTTCACATGCAATTCCATATTTAGTGAAGCCTCCACGTAAGCCTCCACCAGAGTTAAATAGCCTTTTCCAAAATTGGCAATACCTCCATGCATTAAACCCAAATCAAATCACTTGAATGCCATTGGAACTGTCACCTTAGTACCATGCGACCCTTAGGTTCCTTTTTAATAGTTTAGGCTAGATTTCCCAAGACTTAGGTTAGTCTAACAATAAATCACCTTAGGTCTTAAAACATTACCATAAGTAGTTTCCACCTTAGGTTAGATTAAATTCACAACCATTAGTATTAGGCATTAGGTTAACATAGTCTAACATTACTATAGTAATCTCCCCCTCCCTTATTCATTTAGCACAAGAGATTAGGTTAGGTCACCCCCCAACAAAATAGAATAAGAAGCTTAGGTTAGATTATAACCCAATTAAACAGATGTAGCTAAAAAGGAGGTGCTCTTACCTCATTTAGGATACCATTAGGATAGTCCTTATAATTTAGGATTATTAGCCCCTTCATAGTCATGAAGCAGACTATATATCGTTTACGCCTTTAATGTCCTGCAGAGATCAATCCCAAAGACCCCATCACAAACATACAACCGAATGAAGGTACTTTCACTCAAGACCAAAGATTTTGTAACATACGAAGTTCAGTCCGCTATGTCTCTCTAACTAATGAATGTCAATTTACCATTCAGTCTATTAAGAAGATTTAAAACATTCCTTAGATCACTGAAATTGATCCAAGGATGAGTCAGTAAAAGAGATAAGTTACAATTCTCAAAATCAGATTTTAGCTTATCAATAAGAAGTGAAAATGGATTCTTACAAGCCATATCATTACATTCTAAAGAATCCAAGAGCAGAAATAATTTATCCATAACAAGCATGATTTTCAACAATCAAGGGAACACACCTCATTCAAGAAAATCACATGCCAACGCTTGTAGTGCAAAGAGAAATATAACAGTTTGTCCAAGATGTTACAGAAAATAGATGATTGTAGACACTTAATTTTAGTATGAGACGTGTGGTGATAATAATTTTGACACATTTTAGGACACTTGGATCACTAATGCACATTAGGCTCTTTTTGTCATACTTTTTCCCCCTTTCAGTTAATCTCGCACCACTTCCATCATTGTTAATTTCCCTGATACACTGTCAAAATAATTCCCACTTTCTCTAGGACTTTCAACACACCTCTAAAATTCATTTATTCATGTTTATGAGCTTTATATTTCATTATTCATCACTTGTGACAAAATGGACATGAACGGTGGTACCTGATGTTGTCCCATGACATTGTCGAGAGCCATTACTAATCCCTTTGTCAATCGAGTAGCTTTTCCATTTATACACTTTTCTATGATCAACCTCTGTTTTAATTAAGGTTATCTTACACAAGAAATCAACCTAGATATGCTTATATAATAAACGCAATAGAAGATATTCCATGTATGATAAAAAGAAACCATCATGGAGATCATTTTATCTACAATTAAGAGTTATCCATAAATTGCTTTAAGTACACAAGAGTAGTTGTAATGCACCGAATCTTACTTAAAGTATTCCCCTTTTCCAAATTTGTTATTGTAAGTTTTTTTTGCCAAAAAAGATTCAAATTGTTGCATTGATTGAGCATAGAGGGAGAGATAAGGACTTGTATTCACCAAAAAGTTCATGATGACCTTTCATGCATACTCGACTCCTTGTGGTTCGGGCTAAGGAAACCAACACATGGATGATGTGTTGATGAGGGATTGTGGGTGATAATGATATTGATAGAAAGTGGTGTAAGCAATGAGGGTATGGATGGCTAACGATCGAGGTGAGGAGAATAGATTATTCTCTACTAATGGGCTAATGAGAGTGTAACTTGGTCATCTAGATCAATGAATCTTCTCTCTACTTCTTCCCAAGGAACATCAAAGTTAAGAATAATTATGCAACACAATTCTTGGTTTATGTCGATCATGTGAAATAGGATATGACTAGGTTCGATAACTCTTGGGAAATGCTCATTCCTTTAGAGGTACAGGTGTCCCTGAGATTTCACCCTGAAATCTGAGACTACCCCCTTTTTAAAAAAATCATTCTTTTTAAAGTAGCGGGTCGTTTTGTGTTTGTTTTGCCTGCAATTGTTTGCATTGTTCTAAGGTATGTCGAGAGAGTCATAAAAGCCAAATTCCCCAAGTACCCACATGCTAAAACTCACTCTATCCCTTCGCCATGTTTTGTTTGAGAGAATTTTATTTATTTATTTATTAAATAAATAAATTTCTTTTAAAAATAAATTGAGCTAAAATTAGAGGATCTAGGTTATATAAAGCACTTCACCCCATCATTATTACCACAAAACATTCACTCGGGGGGGGGGGGGGGAAGAATTTTTGCAGATCAGCTAATTGGAGAAATTTTTGAGCAATTGCCTGCAACTTCTTTTGTTTTGTTTTATTTCTTTTTGTCTATGTTTTGGTTTGTTTTCTCTGGCAATTCCTGTAGCCTATTCATTCTTCTTGCTAGATCTTTCCCCAAGCTTAGGGTTTTGAAAAGTTATCCAGTATTTTTAATTACTAATATGTCTAAAGGATATTAGAGCTCAGGATTCTTTCTGAAGATTGCAAGAAGTTGCTTGGTCCAAAAAGGTGCGAAAATGGATTTTATGAAAATAAGAAAAATATTGCCATCAATGCATAGAGCTCGAGAAAGTATGCACTTTTACAGAAAACAACACCTAAAATGAAGCCACAGAATGAAAGTTATGACACATGCAAGTTTTTGTTGCTACATCTTCCTAGACCCTTTCCAAAAATGGAAAATTTTATTCTGTCCTTGTGTTTTCTTCACCAAAAATCTAGAAAAGGAAAGAAATGTAGTCTTCATGCTAGTCGCAATTTTCAAGGCTGCCTTCCGCGTCCAATTTCCACATTGCCTTAAGTGACAAAATTTCACGCAGTTTTAAAGGCATAAGTCATAATGCAAGTCACACTTTTGGAAAAGAGCTATCTTTCATGAAAGTCACATCTTTTTGGAAGGAAAGATCTAAGCTACCAGTGAGAATTTTGGTAGTGGAAGGCAAGCGAGAATTTCTTGCCTACCTTGCAAGGTAAAAATTCTCATTATGAAAGTCAAGTCACTTAAGTAAAAAGCGGGAATTTCTTAGTTGCTTTGCATGGTAAAAATTCTCATTATGAAAGTCAAGTCACTGAAGTGAAAAGCGAGAATTTCTTAGTTGCCTTGCAGGGTAAAAATTCTCATTACTTTGACTTCCTATTTTTAGCAATTCCTCTTGCTAAAAAGTGCGATCCACCTTGCCATTAATACATGCAATTAATGATATTTATTAATGTTCTTTCTAGCCAAGTTTGGCACCATAAATAGAAGGAAAGTCAAGGCAAGTGGATGAGCTAAAGAGAAGTCAAGGATGCATGCTAAAAATAAATAAAATAAATTCATAAAAAAACAATCAGAAGCATGTAGACTTGGGCGCCCAAATTGGAAGAAGAAACATGGCTTTTAATTAATTAATTACCAAAAATAGGGAAAGACGATTATTAAAAATAGCATGCAAATGGCTATATAAGCATGGGAAGCTATAAGGGAGAAGCAATTAATTCTTTTTGATGGAGCTTACAGCCCGAAAGGATTTTGGTGCCAAGGGAAGGAGGATTTTGCATTACAAAATATTTTCCACATTTGGGAAGCATCCAATTTTGGCACCCAGGGTTGGAAAGGATTTCTTTTTATTATTCATAGCATCTACATGTTTATGAATACTTCATTTATGCCCATGTTGGTGAACAAAGCAGAAGTCAATGTCTAATACATTGAATATATCTTCAGAATCAGAGGAAGATATAGATCTAGCTCTCATAATTGCAAAGGCTTCCGGCAAAAAATTTGTTCTCTTGTTTATAGCGCAGCCCATGTGGAAGTTAGTGCATGGAAAATTCCTTTCAGGAGCTTGTGCATGTGCTCCCGATCTTCTAGTTGAAGCCTTCATTGAACTTACTTGTATTTTCCTTCACCTAGAGTGCTTTCCAGAATTCAAAATTGCTCATGTGCAATTAAAAATAAAAGGTGACAAGTTTTGCCTAAATTGTTTATGGAAAACATTGCATTAGTGCATATACTAGAGAATAATTGCAAAAGCTTTAAGGATAAAAGGGGAAGACAGGTCAGAGGTAGCACCCGCAAGCAAATCACAGTCAGCTACTTCCAGATCCAATTTGGTGAGAATCAAAGGAAAAAGAGTCAACCACATGTAGATTATGGAAAAAGAATAAGACTGGGAGTGTTGCAGCTTTCTTCTAGTTTCTTTTTCTCTTTCTTCTTCTTTCTCTTATTTTCTCTGACAAAGTAATTGAGCAATCAATTAAATTATAAAACTTAAGTGATTGGTTTAAAATTCGTTACTTGAAGAATTCAATTACTTGGAAATAAGTGACAATTATGCAAAATAGAAGGTTCTATTTTCAATTATAAATCATGCATGTCATGCAAAGAGTAATTTCGGGAGGAAGATTGCTAACTGTCCCCTTTTTCTATAGCTTCCGCATGCGGGAATTCATTAAAAATTTCCTATTTGTAATTGCCCTCTATACGCTATAAATAGAGGAAGAATCTATGGGTTAAAGCTAATAATTTGTAATAAACATTCTTGTGTTCCGGAATTTGAGATGAAACCCTTGATATCTTTCTGAAAGATAAGGAATTGAAAGGAGGCAGATTTCTGGAGAACTTTGTGTCAACAGTGCATTTGTTTCTTACTTTTGTGTACATCTTTGCATAAAATTTGTGTTATCTCAAATCTAGATTTTAAACTTTCCTTTTCATTAAATTTTGTATTGTGAGATCTGTTTGTTTCATCTATGTGTATGAGACCAACTTTGTGAACTATTGGTTGGATTGCACATCTTCTTTGTTTTCTTCCCAAATTCAATTATTGCCCCTTTTTGCAAATATTTCTTTATAGTTGTTTACTTGCTACATAATTTCCTAGCTATGGCTCATGAGCTTTGTAATTAAAGTAAAACCCACAAATAGTTACTCATATCCATAATTGATAAAATCATACACGGGAGCCTCACCAGTAAATGAGGGAGATTTATCTCATGACTGTGGGTTTTCGGCTATGCAAAAAATCTAGCGAATAGGTACTCTTCTTCTTAGAGGGTCATACAAGAAATGGGAAAATGAGGTAGATGAGGCTAGATATGAGGATAAATATGAATCAAATCCCCAAGGGCTATTGAGGTCTCATGAGAAGATGGAAGGGTGGAAGCACTATTGGTGGTGGCAGCGCTTGATCGTCTAGAACATGTAATTATTTGATATCAAAGTGGGTGAAGGTGAGGATTGTAAGAATTCACACCTCAACTTAGTGAGAATGTCCTCTTGAACATTTTCTAATTGTTAATGAGTGGGAACAAACGGGAATCGTCCTACATTTTCAGGAAAGAATTGGTTGTCTAAAGTCATTTAAGGGTGTAAGGGACTATCCAATTTGCAACACTAGCTAGAAACATAGTGTAACACAATGTATAACATGATCTAGGGTTGTTTAGATGTGATGGCTTGGGTGGAGGGCATGTGGAATTGTCTTGGATTAATCTAGAGTCATATGAGATGCTTTGGATAAATGTTTCAAAAAGTGAAATCTTGTTGTCTTGCGAATCAATATGTTGTATTTGTTGGTTTGGTGGTGTTCAAAGTATTGAAATGATTGTATTTTTCTAGTGGAGGTGTAGTTTTTTTTGTCTTAGGACGCTTTGTGGTTGGTTGGAATGAATGATGTTGTTATTCCAAGTTTTTTTGTTGGAAAGAATGAAGTAAGCTACTTGTTGGAAATGAAAGATTGATTTTTAATTAATTATATTCTAGACAATGCACGCAATAAGAATCAAGCAATCAAATTAATTTCCCACATAACTGAAAACTACATGCAAGTGCAATGTTCTCTTTTTATTATTTTTCAAATGATTTAAGGTGCTATGAAACAATGAGTATATTTAAGCTGCTAATGAAACTAATAATGATTTCTAAAGATCTAAATGTTATGTTAATGGAGGTAAAAACAAAATACAATTCCATTGATGTAAATGCAATTTCATATTTATATTATATGCATGCAAAGATGATATACGACTCTTTTGTATGGTCTTTCTCTTTGAAATGATTTTTTAAAAAATGGATTAATACACAAATGTGAAATTTAAATGACAATGAAATGAACTAAAATTTAACGCAAAGTGAAAGTTAATCCCTTAAATGTGAGACAAATTCCAAAGAGAAATGTGATCTAAACTAATAACCTTTTCAAAGTGACATTGAAGCTTCTCTCTCCCTCCCTCTCTCTCTCTAGGTAATAAATATGAATGCAATTACAAATGATTTAAACCTTAGATGCAACGATGCAAACAAATGGACACAAATCTAAAACTAATGTTTACACTCTAAAAATTGATGTATGGGATTTATTATGTCAAGATGTAAATTATGTTAAAAGTTGAGTATTCTAGATAAATTAATAAAGATTACTCATACAATCTAAAATAAATATTTTAATACTTTACACTACAATATAACGATATAACAATTGCTCAAAAGATAAGAAGGGATAAGTATTTAGCTTGATAGTATTATAAAAGTGATATGCGTGTGCAGACTGGGTGAAAGGGCTAATATGATGAATCTATAAATACTTAATCTCTAGAATTATGTTTGGAAAATGCTCTTGTACGAAACCATACAACTCTATTTTGGGCGTAGTACGGTCTAGACCTGATCTCTATTATTTCAAACTTGTGTAAAGTGGGGTTTTATAACTTTGTTTACTCGTTTTTGGTCTAGAAATGGTTTTCATTGTATGTTGTTATGGCTCACATAACTTTGACATCACTTGTTATGATCCACAATGAATAGAAAACCATGGATACCTACAAAAAACTTCATTAAAAAATTAGAGAACAAAAGGAGAAATCCATGTGTAGGTAAGGTTGGACTAACACTAAAAATCCACACAAAACATGAACACTTAAATGAAGCACACTACACACAACTAAAACAAATTGCACACTAAAAATCAAATACAACATTGAAAAACATGTCACAACCTCATTGTGTGGACCCATCGTTTGTGGCTGGCAAGAGGTAGTTTTTCAACCTCTAACCTCCAATACATCTGTCCTTTAGGCTGGCATGTTGCTTACTCAGTTGAATGATATTTGAAGCTAGAATGATCCTAGTGGTCAACCCCTACTAAACAAATCCATATGATACACCACATCTCCTCAAGCGGGAGAAATACTCGTGTAGTTCTAGTCTTGGTGCAAGTAGTGTATACAATTCAAGACAACCCCTGTGTGTGTCTATAGATACTCAAATTTGGTAATTAAAGCTTTTGACACTACTTATTGCAATTGTGTGTATTAGCTAAGACAAAAATCCATATCCTATTCCCACTTAGTGCATGTTGTCGTATCTTTCATAACTTGCTCATTTTCATTCACCTATATGTTGACAAATTTTAAATGTTAAAACATAAGCCTAGTGCTCAAACTTTGCTTTCTAAGATGCAAATTTTAAATTTTAATTAGCTCCTCTTTGTTAAAAACTGTATAATTCATTCAAGTTGTATAATCTGGTCCTGACCAACCTATACATTCATACACCGAAAAATTGTCCAACTCTGGTTTTGATATAATATCATTGTTTGTCATTTATATGAACTTGTACTATTCTTATAACTCTAGTTCAACTAATAGAGGGTTGAAACTAGAACAATCAGTAATTTTATTAATTTCCTTATACTTCTTCCACCAAACAACACCGTGGGTATTGATATGTTTTTCTTGTCATATTCTTAGGGTGCAATGGGTTGGTTGGACGGGTATACTATTTAGTACATTTGCATTTTTTTCGACAAACTAAGTAAATCACATACACACATATTGAATATTACGCTTCAATATTTGCAGTGTTTTAACAAAACATTTATGCTAAGGGCATAATTTTTTTTTTAAATTGTTATTTTAAAGTTATTTTTTATAAAGGTTTATGTAATTTCCGTCAAGAAAAAAAGTAACACAGATTAATATCATATTCATCAAATGTGCATTTCTAATACTAAAACCTCAAAATCTACTTGTGCATCCTTGCAAATTTTGGCACAACATTGCGATAGTGATTCATAGACTCAAGTAATTGGGTAACTCCCATAGTATTATCCTTAAGTATCTACACCTTGTTTTTAAATCCTTAATGGAGTAGGGAAACCACAAGGTTAATTCACGTTGGTATACAAGAACTTATTTCTTGCTTAGCCTTTATTGATCTTAATATTGACAAATCACCCCCATATAACTTCTCAACGAATGCTCCTAATCTTTCTAAGAGGGACATAATAATGGCATTTGTAGTGTTATTTACATAGCCTACCTTCAGTCCACATGGTCTCAACTTAAAGAGTCACTCGCCGCAAAACTTCAACACTATTCAAAGTTAAATATTTAGTTCAATGATGGGTTCATCTAACCATTGGGGAACACAAAAATACAATCACCTTACAACTTGAGGATTCCCCTTATTCATATTAAAGTTTTATCTCATCAGCTTCACATTGAAATAGATTACCATATCCCTCGGGAGCACCATATTTGTCAAATTTTATCTTTAGAGTCAAAGACTAAGTACCATTGTGTTCTTAGGTGATTTTCTTATTATTAGATCTTGGGAACAATTATTTTACCTCTTTAGATATTCCCTTGCATCTCTACAAACATTCATTTCTTATGAAAACCAAAAATGCTTAGCCCTTTTCCTTAGGGAGGTGTTCAACCTTCGCCAACAATTTTTTAGACATAGGTCCCTAAAGAAGGCTTGCACTAGATTATATCCTACTTCCAATAGTCTTGCATCATCAGTAGGAAAAGGTCTCGTAGTCATATTAAAAACTTTAACGGTATACCAATGAGATGTCATCAACTCGATGATTCAAATGGTCTAATACTTATCACACACTTCACCACCACCATGAATATCAGAAGTATTTCTCTAAAGCAAATGGATTCATCTCACCACATATGGACCTACTCTTTTTGATCTTCTACTCTATTAAATACTTTGTTTTTCATTTATTTATTTTATTTCTCTTTTATAATTTGTGGGATTTGTGATTCCACTACCCTTATCTTCTTTACATTGTATCTTTTGCAGTCTTAAGGCCAATCTTGGCCTTTATTGGACATTAATTTATGAATTAAAATTAAAGTTAAATATTTATGGATTATATTTGTTAATAAGGCAACCATGATAGTTTTCAAGAGTCGATTGGACCTCGATATGTAAGTAATACTAAAATTAAAATAATATCATTAAGATAATGACTACTAATGGAGGTTAGTGCTAAATAAAGAAGTACTTTAGGACCTTAAATTTTATGTATTGCCAAAAAAAACAATATCAATTTGTATAATGATTACTATGAAGGGCATATTATAATGATAAATAATTAACTAGGCTCTTAAAATTTATTTATCACCAAAATAAGACCAAGATCAATATGTTTAAAGGTAATGATCACTCATGCAAGTTAATATTCAGTAAGGGTCACAAAGTTTAGTTGTCTACATTTTATCAAAATAATTTTGTTAAAATATTTTGAATGTAATTCTTTTAGCTTAGCTTAGCAATTGTTTTTGAATTCACAACTGATAGGCGTTTCTTATTACCAGAGGTTGCCTGTCAACGACGTTTAGGGATTCTCTGTGGATGCAAGACCATAAAAATGGTCCTGGCCATTGATGATGTTTTATTGTGTGATTTTTTGTCCTTTTGCAAATCTTCCATTGATCCCCCTTGCACTGTTCATCCCCTGTTGCATTGTTGAAGCAAATTTTGTTTTTAATTAATCACTGTGGAGGGGGCGTTTGATCTAAATGGATTTAAATGTGTGCCATGACAGACATGCCCGTAGTTGGTTGGGTTTTAAACTGCATTTTTTTTCAGGTCACGTTTGTTTGCGCACCATATGGTCAAGGCCAGCAGCGCCATACTGCTTAAAAGTGATCTTTCAGTCGTGCATAAAGAGTTGTGCTACAAAATATTGAATGGGTTGCAAGTGTCCATGTTTTGTTTTGCGGAGGAGTGTTGCGATCATTGTTGCAAAAAAGAGGTCAGATTTTATGGTTTCCTTTTGTTTGCATGTTATACTTATCCTATTTTGTAAGAATGCTTGACTAGTAATTCACCCTTGGAGCACACAATGTTGGAATCGTTGGTGTGCTTACAGTATTTGATTGTTTTAATATGATGCTTTCTTCAAGGGCCATTTGTTCGAGTCCTGTTTTTGGACTCCTTTGTTGTGCCCTACGTTTCTTTCCACCAGTTTCAAACTCCTTTTTTTTACCAAGCTTATAACCTACTAGGTATAATGTTAACTCTTATTTCAGGAGATCCCGATGTAAAACAATCCCTTGTTGTTTCCTATTGACTGTTCTACAAGCAGACTTGTTATTTCGTTGGTGTATTTTGTCAAACAATTCACATAAATGGGTATGTTATGGCAGACTGACCTTTCTTGAATTAATATAAATGTTGTTAATGTCAATACGCTTCTGATGTGGAAATTTTAATAAAAGATGTTTCCCTTAACAAATCTTTACTTGGGGTGGGTTCTGCTCAATATTTAGAGTCTCTTAGATGTCTCCTACTTTCCAACGCTCTGAGTACAATATATTGCTTTTTCCATATAATTGAAACTATTGTCAATCCTCATACACGTAACATAATGCCTTATCTACAGGAAGTCTAAGATGAGCAATTACCTATTTAAACATAATATCATAATTTGTAACTTGCAACAAAAATAATACAATAGGGTGAAGTTTAGGACAGGTAGCTCTGCATAAAATATCAGTCATATCTTGATGGCTTCATCCTTTCTTCATCGCAAACATGTTTTGAGAGATATATTATTCTTGGGAAATTTGTTATCAACAGAGGATGTTATGTAATTATGCCTTTGCATATTTTTCTCACAAGTCAATTATTTGGGCACTTGATACCTGTATGACTGAAAATCAACATGTGACCTTCAGGCGCACTCGAACTCCTCAGGGCATGTTGGGACAACTGATGTGGAATAGATAAATGGTTATGTGGGATGAAGTACTAAAAGATGGGTGAGTATGGTCAACAGGTTATCGGGGCAATCTAATTTCCTCTACGGGCACTAAAGGGATATGCTCGTCTAGGGAAATAAAAGCCTCTCTAACCTGAATGGGTGTGATGGTACGGTCAAGAAGAATACACACATGTAAGAGTCTATCAATGTCTGTGTATGAAACTCTCTCAACTAGTTGTGGAATTCGTTGGAATTTCCCCTTATTCACCTCGTAGAAATTTCTAGACAAGGCCATGGAAATCCTAGAGGAAACGTATGGATAGGAAAAATGAGTGGGTTATGGGCACTAGTTCCACTCGGGCTAGTTCTGCCAGAAGTCATAGACTTTGTCGGATTCTTCATTAAGGAAATGCAATTGTGCGATGGTGATAGGTGGAAGAAGTGAGGATCAAAATACCATAATCTGAAGGCCTGTATCAATGTCTGCCTCTAAATAAGTTGTGTTAGGTTGCGAGACTCAAGGATTGTATACTTTGTCTCTCGGTTTTTGTGGTCCCTGAATGGTCATATGGGATGTGTGAGTAGATAACTATGGAAAATGGATGGAAATACGTGGAAAGCGATCAATATAACCTATGGTCGGGCTGATTTTCCCAAAATTCAAAAGCTCTATTGTCTTTGGTGATTAAAACCCTCAATTGTTTAGTGATAATAGATAGTTTTGAAAGATGTGGATTCGAAGGCCTTGGTCGATTTCTGACAATGCCACTGACAAGTTGGGTTGAGGTACTATTGGTTCAAAAACGTAATCTTTGGGCTCTCTAGGACCTAAAATGGTCATGTGGTATGCGTATTCAATTAAGCTAATGCAAGAAAGCAAACTAATTAAATAAAGGAAATATAATCTATGTTTTTGTGCTTTTTCAATTATATAAAGGAAATACAACAATACACAAGAATCTAATTTAATTAAATTAATCTTTTTTGGATTTAATACTTTCTGGAAAATAACAGAAGAAACAAAAGAAATGAAGAAATTGCTTCTACAATTTAATTAACATAACCTAAACAAATAAATAACCGGATATGATTATCTATGTATGCAGAAATAAATCTAAGCTATTATAATCAAGCAAAGCTTTTCCAAAATGTAATTATGGATGTAAATCCTTTGCTCTGCCTCAGAGGCACGAGAAGAAATCAAAGCTTCTCATAAGCTTTTCTTCCACTGCAACTTCCTTGGTAGAAGTAAAGAAGGATTTAATGGAGACTACAACTTGAAATGGATTGTAATTGCCTAAAACAAATGCAAAAGCTTTCCTCCATACAATATTCCCTTACAAACCCACAAAGATAGGTAGGGAAGCTATCTATCACCAGAAGCTCTACAGAAGAAATATAAGCTACAGTAATGATCTAACTATTGCAACAATTAAAATTAAAATGGTTTGTACTCTAGTCAATAATGTGCATACAGACTAAATAAAGAACTCAAGAAAGCTTCAAGAAATCCAAGTACATCCCCAACCTAGAATTTGTAGTACTGTGGCAAAACCAATTGTGGTTTACTCTTGTGTCCCCTCAGTTTCTTTTCCAACTTCAATGTTCACGTGAGTCAAGGGAATTACGCTGGTAATACAGAAGAAGCAAGGAAGAAGGTGTTGGAGCAATGGTGGCTCACTGGTAATATGGTAGTAATGCAATTAAAAGAAGAACAACACAAGCGAACAATGTTTGGTTATGTAATTTCTAGCAAGATCACAACAACATAACAATGCAAATCACAACAAAAATCTCCAACCACTGCTTTGGGAAGAAGCTTGGTTCTTATAGAAAAATGGGGGGGAAATGGTCTAAGCCATTTGGAAACCACTGGGTGCCACATCACAATAAGGAGGGGCAATTAACTCTCAATTAACAACAAAAGCAGAAGAGGAAGTTGGTACGTATCTATAAAACCTATAAGGAACAAATTTGACCAAGAAACGTGCACAAAAGGTGAGTTGGAAGAAGTTAACATGCATTCAAATCACGCCTGGGTAGTCTCAGTCAAAACGCACAAGACCTCCGGTCTACGTAGACTGGCAGTTATGCAACCGACAGTGAGGGTAGACCGGTGGTTGTGTAACCGCTGCGGCAGTTCCGTAACTTAAAGTCAAGTGCTAAAGAAAAACATTGTAGAATGATAACGGAAGGCAGAGAAAACATGGAAATGACTAAGGAAAGCATACTAAGCCACAAATATACACTACAAATAGGAAATAGGACTCGAACACCTTTGGAAAATATAGTAATCATCATAAGGGACTTTTAACCATTTCCGTCAATGTAGCATGTGCAAAATTGGGTTCATACAATACCCTTTCTATATATTTTTGGCTCTAATCATTTTAATGTTTCTTTTTTTCAACTTCATAATATATGTGGAAAAAGTTATTAAGGAAAAATACTTTTCATATAAAATCATATCCAAATCCATACAATTAAATGCAGCTACCGATAGCCAACTCTAGGAACTTCAATAACAGAGACTACAACCCTCTCACTTGCTACACAACAATGCCTACTTGTTTTCTCTATATGGATCCTTAAAATCACAGATCCCATTTGAATGTATGTGTTGCAACTGAGGCATATTTCATTGTAAAAATTAAGCATTTGAATGGTTGTCACAAATCTCTACATGTCATGTATTTTGCTTATGTTGTATAGCTTTAGATTCACAATATTAAGCAAACCATTACACAATTAAGGTCCGGTGGAGGGGACTATGTCTGTTGTTTTTTAGCGTTGTGTATGTTGTGGACTGAAGTTGAGGAAGCTTTTTAAAAAGTTTAAGGTATGTGCATTCCATCAAATTCTCCAATATGTATAGGCCATAGGTATGAGAAAGGGATTAAAATATTGTGTGGCCTGTACAGATTTGTGGAGTTGATGGCATGAACAGGCCTTAACCTTTATATAGACTTCCTCGATTTGAGTTCGTAGTGAAAAATAGATAAACAAATACAGTTGCAATCAAATCTACGTGTCTATGTTGTGCTTTACTTTGATAGAGACATTAAAATATCGTGTGCCCGGTGCAGGGATGTCAAGCCTATGAAAGGACAAACCTTGAAGAGCTCTATAAGCTTGTTCAGGCATGGTTTTATCATTATCTCTAGCATATTTTCATATTTATAATTTTACGCTTATGCCCCCTGTAGTTTCAAAAATTAAAATAAAGAAAGAATATTGCTTTGCTAGATGAATTTAGAGATGTTAGTTATTCAGCTGAAATAAAACTGAAATTTCCGTTGATTTATTGGCTGACGTGTGAAATAATTATTTATAAGATTGCTCGAGCTTAGTCTTGAAATCAAGTGCAGCGTCACAATAGAAAAGAACTTAGCAATGTCCCTGAGATAGGATAACATAAACCTCATGCAGTCAAAAATTTGAACTTGATATTTTCATGATAGGTTGCCATTGTATTCTTTATTAAATTTTATGAATCAAGATATTCAATGCATGTTTAGATCGACCCCTCCAAACCTTGAATCATGGGAATTGTAATGATTTTACCGATCCATGTTCCCTAGTGATCAAGAGGATGCCCTATCATCCTTTGGAATAAACAACAGGTAGATGATTGCATAGACCATTTTTCATGATATGTAGGAACCGATTGCATGGCCATTTTCATCCACATTACGATAGTCTGTTGAGGTCGTTAAATTCGCTTATAATCTGATTATGGATTCAAAATTTAGGCCCCAAAATCATGGTAAAAAAATATCATCACAACATACCTCTAACATCTGGTCAAGGACAAGGCATAATGAATCATTAGCTTTGAGAAATGTACACAATTCTGGAGCTTGTTTTTCAAGTAAGCTTTTGTAAAGCCTTATGGTCATTTGCAGTGCATAAAGTTCACCATTAAATATTTACAATGCCAGTACAATACCAGAAAGGTAGTCCCTTATTTAACCCCTAGTCCATGCAACATTTTAATTTCCTTTCAGAACTTTGCAAAGGACTTCTTTGTAGATTCGATAGTAGATGGAAACAATACACATGGCATGTAGTTCTGACTTATTGTGAAAATGGGTTGGAACTCAAGTTTCTAGGACACTTGCATGTTGAAACTGGCGAGATTGAGCTTATAAAATGCCGGGGTCAACAATAACGTAAACTAGTGATTCATTTTGTTGACCTATCCCTAGCTGAATAGGACTATTAGAATATTGCATGTCTATTAGAAACTATTGCAGTGGCTCGCATGAAGTATCCCTTGTATCTTCACTATAGACTTGTGAAAATTGACTTCATGGCGAAAAATAGAGTGTAAAAAATACATATTCTTGCTACTGTCTATGCTACATCTAACGTTAAAAATGAAATGAAAATGTACTGCTTGTATGTTCCTATGACTCTATTTTTGTGTACCTTTCATTATAAGTTCATTGTCAAATGGGAAATTATATATCATGTGAATAATATTAGTTGTAGGAGAATTCCATGTCAGTGATGTTATGTTATGACCATGTTTACAATAATTTGAGAGGTTACTGGTCAGCATGAAAAAACAGTGATGACTGTTACTTAGTATATGGAACACTCGAGCAGTGTCTTCAAAGAAACTAGACTCATATTAACCAAAGTGAACTTAATTATATCATTCCAATTCATAGGCCAAAATTGTCATGTTTCGAGGAAATTGTTGATCTCCTTATTCTCTCCTATCACAAATCTAGTACAAATTTTCCAAAGGACCAAATAGAAAGGATGTGGTAGAGGAGGATAACGTCTTCCAAACTAAAACTATTGTATGGACCCATTATAATTTAGACCTGTATATGGGTATATATGTATTTAGTGCAAACTAGAAGTTGACCTAAATGGTAATGGTTGTAGGTATTATATAGACAAGAAATGCAATTGATTATCTAAATTACGTAACCATTGATTGATAGTTTGTTGGGAGATGTTACGGGGCTAGATGCCTCATTTTTCAAATTCTCATCACATAATAAATAGAAATAAACGCATGGATCGTACAAAGAATCTTTGAGGAAAGAATATCGGGTTTGCCTTTCTTGATGTGGCTTACTCTCACCATGGACTGGGTCATCGACCATTTTGAATAACAATGAGCATAGTCTTATGATCTTTTTGGAATAGTTCCAATAAGAATAAATTGTGGAAAGCTGATTATGCTACGTTTATATTTCTCACTTGAAAGGCTATCATGCGAGCACGTCAATAACTGGGTAGCTCTACTTCACAATATAATGAAAGCATATTTTATCTAGGGATTCCACTCCTTTTGAACCTGTGAAACCTTATGTAGGGAAATTATTGGTTCTTGGAGCGGACATTATATTGCATTCTAATCCAATGCCAACAATTGGAAACATTTTCTACATAATATCCCTATGTAGGATGAATAAAATTAATTGAGCTTAATCTCGGGAATGCATTATCACATTGAGCTTTGAGTGAGTCTCTAATAATGTCAAGTGAATTTCCATGCACTAACATGATTGTAATATAAGTGAAAGTAAATGAGATTATTCTAAATGCCCATAAATACTTTGAATGATGAAAAAATAATAACATTGATCATTGATCAAGGGTATAGTTTTGCATGAATGAACTCTTAAGAGGGATAAGTACAATGTTCAACACGAAAGGCCAATTCAGTAAGGATGCCAATTTAAATCTTGGGACCTATTTATACACTACTAGTGGAGAGGTTTGAGTAACTCAATCTTTCCTGAGGCTTATAGTATTTTTTCTTTGTATTATAGTACAATCATTCAAGCTTGAATGTGTGTTAACATTTTGTCAAACAATTTTGTGAGAATGTAAACGCTGCTCACGAATTTTTGTTACCATCTAACCCCCACTTAATTGAAATTTTCATAAAAAATCACGTGAGGACACTGTTGCACTTATATATGGCTAAATTCTTCCTCCATTCCTATGGAACTTTCTCTTCTTCGTGCAACTATGGCTATTTCGTTAACAAGACTATCGTCCTCATCGAAGGTTGATGTGATTGTGAAGTGTGTATCTGGTGTAACGCCCACATTTTAAACACACAAATACAATAGTAAAAATACCAAAATCTTTTTTTTTTACTTACATTGCTCATCTACACAACACCACATGGGATCTAATAAGATAAACTTAACACCACATAAATACACTTACACAAGTCATTGAACTCACATAGACACATGATGACAACACCATATACATGTCGATGCCACACTTTCCCCAATGAACAGAATGCTAGCAATGACCCAACCACAAAAAGGGACCCAAGGATTGGAAAATCCAAAACACATCATTATCATGATTACATCTTAGTTATGATTAACATTCCAAGAAATATATATTATTGTGCAAGGATAGTTTTATCCATTTTTCCACGTACATATTCTTTAAGTTCATTTCACATTCAACTTACAGTTCGAACATTTAAGTTGGCTCTTTATCCCTTACGAAAATCTCCATAACTTACATAATTATTTTCCATATTTCAAATTGCATCCAAACTTCCTAATTCTCTCGTTCTTATGTCAAGCTTATTCTTCTCAAATGTTCATTCATTGTTTCAATTTTACACTTACTACATAACTGAATCTGACGTGATGTTAAGAAATAAATCTTAGGATTTAAGGGAGATTTAGATTCAAGATACATTTCCCATAAACATTCTTTTGATCACGGTATCTTTATTTCCCTATCATAGTTAATATAGTTCAATAACTTGTTTAATCCATTCAACATTTCCACATCAAGAAATTATATTTAGATTTATATATATCTTTTATTTTCTCAAACTTTGATCTCACCAAGGGCAATTCATATTCTTTTTAACACATGAAAATGTCTAATTGAGTTATAAGGACTCCAAGAGTGACATTATTCCTAACCTCAAATCTCATTTTACTCTTATATGTTTTACTCTTACATTGCACTATGGTCTCATTATTGGCATTGTTTTATAACAATTGTAAACAAAATAACACATAATTTTCACTAATTGATTCGTTACTACAAGGAGTGTAACCTAGCACGAGACATCCCATTTCTTTGCTCTTATACACTGCAGTATTTAAACTACATGCTACAACCCACAAATCCACTTATGTCATTTAAATCCCATGTTTCATGACATTTCAATCATAGGAATATCAGCTACTACCTTTGTTTTTTTTGCACCACTCACTCAGGGTACAAAGGGCAGCTAGGCACAAGGGGTAACAAGACCATTTTTTTTTAGTTTCTACACTTCTCTTAAGTCAACTTATTTTAAATACAATTTTGCATTTGCTAAGAGTTATGTACAATTTTCACCCACAGTTAACCCCTTAATCAGCCAAGGTTTGGTTTAATTCCAATTGCACCTAAGGATCTATGCCCCAACTATATATGAGTTTAAGGTGAGAAGACATATTTATGGTAAACAACCTTCATGAATGACCAAGTTGATATGTTATTAGTAACCAATGTAACACATTTATCTATGAGAAACAAACGAGATCATTAACAATAGTTGTAATTCACAGTACAACTATTTCACTAACTCCATTTGTGTCGGTCTAAGAGTGGTTTAATGTATGTTTAATGTTGATTCCCACAGAGTGCATTCATTCGATGATGAGGTCACATTCTCCTTACTAAACTACGTCGATTTCCAATACTTTGTAGGGACCACATACTCTGGATACTGAAGGACCATGTCGTGCCTAGTTCTACTTGGGTTCGCGATGATATAGGCTAAGGTTACGATCGCTATGACGATAAACGTCATGCTTGTGAACTTATTTATTTACTCTAGAAGTTGTTATCAAACACATGGATTGAATACATTCGTCTTAAGGTTTTAGTTTTTTATGCTAAGAGAAATCACGCAGGAAGAGTAGTTATACATGAATTTTATACTATGGTTCACTGTTTCATTTAGATCTCTTTATTACGTTTCAAGGTAAGAAACACAACACACCAATTATTTAATCATCAATTGCACACTGGAAATTATACAACAAGATGTTAAATATTATCTTCATTTAATACACACACACACACACATATAACAGTTGTTACCCTACGCAAATATGAATCAAAATTACACCTATGATTAAATGCACATTTCTCAAGGCATCCCTAAAACTAACATCTCATACATATAACCAAATTTGAAATATAAAATTTTGTGTAATATGGACAATACATTATTCAGTATATACATTTTACAATGACCTATAGAAATTACAATCATAAATAATGAATTACACCACGCCTTTTCACCATCTTTCTTGCATCTTGCAACACCAAGTGAGCATGAAATCAATGATTAAATCGCTGGCATGGCATCAAGCTAAATCTAGCATAATTTACATTTTCAATTTTCATTTACATAATAATGATAATTTTCATTGTAGAAGGAGAGGGTTAGAGACATGTTATGATTTCATTTCATTTCTCATCATTTCTTAATCAAGGAGAGAGAAAGAGTTAGGGAAGAGAGAGAAACACAATTTTTCAAAAAGTTCAATTTCATTCAAAACAAGTCACACGATAGAGGTTAAATACGGTTGATTACAAGTTGTCAAAAAGTTTCCACAGTGGTTAGGTAACTCGACAAGGCTCATACAACTTTCTTTTTAGGATTTTCTTGCTAGTTGTAAAAACGTTTAATTTTGGCTTGGAGGTTAACAGAGTGCGTTCCAAAAGGTGTCTTTCAATGTTAGAAAATACACAACATGTAAATTCTATACGTGGCCTCCTATATACCATATGAATTCATAGGAACTAGTGGAAGTAAAAAACTGGTGAACACTTTACGATTGACTGGCCAGTTTTCCGGAGGCTATCAGTTGTAATTAGCCTAGTTGCAACAACAACCAATGTTTTAGCTCGAGGGCTAAGAAAACCTCAACCAAAATTGCACTTCGATGGATGAACGTGCAACGGAAAATTTCCTACATGCTCTCCTATATATGAAGAATTCACCAGAGTCGACGGAACTAAGAATTGACAAACAAGTTGCAAATGACGACGAGTTTTCTAGAGCCACCGGTTGTAGTTGAGCCAATTGACCTAGTCAAACTACGACCCCGAGGCCTACAAAATAGATTTTCTATACTATTTAGAAGAGTGTTTTCCCAAAACTAAATGTTACAAACAATTGTCCAATAAAAATACTAGAGGTTTGTAAAGGCGGATAGGCATTTCGTTCCTTAGGTTCAACCGGCGGTTCAAAACGAAAGCCAACTTTTCAGTTTTGGCAGCTTCCCAAAAGTGCAAAACAGAGTAACATGACTCCTAGAGGAGCAACAAAGAGAGCGCAAACAGTCAAATGAGGTCGAGCTAATTCTTGATGTGACTCTCTACATAACAAGGAACACATACGACACTTGACATCTCTTTACATGGGGCTCAGAGTGTTGTTTTGCAAGTCTCTGGAAATTGCATTTTTTTCTAACTTAGCAAGGTAGATAGAAATGGTTGTTTTAGTTAACTCAGCTAGCTCTCAGCAAAACCAACTGACACGAGCACCAAGTTTTGACATCCTGGCTTTAGAAATGTAAAAGGTTGTGGTAACAACCATGGTAACTGGTCAAATTGCAAATCGGTAGTGCAATGACAATGTGGGTTTTATTGTTTCACACTAACATTCTAATTAAGAGACCCAATTCTATACTTACCTGTGGTTTATTATTTCTATTACATTGAAAATGAAGAACCAAATTATACATAGATTATGAAAGATAAAGGTAAGGAAATCATGCTTAGAGGAACAAAGTTGGTCGAAATTGTGGGATTTGGTTCAACATCTCTAACAGGCATTTTGTCAAGATGTTGTTCGCATGCATCCACAATGCCACCATTTCGCATTTGCTTGAAATCCTCTAAAGCTTCTCCAAAGAACCCATTTTTCATACATACCCAGCAGTAAATGCATTCCATGAACGCATATTTCTTTCAGGCATTTTGTCAAACATTTCACATGCCTTGTTCTTTCTTCCAGTTTTTTTTGCATACATATCTACCAGGGCACTTGTAATTAAAACATTTGACAAAAGTCTCTTCTCCATTATGCTTTGGTGGATGTCTATACCATGTTTCAAAGCTACTACTATTTTGACACTCGTTGTGTGTATGCTATCAAATGTGTAACTGATCAGTTGAAACACCTGTTGGTTGCATATGGTGAAACAAAGGTGTTTTAACAAACCCATTTTGTGCACATACTGCAATCATTGCAGTCCATGAGGACACATCTCTTTGGGCACTCTGTCAAATAGTTGATGTGCCATGAGTAAGGTTCCACATTTTGCATATATGCCAACCAGGGAAATTTGAAACATATCTTGACCATGTAAGCTTCATTTTTCTTTTAATAACACGCATTGATGCAATTTCAGTGGAGGAGGGCTATACATATTTCAACGGCATGAGTGCCTCTAATAGCATTACGCTCATAATTGATCATTATGTCTGCATGTTTGACATGCTTAGTTGTGTTTCCTATCTTGAAAAAAGTCCAAACTTATCATCAACATGCCAAGTAAACTTGTGGTGGTTGTGTGGGTACATTTGTTTGGTACTTAGAAACAAAAGAATAAAATTAATACAACTAAGCACTACACCCAATCCCAGTGCCTCCTATAACTCAATCATTTTTTCCTTCTTCTGCATATGACACCAAAACAACAACATGCAAAAGTTTGCTTCCCTCTTAAAAAAACATTAAACCGCTTCAGATGCAGATGCAGATCCGTCAATTTGTATACAGTAGAATAAGGAGATAATAGAGTTGCAGATCTCTCTCCCCCGAGCATGCTTCTTCAACCCAAAATGGGAGTGATATTAGGACAGCTATTAACGAGAGCTTCAGTTTTGCACAACCCCGAATCCACGTTTCCACCAGGCGTTTCAACATCCTTTGCTACAGGTCTACAGTCATGATACACATTAGAAAACCACAATTTTCTTTTTCTTTTTTTTGGCATGTTGGTCAAACAAGTCACGTGGGTTGCAACAATTCTCCCATTTGGCACGGATCGTGAATGTTGGGAGGTTGTGGTGGCGTGTTGCTTTAGGCCTACCAACTGCATTTGCTAGAAGGCTACCAAAGTTTTTTCATAATAAATTTGGTGCAGAAAATTAATTAACTCCACCCACACACCGTGAAGCTCACGCCATTACATCCTTTATTTATTTTTATTACTTTGGTTTGTCGGGCACTACATTTGGTTTCAAGTGTATTTGTAATCTGGAAGAAAGATGGAACAAAAGTAAATAGGTGCACATGACAACTGTCGGACATGTCTGGCTATAGTGTCGACATCACACTTTGGGGTTCACTCTACGATGTAGAGGGGGAACAAATACTTGAAGCCTGTAACGGTTTTGTTGATTGTTGTTAGTTGTTGGCCTTTGTATCACTACTACTACAAGTAATAAACTACATTCCTCTATCTCATTGCTTATGTTCTTCTACTCTCTCTACTTTCCAACTTTGCAAACATTGTAATCTTGTACACCAAGAAGGAACTTCGTGTATTTGATTAATGAATCTATAGAATTGTGTCTCTAATTTATAAGTCTTGTTATTGCTTACATGGTTGATTTCTTCCTATTGAATGTAGAACTACTCTGGATAATGCATGTGAAATTTGTAAGTCTACTCAGAAAATTAACCCCCCTCTCCATTTCCTCATCTCCTCTTTACCTCTCTTCAAAGAAAATTCCTCCCCTGTACACTGTACAAGTAACTTGCCACATGTTTAGTGGAGTATTCTTGTGTGATCCCCGTCCTAGAAACCACCCACAATTTCATTTAGTCTTTACATTCAATAAATGGGAGCCTCCCCATACCAAAGAAGGAGGGGCCTAACCCCATGATCGTAGGTGAAAACTACTAATCTATCATGCAATAAATTATTTCCCCAACATGGTTTAAAATATGAAATCTCATTCGTCGTACCCTGCTTCATATCCGTTCTTTTGGCCTTTCATATGCTTGTCATAATACTTATTTAGTTCTTGTATTTTCGTAATTTTAGAAAGTTGTTTGAGATATAACACAAGTGAAGAAATCACACTTTGAATATAAGTAAATAGACCCCAAAAAATCAAGTTTGACCTTTCCTAGAAAAATGAACTCATAGTTCTAGTTGCATATACCATGATTATGTAATCTATGAGTGTTCCCATTGTAAATGCGATGATGAACATATTAAACAGAGTAAATCAATTGATAATGACGATGACCAATTAGAATTTAACATCCTATAATGTTGCAACCAGAAAGCAATGCTTATGTCCAATTTATGGTTTTTGACAGGACTAGTCACATCATATTCCAACGAATGTTTACAAACATGGAACAAGCCCACCAAAATTTCCACTCTTTTTTGTCATCGACTTCGCAAACTACAAAGGCCCGCCATGGGACATGACCAATCATCGTTTTAATGTTCTCATTACACCAATTATCCAAGCGACCCAAACGTAAGTCCCACTCAAAATGGATTGGACGCTAACTATACACAAGATACATAAAACTTGACTTGTATCTTATAGACAATGGAGAAAGAAAGAAGAAAATAGGTTACACATTCTATCAGAGAGAACACTGACCATGCAATCAACAAAATATCCTTCAACAGTTTGGCCACAACATTAATACTTCTTCAATTCTTGCATATGCCCAAAAACACTCAAATCGACGTAAAAAGAAAACTTCAAAAACAATAGTTTAACGACTCCTCCCGATTACAGATCATATTAATCCAACAAAACCCTCCAACTTCAAAACAACCATGGAACACATTAAATAAGGCATACAACACAAACAAACCTCTGCAATTCGATATTTTCCTTCTAGTTGTGGTTGCTTAATAGAAGAGTTGGAAATTCCCTTGAATCAATCTATCGAGGAGTTGATTGACAAGCAAAATGTGGAGGAAGAAGAAGAGCCTTCAACAGAAGAGATCACTTCTGTTGTCTACGATAGAAAGGCAGAAATAAAGGAGCCTGTCTTTTGCATGCATGGAACTACAGAAATAAAGCAAGGCATGCATGAAAATCCAATGTTTTTGGACTTCATGAAGAAAATTAGTTGTGCGCAAACTCTCAACTGATATACATGATACAAATCTGCCCAGAATTGTGGACCTCTTTTTGAAAACTCTTTACTTCGACTTCTATGTTATTTACATGATACAAAAATATGAAATTTATTAAAACAATGTCTTTAATTTCAACGTTTACTTGCACTTTCAATGATATTGTTCACTAGATAGCGCAGGCATTCATTTAGCATGTATACTTTAGCTCTTTCAAATTGAATATTGTTGTCTTCATTGAAACAGTTGGTAAAATTTTTAATCATGCAATTTTTGTATGTAAACTTCAGCGCTTTTGGTTTAAAACTACTACCTTCATTTTTAGTATTGGAAATTCATTCTATCATACACTTTGTGCATACATAAATAAACTCTTTCATTTTAGTATTGTTTCCCATATTTTGATTGATGCACATTTATTTTAGCCTGCAATTTGTGCTTACGTAGATCAAATATTTCATTTTATTGTTGCTGCTCTCATTGGACTACAGCACATTTAGTTAGATACATAGATTTTTCTTATATACACGATCTCTTGCAATTGTGGTTAGTTGAAGAAAACAGATAAATAAGAGTTTCTAATGTAACAACATACCATGGGATCTCTTACCCTTACTGATTACCAACACAATCTTTATGTTTGCCAATGTTTTTACTAATCTTTATAGCTATCTAACATCTTGCTTTTCTTATTTAACATTCTGAAATTTAGAGTCATTTTAGTAGCTTTATTTTATACAATATTGTTTTAATTGCTTACAACTTGATATGTCCATGTTGTTCTTTGCCTTACATTTTGAAATGATATGTCTTTTGTGTATTCAATTACTTTTTGGGTAAACATATTTAACTTGAAAAGGAAAGATACTTGATTGTTAACTACAAAGTAAACAAATTGAATAGAGGATGACCTTCATCTTTTCAATGCAACACACCAACACCGACCTACATCCATCACTTTGTGTTGCCTATCAGAATATCCATTGCATGATTTTGGCGCAATTGCTAGTTTATTTAATAATGTCCACAAAAGGCCAAGATTGCCCCATGAGACTTACAAAAGATACAATGTAAAGAAGAAAAAGGAAGAACATGGCAATTTCAAATTAAAACAAAAGAGAGACTAAATAAAAAAGAGTAATAATAGTCCAACAAATATACTATAAGTACATGAGCCATGCGTAGTAAGTTGAACCTTATTTCTCTCGAGACATGCTTTTGATGCTCACAGTGGTGAAGAAGTGTGTAATGAGTGTGAGGTCATGTGAGTCATCGATTTTGCGACACCTTGATGGTCTAGCATGTAAATCTAGATGGTGGCCACGAGGCCTCTTCCAATTGATGATGTCAAATGGCTGGAAATAAGATCTAATTAACTTGGAGCAAACCACCCTTGGAGACTTATGTTTGAGAATCTACTAGGGAAGGTTGAATATCTCTAAGAAGAAGAGGGGTAAACATCTTTGATCTTCATGATCCATGAATAATTGGAGAAACCCAAGAGAATCTATGAAGAGGAAAAATAATTGTCTCCTTATCTCATAATAAGGAGCACATCTAACAACAAAAAGGTCCTCGGTCTCAGCCTCCAAAGAGAAAATATGATAAATATATAATTTAATTTATATTAATGTCCACAAAAGGCTAAGATTGGCCGATGGGACTGCAAAAGATACAATGTAAAGAAAAAAAAAGGAACATTGTGATACATCCAAAATAAAAGAAGAGAGACTAAATAAAAAAGAAGTAAGAATAATAGTCCAACAAGGATATTATAGACTCGGAAAGAGACTGATCTCGTGTAATGAGTTGAAATGTGTTGCTCTAGTGAAACACTTTTGATGCTTAAGGTGGTAAAAACGTGTGGAATAAATGTGAGGCTATGCACGTCATCAAGATTGCGACACCTCGTTGGTCTAGCATGTAAATTTGGATGATGGCAACGCGACCTCTTCCAATTGTGGATGTCAGATGGTTGGAAGTAGGATGTAATTAACCTAGTCTAAGCCCCCTTAGAGAATTATATTTGAGAATTTGTTTACAAAGCTTGAACATCTCTCGGAGGAAGAAGGCTAAACATCTTTGAGCTTCATAAGTAATGAATGTCTGGAGAAAGCTAAGAGAATATATAAAGAGGAAAAATAATTGTATCCTTATCTCATAATAATGAGGCCATCTAAAAACAAAATGGTCCTTGGTCTCAAGCTCCAAAGAACAAATATGATGCTCCTGAAGGATGTGAGAGTCTGTCTCAATATGGCACTAATGGGAGTAAACTCTGAGTTGAGCAAGAACTCTCAAGCTACAAGATAATTGTAGTTGAGTATCGTAGAGGTTTGATGAACCCGTCACTAAACCAAAGATATAAATATGAGTAATGCTAATGTTTTGAGGTGAGAAATTTTTAAGGCAACTTATGCTCATTAAGATTAGTGTTAAGGTAATGTCTAAGGTGATGTCTATTTATAGAAGTTAGTTGTCGATTCAAAAGGGTTAATGTTAAATAACAATGTCATTAAAATAAAACACTATTTTTAAATGTACTAACTATTCACAGAAGTTAATGCTAAATAATTAAATAGGTTGCTAAAATTAATTCATTACCAAAATAAAACACTTCTCATTAAAAATAGGGCAGTTTTATGGACATTCTATGTATAGATAGGGTCTCTCTCATTCATTAGTCATTGAACTAAACTATTCTCTCTCTCTCTCTCTCTCTCTCTCTCTCTCTCTCTCTCTCTCTCTAGATTTCCCAACTATCTATATTAAAGAGATTTTCCATGTTCGTATATAGGGTTGTTCATTGTACCTATTATATGTAGTTAGGGTCTCTACGATATAGCAAGCATTGAACTAACCTATCTCCCAACATTTCTAATGTTGAGAAATAAATTTAACAAGTTTCTAATAAAGCAAATTTAAATTTTAGTTTTTTTGGTTTTGTATTGATCGTTTTCTAGCTACGCATACTTTATGGAGATATAGTCTCTCTCATTCAGTGAAAATTGAACCAACCTACTCTCTCTCAAGGACATCCAATCACTCAACTATTTATATTAGAGATGAATTTCCCAAACACATGTGTTGCACCTACTATATACATATAGGGTCTATCTCATTTAGTATGCATTGAACCAACCTATCGCCTAACATTTCTAATGTTGAGATAAGGTCTTTCTAGTTGCACATTATATGGAGATGGGGTGTATCTCATTCAGTAGGGGCATTGAACCAACTTTCCATCTCTCTTGGAGAAAACTGATCATCGACTATCTATATTAGAGAGGAATCTCCCATATCTATATCTAGGGTGGTTTGTTGTTCCTAATACATACAAATAGGATCTCTCTCATATAGTAGGGCATTGAACCAACTTATCACCTAGAATTTTTAATGTTAAATATAAATTTAACAATTTTTTAATTAAAAAATTCAATTTTTTCAATTATTTGGTTTATTATGTGCTGCTTGTTACCACATACCATATGGAGATATGGTCCCTCTCATTTAGTAAACATTGAACCAACTTATAGTCTCTCTTGAGGGCAACCGATCGCTTAAATATTTATATTAGAGAAGGATCTCCCATATTTATATATACGGTGGTTAGTTACACTTGCTATATGCAAATAGGTTCTCTCTTACTATGTCGATCATGCATACTACTGGATTGATGGTGCCAAAATCTAACACGTGTTAGGGGATCGATGGTTACAGATGATTGTTTATGTTGAAATAAGGACAATGCGTATCTAAATTAGGGTCATCCATTTGGCAATGCAACTTGCATTAGGAAATATATTTTAAAATTGTGTTGTCACCTTCTACTTTTCGATGGTTGGGTTATTGATTATGCTTTTCGGTGATTGGGTTGTCAGTTATACTTTTCAATGGGAATGTTGGCAAGTGATCCTAGGGAGTAACTCAGCTGGAAAACCTGCTTTGTGCAAGAGCACTGACTCAAGAACTTGGACATCCACAACTTTGACGATAACACTGACTAATTAACATTTTGTTGTCCACGGGGGTACAATAGGTTGGGACACATCACTGTAATGACAAGCATTTCAAGGTTGAGGTTTTGTGTCTTGGGGAGGTGAAAGCTTTATAAAGCATGTCAAGGTGAGAATCTTGGTGGATTTATCTATGCATCTCTATTCTTCACATTAGATGTGCAACTATATAATAGGGGTGGATGAGCACCAAGAACCCCTCCTCTTTTTCCTTATCTCACTTCACTATTTTATTTGAACCCCCATGGTTTATTTGACAATAGAAAGACATGAAATTTCAATTAGAGTGGGTAAGAAAAACCCATATTTCTATTTTTATTTATAGGACATCCGTGATATGGATTGATATTTGTATTTAGACAGGAATGAAGGCTTTATATGTGGTGCCTTGAGGAATTCAAAATATTGTGGAATACATTAGATAAATCTACATCAAACCTTCTATTATTATCACAAAAAATAGTAAACATGAATTTCATCTTATATCCATATGTTATCGCCCACAACAAATATTCGACCATATGTAACCTTTTTATCTATAGGTAGTGGTTAAGGAGAATATTTGCAACTCGCTACATTTTTACTCCCACACCAAAATTTAGCTTAAAATAAGTTACACTTTGTAAGCAAATTGAACAGTGTAGTTGTAATTGTCAAAAAAGTGGTTTGTAAAGATTGGTTGTATACCAATGTTGTTGATGGTATGTTCTCAAACTCCCAAATGTTCACCTTTTAATTTTTTTAACCTCCCCAACTTTAACATCTTATGGATTTACATGAGGCCCTTTAACTATCTTGTGAGATGGCATATCCCATTTATTTTTGTATTTTTCCTCTAAAGCTTGAAACATTTCAAGCTAGAACTATATTTTGAATATTTCTTTTAAATTGTTACGTATACATATATTTATATAGCCTCACTACTCTTATTTATATGTTTACACATCAATATATTATCTTTAAGTTTTGTGTTTATGTGATCTTTAAGAGATGGAGGAGAGATTTGCATTATTTAAGAATTTCACCTCCACTAACCATCTCCTTAACTTTCCATGTTACCTCCCCTTCCAATCCACTCACAATTTTCCTTCCTCGTGCCACACACCTAAGGCTTCATTAGAAAATATAATCAAGAGCAAATTAATATTCTCTTGAGGGATGTGTGCATTTCCATATTATTTGAGAGATTGGAAGAGAGTTGCACATTAAAAATACTTTGAGTGTCTACCCTAGTTTGGTCACATTATGCTCATTTCCTTCCACACATGATATACTTGATTGGAAATATAAACGAAAGCACAAAATCTCATGCTTTACCCCAAAAAAATTAACACCATCTACTACAAAAGGCCCTAAGATTATGCTTGTATTCAACAAAATAATGAGGCCAAATATGACTCACAAAATGGTATGCTAGAAATTCTCTACAAAAAGCATTAGTGTGAATAACATCTCATACAATATCAATTTAAAATGACAATTCCTTACAAATTTCAAATACCAAATCCTACAAATTTTAGGTCCCCCTTCATGAATGAGAAATGGTATCATGAATACCAACAATAATAATCAATCCATTTTTGTCATTTATTGCTGAGAAAAAAATTGGCAATGAACAAAATATGGTACATTAATCTAAATGTCAACAACTTTTTTATTTGTAAAATGATAGTATGTTTCTCTTTATTATTTTTTCCATATAAATTTGACAATTTTTCAACAAAAAAAATTCAAATTATTTATAAAAATACACTATTTAATTTTTACAATATCAAATTTTATTACGTGAGAAAGAGCCTCCTGCAGCTGACAATCGGCAGTGGAATCAATAGTGGAGAAGAGGTCGTAGACAAAGTTGATGTACTTGTACATGTGAACCGTCGACCAAATCCTATGAAAAAATAGGTATGACACCCAGTCCTCTGCGTCCAGCTCTACATTACTGAGCACACACATTGTTCCAACTTGACATCGCGGGAAATGATCCCATGCTCAGTTGTATTCTTATTTTTCATGCTCTGCGCGTTTGGAGCCAGTTGGGCATAATCATGGTGAATGAAGCAGAAATTTGCTACATTCCAAGTGCTACATTGATCAGTTTGGAAGCTTCCCACACCTGATAATTTCATTTGAGGAGATGGCAAGAGCAACAACCTTCATTTCCAGATCAAGAATCTGTCAAAGTTAACAATGAAGATTAGATGTAGTCGATGGAAAAATATTTGTGTGTCCATGAAGTGTGTTTAAATGACTACGAGTCCACAAAGAGCTTTGAAATGGCTGTACCGACCTTGTCTTCATCGGGATGTAATTATGTTCTGTAAAGAAGTTGTGCTGGGCATCATGTATGGGGCGGCCATTGGCAACATGTCCATACTACTAGGACTAGCATGAATTTGATTCTGGTGGGGATGTGGTAGAGCTACTTTTCTACGCCCTTAAGTTATTGCTTGTATTAGGATATGAGTAGCCGACTTGTGGCTTACCATATCATTTTAATATATCATTTATACTTTCTCATGCTTAATAGGTCGACCTTGGTGATGGTCATAGCATATGAATAGTATATATAGGGGATTGTAGGTAGTAGTTCATTATCATTTGAGCATTTGAGTCTTATTATATGGTTTGGAGGTTGCCCCCTCGAAGTGGCGAAGCTATTCTAATTGCATATTGAGATCATTATTCTGAAATATTGTGTTATTTTGTGTTCTATTGTTGCTCATAATCTGAATTATACAAGTAATTTCATTACAAGTGGTATCAGAGCTGTGATCTGGGCCAAAATTAGGGGAAAAACCCTAATTTTTTTGTTTCCGCCATATATTGCGAAAAAAAGTGAATTAGTGGGAGATATTTTTACCAAAGTTTCAAAAGATTTCAAGCAAGGTTTTCTGAAACTTTCAGACTTTTTTGATTTATTTTTCAAACGTTATTACAAATTTATGTTTTTTCATAAAATCACTCCCTAGGGTGCAAATTGTGGAATGTTTTCAAGTTCTTTACATTTTCAAAAAGCTCTCAAAAAACCAGTATTAGTATCTTCTCTGTGTTTTTTCTTGTTTGGCCGAATTTGTATCAAAACCATAAAACCTAAGGTTTGATATCATGGCAGGGCCTTCCACAAGAGCAAAAAAGAATCCGGTTACTCCAGGTAAAACCCCAGATAAATATGGGGTAGTGATTGAAGAGATGGAGTCAGAAGGGGTAAATACAGATTCCTTAGTACTAGGTTTTACCTCAGTTGATCATAAGGTGAGCCAACTTGAGTATGAGCTACAAAATGTACAATCTAAGATGGCCTCTAAAGGAGATATAGACCAAATCAATCATCGGTTGGATGATATCATGCAACATATAAAGGGTAAACAATATGGCCCAAATCCGCCCCATATCAACCAAGGAGGATCTTCAGTTAAAAATCATGGACAAAATAACCACATTGGATCACTTTTCTAGCCCAATTAGAATCCAACTTATTCGCAACCACGGAACATGATGTCGAAAGTGGATATGCACAAATTTGATGGCAAGAATCCCCTAAATTGGATAAATCAAATCGAGAAATTCTTTGAGTTACATAAAACACCATCAAGAAAAAAGGTGACATTGGCATCCCTATATCTTGAACCAGACCAATTCATTTGGTATCGATGGTTATGTGCTCAGAGGCAGAAGAATGGTCTCGGTGTCACTTGGATAGTTTTTACCAAGGAGTTGCAATTACACTATAGTTCCAATGTTTCAGAGAACTATGTTTTAGTCAATTTGTAAAGTTACGGAAAACAAGATTAGTCAAAGATTATGTGCATCAATTCCAGAACCTATCCTTAAGGGTGGAGAATATTCCAGAAGAGAATATGAATGACTTGTTTCTTGGGGGTCTTAAGGACCACATCGAGCATGAGGTACGTATGTTTAATCCACTCAAGCTTTCTAATTCTATTATCATAGCACGTTGAGTAGAGGAAAACTTTATTTGTAGTAGGAGGTCACCTTTCATTAACACCAGAGGTCCTGTAGTATCTCTTCCCCTTCATTTGTTATGCCAATTAGACTGACTCAACAAATGGAAGAAAAGAGAGCAAAAGGACTATGTTTTAACTGTGATAGCACATATGGACCGAGACACAAATGTGCTGAGAAGAATTTGTTCTATATTGACAAAGGTAATGAGGATGATGAGGAAGCTGAAATTATAGGAGAGGCTGAGGAACTAGTAGAAGATGAAGTAGAGGATCACTAGCCTACAATTTCTTGCCATGCATTGTCAGGTATTAGTACTCCTCAAACACTCAAGGTTATTGGCTATCTCAAAAAATAGAAGGTGGCGGCGTTGATTGACTTGGGGAGTACTCATAACTTCATAAATAGTAAGTTAGCTACCCGCCTCAATTGTTTTATTTACCCAGCTCCAGAAATGCAAGTTATGATTGCGGATGGTGGGACAGTCAAGTGCACAAGAAAGTGCCATAGTATCAAGCTTTCCATGGGAGATTACATGTTAGACTCACTTATGTTTGTTATTTCTATGAGAGGGGCAGATATTTTTTTGGGTGTCTAATGGCTCACAACCTTAGGTACTATAGAGATGAATTTCCAAGAATTGTTCATGCGATTTCATTCAGATGGAAGGACAATACAATTGAATGGGATGGTAGCTAAGTCTCCACAGATTATTAGCTCTCATCAGATGCAAAAGGTTCTCATAAAAGGAGTAGATGGATTTATAGCAAAGTTATTTTCCATAGAAGTATAAAATATAGAGTCTTCAATGTCACCCGATCTTCAGAAGATTGTTGATGCTCACTCATTTGTTTTTGATGTAATTCCAAACCGACTACCACCAGTTAGGGATCATGATCATGCCATTCAGTTGATTCTAGGGAGCCAAACACCTAACATCAGACCATACAAATACCCATATTCCCAAAAAAGTGAGATCAAGAAAATGGTTAGGGAAATGTTGAAGGCAGGTATCATCAAGCATAGTCAAAGTGCATATTCTCCACCAGTGGTCATGGTACATAAGAAGGATAAAACATGGAGGATGTGTCCAGATTACCGAGAACTCAACAAGTACACCATCAAAGATAAGTTTCCTATTCCAGTAATTGATGATTTACTTGATGAATTGCATGGTGTTATTTATTTCACAAAATTAGATCTTTGTTTGGGGTACCATCAAATTAGAATAAAAGAGGAAGATGTTCATAAAATGACTTTCAGGACTCATGAGGGCCATTATGAGTTTTTGGTAATGCCTTTTGGTCTTACAAATGCGCCCTCAACCTTTCAAAGCTTGATGAACACTGTTTTTAGGCCATTTTAAAGGAAATTTGTATTAGTTTTCTTTGATGACATATTGATTTATAGTAAGACATGGGAAGAACACTTACAACATGTAAATAAAGTGTTGGAAGTTTTGGACAAACATACTCTTTATGCAAAGCCATCCAAATGTTCTTTTGGTGTACAAAAGGTGGAGTACTTGGGTCACATTGTATCCCATGAAAGTGTCAAAGTTGATCCTCAGAAGATCAAAGCTATGGTGGAATGGCCAAGGCCCAAAACTCTCAAAAATCTTTGTGGGTTCCTAGGACTAACAGGGTACTACAGAAGATTTGTCTGGGGATATGGTAGAATAACAACCCCACTCTCTGCATTGTTAAAAAAGGATGTCTTCCATTGGACAGAGGTAGCCACTAAATCCTTTGAGCAGCTGAAGGAAGCCATGTGCAACACCCCAGTTTTGGCTACTCCCAACTTCTCAAAAACCTTCATTGTTGAATATGACACTTCACGATTAGGATTGGGAGCAGTTCTCATGTAGGAAGGAAGACCAATTGTACTAGAGAGTCGTCAATTCAAAGGAAAATATTTGCTCAAACTTGTCTATAAGAAATAAATGATGGCTATTCTTCATACGATCAAGCAATAGCGGCCCTATCTCATGGGTAGACACTTCAAGGTAAAAATTTATCATGATAGTCTCAAATACTTTTTGGAGCAAAGTTTATCATCTGAGGAACAACAAAAGTGGGTAACAAAAATGTTAGGTTAATATTTTGAAATCATATAAAAAAGGGTAAAGAAAATGTAGTAGTTGATGCATTGTTTAGAAGGGATACATCCGCAGATGCCTTACTATGTGGAATGTCCATGTTGACAACCAACTGGGTGGATGAAGCAAGATTGGAATGGGATCAAGACAAGGATACAAACTCTCTAATATAGAATATCAAGTAAGGATCTATGACATCTAACAAATTTGAGTGGAAAGGTAATGCCCTATGGTACAAGGACATGTTATACTTGAGTAAAGATTCTGAGTTGAAGCATAAGATTCTTGCAGAGCTACATGCCTCACATGTTGGAGGACACTCTAGGTTTTTGAAGACATATCATAGAATAAAAATAGAATTCTTTTGGGAAGGACTCAAGGGGGATGTACAAAAGTTTGTATCAAAGTGTTTAGTGTGTCAACAGAACAAAGGGGAAACAATTAAGACACCAGGTCTGTTGCAACCCTTACCAATTCCTAGCCAGAGATGGGAGGAGGTCTCTATGGATTTCATCACCGGATTGCCTTGTTCAGAGGGTAAGAATGTTATTTTTGTGATTGTGGATAGGCTCACAAAATATGCCCATTTTTGTGCCCTATCACATCTATTTGTAGCCAGCACAGTCGCAACTATTTTTTTTGAGACAGTTCAAAGGCTACATGGAACCCCAAAGATAATTGTAAGTGATCATGATCCTATTTTCACAAGTAATTTTTGGATGGAATTATTTTCATGTTTGGGTACTCAGCTAGCTCACAGTTCATCTTATCATCCTCAAACTGATGGGCAAACGGAAGTGGTCAACAAATGTTTAGAGGGGCATCTACATTGTTTTGTATCAGATAAGCAGGAAAGGTGGATTAAATGGCTACCACTTGTAGAGTGGTGGTATAACACATATTTTCATACCTCTTATCAAATGACCCCATTTTTAGCATTATATGGTTACCATCCACCTTCTATCACTTCCTCCTTGAGGGTGCAAACTAAGGTCAGAGATGTTGAGGAACACATTCAACATCAACAACAAGTTTTGGCTAGTTTGAAGGAGAATTTAGCATTAGCACAAAATAGGATGAAACAAGCAGATCAACACCGTAGTGAAAGATATTTTGAAATTGGTGACTGGGTTTTTGTACGTCTCCAGCCTTACAAACATATGTCCCTTATCAAGTTCTAAATATTATGGCCCTTATCAGGTTCTACAGAAAATTGGCAGTGTTGCTTATAAACTAGAGTTGCCTCCATCTTCACACATACACCCAATATTCCATGTTTCACGCCTGAAGAAGGTTATTGGACATAAAATTTGAAGCCCAGACAGTGTTACCAAAACTTGAAGAGGAAGGAAGAATCATTTTAGAGCTAGAGAAGATTCTGCAAACACGTACTAAGAGGCTGAGAACCAGAGACATTAAGGAATATTTGATCAAGTGGAAGAATATGAGCATAGAAGATACAACCTAGGAGGATGAAGGTTTTCTATAGTAACATCCAGGATTATTCAATGCTTAGGACAATGTTGGTTTGAAGGGGAAGGGCATGCTACGCCCTTAAGCTATTGCTTGTATTAGGATATGAGTAGCCGACTTGTGGCTTACCATATCATTTTATTATATCATTTATACTTTCTCATGCTTAATAGGTCAACCTTGGTGATGGCCATAGCATATGAATAGTATATATAGGGGATTGTAGGTAGTATTTCATTATCATTTGAGCATTTGAGTCTTATTATATGGTTTGGAGGTTGCCCCCTCGAAGTGGCGAAGCTATTCTAATTGCATATTGAGATCATTATTCTGAAATATTGTGTTATTTGGTGTTTTATTGTTGCTCATAATCTAAATTATACAAGTAATTTCATTACATACTTTCCTCATGCAAATCCCATTACTTTCATGGAGTGGTCTATGTTTGCTTTTTCCATGGCTTTTATGCTCTTTCTCATCCTCTGAGGAATTATGTGCGTGCTCTACTGCTCTAAAAATTCTGCCAAATATTTATCTGTTACTCTATACAAATCCCATCTCAAGATGGATCTTGATAGCCTAGGTCATCCTTCACATCAATTCTCTCTTTCTTTTCTTCCACTATTCTCTGTATTTTGAGTTCTAAAAAAATGTTCTAATGGGGAATTGTAAGGCCAATGTATTTTGCTGAAATGATGGTGTTATATCTCTTTATGGTGAGTTTATTTTTATGGTTAGGGGAATGAAATGTCAAGGCAATGAAAAATATTAAATAGTTATGGCTGGTGAAAGAGCACTGAACAGTTTTGATAATATTGTGGATGACGAAGAGCATATCAAACAACATTCCAGGATGGGGATATTTTTTGGTGGATTTCCCGGCAATGGAACTACTGGCGTAAGAAATTTTCTTGAATTGTTGTTAAATTGTATGAATAAGGAAAACTTTCCTATTGCAATGAAAGGGTATGGGAATGTACATATACTGTTGGAAACATATTTTTTTATTATTCCAAGTGGGAAGGCTCCTGGCGAAAAGCTCATGGATTGGCATAACTGCAAAAAGTTGTCGTCGAATATCATTCTACTGCTCGGTGCAGGTAAAACTTCCCACCATTTCAATAAATTTGTATAAAAATAAACACTTTATCCTAATGTATTTTGATCCATTTCTATTTCTATTTTTTTTATTGAGCACTTCTTGGGGTGTTGAACAATTGAGCACTGGATTACATAGTTTAATGCTATTTCTACCTAAGTTTGGGAGGAAACATATAAATTCAACATTACAAAGTAAGCAAAGAAAATAAACCAATGATTGCCTTTAACAAAACAACTACCGGTAAGGGGCACCCACACAGTCAAAACCACCCACAACATGATCCCGGCCCAAACTGTTTGACTCTCTGTATCGGGTGTCTCTAGGCTTATTCCAAATTTTCAACAATACTCCAATTGTTTTTTAATAGTTAATTATATTTTTCTATCCTCACATTCCAACTACCATTTTTTCCCCAAATTTTCAATCCTGATGTGGCAAATGTTGGAATAATTATCATTATAGTACACTAAATTAAAGGGAAAAAGTTATAACATGTTCTCATGATAGACAAGAAGCATTATTACTAGCAATTACACGCGAGCAGTGCAATGTGAACACCGAAAGGGATTGGTCGTAGGAATAAAGACTGGAGGAAAAAGGCAATGAAGAAGAGGAGGGTGAAGTGGAAGGTAAATCTTGGGATGGAACACAACATAGCATAAAAATGTAATGGCTTTGATGGGTATGCAGGAACATTGGAGGAGAAATTTATGGAAAGTATGGAGAATGAGGCCTGATATGGCTCTTGCAATGATGTTATCCTCGGCGTCTACAATCAAGTTTTTCAATACAGGATATTTGGTGGCCAATTAACTTCCTTGGCAGTGAAAATTTTGCTTGCATAATTTCTGAGTAAGGATTTATTTAACTTTTGAATCAAGAAATCATTTGATTGCAAAGTGTTGGAAGTGTTTTTGCTTTTCTTGCAAGTAGATCATTATTTTAATCTTGTTAATATACACCTAACATTTAGTTTGGCCTTTCCCTTTCTGAATTTCCATTTTATGTAATAAAATGGTAAAAAAGGAAGATTTTACACTAGTAATAATTTTTTCTTATAGATTTCTAATGATTGTTGTTTGTTGCTTTACTCCTAATTTTGATATTTTCCTAAAACAACCATAATTACTGAACAATGAATTCCAGCTTAAATGTTTTCTCTGACTACGATGTATGCAGGTTTTCTCTACAGTTTTGTTCATTGGTTTCTTCATTTATCTGTTGGGAGCTGCAAGGATAACTCATAAAGTTGAAGGACTTGTCTCCATGGCCACCAGATGGAATTCATTATCTTCCTACTCCTCTTATGGTTCCTATTGTTCTAAAAAAGCATGTTTACCTAATTCATTGGGAAATGATCCAAGTTCTAACACTCCTTTCTCTAGAGAGGATTTAGATAATGATTCCGAGTCATCTAAGGTATTTATCATGCTTACTTCGAATGATGTTGTGGCAGCTTTCAAAATGAGACCATCTTTTGGTCAGTATTCAAAATATGTTCTATGATGTTTTTTATTGTACTTGGTTGAAAAGTTTCCGAGTAGACTAGAAACTTTTAATTTTTTTTGCAACATGGGAATGTGTACCCAACTTAGCATTGAAAAATTGTTAGCAATTCTATGCAGTCAAATTTCAAAGTCTTTCTCTTCTATTTTCTTATTATCATTATTGTTCTATGCTTCTAATCTCATTAACAAGATTTACATGTGTAAATCGATCCCTACAAAGGCCAAAAAGATCTATATGAGGCTTATTAATATTTATAGACACAAAATCACATACTTTGGGTAATTATCTAGTCTTGATTACATACTACTATTCATTTGATTCCTAAGTAAGAAAAGTACTAATTAACCCATGTATTTGGCCACCTTTCTTTGTCTTATGTTGCTCCTTTCAGTCTTACACCCTTACTTGTTCAGTATGTCTTTTTATACCCTAGATTTTATCATCTTGGACACCAGCGCCAGGTGCCCTCGTCCTCTCTGGGCACCCCTTTCCTCTTTGTACTTTACTCACATTTTTTGGTTCCTTTCTAGCCGTTTGAGCATCTTATCCTTTTGGCAGTTGGCCTTTTCGGGGTTAATTACGAAATTCAAGTAAAGGAATCATATAAATATAAAGTTACGTGATCATAATAAAGGACCAAACACTAAGCACTATCTATCACCACCTAAGGTTGCATCCATCAAGGTATCTAAGAGCTCCATTGCATCCATCTAGCTCCATCACAAGGGACACAAGGACTGGTTTTCAGCATCACACTTCATAGGAGGGAAGTTCATTCTATTCCATGCACACATTTACTACATTCTACATTTAGCTACTTGCTCGCTATCCACGTACGACTAGCACAAAAGAAACCTAGGGCACAATTCTACACGCACACACACACAAAACTACATTGGGTCTGAGATGTAGTGCAACGCTCAGTTGTAAGTCCATCATTGTGCCAGCTGAGGACAGTCTGACCCCTCATTTTGCATCTTTCTTTTTTAAGGATTTGATGTTTATTTGAGGGTTTTGTAGGTTTATATTTAATTGCAGGTGTCTGACAACTCCAACGATCATTGTGTGAATCTGTAATGACAAAAGTTGAGCTTCAATGGATATATTTTGACCCTAAGAATTTGGGTTTATGAGAGTTTCCACAGACCCAGGCACCTAGAAATAAGCCTAGGGTGCCTACGGGCACCCTATCCCTCTCTAGGAGCCCCAATCTAGCCTCCTTCTCCAGATTTGATTTTTTCTTAGGTCTAGTGTGACGGTCAATCCTTCACATTTCTTTATTTTCTAGCTCTTTGCACTTTCCATAACTCTGTGAATCAATTAAGGCTCTCTACCCTCTCTTTACAATTAGGGTTTCCATTATTTATTGATTAATCGCTTAGATTTGTTTCAGTACTTTATTATTCATTTATTTACTGCAATCTTGCATTCAAATCAGGTTGCATATTACATTTTAGCTTAATCATTTTGGTGAACCCAACGCTTTCACGCTTTATATCCTCATTTTTCCTTTATCATGGGTCATAAAATTCCTCAAATTTCTTTGTCAGATTTACTTAAGATGCATCCCAGTTGCCAAGTTTTTCTATAAAAAGCCTTAGACACCATGTATCTTCCTAAAGATACATCACCACACGAAATAAGTCCTATCTTCAATCATCTATCTAACGACCCTAGTCTTCGTGATCCTCCATCCAATCAACCCATATTGGAGTCAATTCAAGCTTTGCATACTTTATTTTACAATAAATTTTAGGCTATGGAATCCATGTTTACATCTCTATAATCTGAAATCCAACAACTTAAGGATGCTTCTCAGGATCATGTTAGTTCTCCTTCTACATCTCATCTTCATTCTATGTCTTCTACATGTGCTCATATCAGTGAGCCTCAAGTCTTACCATTACCAGAGCCTCTCATGTTTAATCACAATGCTAAGCAAAATGACATTCTTACTAAGCTCCTTAGTCATCAATTGATCACTTTACCATCTACTCAAGGCTATCCTCCTTACCGACTTGCAAAATATCAGGGTCGTCCATATTGCAATTATCATCGAATCAATGGACATAATGACAATGATTGTTATGCTTTACGACGAAGAATCAAGCATCTTGAGCATCAAGGCTTTATCTCATTCGTTGCACAACATTCTGATGCATGCCCATCTATAATTGTTACATCCCAATGGGTTCCTAAATCTGATTCATCTATATCTAATGAGCATCATGCCATCATTTCTAATTTCCTTCTACAGAGAATCAAGAACTACCTAAGTAACCACCTCTCAAAATAAATATAACACCTCCTCCTCTCAAGTCATCTATGACATCACCAAGTCAAACTATGCAACCGCCTCTCAAAATCAGTCCACCTTCTTCTCCTATCAAGTCTTCTGTAGTGTCATCAATCCCACCTAAGTTACCACCATTCAAGATTCCTCCCCATCCTACTCCACTTTCATTTCCAATTCATTTTTTCAAAGCAACTACTCCTTCTGTTGATAGCCAGGACACATTTCAAATTCCGCCACCATCGCATGGTCCTAATGTTGCTACCACTGCTACACGACCGCTTAATCTCTGGTAGGTGAATTTTCTCACCTCATTACCCAATGACACACTCTTGTGTTATGGTTCACAGTTGACTGTTGAGGGCATATTATACACATGAACCTCACACAGTACACAGTAAACACTACACCTTACACTATCTTCACACATCATGCACTTTTGTACATACACATCATCCTCTCTATTATACATTCCTCACTTTGTGTTTTGTACACCCATACATTGCACACATTCTATACGCTGACATTATTGATACATTTTTATACACTTTTCTACAATTTACACATCTGTGCATTCTCATTACACACATACTACACACTTCACATTCACAACACATTATGACATCTTACATCATGTACCACATCTACTACACATATTAAATCATTTCACTACATACATCTTTTATGTACTGAACAATGCTCACTACCCGATGACACACTCTAGTCCAACGGTTCATACTCGACTGCTGAGGGTCTAAATAAAATTGAACCTCACCTCATCACACCTACATCATTCTACACTTTAATCTTCAAAATCAATCAATCAACCTTTTTTATCACACTATGCGACATTTTTAGCCATCACCTTCTTCACACATATCATGATATACGCTTTTAGGCTAAATCATCACGCTTTCTAGCATCTTATCCATACATTTTGTGATATACACTTTGTGCTACATCATCACGTTTTCTACCAGCATCATGTTCATCTATTTCGTGATATACGCCTTGTGCTACATCATCACGCATACTAGCATCTTATTCACCCATCTAGTGATATACGATTTAGGCTAAATCATCACACATTCAATAAATATCATCATCCCTATGTCATATACAATATCATCAATATCATCACTTCATTCATCAACTCCTTTCTACATACAAAAGATCGTTCAAACCATTTCCTGATGATGTACTCTCGTTTATGGTTCATTCTTGACATGCTGAGAGGAATAAAAAAATGAACCTCATTGCATACATACACATACACTCAGGGGGCACACTTGCTCCTATCATTCATTTTGCATTTACATTCTGCCTCATCCACAACATATTGCATATCTTGGTTGCATTTACTCTTGCTTACATTTACTTGTTACATGTTCACTTTATTACGCATGATAGATAGATTTATTGTATGCCATTATCTTTTTCCATACACACATGCACATTCACTTGCTTTCTAGTTGTGATCGCAAATTTTACAGATCCATTACATGCAACATGGATGCTTGGCACAATACCTATTACCAGTCCCACAACGGCTCCTAGGGGCATCCACTTTCATACACTACATGTGTTATTGTTTCATTTTGTACTTATAGCACTTTACTTTATCAGATTATACACGCTTTGACATACTTTTTATCTTTCTAACATGCTAACAGGTGCTTCATGTGCAACATTTGCTATACAGGACTACTTGCTTCCATGGTTGTCTGTTACATTGTTTGCTTTTATTTGTCATTGTTTGTGGGCTTTTCCCTTTGTCTTGTTTGTTCTCTTGATTGCTTGCGGCCACTACAACCTTGATTGTCTTGCGACATCGTGAGTGATGTCACTTGTTTACAACCCACTTTTCATAGTCTACATTGTCTTCTTCTTGCATCTTAGCTTATACATTGTCTTCTTAGATTACATTTCATCTTTTACATGAGTGTTTATCTTTTCTTGTACTAACACTTGTTTTCCTAGCCACTTGTTTGTGTGTGCCTTGGTTTCTACCAAGCACATTCCCTTCCCCCTGCAGGGCACAATTTCAACACAACAGTTGGTCCTCCTTTGGGCCACATACTCCTTCAGTGACGTCGCATGCACCCCAAATGAGGGGGGCATCATTTGGGTGAATCAGTCACCCCATACAGCATTATACACAACACGATACCAGTACAACACAATTTTTAGTTTCAAATAGGGCTCAAAATCAAACTTGGGTCCTTAACACAGTGACCTTTCCTAGATGCCTAAGACTAGGGGGAAATACAATGATCTTTCTTGGATACCTAAGACTAGGGGATAGTTATACAATGATTGGTAGTTCAACACAATCTACATAACTCCATACAAAATGAAATTTACAGGGCATATAGTCCTTAGCACATGCACACCATCTGTAGTGGTGTTTTACATAGTGGGAAGCAGTTAAAGGTTGGTGGACGACACCAGAAAATTCTCCCTACACTTCTTCCATTACACTGGAGTGAGATCACCCGAAAAACTCATGCATCAACATCATCTACAGGATCCTTTCTACACCCTTTTTCTCATCATAGATTAGGTGCACATGTTCCATTTTCACATTTCAAACATTTTTATATACTTTCCTTATACACTTTTTACATATTGTAATCATATACATGTGTATTTGACTATTTGTTGGCTTCTATTTTGCAGGTTCGTCCGTATGGGAAGTGATAGTCAACACAACATAACAACACAAAAACAACAACACACACATCGACATCAACAACAAGTACATCATAACATCTACACATGCGTTTCCACCCTAGGTTCATTTTCATCATCACTTTTTGCACTTTCTCATCCTTAGCATCCAAGTTTCACATTTTTATCACTCCACACTTTGTCTAGTCCCTTGTCACATTTCCTATATTGATCTACATGGATATCAAGTACGCATCTCTATCTACTTTATGTTACCGATCTTTCCTCTCACCAACATAAAGTGGGGGAAAATGTCAACACAAAATCACATACTTTGGGTAATTATCTAGTCTTGATTATGTACTACTATTCATATGATTCCTAAGTAAGAAAAGTACTAATTAACCCATGTCTTTGGCCACTTTTCTTTTCTTTCTATGTTGCTACTTTCAATCTTGCACTCTTACTTGCTCAAAATTCCTTTTTACTCTTCAATATTTTTCATCCTGGACACTAGCACCTAGCCAGGATGTCCAGCGTCAGGCGCCCTCGTCCCCTCTGGGCGCTCCTATCCCCTTTGTAATTTACTCTCACTTTTTGGGTCCTTTCTAATCGTTTGAGCATCTTATCTTTTTGGTAGTCGGCCTTTTCGGGGTTAATTATGAAATTCAAGTGAAGGAATCATATAAATATAAAGTATGTGATCATAATAAAGGACAAAACACAAAGCACTATATATCACAACCTAAGGTTGCATCCATCATGGTATCTAAAAGCTTGATTGCATATATCTAGCTCCATCACAAGGGACACAAGGGTTGGTTTTTTGCATCACACTTCATAGGAGGAAAGTTCATTTTATTCCATGCACACATTTACTACATTCTAAATCTAGCTACTTGTTCGCTATCCATGTGCTGGCACAAGAGAAACCTAGGACACAATTCCGCATGCACACACACAGAACTACATTGGGTTTGAGATGTAGTGAAGTGCTCAGTTGTAAGTCCATCATTGTGGAAGTTGAGGACAATCTTAACCCTCATTTTGCATCTTTCTTTTTTTAGGATTTGATGTCTATTTGAGGGTTTTACAAGTCTATATTTCATCGCAAGTTTTTAGCAACTCCAACGATCATTGTGTGAATCCGTAACGACAAAAGGTGAGCATCACTGAACTTATTGCAACCCTAAGAATTTGGTTTTTTGAGCATTTCCACATACCCAGGCCCCCAGAAATAGGCCTAGGGCACCCGTGGGCGCCCCTGTCCCTCTCCAAGTGCCCCAGTCCAACCTCCTTCTCCAGATCTGTAAATTTATGAGCTCCAATGCGAGGGTCGTGCTTCACATTTCTCTATTTTCCAACTCTGTGCACTTTCCATAACTCTGTGAATCAGCTAAGGCTCTCTACCCTCTCTTTACAATTAGGGCTTCCATTATTTATTGGTTAATTGTTTAGATTTTTTTTGGCACTTCAGTATTCATTTATTTACTGCAATCTTGCATTCAGATTAGGATGCATATTACATTTTAGCTTAAGCAATATCTGCTCAAATCTATGACTTGTTATAACCATTACAAATGAGACAATTTATGTCCCTCGATTACTATAGGATAAGGTGAGATTTATTGCTTTCACAAAATGATAGTTCTCACAAATGCTTAAATAATCCCAGATGCCCATGAACTTGTATTTTGTTCAGACCTACAAAATTAGGGCTATGATCATAAGGTTATTAATCTAGCACAAATCCATAATAGATGTTTTATCATGTGGTCACTACATGAATTGGATGCAAAACATATGAAAACAAAAATTTATAGGAAATATTGTTAGCTTCGAGGTCGAATAATGGAAATCAGGGTCAGGAAAGACAAGAAAAGTGTACAAATAGCACTCCTATCCCAAATTGATAACATGCCAAGGACAGTCCTTGTGTCAAAAAACATGAGAATTGAAGAGGAAATTGGGACTTAATAGGTTGCATCTTTGAAGTATAGATTGGGATTTTCCAAGCTCAAGAATCATCTAGAGTAAATTTCTATAAAAGGTCAAGCCATAGTCGTAGGATATATTGTTATCACACTGAATATATAAAAATTAATGTCAATAATGATCCTAAATAAATATGTTCCACTGGAATTCCAAAATTGATGCCACTATGTCAAAAAATTATTAGATGAGGAAAGTGTGAGTAAAATAATCATGCATGCATTTAGACATCCATACATACATACGTGACTACAAATCCTAGCCCATTCTTTGCAAAGAGTTTGATTTGCAGAGCTTATTCTTATCTAGAAGATGAAAGATGGGTATGCAATTTTATATAGTTGTTAGCAAATAACTAATGTCAGTTGCCTATAAATGTCAGGTAATGTATACATGGATAAAAGATCATTGAAGAAAGGCATGAAATGTATTTATTTGCTAACAAAAGGGACACATTTTCTAACGCTGACCTTCACAACATTTGATGGAGACTACCTAGGGGAAAAAATGCTCCACATTAGTGTAGTAGAATTGCCTAAAACATGTGGTGGATTGCAACTTTCATATGTTGTAAACTTTCTCTTCGGTAATGACACAGTGTTTTGAATGGTTTTAAATAAATGGTGATTATTTTATATCATTTTAGTTTTTGGAAACAATTTTTGAATGGACGGATATAAATATCTAAAAGAAGAAAACATGTTCAAAGTTCAATAATATAGAAAAAAACAAAACTAGAAGAGCACCATCTAGAATGCAGAAATTTGCAACTATCATGCAAATGTGATGAAACATATCAGTGATTCTTATGATAAATTTGTTTTTGTGGGAATTGTGTGCAGTAATATACCTATAATATAACAATGGAGGATCACTTCGTTTGGATTTGTTTTGGATCGGGGTTTACTATATACAATATTCGCCTTTGAATTCTCTCTAGTAACGAGGATTCTCAGCAAAGCTATCACCCTATCTTCAAAGTGAAAGAATTGCAAATAATTTGTTTCAAACATGAAATATATGCATCATGTTTTAATGTGATTACCACTAGGTACATGACACGTGGGATTGAAAAATATTTACTCTAGCACTCTACCAAGATTTGTTATTTCTTCATTCTCTTGATGTACCTCCAATTGCGGTACTATCTATGCATCGAATTTCTTAATAAGGAACATGTTTACATCTGCAGATGGACATGTATGTACTACCCTCAGTTTTGTTTTTCAATGAAATTTATATCTTATTGTTTTTGTGAACTTGTCATATTTTGCTAAAGAAGTTCAAATTATCTTCAAATTCTTCTACAAACATTTAAGAATGAAAAATCACACTGTTTGGTTACCATTTTGAAGTCTGGTATGTTACTACCATAATTGTATATATGCATATATTTACTTCATTTATATGATGCTTGTAATGTCATTTATAGGTGCAAATGTCTAGTATGGAGATGTTTTGTTTGCATTTTTTATTTTCAGTAGAGTATGACCAATTTCTGTGATACAAATACATCACCAAAATACATATTTATTGTGCAAACACTGAGTTATTCAAATTTTTCAATACGTGGGTTAAAATATGATTATTGACAATATTATTGTATATTTTATCTGTGATTTTATTGATTACCGGTTATGTTACCTTTTTCCAATGTACAATTTCTCAAATACGTTGCATACATTTAAAAACTAGATTGATATTAACAATGGTTGTAATTTTGAAGGCGCAAAACCTCAATTTCTTTCCCACGAAAGAAGCTACATGTCTTCAAGCCACACAATGTCAGCGCCATCATTTTAAGGTAAACAACTTTGACCATGTATTCACGTGTTGTAGGTACTTCATTGTGAATAGAAACACACAATTATTTGTGATAGCAATCCATATCCATTTTGCAGAGATACAATTGTTTTTGGAAAATTGAGTCAACAGAGATACATTTTTTTTCAACTACTTTTCATACATCTTTCCCTGATCCAGGAAAAAAACTTTCAACTAATTAGTAGTGTACATAATGCTAATAATTTATAGAATATGCACATATGTTCTTTCTTCTGTATATTTCCACAACAATAACAAATTAGAGAATATACAATATGTTTCTTCTTTGATAAAATGAAATTTGGTTGTCATCTCTTTATCAATTACCTGTTTCATATGTAAACAACACATTTTTACGCATTTCTATTTTTCCAAAACAATCTACAAATGCAAACTTTGTTTTCCATTTGCATTTGCACATAATATTTATGACAAGGGTTGATGCTGCAACATAGCCCTTGTTTGTTATATTTGTTAGGGGCTTAAATTGATTTTTTTAATACAAACTACATTTATTTATTCTTCTAAGGTTAGTGATACATTTTATGATTGTGGATCTCAATTGTTATATTCCATTTAGTACCTCGACATGAATACTTGCAACTGATGTTTTCACACACTTGGAGGGTGAAAAAAAGAGATATGGGTCGCACACATGTATGTGGAGCCATACAAAAAAGGCAAGCAACTGCATAGCTTGTAGGTTGTATAAATTTTTTAAAGAGGTTTTTTTTCCCGGGATATTTGCTAATAAACTCTAAAGCATATGTGGGTTGTCTTTTTCTCTTGTTACAAGAGCATACAGAAGAAAATGTTTGTTATATTTGTCAAGGGCTTAAATTGATTTTTCTATTACTAAAGAATAAATATTTATTCTTAAGGTTAGTGATACATTTTATGATTGTGGGTCTTAATTGTTATATTACATCTAATATCTCAACGAGAGTACTTGCAACCAGTGTTTTACACACACTTGGAGGATAAAAAAAAGATATATGGGTCATGCACACGTATGTGGAGCCATGCAAGAAAGGCAGACAACGACGTAGCTTGTAGGTTGTATAAACTTTTTAAAGAGATTTTTTCCCTAGATTTTTGCTAATAAAACCCTAAATTGTATGTGGGTTGTCTTTTTCTCTTGTTATAGGGGCATAGAGAAGAAAATGTTGTTGTTTCTAACGCCATTGGCGTGTCTCACAACAACCATTGATGATTGATAAAATATTAATTTAAAGCCCTTTATCACGAACAAGGGTGGTCGTTGCTGACATATATTACAAAAGATGAATGATAGAGGTCCATGTATTTAAACATCCTATCAACTTTGTAGTGGTAGGTGAAATAGTTGGCATGTTATCCCTGTTATGACTGAAGCAAAACGAAATACTAATGATTTTCAACATAGATGGCTTAAGAATAACATGTGAGGGTAGTTTGTGTGTATGCTAAGATTGCTTTTAACTCTCTAACTTCTATCGTGTTATATTTACTCTCTAACTTCTATCGTGTTATATTTATAAATTGTCTATGTTTATCATTGAAGCCATCTCCATTTTCTTGTTTCAAGGGAAACATTTGTGCCATTTTTTAAAAATTAAACAAAAGGTTGATTATGAAGAAATGGTGGGTGCAAATCTAGTGGAGGCACAGGTGGCTTGTCATCATTCTCTGCCTCTTCCTCATCAGCAGAAAATTGTAAAATTTACAAAGGCGTCTAAACTTGATGGGTCTCGAAACACAATGACAATTTAAGTAGAGAAAATGCATCATTGCCATAGTTTTTTTTCCTCAAAGTTTTATACTTTCGGCTTCTAAGTGCAATCTTGGGTTGTATTAAATTAGGATATTCTAATAACAACTACCATTGTCTCATATGTGCACTATTAGCACCTTGATTTAAAATTACGTTTGTATTTTGTATACATTTATTTTCTATATTCCTATCCTTTCTAGAATATGCCTATAATGGCACATCTATTTGTAGATCTATTTTTTTAGAAAGACACTGAGCTTATTAATGTGTGCTTATTAAGAAAATGCTTAAATTCAATCAATTCTTTAACATCTACTTGTTTTTTGTTTTAAAACTAGCGTAAAATTAACCCCCCTCCCATAATATCTAAACTAGAATAATTACGTCAAAAAGTTTTTTCACAAGTGGAAAGCCCCCTCCTATTTGACAACAACCAACAGTGTATCGACAACCATCTAAGGGTTAAAAACTACAACAATTAAAAATTTCACATCACCATTTACATCATCATCAAATCCACACCTAACGTGTAATATCCATCTTTAACTTGAAAAGCAAAATTTTGAGATAAAAAATCATTCTCCATACTTTCCACAAATGACTCCATCTCTAATGTGAAAAACAAAATTTTGAGATAAGAAATCATTCTCCTTAGGGGAGAGGAGCCAATCATCGTGAATTGAAGTTTGGCGTCATTTTTCACACACATATATATTAAATTTCAATTTTTTAAAAACATCCTTTTATACTTTAACATGTTTTCGACTTACAAATTTTGTTTCAACGTAGAGCGACCACTCTACATATATTTTTTAAACCCAATTTTTACAAGATATTAAAATTGCATGTTAAAAAAGTATACACTATCCATCGAGATTTCATCATCCAATGATCGATAGAAAAATCTATGTTATACTATTCAATTTTAATGTTATTACAGTAAATATAAAAACTAATTTATTCATAACATCATGTATTAAAAATGTCCCAAACTTGGTTTATTGTTGAAAGGTTTTGGATTTTTTTTGAAATTCTTTCTAGGATATGGAGTGCATTTATACCTCCCATTAAGAATGACAGTGCCAATTGTTAGGAAATGCTACTTGTTCATTTTAAACGCCTCCGCCATTGAATGTCCTATTAAATCCTATCTACTTTAATTAATGTCCCCCTGTGTGCCCATAACTCCAACAACCAGAGGCGGGTGGCATGGGAAAGAATGAACCTCCATTTGTGGCGGTGGCCTGTTCGCGACGTGAGCAGCTTCAGCCTAAAACAAGTTTATTAGGTACGTAGCAATGGTGGCTTTTTTTACCCGTTTCCTTGGTCTGGTCGTGGCTTGTTTACCCGTTTCATTGCTCTGCTCGTGGCTTACCTGTCTCCTTGGTTTGGTCGTGTTTTTTCTCTACAACAATGTGGGCAGTGTCTCCTGTGCTAACGGAGCTTTTTCATTTTAGCTTTTTTACAGTTGTGGGGCAGGCAAGCGTGGGGCAAGCAAGCCGACATTCTTTGGAGCTTATTGATAGTTTTTTAGCTTAATTCATCAAATACGGGGGCAGGGAGTGTGAAGATTACTGTCATCAACAAAGATGCAAATAATCGGGTCTGAAGTGGTAGTTGGCCATTGGCGCTGATCCAAGTTGCTCAAGTAAGCTTACATTGTCTCCTGAAAGTGCCATGTTTCCTAAATTGTCTGCCATTTAATTGGTAATTCAATCTTAACAGTAATTCCTCAAAACCCGTAATGAAGATAAAACTAATACGAAGTTTAATTTGAGACAGAAAAGCCTCAAAAATGAATTAATTTGATTATCAATACTGGAATTCTTCAGATAATTATGTGCAAATCCTTTACAAACATTAAGTACAATCTGGATCCTCAAAATAGTCTGGCAAAGCATCTCAATCTTCTTGCATTTACTTTCCTTCTTTTTGAATTTCCTTTTTGAAGCTTCTTCTAGTTGTTTTCTGTTTTGAAGCATCTTTTTCCTCAAAATAAACTAGTTTATTTTTCTTATAAAACTCTATGTTGCAAATAATGCCAGAATCTATGTTGCAGGAAATGCCATAATCTATGTTGCGGGAAATGCCAAAATCCCCTCTCCCCGTATCCATTCGAAAACAATTATGTTACAAACTCAGGCTCTGATTCGCTACGGAAATGTTTTAGAATTGGCTGAAGCACAGACCTTCCCGGAATAGTTGTTTGTAGCTGCACATTCAACACTGTGTGTATCCAAAAGTTGTCTGTAGCTGCACATTCAACACATTCAACGCTTCAGAATTGGATGAAGCACAGACCTTCCTGGAATAGAATTGGCTGTAGCTTCCTGTTTGCATAAATGCTTATCATTGAAGCACATTCAACACTTAAAAACAAGTGACTTTTTTTTTCTTGGTTGATTTTTTTGTTGGGGGGTGCTTTTGAATGTTTAAACTCACCTCGTAAATGCTCTTTTTTTTTCAGGTCTGCAAAGACTCAGCAGGAGTTGCAGAATGAGAATGAGGTGTGAAAGACGTTAAAAAAATGTTGTCAGGCAACTGAATAATACCAAAAGCACAAACATATGCACGATGACCACCGCAATACTTCATAGCACTGCAACACCTCTATTGGAAATTCAGGAAAAATGAACCCCTGATGGAATGCAAAAAACCATAGTTCTCCTTGTCCACAACTTGCCCTCAACTGACAGGTGAATTGTGTTTTTTAACACAATAAATGTCACAGGAAAATTTTTGTTGCCCATTATTTTTTTTTACCCATCAAAATATAAATTGTGCTTTTGCATCCTAATTTTTCTTTTGCAGGGTTTTGGATGAATGAATGTCCTTACTGGTACCTCCCTAAATGATACCGACAACTCTGGTGAGGATATTGCCCTCACTAAGGCAATGATAGGAACATAACATGATTGTTGTGTTGGATTTTGATCAAATATCATCCATCGTATTGCATCATTTTCTTGAAAAATGAAAGATATTACAATTTTATTTTAGAGAAAATATACAAAACACAGTTGTTTTACAGACAATATGAAACTAAGCTATTTTTCATTACATATTTCAAGCAATTGTACATATCAAAACATATTTAGGTCATCTATTACTTATGATATCATATGTAGCTGGGAATACATAAATCAAAATATAGCCATGGCCTTACATCGATTAGAAATATATTTGGCCCACAGAGTTATCAATATATATATATATATATATATATATATATATACTATTCAAATGGCCCTAATAAGCCTCCAAAAAGTTTTGTCTAGTACATATGGCACCTACTTCCAAAAACCGGGAAATGGTGGGGGTGAATCTGTAGCCATGCTTGAAAGTTGATGTGTTTGTATGTAAGTGGTTGAGTTCCAATGTTGGTTTCTTGCACAGGGAGTGTTGAGAATGGATTGGAACCACTTACCCCAGTTTGAAAATTATGCACTGACAACAACTGGGGACAATGCATGGAAATTAATTCCCTGAATAATGGGTGTTCTTCAGGGAAAGGATTTTGTGGAGTACTAAGTCTCCTTTGCCTTCCCAGCTCCCTTCTTGCCTTCTCAAACTCTTTCTCCTTCCTTTCTTGGTCTCTTTGGATCCTTTCTTGCTCTTTCTTCATCTCTTTTTCTTGCCTTCTAATTTCCTTTTTGATCTTCTCTTCTTCTTTTTGTTCCCTTCGGGCAATTCTCTCTCCCTTCTTCTCTTGCATCTGTACCCTTTTTCTTTGCTTTAACTCTTCAATTTATTTCCTTTCGCTTCTCTTTTTCCCATGAGCAACTCCATATATTGATCAGTAGTGATGAGTTGAGATTCTCTACTTAATCATATTCCATCATTATAATTTGACCTTGATGAATCCTTTACCCTTTCCATTGGAAGTTTCAAAAATTTAGAAATGGAACTTTTTCCTCTATTTTCCTCGAAAGTTTTTTCCCCATTTTCTGCTCTAATATCTGCTCTAATATCTGCTTCCTCTAACTCTGCTGCATCAATGTGTTCCTCATCTAGAGTGTTGACAAAGTAGTGGACCACATCTGAGTCATGAAGAACTGATGGTTGTGAGGGGAGTACATAAGGTGTCTTCTTCAATGTTGTTCAAATTGACACCAAGATTAAGAGTAGCTTCTTTCATCCAATCAGGACAACTAACTTGGGTAGGCAATGCTAGCAACTCATCGAATTGACTCCCTCCACTCTGAGTTGAAGTTTGTTGTTGAACAGATTCATTTGTGTTTTTGTTCATTATGTTCAACATCACATTCTTTTACTTGTTTGTGTGTTGAGTACAATCTCAACATCTTCACTACACAACTCACTGCTTAACACCTCTAAATTATCTCTAGCTAGCCTTAATATATTTTCTGTTGCATGTGATTCATCTCGACTAGATGTGTCAAATGTTTTGCTAGGTGCCATGTCCTCATCCAAGGCATGTGGATTAAGAGGCCATATACCTGTCCTCTTGAAACCTGCTTTAATATTTTCATGGGAAAGAGCCTTTTGGAAAGCCCTACTCCCCAATGTAGTTAATTCTGCCCTGTTGACATCTATCCCATGTTTCTCAAATAGCCATTTACGCCTTTCCTCTTTGAAGTAACTTTTGAATGGAGCAAAGACACTGACATCTAGAGGTTGTAGTTTGTGAGAAGTATGAGCTGGTAAAGTAAGTAAATCTATCCCCAAACTATGCACCTCTTGAATTGTTCCTAGAGCCACATGAGAACTGTGACCATCAAAAATCAATAAATGCCTGTTATTTGGAGACACACCACCAGGCACACATGCTGAAAAATGATGCAACCATTTCATAAATAACTCCTTTGTCATCCATGCATGAGGTTGTGCTGCCATGCAAGCACCAGGGTCACAACCTGCTATGTAATTCTGCAATTGTTTCTTCCCTTTGAAAAGATAGAAACCAAGGATGCTTTGTCCAGCAGCATTGACACAACATAATATGGTTATCCATTCTCTGCTTTTTGGGATTATGTATGGGACACTTCTACTTCCTCTTCTAGCAAGTACTCTCATACCACAATTTTTTCTTGCTTGTAATCCAGTTTCATCACAATTCCATATTTTTCTCGGCTCATACATGTTAGATTTGTAAACAGTGGACAAATTCAGATAGAAAGAATTAACAATAGATGGTCTTAGAGTTACTACCCTATCTCTATCAAGACCATCTGTTGTCCTCAAAATTAAATTTGGGTGCCTTCTTTTAAACCCTGCCGACCATGAGTTTCTAGGGATACCATCTGTGAATGGGGTGGATCTAGATTCGCATATTTGTGCCACATATGCTTTAAGTTGTGAGATTTCTAACCCATGACCCATATCAGTGATTTCATGACACCATTGCACCAACTCAAGTTCTTCTTCTTAGTAAGAATTGTGGGGGGTCCCTTTGTTTTCTTAGTGGCTATCCCCAACAACCATGAAGTAAGTGTGCTTGGAGGTATGCCCCACTTTCTTGCAACACCATGTGTTGAGGAACCATAATCTTCGACTTCTTTGATAGCATTATTCATGCTAGTCTCATCCCAATCTCCATGTATTTTATTTTTTTTGTTGCTACCCCTCCACTGATTTCAACAGTTGCAGCCTGTAGTTGTGGTCCATTGTTGCCAACCTCGTCTTCCTCTGGTTCACTTGGTGGAAATATGACTCCCCTTGTTTTGGCGCAAGCAAGGCGGACTCTCTTGAGTGATCATTTTCTCCTCATGTTAGCAAATAACCCCTTAAAAACACAAGGAATAATATCAGTGCATTTTGAAACAATATGAACAACCAAAGCACAGTCACTGATTTCGAATGCAAGATGTTATAGGTATATAATTAGTTTTTATATTAAATATAACAACATTTAAATTGAATACTAAATTGAAAATGTATGTGACGTGGTCACCAGCAACTAAAATGAAATTAATTATAATATGAATAATTACCAGCAACAAGATATTCATTATCTACTTCAGTATATACAGTTATAAATACAACTATTGTCATTTGCAGTGTGTATATGAACTCAAATTATATAGATTTATATATTCATTCACCTTCTTATGTGTAAATTTTTGCATGTATTGGAAACTGTACTATGCATATATGTGTACCGGAAAATGATACTGAATAAATATAGATATTCTAGTTCAGAGGCATAAAATCTGTAAATAAGATATATATATGAAACATGCATAAAATAGTCTTTTTGAATTGCACTTTCTAAAACAAGTTTTCATGCACACAAAATTCCTGCATATAAGTTACGCAAAAAAAAAGATTTAACTCGATTTGAGTTTTGTATATACACAACATTAATGAAAATATATTTTTTATTATATACTTGTATGTAATACTGAACTAGCTAATGAATATCATGTTGTTGGTAGTTGTTTATATTATATTTACCTTATTTTTAATTGCACTATTTGTAAGTTTTTTGAAACTGAATTATAAAATAAAAATGAAGAAACTATTTTATACATGTTTCATATAAATATTTTATTTGCAGGTTTTCTGTGTAAAATAACTAAACTAGAATATCTATATATATTTACAATTAATTTCCTACAAATGGAAAATGACTTGAACTAAGAATGCAAATAATGTCATTATAATATTGGAATAATTTCAAACTCTTACCAGAACTAAGAACTGTCAAACAAAATTGGGTCGATGCTCCAATTTGACAAAGGAAAAATTGTGAAATTTGATTGTTGAACAATAAAATGTATTTATAGATGTTGTTGAACCTACATTGGGTGCTTGATCCATGTGCTTGTTTGTGATTGGTTGAATTTGGTTAGTGTGGATTGAGAGTGATGAGATGATAAATCTAATAGCTACAGTTAATTTTTAGGTGATATATATTTGTTTGAATTCCACCCTTCAATAAACACATAGTGTTTCTTGACCCTTACAAATTTGTATTCTTTTTAGTTTAAAAATATATTCAAACTTAAAAAAATATTTGTAATAATGAGAGTTATCTTTACTACTCATTTTTAAAATATAAATTGAATTTTTTTATGTCTAGACATGTTGAATATATAGATGTATGAGTGTACTTTCATCATTTATTGTCTTTTTAATATTATGTTTCTTCTTGCTATAATAAAATGTACACTTTATATTGTCTAATATTTAATTACAAAAAAAGGACATTTTATTTCTATTTATTTAAAAAAAATCATGCAAGTTTAGGGATCTGAATATTCTACTATTAACTAATAAATTAACAAAACTGGCCAATACACAATCACTGGATTCTCTCCCCTACTTTCCACAAATGTCTCCTCCAATGTCCCTTCATACCCATCAAAGCCATTACATTTTTATGTTTATGTCCTGTTCCATCCCACATTCACATTGCACTAATTACATTCAATTGCTAGTTATTTTTGTATGAGACAATACTACCACAATTTTTAGGTCCCATTAAAATGGAAGGTTTTGATAAAACAGACCCGGCACCACTAGCTGTAAAAACCCCTAGTACCTAGATGAGGATCCCGCCCCTAGCTAAATATAAGTGTTAGCAACATCCCCTCCGTGGGACCCACCACCTGTTCTGAGAAACAGGTAAAAAGTATGGATAAAGCCGAAGTCATATCAAGAAAACGTCGATTATAATCGTACACCCGATCTTTCATGTTTATCCATTTCATATCTCGACATTTAATAAAAATGCTTTCAGAAAACTACAAAAAATTGAACATTTTCAGATTTAGACAAAGAAATTTAGAAATTGTTGTTCACATATAAATCTCCGTAGATCCAGTTTTGATCTCAGTTTTAATCTCGTTAGCAATAAACACGGATAAAAACGATAAAATCTTCCAACATCAAATCTCAATGTGATTAAGAGATCCAAACATTCAGAAAAAAATTGCATACCGAATAGTAAACGTAACTGTTTCTAACTATTTTTCTTTAGTGCAGAGACGATATAGAACTCCCCAAAATACTATATTTTGAGTTGATCGATTCTCTCAGACATTTAAAAAACAGAAGCTCGAACACAAAATCCTCTATAAACTATATACTAAAATGGTAAACGCTAAACTAGTTTAGAGTTGGCCGCAGTCGGCAATGGCAACAGGCTTCGAGGTCTTGCCACCAGAAGATCCCACCTTCTCAATTTCACGCACAACCTCCATGCCTTCAACAACCTGCCCAAACACAACATGCTTGCCATCCAGCCAAGCAGTCTTCTCTGTGCAGATAAAAAACTGTGACCCGTTAGTGTTGGCGCCAGCGTTCGCCATGGATAAAATTCCAGGGCCTGTGTGCTTCTTGATGAAATTTTCATCTGCAAACTTGCTGCCGTATATGGATTCCCCGCCGGTTCCATCGCCGCGGGTGAAATCGCCGCCCTGGCACATAAACCCAGGGATCACCCGGTGGAACTTAGAGCCCTTGAAATGCAGATTCTTGCCAGAACGGCCCTGGCCCTTCTCGCCCGTGCACAGGGCGCGGAAATTTTCTGCCGTTGTCGGGGTCGTATCGGCGAAAAGCTCCATGACAATCCGACCGACTTGCTTGTCGCCGACCTGCATGTCGAAAAATACTCTAGGATTCGCCATTTTCACCCTGTAGAAACAGATTTCGAAAAAAAATTAGACAAATGCCACAAATACCAGAAGCCGTAATATACGAAAAGAAGAAGACCCTAAGACAGTAGAGGAAAAAAATAAAAATAAGACTCGGCAAAAATGCCTGGATTTTCGCACATCGCATAAAATCCTAACATTTTACACAAAACTTCGAAACCCTAACGACATAAATTTTCCCTACAGAATCGAACAAAAACCGTAATCCTAACAACACAAAAAAGAAAAAACTCAGCAAAAATGGTTGGATTTTCGCACATCGCATAAAAGCCTAACATTTTACACAAAATTTCGAAACCCTAACAACACAAATTTTCCCTACAGGATCGACAAAAACCATAATCCCTCAAATCTCTTGATCAGAAATAAACCTCCGTCTAAATTCGCCACACCAGAAATTTCTTTGAACGTGAATATTTCTACTTAAACATTTTAAGACACAATTTTTCTACTGCAAAGCTTTCCGTACCTTTACCTTCGAACAAATAATTTTCTGCAACTGTCGATTTTTTCAAAAAATACCTGCATACAAACAAAAAAATCCAGCGTAAAACCGCTTTTCATAGAAAATAACTCGCATAAAATCGCTTTACATACTAAACCACTAGAGGAAAACCACAAACCTCGATGTGTCTCCGGCCTGATTCTGTTTGAGGCAACTGGAAGCCGCTTGATCGGTATTTAATCCCTCCCGGTGATCCCAACACTGAATCACAACCGTCAAATAAATGAGTCACAGATCTCACGGCTGGGATAATGTATCATTATTTTCGAAATAGCTAAGAAATTTGTCTGTCGTCCGATTGCTGCCTAAAGTATCGGACGGTTGAAATCATCCGACAAACGACGAGCACAGTTATTATCCTTTCGAAAGATCGGACGGTGTAAATTTTATATGGAGCCTTTACTGAAGCGTTCTACGTCGTCCGATAGCTGCCGTGCAGATCGGACGGTCCGGCAAAAAGGGATAAAAACATAATGGCTGTAAGGATAATGTTTATTAGGTGACTTCTGACCGACACGTGTAGGTGACAGGTTACGTCAAGACCGGGAACGTGTTGACGTTTGCAGTTTGGAGGTATTTAGAGCTTGCGAAATGCCATTAAGATGCCTAGAATATTCTATGGCCCGTGGATATATATATCATATTGTCGTCTATCTCTTGTAGTTTTTTACATCTAGGTATGTCCTCGAAAAAAATTGACGGTTTGACGGCCGTTTTGACGTTTTTGTTTTTCCCAATTTTAGCTTTTGTTTTTAATTAACAATTTTAGATTTTAATAATTTTTGTTTTTAATAATTGTAAGCACATGCATGATCTATGTAAAAGAAGATAAGTGCAGTTCAACAATAGTTGTTTGAGCTAAAGATAGAAAATCAACGAGGCCGGTTCAAGCCCATATATACCCAGGTCAGAATGAATCGGCTATTCCAGATACACTGGAATTATAGCATAAAATTAAGGGCATGCAAGCGATGAACAAAACCAAGAAGTTAGATTGATATTTCAGACACTTCTTCTGGATTGGTAAGTTATGCTCTAGATGCCTTTACACAGTTCCTTTAAGAATTTGTGGATGATATTGTTAGGGTTTAATCTTTGTTGTTTAAAATAATTTGTTTTTTGTATGCACTGGGTCTAGCGCCATACTCTATATGTAGTGTAGGTGAATATTCAGGGACATGCTCTACTTTAGGTATGAATGGTTTGGACAATGATGAACTTGTTCGCCGGGTCAATGGAATTTAAATTTACAACAAATATGGACGTGAATTAGCTTATCTCAATTATTTCTATTTTATAGGGAATATAAACCTAATAGTTATGTTAATTTGAAATACACTAGCATGCTCAAAACCTCAATAGGATATTTATGTAGTAACCGTAGGCTTCCATGCTTGATACAACCACTCCAGAAAAAAGGGCTTTTTGTTGGTTGTAAGAAAACTATTTAATTTTGTAGTGCTTGCTATCTTTAACCATATTATGGCCTCATAGAAGTCATAGCCTGTAACCAGACCACGGGAACACATGAAAAGTAAGACAAGTGATTGCCCACTTCAACTTGAGTAAGCCCCTTTATTTCTCTTTGAACACGAAAGCAGAACGTTCTCACACATTCCAACCATGCTTCATGCTTCTCAAAACCACGGGGACTTTGGGTGTGACACAGAACGCATGGTTTCCTCATCTACCCAAAAGCAAAGAACAAAAAAAGCGAAAACTCTAGAAACCCCAAATCTCTCAAAATAAAACTCCAAGAAAATCCCCTTTTTTATTTTTTGTGGTTAATACATAGCTCAAGCCAAATTGTTTGAGACAGTTTGAAGTATTACTCCATTTCTTTGCCGAATTCTGATCTGGCATGCTAAGAAGGAAGGTGGAGCAGCTAATGTCAAATTAACGCACCCTCTTTACTTATTCTACAATCCAAAGAAATAATAAAATTTTAAGAGGTAGGTGATTTCCCTTTCTGTTATGATCCTCATGTGTGGATTTCACTAATGTCTCGAGGTTTTGGTGTAACGGTTCGTTACATTCGGTATCAGAGCAACCACCCAAGTTCGAGTCCCGGTACAGGTAGCTACGTCAGCATTGCAATGTTCGCCTGAGGCTTGTATAGGGCAGGGTGTGGTGATTGGTCCCGTTATATGGGCACAAATCTAGCCCGGGGTCCGAGCTACGGAAGCGTGGTGGGATGTTATGATCCTCATGTGTGGATTTCACTAATGCCTCGAGGTTTTGGTGTAACGGTTCATTACACTTTCATTGGGTTTTCTCTTGCACCAAATGACATGACCCAGGGCTACATCTGAGCTTCAAAAGCCCCAATGAAGTTTTTTTCACTAATCCTATGGATATCCCTTTGTGCTTGAGCTACCATTTGGCAAAAAGGGTATGCCCTCCTCAAAATGCATAATATTTACTCGTGAGAAAAACTGGGTATTAGAATTTCTGAAGAGGATAAAACATGTCAATTTGATCTAATTTTTAGCAAACTTTTACGAAATGCTTCAATAACTTTTAACTTAACAATTTCACAAACGATATTGCTCCTATTGTTCCATGAGAAGAGGTCTTGATCAGTCATTTGGACAAACAAATGACGAGCATCCACTAAACATCCGCACTTGACATCCATGCGTATAAGGGTATTTTGTAGTAGTATGTGTGTGAAAACTTAAATCTCATCTTATTGATGTGGAAGTGAATTTGCTTACCGTGTGAAAAGGGCTTTCTTGGAAATACAAGTTTGCAATAGTTGAAAGTAAGTATAAGAATCTGTAGGGGGATTGTGTGTATTTAGTTGACAGTAGGCTCCGTGAAGCTTTCCCACACTCAAGAACATCTGAATTTGGGAACAGATCAGTCATCCTCCTCATTGACCTCGGCCAATTACCACCAGTTTTGGACAGTTCTCTTTATGCAAGTAATTCCTATGGAGCAACCCTTTGGAAGGGATTTCAGTCTTCCATTACATTGCAAACAATATTTCGGCAACAAGGAACAATCAATGCACATGTTTCATTCCAGAATTTACTGCTACACATGTGAGATTCAATACCCTCTAATTGAGGATTGGGAACTCTTAATGTCTAGCACAAACACACACCTAACTCAGCAAGAGCTCAACATTTTAAAGGACGCACCACATTTTTTTGCAAAAAATGATCTAGTGGATTCCCACAACCTTTAGATGTTAAAGGCATTTAACGTTCCGATTGCCCAATCCATTGTTGAAAGTAACAAACGGTCTGGACCAGGAAATCTGGATGATGATCAGTGGATCACAGAGTTCTGGTTATGCAAACAACACAAAATCAAGCTTATTGCAAATCTATGGGTTGACGTGAGCCTCGTGAATGGTGCTACAGGAACAATCGTCAACATTGTCTACGACGCATCAATGCAACCACCAACATTAGCTTTATTTGTTGTTGTCAAATTTTATAGATACAACAACCCATGTTGGGATCCCTGCATCCCTTTACATATTCCCATACCCCTTATTTTGAGAGGGAATTGAAGACAATTGCCGATTAAAATGGCCTGGGGATTAACTATCCACAAGTCACAAGGACTTACTTTGCATAAAGCAACCGTCAACATTGGAACCACTGAACGACAGGGTTTGACTTACACAACTTTCTCTAGAGTTCCCTCACTTGCAAATCTATGCAATTCACCTGCTTTTTCATTCGAGAGATACTCAAATATGGTGCAGGTACCAACACTTGGAGCAAGAAGAAATGAGGAAGCAAGACTAATATCACTCAACCCATCGTAAATACTACTCTCTGCTTTGATAGCACCTCCACTACTACTGTACTCAACACCTCTTATATCCAAAGCGACACTATTGTTCAAGGGGTATGAAATGTAATCATGTTTATTGAAACTAAAAAGTGCCCACTAAAGACTACCATTCATGATATAAAAATTGCAAATGTATACATGTCTCATTATGTGCACGTAGATCTACATTTATTTGATGTTGTGAAATATGATATGCAACTTTAAATGTATGAATTTGTAACAGAATTAAATGTACACATACAACATTTCAATGTAATGTTTCAACTAAATTCCTACACTACAACTATCAATCACACACATTATCAACTGTATAATAAATGTTTTTCCAACAAAACACTAACTGAACAACCAATGCACAACTAACACAATAAACCTGAATTAAATACATACAACATCAACTATAAAATAAATTAACTATCGAAAACGGTATGAAATGTGTTCATGTACGAATTTTTAACAAGTTTGAAATATAGAAACAACCTTAAAATTAAGTGGCCCATCTATATTTATACACTTACGAAATCAATCACAACCCTTATCAACACCAACTACAAAAGTAATAATTATACCTCTTAAACAAATCAAATATACCGTTCGGCATTCACATTACATGAAACACATGCGATTGCTAGTACTAGCACTCGTACGTGGAATGTAAGATGCGAACGTCAAAAGGGATATAGTGAAGTAGTAAAACTGGATAAAAGGGAACAAAGGGAGAGGAAGAGCGGTGCAACAAATGGCATTTGAGGTTGGAGAAGTGCAAGGGAAAAGAATGAGGATTCAAGGAGCCAATGTGAAAATATACCCTCTGAAGATCACGACATGTTTATCAATCGAAAGAAGGAGAAAACTTGTGTCGCAGAAGACAAAGATGAAACTGTAGAGGGAGATAACTGAAAATGCACGAAATCGTTGGAAAATGTTGCCAATATGAATATTAATTTGAATTTGCAGTTATTAACTTTAATGTGTAGTTAGAAAAAATGTAAATGATAGGGGAATTTGGATTCATGTTTCATAGGACACGTCAAGGACAAGTAGATGCATAATGCACTTAAAATGCTTGGGTAGCAACACCATACAAAATTTAGAGGGGTCTTTTTCTCCAACTATCGGGTTAACGATCAAGGTAGTGCAGTATTCATGCAAACGCAATTTGTGTCTAAAGGGGAAAAATAAAAGATGGAAAAACCAACATGTCAAAAGTTTGGAACCTGACCGCAAAGACTACTTATTGCAGAACATTATAGCCCCTGTATCCAATTGTAAGGTTAAGTAATTACAGGGAGTAGATGTATGGCCATGTATCGATAATTGACACCTTTGAACGAATGGTGATATGAGTCAAAGGTAGATTAAGGATTTGGATTGCATGCCTCACATGTTTTCCACCGATCATATTGTTCCTACCAAAATAATATCTATTATTTGTGCTTCGTTTAAGCATTTCAATCTCACAAAGGGGACACAACAAAATTTGGGGAAACTCAAAAAGTTTAAGGGTTCGAAACCCATGATGAATGGATGCATCCCATAGTAATTTATAGCCTCCCTTTCAAGCTGTAAGCTCAAGTTAGTGTAGGAAAATAGATGGTATGTAAACAAACACCGCTAATTGAGTCGCAAGAGCAATCAAACATATGAGTGAATTGTATCTTATATTTGTTAATCAAGCTTGTTGTTTTTTAATTTAATGGCATCAAGGTTTTCGAATGGACGAAATTTAATTAGATAGGTAGGATGTATACACAAATGGATTGTTGCCTTATTCCATGTCTTACTAAAAGTGTGGGAATTAAATAGCTGCATGTCCCACACCCAGTCACTGACTTAGATTTTTCTTACCTTAATAATATCTAATATCTACTCCACTTTATCATCTCGGTCTCGCTCGTATTATTAACATGAAAAAAATGTCAAATAAATCTCAAAATTCAATTACAACAAATTTCAAAAATCAATCCAACGAAACAACTAAATCCAAACCTTAATAGTTGAATCATTTGGATGTGGGTCTTACTAAAGTTGATTTGACGAGATTCATGTCTTATTTCTCGACATATTTATGCTCATTGTTTTCATTTTCTGTTGTTATTTGCAACGATGGTGTTTTTGATGGTATATGGCAAGAATAGATGACTTCGACAATCGATTTCCCTTCAAGCCATCAAGATACCGTATAAAGATACAATGTTTGGATTGTGGTTCCAAATCCTTACATTTCTTTTTACAAATCTATGTCATAGCTTTGGATCTAAAGGCTCGAAAGTGCTCAACATCAGGCTTGCGTCCAAACGAGGCTTCAAATGGTGTCATCTCTCTTACTTCCTTGTGTGGAACATGATTACGAAGGTAACACGCACAATTCATTGTTTCGGCCCAATACTACGGAGGAAAGGACTTCGAGTGAACCATAAAAGTGGTCGTCTCCTTAAGTGTTTGGTTCTTTCTTTCTGCAACTTTATTTTGCGAAGTGTTGTAAGAAATTGTATGTTGCAAAGTAATCCCTTCAGAAGTACATAAATCCTCAAACCTATTTCTCACATACTCACCTCCATTGTCAGTTTGGAGAACCTTGATAGACCGTTTTGCTTATTTCTTGCAAGAGCCTTAAAGTCCAAAAAATATTCAAATACTTCATACTCAAGCTTAAGAAAATAAATCCAAGTGTAACATAAAAAGTCATCAATGAAGGTTAGTATATAAAGAGCTTTAGTAAATGAAGGAGATGGAAACGAATTAGAGATGTCACTATGAACAAGATCCAAAAGATGATTATCTCTCCAAGATCTTCCTTTGTCAAAAATATTTTCATGGTGCTTCCCAAGGGCACGACCCTCATAAAGATCCTTAGAAAATCTAACACACGGTAACCTGTTGACCATTTTATTTTGGATCAATTGTTCAAGGTAACGAAAATTCAGATGCCCGAAACACTCATGTCGTATTTTACTAACCCCATTTGCATGAGTGAGCAAGGCAATGGGCGTGAAATCAGAACTAAAGTGGGAAAAGGTATATAACTATGGACGGTGATATGTCTTTCCCTCGGCCACTGTAGTTTCATTGTGAAGCTCATGAGTAATCATTAAGTTAGGACCAAATTCCACTCGCATTCCTTCACCAAGGTAAGTGATTTGGTAAACTAATAGAAGATTGGTAGAGAGATCAGGAACACTTAACACTTGGTTGAATATTTTCCCATCCATCTATACCAATCCACTACTAAAAACTAACATTGTCGTGTCATCACCCAACGTGATTTGGGACATGCCACATGGTTTGATAAAAGAGAACTCAACATGTGAAGAATCCATGTGGTGCGAGGAACCATAATGTATAATCCACGTCAATAAAGGAGCAACTTGAGCTACAAGAGCCTTTCCTTTCTTCTTATCAGATTTAGACTCTCCTATAGTGGAATAATCAACTTTCGGAGCACTTTTTTTATAGACTCGAGAACACCTATATGATTTTTCTCAAGTAAATGAATAAGGTGATCAATTTTTTTCTCATACATTGATGCTCTTCATGAAAAATCTTCTTGCAATAGGAACACTTACACTTTTCTTTCTTCACTTTAGGCTTAGAAGTTGAAGTGTTCATGTTAGGTTTGGTTTTGGCTTGGTTGGTCTTGGTTTCCCTTTTGGGTTGATCCTTTTTCTCTTTCTTCTTTTACATATTCTTTCCCTTACTAGTAATTGCTACAAGGGCATGTGACTCAGGCTTAAGAGACCCTATTTGAAATATTTTGTCCTGTTCTTGAATGATTTGGGATGAAAAACTATCAAATGAGGGAATATTCCAAGCACTACCAAAGCGGCTTTTATAGCATCAAAAGTTGACACGAAGACGGAGTATTTAGGACTTAACTTAGACATAATCGACAAGATCAACCGGGAATATTTCTTCTCCACTTTACATTCCTTTAACAATAATCTAGTGTGGACGAACTTTGAGAAGAATTCATGTAGGCTTTTAAAGTCATTATGATTTTATCCTAGTAGTTCGTGTTCCAACTCATGCGCTCTGATGTCATCTTCTTGTTAAAACATATTATTTAACATTTTCCACACATAATTGGGTGTTCTAGATGACTCAATGTGGAAGAGAAATTCAGGAGAAATAAACATAAAAATAATATCTAAGGCTTCGTCACTTTGGTTCAACCACTTGGATTTTTAATGGTCATCGTTAGGTTTAATCTTTGCTCCCATGGCGATGCAAAATAATCCTTTACCCCTTAGTTTCATTACCATTTTCGATCTCCATTCGAAGAAGTTGAACGGCGTAAGCAAAGGAATTGAAAGTGCGTACATAGTGAAGAGAGAAAAAGAAGGAATGTAGGAAAGAAAAATAAGCAACACAACCACCCAGGACAATATTATAACCCCCTTTGCTTTCGAAACTTTATAGTTTAGTGCGTTGCATACAATATGGTGTGAATGTGCATTGTGAAATAGTTGGTCACTCACCTTGCAATCACCGTAATAACGTGCAATAGAGGAGACCACAATCAAGTTTTGTAGCAAATTGACACCGTAAACAAGCACAATAAGCTAAAAAACAAGAGAAGGGGCAAAAACAAGTCTTGTCATGAGAAAAAGTGTCTCGCGTTGCAACAGAAACCTCCTTGCTGCAAGACTGTGGCGAATGTGCTCACTAGTCTGCAAGCAATAATAAGGGCTATTACAATGAAGAAAACGAGTTCAAGGTGAGTCCCGGGTACCTCCAGGATGTAAACTACGCTCCCGGAAGGTAAAAAAAGGCTTAAAGGTGCACTACACACTCCAACAAACGATTATAGAAAAAATAGCCAATAACACTTAAAAATCGACCTTCTGTAACGTCCAATTTGGCTAGTTTTAGAGCTAAAAGGCATAAACATGTTTATTACATTAATAAACGACTATTTTAAACTATTCGAAAAGAGTTAATTTAATTAATTAAGGTTCTTAATTAATTAAATTAAACTCCTAAATGTGATTAATTAAATTAACCAATTTAAATGAAATTAGATCCTAATGATTTAACTAAGATCTAATCAAATATTATTAAAACCTTTGACATTTTAAATTAGATCTAAAAAAATTGAATTAAGATCTAATAAAAAATAACCCTTCAAAAACCACCCTTTATTAAATCTAACACGCACCAAATATAAACCCCCACACCCCATTTAGTAAATACAACCACCAATTATTTAAACTCCCCCACTTTATATATAAAACCCAACTGATTTATTAACAACCCGCGGATAAAACAAGATCCCCTTTAATTGAAACGATGATTATAAATATTTGAAATTCCACGTTAAAGTTCAAAATGCTCGAAATAGATTAAAAGTCGGGAGAGAAAGGTGGAACGGTCAAGCATGATAGATAGCCCGGTTAGAGGGATCAATGAGGAATATGAAGGAGGAGCCACATGGTGACAGGGTCAAGCAATCGACGTGGGATACGAGGAGTGGCAGGTCGAGTTGGCATAAGACTCATCACAGGGTGCAAAGAACCCCCAAATGGTACAAAGGAAAGGAGTCAACTGAGAGGATTAAGCGAGCAGAGAAGGGTTGTCCCATGACTAGGATGCAAAACAGGAAAAAAGGAGCTCGGTTCGAGCCCAAAAAATGGAGCACAGACGACCAATAAAATGCAAACCTGGTTCAACGCAGCCAAGCACAGTAAGGTAATGCAAAGGGCAGCATGATAGGACAACAACAACCCAAACACTTCACAAGGAAGCTTGATGCAAATCAAGATAGATCAACTCCTTAAGCAATGCACAATGCAAATAAATACGCAGGGTAATGCAAGCCCCAAGGAAAAATAAAACAAATCAGTGCAAGTTAAACCCACAATGCCAAGAATGATCAAGGAAAGCACAAATCCATCAAAAAACAAATGCAAAGGCTAGAATCAATACACTAACAAACTTGTATGCACAAGCACCTCAGATGGGTGAAAGGAGCTTGTCAATGTAAAAAAAACAACCTAGAATAGAGCTAATGAAGCTCGGCCAGAATAAGGAAACTCGGCCCAAGGAAACCAAACCATGTAGAGGCAAAAGCAAGGTTAAACCGAACAACAAACCAACAAGGAAGGAGGACTAACATGCCCAAAACACAAATATTTTTAAAAAAAATCACTTTTAATTGAAAATGCTGATAAAAACCAAAATTAAAAAAAATCACTTTCAATTAAAAAATCTGATAAAAAACCAGAGATGAAGACCCAACCTCTAGATTTAGCGGTGCCTCCAAATTTGTCTACAATTTGCTAGATCTTGTTGTAAAACACCTATAACTTGCAGATGTAAAACTGGAAAACCAACACAAACTCCATAAACTAGATTGTCAAACCCGTTAATAAGATTCAAAATAAAATCATACAGAAAATTACACAAGAAGCAATAAAACTAAAAAAAATTAATTAACAACCAGATTCAAGTGAGTGCACATTTACTGAACATTCACTTTGATGCCATATCAAATTTTTCTGCAAGGATCAATGTGGAGCCTCATGCACATCGAAGAGGGTTGCACTTCCAATGGTGATAAGAACACTTTATGTAATCAACAAGAGGACGAATCACAAAATGAGAATCAAGTAAGTAAAGACAACGGTGTGTCATACATGCTCATAGATTAGAAATAAGAAGTACATATAGGAGCATTGTGTAACTCATGTGCATGAAATGTGTACACAATCCTATTGACCTATTTAACTATGACCTATTCTCACTAAGTGAGACAACTAACCATCTAGGTGGACAAGACGTCGAATGATGATGATCAAATCATATACACTAAGAGATTTTGAGCATGATTCCTCCCCTTGGCTTGTCCCTGGGGTGAAAATGGGACAAGGGATACCAAATTGTGCCCCCCATCCATTTTGAAGTTTCCTCACTTAAAAACATAACTTAAGGTGTTAGGGAGATCAAATGAATGATTTGAGTTGCAAGGCCCACTTTTCACGATACGTGGACCCAATGGCACATTATTGACCTCATTCTACCCCATTAGATTGTACCCAAGGTGTAAGGGGTATAAGGGGGACACAAAAGTGTGCCCCCCATGTTTGCAAACTTGAAGCAACTCACATCTCACCACTTCTGCACCTAGGGAACCTCAAATTTGTAAACTATTTATCTCCATGTCCCCTCCTCATGATAAGCCCCCACGACACATTTTCAAGTTATTTCCCCCCTTAGATTTCAAAAGGTTCAAAGGGGACTAGGGGGACACAAAAGTGAGCCCCCTATCCAACTATTCAGCCCCGGTCAAATGAAAAACCATTTTTGAGCCCCCATAAGTCATTTTTCGACCCCCGCATCTCATACACACTGCATATAAAGGCAAAAATTATCTAGATATTGTGTAAATAACACTTGGGTTTCCCTTGTTTCCCCTTTTCCCCTCGTACATCAGTACAAATTCATGCCAACCATCCACCAACCATGGTTAAGTTGTTGTTTCAAGTGGTGAGTTGAAACTTGTAAATGAATTTGGATAACTTCTCCTCACAAGCACTTGGTCATTTTCAAACATTTAAAGAGCTATGTTTTTTTTCCCTCTAATACTCCATTGTTGCACATGTATGTAGTTGGTTTTTCCCAAAACATCAATCTCCACAAACTGAAGAATGTTCATAACTTTCTAACCATGTACCTAATTTCACTCAAACTCTGCTAGTGCACTCCTCCCAAAAACACCTTCAAGATGGTTATAAGATCATTTCCATTGATTATCTATGTAATTTATAGGATCCATTTGAAATTTATAGCCCGAGAAGTTTCCTTTTCAGATTTACTGAGTTTCATCAAATTAAAAACCTAAAAAACTGGAGCAAAAGGTCCCGAAGTAAATTATGAACTTTTGAGACCAATTTCGTTACCATCTAACATCCAAAAGACCTCCATCTAAAAATGTAAGTTTCTAAGGCTTCACATATCCAAAGTTAGTAAGTTTCCAAAAACAACAAATTCTCAGCACCCGTGCACTCTAAACAAGTAATAACCATCTGAAGGTGAAATTTGTGAAAACTTACTAAAAATAGTTGGCCTAGATAAGACCTGCCAAAATAGAAATTCTTGCAATTAGGCTAAAATCACTTGTATCAACTCGCATTCCACCTATCTCATTGCTTTTTTCTCCAATTACAAGGTTGGGAAGTTGTCTCATGGTTCAAATAGGAGATAAAGCCCTCACAGGATCTTAAAACATCAATATCGAGGTGAATTTTGTATGACACACTTTGATGCAAGAAGTTGGGTGATTCAACTCATCCTAATTGTAACAAAAGCGAACCACCATGGTTGGATCATTTGGGAAGTTGTCGCGAAGGAAAATTGTGAAGTTCAAGAGAATCACGACGAGAAAGGATACTAAGGTACCCAAGGCCATCAAAGAAGTAATCATAGATTCACATGGTGCAATTCACTTAGTAGTGTTTTTGAACACTCATTCAGTGCCACAAAATGTGCTCACATCTCACAAAAGAAGGCAATTGCAACCATAATGTTTCTACCTAATAGGAGGTAAGTGACTCAAAGTTTCCTTCAGGGAGTAATTCTTGTATCTCGAGAAGGACCTATTTCAATGAGGAGCATATAATCAAAAAGGTGTCTGAGCATCATGAAGTTATTTCCATTCAAAAAGGAGGAATCTCTGTCATGACAGTGAATTTTGGAGCAATGAATGATTAAGGGTTGATCTCCATGTCCTAACTCTGAATTTGTGTTCAAAGAGAATCATTATGTTTGCAAGAAGGGGAAATCATCTCAATTTCACATAGTACAATTCACCTAGTATTTTTTGAACACATATTCAATGCTTTGGAGTGTTTCTACATCTCAATGTTCTGACTCAATAGGTGGTCAAGGGAAATGAACTCCATTCGTGGTCCATCAAAAGTAGACTCTCCCTCTCTCTCTCTATTCCTTCATTGTGAGTGTACTTTTCCACTCTTTCACCTTATTCACTTAAGTGAGTTAATGATGCATTGTAAAATTCATGTCCAAAATTACACCCCTTGTAATTTTGAACAACTCATGAAAAGGACTTAACCATTTTGCACTCTAGAAAAGTTGTGAGAAACTAATTTAGTATGCCACAGATAGCAATAACTTAGTGTTTTGTGGGTTCTCTTAACCTGTAGAACAAACAAATGAGTAGTGCAGGGACTTGGGGCAAGATTTGATAAAATTAGTGTTGTGAGAAATCTTTTCAACATTTATGGCACTAATAAATTAAGTCCCTTGTAATTTGAGATCAAATGGAGCACCGTAGAACTCCATACACACAGATAATTTGAAGAAATTTGCTAAGTTCTAAATTTGTGGAACACAAACCTAGTGTTCTGTAGGTTTATTAATTGGAAATGTTTCGCAGGTATTCTCAAACTAGCGGAATGAAGGAAATAGTCATTGTGAAGGGATCGACGATGAATATGAAGGAGGAGCTATGTGGTGACAGGGTGGAGCAATCAACATGGGATGCGAGGAGGGGCAGGTCGAGTTGGCATAAGACTCATCACAGGGTGGAAAGAACCCCTAAATGGTACAAAGGAAAAGAGTCGACTGAGAGGATTAAGCGAGCAAAGCAGGGTTAGCCATGACTAGGATGCAAAACAGGAAAAAAGGAGCTCGGTCTGAGCCCAAAAAATGGAGCACAGACGACCAATAAAATGCAAACTTGGTTCAATGTAGCCAAACACAGTAAGGTAAGGCAAAGGGCAACGTGATAGGACAACAACAACCCAAACACTTCACAAGGCAGCTTGACACAGAGAAAGATAGCTCGGCTCCTTAAGAAAATGTACAATGTAAATTAATGCACAGGGTAATGCAAGCCCCAAGGCAAAATAAAACAAAGTAGCCCGAGTTAAACTCACAATGCAAAGAACAATCAAGGAAAGCACAAATCGATGAAAAAATGAATGCAAAGGATAGAATCAATACACTAACAAACATGTATGCACAAGCACCTCGAATGAGTGAAAGGAGCTCGCCAATGTAAAAACAAACAACCCAAAATAGAGCTAATGAAGATTGACCAGAAGAAGGCAACTTGGCCTAGGGAAACCAAACCAGGTAGAGGGAAAAGTAGGATTAAACCAAACAACAAACCAACAAGGAAGGAGGACTAACATGCCCAAAACACAGATATTTTTTTAAAAAATCACTTTTAATTGAAAAATGTTGATAAAAACTAGAATTTTAAAAAAATCACTTTCAATTAAAAAATCTGATAAAAAACCAGAGATGAAGACCCAACCTCTAGATTTAGTAGTGCCTCCAAATTTGTCTACAATTTGCTAGATCTTGTTGTAAAACACCTATAACTTGCATATGTAAAACTGGAAAACCAACACAAACTCCAAGAAACTAGATTGTCAAACCTGTTAACAAGATTCAAAATAAAATCATATAGAAACTTACACAAGAAATAATAAAACTAAAAAAGAAGTAATTAACAACCAGATTCAAGTGAGTGCAAATTTACCAAACATTCACTTTGATGCCATATCAGACTGTTATGCAAGGATCAATGTGGAATCTCATGCACATCGAAGAGGTTTGCACTTCCAATGGTGATAAGAACACTTTACGTAATCAATAAGAGCACGAATCACAAAATGAGAATCAAGTAAGTAAAGACAACGGTGTGTCATACATGCTCATAGATTAGAAATAAGAAGTACATATAGGAGCATTATGTAACTCATGTGCATGACATGTGTACACAATCCTATTGACCTATTTAACTATGACCTATTCTCACTAAGTGAGATGACTAACCATCTAGGTGGACAAGACGTCGAATGATGACGATCAAATCATATACACTAAGAGATTTTGAGCATGATTCCTCCCCTTGGCTTGTCCCTGGGGTGAAAATGGGACAAGGGATACCAAATTGTGCCCCCCATCCATTTTGAAGTTTCCTCACTTAAAAACATAACTTAAGGTGCTAGGGAGATCAAATGAACGATTTGAGTTGCAAGGACCACTTTTCATGATACGTGGACCTAATGACACATTATTGACCTCATTCTACCCCATTAGATTGTACCCAAGGTGTAAGGGGTATAAGGGGGACACAAAAGTGTGCCCCCCATGTTTGTAAACTTGAAGCAACTCACATCTCACCACTTCTGCACCTAGGGAACCTCAAATTTGTAAACTATTTATCTCCATGTCCCCTCCTCATGATAAGCCCCCACGACACATTTTCAAGTTATTTCCCCCCTTAGATTTCAAAAGGTTCAAAGGGGACTAGGGGGACACAAAAGTGAGCCCCCTATCCAACTATTCAGCCCCGGTCAAATGAAAAACCATTTTTGAGCCCCCAAAAGTCATTTTTCGACCCCTGCATCTCATTCACACTGCATATAAAGGTGTCAATTGTCTAGATATTGTGTAAATAACACTTGGGTTTCCCTTGTTTCCCCTTTTTACCCTTTTCCCCTCGTACATCAGTATAAATTCATGCCAACCATCCACCAACCATGGTTAAGTTGTCGTTTCAAGTGGTGAGTTGAAACTTGTAAATGAATTTGGATAACTTCTCCTCACAAGCACTCTGTCATTTTCAAACATTTAAAGAGCTATGTTTTTTCCCTCTAATACTCCATTGTTGCACATGTATGTAGTTGGTTTTTCCCAAAACATCAAGCTCCACAAACTGAAGAATGTTCATAACTTTCTAACCATGTACCTAATTTCACTCAAACTCTGCTAGTGCACTCCTCCCAAAAACACCTTCAAGATGGTTATAAGATCATTTCCATTGATTATCTATGTAATTTATAGGATCCATTTGAAATTTATAGCCCGAGAAGTTTCCTTTTCAAATTTACGGAGTTTCATCAATTCATATACACCAACAGATTTTAAGCATGATTCCTCCCCTTGGCTTGTCCTTGCAGTGAAAATGGGACAAGGGATACCAAATTGTGCTCCCCCATCCAGTTTGAAGTTTCCTCACTTAAAAACATAACTTAAGGTGTTAAGGAGATCAAATGAATGATTTGATTCGTGAGGCCCACTTTTCACAAAACATGGACCCAATGGCACATTATTGAACTCATTCTACCCCATTGGATTGTACCCAAGGTGTAAGGGGTACACGGGGGACACAAAAGTGTGCCCCCCGTGTTTTCAAACTTGGAGCAAATCACATCTCACCACTTCTGGACCTAGAGAACCTTAAATTTGTAAACTATTTATCTACATGTCCCCTCCTCATGATAAGACCCCCCACAACACATTTTCAAGCTGTTTTTCCCCTTAGATTTCAAAAGGCGCAAAGGGGACAAGGGGGACACAAAAGTGAGCCCCATATCCAACTATTTAGCCCCAGTCATATGAAAAACTATTTTTGAGCCCCCAGAAGTCATTTTTCAACCCTGCATCTCATTCACACTGCATATAAAGGTGTCAATTGTCTAGATATTGTGTAAATAACACTTGGGTTTCCCTTGTTTCCCCTTTTCCCCTTGTACAGTGGTATAAATCCATACCAACCATCCACCAACCATGGTTAAGTTATCATTTCAAGTGGTGAGTTAAAACTTGTAAATGAATTTGGATAACTTCTCCTCACAAGCACTTGGTCATTTTCAAACATTTAAAGAGTTACATTTTTTCCCTCTAATACTCCATTGTTGCACATGTATGTAGTTGTTTTTTCCCAAAACATCAAGCTCCACAAACTGAAGAATGTTCATAACTTTCTAACCATGTACCTAATTTCACTCAAACTATGTTAGTGCACTCCTCCCAAAAACACCTTCAAGATGGTTATAAGATCATTTCCATTGATTATCTATGTAATTTATAGGATCCATTTGAAATTTATAGCCCGAGAAGTTTCCTTTTCAGATTTACGGAGCTCCATCTAATGAAAAACCTAAAAAACTGGAGCAGAAGGTCCCGAAGTAAAATATGAACTTTTGAGACCAATTTCATTACCATCTAACATCCAAAAGACCTCCATCTAAAAATTTAAGTTGACAAGGCTTCACATGTCCAAATTTAGTAAGTTTCCAAAAACAACAAATTCTTAGCACTCGTGCACTCTAAAAAAGTAATAACCATCTGAAGGTGAAATTTTTGAAAACTTACTAAAAATAGTTGGCCTAGATAGGACTTGCCAAAATAATAATTCTTGCAATCAGGCTCAAATCACTTGTATCAACTCGCATTCCACCTATCTCATTGCTTTTTTCTCCAATTACAAGGTTGGGAAGTTGTCTCATGGTTTAAATAGGAGATAAAGCCCTCACAGGATCTTAAAACATCAATATCGAGGTGAATTTTGTATGACACACTTTGATGCAAGAAGTTGGATGATTCAACTCATCCTAATTGTAACAGAAGCGGACCACCATGGTTGGATCATTCAGGTAGTTGTCACGAAGGAAAATTGTGAAGTTCAAGAGAATCATGAGGAGAAAGGATACCAAGGTACCCAAGGCCATCAAAGAAGTAATCATAGATTCACATGGTGCAATTCACTTAGTAGTGTTTTTGAACACTCATTCAGTTCCACAAAATGTGCTCACATCTCACAAAAGAAGGCAATTGCAACCATAATGTTTCTATCTAATAGGAGGTAAGTGACTCAAAGTTTCCTTCAGGGAGTAATTCTTGTATCTTGAGAAGGACCTATTTCAATGAGGAGCATATAATCAAAAAGGTGTCTGAGCATCATGAAGTTATTTCCATTCAAAAAGGAGGAATCTCTGTCATGACAGTGAATTTTGGAGCAATGAATGATTAAGGGGTGATCTCCATGTCCTAACTCTGAATTTGTGTTCAAAGAGAATCATTATGTTTGCAAGAAGGGGAAATCATCTCAATTTCACATAGTACAATTCACCTAGTATTTTTTTGAACACATATTCAATGCTTTAGAGTGTTTCTACATCTCAATGTTCTGACTCAATAGGTGGTCAAGGGAAATTAACTCCATTCGTGGTCCATCAAAAGTAGACTCTCTCTCTCTCTCTCTCTCTCTCTCTCTCTAACATTCTATTCCTTCATTGAGAGTGTATGTTTCCACTTTTTCACCTTATTCACTTAAGTGAGTTAATGACGCATTGTAAAAGTCATGTTGTCCAAAATTACACCCCTTGTAATTTTGAACAACTCGTTAAAAGGACTTAACCATTTTGCACTCTAGAAAATTTGTGAGAAACTAATTTAGTATGCCACAGATAGCAAGAACTTAGTGTTTTGTGTGTTCTCTTAACCTGTAAAACAGACAAATGAGTAGTGCGGGGACTTGGGGCAAGATTTGATAAAATTAGTGTTGTGAGAAATCTTTTCAACATTTATGGCACTAATAAATTAAGTCCCTTGTAATTTGAGGTCAAATGGAGCACCGTAGAACTCCATACACACAGAGGAGTTGAAGAAATTGGCTAATTTCTAAATTTGTGGAACACGAACCTAGTGTTATGTAGGTTTACTAATTGGAAATGTTCCGCAGGTATTCTCAACCTAGCGGAATGAAGGAAATAGTCATCGTGAAATATTCACGGATTGAAGAATTAGACCCTCGCGGGTGGTGCAAAATATTTTCATTCATCAAGGCTTGGAAGAGGGAAAATTTAGAGAATCTGCAGAAGGAGAAAAATTGAACACCACGAAAAAAGCCATGAAAAATCCCAAAGTTGCCCCAGACTCCGAACTAGAGAGCCAACCACCAAAATTTAATGAAGTATGTTACCATTTTACATAGTCTGAGGACATGTAATAAACTCAAGGGGTTATGTTGTGGTTTTTGGTATTTATTTAGGCCGGTCATGCCTGTACTACAAGGAAAATCTATAAGAAAGCATGGTGCCCATGCTCATTCAACACGTATTTAGGAGAAATATTCTACCTTGACGATCCTTTCTCCTATCTCCTCCTCTTTATTTATTCCATGATTTGTATAAATACATGTTCTTGCGTACTTTGTAAGGTTACGATCCCTTTTCCTTAACATAGTTTCTAGATTTTCTTTGTGAAACTCGAAACTTTATGTTGTCGACCTCTATAAATTGTGAATGGTGATTTCATTACCTCAAATTTGTGTGTAAGTTAGTGAAGATTGATTAATGCAAGTGTGGTTCATCTCTTTCCTTCAAATACAATTTTTTTGATGTGAATGTTTTTCCCTCTCGCATATTTCATATTCTTCCATTTGTTGGCATCTGGACTGCATGCATATTTAAAATCCAATCCTCATAACCTTGCATTTGTGTCATTTGGATTTGGGAAGGTTACACCTTATTTTGGTGCTATCACTTTCCCTCTTAGTTTAGGTTTTATTTCTTGCATCTCCCTATCTATGGTCCCTTGGAATTGTTAGAGTGGGACTAAATATAGGATTATTTTTAGCGTTAAAAGTTGGTTGTGTTGTGCAGGTTTCCTAAATATACATAACAAAAAAATTAGCCTTCTCCAGAGATCTGTCTTAAGCCATAAGTTCCACACTTGGAAACAGTCCCATGTTGCCTCAAAATTCTGGATTTATATGATTCATGGTCGGGTGCAATATTAAGCTCTAACAGTCTTAGCATGCCTGGTGGGAAAAATTTGAAGTATTCAACTTCATTTCACTAAGTTTGATGTGTTCTTGGTGAGATTAAACCTTTAGAGGTGATTCTTAAACACATCTAGTGAATCCCACATTCAAATCTCGTGATTTTAAGCAACCCAGTTCCCCTTTTCATGAGAAAAATACAGACAAAGCAAAGTGCAACAAGTAGTGAGCCTTTTGAATATTTGTAGTTATCACTAGGGTGAAGAAGAAGAGGCTGAGTAGTTTAAAGATCATTGTCTCCTCCCAATAGAACTCTTTCTACTCCTCCTGGTAGTCCTTTCTTGTTGTCCTCTAGGGTTTTAAGACCTATTCCATTCATGGCACAATAAATAAATATACATGTTTCACCTTCAATGGTGTTAATCTGTTAGCGATAACTTCCCAACATGATGTACCCATGTTTGTTATGAAAAGTATCCCTTTATTCACTTGTGAAAACCTTACTACCCCAATTGACCATATTCAAGATATTTCTAATGTTTGTTCAGTTCATCTAGTTACAGAAGATGCTATTGTAGTTATGCTTCTTGCTTCTTCACTTAAAGGTAAAACACTTCAATGGTATATAAGCTTAAGACCTACTTCCATTCACATCTGGGATGAACTTGGTACCACTCTCTGTCAAAAATTTGAGGAGAAAGCAAACAACATATCTCTTCTCGAGCATCTTACCACAATCAAGCGGGCTCCAGATGAGCTCATGGAGGATTTCAACTTTAGGTTCTAAAATACATGGGACAGAATTCCAATGTTGTTAAGACCAACCCCACAAGGTGCATTTTTATACTTTCTTAGAGCTTTAAATTCTGATATAGCATAGTAATGATTCAATCTAATGGGTGCCATTCAATTACCAAATTCCTATGCAATAGACATTAGGGTTGAGAATTGTTTAATCCAAGTAGGAAAGTTAGCCCCTAGATTACTTATGCCCATTTTCCTTGAAATGCTGCATAATACCCAACCTATGTCATTACTTTCATTCCTCTACACATCTACTTCATCTTCTACATCCACATTTATTTCCTCTATTAAAAAATAAAGAAATTGAAATCCTTAGTGTCCAACTTAAAAATTTAACAAATGAGATTGTTTCCCTCAAGAGAAATCAAGCTCAAGTTCCAAAAAACTGTTGTAACCCTCCTCAGGGTTACCCACAACAAGGTTTTCAATATCAAAACCAAATATTTCCTCAGAAGTTAACTGCCAAATAGACCACCAAATGAAAATCCATAGCCTTTGTCAAACTCCTAACTTAAGCAAAGTATATTATTCCATTCCTAAAATAATATGGCTGAAGGTTTTAAATGGTGTTATCCTTGTGATTAACCACACAACCAATACACATGAGAGGCTAGAATCAATTCCATGAGGGAAATAGATATCATGGTCCAAACTTCATTCTATGTGCATAGAGAAAAACTATAACACCTTCAAAAAGTAATCTAGTAGGAGATGAAATTCAAGACCACCCCTGAACCTTAACTTCATGTTCTTTATAAACTTGAAGATTTTGTGTGAGTTAATCAAGTCACGTGGGAAACTTGAAGTAGGCCACAACTTCATGTGGCAGGACAACAAAAGATCTAAAAAGATGCAAATAGATGTAAGGTTTCCTCCTCCTGCTTTCCCAACTTCCGTACGTGACAATTCCATTCAGTCCCGTGGACTTGGGTGGAAATTTATGCCTTCATCCAATCTTCCACAGGTTACATTCAGCAACTACAAAGTGAAAACAAGTTCCACTGTAAAATACAAGAACCCACACAACACTGCAGAACTATGGAACATGCAAGTTCTTCCAACCAAAGATAATTTGCAGATGGAACAAAGGAACAAGGAACATGTCACTCCTTCATTACAAAAAATCGTGGGTATTCCTTTCAACATTGCAGAGAAAATGAAGAAGACAAATTTTGATGTCACAATGTGGGATTCCCTATCTATCCCGTCTCAAAGGTATTTTTTACAAGAATCATTAAAGAAACTTCCACCTCTAGAACCCACCATGCACAAAGTAAATGTTGTGTCAATCATTTGTTAGCCCAAGGAGGAACAAGTAAGTTCAATTGTCAAGCCTCCTCCTTTCTACATGTCTCTCATAGTTGGAAAACACCTCGTTCATAATTACATGATAGAATCTGGTGCTAGTACTTCAGTCATGCCAAAGAAGATTACAAACATCTTGGGGATTGAGTATAATCCAACTTCTAAGGGTGTCTTATAACTTGATGGATCAACAGTGCAAGCCTTAGGTATAATTAAGGGTATTTGGAATTAACTCTTGCATGCTTGTTTAAATCTTAACCATAATGCAGGACATTTTTATGATTGACTTGCTACCATTATTCTCCCTTTTCCTCTCCATATATTTCATAGCTAAGGTGGGTGGATATCTTTCCTCGGATTGGTCTCATATACTACTTAGAATGAGGTATGGGACTAAATTTACAATTAAGGATGAACCTATTTCAGTTTATCATGTGAAAGTTTATGATCCTAGTCTTGTTAATGAAAATTGTATGATCCAATGAGAGACAAATTATGATCTTGAACCAACTGAAATATTACATTCATTAATCTCAATTCCTAATCTTATGTTAGATGAATGGGCTAATGAGATATTATGAATTTGAACCCTATGATATAGTTCTGGAAATTAGTCTAGGAACTTATTACATACATGAAGAGAATTTCACTATCCTCATGCCACATAAGGAAGAAGACAATGATTCTTCTGGGTTATGGAAGATGTATTCTGATGGTTCTAGAAGTAAGAAATGGAGTTGAAGGTGGGTGTAGTTCTTTCTCCCCAATGGAACAAAAAATTACTTTATTCTCATAAGATACAATTTACATGCTCCAACAATGTGCAGTTGAGTATGAGGTGTTGGTCCATGGTTTTCTGATAATGTATGAAAAGAAACAAATCAAAGATCTGCAAGTATTTGAGGACACTAGAATTGGTCATCCACCATGTCAGAGGTAAGTGTGTGGCTAAAAATAAGATTTTGAGAGATTATAGGCACCGAGTTTGGGATCTCCTTGAGATTTTCAAAGCCATTCAAGCTTTAGGTGGTACTGCAGAAGATGAACAAATATGTGAATCAAATGGACACCATTTGGCTCATAATTTTATCCCATGGATAAGGATCTTATCCAAGGAAATCATCAAGTCAAAATATTCGTAAGGCCATCTATTCCAGATAATGATGTCAATGGGAAAGTTTTTGAGAATCATGAGAAGATTGTTTAATCCATTCAAAGTGAAGCTGAATTATCTTCTAGTTTATAATATGGTTTTCAGGATAGTTATGGTGATCAAATCATTCAACTACAAAAAAAAATCTACCTATAAGATTAGTTACCCTCGAAGGCATTTTTTTTTATGATGATGGATCAAAGGGAAAAATGGAAGCATGTATCGCAGGAGGATCTGGAGGTTTCAATCCATTCATTATGTAGGGAAAGAGATTTTGCTTCTTAAAATATGTGCGATCAAGAAGAAGAAAATATTTTATTTCCCTGATGTCATGAATTATCATGATATATTTTCATGTAATTATGAGGATCTAAAAGGATTTGATCCCCAACATTTCTCAACATGTTCATTGATCTTGATCCTAAGGCTAATCTTGTTAGATAAAAATAGAGGCTAGTATACCCCGAATATTGAGCCCCTCATGAGGAAGGAGTTATCCAAACTCATTGAAGTCAAAAATCATATTCCCCATCAAGTACTCCTCCAGGGTGGTGATTTTTTTCCATGTTAAAAATAAAAATGGAGAAATTAGGCTCTTCCTGGATTTTAGGTACTTGAACAAGGCCTCATTAAATGATCATCATCCTCTCCCATTCCATTAGAGACAACTCCTTAAACAGTACCTGGATCTGAAATATTCTCCATGCTGGATGGCTATTCAGGCTTTCATCAGATTAAGATCAAAGAAGAGGATTGTACAAAACCATATTCACAACCAAGTGGGAAACATATGCATATCATAAAATGCCTTTTGGTTTATCAAATGTAGGTGCCACCTTTCAGAAGGAAATGGAACATTTCTTTCCGTGAACTCATCAACCAATTTGTCCTTGTTTACTATGGATGACATCACAATATTCTCAAATTAGGGCCAACATCACATGCAACATTTGGAGAAAGTTTTTGAGAAATGCAGAGAATTTGGAGTATCATTAAACCACAAGAAATACATTTTTATTAGTTCCAAAAGGTAGGTTATTAGGTCAAGTTGTTTCAAAGGAGGGAATTACAATTGACCTCAAAAGATTCTATGTCATCCTCTCCCTCTCCTTTCCAACTCACAAGAAGGCCCTTCAGTCCTTTCCTTGGAAATATCAATTTTGTTAGGAAATTCATTCCTAACTTTACAGAACTAGTCAAGCCGATCACCTTGATGTTAAGGAAGGACATAAATTTTAAGTGGACCAAAGTAATGAAAGATTCATACAAGATCAAAGCCATGATATGTGTCAAGCACCAACACTCATCAATCCATAATTTACAATGTATTTCATCCTTTATGCTTATGGTGTTGATATTAGTTTAGTCTATGCGGTCCTCACCCATAAGAACAATGAAGGCTTGGAGAAGCCTATGACTTTATTTAGCCAAACATTGAAATATTTTGAGCCTAGGTATAATAATTTCAAAAATAAAGTTTTTTCCATCTTATGGGGCTCTTAAGAAGTTAAAACATATGCTAGCCACCAATCGCATAAAAGTCCTAGTCTTATACCCAAGTCGAGAGATATTTCATCATGGAGGTGGAAATTAGTGAAAAGATAGTCTGGATGGGTAACCAAAATCATGGAGTTTGACATGACCATCAAGGCCACAAAGTTGGTGAGAGGCAGAGCATTATGTGAACAAATTGCCTTAAATGCTCATGAATAATACAAGAAACTTATTTCTTCATGGAGGAGGAGCAAGAAAAAAAGAGGATCCATGAGGATTCACAGGACTCAAGTGATATTCAACAAGTTAATCTATGGAATGTTAAAAACCCATGCAACATAGGTGACCCATAAGAAAAGGGAACTCAACGTAGCCACAATAGTTAGATTGAGAAAATGGAAAATTTCTTAGCGACTGATAACTATCCTCTTAGTTTGAGTAAGAAAAGAAGAAGATACCCCATGTTACAATCAATTCCTTATGTTTTAATTGATGGATTTTTTTTCAAAAGGAATATTGATGGTATCCTACTAAGGTGCATCGAAGGAAAACAAATATATAAAGTCTTGTTGGAATTTCATGATGGTTCCTCTTGTGGACATTTCTCATCCAAAAATACAACAATGAAAATCCTTAGAGTAGGATACTTTTATACCACGATGTTTTTCGATGCACATCAATGGGTTAGAAAATGTAAAGAATGTATTCTTTTTCACTGGTAAGAAGAAAATGGCAGGCCCTTCCCCTTCATCATATTCAGGATGATGAACCTTTTTCTCAGTCAGGGACTTGATTTCATAGGCATGATTAATCCTCCTTCTAAGTAAAGAGTCATAGATGGGTTTTAACAATGCAACATATTACTTCACCAGATAGACCAAGACCATACCACTCAAGGAGGATACTGGATTAGTCATCCTTAACTTCTTGCAGGACATTACAATTAGGTTTGGGATTCCTCAAGCCATCATATCTATTAAATCTAGGGAATTTTTGGTATCAAAAATCTCTGATTGGGCTCTTAGACATGGAGTTTTTTTGTGTAGACATAAAATCAAGCACTTGGGTACATTTCTAGGTCCTAAAAGAATACTAGCATTTACATGATTCCTAAGCAATAAAAATAGTAATTGAGAACTATCTTTGGCCTCTTTTCTATCCTTATTTTTTTCTATTTTTTCTTACACACCCCACAACCCAGTTTGTACTTTACTTGCTTATCTTTAATGACTTCGGACACCAACGCCTAACTTGGATGCCAAATCCCAAACACCCTCATTCCTGACCTCTTTCCACTCTACTCGATATTTTTGGGCCTCTTTTATATTTGGGGCATTTTATTTTCTTATGGGTTGGTCTTATAGCTGTCAATTACAAAATTCAACGAAGGGTATCATATAAATACATAGTTATGTGATCAAAATAAAGGACCAAGATCTAAGCATCATTAATGTCACCTAAGCTTGCAGTCAAAAGGCACCTAAAGAACTTCAAAGCATACATCTAGCATCCATTAAAGGGACAAGGGATTGCATTTTCTACATACCCAACATAAGAAGGGGAAGTTTCTTTATTCCATCCACACATCTATCTACATTGCTACATCTAGCTAGTCCATAATCAATCACGCTTGCACAAGGGCATCCTAGGGCATGATTCTTTCACACACTCACAAGAACTACATAGAGTTTAAAATGTAGTGCAATGCTCGGTTGTAAGCTCACTATGTCAGGTCACCACTAGGGTTAGTCTGACTCCCCATATTGCATCTTTTTTTTTGGATTTAATGTGGTTTTGAGGGTTTTACAGGTGGATATTTGTCTTACAAGTTACATGTACCTCATCAATAAAAGTGTGACATACAGGTGATCAACAAAGACTATCTGTGACACTTGTGCAGCACAACAAAGATCAAGTTTTGACTATTTTTGCAGTCACAGGGACCCAATAGAGGTCTTCATTGCCCATGCACCTCTGCCCAGCTATGGGTGCCCATGTCTAGACTATTTTGCGACCTACAAAATTTATTTAGAGAAATAAAGACATAGATCACTTCTTTCTCAACAGTTTTCCCAGTCTATATCAGTCCCAGATCGAGTGCAAATCAGTTAAGTCCATTTCTCTCTCTTTTGCACTTAGGGTTTCATATTTCATTAGCTTATTACTTATGTCAAATCTATATTTTAACATATATTTATCATACACGACTCTGTAATTAGGGTTCATCAAAAATTCTATTTTTGTTAAATCATTTGGCAAACTCGATGTAAAAACCCTAACAACACAAGAAAATGAACCCCACTTTTTGCGCTCCATCTTGTATGGACACTTGTTTGTTACACTATTTTGTTATGACATGTTTTATATTTTTTCTACTAACACATGTGTCTTACAAATTTGTTTGCATGTGCCTTGGTTTCTACCATGTACATTCCCTCCCCTCTATAGGGACATAGTTCAGATAAACATTAGGTCATCTCTTTGGGTCGTATTCTCCTAGCGATGTCACATGCACCCGATATGAGGGGGGCATACATTGGATGAATTATACACCCCATACAACAACTCAAAGCTACAGTTCATGAACAAAGCAGTCATACAGTCTGCGAGCGACCCAAAATCTGACTTGGATCCTCAGCACAACACAGACACCAACATCCAGGCTCAGACAGGAGTGCCCAGATGCTTGTATCCTGCATTAGGTGCTAATGTCCTAGGGGGACACACAATCAACTTATCATATTAGCATAGTTCACAATAGTTTTCATAGTACATGCACAATCCTCTAGTAAACATAATGCATTCTATATGCTTTTCAATCATAACAAACAATACATTTAGAACAAATTAGGGACATCAAGGAAAAAATAGGATCACACTATCTATAGTGGTGTATAATTAGAGCAGAGTCATGGAATGAGAGTAACATTAGACCTCTCTCCCTAACACTTACTCTTTGGCACGAGATAACCCAAAAAAATCACTCTTGGTGTGAGATCACCCTAAAAACCCACTCTTTTGCAACATTTCAGGACATTTTATATCCTTTTAACTCTTCACAAATCAGGTTCAGACTTTCCATTTACGTCTTTTACATAATTTCACATGCTTTACATAGTTATGGAAATTTTTCATATAAGCATCTTTAACTACTTCTTCGTTCTTATTTTAAAGGTACATCCTTAATACGCAACAAGAATAAGCCTCCAACAAGCTACAACACATATGCATACACCCCTAGGGTCACTTTCCTTTCTTAGCTTCCACACTTCATTTTACATTCATTCCACTTGTCTCTTCTCCACATTATCGCCATCACATTCTACATGGTTAACATGTACATATCTCTTATCTACTTTATGTTACCTAGTATTCACTCAACAACACAAAGTGGGGGAAAATGTAGACACAAAATAATGCACTTGGGTAAATTTCTAGGCCTGTAAGCACATACTAACATTCATATGATTCCTAAGCAAGAAAACTAGTAATTGATGATTTTCTTTGGCCTCTTGTCTTTGTTTTTTGCTTTCTATTTGGTCTTTCATACCCCACAACCCATTAAAAAATTTACTTGTTTATCTTTTATGACTTTAGACACTAGCGCCCAACCAAGACACCAACGCCTAGGTGCCCTCGTCCCCTCTGGGTGCCCCTAACCTCTTTCCAACTTACTCTCTCTTTTTGGGCCTTTTTTATCTTTTGGGTATCTTATTTTCTTATGCATCGGCCTTCCAGTTGTCAATTATGAAATTCAAATAAGGGAATGATATAAATATATAGTTATGTGACCAAAGTAAAGGACCAAGCTCTAAGCATCATTACTATCACCTAAGCTTGCACTAAAAAGGAACCTAAAGCACCTCAAAGCATCCATCTAGCATTCATTTAAGGGACCTTCATATTCTCAACGCTTTTCTTGTTTCTCAACACTCTTGAGATACTCCTTTTGTAAATATTGTAGGTTCTTCTTCAGCTGTCATGGCCTCCACCCCACCTCTCAACATTCCTACTTCTATTCCTATTTCTATCACTCCTATCCTCCACACCAATGCTTCTAGTGCACAATCCAGTTCCTCTTCTAACACCCATGATTTGGCTTATCTCTATTAGGACTTACAAGCTCAAATTCATCAGTTGCAGCATGGTAGTTCATGCTCCACTCCATCTCTTGACTCCTCTTTATTCCTTTCACACCGGCCATTTCTACTTATGCACTTCCTCTCAAATTTTCACCCCAAGTTTCCCATTTTAAATGGCCATGGTGATCCTCAAGAGCATCTTTAGTTTTCCATGTGGCATGTCTAGATTATGTGGATGATCATACATTATTGGCTATGTTATTTCTTAGGAGTCTTCGAGATTATGCTATGCATTGGTTTTAGGATCTACCTATTCATTCGGTAACATATTTCACACATTTATTTGATACCTTTCTTGCTCAATTTTTAGTTAATATCAGCACTAAAATATCTTATGCATAACTGACACAAATTAAACAACGATCTAATGTACATTTAGCTGACTATGTATTACACTATAAGAACAACTTAGCTAAGATGAAAAATATGCTTGATGATTTGGAATTACAAGATCTATTTGTTCAAAGTCTCTTATCAGCATTACAAGAGAGCATTATCTTTGAGACATTTCCTTCATTTGATCAACTATGTCATATGCTCAAACTGTGTGAAGTCAAATTACTTTCTATGGGAAAGCTCAAATATCAAGATTCTTCCTCTTCATATTCTTCTACTGGGTTTCAATCTAAGTCAACATTCAAACCTTCTCCTAAACCTATTGAAGAAAAAGAAACTATCAATGTCATCTCTTCTCCTAAAAATCCTCACTTGTAACCTCTATAGTGTAATTTCACTAAATTGCCATATGCACCTCGATTTCTTCTTCCTTAACTTCTTGAAAGTAATCTCATTACTCTTCCACCACCTCTCAATCTTTATCCATCTTGACCTTGTGGCTGAAATTATGATGAAAAATTTAAATATGATTGTCATCAATGCATTAGGCATCTACCAATCGTTGCTTCAAGCTTCGACATCTCATACAAGATCTCATTGACAATAATTCACTCAAGCTCCCTCTTCCACCATCATCTTATTCTCAACCATTCAATAATAATAACAAGCTCAAAATATTTAATGACCCTTTGTCTAAGCATGACACACAAGTTTTTTTCGGAAAAAGGGTGAAAATGAGGGTTTTAAAAGGACCCACATCCTTACTACAAAAATCCCATATGGATAAATATACCAGTTTGGAAAAAGAAAGCAAGCCCATAGGCATTCAAAAAGCCAAAGAATGAGAACCAAAGGGCTACAAACCAATTACATCGAGGAGGATTTCTTAAGAGGAAAATTTGCCTCCTTGGTAGCAACAACAACATGTCTATCAACTAGTTTGATCAATTCAAGGCTATCTGAGTTGATACTAGCCCAAGTCTTGCCAGTGTGAGACTTCCAGTTTTTGATTACTGTGAAAGCTTTGTTGAGATTTTCCATAATATTTAGTATAATGTCGCTATCATCGTGATCATGTTGAGAGATGGAATCAGGGAGTTGCATCTCATCCGAAGAAATATTTTTATCCTCTATAGTAATGTTAGGAATCTCCACCCACACAGGAGAGGGTGAGTCAAAATAGATTGAAGAAATACCCAATAGAACCTCATGGATGCACTCTTCAATCGGGGGAACAACAAGGGAGGTTGGAGGCCACTGAGATGGTGAAAGTGAGTAGCAGTAGGAGTCAGAGGGGGAGCAAATGAAACAGGGGAAAGTAAAGGGGGACATAATGTGGGGGGAGGTGGAGAAGAGGGGGAAGACATAAGAGCGAAGGTGGATGGGGACATAGTGCGTAAACCAGTGATGAGAACATCAAAATCAGAGTCAGGAGGAAGGTTGAGGTAACGACGAAGGCGGCGAGGAGCGGCGAAAGAAGAAGAAGGATGATGAGGGGTATCACAAGCAGAAGGATGATGATGCATTTTACCCAAAATGGGGGGAAACACTCAATGACAAATAGTGAAGCAGAGAAGGAGAACAACAGGTAAAGTAAACAATGATGAAGAAGCAGACTTTCCCCTTGATGAGCCAAATTAATAGAGAATTATGAAGACTAAAAAATAAAAGAGGCTTGATTAACCTGTTTCTCATGACACATATGTGAAACCAAAAAGAGTTGAGGGCTGTAGATGAGCTTGTATCTACCTTCAAGTGTGAAGTAGTGCATAATCTACTCAGTGACTTGGTCCCAAGGTAGAGGAAGAGAGGCCCGCTCATACCCATACTGACACTTTCTTAGTTTCTTCTCTTGGCCAACAAATTCAAGCATTTTCACCTGCAGGGATCTCTTAAAGTATTCATCACCTTCCGCAGAAAGACCCGTTGCCTATGCAATTAAACCAAAAGTAATAGTGAACCAGATTTTTCCCACCTTGACTTTTCCATTCTTCACAGTCGCAAGGATACTGCTAGAAACTATGACAGAGTGACCCTTTAACTGCTCCATAAAAGTGGAAATTCTAACAGCTTACAAGATATCCCAAACTTGTTGATCTCCCTTAACGTCCTCACACGACGCATGATCAATTATGTGAATTTGGCCCCCCATTATGAACTGTGATATCAATAATGGAAGGATCTCACAAATTCCTATGTTTAAATAGGAAAAACACATACCCAAAGTTCCGCCACCCTCGTCAGATAAACACATTAACATAAAAGCATATTGTGTACTGATAGTAATTAAGTATCTGGTGCACTTAATAATGAAAGATATGATCTTGCTATCACATGAGTGCGAGCTTAAAAGGGTATAATTAACCTTTTCAAAAATTAAAGATTATTAATTATCCCCACCACCATTACTGAAGGGAGGCTCATTCTTATTAAAGATAATTGAAGATAGCCCAAGAGATCCAAAATTTGCAGTAAATTAACCCCAGAGAGAAATTAATCTTGAGGTGAGAAATCATTAGCAATGATTTTTAGAAGGTTGCTACGAAAATGTCCAAACCACGACTAAATCTCAATAGAGCGGACTACTAAATTTTCCAGAAAATCAGCAATGTTATTGCCTTCATGATATATTTGCTAAAAGTTTATCTGTTGAAATCGTGCTTGTAGAATTCTGATATCCTTGAGGATAGTAATGATAGTCCATTGACCGATATCTTTAGAATTCAGCAAATTGATCAAATTTAGAGAGTCATTTTCCATGATGAGTTTGTTCATGCTTATTGTGATATACATTTCCAGACCTTTAAGAATGGTCAGGGCTCCAACTTTGTGGTTACTTTCAATGTGGAAGTTAGTTGCAACAACCATATGATGCCCTAAGTCATCCCTTAAGATGAAACCACCCCCTGAAGCTCCATAATTTCCCTTAGAAACTCCATTAGTAATAATTTTAAGCCATCTTAATGGGGGGAACCAAGAGGTGTTAGCTCAAGTAGTAACAGAAGTCGGAGCTGTAATTGGTATCATCAACTGTTTTAATGAGGATGTTGAGGTGCATAGATCAATTTTCTACTTGTGTTTCATCTAGATGTAGCAGTTAAAATTTTGCTAAAGACTAGAAGTAATTACAGTGAAAACATGCCCCAAATCATAGACCTTCTCTTTGAAGATATACATGTTTCTTTCCTTCTAAATACCCCATAAGAAGTGTGAAAGAAATAGAGTCCAGGCGAGAGAAGCTATGGGATGCTTGAAGGGAGATCTCCACTGGGAAAAATTTTCAGCAAGAGAGGAGGGAAAAAACTAGGAGACGTCCAAATGGGAAAGGAAAAGACTCCAAAGGGAGTGGGAGAAGGGACATTGGAGAAACAAATGAGATGAGCTTTCCATAGCATTAAGACAAAGGACACAGTGAGTGGGGAGAGAATATCCCCTACACTTTAGATTTTCCCCAGTAAGGATAGTATCCCTGGAGGAAAGCCAAGATAATAGACCAATTTTGGGGATAGCCTAAGGTCACCAAGAAAGCTTAGTAGGATGAACACTAGCGGGGTGAGCCTTAGACATGTAAGAAAATTTGACTGAGAAGACACCAGAAGGGGAAGAAGGCCAAATATGTTCATCTTGAGATTAGGAAAAGGGGTTGTACTAAGAATAAAGGACCTTATGAAGACAATGAATATGCTGCAACTGGATAGAGTTACATCAATCCTCAGAAGGAATGCTCTAACAAGGAAGATTAACATCACATCCAAAATAGTCTATAACCTTACAACCACAAAGAGTAATTAATTAGTTTTTTATCAGGTTCCAGAAGGGGTCACTCACTATGGGCTTATCTCCCAACCACCAATCATTCCAGAAGTCAATAATTGAACCATCTCCAAGGTGCCATTTAGTACCAGCTTCAAACAAATATTGGTAACTAATAATGGAATTCCAAATGGCTGAACCACTCGAAAGCACAGAAGATAGAAATCCTTCAAAGGGGGGAAGATATTTATTGGGGAAGTATTGTGGTCTCCTTGATCAAGCCAGAGAGCCCTAAATCATTGTCTTCAGTAAATCTCCTCCTCAACAAGGGTATTGTGATATTCACTCAGCAGAGATAATTATTATTAGTGGTTATCAATAGTTCTTCCACCTCTTTCAATATTAGTATCAATATTAGAGAGCTTTTGGGAGAGAATAAGTTTTATTTCTCTAATATTTCCAAATATTTTACTTTTCCATATTTTCAAATTCTTTTTGACAAAGCTTAATTTCTTAACAAAATTGAACATAGCAGAATCTTGGATGTCAATCAACCACCATTCCTCCATTAGAGGGGCAAGATTATGATTCTTGAGCCAAGACAATTCAAATCTAAAGGGTGTGTTCTTTGATTTTTGAAAAGTCATTGCACTTAAGAGTAAAGGGTTGTGGTCTGAAGCAACTTTAGGAAGATCACTAAAGAAGAAATCAAGAAAAGGAGTTAACCAATCCATAGAACCAAACATTTTTTCTAGCCTTATTTGAATATGATTAGCCCCTATTCTACGATTTGTCCAAGTATATGAGGCACCATGGAGATCAAAGTCAAAAAACTCACCTGAACATATGCAGCTGGTAAGGGAATCCATACTGCTACAATTTATTTGAGTACCACCTTGTTTGTCTGATGGATAAAGGGGGATATTGAAGTCGCCAACTATGAGGCACGAGAGGTGTCTGCTGGTATTTCTAACCTCAAGAATCTATTTCCAAATCACTTCTCTCTAATTCTTAACATTGGGCACATAAACATTTATAACAATCAAACCTATATTAGAGCTGATTTATTGAAAAAACATACCCATGAAATGGGGAGTTTTAAGAATACATTCACCATAGAGAACCTTTGGATTCTAAAGAACATAGAGGCCCACATAATTCCCAGAGGAGTCCAAAGAGGTAAATGAAGATGCATGCCATATTTTGGGAAGGATAATATCCTCCTTAAGCTTTTTTTCTTATAACATGATGATGTCTAGGGTATGTTTTAATCTCATATCCTTTAGGAATCTTTTCTTTAGGGGAGTATTGATTCCCCTTATATTCCATGAAAAAATCTTCATTTCTGGGATTTTGGTTTTACCTCACCATCCATAGTGAGAATACCCTGCACACCTTGGGCAATATTTTGAGTTGTATCTAACTGTCATTTAACCTAATTGGAGTGTCTACCTTTACTTTTTTTGGAGCCAACATCACCATTTTCCTATAGTTTCTCTAGGTGTTCTTGGTTGGGCCACCATCCTCCATCACAAGGGGGGAGGGAGAGGGAAAGGACGAGCCAACATCAAAGTAGGAAGAAGGGGAAGGAGAGGAGGTTAGAGAGGAAAAATCCTTAGATGAGTTTAGAGGAAGGAGAGGAAGACCAACCTCAAACAGGGGATCAGGGATTGAGTGGACCGAGGGCGAAGAGGGGGGATACGAAGCCTTAACCATAAGAGCTAGAGGAAATATTTTGGGGGAGTCTCAGTAGATGGGATTTCACCATCTTCTTGAAGGACATCAAAGGGATTAGAAGTACTTGCCTCAAGCATGGATTTGGGGACAAAAATATTTTTTTGTTTGGGTGAACGGGTAGGAGCATTCTATTTAGGGGGGCAACTTAAAGGGACAAGCAGATGCCCTGTGACCAATGCTCTTACAGATAAAACAAGCCTGAGGGATATAGTCATATTCAATAAATTGATTCCAAACCCCAAAGTCTGATAATAGATCAATGGATTTGGGAAGAGGGTAACTAATATAAACATTAACACATAATCTAGCATGAATAAGTCTAGATTTGTATTTTTTGGCCTGATCAATAGCAATAAGGAATCCCAACGATAGAGCAATACCTTCAATGACAAAGGAGATCCAATACTCCAGAATATTAGGAAGGAAAACCCATATTAGAGCTTGTGTCATTATTTCAGTGTGAGGATTGAAACTTGGAGTCAATTTTTTGAAATAGATGCCACATTTTCCAAAGAACCATGACTCACTAAGGAGAGCACAGGTAAAGTCTTCTTTAAGACTAAAGGTGAATAGGATAAATCTATTCAGCAAAGCAACAATCTCTAAGGGGCCACAAGGAGCCCACTTAGTTCACAACCATTTCCATATGTCCTCAAGAGGGGGACGACATCCCATTAGTTTTCCAATCAGAGACAAATCCCTTAAGGAAACTACTTCATCCATGACTTGGGAAGGAATATTCGGAGTCAACTTTCCATTTAGTACCTGAGGTTGTAGCTTGACAGAGTGAGTTACCTTAGGAAAACCAACAACAACATTCCTCCAAACATCATTAGGAGTACGAGGAGTAAAAGTGTTAAGTCCATCAGGAGGATCCATTACCGGACCAGAAGGGCCTATCATCAAATGTCAAAGGAAGAACCAAAAATTCAAAAAAATCAAGTGGTAAAGTTACAGAGCTCTAATCTCTTTAATGATACATAAGCTATTGACACTTTGGCTAATCATACGTATCACGTTATGCCCCCTCCTTCATCAAGCCCCCTTGATTTTTTTTTCTTATGTTGATGCATCTCCACCACTCATTACATTTTTAGATCATGATTATCACGCTACTTTCCCATCCGATTCATTACACATCAATGCTTTTATTGGTTCATACATTGTTAGTAATACCATGATCTATCTAGAGAGTCTTATTTGTGTGTGCTCTCTTGCACTTCTTATGGCTATCAAGTGTCTAATTTATGTTATTTCATATATAGCTCCTAAATATTTTGGCTACATTTGGCTGCCCATAACATTTGGGCCACTCACCATGCTTGTGTCATTCACTGTGGCATCTTCAATCAAAGGTTGTGAAATTCTCATAGGTATCTAGTGGCTCCGCACCACCCAAGATATTCCATCTTTGAATCATGTGTCTCAAGTTCATATACAATAACTAAGTTATCAATCTTACATGCATTCCACCATGCACATCATTACCTCTACCTCCTCTTAATGAAATTATTCCACCAGTTACAGTATCTAGGTCTTTGGGGCCTCTCAAATCTAAGGCATATTTAGCACTTAGTTCTCCTATTCACACACATCCTACTTCACGATGTTGTCATACTTGTAGGTCCAATAGTCCTTCACATAGGTGCTCACCACTTCCTTCACCTCAAAGGTCTACTTAACATAGGTGTTCATCACCTCTTTCTCCACATAAGTTGCATTCACATATCCATCATCCTTCACATACACCATCGATCTTAGAGCATTATCACATGCCTTTATTCCCCTAGACATCGAGTGGAGGACACTTTCCCTTCACTCTCATTAGATAACATACTTTTCATCACACACTTGGGGGGCATCACACTTTATTCCCCCCCTTCAATCATTACTATTTATTTCTAGTCTCTACAAACACACATTATGCTTTGTACTTTACATTTAATATCTCTTATACACATTGATGCACAACTTCTACCTTCACTACCCTATGACGTACTCTAGTTCCATTATTCATACTCAATTGTTGAGGGTCTAAATCTATAATGAACCTCACCACATTTACTCTTTATGCTCTATTATTCATTTATCTATCTTTCTAGCACATGTTATCAAATCATTTCTAGAAATATGGTAAACCCCACGCTCGAATCCCAAAATGATTTAATAAAAAGAGAATAAGTGTTAAACCCTAATTGTAGAGTCACGTATGAATAATAAATGCTGAAATATAGATTTGACACAAGTAATAAGCTAATAAATATGAAACCTTAAGTCCAAGAGAGAGAGGAATGGACTTATTTGATTCACACGATGTTTGGGACTGGTCTGAGCTATGAAAACTATTGAACAATAGCTGATCTATGTCGTTATTGCTCCAAATAAATTATGTAGGTCATGAAATAGGCTTGACACAGATGCTCACGATAGGATAGGGGCACATGGGCGCTAACGACCTCTATTAGGTGCCTATGAGTGAAAAAATGGTTAGAATTTGATTTCTAGAGCGTCACAAGTATTCACTTTTTATCACCTATGTGTCGTAATATGATCGTTGAGGTACCTGTAACCTGTAAAACAATTATTCACCTGTAAAACCCATAATACCACATAAAATACTAAAAATAAAGATGCAATATGGGGTGTCGAAATGACCCCGGCGATTACCCAATATAGTGAGATTACAATCAAACGGTACACTACATCTTAGACTCCATGTAGTTCTTGTGAGTGTGTGTAAGAATCATTCCCTAGGATGCCCTTATGCAAGTGCACTTGATAACGGGCTAGCTAGATGTAGAAATGTAGATAGAATGTGTGGATGGAAAAATGAACTTCCCCTTCCTATGTTGTGTATGCAGAAAATGCAGTCCCTTGTCCCTTGAATGAATGTTAGATGGATGCCTTTGAAGTGCTTTAGGTGCCTTTGGATGCAAGCTTAGGTGATAGTAATGATGCTTAGAGCTTGGTCCTTTATTTTGGTCACATAACTATGTATTTATATGATTCCCTTGTTTGAATTTTGTAATTGACAACTGGAAGGCCAACCCATAAGAAAATAAGATGCCCAAAAGATAAAAGATGCCAAAAAGAGTGAGTAAGGTGGAAAGAGGTCGGGGGTGCCCAGAGGGGACGAGGGCACCTGGGCTGACTGTCTAGGTGGGCATCTAAAGTCATAAAGATAAACAAGTAAAATACTGATTGGGTTGTAGGGTGTGCAAGATCAAATCGACAATAAGAAACAAAGACAAAAGGCCAAAGACAGTCGTCAATTACTAGTTTTCTTGCTTAGGAATCATATGAATGCTAGTATGTGTTTATTGACCTAGAAATGTACCCAAGTACATAATTTTGTGTCTACATTTGCCCCCACTTTATGTTGTTGAGTGAATACTTGATAACATAAAGTAGATAAGATATGTGTACCTAATAACCATGTAGAATGTGTGGCGAGAAGCATGCCGAAGAGACAAGTGAAGCATGGAATAATACAAAAATGAAGCGTGGAAACTAGGAAAGGAAAGTTACCCTAGGGGTATATGTGTATGTGGTGTATTGTGTTGTACCTGTTGTTTTTTAGCTTATTGAAGGTTACTTCTTGCTACATATTAAGGATGGTCCTACAAAAGAAGAGCGAAGAAGTAGTCAAAGATGTGTATATGAAAAAATTGCATAAATGTAAAAGTAAGTAAAAGCAGTAAATGGAAAGTGTGCATCTGATTTGTAAAGAGTGAAAAGGATAGAAAACGTCCTAAAATGTTGTAGAAGAGAAATTTTTTTGGGTGATCTCATGCCAAGAGCGGGTTTTTAGGTGGTCTCATCCCAAGAGCAAGTTTTTTTGGACAATCTCATTCCAAGAGCAAGTTTTTTGGGCGATCTCATGCCAAGAGCAAGTGTTGGGGAGAGAGGTCTAGTGTTACTCTCCTTCCATGACTCTTCCCAATTATACACCATTGCAAGTGGTGTGATCATGTTTTGTTCTTTTTGTCCCTGATTTGTTCTGAATGTAATGTTTGTTGTGATTGAAATGGAGATAGAATGCATTCTGCTTGTTAGAGGACTGTGCATGTACTGTGAAAACTGCTTTCTAAACTGTTGTGAACTGTGTTGATATAAGAATATTGTTGTATGTGCCCCCAAGAAATTAGTGCCTAGGGGAGGAAATAGGTGCTTAAGCGCTCCTTTCTGATCCTGGGAACTTGTGTTTGTATTGTGCTGAGGACCCAAGTCAGATTCTGGGTCATTATGAGACTATATGATTGCTTTGTTCCTGTAATGTACATGCTTGTACTATAGCTCTAAGTTATTGTATGGGGTGACTAATTCACCCAATGTATACCCCCCCCCTTATTTGGGGTACATGCGACATCAATAGGAGTATGCATCCCAAAAGAGAGGACCTGATGATGTTCTAAACCCTGAATTATATCCCTACAAGGGGAGGGAATGTGTATGGTAGAAACCAAGGCACATGCAAAAAAATGGCTAGTAATGTGTTAATAGAAAAATTAGCCAAGTGTGTCATAGCAAAGTAATGTAATAAGTAAGTGTGCATACAAGTAGACTGTGAAAAGTGGGTTTCAAACATGGGACATCACTCACAATGTCACAAGACAATTAGGGCTGAAGTGGCCAAAAGCATACAAGAAATGATCAAACAAGACATAGGATATAGCCCACAAATAATAGTATACAAGTAGAAACTAATGGCAAACAGTATCAAGTAAAGTGTCAAACAACCATGGTAGTAAATAGTTCTTGCAAGACAAATGTTGCACATGAAGCACCCGTTAGCATGTTAGAAAGATAAAAAGTATGTCAAAGAATGTATGTACCGATAAAAAGTAGTGTGCTAGTAAGAATAGAAAGTGGTAAATATTGAAGCAATAGCACATGTAATGTGTGAGAATGTAGATGCCCCCAGCTGCCTCGGTGGGACAGAAAAGACATACAGTGCCAAGCACTATTGCAGCAAGTAAGGATCTGTAAGAAGTATGCATTCACAACTAAAGAACAAGAGAACACGTATGTGTATATAGAAAATATATTGACATATTAAGAATTCATCTAACATGTTAAAAAAAGAGTACATGTAAGTATAAGCAAGCAATAATAAATGTAACCAAGATACGCAATATGTTGTGTGTATGAGTGAGATGGCATGGTATGAAATGTGAATGTGATAAGAGCGGCGTGCCCCACATTAGATGTAGATGAAACATGTATGGGATGAGGTTAATTTATAAAATACCCCTCATAATAAATAATGAATCATAGAAAAAGAGTGTTTCATTGGGAAATGGTTTGAAAATAAATGCTAGAAAGATAGATCATGAAGTGCAAAGCGTAAAGTGTAGAAGAGGTGAGGTTCATTTCAGATTTAGACCCTTGAAAATCGAGTATGAACCATGGAACTAGAGTGCATCATAGGGTAGTGAAGATAGAAGTTTTGAATAAATGTATATCAGAGGGACTAGATGCAAAACATGGAGTGTAATGTGTATGTGTAGAGAGTAGAAAGAAATAATGTTGATAGAAGGGGGGGAAGAAAGCATGTTTCCCCCCCATGTGTGCAACGAATAAATAATCAAGTAACATCATCTAGGAGATCATCATTATCAGGGTCAAAGCCTAATGGAACTAGATCAGAGACTTGATAAGTGATAGTGTGAGGTTGATCATATAGAGAGCCCTTGTGACATAAATTATACATGCCCATTGCATATTCTTCATCAGTGAAAGGTGGTTGTAGAAAACCATGTGCATACCATCGAATGAGATTTGGAGAATATCCCAAGAAAGAGTCATTGTAAATAGAAATGCGGTCAAGAGGCATAGGAAATGTGATATCACTATGATTTGGATCAAATGTGCCACCAATGTAATCAAGCCAAGATTGCCCGAGTGTGAGTGGAAAATAATGAGGAGTGTGTGCAAGGGAGATTGTCAAATGGAAGGCGCGGAGACCATAAGCAATAATAGTAAATACACATCTGTGATAGAGGGGTAGAGAATGAGATGGAGGAAGGAGATCAGTGATTGTGAATTCTAACCGAGCCAAGCCATCATGTGTTCAAATAATCTTAGAGAAAGTGAGGTCAAATGGGATATGAGGCCAACAAGAATTATGAATGAAGAGAGTGCATGTGAAGGGATCTAAGCATGGAGTAGAAGGAATATGAGGAGATGATGCAAATGGTAGAATGTCTAATGTATGTATAGTGATTTGGAAAGGAATAATGACATTAGTGGATAGAGGAGGCTTCTCAAATTGATATTTACCAGAACCGATAGCAACAAAAGTATCTTAAAAGCAGGATTCATCTATTTCAAGGAGATTAAATCTAATATTATGCGATGTGTCATCGTTAAGTTCTACGACATCAGCCTCATCATCAGTACTAGAATTATCTTGTTGTATTGCATTATCAATAATATTGGTAGGAGTGGAGTCAAGTATAGAATTCAGAGGAGTTGTGATAGGTGGAGAAGAAGAAGCCATGGGGATGGACATAGTGGGTGATAGAATATTAATAGTATGACTATGAATGGACATAGTGGATGGAGAAATAATAGAAGAAGAATTAGGAACACTATATTGACTGACATCATATGTAGTAACTTTGTGATATGGAATTGGCTGAGATGGAGGAATGGGCATGGAAGTGATAGGATCTATGCAGAAAAACATGAATGGCTCAAGATCGACAACAATAGTATGTTCATAACCATCATGTAATAATTTAACGCACCGATGGACTGTAGATGGAACAACATGTATAACATGAATCTAGGGTATGTCAAGTAAGAAATTATATTGAAATGTGGCATTAATAACAAATAATGTAGTAGGAACCATTTTAGGCCCAACCTATGTACAATGTGTATATACTCATGCTATAGGTTATGATGAGAAGATTTGTTAATTAGATTGTCAGGAATGCACATTTTCTCGAGGAGAGAGAGAGAGCGTAGGTTTATACCAGATCCATTCTCGATGAGTACATGCTTAATGCATATAGTACCAATAGTAGCAATGATAATCAAAGGTGCAAATGGATTCTTCAGTAGTATAAGGATGGATATCCTCATCAGTAAAAGATATAACATGTGGTAAATTTTTTGAGAGGTTTAATGAGGTGAGAAAATGCAACACGTGCGTGCGAATATAGTGAAGAGCAACTTCTTATGTGTGACGAAAATTAGGTGCAATGTGCAATAGATCATAAAAATAGATTTTCACTGGTTTATTCTTGAGTTTCTTAATGATGGCATAACCCTTAGAGGTAGTGGAAGGAACTGCAGAAGTGGTAAGAGGTGGGAAAAAAGTGGGTGGAGCCATAAGAAGATGAGTGTGATGGGTGGTAATGACATTAATTGGCGGAGAAAACATTGGAGTAACAAAGTGAGAACGATGTTGAGTACGAACTTGCATAAAATCAGAAGTAGTAGTAATAATTCCAAAAACCTTGGTTAGAGTAAAAGAAGGATAAGAAGAATGATCCACAAATGTGGAAGAAGGAGATAGACTTTGATACATTTTCAGAAGGTAGGATTTGAATGATGGGTTCACCAAATCATTTAACAAAAATAGAATAAGTGTTAAACGTTAATTGTATAGTCACGTATGAATAGTAAATGCTAAAATACAGATTTGAAAAGTAATAAGATAATAAATATGAAACCCTAAGTGCAAGAAAGAGTGGAATGGACTTAGTTGATTTACGTTCGATGCCTAAAGGACTAGTCTGGAATGGGAAAATGTACTGGAACATGAAGTGATATGTGTCAATTATTACTCCATAATAAATTTTGTAGATCTCACAATACATGTTGGACATGGGGCACCTATGGGAGGATAGGGGTGCATCTAGGCGTTAACGACCTCTACTAGGTGCCTATGACTATGAAAATGGTCAGAACCTAATTTCTAGATTTTTGTGTAAGTATTTTCTTTTGATCACCTGTGTGTCGCAATATAATCGCCGAGGTACTTGTAACCTGTAAAAAAAGGTTTGCCTATAAAACCCAAAACACCACATCAAATCCAAAAAAGAAAGATGTAATATGGGGAGTGAGACTGACCCCGACGGTCACTTGACAGAGTGAACTTACAACTGAGTGTTGCACTACATCTCAAACTCCATGTAGTTCTTGTGAGTGTGTGAAAGAATCGTGCCCGAGGATGCCCTTGTGTAAGTGCACTTGATAACGGGATAGCTAGATGTAGCAATGTAAATAAAATGTGTGGATGGAAAAATTAACTTCCCCTTCCTATGCTATGTATGCAAAAAATTTATCCCCTTTCCCCTTGATTGAATCCTAGATGGATGCCTTGAAGTGCATTAGGTTCCTTTTGAGTGCAAGATTAGGAGATAGTAATGATGCTTAGATCTCGGTCCTTTATTTTGGTCACATAGCTATGTATTTATATGATTCCCTTGTTTTAATTTCATAATTGACAACTAGAAATCCAACCCATAAGAAAATAAGATGCCCAAAAGATAAAAGAGGCCCAAAAAGAGAAAGTAAGGTGAAAAGAGGTCAGGGGATCCCAGAGGGGACGAGGGCGCTTCGGCGTTGACGTCCTGGTTGGGCAATGGTGTCAAAATTCATAAAATATAGGAAAGTAAAGTATTGATTGTGTTGTAGGGTGTGCAAAACCAAATAGGCAAAAAAAAAGACAAAAGGCCAAAGACAGTTGTCAATTACTATTTTTCTTGCTTAGGAATCATATGAATGCTAGTATGTGTTTATGGACCTAGAAATATACCCAAGTGCATAATTTTGTGTCTACATTTTCCCCCACTTTATTTTGTTGAGTGAATAATCAATAACATAAAGTAGATAAGAGATGCATACTTGATAACCACATAGAATGTGCGGCGAGAAGCATGCCAAAGAGACAAGTGAAGCGTGGAATGAGTGCAAAAATGAAGTGTGGAAACTAGGAAAGGAAAGTGACCCTAGGGGTGTATGCATATGTGTTGTATGTGTTGTTGATGTAGCTTGTTGTTATAGCTTGTTGAAGGTTGCTTCTTGTTACTTATTAAGGACGAAACTACAAAAGAAGAGTGAAGAAGTAGTCAAAGATGTGTATATGAAAAGTCTGAAATGAACCTCACCACATTCACTCTTTATGCTCTATATTTCATCGATCTATCTTTCTAGCACACATTTTCAAACCATTTCCCAATGATGCACTCTTCTTCTATGGTTAATTATTGATTATTGAGGGGTCTTTTATAAATGAACCTCATCTCATACTCATTCACATCCGTTGGGGGCCACACTGCTCCTATCACATTTACATTACATACCATTCCATCTCACTTATACACAACATATTGTATATCTTGGTTGCACTTATTCTTGCTTTCTTATACTCACATGTACACTTTGTTTCCCATGCTAGATGGATACTTAGTATGTCAATATATTTCTATATACACATGCATGTTCACTTGGTCTTTAGTTGTGAACGCAAACTTCCTACAGATATTTACACGTAGTAATCATGTTTGGAATTGTACCTCTTACCAGTCCCACGAGGCTCCCGAGGCTCCCTCGAGTAGGAGGAGGGAATTTAATTTTCTCACATATCAAAGGTGTTATTGTTTCATCATTTACTACTTTCTATTCTTACTAGCAGACTAGTTTCTACTGGTACATACACACTTTGACATACTTATTATCTTTCTAACTTGCTAATGGGTCTGCTTCATGTGCATCATTTTCCTTGCACGAACTATTTTCCACTATGGTTATCTGATACATCTCACTTACCATTGTTTTCTATTGTATGCTATTATTTGTGGGATATGCCCTATGTCTTATTTGATCATTGATTGTATGTTTTTGGTTGCTTTGGCCCTGATTTTCTTATAATATTGTGAGTAATGTCCCATGTTTGAAACTCGTTTTTTGTGGTCCACTAACACATCTTACTATACATATTTTTTACACGTGCCTGGGTTTTTTACCATGCCAAAGACATTTTACCATGCACATTCCCTCCCTCCTGCAGGGATATGGTTCATTTCTACATCAGGTCCTCCCTTTGGGCCACATTATCCTAGTGACGTTGTATGTACCCCAAATGAGGGGGGCATACATTGGGTGAATAAATAACCCCACACAGTAGGTCAGAGCTATAGCATTAAAAAAGTGCTAAATAACCCCACACACCAAGTCAAAGCTATAGTTCAGTCCAACATATTACAAAATTTACACAAATAGAGTGTCCGGGCTCAGATAGGAGTGGCTGCATGCCTATGTCCTCCCCTAGGTGTGAATGTACTAAGGTAACACAATAAATTTCTCATATCAGAATAGTTCACAATAGTTTACAGAGCAATTTTCATAGTACAGGCATTGTCCTCCAACAAGCAAAATGCATTATATTTCCTTTTCAATTGGAACAAACAATACATTCAGAAAAAATTAGGGACAAAACATGATCACACCATTTGTAGTGGTGTTTATCAGGAAGAATTCATGGAAGGAGGGTAACACTAGACCTCTCTCCCCAACACTCTTCTTCCATGGCGTGAGATCACCAAAAAAACTCGCATTTGGCATGAGATTGCCCAAAAAACTCTCATCACCAAAAAAACTCGCATTTGGCATGAGATTGCCCAAAAAAATCACACTTGTGTGAAATTGCCCAAAAAACTTGTTCTTAGTGTGAGATCTCCCAGAAAACTCTCTCTTGGCATGAAATCACCCAAAAAAATCTCTTCACAACATTTTCAGGACATCTTTCTATCCCTTGTACACTATTATATGATATTATCTATGATATATTCCCTATGTCTTATTTGATCATTGATTGTATGTTTTTGGTTGCTTTGGCCCTGATTTTCTTATAATATTGTTCATCAGGTGCATACTTTCCTTTTACACACATTTACATACTTTTACAGAGTTTTCATAATACATGACCTTGACTACTCTTTCACTCTACTTTTACAGTTTTTTCCTTAATACACAACAAGAAGTAGCCCTACATCAAGCACAACAACAGGTACAACACAACACGCTTCACCCGTAGGGTAACTTTCCCTTTCTTAGCTCCCAGAAAACTCTCTCTTGGCATGAAATCACCCAAAAAAATCTCTTCACAACATTTTCAGGACATCTTTCTATCCCTTTACACCCATGTTCATCAGGTGCATACTTTCCTTTTACACACATTTACATACTTTTACAGAGTTTTCATAATACATGACCTTGACTACTCTTTCACTCTACTTTTACAGTTTTTTCCTTAATACACAACAAGAAGTAGCCCTACATCAAGCACAACAACAGGTACAACACAACACGCTTCACCCGTAGGGTAACTTTCCCTTTCTTAGCTTTCACACTTCATTTTTATGACTTCATGCTTTCACTTGTCTCTTCGACACTCTATCGCCATCACACTCTATAGGAACAAAAGGTACACATATTCTAACTAATTTATGTTATCAACTATTCACTCAACAACATAAAGTGGGGGCAAACGTAGACACAAAAGAACACACTTGGGTACATTTCTAGGTCCTAAAAGCATACTAGCATTTACATGATTCCTAAGCAAGAAAACTAGTAATTAATAGCTATCTTTATCCTATTTTATATCCTTCTTATTTTCTATTTTGTCTTACACACCCCACAACCCAGTTAGTACTTTACTTGCTTATCTTTTATGACTTTGGATAATAGTGCCCAACCAAAACGTTAGTGCAAAGGTGCCATCATCCCCTTTGGGTGCCCCTAACCTCTTTCCACTCTACTTTCTATTTTTGGGCCTTTTTATCTTTTAGGAATATTATTTTCTTATGGATCGGCCTTCCAGTAGTCAATTACTAAATTCAACCAAGGGAATCATATAAATACATAGTTATGTGATCAACATAAAGGACCAAGATCTAAGCATCATTACTATCACCTAAGCTTGCACTCAAAAGGCACCTAAAACAATTTTAAGCATCCAACTAACATCCATTCATGGGATGAGGGATTGCATTTTCTACATACACAACATAGGAAGGGGAATTTTTTGTATTCCATCCACACATCTATCTACATTGCTACATCTAGCTAGCTCGTTATCAAGTACGCTTGCATAAGGGAATCCTAGGGCACAATTCTTTCACATAGTCACAAGAACTATATGGAGTCTAAGATATAGTGTAACACTCGATTGTAAGCTCACTATGATGTGTGATGGTTGGGCTCAGTCTGACTCCCCATATTACATATTTCTCTTTTGGATTTGATTTGGTTTTGAGGGTTTTACAGGTGAATCTTTGTCTTGTAGGTTACAGGTACCTTGACGATCAAAGTGTGATATAGAGGTGGTCAATAAAGACTATTTGCAACACTTATGTGACACAATAAAGATCAAGTTCTGACCATTTTTGTAGTCACAGGTGCTTAGTAGAGGTCGTTAGTGCCCAGGTGTCCCTACCCAACCATGGACACCCATGTCTAGACTGTTTTGTGACGTACATAATTTATTTTGAGTAATAAAGACATAGATCACTTCTTGTTCAGTGGCTTTCCCAATCTGTACCAGTCCCAAATCGAGCACAAATCAACTAAGTCCATTTGTCTCTCTCTTGCACTTAGGGTTTCATATTTCATTAGCTTATTGCTTGTGTCAAATCTGTATTTTAGCATCTATTTATCATACATGACTCTGTAATTAGGGTTTAGTATAAATTCTATTTTTTGTTAAATCAATTTCAAGACTTCCTCCAATTATTACCGGTGAGGTAATGGTTTGGTGGAATCAACTAAGAAGAACATGGTCACGATCATGAAGTAGAGCATGCAAATTAATCAAAGAAAATGGCATACTAAAGTAAAGAGTTCCTTTTAGGATGATAAGATCACTCCAAAGAAGGCAATTGGTGATTCCCCATTTGTCCTTGTGTATGGAAGAGAAGATAGACTCCCATTATCACTTGAATTATCTTCATTGGAGTTATCTCGACAATTGGATCATGAAGGAGTGGATCAAAGAGAAATTATAATGATGGAACTGGTTGAGCTTGAAGAAATGAGACATTTCACTATGGATAAGATGAACAAACATCAAATATCAACCAAGTAGTGGTTGCATAAGAAAGCAAAACTGCATATCTTTAAGGTAGGTGATTTGGTCCTCAAGTGGGATGTGGATAGAGCTAAACTATGGCGACACTCTAAGTTTGATACCTTTGGAGTCAACAATATATTACCACCGCTTATAAAGAGGCCAACTCATTTGAGTTATCCAATCTTGATAGAGAGGTATTGTAAATCCCATTCAATGAGATTTATCTTCAACACTCTCATTAGCTTATTCCATTACATCTTTTAAATACTTGTGTTTTGTGTTGTTGGAGGCTTCCTCCTTTTGTTATGTGTTGATCACCGATTGAGTGAATTTTGCTCAATTCTTGTGGTGATCCATTTGTTTGTAATAAGTGTTTTGCACTCTCTTCATGTTTCACTTGAAGCATGTATGATCTTCCCTTTTGTACATAATTTTTGAAGCCACTTACAATCATATGAAAAATCATCTTAAAATAATTTTCATGAAAAAAATTGGATAGTTGGAACAATTTCTAAATTTTATTTTCAGCTCCACATATCAGCTTCAACTTAATACTAAGTCTTGCATATTTAGGAGATAGTTTTTCAAGATGACATCAGTTTTATTAAGGGTGTGATTGACTCCATTCCCAATAGATACTTCAAGGTAGACGGTCTCTATTATTTAGCAGGAATATGTCCCCTGGAAGTCTTCAAACTGTTGTCCAAAATTACACCCCTTGTAATTTTAAACAACTCATCAAAAGGACTCAATCATTTTTTGCTTTAGAAAATCTATGAGAAACAAATTCAGTATGTCACAGATAGCAAGAACTTAGTGTTCGGCGGGTCCTCCTAACCCACAGAAAAAAAGAATGAGCAGTGTGGGGACTTGGTAAAGATTTGATAAAATTAGTGTCAAGTGACATCTTTTCAATATTTTTGGCACTAATAAATTAAGCCCCTTGTAATTTCAGATCAAATAGAGCGTTATGGAATTCCATACATGTAGAGGAGTTGAATAAATTAGATAAGTTCCAAATCCATGGAACATGAACCTAATGTTCCTTGAGTTTACTAATTGGTAATGTTCCATGTATTTTCTCAAACCTGTGGAACGAAGGAAATACCCATTTAGAAATAACTGTGGGTCAAAGAATTAGACCTTCACAAGTGGTGTGAAATATTTCCACTCATCAAGGATAGAAAGAGGGAAAGTTGCAAGAATCCACAAAAGGAGAAAAATTGAAAATTGGGACAAAAGCCATGGAAAATCCCAAAGTTGCGCTAGACTCCAAACTAGAGAGCCAACCACCCCAACCACTAGAATTTAATGAAGTATGACATTGTTATATGTAATCAGATGGCACGTGATAGACTCAAGGGGACATGTTGTGGTTGTTGGCATTTATTTGGGCATTTTATGCCTATATTACAAGAAAAATTTGCAAGAAATCAGGGTGTCCATGCTCATTTAGCATGTCTTCAGGGGACGAAGTCCATATCGATGGTCCTTTCTCCTCTCCCATCCTTCTCTTTCTTCATTCCATAATTTCTATAAATATAAGTGCTTGTGCACTTTATAAGGGTTCTTGTCCCTTTTCCTTAACATATTTTTGAGCTCTTCTTTTTAAAACTCAAAAAATTTATGTTGTCGACCTCTGTAACTCGTTAAAGGTGATTTCCTTACCTTGAATTTGTATGTAATATATTGAAGATTTCTTAGTGCAAGTGCGGTTTATCTCTTTCCTTCAAATACATTTTATTTGATGTGAATGTTTCTCCCTCTTGCATATTTCACGTTCTTCCATTTATTTTCATCTAAATTGTGCGCATCTTCACGATCCAAGCCTCGCAGCCTTGCATCTGTGTCATATGGATTTCAGAAAGTTCCACCTTTTGGCGTTATCACCACCCCTCTTAGTTATGTTTTGTTTCTTGCATCCCCCTTTCCTTTGTACCTTAAATTCTTAGAATAGGATTAGTTCTAGGATTAGTTTTAACGTTAGAAGAAAGTTGTGTTATGCGGGTTTCCCAAATCCTTGTAACAAGGAAGTTGGAATTCTCCGGAGGTCTATCTCAAACCACAAGTACCACACTTGGAGACAATCCCATGTTGCCTCAAAATCTTGGATCTACATGATTCAAGGCCAGGTACAATTTTGAGCTCCAACAAGTCCCTTTTCAAATATAAGAAAATGACTTAGTTTCACTCCTAGGGAATTTGAAAAGTCACATGGTGGTAAGATTAAAATTCAAGTGGGGGGAAGAGGAAGAGTCATTTGTAATGCTATAAATTAGAATGGATTCTCAATTCTAAAGGGTTGGTAACTATTTATTTTTTTAAGTTGTTAGATTTCAATACTACTGGAAGTAATAAAAGCTAAGTTTTTCTATCTTATTTCTTTTCCTATGTTTTTCCATACTCTCTTTTAAAAATTTATAAGCATTGTGATCTTGTAAAACCAATAAATAGCTTTGTGTCCTTGATTGATGAATTCATAGAACTTTGTGTCGTTGATTTATTAGTTTTACTATTGATTGCATGGTTGAATTCTTATAATTTAATGTGGACCTACTCTAGTTACTATTGATGAGAATCTTCTAGTTCTTACTCACAACATTAACCCTCTCTCCCTATTTCTCCTACTCCTCTTTACCTCTCTTCAAAGAAAAGTCCTCCTTTATACATTTTATAAGAACTTTGCCATGGTTTTAATGGAGTATTCATGTTTGATCACTGTCCTAACAACTACCTCATATTTTTTGTTAGTTTACATTCAATGATGGGAGCCTCCCCATACCCAAGAAGGAGGGGCTTATCCCCATGACCATTGGTGAAAACCAATAATTTGCAATGCAACAAATTATTTCACCAACAATTTTTGGTGACTCTAATGGGGAAGATATGCCCTTTGTGCACCCCTAAAATATCTTATAAAATAAAATAAAGAATCATATATTCAAAAATCATAAAATACAAAAAATCCAAAATCTAGAAACTCATTTATCAAAAATTCATTGTTGATATCTGCTATAAAATTGTCATTTCCAGGATGTAAATTCCCATTCACATATTGGAAAATATTTTAAAGTTGACAGATAAAAGATACACTAGATCTGATCGAGCAAGTGGAATTGTTGATCATGTATTAAAAGAAATACAACAAGCTAATTTCAGACTTCTTATTATCTTGGTAGCTAGACAAATTCCTAAAAATCCACTTTAAGATCCCACTAAGAAAGCATTTGTTGAACCACTTGATCTCATTCCTCCATAAGAAGAAGAAAAAATGGCTACACCTTTGCCATGGGAACAAAACATAGGTCCGCTAGTGTTGGCTCCTCCACTTCATGAATTACCACAAGGATCAAGAAAGAAATTTCCCAAATTCTATGGAGATGGAAACCAACATCCAGATGATCATATTATATCTCTTATCACATCATGTGGCAATCTTGGAGTGGGAGATGAATATGTTGTCATTCGAATATTCATGGATTCATTACAAGATGCCTTTGTGAAATGGTTTTACAATTTTCCATCTCATTGCATTACTGATGTGGATGACATGAAAACCAAGTTTGAAGCAAGATTCAAGACCATAGAAGATGTTCATGTCATCCTTACTCAACTAGCTTAGATGAATAAAGAACCACAAGAGCCCATGAAATAATTTGTAGTAAAAATCAATAAGTTGATCAGTAATAAGATTCCTACTAGTGCTCATCCCACGATAGATAATTAAAAAAGGTTATTCATTAATGCTCAATTGCCTAAAGTTTGGTTCATATTGTGGAGATCTCAACTGAACACTCTAAACAATGCTCAAAAACTTGCTATTTATGTGGAAGATGACCTCATCATGTCAAGAAAAATCAAGGATTATTTTTACAAGAAATAAGGCCTAGAGTTTCAAAGATGAAAGAGTTGATCCATTGCTACAAAAATTGGTCAATGACTTGACTACATTGAAGAAGCAAATTTCTCAAAATGTCTCATATGAAAATCAAAATAGAAATCAACTTACTGGAGCACCTCAAAGGATTTCCTTGGAATCTCCACCGGTTAACACAATATTGGGAACCTGTGAAGATGACGGAGAAGAAATAGCTTAATCAAAATTGAAGAAGAAGAAGAATATGGATGTGTCAGGATTGTTTATTTTGAATACTCACTGGATGAATATTTTAAAGAATCCATGGATGATATGAATAGTTACTCTTGTGCAATGTTCACTAGCTCAAAAAAGAAAGAATCCTCTTCTTCCGTTACCCAAACAAAGCATTTGAATCCTCAAATGACGACTCTATGAAAAATAACAGCAAAAGGAGGATCATCATTCTCCACTTCCACGGGGTCAGCCAAGAAGAAGCCCAAGACTACCCCAGTAAAAACTCCATCTTCCTATTTGAGTAAGTCTTTTTCATCTCCTCTTGAAAAATAATTTATGCTTTTATTGATCCTATGAATGAAAATCCTACTCATGTCAAGGTTTTCATAGTTCCCAATGCACTTACCACTTCTTCATTTTGACATCGTTGACCATTGTAAGAAATTGAAAGTTCAAATTTTTGAATATGAGTACTTGAAAACCCATCCCAAACAATTTAATAAAATTTTCCAATTTATCAAATGAAGTAGTTCAAATTTATGTTAAAAAAAATTCATTGCCAAAGAACTACCTCTTGTTCCTCATACAACTCCTTAGAACCTTCTTGCTTCCACATCCTCCCCTTCTGGGAAAGTAGAACCTTTTTATCTAGCATTGTTGGTTAATAGGTATAAATTGAATAATTTTTTTATTGACTCTGGTGCCTCAGACAATGTCATGGGCATGATTTGATAAAGCTCTTAGCCTCTCTCTCAACCCCACTTCTAGCCATTACTACTCCATGTAAATTAAATAAGTACCTCTCATTGGTCAAACAAAGGATACTCAAGTATCATTTGCATATTTTCCTCACAAGAAGATCACTATGAAAATTTTGGTGGTGGACATGCTAGCCTTATATGGTATGTTGTTGAATCAGAGCTTTTATCAGGATGTTGGCGGAGATATATAGATGGATTAGTTGTGTTCCATCATAACGTTCAATGGTAAGATGAATAAAATCCTTCCCATTAGGAAAATTAAATACATGGTTCAAAGACTAGATGACCAAAGGGTGGACATCCTGTTTCAATATTCAAGGTATGATAACATTTTCATAGCTTCGGTGGAGGATGATGAGTTACCATGTTAATGGAGTACCTAGGTGGGACAGAGCTAGTTAAGAAGCATCATGATGATTTGATGGAGTCAAAAATTGATAGTGTGTACTTCCCATTGAACGCGAATCTAGATTCTCTACTTGTCGATGATGGAGGTTGTGTAAATCTTGTTTTACATCAAAGCTATCTCGAGGTGATGAGCAGTGCTGATCATAAAGAAGTATTGGTATCAAACAAATTATTGGCAGGCATGTCCCATGTTTCTAATCATGTACTCAAGGTTTATCATGAAGACCTATTTAATGAGTATGCATTTGAATACAAAGTTTTCGCTTTCCCATTAGAAGAGGATGACTCTTTTAAGAAGGAATGCATAAATGACAAGATGGTTGGGATTCTTGAAGTTAACTCTACTCAAGAAGAGGATGAATTCATCATGGAGATGAATTTAGAAGCTCATGATGGTCAAGATTGGGAAAATGATTATCTTAATATTTCAGCCCCAACCTTGTGCTCATTCTCCTTTCAAGAAGATGAAGACCTTCTCAATGAAGAACAAACAAATGGAATGGTGCTTGATTCTCCCAAGGATGATTTCATTCAAGATGAATACCCTCTCAATAAGGGATATATGAAAATAATATGCTTGAATATTTCAAGGTTGACCCCACTCGAGGAAAGGATTATTTCCTCACGAAGATGGATTTTAGGGCTCAAAATGGCCAAGATGGAGAAGATGATGGTTTTCATTTTTCATATATGAAATTGTGCTCATTTTCCTTCCAAGAGGATAATCACTATCGACATCATATCATAGTGAGAAGCGGGTTAAAAATGAGAAAAATTCTATGAAGGATAGTTACTTGGAACAATTGATAAGCGTGGAGCATCAAGAGGCTTGTGACAGTGTTCAAAATCTTAAAGTGCCAATTGAGAACCAACTCATAGAGACCATGGTCATGAAGTATGAAATAAATAGAGTCCAAATGCTCATAAAATACCACAGGTCATGGTACGACAATGAAAATCCTAGTATGATCAAAATTCATTCTTATAACAACAATAGAAGATCATAAATTGGGATGAATTTGTAAATGGATAAGAAGATGGAAACAAGATGTCAAGGGAATGAAGGTAATGAGCTATCTAAGTGGACCCTCACTTACAAGAACAAACATGTAAACTTTCTCAATAAATTAAGAAATGGGTCATATTTCAGTGAGCCAATTAATGGATTTGTGGAACAAAGGAGTTTGGTGATACTCGTGCACAGGTAAACATTCAATGAAGACTCAGTGTTACACTGAAATCAGGTTGTCCCACACATGTACCATATGTGATTTAGAATGTTGTATCATGGTTTCCATTTTTTTGTGTCATTCCCTTCTCGTTGTGTGTTTCCCTTCCTGTTGTGTGTTTCCTTTCTCTCTCTTGTGTTTATTTCATTTGTTTCTTGGTTGTGTTTATAACTTTGCTAGCTTTTTAGTATGGTGAATCCATGGCCCAATGGACAAGGCATTGGTATGCTACCACATGAGATACCTGAAGTTCTTCACTACCTCTTATAATATAATGTCCCTAAGCTAGATCTAGGTGTTGTCATGATAAATGTCTAGCATGAAAATTTGAAATTTTAGCCATGACAACTAAGCCCCCTCTTGAAAATTCCTCTCACAGTCACTGTAAACCATTCCTCTGGCCAGCCTATTCTCAATTTCACCCTCATTTTGGTTCAAAGGAATGTTCTAACAAGAATTTTATTTTTTTTTAATGTGTAAGGATGTATGTGTAAGGTTATTGAAGAAGTCATCTAGTTTCAAGGAGAAAGAACTATCTTCGGGGGCCTTGAAAGGGTCATTTTGGGCCTTTTTGCAACTGGTAAACACCCTCTGAAAGATGAAAGGGAATATTTAATCCATCTGGAAGTTTTATCAGAAATAAATGAAGTTTTAAAAGGAATATTATTGTAATATTGTGGAATAAATTGATGCCAAGAACAACTTGAGCAAGGTAAGGTCATTTTGGATGTAGGGAATGTTATACTCAAACGGTGAAAGTTGACTTGTACATATGATTTTGAGAGCTTTGAGAGGAGATGAGAAGAAAAAAATACTCATTATAAAGGTATTAAAACCCTCTATATTATAGACACGTACATTTTCCCTAAGTCTTTAATGTTTTTGTGATAGTTCAGTTCATGGCCTTTGCCCCTTCAACGCAAGAACGAAACAGGCCCTGAAAATTGAATTCTAGGACGAATTGGCTCCTAATAATTGATTTTATGATCTCAACATGTTATTTTGAGTCAAAATAATACAAGGTTTCACCCCAAAACACTCTTCCATGCTCCTGGGGCAAAAAAGTAATCCTGGTGTCGGCAAATGCACTCGGCGGGTGACATCAACATTTCAAAATGGCTTGAGCTAGATTTTGAGCATGCTTTGTCTCATTCGATTGTCCTTGAGGTGAAAATTGTACAATGGGGACACCAAATTTCACTCCCACACCCATTTTAAAGTTTCATCACTTAAAAACATAACTTAAGGTATTAGGGAGCAAAATGAATGAGTTGAGTTGAAAGGCCCACTTTTCATGATACTTAGACCCTGTGGTGCATTATTGAGCTCATTATGTCCCATTGGATTTTCTCCAAGGTGTAAGGGATACAAGGGGACATAAAATTATGCCCCCCCATGTTTGCAAACTTCTCGCAACTCATAGCTCACCACTTTTGCACCTATGGAACCTCAAATTTGCAAATTGCTTATCTCCATACCCCCTCCTCATAATAAGACCCCCCATGGCACATTTTAAATCTATTTCTATCAAAATATATTTTACTAGTTAAAAATGGGACAATGGGGACACAAAATTGTGCCCCCCATCCAACCATTCAGCATCGATCACATGAAAATCCATTTTTGAGGTTTAGCCTATGCATCTCATTCACATTGCATAGGAAGGTGACACTTGTTCAAATTTGGTGCAAATCACACTTGGGTTTCCATTGTGTCTTATTTTCCCCCTTTTTTTGTCTTGCACTAGTGGAACTCCATGCCATCCATCCACCAACTATGGTTAAGTTGTCGGGTTAAGTGGTGAGTTAAAACACAAATGAATTTGGTAAAATATTGATTAACTAAAATTTGAACTAAGTACAAGGAAATAACAATCCTAGTTAATCTAATTAGGAGGACTAAAAAATTATACAGATGCAGTAGATAACATAAAGTAGATGTAAATAAATATGATAAGTAAAATGAAACCCTAGATGTGCAAGGGAGTAGGGGAAAATGGCTTAGTTGATTGTTGTAGATGGTCGCACAGTGTCGCAGGTCTAAGAATAAAATATGGAAATGCAAACGAACACTCAGGGATCCTATGAAGGGTAGATCTAGAGGACCTGAAGTGATTGGGGCACTTGGGAGTGTAATGGGGTGCCCTGGTTTGCTATATGGGCACTCTTAACACTATAAATGCTCAAAACCTACAACTGGTATGGTTGTAAGCTGGTTCTGAACCTTCCATGTTTGTCATGTTGGCTCTACTGGATGAGCTAGAAAATGACCTGCAATACAAAGAGAAGTATCAAACCCTAGAAAAATAAAATATGCATATGAAAGGGTCAGACTGACCTCATCTGCCAAACTTATGGTTTTATCATTGAGTGTTGCACTACATTTTGGACTCGGATGTAGTTCTTGTGTGTGAGTGTGTGTGTGTTGTGCCCTAGGTGCTCTTCGTACTTTGTGAAGTAGCAAGTAATAATAACTATAGAAAATGTAAATAACATGTGTGCATGGAATAGAATAGAATCCATCCCCCTATGCAATGTGTGTGATTCAGATCTCTTAGCCTTGATGTATGGCACTATGTGGATGTAAGTGATGCATTGGATGCAAATCTATATGGAGTGATAGTAGTGTGTAATGATACGACCTATGACCCTCTTTATGGTCTTATACCTTTATATTTATAGGGATCTCAAGCTTAATTTCATAATTAATCCTGACAAGGTTGACTAAGAAAAAGATAAAGATGATCAACAACTAGAAATTACCCAAAGAGGAGTGAAAGGGGATTTACATAGTTCGGGTGCTTAGAGTGGGACCAGAGCACCCCAGGGCACTCCAATACAGAATGGGGCACCCTGATTTAGGGCTAGAATGTCAAGGTGGTTATGAAATGGACGGATATGTGTTGGAAAATACACGGGAACTACGAAATAAAATGTAAAATAAAGATGGCCAAAAGGTGGGATTAATTAGTACTTTATACACTTGAGAACCTTCTAAATAGTAGTATAAGACTAGGCCAAATTATGTGTAAAGTGCATAATTTTGTGTCTAAAAATCCTGCTCACAAACACTTGGTCATTTTCAAACATTAAAAGCTTTGGATTTTTCCATACAAGGCTCCATTGTTTCATAGATATGTTGTCAGTTTGTCCCAGAACATCAAGTTCCCAAAATTGAAAATGCTCATAAATCTCTAACCGTCTGCTTGATGTCCATCAAACTTTGTCACTGTACTCCTCCCAAAAATGCCTTCAAGCTGGTTATAAGAGAATTTCCATTAATTCTCTATGTAATTTTCAGCATCCACTCAAAATTTACATCCCGAGAAGTTTACTTTTCATATCTACAGAGTACCATTGAATGAAAAACCTCAAAAATTGGAGCAAAACATCCTAAAGCAAAATTTGAACTTTTGCGACCAATTTCGTTTCCATCCAGAAGATCTCCATCTAAAAATAGTAAGCGTGGATGTAAAACTTTAGTAATTTTCTAAAAACAACAAATTCTCAACACTCATACACTCCAAAAATGCAAAAACCAGATGGAGGTGTAAATTATGAATACTTACTAAAAATAGATGGCCTAGATATGACCTACCAAAAATAGTAAGTCTTGCAATTAGGCTAGGATCAATTGTATCAACTCACATTCCACCTATCTAATTAATTTTTACCATAATTGTAAGGCTAGGAAGTTGTGTCATGGTTTAAACAAGAGAGAAAGCCCTCGCAAGCTCCCAAAACATCAATCTCGAGGTGAATTTTGTATGGCACACTTTGATGTAAGAATCCGGATGATTAAACTCATCCTAATTGTAACATAAGAAGATCACCATGGTTGAATTATTTAGGAAGTTGTCACAATGGAAAATTATGAAGTTCAAGATAATCACGAGGATAATGGCTACAAAGGTACCCAAAGCCATCAAATAAGTCATCACAGATTCACATGGTGCAATTCACTTAGTAGTTTTTTTAACACTTCTTTAGAACCTCATAATGTGCCCGCATCTCACAGAAGAATGATATTACAAACACAATGTTTCTATGGAACAAGAGGTCATTGATGTAAAGTTTCATTTAGGGAGTATTTCTTGTATCTTGAGAAGGATATGTTTCAACGAGGAACATATGATAAAAAAGGTGTTTTAGCATCATGAAGTTGATTCCATTAAAAAAGGATACATCTTTGTCACGACAATGAATTTTGGAGTCGGGAAGAATAATGGGATGATCTCCATTTCCTAACTCTGACTTTATGTTTAAAGATAATCATCATGTTCGCAAGAATAGAAAATCATCTCAATTTCACATAGTGTAATTCACCTAATAGTGTTTTTAAACACTCATTTGATGCCTTGGAGTATGTCTACATCTCACTGGAGGAAGCAACTACAATCTCAATGTTCTAACTCAACATGCAGTCAAGGGAAAGGAACTTCATTTGTGGTCCATCAGAAGTAGATTCTTTTTTAGCAGGAGCTTCCCCGTCTCCAAATCACCACCTCTCTCTCTCTCTCATTCTCTCTCTTCCCTCTCTCTCTCTAAAATTGTATTCCTTAATTGAGAGTGTGCTTTTCCAATCTTTCGTCTTATTCACTTAAGTGATTCAATGTTACATTGTAAAATTCATTTTTTTTAAATAAGAAAATGACTTAGTTTCATTCCTAGGGAATTTGAAAAAGTCATGTGGTGGTAAGATGAAAAATCATACAGGGGGATGAGGAAGAGTCATTTGTAATGCTATAATTTGGAATGACTTCTCCATTCCATAGGGTGGGAAATTGTTAATTTTTTTAAGTTGTTGGATTTTAGCACTACTATAAGTAATGAAATCTACATTCCTTTATCTCCTTTCCTTTCCTATGTTCTTCCATACCCATTTTTCTAACTTTACAAGCATTGTGATCTTGTAAAATCAAGAAGGAACTTTATGTCCTTGATTAATGAATTCATCAAACTTTGTTTCTATGATTTATTAGTCTTACTATTGATTATATGGTTGAATTTTTCTAATTGAATGTGGACCTACTATGGTTACTGTTGATGAGAATATGCTAGTTCCTAATCACAACATTAACTATCTCTCCCTATTTCTCCTACTCCTCTTTATCTCTCTTCAAATCAAATTCCTCCCTTGTACACTACACAAGCACTTTGCCATAGGTTTAATGGAGTATTTTTATTTGATCCCCGACTTAACGACCACCCCAAAGTTTTAGTTAGTTTACATTCTATAATGGGATCCTCCCCATACCCAAGAAGGAGGGGCTTAGCCTTGTGACTATTGGTTAAAACTAATAATTTACACCACAACAATTTATTTCACCAACACTCTTTGATGACCTTTGTATAAAAACCTTAGGTTTAATACATTTGTGAAACACTCTGTATGATGAAAAACACCCTTAAACACTACCCATGGATGGGATACCCCTGTAAAAAGGTTGAGTTTAGGTTTACTAACCTGTGCACCACCTATGTCGACACTACTTTGAAGAGGCCTCCTATCATACATAGTTCTCTTCATGGCAAGTGATATTTGTTGGATTGGGCCACAATCCAGGATAGAGTCTGGATAGAATTGAATGCACAAAGTAGAAATATGTGTAGATTGGCGAGATGAAAAAAAACTCAAAAGAAGAAAACACTCTTCATTCATTCATGTATAAGCCAATTAGCCAAAAATTTGCATAGGAGGTTACATTATATAGTGAGAAATTAGGTCACCCAAAAAGGTAACCAACTCAACTCATAAGCAGAAAATGATTTAAAGTGCATTCCCCTAATAACCTCTTATTAACCTACACAAGTTAATAAGATCATTTAGGAAAAACCACAATGTGGGTAAAATCCTACACCACCACCACCCTTAAACATAGCTTAACTGGGTTGAAAATAAATGAGGGTCCTAGCAACAAGGCTTGATGAGGTACCCACGTACAATGCAAATCTCTCATAAAGCGGAGAAAAGGATAAAACCCATTGGCAAAAATATTCTCCCCAAAATAGAGAAAGGAAAAGAAGGTAGGAATAGGAAGCCCCACTTGAAGCTTTAACAGACTGTATCCAGAAAATAATCCTCCCAAACTGACTTTGGATTAGAAGGAGTAGTGAAGAGTGTGTCATATTTTCCAAAGCCTGGAATTACGTTCCAAGACATAGTATCAATGTGTTCTGGATCATGAATCCTGTAGAGACAATATTGATATGTTTTTTCCGAGATATAAGGATAAGAATTAGATGCGGTGAGGAGTGAATCACCATGGAAAAGTGAATGAGTCCGCCAAGTGGTTAATGGAGCTCTGTCCAAATTGTGGTTCCTATACAATGAACTATGCTCCTAATGCAAAGTAGGAGAGCCAACTACTCCATGAAGGAATGTTGTATTTGAAGAAGCAACAAAGAAGGAATTTGGAAGGCCATGTAACTATGTATTAGACTTCCCAATTTTTGATGAGTCTTCAATCAAGGTGTCTACTACCTGAAAATTCAATTGAGAACCAGAAGTAGGTGGATCAAGAAATAATTCCTTGAGATTTGGAAGGTGATCAGAGATGGTGGAGGTGATTCCCCATCACTACTATACTCATATGTGCAAGAATATAATTCCTCATCATCAAAAATGTGCTCATGATTAGAAATGACATTAAGTGCAGGTGAATATGAAGAAGAATCTGGAGGGACAAAGTGAGAGAAGTAATATTACCAATTCTGATGATCGATTACACCCACTACAATGATAATGTCACTATGTAACTCTCTGACAAATACAAAATCTAGAGTGAACTCAACACCTAATCCCTGACCAAGGTGAGTAATTTGGTAGACTGATAGTTGCGTGGGTTAGCACACTAATTGTACAGATAATATATCAGATCTAAGCATACATGCAATGAAAGCAGATATTCTACCAGAATAAATATACAAAACAAGAGATAAAAATCAACACCAGATTTAACGTGATTCACCCAGTGTGGGCTACGTCCACCAAGAAACAAGCCAAACTATTATCCAAAGCTTTCACAAGATTTACAATGAATATTTACAATCTTCCACACCTCTCAAATGTACAGTACTTTCTTTCTCTCAAGCTTTTACTTCTTCACCAAGAATTCTCTCTCTCACAATCATTCTCACAACAATCATCAAATTTTGTAAGTTCTTCTTAATTCTTACTTCTAAACCCTAGCTTTCATGCTTATATAGGCGTATACAAACTTAGGACACTTAGCCATGTAATTACAATCAATAGATCAACTTTAATACTAAAAATAGATCTAATTCCCGAGAGCTAAATAAAACACTCCTGCACAGGTAACCAACGTCGGTTAGCCCTAACCAATGTTGGTTTCTCCTTGCTTGACCAATGTTGGTTATTGTGTTTTCCAACAAGTTTCATAGTGCATGCTAATCCGAAGTAATTGAGATACACAACTCAACAAAGGGATTAGTTAACAATTAGGGAATATTGAGAACATTATTGAATGTTCCTCCACTCACTTCAACAAACCATCTCCCAAAAACCTGTGCAGAAGATTTGTTACCCAATCATATAGAGGACATGTCACATGGCTCCAAAGAAGTGAACTCCACTTGTGAAGAGGCCATATGATGTGATGCACTAGAATCAATTACCTGTGTAGGAGTTGGTGTACAATTGTAACTAGGGATCTCCCCTTTGTTTCTCCTTTCTTGATTCTTTCTCTTTCTCTTTTCCATGGTCATTTACCTTGGAGGATTCATGGATTGATGAAGACAATTTGAAATACTCAAGAACACCTATATTGTTCTGCTCAAGAAGCCTTGTGAGGTGGCCAATCTACTTTTTCATACATTTTCTTTCATCGTGCTTTCCTATGCAATACCCACATTTGATCCTCTCTTTCTTAGACTTAACACTGGAAGAGGAAGTTCAAGAGTTTTATTTGGAGGTGGGATCATTTTGATCCTTCTTGTTCTCATGATCCTTATTTTTTTGTTTATTCTATTTATTTTAAGCCTTTACATTCTCATGTCTAGCAAGTAGAGCATGGATTTAGAGAACTTCAATGCACACATTTGAATAATCTTGTCTTGCTCTCGAGTTAAGTCAACAATAAAATTTTCCAAGGAATGGTTCATATAGCTCCCATGGTGCTTCTGGTGGCGTGAAATGTAGAGACAAAGATAGAATAGTTGGAACCCAATTTGGCAAGGATGGAAAGAACCAATTGATCATACATTTTGTGTATGCCACACATTTTCAACTGCAGCCTTAGTGATTTGAATTTAGTAAAGAAGTCTTGTATCATGTCAAAGTTGTCTAGGATCATTCTCCAACTCATGACCTCTCATTATGTCCTACTTCCCGAAAATTCCTTCCAATTTGGTCCATACATCATTAGTAGTATTTGCAGATTCAATATGAAAGAGCATGTTGGGAGATGTGAACATACATAATAGACCATAGGCTTCATCACTTTTGTTATACCACTTCCCCTTCTTTGCATCTGGTATTAGTTATGTTTCTATACCCATGGTGATTTTGTGTAATCCTTTACTCCTTAAGAGGATTTGTATTTTGTTTCCACTCATGATAGTTGAATGGTGTAAGAAGTAAAACAAGGGATGAATCCATTTCAACAAGTGGTTTTAGGTTGAACTGAGTGTGTTGAAAAGACTAAAGTGTATAACCCCCCTGAAACTATAGAAGCGATAAGTTTATAAGGAGATAGAATATTACCAATGTATAGATCTAAAAAACTCATGTTTTAAAAAAAATGGCACCTTAAAAATGAAATAACCAGTTGAAATTTATGACAAATCAGAGTTTTGATGATGTAAAACATGGGTCGAAACTTGATAGATGCAAAGAAGGCATTAAAACTCGACAGGTGCAAAGCAGGGGTCGGAACTTGACACGTAAAAAGTAGGGTTTGGAACCCAATAGGTGCAAATTAGGGTTCGAAACCCGAAATGTGCGAATCATGGGTTGGAACCATACAGGTGTAAAACATGGGTTGGAACTTGATAGGTGCAAAGTAGGGGTCGAAAACTGACAGGTGCAAAGTAGGTATCAGAACTTGATAGGTGTAAACTAGGGGTCAAAACCTGACACGTGTAAAGCAGGTGTTAAAACCTGATAGGTGCAAAGTAGGTGTCACAACCCAACATGTGTAAAGTAGGTGTCAGAATCTGACAGGTGAAAATCAGGGGTCGGAACCTGACAGGTGCAAAGCAGGGTAATAAACCCGACACAATGAGTGTGGAGATTTTGACTTGTTGAACATGCTTGAAAACCTGATATACACTTGGTCAGATTTTTGACTTGTTGAACACGCTCGAAAACCCAATTTGCACTTGGGTGGATTTTTTCACTTGCTGAACATGCTCGAAAACCTGATTTGCACTTAGGAATATTTTTTCACTTGTCAAGCACATGCAAAAAATCAAAACACTACAAAAAAGAACCTCCAGATCTAAGAAAACCGTAAGTTTTTCATACAAAATAACAAATACCCACCAAGTTATTCAAAAAAACTAGAAGGTATTTTTCTATTTGAGCCCAAACTTGCACAGATTTGCTAAATTTGAAGAAAAAAGCCTTCAAACCCTCAAAAAAGTCATAAATACTTGTCACATAGAACTAGGTCGATTTTACAGCTAAACCTAAGGTTTTCACCCCTTCTGAATTCAATGACACTTTTATTTTTCATATAGATACTCTAGAGAAGAGATTTGCACAAATTTCCTTAAAATCACACCAAACCCTTGAAAACCAAAATCTATGAAAGATAAACATTAAATGAGCTAGAATGTTAGATCTTCCAATAGAGATAATGACATTCAACTACCAGATCAACTCTGATACTATGTTGGAGTGGGCCATAATTGAGTTGAGTCTGGATAGAATTGAATGCATAAAATAGAAATCTGTGTAGAGTGGTGAGATCCAAAAACACTCAAGAGAAGAAAAAACTCTTCATTCATTCATGCATAAGCCAATTAGCCAAAAATATGCATAGGAGGTTACATGAGAAATTAGGTCATGCAAAAAGGTAACCAACTCAACTCATAATTAGAAAATGACTTAAAAGTGCATTCCCCTAATAACTTATGATTAATCTAAGCAAGTTAATAAGACTGTGTCAAAAAAACCATAATGTGGGTAAAATCCTACACCAAAATATCTATATGGATGCAACCAATTTGTAAAATTGATCACTTAACAATGAGAAACAATGGCTTAACCAACTTAATCTTGGTTTGGCTTGTATTTGAAGGTCTACAGATTGAGAAGATTAACTCTTGAACTAGGTTGGGACCACTTAAAATTTATGAGTAGGTTGTTCTTAGGTTGTGTTGCTACTTTGAAAGAGTTTAGGAGAGATTGAAGTATATTAGGACTTTTTTTTATAATGAGTGCTCTTGAAAGTGCTAGGTGATTACTAGAAGAGGTAAATGGGTGAGTTAGAATTGCTTTTATAGGAATTTGTAGGTTTAATTTCACATTAAGGTTGACCTATGTGATATGAAATAACCCATGAAAAGATATAAATTTAAAAAGTTACCGTTGGGAGGAGGGAGATAGGATCGAATGTCCTAGATCAGAACATGGTATAGTTTTATCCTAGCCAAATCATCATGGACAACTAGTTCAAGGGGTCTTATAAGATGTTGGGTGATATGCTTGGGGATACTATACTGATTTGAATGATTGGAAGTGGCTTTCTAAGTGACTAAGCAATGTGAATAGATAAGTAAGACATGGAAGAGAGATAATGATAACTTACCTAGACTTGGAAAGTGCTCATAAGTCCTGCTTTAGGTGCAAATCCAAATTTGTCATTACCAAATGATAAATTACTAATTTTAGATGTCTACAATAGCTAAAATGTCTTGCTAATTGTAGACACAAAAGTATGTAATTGGGTACATTTCTAGGTCCATAAAAACATACTAGTATTCATATGATTCCTATGCAAGAAAACTAGTAATTGACAATTTTATTTGGCTTCTTTTCTTTGTTTCTTGTTTTCTATTTGGTCTTGCACACCCTACATCCTAGTCATTATTTTACTTATTTATATTTTACGGCTCTAGACACTAGCACCCAGCAAGGACATGAGCGCCTAGGTGTCCCTGTCCCCTCTGGGCGCCCTTGATCCTTTTCCACCTTCTCGCTTCTTTTGGGTATCTTTTATATTTTGGGAATCTTTTCCACTTGTGGGTCAACCTTCTAGTTTTCAATTATGAAATTCAAACAAGTGACTCATATAAATACATAGTTATGTGACAAAAATCAAGGACCAAGCTCTAAGAATTATTACTATCACCTAATCTTGCACTCAAAAGGTTCCTAAAGCACTTCAAGGCATCCATTTGGCATTAAATCAAGGGACAAGGGACTCCATTTTCTGCATATACTGCATAGGAAAGGGAAGTTCATTTTTTCATCCACACATTCTATTTACATTGTTACATCTAGCTACAACTCGTTATTCAAGTGCACTTGCACAAGGGAATCCCAGGGCATGATTCTTTCACACACTCACAAGAACTACATGGATTCTAAGATGTAGTGCAACGCTTGGTTATAAGATCACTTTTTTGGGTAACCGTTGGGGTCATTCCGACTCCCAATATTGCATCTTTCCTTTTTTGGATTTATGTGGTATTATGGGTTTTGTAGGTGAATCTTTGTTTTATAGGTCACATGTACCTCGATGATCATATTGCAACATAAAGGCGACCAACGTAGATTAATTATGACATACCTAAGATCAGATCCAGAGCTTTTATGTGGTCACATGTGCCCAGTAGGGGTCTTCAGTGCCCAGGCGACTGTCTAGCCATATTCGTGTAGTCTAGAATTTATTCTGAGTATCAATGATATAGATCCCCTCCTATTCAATAGTTTTTTCAGTCTGCATCAATCCTGGATCAAGTGCAAATCAGCTAAGTCCATTCCTCTCTCTCTCTCTCTTGCACTTAGGGTTTCATATTTCATTAGCTTATTATTTATGTCAAATCTATATTTTAGCATTTTATTATCGTATTTGACTCTACAATTAGGGTTTTACGAAAATTTTATTTTTGTTAAATCACTAATCTATTAATATGTTTATCCTTTCTGGACCATTTTTTTCTACATTGAACATTTAGGTATGCATAATTACATTTTCTGAACAATAACCCTTCTTGTAATAAATAATATAACCATGGTGTTTTATCCACACTTGTTAGTTATACACATGTCTTCCATGCTTCACTAGAATTTTCATCTTAAATGTATTGTTTCCTCATCGTGTCTTCGTATAATAAAATCCCATGACTTTAATTGTTATCTCTTTTAATAAAATAATATTTTTTCTTAAAGCATTTACAACTTTGTTTGACTTGTCACTTCTATTTTTCAACACAAAATAATATTTCTATAAGAACTCGACTCACATTTTTATGTCTTTGGTTCATTTTACCTTAACTATTAATTAACTATAACATTTATGATCAATATACATAGAAAATCCTTGGGAAGAAAATAATGTCTCCATTTCTTTAGTGCTTGAACTATTGTATAAATATATTGGTCATACACTTTTATTTCACATAATTGAATTTTTCACTGAAAAATGTGATAGGTCTCCCTTCTCGTCCCAATAATGATACTATTACTACTTCACTAGCATCACAAAATACTTCAAATAACTTACTAGAATTTAGTAATCCCAACACAAACTACTCTATCACTTTTTCTTCAATTATTGGAATTTTTAAAATCTTTTTGGTCCATACAAATTTATTTTCATTCGTGTGCATTGCATTTGTAATCACTACACATATCCCATTTAAATTCCTCATGAACTTCCTACAAAAAAATTGCTTAGTTGTGAAAACTTCATGCTTCAAAATTACTCTTGGGTGATAGCCAATCAAATATTACAATCACCTTTTTTGGATCCATCTCCAACCCTTCTTGGGAAATCACAAAACCCGAGTATATTGATCCCACCTTTAAAAATTACACTTCTTCAGGCTTATGATAAAATTCTCATCTTGAAATCTCATCAAAAGTTATCATAAATCTTGTGAGTGTTCCTCACTTGAATTAATAAAAAAATTAAATATTTCCCAAATAAACAATCACAAACTTACCCAGATATGGATTTAGAGCTCAATTCATCAAACACATGAGACTTGGTGCATTTGCCAATCCAAATGAAATTACCAACCCTTCATAAATTCCTTCTTATATTTTGAACATTTTTTTCCATTCATCTCCTCATCTTATGTAAATATGGTGATATTTGCTTTTCAAGTCAATTTTAGAGAAATATTGCATGTCACTCAAGCAATCGATCAAATCATATCCATCCATGATGAAAAAACATGTACTTGATTGTGATAATTTTTTCACTTAACTATCTATTTGCATTCTTCACTCACTATTTTTATTTAGTAATAATATTGTTGGTATTGTACATGGACTCAATTTTTAATGAATCAATCTTTTTTTCCAATAAATCTTAAACATGTTTCTGCACCTCTACATTCTCTTGCATATTAACTTGTATGGAACTTTATTTGGTAGTATCGATCATAGGAACAAACCCATTCGATGACCCACACTTCTCATCAATGGTAATCTATTTAATATATCGTTAGAAATAGTCTCTACAAATTCATCAATCAATTCATTCACTTCGTGTATAAGTGTCTCTTCCTCACCTTCAAAATTTGTGCCCAATTTTTGTGTGGGTTTTAATACAAGTGGAAAATAATTACACTCTTTAACCTTACTAAGGAATTACTTTACTAATATTAATGTATCCTTAGGATTAGTTTTTGCCTCCTCACATATATGCTTGAATAAATTCAAATCATATATCTCTTTGTATCTTACTACCAAAGTGTATGTATTCACATGATCATAATGATATGCCTTTTGTTTGCATGATTTTACGAATCTAGTAAACATTTTTGTACACCCTTTCATCTTGAGCAACACATGGGGAATGGAATAGAGTTTGGTTTTTTCAGATTTTGTTTCCTCAATGCATCATTCACCAAAATTTTAAAACCATTTTACTAACCAATAAACCTTGTAAGGATTCTAATGTGCTATCTTATTAAAATTTTAATTTATCCACATTTTCTTGTGAACAAACTTATTTACACTATCATTTTATGTGATTAACCTACTACACTCCCTCCTGACTTAAAAATTATCTTTAATAAGTATTTCCTCTTCATTGAACTATTCTCCTCTTTCAAAAGTTTCAGCAACACCCTCTTCATCATGAGTGCTTCTCCAAGTTTAGGTTCATTGGTGTGATGCATTAATGTAATACTTTCTTCATTTTCTTTTGCAATATGCATACTCATGTTTCTACCACCATCAACATGTGTGTGTGAGCACTCAAATTCTCTATGTACAAGTTATTCACACTTGAAACATATGTCACTGAATACACGTCCATGACCTCTACCTATTCTTATGAAATTAGATATTCTTTATGCACCATCATTTTGATGTGAAGTACTTACTTCTTGCATAGAATTTTCTCTATCATTATCTTGTCCATGACGACACATAAACTCACCTTTTCCTTAAGTTGTGATTTTATACTATGTACCAAAATTTGTTCAACCTTTAGTGAACATTGATAGGATTCCTCAATAGAATGTATCATAATCATCCTAATATCATCTTGAATTTCTATGTGCAATCCAGTCATATAACAAAAACTATTTTACGTTTCTTCTTCAAAATGACTAAATCTAATGATTACCTCGTAGAATTCCTTTGTGTAATCACTTAGAACCATATACCTTTTTTCAAAACTGGGACCTTCTTAAACACACTCATGTGATAATCCTATATACTGAACTTTTCTTTCAATTCCATAACAAATATATTCTAAGCCTTGATATTTTCTTTTCCTTTATGCAATATTTTAGATTGTACATGTTCTCATCATAGAGACACAACCTTTTAATTTTGCACTAGAAAAATTAAATCTTCTTAGATCTTCCAAGTTTTCATACTCAAAATAAATTCTTAACTCAACTACCTAGATAGTGAAGATTCATTCCTGCATAAAAACTAGGAATATAGAAATTAGTTTTACTTATCATTCTCACATCAAATTTCATAAATATTTCATCACGTTCTTCAATTTCTTCTTCTTTAGCAATAATTTTAAGTGCTTTTTGGGAAACTTTAGAATTGCTTTCATAGGTTATCATCACAACACCTTTTCATTTTAGAATCCATAGCGTCTAGATGAGATTGCCTTTCTCTCAATCAAACCTACCATATCTTCAAGTTTGGGTGCTCCTCAACCTCTGTCTCTAATAGTTTGTGGTCTTCTTGTATTGTTATCTGCCTTACCATTTCCTCAAAACAAGTTTCTTTGTGTTGATTTCCTTTACGTCTTATATTAAACTCATTCTCTTAAAAATGTCTTCAATTATATACCAATATCAAGTGATGATGATCTCCCACACCTTCTATCCAAGCTTCATTAGAAGATGTTTGCAATCACTTTCCGCTCACACTTACAAATGTGAAAAGCAAAAATGGCAAATGTTGTGTTCAACTTATAACAATGAAAATGATGTTATGATATAAAATGAAGTATTCATGGTTACGGGTCCCAATTAAGTGATACCTTATACCATGTAACCATCAAGATCACACACCAAAACATTGCAATGAAATACACACAACAAAAAATGAAGCAAAAGCTTAGAACTTTATCTATTAAACTAAAAGGAATTACAATAACAAAAACTCACATCAATCTTGCAAATTGAGATACTTCACAACATACAATAGATCCCAAAATATTTGCTTGTTAATTCATAGTATTTACAAGTGTAGCTCTCCTAAACACAAACTATTTGAACTAACTAGTCCAAATTATATATTTCTAGCTTATGTGGGAATCATGCTCTACACAAGTATAGTGGCATGATTATATAAATGCAAGACCCACTTTACAAGGTGTTTAACCCCCTAAAAATATATTATAGTATGTAATGTATAGGATGTAAGGATTTGTTATAGGTTGATTATTTTGAATTAATTAATAAACATTAACCATGCACATTCATAATAAAGTGTTAATAGTTGTAACTATGTTAAAACAATATAACAATGACTTAAAACAAATAAAGGGATAAGTACTTAGTTGTGCATAGTGGTACAAATATGATCTAGATGTGTAGATTAGGTAAATAGGTTATTTTGGATAAAGGAATGCTTCATCTCTGAATATCGAATTGGAAAGTGTTGTTGTGTAGGGATGTACAACTACACTTAGAATGTGGTCAGGTCTTAACTACTTTTGTATAGTCTTAGACCTGTGTATATTAGGGTTATGCAACATCTTTTTCCATTTGATTTCCTTTAAACAAATGTCACTAACAATTTATAGCGATCACATAGCTTGGGCATCACCTGTAATGACCTTCAAAATAAATAAAAAATCTAAATAACTACTTGACCCTATTATATGGTCTTTAAACCTCTTAGAATGAGGGTGTATAAATTTATGTGCCCTTCAATGGTCTAGAAATATGTGTGTCTGTAAAACCCTAATTGTCGCATAATCTTGAAACCATTTATAATCAGTACTTTTAACTATTACCGTACTATAAATTATTGGCGACGTCGTGAATCACACTCAAACCCTAACCATGGGTAGAATACCCTACAAGAAGGTCATTGTTAGGGTTGAAGTGCAATTCATACACCACCTACGTCAACATTACTCTAAAGAGGTCTCAAACCACATGTAGTTATCCACCTAACATGTAACATCTATATGAATGCAACTAGTCAGTAAATTGAACCACTTTAAACTTGTTTGAGAGGATTTTGCTCCTACTAAGACTATGAAGTAGGGATCTTGGTGTGCTTGGAAATGAGGGGAGATAAAATCCTTGACCTAGTTGAGTGTTTCAAAACTATAGTAATGGTTTCCCTAATAGATGTGCATTAGATTTAGGAAGATTGTAAGAAATAATTCAAAGACAAACTACTAAAATATTTACGTTGAAAGGTGTCCCAAATGGGAATGACTCCTTCGATGATTGACATGTCTTAGGTGATCGGACGATGGGGAAGAGCGGGCAGGCAACGTTGAAGCACAGTCACTTTGGGACCATCCATGTGTCCATATGCATCACATAAGGCCTTAAATGAAATCATACAGTGGTGTGGTGGATGTAAAAGTAGATTAAACTCGATATAATTAAGTTTGTGTTCCGGGTTTGAAACCCTAAGCGTTTGCCTTATATCGACTCTGAATAGTATTACAAAAAAAAATCTCATATGTGTTCAAATTCCATGGAGAATGAATTCATGTCATTTGATGGTGACAATAGGATGTCTGAATGATAGATGAAGACTTTGGTAGTTCTATAGAAGGATGGGAACCGTGACCAACTTTTTTATGTTGAACTGGAAGATGGAAGTAAAACATATATGTCCACTTTTGGGACTATGTGAGGGAATTAAAGCTATATATGATTGTCTAAGAAAACATTACATAGGATATGGTGAAAGGAGACGTAAATACCCCTGGTTCTGTGTACGAAGGTCACGAGGTCCCCTGTTGTGAGGAACTCATCTTTAATAAAGTGGTTCTGACACTTAATATTGATGTAGATTTAGTTGTTGACATGGACGGTCGGTGATTTGGTTACCTTGTTACTCACACATATTGACATTCAGACAAATCATTCCTATAATGGTTGCTTTTATCGAGAGGCAGTAACCTTAATGTGAAAGACAGAGAGATGACTCGTGCAAAATCACCCCATGGATGTATTTGGAGATGCAACCTGCAAGTTTAGGCAAGAATAGATGGCGATCGTCATGAATGTTGTAGGGTTTTGTAGATATGGCCCATTTGAGCGTTATGGATTAGGGTATGTATTCTTATTTTTTATTTATTTTATGGGTTTTTATTTTTCAATATGGTAATGTTGTTGTTTATGTCGTTTGTAAGGAAATGTTGTTTATTTTATTTAAATTATTTTTGTGGGTATGTTTTTTATAGGACATAATCAGGAATGGGGCATAGATGAACTGTAGTGATAGAGTATGAGTAATCTGGGTATGATTTCACATATGCATATTGTGGTTGCATGTTGCAGGGTTACTTATGAGATGTGTAGAAGTTGTGGGAAGGAAGTCCTCTTCTACATGTATTTTTGGGGAAAAAAGGGTTATGCATGTGTTGAGGAATATGTTTTTTGAATCCTCCATTATGTTGTTTATTGTTGACATGTTGTTCTGTGTCATTCATCCCATGTTTTTTGATCGGGTGTTGCTTGTGGTGTGGTCCAAGGAATTGTTTCCTATTCGTGGGTGAAATCGTGTCATCATAGTGTTTGTAAAAGGTTTGTATCATGTTGTTCCTTCATCTTGCCTATAGTTATACAGTGTTCATTTTGTTTTTTGAATATAGTCGATAAGGGTTTTAAGAGGGAAAAATGTCAAAATCACATAAACAATGTTTTTGAAGCTTCATTTTTGTATTTGAATTGATAAGTTTAAAAAGTTTAGAAAAATGCACATTTGGTGAATATTTCTCTATGTTGTAGTTTTTTTTGCATAATGTTTTGTTTTTTGTTGTGGTTATTTCTAGCAAAAGTAAGATCTTTTTTGGAACCTTCATTTTTGTATTTAAGGCGACGAGATAATTTTATTAAAAAAACACACGTTTGGTTGCTCATTAGAATTTTCTCTCTAGAATGAAAACATGCAGGTCCTTGTGATAGCATTTTTTCCTCTTTAACAGTTAATAGCTTTGAGTTGGTAGAGTTTCTTAACAATCTGAAAGGGTCAAAAACATTATGCAGAGATGCAACAAACTTTTTTTGTTGGTGAGCTTGTTTGGTGGATACAATTCTAGCAACAACATTTCCAGCCTTATTAGATGCCCTTGCTCTTTTATTTCTTCCTTCTATTTGCTACATAAAATTTAGTTTTTTAAAAAATGCATGTTGATGAATTAGCCCCATTTCCCTCCAAGACATTACATTGCATAGACACACCAAGCCACTTGCTAGTAGAATTTGATCATAGGTTGGCAAGGTATTTACAAAAATTTTGACTCGTTGTAGCCCTTCTCAAATAGGGGTTCAAGCTTACTAAGCATATACTTGTCATTTCCCACTGGAATATGAAGTGATTTTTTGAGAAAATTTAGTTATGTGATTCAAATATTTAGAGATAAAGTTGCAACTGACTTGTCATCCCATCTTTGCGGCCTTTAACTTGTCACATCCTTACAGAGGACAAAAGACCCTTTCCTTCCCCAATCCTTTATTATTAGCCATGCATGCAATATTAGAATTGCCTTTGTCTACCCAAGAAATTCAGAGTATCTTTGATTTGGACTTTCAAGTTATATTTTTCACATTGTAGCAATTTTTTCTAAGAATTCCTTGGATGAAATGCTTTTATCCTCTACAGAGATACACATTGTTACTAAGGGAAAGTTTCATCTTCCTCTCAATTTTTTTCTTAAATTTTATGTTTATATAGCTAGCTTTTAGTTAATTACATTGGATTTTTTTTTATCAAATTCATTTCTTCAACACTGTTTTGTTTTATTCGGTCACTCTTATTGTGTTTTAAGCTGGTACTGGGCAACAAGATTGGTACATCTTTAAATACATTGTGTCGTATTGGAGAAAAAATATTGCATCAAATTTACAAAAAAACTAATGGAAAATGGACCTAAAACTCCCTTTTAACTCTTTTGGAGAGTTCCCCTCATCAACCAAAGCAACAATGAATTACTTGGATCCATTGTAGCTTCATTTAGGTGTCTTATTTAGATTTGAAAATAAAGTATTGCCATAAAGGAGACACAAAACTAGATGTCAAATGAAACAGTAAAAGGGATGAAAATTTTGCCTCATTTCATCTTGGTGAACCACTGAACAACTATCACACAATAGGGTTAGAGTACAAAGTCATAAAAGGAAGTCAAAATCAAGCATATCAAGAAACTGCAATTTGATTGAGTCTGAAGAAATGTATTAAAAAATAATAAAAAATTCTTCTTCTATTACAAAAATACACAATATAACATGACATTATTTCTTTTCAATTATGTGTCTTAAATATTCCCACTATTTCCCCTCTTGATTCTCAGTAATTAGCTTACTTGCAACAGGTCTCCTCATGATGAGAAGGGGGGTTAGATTTAAATTTACAAAACTAGGTTTCTTAATTATCATATATTATTTCAAAAAATATGTAGCTACTATTATTGTTTGACATTTATCCTCTTGAATAAATAAAAAGAAGAAGCCATCAATAAGACATTGTATAAAAGGTTAGCCTTTTCTTACAAGAATAAGTTTTGAGAATGGAAGAAAAATAAAACTTGAATTAAGAGCATCCACCATTAGGAATGCTTACAACCAAGTTCAATAATTGTTTCCATTATTTTTTACCTGTGAAGCCAAAGTAATGCCAACGATAAAAATATTTATAAAAAGAAAAAACACCTTCAATACGAAACAATACAACTTACAACTCATATTATATAAAGATTGTGCTTGCACAAATATATTGTTTGTCAATTTTTTTGGCAAAACTTTGCCCTGTTCTTCATCAAGAAGAAAACTATTAAACTACCTCCTCTCGTAGGTGAAGTGATTTACTATGTTGCTCAATGTTTTCTAGGGATGGAAACCACACATGGGAATCCTCTTGAAGCTTTAGGTTTACCTGAACACAACGTTTGACCTTCTAAAAAAGCAACTACATATCTGACAGATTTGACAACTACTTTTGAAAGAACCATAACTTTTGTTGCATTAGCAACTATTCCATCCATCTCACTCTGTAACAATGTCTCTATGGCCATGGTTGTAACCATTGTATCTTGAAAGGATGAAAAAAAGAGAAAATATTTAAATAGAAGAACAACTAAACTATAACATAAAATCTATAAATTAGAGTAATGAATTAGTTGTGAAAAATATTGTAGGAAATAAGAACTTCTTTTTGACTAAAGGAATACAGGAATTCTTAAAATTATTGACGCTCTTGTAATGAAATGAAATATAATAAAGAATGATGTTTTTGACCATAGTATGGTGACCAATAGGCTGAGTATTTAATTGGACAAAAAGAAGGAATATATATTGACTTGTGTTGGAAAATTGCTCAAAAATTATAATACAAAATTGCAAAAGAATATGTCATTGATAACATATTGAGTAGAAGATTCCCTTATTTGATAATATGACAATGGACTAATCTTAGTTGTTATGTTTAATTGAAAGAAAAATATCCATTTCATTATTTTATGGATGCAAGTGCTTAGGTTTAATTAATTAATTTTATTGATCTATTTTGTTTCAAGGAAAACCTTGTTGTTTGAAAACATACAATTTTGTTTGTGAGAGTAGAATAAAATGTATTTTATTTTTTGAAAATTTATTTTTGTAATTAATGTTGACTCATGCTCAATCCTTTCTTGTTCAACATGTGTTGTCATGTGCCTTTAACCTCACCAAGAATCCTTGTGTGCTGAGGGGATGGTTCCCTAATGAGGCCTCTATAATGTGTGATGTTATTGTTGCCCTAACCTTAGAATGATCTATGGTATGTTCCAATACCCATAGAGATAAGCCAAGAATTTTCATTCCCAATGTGATTGGAGTTTAACTTGTGTAGATGTTCATCTGACATATCAAATTGTTTATCATCACTATCATAGTAGTCAGTATTAATTTCATCTTATGGCTCCGAATTGACTGGTAATGCTAAATCCATAATATCCTCAATAATATTCATCATGTTTCCCACTGAATTTTCTTGTGCATGCTCTAATTTTTTTGTATCCGTGTGTAATTTCTCTTATTTGAGACATTTTTGCTCATATTTATCTATTTGCAATATTTCTTGTGTAATTTTCTCTTGTGTTTTGCATATTGTTTTTTTTCTTTCTGCATAATAGTATGTTGTGGCTTTTGTACTAATATAAAAAAAATTGGTGATGTATCACTTGCCTAACCATTTAGGGGGTAGATGTCCCTTGCATTTTAGACAAAGGTGTATGATTTAGTATAACAATATGCTCATCTAATATGTGTGTGTGTGTTATCCTTAGGGACACATAGATTTAGGGACTTGAGATGACTTAATAGAAGATGCTCCATTCTAAGAGACATCATTTGTAGGAGTTTGAGAAACCAGTATGTCCTAATAAGGACTATCATGGGGGATCACAACCTCAGCAAAGGGATACCTCAAAGAAGGAGAGGTAGATCTATTAAAATATCATGTATCGAAGGAAATAATTCCCTTATGCTCAAGTTCTTGGTTCTTATGATGTCGATTGATTCCATAATAATTGAAAAATGGTTTGCCTTTATCTTTTCAATCCCGTGAAGGGGATGATAATAATTAGGTAGCAAATGATCATTCAATTATCGAGGATATCATATAGAATATCATGTTTTCTATCATTCTTGTCAAACCAAATACGTGCTTTCAGTTTCTGATGTGGTTGACTTAACATTCAAGATTGTTTCATGCAACGTACAAGCCTCTGTGTAGGACTTTCACCTCTCTTAAATGAGCATATGTGTCATGAATATCATGTGTATCATATTTATTTCCTTTAATCTCATATTTTAATTGATCACGATGTGTAGAGACATGATTTACATAGGCATGTAAAGGATACCTTAGATATGATGTCTCATTCTTGAAATATTTAATCACAATACTCATAGCTTGAATTTGCACTTGAAAATCATGTTGTAACACTTGAATAGACTCTAGGATAGCCTTATGAAAGATGTCATAGTTAATTCCATGTATTTATGAAGAACCCATATAAGTTGGACTAAAAGGGTTTGTTGAATTAACACTTAACAAATAGATTTGGTGGATCTATGGTGACATGTTACATGTTTGTAATAGGTATAAAAGGCACACTAGAATTTTCCACATCATTGGAATCATTCATATTTTCATCATTAGAAATAAGGGGAGGAGAAACATCAAAAATACTATTCTAATCATTAAAATCATCATTCTTGTTTCAAAAATATTGACAGAACACGGCTTGGTGTATCAGTAGGGCTAGCGTCAACTACTTGTTCACAAGAAAATGAAGTATGTATAGAAGGATATGTATAAGGCACCTCTAAATCAGATTATAGGATGGGATCATAGTGATGAATGTTAATCCACTCATATGTTTCAAGATGAAAAAAAAAAATCTCCCACTTGGAGATAAATTATTGAACCTGTACCTGTACCTGTACATCACCATCCTCTAGATACCATGAAGACCATATATTCTTTAAATCAACATTTATCTCAAATGAAATCAGGAAGATTAAACCATCTTCTAAAACAAAGAAGATAACTAACCTGTGACTTACCATATACTTGCACGAAGCTACTATCAATTCGTGATACATAAGCTAACCATACATCAAGCTCCCACTAAAGCATAACTCCAAGCCTCTCATGCAACCAAGCCACCATGACTAATATACCTACAAGAGCTCCCACTCCAACTGAAGTAGTGAGCTTCAATCACAACCATAGCCATACCAACGATGTTCTCCAACCATCTATCCATGTCTCCATACAACCACCATTGCAACTGACCAAAGACAATTCAAACTAGAATATGCATAAGAAAAAACAAGATCCTGGGAAAAGACAACCCAAATGAGTTCTACATGCAACAAGTGGGTGATCAATCCATAAACACCTACATAACTCAAAGAATCCGAACACTACAATCTGCAGATCTAACCCTGCATAAACAACTTGCATGTCCAATGCAACCATATGTAGATAACATATCCATCATGGAGTAACATAGTAATAAGAGGAAATAAAAACATCCCCTAATCATGCTCAAGGCATATCAACCATGCTCATAGGAATCCATGTGCAAAACAAACATCTGCATCATCATAAACTCACAAAATAGAATCTATACACATGTACAAACTCATCATGTACATCCATCCATATCACTAGGCTCTCAAAAAACTCCAAGTTTTCCACTAACTATCTCCAAAGCCAAATATGAATCATGTACTCATCAATATCAACAAAAAAAAAAACCATGCTAACCATGCTAATAATAACTAGTGCAAATACCAGCAAAATAATGTCATTAAACATATTGTAAAAACCATCCAAGATGAAAGAAAATAAGGGCACCATATAAAAATGGTAAATAAACATTGTTGTCAAACATGTATCCTAACTGACCACGGTTCCCAAATGATTGACCATGGTTAACCAAAACCAACACTGGTCTCTGTAACAATCATATTTCCTATTTATCCCGTCAAACACTGAAACCTATCTCTTCTTTACCTAGCTAAATCAACCATCAACTGCCATCCCAAAGGATATCCAGGCACCATAAAAGAAAACCAGAAGTGACATCACCATGCAATAAAATCAAAAATACCTACAAAGTCTTGATTGTCATCAAAAACCACTTGTGCCGCATGTTACTCTGAATAGTAACATCCTCCTCTCACTCTGCATGTGCATATGTGTCCAACCCATAATACCAACATCCATGGCTTGCTCCCACTCAACATGAATTCCTTTAAATGACCTCTAACCACCGAGCTCAAAAGCTATATATGTTAGTGAGAAATAAAACATATGAAAGAAATATAAAATTGATTCCCTTCTTATCAAAGAATACTTCTACATCATAGAAGTTTGGACTTCTTGTGAAGTAGGTGAATCGCCTTCTTTTCATCTTGTGTACTCAACATCTTTTGTTACCTACAATTGTGTCTAATCGCGACTTTTCATTGAGGATCTCATCCTTAGAATAGATACCCTTATCTTCAAGATTCCAACACATCCTGAAAATAAAATTCAATCACACCAAATATCCATGTTACATATTGTACTTGTGCACACAATCCAAACATAATACCAGTTGCTTCAAACAAAAGAAGTAAAACATGAACCGAATAGAGATAGCTAAATTTTACCCAAGTCTCTCTAGATTCCTGAGCCAACTCTGTCCTCTTTCTGATTCAAACATTGAAGTGATCTACACCATTTCTACCACGTACACTCTATGTAAGAAACTTGATCCTCCAAAACAAGACACTAAACCATCCATGCCCTCTTCTGCTGCAAAAACCTAGTACAAATTCACTACCACAAAGATCAACCTCAGTCGTTTGATCGGTACCGGTTCCTCTATGATTGACATCAATTCCCTAATTGATGTCGGTGTAGCTGGAACAAACACAACACAAAATTGGCATAATACACTAAGTCAGGTGCTTACTTTGACCAAATCCGATAGCTATGTTGAGCTAGTCATTTCAAGAAGCACTCGAATCTTGTACAAAAAGTTTACAACAATAATCCATACAATATAAAAAAGTATGAAGATGAAATACATCACCTTACTAGTACTAAGATACTCAACCGCATATTTAACTAAAGAACATGCTTCTTTTATGGAAGCCTGACCTTCGTTCTGTTTGCTACCTCTCTACCAAAGCCTGTGTATCTAACTACACAAAGGATGCATAACTGCTCCTCTATCTCATACTCAGATCTATAATCCCAAACCATGCATGTGCAACCAAAACATACAAGCACTGTAATACCAAGATAAAACCATACCTCTGTAACCCAGATCTGCAATCTGACCAACTTATTTGTGCCTCTAAGAACCAGGGACACCTAAGAAAACAAAAAAAATTCCATGCATCTCTCAATTTCTTCAGATATGCAATTTTTGTTTAAAACTAGCTTGCCCAGTAATCGACCATGATCACCCTGTAATCGACCATAGTCACCCCTATAACTGACCATGGTCAACCTGTATTCTCCAGCAAGCTCACATTTCTAGCTTCCACTTGAGATTTAAATCTCTTCCTGCAATTTTCACATCAGGCAAAAAAAACCCTGCTCTTATACACCTGTCAGGAAACCACTGACAATATACTGAAGCAAAAGCTTGCTTTGAAATAACTTAGCTCTAATACCAGTTATTGGTATTAGATAAGATGAAAAACTAGGCTCTGATACCAGTTGTTGGGAATTAGGGATTGTGGAATAGTGCTATGATTCATTAACAAACCCAATCATGCACATAAGATCTAAACAATTCCCCAAAATATACAATAGTGGAAGTATAAACTAGAATAATCCAAATCAAAACAAATTACACAAACATAACACAATATGTACCATGGTTCACCCAATGCGGGCTACGTCCACCAAAGATAGTGATCTCATATATATAATAATCAAGAGTACAAACCAACTCTTCCCACAAGAGTACAATGCATCTCTCCAAGAATGTCTCCTCTGTCAGATCTCTAAATAGATCTCCATGAGTGCACTACAACCGTGCCTCCAAACCATCACCATATCTCATATACCAAGAACTACTACATCTCTGAACTACAACCAAGCTTTCATATGAATCTGCAACAAGACCTCTCACATGGGTCTACCATATGTGTAACTATAACTGTGCACTAAGAAGTAAGTTTATCTCTCCATCACTGCATCAACTTGTGCAAACATGATGACAACCTCCTCTAAAATATCTAGATCTACATGGATCAACAATACAACATGATCTCATGGATCTATGAATACAATATCTCACAACAACCTATGGATATAACAATACAAGATCTCACAACAACCTGTGGATCTAACCAGAAGAATCTACAATACAAGATCTCACCAACATGTGGATCTACAAGAAGAAACTCTATGTGTTTTGCATACTATGCAAGCCATTACAATGAGACAATAACAATACAAAGGAAATACAGTAGAAGACAATACCCTCTTCTCATCATTATATGTACCTGTTATTTCCTTTTGTCTAGCTTCTCTCCATGGAAGCTCTATCTTCATGTCACCTATTCTTTCTTTTTCTTTTTCTTCTTCATTCTCTCAATCTAGGATAATCAAGGATCTAACTCAATCCTTGTCCCAATTAACCTTCTAACTCTATCTTTCATGCTTATATAAGCATCTAAAAACTTAGGGCACCTTAGCTGTGCATTTACAACCTTTAGATCACCTTTAATATCAAATTTCAGATCAAATCCCACATTAAAAATAAAACATAAATGCACAAGTAACCGGTGTCAGTTCCATGACCGATGTAGGTTCCTTGTCCTGACTGATGTCACTTCCCTGACTGATGTAGGTTCCCTCTCCTGACCGACACCGGTTCCTCCTTGGTGACAACGTCGGTTACTGTGTAAACCAATAAACCTCAAATACATGCCTTTCTGAAGCAATTCAGCTCCACAACCTAACAAGAGAAACATCAAAAATACTATTCTAATCATTAAAATCATCCTTTTCACTTCAAAAATATTGATAGAACATGGCTCGGTGTATTAGTAGGGCTAGCGTAAACTACTTGTTCACAAGAAAATGAAGTCTCTATAGAAGGAGATGTATAAGGCACCTCTAAATTAGATTATAGGATGGGAGCATAGTGATGAATTTTAATCCACTCATATGTTTCTAGATGAAATTCATGAGCATATAAAGGGTGGGAGTAACTAGGGTAGGGAGTACCAAGACAATGGCTAAAATATTCAAGTTCCAAGTTACTTGTGAGCTCATAAGAGACATGTATTTGATTAAAGGGATAGTAGCCCCTATAATTTCATAAATCAAGGGATGTAACGCAAGCTAGGATTACACAAAGGATAATTAAACTTAGAAGAAACAACATACAATTAATGAGAAATGGGAGGTTGACATTCAATAGACCATAGAGGGTAAGACCCAAAAGTTACTGTTTGTAAAAAGTGATAGTTGTAAAATTAATCAAACAAGCATTTATACAAATAGAAGATGAGTTTTACAAAACCAAGAGATATATTTTGACATATTACTACGAGAAAAAAAACTTCCAAGGAATGTGAAAATAATTCTATATTTTTCCAATTATGCCCTTATTACCAAAAAAAAGTAATTTTAAGATTTTGTAAATTGTGCAAAAAAAGGAAGAACAAAAGGAGGTTTTTGTTTAAATGATTAAGATAAAGGAAAACATCAAATGAATTTTGAAATATATTATTTAATTTAGATATATGTGATTGATTTAACCAAAATGGTTAAATTTAAGGGGTTGTTAACCGATGGTATATTATCCTAATCAATTAGTTTCCAAAGTTAATTGCAATAATATCAAGATAATAAATGAAGGAATATAAATAGCAATAGATAATGAAACAATGTACTAGTAATAGGAAATAGAGAGTGACTTAGCTAATCTTATGGACTGCCTATTGATTTGATTAGGTTGATGACTGAAATCCCAACTGGAACTGATCCGATAAAGTTTCGTCTTTGAAAGTGTGTCCAGTAAAGGTACATGGACCAAAGCCTATGGCATGGACCAAGGCATATGGGTGTTATGGCCCTTCCATATGCTTTTGTCCCTTTATGCTTTTAACGCTTGAAACTTTCTGGGTTTGTGTGTTGCTTTCTGATATGTTCCTATATACAATTTGGACCTTTGACACTATGTGATGCTCATCATGTAGCTAATTGAATATTCAAAACGCTGGATAGTGAGGGAATCCTACATAATAGACATTAGTTGTGCTATGGGAACCCCCGTGTATTGTCGACATAACCACTGCTTTGAAGAGAGCTGAAACTACATGTCGTTCTCACCTAGCATACATTATCTAGAATGAATGTAACCAAATTGATAATCATGAGCTTGCAATAATGTTATTTTACTTGACCTTTTCCCTAGCTTAACCTGAGATGATGTGCTCTTTGTGCTTGCAAATCTGAGTAGAGCACTTCCCTAAATGAATATGCATAGTATATGACAACTCAAGGGAGTGTTAGAGAAAATTTGTTTGTGATTTCTCTTAGAATTTTCCTCATTATAATGTTAGGTGCCAAGTACATAGCATTCCCCCTCCAATGAGAGACGAATAACTTCCTTATATGTGCATTTTGGATCTTTAAAATTTAGGTAAACTCAACTAGAATTGTAACAAATAAGTTCAAATTGAGAAATGTTTCATTGGAGGGAAAGGGATGAGGACATCCAGGTCATCCCATATTGTATAGACATTATGGCCCTTTCTAGGTGATATGGTCCTAGATGCATGTGTGAGTAATTTAAAAATTGGATTTGTCATATGCGAGGGTATAACATGATTTAACAAATTAATGTGACCGTTATGCAAAGAAATAGGCTATATGTGTAAGCAAGAATGAGTGATATATAGCTAGGGATAACATAATTGGTAAAAGTGAACGACTGTGGGATAGCACAAAAGTGTTGTACAATTTGTATCGTTGCAAGACATGAATTACCAAAATGAGTGTCTAGAGTGATGAAAGGTGTTTTTGTCAAAAATGAACCTTAGAAAGAGGCCCTAAGGTGAAAATCAAACATGTAACCCTAAGGAGTAATTTATAAACAAGATATAGGGCTTGAAATAGATAAAAATATGAAGTAAATATAAATGCAAACCCTCGATTAATAAGAAATCAAAATGCCTAGGGTAAGATAAGGTTGTGCAAGAGCAAACATCAAGTTCACCAAATGTTTATACCCTAAAATAATATTATGGTATGCAATATATATGATGTAAGGGTTTGTTATATTATGATTATTTTTGAATTAATTACTAAACATTAACCGCACATATTTAGAATAAAGCATTAATACTTGAAACTATGTTAAAACAATATAACAACTGCTTAAAAAACACAAAGGCATAAGTACTTAATTGTGTAGAGTGGTAGATGATTTGAATGTGTAGATTGGGTAAAAGAGTTGTTCTAGATATTTTTTTGATGAATAAGATCTTATATTATATTAAAAAGTAAAATGATACAAGATAATTCACAAAAAAAATTGGCGGTACGGATCTACAAACTGCTCTTGTGCAGTACTATATAAGTTTTATTTGAACATGGTTGGTCTTGATTACTCTTATACAGTCTTAAACCTATACATAGTTAGGTTTTACAAGTTTTTTTCCCTTCGCTTGTCAGGAAATGAGTGTCGTTGTTTTTCTTTGGGGCTCATATAACTTTGACATCACCTATAATGACCAACAAAAAATATAAACCCTAGATACCTACAACAAAATTCATGAAAACTTTATATAACCAAAAGAGAAATCATTGTGTGGATGAGGATGGTACACCCTTAGCAGTCAAACCTTCTTGATCCAATCTAAATGTTGTACTACATCCCCTAGAGTGGGAACAAGCCTCATGTAGTTCTCTTAGTGTAGGTGCGAGTGTGGATGCACATATAATCCAACCCCTTATTTGTGCCCTTGTGTCTCGTGACACAAAGATACGGGACTAACTATAGAATAAAGAATGTACCTATAGACACAAAATCATGCACTTGGGTACATTTCTAGGTCCTAATCACATACTATTATTCATATGGTTCCTAAACAAGAAAACTAGTAATTGGTATCTATCTTTGGCCTCTTTTCTATCTTTCTTGTTTCCTCTTTGGTCTTGCACACCTCACAACCCAGTTTGATCTTCATTGCTTTATTTTTATTAACTCTAGACACCAGTGCCCAAGTGCCCTCATCCTCTCTCGGTGCTGTCATCACCAATCTAGCACTATGATAATTCTTCACCGGGAACTCCTCGTGCTATGATTATTTACTAATGCACAGCCTTTAGTTTGGTGGATGTAATCTTTAACTGATGGCTTCCTTCGCACACTTCCTACAATATTTCTCACTACTTCTTTCTATGCTAAATGAGGGGGGGTAGCCTCTCTATTTATAGAACTTCCAGGCTTATCCATCTTATCTCTAAGATAGGATAAGAAATCCACTCTGACGAATCATATTCCATACCTTAACTCTTATCTGTACATGTAGGCTTATCTGTTAAGATAAGATAAACCTTATCATTTTACATGGGTTCCACATTTTTAGACTTTTTACAAATAAAATACACAAAATATTTATGACCTCACTCCTTGTCTTTATTACCAATATAATATTTCTAATTCCTAATCATTTAGACCCTACTTCTCTAATTACCCAAACTTTGACATTTTAACATTACCGGACCACTTACGACAAATATTTACTTTTTACAACATTCCTATTGTACTTTGACTGTTACCGTACTCCACATTATTGGCGGCACCGTACTGACGGCGTCGTTATCTTCTATCGGACGCTACTACTAGTTACACTTAACAACATCCTATTCCTAATACATACATTAATGAAATAGAAATTATGGAGGAAAATTTTAGTGTCGACAGTGCCCATGACCTCTTTGTATCTTACTCGTCTCTTGTGGGCATCTTTTATCTTTTAGGAATCTTATTTTCTTATGGGTTAGCCTTTTAATTGTCAATTATGAAATACAAACAAGGGAATCGTATAAATGCAAAGCTATGTGACCATAATAAAGGACCAAGCTCTAAACATCTATTATCATCACTTAAGCTTTCATCCAAAGGCATCTAAGAGCATCAAAGGCATCCATCTAGCTTTCATTCAAGTGATGGGACTGCATTTTCTACATACATGCATAAAAGGGGACGTTCATTTTTCCATGTACATACATATATTTATATTGTTACATATAGATATCACTCGTTATCAAGTGCATCTTACATAAGAGATTCTTAGGGCGTGATTCTATCACACACGCATAAGAACTACATGGAGTCTTAAATGTATTGCAACGCTCAGTTGTAAGCCCACTTACTTGAGTGACTACCGGGGTCAGTCTGACTCCCCATTTACGTCTTTATTTTTTAGTATTTGATGTAGTTTGGGATTTTGCAGGATATCATTTTTTTATAGGTTACAGGTGAACTACATGATCATCTAATGACACACAGGTGACCAAAAGTGAAAGTTAGCGACACTTGTGTGACATAGCGAAAACCAATTCCTGAGCTCCTGCACGATCACAGGTGCTTAACAGACCTCCTTAATGCCTATGCTCCCTAGTCCTTTTTAGGTGCCCTATTCCAAGCTCATAATACATAAGGAATTATTAAACTAAAACATGAAATGTAAGCCTAATATGAATGTTATAGTAGTAGTAAATGAATAAAAAATTAAGTATAGAAATAGATCTAAGAAAATTAAGCTAGTAAATATGAAACCCTAGTTGTAAAGAGAGGGTAAGAAGCCTTAACTAATTCATAGAGATCTGGAATATGTACAGATCTAAAAAGTACCGGAGCTCCAAAAAATGTAGAACTTAAAGAATAAGATGGATTGGGGTGCCTGGAGAGGGACACGGGCACCTACAGGCACCCTAGACCTGTTTTTGAGCACTTGGGTCTGCAAAAATTCTCAAAGAACCTCTTTTGAGGTGTCACAAGGTGTTCACTTTTAGTCACCTTTGTTCACTTTGAGGTCGCACCAAGATCACCGAGGTCACTGTAAACCTGCAATGAAATATGAACCTACAAAACCCACAAATAGAAATCAAATACTAAAAAGAAAGATGCAGAATGAGGGGTCAGACTTTCCCTATCTATCACAATGGTGAACTTATGAATGAGCATTACACTACATCTCAGACCCAATGTAGTTCTCTCTCTCTCTGTGCGGAATTGTGCCCTAGGTGGCTCTTGTGCGTGTCACACTTGATAGTAATAAAGTAAGCTAGATTAAATAAATGTAATAGATGTGTGCATGGAATATAATGAACTTCCCTCCTATGAAGTGTATCCAGAGATAACCAACACTTATGTCCCTTGAATGGTGCTAGATGGATTCAATGGAGCTCTTAGATGCTTAATGGATGCAACCTTAGGTGGTGATAGCTAATGCTTAGTGTTTGGTCCTTTATTATGATCACATAACTTTATATTTATATAATTCCCTTGCTTGAATTTCTTAATTAACCCTGAAAATGTTGACTACCAAAAAGATAAGATGCTTAAATGGCTAGAAATGACCCAAAAAGTGTGAGTAAAGTACAAAAGGGATAGGGGCGCCCATAGGGGATGAGAGCGCCTGACGTTGATGTCCTAGCTAGGCGTTGGTGTTTAGGATGCTAAATGACAATGTATGAAAAGGAATACTGAGAAAGTAAGGGTGTAAGACTGAAAGTAGCAACAGAAAGAAAAGAAAGGTGGCCAAATACATGGGTTAATTAGTACTTTTCTTACTTATGAATCACATGAATAGTAATATGTAATCAAGACTAGATAACTACCCAAAGTGTGTGATTTAGTGTCTACATTTTCCCTCACTTTATGTTGGTGAACGAAAAAATATCTGTAACATAAAGTAGATAGAAATGGGTACCTGATAACCATGTAGATCAATGATGAAAGCGTGTCGAGGGACAATACCAAGCATGGAGTGATAAAAATGTGAAGCGTGGATGCTAAGGAGGAGAAACGTGTAAAATGTGATGATGAAAATGAACATAGGGAAGAAACACATGTGTACATGTCGCGATGTACCTGTTGTTGGTTTTGTGAATGATGTCGATCATGTTGACTACTACTTCCCATACAAACAGACCTGCAAAAGAGAAGAACGAGAAAGTAGTCAAATACACATGTATATATGTAAAAAGTATGTAAAAAATTTGAACACATGAAAAAGGAAATGTGCACCTGATCCGTGATGAGGAAAGAGTGTAGAAAGGATCCTGAAGATGTCAATGAAGGGCAAGTTTTTAGGGCGATCTCACGTTGCGACAAAAGTAGTGTAAGGAGAAATGTCTAGTGTTATTCTCCAACCTTTGACTACTTCTTGAAAAAAATTAGCACGCTGAATGCTAGTTTTTTGGGTGATCCTACACCACGACAGAAGTAGTGTAAGGAGAAAGGTCTAGTGTTATTCTCCAACCTTTGACTGCTTCCCAGAATATGGAACACCACTGCAGATGGTGTGTAAAAATGCAAGTGTTAAGGATTGTATGCCCTGTAAAATCCATTGTGTGGAGTTATGTATACAGTGTTGAACTACCAATCACTGTGTAATTGCCCCTTAGTTTTAGGCATCCAAGAAAGGCATAGTTATGCTAAGGACCCAAGTCTGATTCTAAGCCCTATCTAAAATTAATAATTGTGTTATATAGGTATTGTGTTATGTATAATGTTTTATGGGGTGACTGATTCACCCAAATGATGCCCCCCTTGTTTGGGGTGCACATGATTTTGTTAAAGGAGTATGCGGTCCAAAAGAGGATCGACAACTATGATGAAATTGTGCCCTGCAGGGGGAAGGAAATGTGCTCGGCATAAACCAAGGCACATGCAAAAAAAGTGGCTATGAGATAAGTGTTAGTACAAGAGAAGACAAACATGCATGTATAAGATGAGATGTAATCTAAGCAGACAACATGTAATCTAACACGCAAGAAGATAATGTAAACACGCAAGAAGAAAATGTAGACAGTGAAAAGCGGGTTGCAAACATTGGACACCACACATAGTGTCACAAGACAATCAAGGTCGAAGTGGCCACAAGCAGAAAATGTGCACACAAGACAAAGGGCAAATGCCGCAGATGAGAGAAAACAATGACAAGTAATGTAATATACAATCATGGAAGCACGTACCCCTGTATAACAAATGTTACACATGAAGCACCTGTTAGCATGTTAGAAAGAGAAAAAGTATGTTAAAGTGTGTATAAACTGATGTGCTATGAAACAATAGCACATGTAGTGTATGGAAGTGGATGCCCCTAAGAGCCACTGTGGGACTGGTGATAGGTACTATGCCAAGCATCCATGTTGGGTGTATAGATTTGTATAATCTTTGATCGCAACTAGAAAGGCAAGTGAACGTGCATGTGTGTATGATAAATATAATGACATACAAGATATCTATCTAGCATGTGTAATAGAGTGAACATGCAAAATCATAAGTAAGCAAGAGTAAATACAACCAAGATATGCAATATGTTGTGGATGAGATAGAATGGAAAGCAATGTTAATTATAGAATCAATGTGCCCCCCAAGTGAATGTGAATGGAGTTTTATGTAGTGTGGTTCATTTATTTATGCCCCCTCAGCAATCAGGAATGAACCGTGAATGAGAGTGTATCATCAAGAAATGGTTTTAAATATGTGATCTTCATAGCATTAAATGTAGAGTGTAAATGCGTGAGTGAATGAACAAGTTGATGAAAACGTGTGAGTGTGCTGAGGTCCATTTGATATGTATACCCTCAACAATCAAATATGGACCTTGGACTAGAGTGCGTCATAAGGTAATGTTTTGTGAATATGTAGATTGCGTAAGATGTTTGTTTTGATTATTTGCAAGAGGGATGTGTCATCTGATGTAAACAAGGTATGTTGTATAAGCATTGAGTGTGTGTTATAGATATATTGAGTGTGTAGGAGGCAGTGTTGATATTGTGTTGAGTATGTATTGATGAATAGGCATAAGAAAAATGTATTGCGAGTGTGTCAAGTATGTAGTATGTTATATTGAAAGTGTGTAGTAGGAAGAGTGTATCAGAAGTGTGTTGATTGTAAAGTGATGAACATAAGTGTGAAATAGGATTATGTGTAATGTGTAGTGTGTGAGGTTCATGTGTATAGGATTCCCTCAATATTCAAGTGTGAACCATAACAAAAGAGTGTGTATCAAGATGTGTGTGTTGTGGGTAAAGACCTAAATGTGATGTGATGAGAAAATAAGATGCGTGTCAATGTGAAAGAGGGGGGTAAGGTGAGAAAATCACCTACCAAAGACCAAACGAGCGGGGAGTGGTCGAAGCATGTGGTGTGTAAGTAGCATGAATGTATGAACCAGACCAAATGTCAGATGCGATGGTGCCAATGTTGGGTGATAGTGGTGGGAAGCGCATATGTCAAAAACTGAGCCAACCAATTTATAATAGGAGCATGATGTAACATATGAGATGGTGCAGCAATGGATGGATGGATAGTGTCCTAAGGAGTAGGTGTAAGAGATGAGTGAACTAAACTAGAAGTATGCTTGCGTGGAATTGGATACATAGACTGCTCACAAGGGCGAGGGTCAAAGAAAATGATGCCCTTGTCTTCTAATCATAGTAATCAATCATGAAGGGCATTATAATCATTATCATGATGGCCATTGATGCAATGATAGTTGTAATATGGTCTATCATGTTGTTGTTGCAAGTGATGAGATGGATGATGTTGATTAGATGGTAATTAAATCATGCACTTATCAAGCAAAGCAAGCAACACATCATGAGACCTAGTGTGATACGAAAAGTGCAATTGTTCTTGTAGAGGGGAAGGAGATGCCCTGTGTGATGTAGGAGATTGATTTCTCTTGCAAGTTTGAGGAGATGGAGACCTAGGAGGAAGCTCAACAAATGGAAGATGAGAAGAGTTAAATGAAGCATCAGTAGGAGAACAAGGAGGAGGATCTATGACATGTACAAAAATGAGACCTTGTTCTAAATTGATAACCTTATAACATAAGAGTGTGAAGTATTCACATGTATCATATTTCAAGCGTTGTTTTAAAGGAGGAATCAAACCATGACAAAAGATGAATTGTTTTTCTAGGTCAGTAGGCTGAAAGAATAACTGATGCATGAAAACATTGAACTGCAAAATGTAATCAATGATGGGTTATGTTTTTCCCTTATGTAAGCCAAGTAGACGATCGTATGTGACTTTAGGGTCATTGTTAAGTATGAAGTGATGAAGAAAAACTTCTTCCATCTCACAATAGGTAATAATAGATTCAGAGGGTAAATGCATGTACCATTGGAGAGCATCGTTAGTAACACTATGATGAAAGGATTTGAGAAACAATCAATCATTAGAGTGGGGAGACATAGCTAGATGGTAATGCTTAATGATGCATCAGTAGGAGAACAAGGAGGAGGATCTATGACATGTACAAAAATGAGATCTTGTTCTAAATTGATGACCTTATAACATAATAGTGTGAAGTATTCACATGTATCATATTTCAAGTGTTGTTTTAAAGGAGGAATCAAACCACGACAAAAGATGAATTGTTTTTCTAGGTCAATAGGCTGAAAGAATAACTGATGCATGAAAACATTGAACTGCAAAATGTAATCAATGATGGGTTCTGTTTTTTCCCTTATATAAGCCAAGAAGACGATCGTATGTGACTCTAGGGGCATTGTTAAGTATGAAGTGATGAAGAAAAACTTCTTCCATCTCACAATAAGTAATAATAGATCCGGAGGGTAAATGCATGTACCATTCGAGAGCATCATTAGTAACACTATGATGAAAGGATTTGAGAAACAATCAATCATTAGAGTGGGGAGACATAGCTAGATGGTAATGCTGAAGATGTAAATATGGATTTCTAGTACCATCAAAGCATGTGAATGTAGGCATAATGAAATCCTTAGGAAATTCTTAATTGTGAATCTTTTTCGGAATAGGGTTGTCATGTAAGGAATTTTATCGATAGAAGCATAATATGATTTGCTTTCAAATGTGAGAGATTGAACCTAAGATTGTAATTGGCCAACAACATAAATGAGTGTTAAATTTCATGTGAAGGAATTGCAACAAATGTGAGTGGTGCTTTGATTGGTTGAAGCTTGCTATTATGAATGATCATAGGAATTTCAAGGAAAGAAATGGAAGATGCCAATACTAAGGGCACACAATATATAGGTGTTGAAGAAGTAATAGGCGGTGAAGCACATGGAGTGTTGATAGAAGTATTAGGACTAGCATTGACAACATTATTATGAGATGAAGTGATAAAAGGAGACGAATCATGCATGCTACTAGAGATACTCTCAGAAGAAGATGAAAGTAGAGTAGAAAAGTCACATTCAGTGGTATGTAAAGAAGTAAAATCATTACTAGTATGTGTAGCATCAATATTAGATAAATATTCAGGTGCAAGGATTTCATTAAGTGTATCATCAACATATAAATAAGGAAGAGGAGAACTAGTATGTGATGAATCATTATAAATGTTTTCAAAAATGCAAGGAGTATGAGATGTAATTATAGAATCAACCTGACTAGTATGAGAAATAACATCATGTACATGCTTATTTTCATCATGTTTTTTTATCATCATCAAGATTGAGAATAAAACTAAGAATGACATCATCTAATGTCTCTATAAAAATAGAATAAGGTGGAGTGTGGCTAACGAAATGACAAGGTTTACAACTAGAGAATTTGTCGAATCAGAAACAATGTTAATGGTAGAATGATCAAAGCTAGTGGGCACATTGCATTCATGAACTAAGAGTTGTCTTTGAGTATCATCTAGAAGAGTAGTGTTGCGATATAGAGTGGTAAGTTCAACTATGGTTGCTTCATCGTAGATAGGATTGATACTCACATGAAGCACGACTAGCCTAGGAGGAGAAGAGCTATCCTTGACCATTAGGGTTTTAGTGGATCCTTGGGCAAGGAGTTCTAAGCTTCGGATTCACCAAAATGATTAAACTAAAATGTGAAATGTAAGCCTAATATGAATGTTATAATAGAAGTAAATGAATAAACTATTAAGTACAAAATTAGACCTAAGCAAATTAAACTAATAAATATGAAACCCTAGTTGTAAAGAGAGGGTAAGAAGCCTTAGCTGATTCGTAGAGACCTGAAAGATGCACAAAGTTGGGAAATTGGAAAATATGAATCACTAACCATCACACTGTGTTATCCCATAAAATTGACAAGGGAAATTTTACAGATAACCATACTGAAATTTTGTTCTGATCCCTCGTTAGGGATCCCTTGTGTTCGGAACTTTGCAAAATCCCTTCCCGGGAAATCTGGTTTTCCGAACTTAGTCATTTTTGGTCTTTTTGGCCGGGCGCATAGAATGACTATGCAACATCAACTTTTGATGCGCCCCCTTTAAAGCCTTCGGCGCATCCTTTCTTGTGTTAGCAGTCATTTTGATGTGCCTCTCTATGTTGAGGCTTCCCTACATGCGCCGAGGCGCACGTGCCTTCCTGTCAACATATCTTTTGTTGCGCCTCTTTTTGGTGCGCCAAAGGCACACATTTTCTTCTGTCAACACCACTTCCGGTGCACCATAGGTGCACATATCTTTGTGTTGACGAGCCTTTCAGTGCGCCAAAGGGTGCATGTTTTCTCATGTCGACAGCTCATTTGGTGCACCCCTTTAAAAAGTTGGTGGCGCATTTATTGCTGCCTCGCCTATATATAGGCGCGTCTGCGCTGTCATTGTCACTCTTGCCAATCAAATGATTTTTCTCAGAGTTTGTCAGCGCACCAGCCTCGTTGCTTTCGAATTGATTTGTGGACCTGTTCTCATGCTTTTTCATCGTTATATATCCTGGTAAGAGGTCCTCACTCCTTTTGTGTGTTTTGTGCTTTGGTTTTTATCTGCTGGCTAGCTGATTGGGTTTATATAAACTATGAAATCATGTTTTTATCCCCCTGCTGCTATCTTTTCTTTCCTTCACCATGTCCTTCTCCCCTCTTTCTAGATCTGCTGGGAAGGGGACTCTTTCCTGAAGTAATGACTCAAAAAATCTTGGTTTAAGCCTCTTCATCACCTAATGACTCCTTAAAAAGAAGCTTAAACCATATGCAAACACCCTAGTGAAGAAGTCATGGCTTGGAAGGAGACTGTAATATTTTTCTCCTTTGGTGCATCTTTCACCCCTGCAACATGATCAACAGTCGTGCCCTTGGCGCACCCACCGTGCCTGTTACAAAAAGAGCAGATGCACCCTCTTGGTGCACTTCCCTCGCATGTTGCAAATGCTTCCCATGCGCCCCTTGGCGCGTCAAACTTGCATGCAACATAAAGAATTCCTGCGCCCTTTGGCGCACCCCAGCATCCATGTAACAACCCTTTCATATGCGTCAAGTGCTAAACTATAAAGGCGGAGGCGCGTTCTTCATCGCAACAACATCATGTTGTGCAGACCCTCCATACGCCTCGCCAAGTCCCTTAAGCACACAAAAAGCATACGTTACACAAACCCTATATGCGCCTTTGGCGCACCGAAGTTCCGCGCGACATGAAAAAATACATGCGCCGCGGGCGCATTCTGTCCCCTTGTAACACAAAGATTTCGTGCGCCCTTCACAATACATCTACATGGCGCAGGCGCACTTATCCTTACAGCAACACAAAATGCATTATGCAGTGTCCATGCGCCATGCACCCTTTGGCGTCAGATTTAACCCTTGAAACACCCTTTTCTTGTGCGCCTTACCTTTTTAGCTCTGCAATCTGCAATATCTGTGTGCCATGCACCCTGAGGCCTCAAAATTGCTAACTCTTTCTTCTGTCAAGCATTTCAATGGGAAATCAAGCAGCTAACACGACTTTCTCTGATTGGGTTTCACGTCTTATTCTTGCAGATCAGCAATTAAGAGCAGAAGAACATATGTCAACATCAAGCAAGAGACCTACCAAATCCAAAGGCAAGGCCAACCATACAAAGGAAGAAATGAAATATAAGTATCAGAGGGTCAGAATGCCCGACTCCCAGGCCGAGTGTGACCTGGACATCAGAGACTCAGAGGTTGGGTCATATCGACATGGAGGAATTCTGGGTCAGGACTCAGAAAGTCACAAGAAGTCCATGGATGGACAAACTAATAGGCAGTGCCCTGCACTTCGCTGGAGGAATCCCAGTCAGCAATGTTAACAATGAATTCATGATGGTGGTTGCCCGGTGCTACAACAAAGACACAAGGTGTGTCGTAAATGAGAAGGGCGAGGTCGTAATCAACCTCACTGGCCCGCCACTTTGAGATAATACTCGGCATTCCTCATCAACGGCACTTTGTGGCCATCAGCCAAGACGGTTGCATCAAGGCATGGGACGACAATGAAGATCACTGCATGCAGCTGATTGAACAGAGGTTTATCTCAAGAACAAAAAGGTGGTGACCCATTGGCCACAAATCATCCACCGCAGTGATTTTTCAGAGGAGCTCAGCGACACTAGCATGTTCCTGAGCAGAGTCTTTGGGCTTCCTAACGCCCACTTTTTCCACAAATGGATGTTGCGGTACCTTGAGATGATGAACAAGAATGCGCCCGATCAATGCTTTTACTTGGCAGAAATAATAAGCAGCACGATCTCTGAGCAGCTACAACAATTTAATACAACTGGGAGATTCTACATGAATTCCTATGTTGTTTACGCTGCAGCTTCAGAGAGGGACTATCCAGCCCTGATGCGGAGTGGGGTTTGGCCCCAGGTCAAAATATATGAATACTATCCAGGAATTGAAGCTGGAGAATAGCATCCCTCAATTTACAAAAATCAACGATGCATTTTTCTACTTCATCATCTGCCTGTTGAGGCCAAATATGACTTACGGTTCGCACGACCAAGAGCATAGTGACAGCCACTGAGAAATGGGGGGCCCACCCAATTCCCCACATTCACATATCTGAGGGCAGCTAACTTCTTGGGAGAGCCAACTAGATTTCCAAGGTATGCTGGACCCAAGTTGATTCTGCTGGAGCTGTCAAGACAACTAATCACCTACCATGAGAAGTGCCTCAAAAGAAAGAAGGGAGGAACTCCTTTCCCCCCTCACAGTGGGTAGATATACATGTCTTTCTCATCACAAGGCAAAAGACATGTTCGCAGAGCTGGAGCTACTCAATTTGAAACATGACTTCCCAGCAAGGCCTACCTTCGACCCAAGAAATTGTCTTCCTAGGGCCAAGCTCGATCCAATCCACATCCCTCAGATCGAGGATATTTACATTGACCTATATCATGAGGTGGAGCTTAGGAGGAAGGACCATTCTCGGTTGGCATTGGCAGAAATCATCCAATATGGGGTAGCCCTCGTCCCTAAAGGCTACTAAAACTGCTGAAGAGGAAGTGGATCAAGTATATCTTGATACAGGTGGGGACGATTGGCCTTTTGCGGCAATTGATAGAACCAAAGCTCCTCAAACAATTGAGGAAAGGGTCAAGGAAACTCTGCGCAAAACAGAGCATTGGTGCCGAATGAACGGGCTCATCCACCTCGGAGTCGATTTCACAACCTCTCCGTTGGGCAATGCACCTCCTAGATCAAAACAGCAGCCTAAAGGAAAAGGAAAAGATAAAGAGGGTGAATCCAGCACTACTCAGGAAGAAGCTCCAGCAAGTCCTCCTTCCGCTGCACCCGAACAGGTCATAACTCTGGCTCCTCCAGAGAAAGAAGCAGAAGAGGATGTTCCAATAGGCCCATCTACTCAGGATATCGGCACTGCTTCAACACTTGAGGTCCTTTCTGTCCCTTCTTCCTCTCCTCCTTCCCCTCCTCGAGTGACTCAAGCGACCATTTCCTTTGGTCGTGTCCTCTCCCCCTTCTTCTACTGTTCCTCTTGCTTCTTCATCCATCTTCTCTTCTCTCCTAGACCTGTCCCCCTCCATTTCTTCCCTCATCTCTGAGCTCCCTTCCCTTCCTATGTCTTCCCCTCCTGTAGTATCTGTTCCTCCTGTGAGCACTTCTTCAGCCTCCCTCTCGATGCCGCCTCCAAGTGTCTCTACGTTTTTCCCTTCTACTACTGTAGCTGCCCCCTTCTCTGTTTCTGGCCCTTCTCCCATAAGTCCAGCCTAGATCTCCCAGCACTTAAGTCAGCAGAAAAGGAAAGTTCCCATCGCACCGATGGACTTTTCCGTAATCCCGTCCAAAGGGGCAAAGAAGCAGAAGCCTGTCACACGCTTCTCTCAGAGTGCTTCGGGAGAGAGGGTGATGGAGATCGCATACCCTAATCCCCTCAAGGATAAAAAGGATCTGTCTCCGACAGATTATACAATGACTCAAGTCACAATGGGTACATCTTCTGAGATCCTTCAAGGAGAAGCCTTATCTGTAGTCGACGCCCTCTACAAGAAGCTTCAAGAAGCTAAAGAAGAGAAAAGGCTATTGAAAGAGCAAAACAAACATCTGCTCCAAGCCTTACAGAAGATGGGCAATGCACCCCCCACAACTGCCGCCGAGACTCCTGAGCCTCTAAGCCAGGAGAAAATTAATGAATATGCAAAGATCGGCCAGCAGGGTATGGCATTTTCCGCTTGGAGGAGCCAAATCCTCAAAGACAGTGAAAAAGTGATCGCTGAGTTTTCTAGTTTGTATTTAAACATCAAAAAGGTGAATAAAGAGCTTCAAGCACTAGCAGGACCCATATCAGAAGAGTTGGACCATGCTATGCTGCAGCACGAGACCTTTCAACAAATGTTCGATTGTTCAGTCAAAGATCTAGTCAAGGTCGGCGTCTTCGGCCATCCCAGGGCCCTCATTAAAGTCGTTTCCACTTTGGACTACCAGATGGATCAACTGGAATTTGTCCTTGAAAAGATTGATAAGGTGAAGGAGGAAGCCCTGGACGCGATGCACCAAATGGAACAAATCGTTCTCAACATGTCGCCAGGGTTGCTTACTCCTTCCTTCGCCTTAAGAAAAGTTGATGAAACAATTCAGATCTTCAAGGAGATCGTTTCGCGAGGGCTGGGGCCAGAGGTCACTTTTGACGCAGAGTCCATCAATAACCTACTGGCCTGTCGGGACTTCATTGGGTTCCTCATAGAAGCGGAGAAAGACTATTCCAAAATCCCAGAGAAGCTCATAGACGAGCGGGAGACTTGCGAAGCGATCAGTGAGCGACACAAGGATCCTTCCTAGGATCAACTAGGGCCCATGATCAGCAAGTTCATGGAATACCGCTCTCAATTCCACATCTCGTCACCTAAGCAGCAAAAGCAGGTTACTCCCTTCCGGCCGCAGGATGACAATGATGAATAGTGGCTTCTTCTTCTTCTTCTTCCTCTTCTCTCTCTTCTTCGACTTTCTTTTAAATATCTGGAGCATGTTGGCATAAATGATGACATCATCCATGTTGCACCATTTGATGATGTCATCCATCAAGTTGTCAAAAGTCAACATGACTTTGAGATATTTTGTAAATATTCTGTAAATAGGTGGTTGGCTCCTTTTTGCCTTCTTTTCTCTCCATCTTCTATAAATACCCCAATGCTTGTTGTATTGGGCATGAGTGAATATCTTTCAGATGAAAAATAGAAGTGAGGAGAAAAGACTTTGAGCTTTTTGTAACAGAAGAAAAACATTAATTCAATATTTAGACTTTGTGTTGAATACATGTGTTATGTGCATTAGATCTTTCTTATGTCTGATCTGTGTGTTTATTCTGTTGGATTTACTTCTGTTTTATTGTCATTTATTCCTCAGTATTGCTTTGCTCGTTTATGCAAGTAGGTTTGGCTCTGTTTACTACCAATCCCAAAACATAAACCTTCTGACCTTTCTGCTTTGGAATTCATTTCTTTTCTTCCTTCGGATCTGATCTTTCTTCATCCTCTCTTTCATTCCTTTCTTTTCGCAGTTGGAAACACCCTACTGGGATGAGATCCCAAACCCCCGAAGGCGGAATATTGTGAGACTTGCACAGATTCCTGCTGGTAGAATAACAATAAACCAGTTTCACTTTGCTGACTCAAAGAGGGGCTATGCCCTGCACACTATTGGCTCGTTTATCCATAGATCTGCCCAAGCGATAGATTTTTGGACCAACACACTGATTCTTTGAAAAATGCAGACTTGGAAGAATAAGTTGGACTGGGGCACCTGGAGAGGGACAGGGGCGCCTATGGGCGCCTTATACCTATTTCTGAGCACCTGTGTCTATGGAAATGCTCGGAGAACCTCCTCTGAGGTGTCATAAGGTGTTAGCTTTTACTCACCTTTGGTCACTCTGAGGTCGCACCAAGATCATCAAGGTTACTAAAAACCTGCAATGAGATATGAACCTGCAAAACGCTCAAATAAACATCAAATCCTAAAAAGGAAAGATGTGGAATGAAGGGTCAGACTATCCTCAGTTGTCATAATTGTGAACTTATGACTAAGTGTTGAACTACATCTCATACCCAATGTATTTCTATCTTTATGTGTGTGGAATCATGCCCTAGGTGGCTCTTGTGCATGTTACACTTAATAACAAACAAGTAAGCTAGATGTAAAGAAATATAATAGATGTGTGCATGGAATAGAATGAACTTCCCTCCTATGAAGTGTATGTATAGATAACTAGCCCTTATGTCCGTTGAATGGTGTTATATGGATGCAATGGGGCTCTTACATGCTTGATGGATGCAACCTTAGGTGGTGATAGTTAATGCTTAGTGCTTGGTCCTTTATTATGATCACATAACTTTATATTTATATGATTCCCTTGCTTGAATTTCGTAATTAACCCTGAAAAAGGCTGACTACCAAAAAGATAAGATGCTCAAATGGCTAGAGATGACCCAAAAAGTGTGATTAAAGTACAAAGGGGACAAGGGCGCCCAAAGGGGACGAGGGCGTCTGGCACAAGCATCCTGGCTAGGCATTGGTGTCTAGGATGATAAATGTTGAAGTATAAAAAGGCAGATTGAGCAAGTACGGGTACAAACTGAAAGTAACAACAAAAAGCAAATAAAGGTGGACAAAGACATGGGTTAATTAATATTTTTATTATCTAGGAAGCACATGAATAGTTGTATATAATCAGGACTAAATAACTACCCAAAGTGTGTGAGTTAGTGTCTACAGGGATCACGTTTGAAATCATCCAAGTGTTCTACTCTCTCTCTTACACTTAGGGTTTTATATTTCATTAGCTTATTTCTTGTGTCAAATATGTACTTTAGCATTTATTTATCATACCTGACTTTATAATTAGGGTTTTACAAATTCCATATTTGTTGAATCATTTGGTGAAGCCATCGCTCAAACCCAACCTTGCTTTTAGATATTTTGTCATCTTTTTATCATGGATCAATCTTATGGACCATCTACTAAAGCCCACCTTCAAGAGCTCAATGATCATCTTGTTGAACATCCTTAGGATCTAGATCTACTCTTATTCATTTCTCGCAAGGAGGCCACCAATCTACCTAAGCTTAATGTTCCTACATCCATTCCCATTTCTATGCCTATTGCTACCCAACCTCCTACTTCCACCCTTCCACCTACTTCTATTGTTCCTGTATCTATCCCTACCCCCATAAACCACTTCACTCCACCTCTTATTTCTCATACCCAGAAAGTATCTTCTACCGGTATTCAAGAACTAGCCTCTCTTTATCAAGATATCCAAGTTAAAATCTTGCAACTACACCAGGCTACTTCTCGTGCATCTCTATCTCTTGACTCCAATTTACTCCTTCATACTCCTTTCACACTCGTCATTTCTACCTATCCACTTCCTCCAAATTTCATCACCCCTAAACTGCCCACCTTCAAAGGCCATGATGACCCTCAAGAGCATCTTTGAGCATTTCATGTAGCATGTCTAGATTATGTGGATGATCATACTTTACTAGTAAATCTCTTTCATCGAAGTCTTGAAGACTATGTTATGTGTTGGTTTTACGATCTACCTATTCATTTGGTAACATAATTTATACTTATTTATTTGATGCTTTTCTCAGCTCATTTTTCAATCAATATCGGTTCTAAGATATCCTATTCTTTACTTGCACAAATTAAAAACAGGATCCAATGAACATCTCAGCATACGATGTTTTATGATATAAGAGCAACCTATCTAGGATGACCAATATGCTCACTTAGTTGGATTTTCAAGATCTATTTGTACAAATTCTCTTACCACCTCAGCAAGAGAATTTCATCTTTGAGACTTCTCCATCATTTGATCAACTATGCCATACTCTTAAATTACATGAAGGAAAACTGTATCTCTATGGGAAAACTCAAAATACCATGAGCAGATTTCGTAGTCTTCTAACCAGTTTCAAAGAAAATCAAATTTCAAGCCATCTACTAAGTCCTACTGAAGTAAAAAATACTATTAATGTTGTCTCTACTCCTAAAAATATCTCAATGATGTAAGTCACAAGTGTACAATCACAACTCATTGCATTAGTGCTCTGCAGATAATGGTGCCAAAACTTCATTGAGATGCAATCTTGTTATGCTTCTCCCTGGACTTAATCTAGTTCCATCTGGCCCTCAATTTAACAATTATAACTATAAATTTTACATGGGATTATTGACTTAATCCATTGGGCATTACTCCCACCCAACTGATGTTCATCATGTTCTCAAACCCCTGTACTTACACTATTACAATAATTGACAATAGACGCAACCAATCTGAAAAGATGCAAAAACTTTGACTTTAGTAACTTTGTCTTAATAGGCCTCTTAAAGCTATATTTGTCACTATGTCTGAAGGGAGTGGTTTCTTCTTAACTCTTCTAATTCCTTAGATATACCTATTGATGTAGCTCTTCAACTGATCATACTAAGTTTCCAAGGTCAATTCATCCTCCTTAATCAGGGGCTCTTGATATACCTAGTTAGGCTAATGTAGGTACATGTCCATGCATTAATTGCACTGTATGATTTTGATTATCAAGGAGAAATTCTCTAATCACAAAATATTTGATATCAAGGTTTGTAATAGTCCTCCTTGATAATCCCTAATAAGTTTCAAGTGTTAATCGATACCTTTAGACCCTCCATATGGGTGTGTGCTCTAGTACCCTTGTTACCCCTGTCTAGCTATCCAGTCCTACTAAACATTGTCACTGATCCAGTTCCCATATCTATATGGTCAGATCTTCTAAAACCTTCAAATCTAAAATTGGGCACACTTGATTCTCTATGTTATGTGCCAATTTTGTGATTTTTCACCATGGTTGAAGTGGGTTCTAGATCATACTCTTAAGTCGTCCTTATTTTCGTGCTAAATCAGGGTTTCACAGTCACAGTCCTTCACTAAGAGGAGGAAATTAGCTATTTCTTGAGTTTGTAAATCATAGTCATAAAGGGTACTTCCACCAGTTTCAAACCAGTTGTCTACATCCTCCTCTTGAGGTTTTCCATTGCACTTTATATAACTTTGATAGTGATCTCCTTGGACATAGTCATTGTAATCTAAAAATATAGTCTACTCCTTCCTCTCTTATTCGCTATTTTTGACAGGTACTCAGTCTCATCGGTCCACTAGTCCATCTCGTCAGCCTAGGTCCACCATTCAGATGGATCCTTCACATAGGTGTACATTACCTCCTTAGTCTCCTTCACAGAGGTGTTCATTACCTCCTCAGTATCCTTCACATAGTTGTTCATCATCTCCTCAATATCCTTCACATAGGTGTTCATCACCTCCTAGGTCTCATGCACATAGGTCTCAGTCATTGATACATCATTTGTCTCATACATCATTGATCTCAGAGCATGGTCACATTCCTTTATCTTCGCAAGCATTGGGTGGAGGACCCTCACCCTTCATTTTTCTCAGATAGCTTACTCATCATCTTACACATGGGGGTATCATACTTACTACCCCTCTTAACATTATCAGGTATATCACATTTCTACTATTACGCTCTATGTTTCGCAACTAGTATTTCTCATGCATCTTACACAGCTTGAAACTGAACTTGTATTGTCATTATTATATGATGCACTTTAGTTCCACAGTTCATAATTTACTGCTAAGGATATAAATTTGAAATGAACCTTGCCACATTCACTCTTCACACTCTATGCTTCATGATCTATATAGCTAGCGCACAATTCAAACCATTTCCTGATGACACACTCTTGTTCTATGGTTCATTATTGACTGTTGAGGGGTCTTTTATAAATGAACCTTATCGCATACACATCCGATCGGGGGCATGCTACTCCTATCACATCCATATTACATATCATTCATGTTATGGCGAAATCACAACACCCCCCGAATGGTCTGAGTTTAAGATGGGGCATTCGGTGTGATTACATAACATGGAGCTATCCTAAGTGTGGGACATTGTGAAACAGGATATCTCTTTGGAGAAGGTTTGTTCTTGCTCCTAACCTGCCTACCACTAACTAATCCTAATGCAGGTAAACTACTGATTAATCCTAATCTAATGCTTCCAATAAGATAGGGAGAAAGATGCATGGAATGAAAAACTACACTAAGAGCAGTGATACACAAAGAAAGGAGTGTTGATCACCTCCCCAACCTGCAACAATGATGAATAAATGAATCTAGAAAGGGTGGTCTTGCACCACAAACTAGATCATACCCAGTACATCATTCCTGAAATAAGCACAACACACCCAAATTTGTAACAAACAAGGATATACACAACAATCTATTTGCAATGAGAGGCAAGACAAAATAGTAAAATCATGTAGAGGTCAAAACAATAAACACAAAACAAAATTTTATCGCTCCTTAATATTTACACACTACATTGCATGTAGAGGAAGGAATGAAGCCATTATAGAGTTTGGAGGAAGGCCTAAAGCCCCAATAGAATAGGGGTTGTATGGGAGAGAAAATGATAAACCCTTTGCACATGGCAACCCCTTACATTTTATAGAGGAAGAAAATGAGGAGATAGCAAGGGAAGAAAATCTAAAAATGCTCACCAATCTCCTACAAAATCCATCATTGTCCTTATAGGAGTGATGGGAAAGTATTCCAAGCCCATACTCCATTGTCCCTTGTTTCCTTGCTTGTTGGGGAAGAGAGGAAACCCATACCTCATCATTTTGGTAGGTGAGAAATCTAGAAACATTCCTCTAAAGTGTTGGACTATATTTCCTCATTTTTAAATACTTAAACTTACTAAAATTAATAAATATAGTCATTTCTCTCTAGAGGACACTGAGAGATTTCCAAAAAGTCTGATTTTGTGTAAATTCGAGCTCCCAATCAAAAGTTATGGCCATATGAAGATGAGGGTGCCATAATGTAATAAATGTGAGCAGTTAATCTACCTTTTTTGAGCTTTGACCCTGCATCGTACCCTCTAAAATCCAAAATTTCAGACATTCGAGATTCAGAAATTTGGGTATTTTGAATTTGGAGATCGTCATCATTGTTCATCCGAAAAGATGGCTCGAGAGCTCCAAAATGTCGAAACAATTTAGAGTTTGGACTCTGAGATCATATTGTGTGGCACTATTCATTGCTCAAGCCAAAATGTTCCAAAATTGCAAAACCCTGAAGTCCAAAATTTGGACTTCAAGTTTTAGACCTTTGTGTTTCCAGGATTTTGGGTATTGTTCATCTGACTGAGCTCATGAAACCTCTGAATCTCCGAAACCCCAAAGTCCAAAATTTAAACTTCGGGTTTCAGACCTTTGTTCTCCCATTTTTTTCAGACTTCCTTCCAGCAAGTCCCTAAATTTCTTGTGTCATTGACCTCTGAACTCAGATTTGACCCCAAAAATCCCTTGAGCCCTTTCGAACTTTGAACTTTCGGGGTTTTGGCTCATTTTTTACGTTTTGCATGGCGAGAACTTCGAATCACTCAATCCCAAAAGTCTGAAAGTTTTAGACTTCGGGCCTTTATATTTTCCAAAATGCTTGCTTGGCTTGAGCTTGATCCTTCATTCCTACCTTCCTTAGCCGACTTGGCCCCCAACTTTTGTGAGTCCCTTTCGAGCTTTCCTCCATAGCTCGACCATTTTTACACTATCGAATCCTCATGCCTTTGGCTCAATGAGTCATTACTGACTCGAGCCCAACCCCCTGTGATCATTTCATGTCATTCTCCCATTGATCTGAGCCTTGACTTGCCAATGCGAGCGCCCATGGCCAAATTGATCCTTCTATTTTCTTTGTGTGAGGTCATGTTTGTCTAATTTCTCCTGAGGGGAAAAATCGGATAACAATTCCATCTCACTCATTCACAACTTACTACATTTCTTGGTTGCACTTACTCTTGTTTTCTTATACTCACATGTTACACTTCACTTACAATGTTAGAAGAATATCTAGTGTGTCATTATCTTTTCTATATGCACATGTGCGTTCACCTGTTCTCAATTTATGAATGTAGACTTTATATATATCTTTACATATAACACATATGCTTGGCACTGTACCTCTTACCAATCTCACTGAGGCTCTTAGGGGCATCTACTTTCATACACATTAGAGGTGTTATTGTTTCATTCGTTATTACTTCCTATTCTTACTAGCACACTACTTTACATCGATCCATAAATGCTTTGACATAATTTTTATCTTTCTAACATGCTAACAAGTGCTTCATGTGCAACATTTTTCTTGCAGAAACTATTTACCACTATGGTTGTCTAATACTTTGTTTGCTCTTGTCTTCTATGGTATGCCATTGTTTGAGGGCTATGCCCTATGTCTTGTTTGTTCATTTCTTATATGATTTTGGCCACTTCTGCTTTGATTGTCTTGAACCCCACCTTTCGTGGTCTACTTTGTCTGCACTATTTCTTGTTTACACTATCTTCTGTAACATGTTTATATATTTTTCTACTAACACATGTTTCTAGCCACTTTGTTTCCATGTGCCTTAGTTTCTACCATGTGCATTCCCTCCCCCTACAAGGTATCACTTTTAGATCAGCATTCGGTCCTCTCCTTTGGGTCAAATCCTCCTAGCGACATCGTATGCACCCCAAATGAGGGGGCATACATTGAACAAATCAGTCACCCCATAAAGTAACTCAGAGATTCAGTATAGGCCTCCACAATACAAGAACAAAACTGAGTTATTGTCACAGAAATGCCCTATATTCTAACTTTGGTCCTCATTTTAGCATAGACACTGACCTTTCATGGGTGCCTATGACCAGGAGTAGTTACAGTTACTTTTTCATATCAACATAGTTAGAATCAGTCCACAAAGTAGTTTCCATGGTATAGGCACAATCCTCTAGCAATCAGAATGCATTCTATCTCCTTTTTCTATTTCCTTGGATCGAACTAGAACAAACACAGAACAAAGTAGGATCACACCATCTGTAGTGTTGTATAAAATTTAGGAAGGAGACATGGATGTAGAATAACACTAGACCTTTCTCCACTAAACTCTTTTGTCGTGGCATGAGATCACCCAAAAAACTTGTTCTTAGCATGAGATCACCTAAAAACCCCACTCTTCTACAGCAGTTCAAGATATTTTCTATCCTTTTCACTCTTCATGGATCAAGTGCACACTTTCCTTTTTACATATTTTTCACATTCTTACATATTTTTACAGGATCTTACAGAGTTTTCATAACATATGACTTTGACTACTCTTTTGCTCTTCTTTTCTAGGATCATCCTTAATACACAACAAGAAACAACCTCACATCAGCAAAGCACAACAACGATAACAGGTACAAACATGGCACAACACATGTGCTTTACCCCTAGTGTCACTTCCTCTTTCTTAATTTACGCTTCATTTTTATCACTCCACGTTTTTTCTTATCTCTTCAGCATGATTTCACCATCAATCTACATGATTATCAAGTATGCATCTCTTATCTACTTTATGTTATCAATTATTCACTCAAAAACATGAAGGGGGGGGGGGGGGGAATGTAGACACAAATTCATACACTTGGGTACATTTCTAGGTCCTAATCACATACTACTATTCATATGATTCCTAAACAAGAAAACTAGTAATTGACATCTATCTTTGGCCTCTTTTTTATCTTTCTTGTTTCCTCTTTGGTATTGCACACCCTACAACCTAGTTTGATATTCATTTATTTATCTTTATTGACTCTAGACATCAACACTGAGTCAGGATGTCAGTGCCCAGGTGCCCTCATCCACTTTAGGTGCTGTCATCACCAATCCGGCACTATGATAATTCTTCACCGGGAACTCCTCGTGCTATGATTATTTACTAATGCACAGCCTTTAGTTTGGTGGATGTAATCTGGAAACAAAACAACAACCGAACACAAGAATACCATTGACTATGATAAGACAGAATGACGACAAATCTGAAATATCAAAATAAATTATAATATTAACATGAAACTGTTACAATCTCACCCATGAGGTACTTCAACAAGACTATGAGAGAAACTTTACAATTACACCTCTTGATGGCTTCTTCAACACACCTTTAACTGATGGCTTCCTTCGCACACTTCCTACAATATTTCTCACTACTTCTTTCTATGCTAAATGAGGGGGGGTGGCCTCTCTATTTATAGAACTTCCAGGCTTATCCATCCTATCTCTAAGATAGGATAAGAAATCCACTCTGACGAATCATATTTCATACCTTAACTCTTATCTGTACATGTAAGCTTATCTGTTAAGATAAGATAAACCTTATCATTTACATGGGTTCCACATTTTTAGACTTTTTACAAATAAAATACACAAAATATTTATGACCTCACTCCTTGTCCTTATTACTAATATAATATTTCTAATTCCTAATCATGTAGACCCTACTTCTCTAATTACCCAAACTTTGACATTTTAACATTACCGGACCACTTACGACAAATATTTACTTTTTACAACATTCCTATTGTACTTTGACTGTTACTGTACTCCACATTATTGGCGGCACCGTACTGATGGCGCCGTTATCTTCTATCGGACGCTACTACTAATTACACTTAACAACATCCTATTCCTAATACATACATTAATGAAATAGAAATTTTGGAGGAAAATTTTAGTGTCGACATCTTCCCCCTTCCTAGCTTCTACTCCGTCCTCGGAGTAGACTATTCTGGTGCTTGGAAAATATTCAACTTGTCGTGGTTGACCCATTTCGTAATGGGAGTGCCATCTAATTCCTCCAGTCGGTACGTACCATTTTCATGCACAGCTACTATTTTGTAGGGCCCCATCCATTTTGGAAGAAATTTTCTCTATCTTCTTTTTTTGTATCTGGAATCATATACTAGAACCAAGTCATTCACTTGAAATGGAGACCACCGAATCTTTTGATCAAAGTACTCCTTCTGCTTCATTTTCTTCTTATGGCTTGTATCCTTCACTATTTCCCTCATTTCTTCTAGCAAATGAAGATGTACCAACATTTCTTTTACTGAATCATTTTCATCCATCCTTTCATTTTTCATAACTCTCACAGTGGGAATATTAAACTCAATAGGAAGAACTGGATCAATGCCATAGGCCAATTGAAATGGGGAGTATCCTGTTGCTGACTTTGATGTTGCCCTATATGCCCACAATGCTGCATGAATCCTCTTATCCCATTTATGTACCTGCAAGGCTGCATCTTTTGCTAGAATTTGACACAGTACAAAATTTGTTCGTTCCACCTGTCCATTTGTGCTTGGCTTGTATGTTGTTGCCTTCCTGTGCTTAATAGAAAATTTATTGACTAGGGCTTCTACCACCTCATTAATGAAGTGGCTTCCTTGATCTGTTACAATTTCTAATGGACAACCAAATCTGGTGACAATACGTTCATATATGAACCTTGCCACTTCATCCATAGAAGTTGTCTTCAATGGCCTAGCTTCAACCCACTTGGTTAAATAATCTGTGGCAACTACAATATACTTATTTTGGCGTGATGTAGTTGGAAGTGGACCTACAATGTCTATTCCCCACTTTTCAAAGGGACCAAGGGGAAGAATAGGACATAATGGAGTTGATGAAGTCTTACGGTTACCATGTGTTTGACAAATATCACATGTCTTACAATAATTATAACAATCTTTAAAAAGAGTGGGCCAGTGATAACCTGCATCCAAGATCCTTCTTGCTGTAAGTTGTCCAGAGAAGTGCCCTCCACATGTACCATTGTGGAATTCTTCTAGCAGCTCCTTTCCTTGATCACGTCCAACTGCCCTCTTGTACTGTCCATCAGGTCCTATTCGAAATAATGCTCCATGCAGAATAGAATATGGATGACTGGCTTGAGTAATCTTTCTCTTAGTCTTTGCATTGGCACCATCATTGGCGGCACCGTACTGATGGCGCCGTTATCTTCTATCGGACGCTACTACTAATTACACTTAACAACATCCTATTCCTAATACATACATTAATGAAATAGAAATTATGGAGGAAAATTTTAGTGTCGACATCTTCCCCCTTCCTAGCTTCTACTCCATCCTCGGAGTAGACTATTCTGGTGCTTGGAAAATCTTCAACTTGTCGTGGTTGACCCATTTCGTAATAGGAGTGCCATCTAATTCCTCCAGTCGGTATGTACCATTTTCATGCACAACTGCTATTTTGTAGGGCCCCATCCATTTTGGAAGAAATTTTTTGTCTTCTTTTTTTGTATCTGGAATCATATACTAGGACCAAGTCATTCACATGAAATGGAGACCATCGGATCTTTTGATCAAAGTATTCCTTCTGCTTCATTTTCTTCTTATGGCTTGTATCCTTTGCTATTTCCCTCATTTCCTCTAGCAAATGAAGATGTACCAACCTTTCTTTTACTGAATCACTTTCATCCATCCTTTCATTTTTCATAACTCTCACAGTGGGAATATCAAACTCAATAGGAAGAACTGGATCAATGCCATAGGCCAACTGAAATGGGGAGTATCTTGTTGCTGACTTTGATGTTGCCCTATATGCCCACAATGTTGCATGAATCCTTTTATCCCATTTATGTACCTGCAAGGCTGCATCTTTTGCTAGAATTTGACATAGCACAAAATTTGTTCGTTCCACCTGTCCATTTGTGCTTGGCTTGTATGTTGTTGACTTCCTGTGCTTAATAGAAAACTTATTGACTAGGGCTTCTACCACCTCATTAATGAAGTGGCTTCCTTGATCTGTTATAATTTCTAATGGACAACCAAATCTGGTGACAATGCGTTCATATATGAACCTTGCCACTTCATCCATGGAAGTTGTTTTCAATGGCCTAGCTTCAACCCACTTGGTTAAATAATCTGTGGCAACTACAATATACTTATTTTGGCGTGATGTAGTTGGAAGTGGACCTACAATGTCTATTCCCCACTTTTCAAAGGGACAAAGGGGAAGAATAGGACATAATGGAGCTGATGAAGTCTTACGGTTACCATGTGTTTGAAAAATATCACATGTCTTACAATAATTATAACAATCTTTAAAAAGAGTGGGCCAGTGATAACCTGCATCCAAGATCCTTCTTGCTGTAAGTTGTCCAGAGAAGTGCCCTCCACATGTACCATTGTGGAATTCTTCTAGCAGCTCCTTTCCTTGATCACGTCCAACTGCCCTCTTGTACTGTCCATCAGGTCCTATTCGAAATAATGCTCCATGCAGAATAGAATATGGACGACTGGCTTGAGTAATCTTTCTCTTAGTCTTTGCATTGGCACCATCAAGAAATTTGAATTCATTCAGATAATTCCAAATATCTATGTATTCACTAGGGATTGTGTCAAGGGAGAACAATGCTGCATCGGGAAAATCATCATCATCACAGGATGATCCTAAACCATCATAGGCTCGAGAGAGTGCATCTGCATTGACATGCTTCTTTCCTGGCCTATCCATAATATCAAATTCAAATTCTTGTAGCAAAATTATCCATCTTGCTATTCTCCCTGATGGGTTAGGATTATTGACAATATATTTCAGAGCCTGATGATCTGTTACAACTAGAAATTTTTGCCCTAGCAAGTAATTTCTAAACTTCTTTACAGCAAAAATGATAGGCAGAGCCTCTTTTTCAGTTACAGTATAATTTACCTCAGCACTGCTCATTTGTCTGCTCCCAAAGTAAATTGGATGTTCATTCCCATTTTCATCCTTTTGGCTCAAAGTACTACCTAGTGCTGCATCTGAGGCATCAGTGTACACAATGAATGGCTTGCTCCAATCTGGATTCTTCAAAACAGGTGAAGACACCAGGGCTTCCTTTAATTGTCCAAAAGCTTCATGCGCCTTGTTTCCTGGTTCATAAGCAACATCCTTCTTCAAGAACTGGGTTAGTGGCTGTGCAATCTTTGAGAAATTCTTGATGAACCTCCTATAGTAACCCACATGGCCTAAAAATGATCTCAGCTTACTTCTATTCATAGGAAATGGTAAATCTTTGATTTTTGAAACTTTATCAGGATCAGTACCAATACCATCTCTGGATACAACATGCCCTAACAAAACGCCTTTAGAACATCCAAAGACACACTTTGTAGGGTTTAGTGAGGCTTGTGCTTCATCTAACCTTTGAAATGCTGTCTCCATCTGGTGTAGGTGGTCCAACTTGCTCCCATAGATGCAAAAATCATCCAGAAATACTCTGATGAAGGTCCCAATGTAGGGTTCGAACACCCTATTCATCAAACGCTGGAAGGTTGCTGGAGCATTACACAACCCAAAAGGCATAACTCTATAAGCAAACATTCCCCAAGGAGCGGTGAACGTGGTCTTCAGCTGATCTTTCTCTGCTATACGAACTTGGTTGTAGCCGCTATATCCATCAGCAAAACTATAGCACTCCTGGCCAGCTACTTCGTCCAAGATCTGATCTGAAAATGGAAGAGGATAATGATCCTTCTTTGTTGCCTTATTGAGCTTCCTGTAATCAACACAAATGCGTAGCTTCCCATTCTTTTTTATTGAGATCACAATGGGAGAAACCCATTCTGAATTCTCCACAGCAAATATGAATCCTGCATCAAGCAACTTATCTATTTCTTCTTTTACAGTCTTGGAAAAATTAGGATTCATTCTATATGGCATTTGCTTTATGGGCTTAGCACCATCTACCAGCTCAATACAATGTTTCTACCCAACTTACTTGACGGAGTTCCTTGTAATCAAAAGTGAATAGGTGTATGTACCTTCGAAAGAGCTGGAGGTAGGTTTCCTTCTCACTCTCCATCACAGCATCACCAATCTTTATTTGTTGGAGACGATCATCAATTTCTTCTTCAGATAATTTTATGGGGTCATGAGTTGGTGTGACTGGTAGGATATCCATGACTGAAACATCCACCTCGCTTTCTTCATCTTCAGTGTCCACTTCACTGGTACTAGAGTAATCAGAGGATGTCCAATCATCAGTTTCATCACTTGAATCCACAGGTTCTACTTTATGATGTCGAGGGATCACGTTTATCTTCACCCTCTCTCTACCACGTCCAAGTGTCATGAAACCTTCATTCCAGTAGTTTCTTGCATGAACTCTCCTTAGCCATGGTCTTCCCAGCAGCATTGGGTACGCAACAGTACCATTTTTCATCACCTGAAAGTCTACCACACATATAACACCCATAACAGATATTGCCACATTTGAAATTACACCTTCTGGTTTAGTTTTTCCCTTATTTAATGACCTTAACATAAGTGTTGAAGGGCGATCAATTTTTAAACCCAACATATTCATTACAGACTCGGTCATTACATTAACTGCAGCACCTCCATCAACTAAGACATCATGAATTGAAATACCATTACATAATACCTCAGCTTGTGGAGCATAGGGATCTGCCTCTGCCTCCAAAACAGGGACCTCAACCTCCTTCCTTCTTCGAGCATTGAGTCCACCTCGCAACTCCCGCCTCTTCTCAGAAGACATAGCCAAGAGTTGACCATATGTAATATTTACAGGCCTTTTGGACAGATCTTCTAAGATGGAGTATGGTCCTTGCCTCTGTGAAATCAGAAAATCCTGCACACCCAACTTTCTTCTCCTATGTTTCTTACTAGTTTCTTCTTTTATCTTCTTAGGATCATTTCCATCTTGATTATCTTTCTCTTTCTTTCTTTTTGTTACAAACACATCTACTTCATTATTTCTGCTCTTATCTACTACATCAAAAGAATTCACAGGTGCTTTTCCTTTATCATTATCTCCCTTACCAGATGTAGAAGCTCTATCTAGACAATTATACTTATAATGACCCTTTTTATAACAACCATAACAAACAACTTCAGAAATATTTCTTTTTGGACCTTTATCTCCTCCCTGAGAACTAAATTCCTTTCCTTGAAGAAGATTAATAGTTAACTGACCCATCTTTTTGAGCAGATCTTCATACTTAGTAGATGTACTAGGAGAAATATTTGTGCTCACCGGGAGTGGTTGTGGATTCTGGACCAAAGGTGCTGGTGTAGGCTCTACTTTAGCAACAATTTCTTTGGGCTCCTCTTCCATGCTTTCTTCTTGCCTTCTTGCAATCTCCTTTGCTTGTTCAATGGTAGTTGGGCGGTCATACTTTACTCGTTGTCTGATCTCTGGCTTCATCCCAAGAATGAAGTGCTTACAGAGGAGATTATCCACGCCATTCATCAACCCATCCGCTAGTCCTTCCTTCCGGATCTGGGCATCGAGCTTCCTCCTTAGCTCTAGAACACGGGCATGATAATCCCTTATCTTCTCCTTCTCTCCTTGGGATAGCTTTGTGATCTCGATCATGAGATCTGCATATTTCTGTTGTTCACCAAATTCTTCAAGAAAACTTTCAGTTAATAAATCCCATGAATTTTTCACATTATCTCCTAGTGTTTCAAACCACCTAAGTGCTGATCCATCCAAAAAGGTAGGAAAAAATTCAGTCCATTGTTCCCTTCTTATAAGGCCATTACAAATACAAGATCGCTTAAATTCTCGAATGAAAGAAGAAGCATCTTCATTAGATTGAGCTGAAAAAACAGGAATCTTTCCCATTTTCAAAAGTAACCACTGTGAAATACCAACCCACAAGTACAATTAACAAGACTTATGTGCACAAATAATTGGAATTACTATAGAAATGACCACGGTAAACTATGGTAAAACTTGACTTACTGCGGTAAAAAAATTGATTTTACTGTGGTAAACACTATTCACGGTAAAAAGTGAAGTTACTGCAGTAAGTACTATTCACGGTAAAAAGTGACTTTACTGCGGTAATTACTATTCCCAGCAAAAAGGACTTTACCAGGGTAACTACTATTCATGGCAAAAATGACTTTAACATGGTAACTACTATTCACGGTAAAAATGACTTTACCATGGTAACTACTATGCACAGTAAAAACAAGGTTACCCTCCAATTAATTTTTGCCTAAGTGGGAATATCTCTCCAGAAAATCCACCAACGAGGAATGGTCCCAGCAACGGAACCAAAATGTCATCACCAATCCGGCACTATGATAATTCTTCACCGGGAACTCCTCATGCTATGATTATTTACTAATGCACAGCCTTTAGTTTGGTGGATGTAATCTGGAAGCAAAACAACAACCGAACACAAGAATACCATTGACTATGATAAGACAGAATGACGACAAATCTAAAATATCAAAATAAATTATAATATTAATATGAAACTGTTACAATCTCACCCATGAGGTACTTCAACAAGACTATGGGAGAAACTTTACAATTACACCTCTTGATGGCTTCTTCAACACACCTTTAACTGATGGCTTCCTTCACACACTTCCTACAATATTTCTCACTACTTCTTTCTATGCTAAATGAGGGGGGGTGGCCTCTCTATTTATAGAACTTCCAGGCTTATCCATCCTATCTCTAAGATAGGATAAGAAATCCACTCTGACGAATCATATTCCATACCTTAACTCTTATCTGTACATGTAAGCTTATCTGTTAAGATAAGATAAACCTTATCATTTTACATGGGTTCCACATTTTTAGACTTTTTACAAATAAAATACACAAAATATTTATGACCTCACTCCTTGTCCTTATTACCAATATAATATTTCTAATTCCTAATCATGTAGACCCTACTTCTCTAATTACCCAAACTTTGACATTTTAACATTACTGGACCACTTACGACAAATATTTACTTTTTACAACATTCCTATTGTACTTTGACTGTTACCGTACTCCACATTATTGGCGGCACCGTACTGACGGCGCCATTATCTTCTATCGGACGCTACTACTAATTACACTTAACAACATCCTATTCCTAATACATACATTAATGAAATAGAAATTTTGGAGGAAAATTTTAGTGTCGACAGTGCCCCGACCTCTTTGTATCCTAATCGCCTCTTTTGGGGCTCTTTTATCTTTTTGGTGTCTTGTTTTCTTATGGGTTGACCTTTTAGTTGTCAATTACGAAATTCAAACAAGGGAATCGTATAAATACAAAACTATTTGACCATAATAAAGGACCAGTCGCTAAACATCCATTCTCATCACGAGGTTGCATCCAAAGGCATTTGAGAGCATAAAAGGCATCCATTTAGCTTTCATTCAAGGGACAAGGGACTGCATTTTCTGCATACACACATATGAGGGAAAGTTCATTTTTCTATCCACACATCTAATTATATTGCTACGTCTAGATATCATTTTTTATCAAGTGCATCTTGCACAAGAGATTCCTAAGGCATGATTTTAACACACACCCACAAGAACTACATGGAATTTGAAATGTAGTACAATGATCAGTTGTAAGCTCACTTAGTCAGGTGACTGTCGGGGTCAATCTGAATCTCCATTTGCATCTTTCTTTTTTAGGATTTGATTTAGTTAGGGGTTTTACAGGATATCACTTGGTTTGCATGTTACAGGTGAATTTCACGATCATCCAACAACACAAATGTGACCAAAAGTGAAGGTTAGTGACACTTGTGCGACACAACAAGAACCAATTTCTTAGCTATCGCGTGGTCACATGCACCTAGCAGAGGTCCCTAACACCTGTGGGCCCTAGTCCTATTCCACACGCCATATTCTAGGATTATCTGATGGTTCCAAGATTTTATGTGTTTGATTTCGATAGTTTGCTCCTCCTGTTCATCAGTCTTCAAGTCTATAATACTTCGGGATTAAGTGTGAAATTAGCTAAGTCTTCTACTCTCTCTCTCCCACACTTAGGGTTTTATATTTCATTAGCTTATTGCTTGTGTAAGGTTTGTACTTTAACATTTATTTATCATACGTGACTTTGTAATTAGGGATTTATAAAATCAGTACCAAACACAATAGTAGTGTGATGTGGTGTGCTTCAAATGCTTAAACTAATCCCTTTTTCCCCTTGAATACATTTGACAATGCTTAGAGTAACTTGCTCTTGTTAAGACATGGCTCTTAGACCTTTGGATGTTTGGAAATGGAGGAAACTAAACTCTTGAACCTAGTTTGAGTGCTTTAGAATTGTGTGGTGGTTGTTCTAACTAATGTGCAACTTCTTTAGGAAAATTAAGGATATCCTTTAATGTTTTAGTGTTGATATTCATAATAGGATCTTATTAGAATGTCATGTGATTTTGGACAACTTAGGGAGGATCAATCCACTTGCATGATGTTTTCAAATTAGAAAAAGAGTCATTAGATGGGAGGGTCCAAGATCATACAAGTCAGTTAAGGACGTACTCCACTATAACTTCAGATGTATGATTTTGGATTAGAAACTAATGATGACAAATATAGAGTTCAAAAACTATAGATGGTTGATTGCTTTAGTTAATTAATATTTCTTGGATGAACGACAAAATAACGTGTAAATATGAGAAAGATGGGGGGTAAAGAAATAAAAATATGTTGGTTAGGATTAGAATGTGAGATTTGCCTTAGCATATGAATAAATTCAAACTTGTCATTACCAAAGGATAAGTTTCCAAATTTTAGTATCTACACAAGGTTACCTCAAAACAAGTGACCACAAGACATTATATGTGTCTCATTACTTTATGCAAGAACAGGTCCTAAGTGATAAAATAACTCAATGCAAATAAGTTGGCTTGACAATTTTAATTATGAGTTACATGAACTCATGTTGGCTCCTTAGATTAATCTAGAATTTTGAAATACTAAAGATTACATACCACACTACTCCCTTGGGTATAAGACTGTGTATTGACTTCTCAAATAAATCCATGTGTGTTATCACAATTCAACTCTAATGACCTCATAGTCTTTAGTGGTAGATGTAGACTATTGAGATGAGTAGTATGAGCATCTAAAGTTAATTTAAGTGATGTCATGCACATAAATTGTGGTTTCATGGGCACGATCCATTTATGTTGGAAACATACTTCTATGCAATGATATTGAAATACATTTTAGCACTATCTTCTAAGAGATTTTATACACTCTTGGAAATAATTTGAACCTTTCTCAATGTGTTTGGACATGTTGTCATCAAAGAAAATTGTGATCTATTACATGATACACACTCACATGTTACACACTTATTATAAGAGACGAGTGTAAACAAAACTTGCACAAAAAAACAAACAAATACTTGACACAATGAAAAGTTTTGCAATGCTAGACATAACTTATTTTCCTAACAAACATGTTTTACATGATGAAATATTACAAGTGAACCTAGATGATCATGTATCATGAGGTAATTCTAACCCAATCTTTAAACACGTTTTATCATGTATTGTTGTTTGAATGTATTCCTAGGGTTAGGGTCAAGAAGAGCCCAATTTTATATGATCACATCAAAGTGTACATGCACAACTTCAAAATCCATAAGCTAAGACAAATGAAGACATGCACCAGAAAATTTAGGTCATGTTGAGCATCCCAAGAAAGTTTCATGGAATCTTGTATGCTTTCGTGCACGATAGAATCCAAAGACAATTTCATTGATGATATTGTCTAGAATTTGATTATTATATCCCAAACATAGTTTTAGAGCACCAAAATTTCAGTACATATTGATGATTGTCTCTCAAACCTATTTCTCACTTCTATGATCCTCTTGTACCCAACCGAATTGCAAAAACATGTCAAATTGTTGCATTCTATCCAACTTTGTACATTTTTCTTTGCTTAAACTATCAATATTTATCCAATTGTTGTATCTCATATATGATTATGATTGTTTATAATCCATAATAGGAAATGCACATGGTTCTTAATTATTTTATGCTTGTGGTGTAAAATTCTTAAAATAAACACAAACACTACTCGATAATTAGGTAAAAAATCACATAGTGTAAACCATGGAAATTACATAAAAGAGGAAGTTAAAATAAATCAAATGCAAGCCTCACATTCTAAATCCCAAAGTTACCTCAGATTAGATCTGATTGAAAGAGCATGGTTTAGTGATGCTCTTGTTGGATCCGTTTGATTTTGTGAGCTTCCGTTGACTTATGGATGCTCCAAGATACTCCAAATGGAAGATAGATCAAGCTACAAGCATAATGATGATTGTGTTGGTCCAAAAATTTGTCGCGAGAGTAGATCTATGGACAGATGAGCCAACAGTGCGTAGGGCATAGCCCCTCTTTGAGACAACAAAGTGAAACTGGTTTATTGCTATTCTACTAGCAGGAATCTGTGCAAATCCCACAATATTCTGCCTTCGGGGGTTTGGGATCTCATCCCAGTAGAGGTGTTTCCAACTCCGAAAAGAAAGAAATGAAGGGAAAGAAGAAGAAAGGATAGGTCTAAAGGGAGAAAAGAAATGAATTCCAAAGCAGAAAGGTAAGAGGGTTTATGTTTTGGGATTGGTAATAAATGGAGCCAAACCTACTTGCATAAACAAACAAAGCAATACTGATGAGCAAATGACAAAATAATAGAGATAGATCTAACAAAATAAACATACAGATCTAACATAAGAAAGGTCTGATGCATAACACATGTATTGAACACAAAGTCTCATTCTTTGTTTTAATATTTTCTTCTGTTATAAAAAGTACAAAGCCTTTTCTTCTCACTTCTATTTTTTATCCAAAAAAGTCCACCACTTGAATACAACAAATATTCAAGTAAATATATAGAAGGAGAAGGAAGGAGAAGGCAAAAAGAAAACAACAACTAACTACAAAATATTTACAAAATATCTAAAAGTCAACTGTTGACTTTGGACAACTTGGTGGATGACAACATCCCATTGTGCAACATGGATGATGTCATTGTTTGTGCCAACATACTTTTAAATATTACAAAAAGAAAGCCAAGAGGAGGAAGACTATTCATCATCGTCCCGTGGCTGGAAGGGAGTATCCTGCTTCTGCTCAGGAGAGGCAATGTGGAATTGGGTACAATACTCCATGAATTTGCTGATCATCGGTTGGAGTTGATCCTGTGCAAGACCCTTGGTGTGATTGCCAATGACTTCACAAGTCTCCCGTTCATCTCTGAGTTTTTCTGGGAGTTTGAAGTATTAATTGCCTGCCTCCATCAGGTATCCCACAAAGTCACGACAGGCCAGAAGGTTGTTGATGGATTTAGCGTCAAAAGTAGCTTCTGGCCCTAACCCTTGTGAGACAATCTCTTTGAAGATCCGAATGGTTTCATCTGCCTTCCTCAAGGCGAATGATGGAGTGAGAAAGCCAGGAAACATTCTTAGGACAATTTGCTCCATTTGATGCATTACATCCAAGGCTTCCTCTTTGACCTTGTCAATCTTCTCCAGGACAAATTCCATCTGATCGACCCAGTAGTCCAAAGCAGCAAGAACTTTGTTGGGTGCTCTGGGGTGATCGAAGAAGCCCAATTTAACTAAATCATCGATTGAGTAGTCGAGCATCTTCTAGAATGTCTCATTTTGTAACCTAGCATGGTCCAACTCTTTGGAGATAGGCCTTACAATCGTCTGGAGTTCCTTGTTCGCCTGATCAATGTTCTGATACAGTTCTGTGAAATTTACGATTACTTCCTCAATATCTTTAAGGATTTGGTCTCTCCAGGCAGACACTGCCATGCCTTGTTCATCGAATTTGGCGTATTCGTTTATCTTTTCCTGACTAAGGGCCTCAGGAGTTTCAGTGGTAGTTATAGGAGGTGCATTGCCCATTTTCTACAGGGCTTGGAGAAGGTGTCTATTTTGTTCTTTTAGTAGCCTCTTCTCTTCCTTTTCTTTTTAAAGCTTCTTGTAAAGGGCATCCACTGTAGATAGGGCCTCTCCTTGTAGGCTCTCGGAGGACGTTCCCATTATGACCTACGTCACTATATAATCTGTAGGAGACATATCCTTTTTATCTTTTATGGGATCAAGATACGCGATCTCCATTACTCTTTCTCTGGATGCACTCGGGGAGAAGCGGGTTATTGGATTTTGCTTCTTAGCCCCTTTCGTTGGGATGATGAAGAAGTCCATAGGTGCAATGGGGACTTTCCTCTTGTGCTGACTCAGGTGCTGGGAGATCCATGCTGGAATTAAAGGAGTGGGACCAGAGGTGGAAGAAGAAACAATGGTGGAAGAGGGGCTGCAGTGGATGAGGGGAAATGCATCGAGACACTTGGTGGTGGCATTGAGAGAGAAGCCAACAAAGTGCTCACGGGGGGAGGAGACACTGCAAGGGAAGAAGTCGCGGGGGGAGAAGGGAGCTAAGAGATGAGAGAATAAATGTTGGGGGACAGCTCTGTGAGGGAAGAGAAGATGGAGGAAGAGGAAGGGGGAACAGTGGAAGACGGGGGAGAAGACACAACCAAAGGAATGGTTGGTTAAGTGACATGAGGAGGGGAAGGGGGAGAGGGAGAAGGGATGGAAGGAACCTCAACAGTTGTAGCAGTGGCAACATCCTGAGTGGATGTGCCTGTTGGAACACTCACTGCCGCTTCTTCTTCTTTAGGCGATGCCAGGCTTACTACCTGTTCCTGTGCAGCAGAGGGAGGACTCTCATGAGCTTCTTCTTGAGTGGAGCTCGATTCTCCCTCTTTGTCTTTTCCTTTGCTTTTTGGCAAATGCTTTGGCCTGGTAGGTGCATTTCCCAAAGGAGACGTGGTGAAGTCTAGCCCAAGGTAGATGAGGCCGTTCATTCTGCACTAATGCTCTGTGCGCTGTAAAGTGCCCTTAACCCTCTCCTCAATAGTCTAATGTGCCCTTACTCTGTCAATCTTGGCAAATGGCCAGTTTTCTCTGTCCGTATCAAGATAGACTTGATCAACTTCTTGATCAGTCGTTTGGAAACCTTTCGGAACAATGGCCACACCATATTGAATAATTTCTACCAGGGCCAGACGGGAGTGATCCTTTCTCCTAAGTTCGACCTCGTGATACAGGTCGATGTAGATGTCCTTGATCTATGGAACGTGGATCGAATCGAGTTTTGCCTTTGGGAGGCAATTTCGTGGATCAAAGGTCGGCCTTGCTGGGAAATTGTGCTTTAGGTTGAGTAGCTCCAGTTTTGTGAACATTTCCTAGGCTTTGGTGTGAGAAGTGCAAGTGCACCTGCCTAGTGTGAGAGGGAAAGGAGTTCTGCCCTTCTTTCTCTTTAGGCACTTCTCATGATATGTTATGAGCTATCTGGATAGCTTCAACAGGATCAACTTAGGGCCTGCATACCTTGGTAACTTGGTGGGATCCCCCAAGAAGTTGGCTGCTCTTAGATAGGTGAAAGTGGGGAATTGCGTAAATAACGCCCCCCACTTCTCTGTGGCAATTACTATGCTCTTGGTTGTCTGACCGTGAGTCATATTGGGCCTCAATAGGTAGATGATGCCATAGAAGAAGGCATCGTTGATCTTGCTGAACTGTGGGATGTTGTTCTCTAGTTTCAACTCTAGATAATATTTGTATATTTTTATCTGGGGCCACACCCCGCATCGGCTCAGCGCTGGATAGTCCCTCTCGGAGGCTGCAACGTAGACCACGTAGGAGTTCATGTAGAACCTCCCCGTTGTTGAGAGTTGTTGGAGTTGCTCAGAGATGGTGCTGCTGATGATTTCTGCCCATGCAAAACATTGATCAGACACTTTTTTGTTCATCGTTTCCAAATACCTGAGCATCCATTTGTGGAAGTAATGGGCATAAAAAATCCCAAACACCCTACTCAGGAAGGTAATGGTGTCGCTCAGTTCCTCCGAGAAGTCACTACGGTGAATAACCTGTGGCCACCTGGTTATTACCTTCTTATTCTTTAGGTATACCTCGTTCATTAATTGCATGCATTTGTCTTCATTTTCCTCCCATGCCTTTATGCAGTCTTCTTGGCTTATAGCCACAAAATGCCGGTGGTGGGGGATACCCAACATGATCTCGAAGTGTCGGGCAGTGAGGTTGATTATGACCTTGCCCTTCTCATTCTTGACACACCTTGTGTCTTTGTTATAGTAGCGAGCCACCACCATCATGAACTCATTATTCACCGCGCTAACGGGGATTCCTCCAGCGAAGTGTAGACCACTGCCCACTAGTTTGTCCATCCATGGACTGCCTATGACCCTTCTGGTTTTGGCCCAAAAATCCTCCATGTCTATATGGCCAAGTTCAACATCTCTGATGTCCAAGTCACATTCTACATGGGACTCGGGCATCCTGACCCTTTGATACTTGTATTTCATTTCTTCCTCTATGACTTTAGCCTTACCCTTTGACTTGGTTGGTCTTTTGCTTGATGTAGACATATGCGAATCTGAGTACAATTGTTGATCTGCAAGAAGAAGGAGCGAAGTCCAATGCAGAAGAGCCATGTTAGTTGTGAGGTTATCCATCAAAGCTTTACAGAGTGAGGAGTTAGCAATTTTTAAAAGCTTCTGGGTGCAAGACACAGGAATACTGTAGGCTGCAGGGTCAGAAAAGCAAGGCGCACTGATGCAGAGTGTTGCAAAGAAGAAAACAATGCCAAAGGGCGCAGGGTGCAGGAATACTACACACAACACATTCAGTGTTGATGTAGATGGATTTGCACCTGTGCCGTTGTGTAGGGTTTAAACTGGGTGTAAATAATTTTTGTGTTGCATGGCAACAAGATGCGCCAATGGCACAGATATTGATCATGTTGCAAATAGTTTTGGTGCACCAAAGGGTGCGGGATTAAAGGGTGTATCACTGACTTTAGGTGCGCCAAGGGGCTTTTAGCTTTGGCGTAGCACAAGAAAAGTTTACATGACATTCAGTGTTGATGTAGGTGGGATTGCCCATGCGCCATGCGTTAGGTTTATAAGAATTTCAAAGGGCACAGGGAAGGTGCATGCTGTAGGCAGGGATAGTGCGCCCTTTGGCGCGACTGTGTTTTATGCAACATGGATGACGTTTGTGCCAAAGGAAAACCGCGGGTTTTCTTTTTTCCCTGTATCTTTTCTTCCTCCCTTCTTTTTTTTCTTCTTTTCTTTTTTTCCGTTCTTGTCCCCCTTGTTATGTTCTTTCTTCGTTTCCCTCTTTTACCTTCTCCTTCTTTCTTTTACTCCTCTCTTTTTTTTTTTGTTCTCCCTGTCTTTTTCCCCTTTTATTTTTCTCTCTTTCTTTTTCTTATTTTCCTTTCTTTTTTTTCTTTTTTTCTTTTTCTTTCTGTTTCTTCTTTTCTTTTTTTCCCTTTCTTCTTATTCTCCCTTTCTTCCTCTTTTCTCCTCCTCCTCCACTTTTTTTTCCCTTTTTCTTTTTTTTTTCTTTTTTTCCCCCCCTCCCATTTTGTTCTTTTCCCTTTGTTCTTTTTTCTTTTTCTCTCTTTTTCTTTTCTTTCTTTTCTCTCTTTCTTGGTTTTCCTTCCTTTTTTTTTTTTTCTCCCATCTTTTTTTTTCAGTTTCCTCTCTAAATTTTCTCTTTTCTTGGACAGGTTTGTGGTTTTCAGGCCTCATTAACATGGATCTAGACAGTGAGAGGAAAAATGGGCAAAGAGGATCTTGGATCTTATGAAACAAAAAGCCCTCGAGGCTAGTAGATCTGGACAGAGGGTAAACCAGTTTGGGGGGAGCCTCTTAGGTTCATTTGTTATTATTTTTCATAACAAGCACAACCACAGAAAACCAACAAACAAATATCACAAGAAAAGCAAGGACCACTTACCAGAGATATATAGAATGAAAGGAACGATACGGGGTCCATGAATGCGACACAAAACGACACGGGGATGACGGAGGCGCTGACAAGTGCAGAGGAATAAAATTTTCAAGTGTTTTTTAATCATGAAAATGACAGGGCAGATGCGCCTATAAATAGAAAAAGGTGCAAGAAATGCGCCACTAACTTTTTCAAAGGGCGCACCAAAACATATGTTGACATGAAAAAACTTGCGCCTTTGGCGTGGTTTTGTGACTGTCGACACGATCTTTTTAGCGCCTTGGCGCACCATTCAGGGGCACAACAATTTTAGTGTCGACAGGGAGGCACATGCGCCTTGGCGCAAGCAAGAAAGGCGCAACATGGGGAGGGGCAACAATTTTAGTGTTAACACTCCAAAGGGTGCGCCAAAGGAATAGAAGGGGGCGCAAATTCATTCTATGTTGCATGAACAAAATCTACGCCAAGCCAAGAAAGGACCAAAATGACTAAGTTCGAAAAACTAGATTCTCCAGAAAGGGATTTTATGCCATTCCGAACGCTGAGGGACCTTGGCAGGGACTCAAAACAAAATTTTGGTATGGTTACCTGCAAAATTGCCCTTGGCAATTTTACAGGATAACAAATTGATTCAACATGATTTTGGGTAGCATAACAATATGAATGATTGATTTGATTCACCAAGAAAATAAACATAATAACGAGATGAACTATTAAGCTTGTTGGTGGATGATTGATAGAGGGAAGACCATTGATTTATAGTCGAAGAAGGTGAGTCTTCAAGCTAAGTTTAGATTGAGTTGATTTGGAGATAAATACACATAATTGATTTGTCTAGTTGAGTTTCTAGATTGATTGGAGAGTTAGATAGTTGTTCTAGATTTGCATGAACAAGTCATTGTTGAGTTGGCAAGGGGCTGAATATGTTTTTGGATTTTAATTCCATATCTTTTATTTTATTCTCCCAAAAAGTATCGTGAATAGTTGGCTTTTGGAAGAATGTGAATTGACTTTGGATTTCCATGACTCACGAGATATCTTCAGTTAAGTCAAATGCATGATTTGAGTTAATTTGAACACATCCTTTTGATTATAATAATGATTTTAAGCCTTAGTCATGACTTTAGTCAACTTGAGTTGAGGAGGTGGATAGGATTTGAGGATATTTAATTTATGTAAATATGAAAGTGGACATGTGTGGATTTCTTTATTTAATTTGATATTAATTTAGATGATAAAATTAGCTGAGGAGGTGGATAGGATTTGAGGATATTTAATTTATGTAAATATGAAAGTGGACATGTGTGGATTTCTTTATTTAATTTGATATTAATTTAGATAATAAAATTAGCTAAGGAGGGTGATAAGGCGCAAATATAATTAATTAAATTAATTCTGAGGAGTAACGAGTTTAACAAGATTTTGAATGTTTATAATGTGTAATGGTTATTTTTGGGTGTCTACATTTTCCCCTCTTTAAAGTGTTATTACAGGGTAATAACGCTTTAAAGATAGTAGACGTGTGTAAAACGATGGACAAATGATAACGAAGTGGTTTAGACTACCTGATTTTCCCTGGTGAAGCATTTTGATGCCCCAACAAGTATGGATGCTTGATGTTCCCTGGTGAAGCATTTGAATGGCCTAGTGGGTATGGATTACACTACGGGATTACCCCCTAAAGTAGATGGGTGATGCAAAAAAGTGGTAGACATATTATTGATATAAAGAAGGAGAATGTTGATGATTTGAGAGTGATTAGAAGAATGATGGGATTGATTATGCTCGTAGCTGAGCTTCCATTCAATTTTTTTATTTTGAGAGCAACCTATTTTGTTGTTGCATAATAGAGTTATCACCATGATTATTGAAAAACAATAATGAGCAATCCATGATGTGCGTAAAAACCCAAAAAAAGTAAAACAAACCCAATATACACGCTAAGATCATTACACCAAGGTTATATATAAACCCATATTCTAACAAAATACTTGTAATTGGTCTAAAACAAAGAAAAATAGGGAAAGCAAACCCAATATTCAAAACAATATGATTACATAGAGGTTATGAATAAACTAAGATGATAACAAAATACTTGTAATTAGTCAAAAACTTAAGACAAGAATGCAAAACAAATCCAATATACAAAGAAATATGAGTACACCAAGGTTGTGAAGAAGCCAAGATGCTAACAAAATACTTGTAATTGGTCAAAAACAAAAACCATGCAACACAACCTTAAATACATACATTTAACTATGCCCCTAATGTGTTCCACAATGAGGATTGAGAAGATCTGAATGCCCCTAAGAAAGGATATATGCAAGGGGATTGGATCAGACTAAAGAGTGGATTTATGAAACTCCTAATGACACTCTTGTTGGATCCACATTGAAAATTGATCTGATATTGATTGGGTCAACACTTCCAAGCAAGGATACATGTGAGGATGAAATGAGAGTCGAAATTGCCCCAAGTGATAATACACGTGAGGGTATGATGATTGTTTGATAATAGCAGGATAGTTGGAACGATCACTAGGATAGGAGTAGAAAGTTTAATATTGTCGGGTTGTTTTGATAGTTGTTGAGATTTGTTGAAACATTTTATAAATATTTTTGGAATTTTTAATGTTTTGATTTTTTTCAATTTTGAAGGATTTTTATGTTTTTTTGGATTTTTAACTGGGTAAAGGGTGCGCTATTTGAACCTATGTTCATTTTTTTAAAACATTTCATTCCAATGGCAAAATGTAGATGATATAGTGATAGGATGTCTGACTCCACCCTTGACTCCACGTAACTAGTAATATGCGAGGGCTCGCCATCGAAAGCTAAGAATGACATAACACAAATGAGATAATGATGTACATATGAAGATGATGGATGCAGAGACACAAGGTTAACAATGGTACATTTGGGAAAATGTGACTCATCTCTTATTAATATTATCTGACTGATTCCAAGTTGATTTCACCTTATAGGTCTTGACTAGACTTAGACCCATAGGTGGCCTACTGATTGGAAAGACCGGGTGCAAGGAACGGTCATCTCTCTTTAACATGAGAAACTAAATTGATCTTTGGGATTTTATTTGATTAAGCACTTTGGATTTAGAAGACTTTATTTTGTATATGTAGACATAAAATCACGCACTTACTATTATTTTACTATGCCATCAAGTATGTTATCTTAACTAAGAAAAGTATTCACTGGTGACATAACCCTTTGTCCATCCACTTGTTTTGATTGTTTCTATTGTATTGCTCTCTCACATCTATCATTTTTGTACCCAGTTTTGGTCAGGTCATAGGGATCCCTGTCTATCAGTCTTTTCACATCTGTTGTCATTTATCACAAGATGCTAGTGCCCATTTTAGACACTAGCACCTAGGCACTCTTGTCTAGTTTGGGCGTTCTTGTCCTCTTTGTTCTTTTTACACTTTTTGACATTTTTAGTTAGTCTTTCTAGTTTTATTATCCTTATCCCGAGCTCATAGTCAGCCTTTTGGGTCACTAGTGTCGAAATTCAAATAAGAGATCCATATATATACACAATATACACTCTAGAAATTATAAGGGGCAATCAAATCTACATATTATCACTACCATTATAAGGGAATTCATTTTTGGGCTACATAGCCTGTTATTTTGGCATCATTGGTGTGAGGGAAACCTAAGGACACTATTACACACACAAGCACCAAGAACTACATAGATTCTGAGATGTAGTGCAGTGTTCGGTCATAAGTTCACTCTCGGGGTGACCGTCGAGGTCAATCTGACTCCCCATATTGAATCTTTCTTTTTAGGTTTGATGCGGTTTGTGGGCTTGTACGGGTGAACTTCTATTTTTACAGGTTATAGGTACCTTTGGAATTCAAGGAGTGACTCTCTGGTGATCAACAAGGAACAACAACAAAGACCTTGTGATACACCAGAAAGTAGATCTCGATCTCACGTGTAGTCACTAGTGCCCAGAAGTAGTCTCTATCACCCAGGTGCCCTTGACCTATCCTAGGCGCCCGTGTCTGGCTCTGTCCATGAGTTTCATAATTTATACCGATCATTTATGACACTTTGTCCAACATGTTCAACACGTTTTCTAATCCAGATCAAGAGTAAATTAGATAAGTCTCTTCATCTCTCTCTCTCTCTCACACTTAGGGTTTCATATTTACATGTTAGTTTTCTTGTGGCATTCCTTTATTCCAATATTTATACATCATTTAGTTCAATAGTGAATATGCAATATCTAGATTTAGTTCAAATTAAATTAAATAATTTGGTGAACCCGCTCTTCTTCAAACTTCTTGACCTAGGATCCCAAAAACCATCATGATTAAAAAGAGGTCCTCATATCCCAAGCATAATATGGCCGATACATGCTTGCAACCCTTTTTTGATGATACTGCTATAAAATCTGAGTTTTGTGACCTTTATCACAATCCTAAATGTGATTCTTCTGTTCTTCAAAAATTTCTTACTTTCCAAGATACTCTTCTTATTGGCCATGACACCCCTAACATTTACATAGTCTCCCCTCACAAACAAGTTGATTCATCTTCTATAGTCACCCATGTGGTTGCACCTTCTTCTACTCCTATTACAACACATGAGAATATTATTGTAGATTCTTTGTTTGATCATGTTCTTGCTTGTGATAATATGGATAGTAATAATACTACTTCTAATGTTGAAAATTTAAATATGCATGATGTTGTTTCTCTTAGTAGTCAAGATGAATGCAAAGTTATATCTCCTAATCTTCCTACTTCTGAAAGTGCTTCTAATGAATTCCATAATAAATATGATATTAGTACTCCCATCACTTTTTTATATGTCAATGATAATCTTGATGAAATACTTACTTGTGAAAGTATGACTGATAGTGATGTCGATTATGCTTCTCATCATGAACATGGTAGTGATGATGTTACTTCTCTTAAGAATGTTGAATGTGAATTTACTACTCCTCTTTCTTATACTTCTGAATTTGTTGCTCATTATGATTCTACTCTTAGCATTAGTACACCTCTCATTGTATCTCCTGAGTCTACATCTAGTTTTCCCATAGAGCCTCTATGTTCTTCTCCTCCTCTTCCACCTCCTTCTCCTCCTTCCACATTTTCTCCTTCTTCTCACATTCCCATGATCACTCGTGATGGCAAGATCCAACCTCTCAATATACCTCTTACTTTACCAATCATTCCTTCACATGATATTATATCTCTATTGGCACTTTGTGATCTCAAGTTCATAGACTCACTCTTGAAAGTAAATCATCTTATGCTTCCATTGACAATAATTCTTTGCATGGAAATCCTATTCCTAAAAAGATTCAAAAATCTACTTTCTCAAAATATATCATCATGCCTAATTTCTCATGTTTTGATGGCACTGAAAATCCTTATTTACATGTCAAACATTATCGTTCATCCATGTCTTCTTATTCTAATGATCATTTGTTACTCAAAGCATTTCATCATAGCCAAGTTGATCATGCACTCCAATGGTATACTCATTTTCCTTATGGATCCATTAGTACTTATTATGATATGGAGGATGGTTTTCTTAGGCAATTTATTTCTAACAATTGTCCTAAAGTCACATGTGAATGCTTGCCTTCTCTGCATCAAGGACAAAATAACCAATTGTAGATTACATTTTATACTTTAATTATTCTATGCATCGATTATTATTTCAACCCATTGATTTAGAAAATTAATTTATCTTTTGTCGTGGCTTAAGTCATGCATTGAAAGAAAAATTATTATATGATACACGTGAATCTTTTACTCTCTTATGTTACAAAGTCTTTGATTTAGAACAAGATTTAATTGTTGCACATATCATACCGCCCCCTTCTACTTCTTCTACTACTTATTTGTCTACTACTTCTTCTACTCTTCCATCCATTAAGCTCCTTCCACGGTCCCCATCTCCTCCTCCACGCAAGCGTCTTCCTTCCCCTCCACCGTGTTGACAATCACCTAAGTCTTCTTCATCTCCTACTCATGAGCCAATAATTCTCACATAATGTAAGACCACATGATGTCCTACAAAATTTACTTGATAAACTACTCATCTGTTTACCTTCTACTTGGCATCATCCACCTCACTTCTTATAACATCAACATGAACACCCTTTTTTTTATTTCCATTGCATCAATGGCCATCATGATAATGACTGTTATGATCTCCATGATCGCTTACAATAATTAGAAGACAAATGTGTCATTGCTTTTCACTCTCACTCTCGCGAGTGCTCTCTTTCTCCTATTTTACATAAGTGTGCTTCCATTGTTATCCACTTGTCTCCTTTGTATTCATATAAAGTAGTCATCCACCCACCTCCGTAGCTCATTATCCATCTGCATCCTCCATCTAATCCACCTAGGGTTGTGTCATATCATTCTTCACAAATTGCTACACTACCTCATTAGATCCCTAAATATCTTGATTTCGTACTTCCTACCACCACACCTTATATTCTTGGTTCCATTCCATCTGGCACCCAATTTGGTACTTCTTCTCACATCATTGCTACTTCACATGCTCCATCTATGCCTTGCAGGCCTCTTAATCTCTGGTAGATGACATACACTTTCCATTTCATTACCCTATGACACACTCTCGTATTATGGTTCACACTTGATTATTGAGGGAATACTACATCAATGAACCTTTCCTTTCACAACTCATGCATTGTGCTTCATGTAATATCTTTTCTAGCATCTCCTTACATGCGATAAACCCATTTCATGATGACACACTCTTATTTTATGGTTCATTCTTGACTGCTGAGGGGGAATTTATAAATGAATCTCGTTCTCACATTGGGGGGCAATTGCTCATCTTCCCCCTCTCTCCATCATAATCACATGTGATTACAACCATTATCTTACATACTCTCATCATACAAATACCAACACATCGATATTATATTCTCATATATTGCTATTTCACACTATCTATTATATTTACATCACATACATCTAATTTTATTCATCACATATTATGTTGTTCATTCTCATTTAAATAAAAATCCTATTCTAATAATTATTTATCTATTTCTTTCCACATCATCATGCATTTGAAATGAAAGAAACCATTTCAACAATACATATCAACCCTAAGTGTAAGCAACAATCATCACATCATATGCCAATGCACATCAAAAACACATATGATATTAATACCCATATATATCTATATATATTGTCAAAAATCACAAGTTACAAAATACAATCACTAGGGGGTAATCCCCCATGCATCTATACAACATATACAATGCATCACACATCATCATCACTATCACTATATACAATCGCGAGATCTTTAGAACTAGAAGCTTTGCCGCTCACTCTACACCGCTGATCTTGGCCTCTATATCTCTCCAACTGACTCCATAATATAGCAATCTCAGTTGTCTACTCTACAAATCATCCTTGTAGCTCAACATATTTAGTCAACACATCCTGAGTTAGGGCTTCTCCTCTTATGGCTTGTCTAGATCACTCAGTCTCAGCACGAGCCTCATCACACTCATTCAATAACAAAGTACACATGGTCGTTAAAGATTTGATATTCATTTCACAGGTCAGAAGTTAAATGGAATTTCTAGATACAATACGTAAGGAGGATTAATACTGATGTTTTGATTCCAGTACAAGAACCATCATCAGGGTGAAGCTATTGCTATAGCCATCGACTCGAAGAAATGGGCATGCCCACCCACAATAACATTAACTCTCTCTAGCATACTGCCTACCATGAGCACATATGGAGGCACGTTCCATGTCAATGTGCGTATCGATGAATCCACAATCAATGACCAATAGGCACCACCTGCAGTCATAAAAACCAAAAAAATTCACTACACATCTTTGTAATATTCAATAACCAAATAACACCTAACAAATAACAATGAACAATACTTACTTTCAACTTGTGTCACTGCTACACTATCTACATCAGAGGTAGGTACATGACCCTTTGCTCCTCTAACTGTTGCCTCATCAACCACGTCCACCACTATTAGAAATAACAACACCCATCGATGTGTCACCCACCACTCACTGTAGGCCCGGGTGCACCTATATCATCAACCTGTATAGGCTCTACAGTCGTATCTACCTCATCTGGACCAGGATGCACTAGCTATAATCCTATTAGACTAGACCTCACTCCTGGTCGTCTATCCACTCTAGTAGATCTCAACCATATATATGGCTCTGGGGGCACATCCTAGGCCATGCTAAATTGTCTACATACTCGCTCAACCTGGAACAACTTTGTCACCCCTGGGAAGCCTCTAACCACATAGCACACCGAATGCACTGTAAATTTACAACATCCTCCAACCAACCTCTATAATCTTTATATGACCTCTATATAATGACCACAAGACCCATATGATCTATCATCAACCTATAGGTGGTTGTATCCATCCTCCTATTATGGGTGCCTACCTCTCTCACTGCAAATATCTCATGTCAAGCCCAATCGGCTTGCAGCCCATTGAGTGGCCTCAATATCACTATATGCTCATATTCCCATACGTGTAACAAAGTTGTGGTTCCTAGTTCACCCCCATGATCCTCCTGAGTAAATATATATAGATCTTTATATAAGTGGGTCAATACAAACCGTGCCCATGCATACCTAGTCCCATGTTCCTTTATATTGCGATAAATATCTTACATCTTATACGATATCCCAACTCTGCCACCCTCCACTACCACTGACAATGTTATAATCACTACAATAAACTTCCCTAACTGCAGAACACTAGATCTCAATATCACATCTAAACTAATATGAGTCTCTGACTGTACTCAAGTGCTTTTGAAATACTGCCTCGCTACCCTCATCTTCCTTTGGGCATCCATTGTAGTCATCACCTGTACTCTCTCTCCTATAATAAGCAAACGTAATATCTGATATACATCCTCTAGTGTCATTGTCATCTCGCCCGCAGGAAACCATAATGTACACATATCTCCACACAATTTATCACACAAAGTAGTCAACATAGACATATTATAGGGTACTGTAAGATGGAAAAGTGACCTGCGAGGATGATAATCGACAAGTGACCTTCCCCGTACCCGACCTCCCGAGGTCGTGCCGAGACAGCCGGTGGTTTGAAATGCAGGTGACTTAGATGAAGTCACAGCCGAGATTATGGTCAGTTTTCTATGATAGAAAAGCTACAAGCGAGGATGAGAATTGGCAAGCAACTTTCTTATGGCTAACCATGGGAGGATTAGTGACTAAGATCTGGTAGTGTGATCTCCTGGTAGCTAAAATGACAAAGGGGAGATTTAGAGGCTATGAGCGGGTAGCATAAATTCCCTAGTGATTTATCCTCCTAACTAGAATTTAAGCGTTTAATCTAGTTATGAAGTCTCCAAATTAACTTAAACTGAAAATAACAATTTATACTACTATTGAAAGGGAAACTAATCTAAACAAAATGTACGATTGAAACATTATAATTACAAGCAACAATTGAACTACTTTATACTAAAACTAAACAAGCGAGATAACCCGGTGTGGTTATTCACCTGTGCAGATGTGTGAATCTAAATAAAAGACAACTAATTAACTTAATTGAAAACCTTCAATCCTACCTCAGAAGTGAGGAACAAATCATATTTTCTCAGAAACTATCATTCCCCACAGCTTCCCTGGCAATATTGAAAGCGAGCTTAACTAAAATAAAATGATTCGCTACTCTATTTGATAATAACTTTGACGATTTAAACCTGGAGTTTACTGAGTAGAAGAAAATCCAGTTGTGTTGTAGCTTGTCCCCTCAGAGTGATCTCTTTGTTCTTGCGTGTTCACGTGAATCCAAAAAGAGTAGGAGTATAGCAGCATCGGCAAGGGAAGACACTAGGAGGACAATTACTTTGAAGTAAAAATGGCACAAAGCACAAGTAGGAGAGGGATGGCGCAAGTGAACTGGCTTGGCCAATGTGATTCCTAGCAGGGTTGTTGCAGCAATGATGAAATAAAATGATAAACAACAGGTACCCAAACAATGAATAATAGCAGCTTCAGAGAAATACAACGAAGTACAAGTAGGAGAGGGATGGCGCAAGAGAACTAGCTTGGCCTACATGATTCCTAGCAGGATCGTTATCGGTGTACAGTGAGGCATAACTAAATATTCAGAATTCTAATCCATGCTAAAGATAAAATGATTCATAAAATAAATCTAGGACTGAGTATTGATGATTGAAGCTCAAGAATGAAAACTCCAGACCAAAGAACCAAGACCATTTACTTGTAGACAAGCTACATATTTATAGCATTTGCAATGACTAGAAGGCAAGTTCAAATTGAACTCTCCCACTATTAAACAAAGATAAATCACTGTTCAGTCAGCAAAAACATAAATACAAGCTTAAGTTGGCAAGGAAATTTGGTAAAACGTTGATTTTTATGTGATTCGCGTTAAAACGCTTTCTGGAAAACGCGTAAAGGACCGCCGCCCATGCAGAGCGGTGGTTTCGTCACTGAAGAGCAAAAGGCCAAGAAAAGAGGGGAGAAAGGAAAAACAAAGGACGCGGGGGCTAAGTGGGGCATGCGGGATGTTAACACACACTCGAAGAGCTTTTTTGGATTCCGAACACCTTGCAAGGAGACATGTATCATCATTGGGGCATGTGTAACATCTTTCCGGTGGTGCAGTACATATAATTTTGGGTACGTACATATTGCCCCCCTTGGAGAAGTGTTTTAGCCATGAAGAGGCATAAAACGTTGGGTCCAAGTATGGTGGTCCCAAAATGGGGAGTTAGAGGCTATACCTGACATGCTCGTGTGTCGAAATGCTGCCAACTTTCACATGCTTTTCAGAATGTATGCAATGGATGACAAGTGATAACAAATGTTAAACAGAATTTTTTTACCTTATTTGCTTTTGCAATGCTAATATGTGATGACAAACATGTTGTAGTATTGAACTTTTGGCCTCTTTGGGCAATGTCTGTGATTTCTTCTTATGTTGGAAAAACGTGATGAATGTGTAGCGATAAAGAGATGAACTTGCCCCAATCCCAAATCCACGTAACTAGTAAGATGCGAGGGCTCAACACCAAGAATTGGGAAGGGCACAAGTTGTATGAGTTTGATTTGAGTGGAATGATGAGAGACAGACAAAACAAGAACAAGAACCAAATTTGGACCTACACACCCACCCTACTCAGAACTACTACCAAGCTTAGAAGGCCACTTACTTTTTAGTTTATCTAGACTTAGATTCATAAATGGCAACCTGGTAGACAAAATCTGGTTTTGAGGATTTGATCTCTTTGGAATTTGGATGTTTGGATATTTGCCTTCTTTTAACAGAATTTGACTTGTGTTTTTAGCATACCAAGATTTGTTAGTTTGTGTGACTGGACCCCCCACACCTTGCCTCACGCCACTAGTAAGAAGCATGGGTTTGTCACCAAAGGCAAGATACAGGCGAGTAAGGGCACTTCTTTCTTTTCCCAACCTCACATCACCAGTAAGAGATGTGGGCTTATCACCGAAGGTTAATGGGGCAAAGAAGTGTGTAAAATAAAATATTTTGTTTGCTTGGCGCTTTTGATTTCATTTGATTTTGACATTTCTGATCTATGACTTTGGGATATCCTTTTGTTCCAAGAGATTTTAAGAGGGATAGATGCGACACCAAGAAGTTTCTAGAACAGACCGTAGGCAAGGATAACTTTACCTAGTAGAAAGAAAGAGCAAAGCCAAGTATGCAGGTCTTGGTATGGTTTCCGTCAATGTTTGTCTGTCAAACTTGATGAGAAGATTTGAAAGTACTTGATGATGTTTGAAGAGATGTGATTTGAATATTTTTGCCAATATCTTCAGAAATTTGTAACAGATTACTTAAGAGTAAGTTCCTGGACTACAATATTTATGAAACGAGTGAACAAAATGAACCAACTAAATTACTAATGTAATGCAACTGCAACCATGTACATATGAAAATGTAGGTGGAACCATATGTCATGATGTCTTAGGTGAAGAAAGTTGACAAATATCGAATTCTTCACCCCTAGAAGTACACAGTGGAGAACCATTATCCTCAAATTTTTCATTTTCTTGACGAGGGCCTACCATTCTGGGTTTGAACTTACAACCCTTGCCCAGAGGTGTATATGTCCCATTATTAAAAACATTTTTCTGAAAGAGGCATTCGCGTACCTCTTTGTCATGTTTTTGAGAGATGACATGTGGGTGAGCATGACTATGCTGCTCGACCTTCTCTCTCATAGTGAGCATTGTGTTAATGATGAGGTCTTGCCCCATGGATAGGGAAAACTTAACTTCAGACACGCATGGGTTGAAACTAGACTTTAGAATAGGGCAGTGCCTAGAGATGGTTTTGATAGGCATCGTTTCAATTTTAAATTGCCCTTCTTCATTTGTTAATTCTATCATGTTTATATCTAGATTTAGGTCATCCGAGGGAAGAGATGCTATACCGAGAAGACTACCCATTCCTTGAGGTTCGAATGGGAGAAAGATCGGTTCGTCATTCTCCAAGAGTTTCATAATTCTTGCTGTGGTTTTAGTGGAGACTGTTTCCACAGAAATTGACTTATCTTAATTTGTCTTTGTCACCTCGTATATTTTTGGGTCAACAAATTCAACCTTTGGAATGTTTGAGGTGACCGGGACTAACTCTTTTCTTATAGGCGGTTTGTTTAATTGATTAATGGGAAGTTCATGCTCTGTATGGACTCCTTTCTTTTTCTTGAGGTTTTCTAAGTGTAAATCAAAGGGTCTAGGATCCCCTCGAGCGAAGAAGACTTTTCCTAAGTGTAGAAATCTTATTTCTTGGAATAACGTGGAAGGGATTGCCTTCATGCGATGTATCCATGGACGACCGAGAATCATATTATAGTTGGTTTCCCGATCTATAATATAAAATTCAGTGAGGATTGTTTTGGGTCCTAAGGTGACTGGTAGTATTATAGTCCCAATCGAAGTGGCCTTAAGGCTATCATAGCCTCTCAGTGTATTTCGAGTCGTGGAACAATTTGTTTCCTCATATCTTAGTTTTTGAAGGAAAGAGAAGGGGACTATGTTAACTGCTACCCCATTGTCCACCATTGCGCGTTTAACGTAATTGTTGTAAACCCACACCTGTAAATGCAAGGTCGGATTGCCTCTACGTGTAATTTCAGCATCTGTTGGCATTTTGTTTATGTCGAATATAAACTCGGTATCCCTATCTGGTTGCCCCGGAGGGTGGATATCAAAGTCTACATGGTTCACTTGTGTTTCGGGCGGTGGCGTAACGTTGATTAGATGACCAAGACCTAATTCATTGAGCAACGCAAAGCGATGCGTGGGTGAATTTTTCAGCAAATCTATGAATGAAATGTGGGAATAGGTCTTGTTCAAATATGATATTAAATCATAGGATCCTACCGGTTTAACATTTGTAGGAACTTCATCTCGTGTGGAGAAAATATCAGGTAGGGCTTGTGAAACATACTCCTTTGTCTGAGTTGTCGCATTAATTTCACACTCAACCTCTAGCTCAACTAATCCCAAGATTTTTGTATTACCATTTGAACCTAGGTTAGGAGCAATCTGAGAATTGTCAGGAGTTGAGGCATCTTGATTGTTATTTCTTATTATGATACCTTTGTTTTTCCCATTTGGATCTAACCTCTTATTGTTAGAATGATTTTGGAGAGGATCATTGAAGATCTTGAGAGGTGCATTTTGAGTGGAAACTGATCCCATACCAAATGGAAGTGTAGGATTTTCTAGAAACATATCTACAAAGAGTTGTTTTTGCTCTTCTGGTAGACGTTGTAAGAATTTGTTGCAGTCATGACAAGTCCTAGTATCATGACCCCTGATTTTGTGGAAACCACAATATAGATTAGGATTATAGTTTCGTGGTCGTCGGTTTGAATCCTGTTGTGGCCCAAAGTTCTGATTGGGCTGTTGGTTGTTATAGTTGAAATTTCGAGGTTGTGGCCTTTGGCTTTGGTTTTGATATCCATCTGGGCCCCGAGCAAGGCCTTGCGATTGGATTTGCTGCTGTGGAGGATGATTAGAATCCACCGTATTGATTGCTGGAGTGAAGTTATTATTGCGTTGATTGTTAGCAGGTGCCGGGGTGTTCACAACATTTGGTCCTTTGACTTGATCAGTGACTCCATCTATTGTAACCCCACGGTTTTCATTAAGGATCTTGGGTCCTTGATCAGTATTCCCGGCATTAGGATAGGTTATAGTGTTTTGATTAGGAGTGATTAATTTCCCATTTGTTCCATATGTCTTACGACCACTATCAATTGCTGCTTGATCTATTCGAAGAGCGCTCTTAAGTACTTCATCGTAAGTTCTTAGTGGGAACTTATGGACTTCTTCCTTCACCTCTCTACTGAGAGAATGAAGGAATAAATCACATAGTTCCATCTGATCCATATTTGGAGCACTTACTGAAGAATAAATAACTGTACGCCACCTCTGGATGAAATGGGCGATAGATTCATTGTGTTCCTGCTTAATGTGTAAGAACTCCCTGATTCCTGTTCTTAACAGTTTGTTCATGTCAAATGCCTTAATGAACTCTAATATGAGTTGTTTAAATGAATGGATGGAAGCCTCAGGTATTCTATAGTACCAATCGAGAGCGATGCCTTCTAAAGTTTTAGGGAATATTTTAGCAACAACCCCATCCCATGGGAGTAGTTCTCGAATGGCTGTAGCGTAAGCTTTGATATGTGCATTTGGATCTCCCTCACCTTTGTACTTGGGTAAATCGGGAAGGGGTCTTGGAAGCATGACGCTTCATATGGTGAAGTCTAAGGGCTCTTTCAAATATTCTGAATAAGTCCCTATCGCATAGGTTTCGACCATTGATGTTGGTTGCTGAGGGAGTGGTGGTGGGATGGGTTGTTGATATGGCGCAACGTATGCATTAGCAGGGGCATAGGGAAGTCCTTGCGTTTGAGAAAAAATGCCGGGAGAGGAGAACATATCTCTTTGTGGTGATTTGGAGTACATGTTTAAGTATGACGGGGTATTGTCTAGGAATGGATTGTTTTGTACTAAACCGGGAGAAACAGTGTTAGAGATGATGGGCCTTGTTGGCATTTGTTGTATATACTGAGGAGGCATGCCTAACGTGCCTACTCCTGTGAGGAGATCTACTTGGCTAGGGTGGTATGGAGGATTGGAACTTCCTGCTTGCATGAACTGAGAATTTTGACTTGCTTGAGCAAGTTCTAACCCTCTCACTTTTTCTACTAACATTGAAATGACTTCATTTGGTGAAGTCACGGTGCTTTGCCTTAGCGGCGTTTGTTGTATACCCTGGTGTTGTATAGGCATGTGATATCCTGCTATGAATTGATCGTTGTCCTGCCAAGTTTCTCCGAGAGTATTTCCTATATGCAGTGGCATAAAGGTATTTTCTCGAAAAGAGACCTCGGGTTGTATTTGTAAACCTCCTATAGGTGGGTACATACCCCAAGAGCGTTGTTCACTCCTAGGATAACGTATTGAATGTTCATCATCTAAGACCGGGTATGGGTCTGATTGTCTACTAATTTTTGGTCTAAGCAATACCTGAGGAGATGACCCAGATTCTCCGGTGAACGTCATATTGTTTGAGCCTGAAGGCTCTGTTTGTTGCGTTCGAGGGGGTTGATCTAACTCCTTAGTTTGAAAGGACGAGCTATATCTGATCCTTGGAGTTTGTGTTGACAACTGACTAGTTGAATAGTTGTCACCTCATACTGAGAGTGAGGGTGATGATTGTCTATTATGTTGGGCATAGTATGCCTCAAGACCCAAGAGGGGTCTGCCATATGCATCGAATCTCGACATATTCGGGGGATATATGAATACCCGCAGAATAATGGGAAGGAGCAAAGGTGATTTGTGAAAGGTTAATGAGGCGGAGAAGATGAAAAGTAAACTAAACTTGGAAGAACACGTGATACTATGACTCTGAATTAGAAAGTAGGAAGTTTACGTTAGCTTCACTAATTTTGTTTGTTTCACGTCGGGTTCACCAATTTTGTACGATGGAAAAGTGACATGCGAGGATGATAATCGATAAGTGACCTTCCCTGTACCCGACCTCCCGAGGTCGTGCCGAGACAGCCGATGGTTTGAAATGTGGGTGACTTAGATGAAGTCACAGCCGGGATTATGGTCAGTTTTCTATGATAGAAAAGCTACAAGGGAGGATGAGAATCGACAAGCAACTTTCTTATGGCTAACCATGGGAGGATCAGTGACTAAGATCTGGTAGTGTGATCTCCTGGTAGCTAAAATGACAAAGGGGAGATTTAGAGGCTATGAGCGGGTAGCATAAATTCCCTAGTGATTTATCCTCCTAACTAGAATTTAAGCATTTAATCTAGTTACGAAGTCTCCAAACTAACTTAAACTGAAAATAACAATTTATACTACTATTGAAAGGGAAACTAATCTAAACAAAATATACGATTGAAACATTATAATTACAAGCAACAATTGAACTACTTTATACTAAAACTAAACAAGCGAGATAACCTGGTGTGGTTATTCACCTGTGCATATGTGTGAATCTAAATAAAAGATAGCTAATTAACTTAATTGAAAACCTTCAATCCTACCTCATAAGTGAGGAACAAATCATAGTTTCTCAGAAACTATCATTCCCCACAGCTTCCCTAGCAATATTGAAAGTGAGCTTAACTAAAATAAAATGATTCGCTACTCTATTTGATAATAAATTTGATGATTTAAACCTGGAGTTTACTGAGTAGAAGAAAATCCAGTTGTGTTGTAGCTAGTCCCCTCAGAGTGATCTCTTTGTTCTTGCGTGTTCACGTGAATCTAGAAAGAGTAGGAGTATAGCAACATCGGCAAGGGAAGACACCGGGATGACAATTACTTTGAAGTAAAAATGGCACAAAGCACAAGTAGGAGAGGGATGGCGCAAGTGAACTGGCTTGGCCTATGCGATTCCTAGCACGGTTGCTGCAGCAATGATGAAATAAAATGATAAATAGCAGGTACCCAAACAATGAATAATAACAGCTTCAGAGAAATACAACAAAGTACAAGTAGGAGAGGGATGGTGCAAGAGAACTAGCTTGGCCTACATGATTCCTAGCAGGATCGTTGTCGGTGTACAGTGAGGCATAACTAAATATTCAGAATTTTAATCCATGCTAAAGATAAAATGATTCATAAAATAAATCTAAGACTGAGTATTGATGACTGAAGCTCAAGAATGAAAACTCCAGACCAAAGAACCAAGACCATTTACTTGTAGACAAGCTACATATTTATAGCATTTGCAATGACTAGAAGGCAAGTTCAAATTGAACTCTCCCACTATTAAACAAAGATAAATCACTGTTCAGTCAGCAAAAACATAAATACAAGGTTAAGTCGGAAAGGAAAGCTGGTAAAACGTTGATTTTTATGTGAGTTGCGTTAAAACATTTTCTGGAAAATGCGTAAAGGACCGTCACTCTGAGCAGGGCGGCGGTTAAAGGACCGCTGCCCTGATCAGGGTGGCGGTTTCGTCACTGAAGAGCAAAAGGCCAAGAAAAGAGGGGAGAAAGGAAAAACAAAGGACGTGGGGGCTAAGCGGGGCATGCGGGATGTTAACGCACACTTAGAGAGCTTTTCCGGATTCCTCACACCTTGCGAGGAGACCTGTATCATCATTGGGGCATGTGTAACATCTTTTCGGTGGTGCAGTACATACAATTTTGGGTATGTACAGGTACCTCCCTCAATCTAGCAATATGCCACATGTCGACATGGTCCAATATATCTGACTATGCATCTGGCAACCCCAAAGTAAGCAAAGTAGTCAAATGGAGGGCCCACCTGAAACTCTCTTGAGTGTATATCCCTCTGTACAACACAAAAACCAACAAAAAACATCCATTAGTACACCATACATATTAAAAAAATCACCTATCATAGCATCAAACTGATCAGAATATCCACATTTCACAATACAATACCCAATCCTTGTTCTAGGATGTCAGCGCCCAGGAGCAGGTCATGGGCACCCAGACACAGGTCACTATCACCTGTAACTTGGAACTAGTGTCCCCAGGGACAAAAATGACCCGACCTCTTATGCCCGGGTCAGAAACAACAAATAATACAAGAAAGCAATTTTTTCTAAAATGGACGAAAACAAACATATTTGACCAAATTTTCCAAAAATAATTACACTCACAAACTCATCAGTCATTTACAAAGGCACGATTGCTACTACTCTCTCAAACTTAGTTAAACTCATTGCTCTAACACATGGCATCCTCACAGCTCAAAGCTTCAAAGCTTAATCGATCTCGGTACAAATTAACTACTATTAACTTTTTCACTATTACTATAAATAGTAATTTCAATTTTTCCTATACTATAATTATTACGCGCAACCTCTTTTCCAACTAATACACGTTGCATAGTTTCATTGATATCTTAATCCTTGTAACTCCATTTATATCACTGTTTGTGCCATATGGATCATAATTTCCTTTAGCATTGTACCATATAAATTTCAACATCTCATATCCACATCTGGCACATGTAGTATTCAATATCTATTCACACTACGACTACACTATTCAATATTATTTCTAATTTACTATTACAACAACTTATACATCTTGTTTTATGCTCAGTGCTCATCTCTCCACCCTTCACCATTTCTCCGAAAGGGGAGGCATAAAATTGGGATCATCCCATAATCTCTCTCAGGTTACAATACAGTCAATCGATACTCCTAACATATTACTATTACAATTTGCTCCGATCTCATTCGAACAAAGGTACACACATTTTAGATTACAATCAATACTTTCTACTATTTTAAATCTATTCCCCCAAATGACCTAATCTCGGGGGGAAAGAAAAAAAACTCTCCGTGAGTAATCTCTTAAGTACATATTATTGCAAACAATCTTCCAGCACTGAAAGCAAATCAATTAATTGGTTCAATAAGCATACTCTACTATCTCTCCTAGATGACCTGATTTGGGAGTTACATTGCATTACTATCGCTTCCAAATGACATGACTTGGAAGCCATATGGCATTATTCAAATTAGAACACCCGTCACTGTAGGAGTGGGGGCAATGAGACATCATTACCTTTCTTATATTGCTCCTATATGGGTTCTTAAATCAGAATAAACACTTTTTCAAATCAAACTAATCAGAACTAAATTTGGTCTCTATTCTTCTATAGTGGTTGGACCTTTTGGGGACGTAGTCATGGATGGAGAGTAAAACAAGACTTCTCTCCCCAACACTCTTCCTTTGACGACATGATGCCCAAATCCTCCCATTTACAAACAAAATTGGGTTGGGAATTGATCACTCCCTGCCTCTTCAATCTCCTTTAACAACAATTCAAAATATCCAAAAGCTCCAAATCATCTCAAATATTCCTCCAAGTGCTCCTTACGATGGTTCGTTATCTCCACTTACACCACATGGGTCAAAACACGGATCCATGGTTCACCACACTACAAGTTTCTACATTCTACGTGCACTGTGCAACATGGCTTCTCGAAATTCTATACAGGTATGTTCCTTACTTCCTTTACACTACTTGAATTTCATTCAAATAGCATAAAGGGGGGCAAATGTAGACACAAAATCATGCACATACTACTAATTTATTATTCCATCAAGTATGTTGTTTATATACATGGATCTTAAGTAAGAAAAGTATTCACTGGTGACACAATCCTTTGTCCATCCACTTGTTTTGATTGTTTCTATTATCTTGCTCTCTCACACCTGTCATTTTTGTACCCAGATTTTGTCAGGTCACAAGAATCCTTATTTGTTAGTATTTTCACATATGTCATCATTTATCCCAGGACACTAGCACTAAAACACTCCTGTCCATTTTGGGTGCTCCTATCCTTTTTGTTCTTTTTACACTTTTTGACATTTGTGGTCGGCTTTTCTAATTTTCTTATCCTTATCCCTAGTTCATAGTTGAACTTTTGGGTCATTCGTGTCAAAATTCAAACAAGAGATCCATATATACACAACATGCACTCTATTATTATGGCTGATAATTCTAAGGGGCAATCACATCTACATACTATCACTACCATCAAAAGGATCTACATACATTACATAAGAAGGGTAAGTGCTCAATTCCATATCACACATTTTCATTTTATTCTAGCTACAAGTCTGTTATCTTGGTGTCATTGGTGCGAGGGAAACCTAAGGACACTATCACACACAAGCACTAAGAATTACATGGAGTCTGAGATGTAGTGCAACGCTTAATTGTAAGTTCACTGTTGGGGTGGTTGTTGGGGTCATTCTGACTCTTCGTATTACATATTTCTTTTTAGGTTTGATGCAGTTTATGGGCTTGTGTAGATGAAATTCTATTTTGAAGGTTACACGTACCTTCAACATTCAAGGAGTGACTCTCAGGTGATCAACAAGGATCAACAACAAAGACCTTGCAACACACCAGAAAGTAGATCTTGAGCTTCCATGTCGTCACCAACGCCCAAAATCATACTTTGGCACTCAGACGCCCTTGACCTATCCTGGGCACTTATGTCCAACTTTGTCTGTGAGTTGCATAATTTATATTGAGCATTTACAACACTCTGCCCAGCCTATTCAACACTTTTCCCAATCTAGATCAATTTTTGATCAAGCATAAATAAGCCAAGTCTCTTCATCTATCTCTTGCACTTAGGGTTTCATATTTACATCTTAGTTTTCTTGTGTCATTCCTTTATTCCAACATTTATACATCATTTGGTTCAGTAGTGACTCTACAATATTTAGATTTAATTCAAATTAAATTAAATTAGTATATTTATTGAAATGACCTCCTAATCTTTTCCCTACACCACTAGTAAGAGGTAAGGGTTCAACACCGAAGACAAGAAATAGGTGAGTAAGGATACCTTTCTCTTCTCCCAGTCTCACACTACTAGTAAGAAGTTGTTACGATTTGCCGTCACACCAAAAACTTGAATTGATGGTGGAGAGGGATCTCATCGTGTTAACCAACTGCTACGCCAACACACCCCCACACGATAGAGTTGGATGCAACCATGTGAGCTCTGGGCCCACCATGTATTCACCCAATTAGGCCCAACGACATTAGGAGACAATGACACTGGGACTTCCCGGGAGGTCACCCATCCCAGTACTACTCTAGGTCAGGCACACTTAACTACCTGGCTCTAATACCATGTATGATTTGTCGTCACACCAAAAGCTTGAACTGATGGTGGAGAGGGATCTCATCGTGTTAACTAGCTGCTATACCAATAGAAGTGAGGGTTCACCACCAAATAATGTGGAGGAAAAAAGGTGTAACAATTTTGTTTTATTTTTTGTAATTTTGATTGATTTTGCCTTGTTTATGTATTGTACTTGTTTGGGAAAGACAATTTTCCCCCAAATTTCAGCCCCATGTGACTAGTAGGACACGAGGACTCATCACCTTAGACTGAGATGGGTAGACAAAAGATCTGGGTAAAGAAGTTTAGTGCTTTTTGTTAAGGAGAGAGCTTTTTTGAAAGGAGGATTTTCCATTAGTAATCTTCTAGATAAGATTGTACGTAAAAATATATGGGATGGAAGAATCTAGAAAAGGAATGACATACACAATACCCTATAGGAAAAATAATTAACTTGCTTCTTATAGGTGAAGAGTGTGAAAATATGATAAGGAAATATATGATATCTGTTAATGGATGTAACAATTAAAATTGTTTGTACAAGCGGCCTCCCCTAGTGCAGAGAGTACTTGTGGATAAGCAGTGTTTGCTTCTACATTTTTGATTTGCATATATTGCTTTGATGAGGGATTTAATATGTATATTTTCTCTTTTTTCACTTTTTGATTTCTTTGATTTTTCACAGATTAAGGTTTGTAATGGACTCATCATTGTGGAAGAGGTCCATGTTTATGACAAGTTGAATGGTCCTGATTTATGAGACTTGGGCAGACGAGGTCCAAGTCAACGGAGTGGATCAAAAGATTTTCAATAAACTTATGATTTGATTGGTCCTAATTTATGAGACTTGGGCAGACGATGTCCAAGTCAATGAGAAGGTGATTCGATTGGTCTTGACATACGAGACTTTGGTGGATGAGGTCAAATTCAACAGTTATGTGATTGGATAAGTTTTTGATGAGATTGGAAAACCTTTGTGGGGATAGAGGTAATTTGTTGATGTGGAGAATGTATTGAAATTCATATTTTTCAATACCTTTGTCAATGATTTTTAATGTATTAGATGATTGGAGGTTTAAGGTTTTTTGCATCAATGCAATTTTCATCCGTGAATGGAATGATGTGAGGAATGAAGGATGGACCTATAGATGGGCATCCAAGGCATATTTTAGGTTTTATAGATAGCATATTCAATGTTGCTCCTTTATCTATAAGCATTCATTAGATTTTATGATTAGTGATAAACGCTTCAATGTGTAAGAATTTAGCGTTTGAGATGTTAATATTCAGAAGGTCTTATGGACTAAATGATAGGACTAAAATGTTCGACGATCAATTTCCAATTAAAGCTTGAAATGGAGGTGTGTTGATACCCCTAGGAACACACACATTATGGAGTACACTGGCAAGAATGTCTTGAAACAGAGATGATGTTTTAGTCAAAGCCATGGAAGGGATTTACATAAATGCCTTATCTGATTGTTTAATAATGTTATGTGAATCAGATAAAGAATTTGCATTGGATGGTTGTTGTGAAAAAACCATAGACTTAAGATTACACATTTGGGATGTCATATATGGTGTCCAAACCTATTTTTGTAGTGTTGTAACATCAAGGCTAGGGGTGTTGGTTTTAATGGTAGCCATGGTGTTAAGCGAAGGATCCTAACAATGAAAGGATAAGCTCAACATTGTTTGATGATTGACCTTTATCTTTATATTTTTCATGTGTACCGTGATTTGGAAAGGGATCTTGAATGACTTCAAATGTATCATTTAGTGTGATAGGATTTAAAGTGTCAGGATCACTGTCAATTTCAAAATGGACCAATGAAAGAGTATCTAGAGGAGAAATCAATTACTTTTGATGTATGTATGATTGAAATTTATCTTCTTGATCTCGTTGAGTTTCATCATGTAAAGGTTTTTGGAAAACATTCAACTCTTCACTAGAAGTTGTGGTAGTTAACGTGTTTTATATTTCAATGGCTCCATTGTCGAATAAGTCTTGGACATAGTGGTAGAGATTTGAACAATGATATATAGAATGACCTTTGATACAATGGTATTCACAATATTTTGATTCTTTATACCCCGTAGGTTTTGGTTGCACTTTTGCGAATGGTATCGTGATTGGTTATATTATCATATTAACACTTACTAATTGATGGAATACACTAGATATATTTTCTTTGAGAGGAGTAAATTTTCATTTGACTTTATGTGGAGTAGTGTCTTTAAAAGGGAGTATGATTGGTTATTTGATTGATTTCTCACTAACTTGGGAAGCCATATGAGAAATTTATTTTGAAATCTCTTGAAGTTTTTCTAATAACACTTCGTTTAATGTGTTGTGTGTGCTTACCATTGTACTAAAGGTAAATACCTAAAGTGAAGAGTTGGGTCATGAATTTATGAAAAAGATGTATATGATTAAATTTGGAAAAATTGAATGTCCAAAAGATAAGGCTTCAATTGATAGGATATGATATGCTTAAATTTGGACAAAGTGAATGTCTAAAAGATAAAAATTTGGCATTGATTTGACATTTACAAATTTGCTTAGCTAAGACAAAGTGAATACTCAAAGTTACGACTTGTGACTAAATTTTGATTTTGCTTAAACTTTGATAAAGTGAATATCAAAGTATAAGACTTAGATTGGTTGAGATTGATTGCGCTTAAAATTTGACAAAATGAATATCAAAATATAAGACATAGACATTTGAGAATGATTTTGATTAAACTTGATAAAGGGAATATTAAAGTATAATACTTAGATGTGAAAAGTGATTTTGCTTAAACTTGTTAAAGATAATATCAAAGTATAAGACGTAGACGTAAAGAGTGAATTTTCTTAAACTTGATAAAGTGAATATCGAAGTATAAGACTTAGAAATTGATATGGATTGCTTAAATTTTGACAAAGTGAATGTAAAAATATAAGACTTATAGATAGAAAATATTGCTTAAATTTTGACAAAGTGAATGTCAAAATATAATCTTACTTAGAGATGGAATGGATTTGCTTAAATTTTAACAAAGTGAATGTCAAGATATAAGACTTAGAGATTAAGATAGATTGTTTAAATTTTGACAAAGTGAATGTCAAAATATAAGACTTAAAGATTAAGATAGATTGCTTAAATTTTGACAAGGTGAATGTCAAAATATAATAATTAAAGATTAAGATAGATTGTTTAAATTTTGACAAAGTTAATGTCAAAATATAAGACTTAAAGATAGAAAATATTGCTTAAATTTTGGATATGGGTATTCAAAATTCAAGACTTTGACACTTGACTTGCAGATTTACTTAGCTTGGAGAAAGTAAGTATCTAAAACGAAGACTCGTGATTGATTTTTGATTTTTCTTAACCTTAATAAAGTGAATACTAAAGGATAAGACTTGGGTTGAAATGTATTACTTAAATTTGGATAAGGGTATCCAAATTTTAAGACTTAGACACTTTGAATTGGATTGAACGATGTACTTAAAGATTGGAAAGTGAATCCAAAGCGTAAGGCTTAGACATGATAAATTTTATTTGGAAAAGAATATGATTTTGATTGGAAAAAAGAGTATGATTTTGATTTGAGAGAAGAATTTGGAACACAAACTAATTTGGTTCACATGGACCTAAAGGACCTAAAAAGTAGAATGCTCAGAGGACCAAGATAACCTGTTGAGGAAAAATATTCACAAGCGGATTATTTACTGTTGGAGGACATCCTTTGTGAGTACAGATTGTAGAATTGGAGCTAGCATGTTCTCAACATTATGATCCAAAATCCATGATTATGAGGGCAAATGACAATTCCATACTTGCAGTGCTCACCTCAAAAGGCATTTCACAATGTATTACAGATTTCGATTGGTAACGACATGGTCATAATCACGAAGGAGTTTACATCTATCAAGTGGTCAAAGACTTAATACTATCTCCAGGGTCTCACACTAGGATCATGGTTAAGACAAGGAAGGAAACCCTCGTGTATGCCAAAAGCCTTGTCCAAGAGTGAGTTCCATGAGGGTTATTTGGATGTAATCATATTGTTAAGTAGGGTAACGAGTGAAGAAAACATGAAGGAATTTCAGGATTGGATGGCACAATTCATCCTCATTGTCATCAAGGGGAATCAAATAGTTGATTTGGGACAAATCATAAGTGATAACATCCACCACTAGTTACTCCAGTTACAGGTCACAAAGAATTTCACAATGACATCATATCTAGTGTATGATTTCATGAGCACAAGACCATTCAAAGGCTTGACTCTTGCTCATAATATTTCTTAGAAGGCCCCAACTTATGAAAGGTACCCACAACTCATTCTCAAAGAAAAAAATCATCATTTTGTCAAGGTGAATGATGCATTCACCATGTTCGTCATTTGATTGCTTGAAGGTAACCCAGAGTTGAGATTGTCTTCTCAAGAAATAACATTGATTGAAAAGTATGGGTTTTACTTAACTTAATTCTCCACCTACTCCTATATCAGAGTTTGAAGATTTGATCTAGCTTGTCACAAGCTCCCAAGATATCCCAGGAACAAGAATGTGATGTTTGAACTATGTAGGCAACTTACTCATATCCATAACGAATTTGAGAACCATAGGAGGGAAGGTGTATCTTTCCCTATTTCTCTTAGTATTTATTCTTACAATAGTTTTTTTGATGCCTCGAACCTTAAAGCTTAATTTTCCCCCTTGAGCCTTTATTCATACACATCTAGGGCATATTTTTACATATGAAGCAATCCTGAAAGCTTCAGCCTCCCCGAGTCATTCTATGTCCCTCATATTGAAGACTATTATGTCAACTGCTTAGATGATTTTGAGATAAGAAAATGGGATCACACGAGGATGAACATTGGCCAAATGAGGAAATTCAAATTTGATTGGTTCATGGAAGGTGTAGAAGATGATGGAACTAAGTTGTTCGATCTTGAATACCAAGCAACGAAGGATTCACCTCTCCCACTGGTCTCATGGAATGTTCGTGAGTCAAGAGGTATCAATAAAAAAACTATGGTAGTAATCCAAAGGTATAAGGAGTGGCTCAAGAAAAAGAGGGTTACATTTATTAAAGCAGGTGGTCTTTATAATCTCATAAGGTAAACATATAATCTCTTGTCTCTAAAGGCACCCGAAAGAACTATGAGCTCTAGTCACTCAAGAGAGCCCACGAAGAGGAAAGCTATGAATGTTGAAGGTTCTCTCTACAAGAGGTTACATAAAGAAGAAAAAGTCATTAAAGACCCTGTAAAAGATCTAGATAAAGGAGAGATTTATCCTTCTCATCTACTAAGTTTGCATCAGTTTCTAAGCATCTCTTCTTCTACTATGGAGTCAACTCACCAAATGCAGGAGATACCTCCTCACACCAATCTTAAGATTGCAATCATGCCTAGTGTCGAACCTGCAACAATAAAGTCTTTCCATGGACTGAAGAGATGATCAAAGGCATACAATAAAATAGTCAATGGTGTTGGAATTATGATCTATTTCAAGGACGGTGAAATCAAAATGAGGTAAGAAAGCCTAGACAACTTCCCGCTTCTTCAGCAGCTCCTTAGGAAATCAATATGTAGAAGTTTCTCGATCGAAAGTAGTAAATATTGTTAGGGAGATGACTCCATCATACTATGAGATGAAAATGATTCCCTTGGGACCAGTAACACATGAAGGAGATGACTTTTTGTTCCAAGAATCTACCACTCGTCTTCTTTGCAAGAAACAAAGAATACGAGGAGAAGATTGAACATTGGGAAAAACACGTGAGAACTCTCACTTCATATGTTTAATCATTCATGGAAGCTAATGTTATCCTATCTCTCCCATCTGAAGATGTCACTCCAATCAACAAATTTGATCCAAAGTCATTCAAGAAGGCGTAGGGCTACACAATGAAAGGGAGAGCCAATGATAAGTGGGTGGATAAAATCCTCAAGAAAAACCTTGTTTCCAGAGATTCTTTCACTATTTGAGTTCATGTTTGCCACTTCTGTGAAAGTAAGAATGACTAAAGATGAAATTGAGAAAGAAAAAGAGCATTGAGATCAAGTGTTTCCGCTAGCGACATAGATGGGCAACCTTAATTCTCTTGTATTGGTGGGCAAAAAGGTGTTCAAATCCATATATAAGAACATGTCTCTAATTTGGTCTTAGACGTTGGTTACTCGATATGAGATGTTGAATCATGCTCTTGATGAGCTTGATTCATGTGATGCACTCACTTCACATATGCAAGAGGACATAAACAAGGAAGTGCAAAAACTTGGAGCACCTTTGTTGAAAGAGAATTCTTCGATGAATGATCTTTTGAAGCCACTTGAGGATCTTGTCAGAAGAGAGGTAGGAGACCCCTTATCTTTCAATGAGGATACCTTAGAATCTTTTGTAGAGATTAGATGTGTTATTTCCGACACTGTAAAGGATCATTAAGTCTGGTTCAAGAAATGTAAAAGCATTAACAATACTTATGAAAATTGGATTAAGGCCTTGAGTTTTGTGCACATTCCTCAAGTAGATAAAGTAGCACCCATGACGAATTGTTTCAACAAAGAGTTCAAAGGAATAGATATTTCCCCAGGAGTACTCTCTTAGAGTCCTTTATTAGGTTGATCCTCATAAGTGGATGCAACATCTTCTTCGTCATAACTATCTCCCCTTTTTATCTCTTTCCTCCCCCTTCTTCTTCTATTCTCTCATATTCTATTTCTTCGTTAAAGGGGGTTTAATTTTAACTTTTTGTCTTATTCATTTAAAATGTGACCTATCGTCAAACATTGTAATGAGTTTCCTTCAATTAATAAAAAGGAATTCACTTGCTTTCCTAGGGATATGAAAGGTCACAAGTTATAAAGTTAAGTGAAAAGCCATGTGGGGGTATGTGAAGAGTCTTTTTGAAAATCTATATATTGTATGACTCCCTCATTCTAAGGGGTCATCAATTGTGAGTCTCATTGCACCACTAAAAAACAAGTAAAAAATAGCATTCTTCAATTTATTTTCTTTATGTTTCCTCCATCTCTTTACTTTTTAGTTTTGTGCACGTGCCAATCTTGTATAACCAAGAAAACTATTAGAGCCTTTGATGAATGGATTAATGAAATTTTGTGTTCACAATTCATTGTGTCTTGCCATTGTTAGTGAAGTCATTTTCTTCTAATTGTGTGTGGATAAATTCTGGTAAAAGCTTGTAAAATCTGCTAGTGCTTATTTACAAGATTAACCCCTCTCTCTCAAAGTTCTCATTCCCTTTACCTCACCTCTCAAGAAAATTCTTCCCTTGCACTAGGTGCAAGCAATATGCCACATGTCTAGTGGAGTAGTCCTGTGTGATCCCCGACTTTGCAGCTACCCACGATATTTGTTTTATCTGCATTTAATAAAGGGAGCCTCCCCTTTCACAAGCAGGAGGGACATAGTCATGAAGTTTTGGTGAAAATCAACTAATTTTTCCTTGTGACAATTTTGCCAACACTTCAATCAATGCAACCTTCACACTATGAGTTAGTAGTTTAATTGAATTTTAAGGCAGTCTTCGTATGATGTGGTCATGCAATCAATAAATTAGTAGTTTTCTTACAACAAAACATGATATAAAATAAAAAAGCAAACTTCACCATTCTTGATTCTCAAGATCACCCGAAAGGACGGAAGAGAAGAGCATACACAGTTGGTTTGACTAGATTAGATTATATAAAGATTAAAGCAAAGTAAGTGTCTAGATGTATATTTATGAAAACATGCAGGAAAAAGGTTAAAGAAACAATGTTAAGACAATTATTAGAAATGATTTACCATGTTGGAAAATGAAGCAAATAGTAAAAAGACAGACATAGAATGCTAACTCATGCAATTAGATGCACTAGCATAACCATTAATGGTAGTGCACTCAAGTAGGTGCGCTAGCGTAATTGTTTACTGTAGTGTGCTCAAGTACACACGTTTTTGTAACAAAGACTTTTTCTACTTACAAACTGGTTACAGTAGTGCGTACATAGATACGTAGGTGCATATAGATGGACATTGAACAAAATTTAGTGTTATACTAGAGTGTGAAAGATTACACTAGCGCGTGCATTTTGATGCTATCACGCGCAATGATAAGCTAATGCAAATCACATGTAACACTAGCACGTGTAACTTGTAGATGGAAAAAAATGAAGAAAAACAATAACAAGACTGCATTTTTTTAATTTCATCCCTATTTGTTGCACCAAAAACCTTGAAAATTTAACACTAAGTCTTAAACAACACAAATAAAGAGTTAGATTAGTGAGAAACAATAAAAAACAATAAAACATGTGTGGGAGTCCTATCGGGTGTGCCAAAATATAAACCATGGAAATTACATGAAAGAGGAAGTTAAAACAAAGCAAACACAAACCATTCGTTGTAAATCCCAAAGCCACCTCATATTATGTTTGACTGAAAGAGTAGGGTTTAGTGATGCTCTTGTTGGATTCGTTTGATTTGTGAGCTATTATTGATTTTTGAATGCTCTAAGATACTCCAAATGGAAGATAGATCAAGCTACGAGCATGAGGATGATTGATTTGACATGATTTTGGGCAGCATAATACCATGGATGATTGATTTGATTCACCAAACAAATAAACATAATAACAATACGAACTCTTATACTTGATGGTGGATGATTTGCAGAGGGAATACCATTGATTTAAAGCTAAAGAAGATGGATCTTCAACCTAAGTTTAGATTGAGTTGATTTAGAGATAACTAAACATAACTGATTTGTCTAGTTGAGTTCCCAGAATGATTAGAGAGTTAAATTGTTGTTCTATATTTACATGAATGAGTCATTGCCGAGTTGGCAAGGGGTTACACATGTTTTGGCTTTTAATTCCATATCTTTTATTGTATTCACCCAAAAAGTGTCATGAATAGTTGACTTTTGGAAGAACTTGAATTGATTTTGGATTGTCATGACTTGGGAGATATATTCAGTTAGCTTAAATGCATGATTTGAGTTAATTTGAACACATCCTTTTGATTATAATAATGAATTTTAGCTTTAGTCACGACTTTAGTCAACTTGAGCTGAGGAGGTGGATAGGATTTGAGGATATTCAATTTATTTAAATATAAAAATGGACATGTGTGGATTTATTTAATTAATTTGATATTAATTTAGCTAAGGGGGGTGATAAGGTGTAAATAGAATTAATTAAATTAATTCTAAAGAGGAACAACGAGTTTAACAAAATTTTGAATGCTTATAATGCGTAGTGGTTATTTTGGAGTGTCTACACATATATGTACATCTCTTCTTATTAATATGAAAATCCGTCAATCCTTCTCAATGGTTGAATCCATCAACATCACCTATACCATTCGTCTTTCTTATTTTGACTATTAGTTTAACATCACTAGAGGACCTAAAAATAATAAAGACCATTCTTTTTTAAGGTGTGAAAAATGTTTAGTACATAGGTAGGGTCAATCAAAGAAACATTCTCATTAGGGTACTCTTATCATTATTCTAAGAGTCCCAAAATATCTCACACCAAGCTGCTTCTTGGTACCATCTTGAAAAACACCAAATCACAATGGTATAACATGTTCTCACTCTAACACTTATAATACAATAAAATGAATGAATGAAAGATTTGAATAACATTTAAGAGACCAGACAGTCTACGGGACCAAAAAGTGTAACAAGGATGTGTTGTACACGAGCATCAACTTGAAACATGGGATGCACAACAAAATTTGCCATATATTTATCTTTTTTGATGTGGGATTTTCTACTATGAACTTGATCATAAAATTTACTATTTTTTTAGCCTTCTCTCTTCAAACAAGCCAAGTCAGATTGTCCACTTTCAAGCTATTATCGTATTTGATACTGATGTCACTACACCTCAACCACTCCATGGTGTTAAGCTATTGTCGTATTTGATACAAAGGTCACCACACCTCAACCACTCCATGGTGTTAAGCTAAACCACTCCATGGTGTTAAGCTATTATCATATTTGATACATATGTCACTACACCTCAACCACTTTATGGTGTTAAGCATTGTCATATTTGATACATATGTCACTACACCTCAACCACTCCACGGTGTTTAGCTATTGTCGTATTTGATACGGATGTCACTACACCTCAACCACTCTATGGTGTAACATTACTTTATCTCCACGTCTTCTATAATGTAAAATAAACATTTCTCTTTTACTACTTTCGTGCAGTAAAATAAACATTTCTCTTTTACTACTTTCGTGCAGTGTGTGTTTGAGAAATTCTACTTCTATCAACATTGGTTATCTCCACGTCTTCTATAATGTAAAATAAACATTTCTCTTTTACTACTTTCATGCAACATGTGTTTGAGAAATTCTACGTCTATCAACATTGGGGGGTGGGAGCTTCAATTTACACGAAGGTGGACACCACACCTTGTATGGACTTAGTGGGATTTGAACCTCGATGAAACATGAATGCTCAAACTTATCCAACATGGACTACCGAATCACATTAGTCCCCTACTACTCTTATTTAAGAAAAGACCATGTACTAGTTTCACCTCTAAGATAATTCGAGCTAATTCGGTATCAATATTTTTGCTAACAATAAGGGCATTCCCAACTTTTCTGTCCCATTCATTGGTGTTTGGGCACTTTTAAATGCCAGTGCTACCCTTGCTTCTCCACTTCTTTTGTTTCATCTAAGGAGGGATCTGAACTGCAATAAATTCTCCAGAACCAGGCAGATTACGGTGAATTCATTGTCGTTTAGAACGAAGGATAGTCAATGCCTGTTGAACTTATTGCATCCATTCAAATGCATAACTGGGACGGGGGCATTCTTCTCCTACCCAACACTCAATCGCATTGGGAAAATACCTCTTGCAAGTTATGTAGATTGATTATTGATTTGCAGTTTGCAGGGTTCGGGGAACCCCCGCTGCAATTAGGTGAAATCTCGGACCACCAGGTTTCACTGGGCTCCGGCAACTAGTGGGTATCACCTACTTTTTCCACGGGCGGGGAGATACAAGAGAATCAAGGAACCAGGATTAGAATGCTTTGGTTCAAGCACGAAGGCTCACAAATCTGACGAAGAAGAGTCGTCAGTTGATAGAAGTAGTTTGAAGGAATACCGACAAAAAATCGCAGAATTTACATGGTACAATTTCTTTTCCTTTAACCCTATCGGTGAATAATTAAATATAATTATGCTTTGTATACAATTTGAATTTGAATCCATGAATGGAGCACTGCAATAATAACATGAAATTTTGGTGTATTGGAAAAGCAGAAGAAATGTGAAATGAATAAGGTAGTTGGTGTAGCCTCAGAGAAAGATAGGCCCACGGAATTGTACTAGGTAACTGAATCAGTAAATTCTGTAAACTAGATGCGAGTCACAGAAAATAGCAATTTTTTGTAGACAACATTGTATGGTGTATCTATCTCAATTTTGGTAGATTGTTAAAGCAGAAGACAATGTAAAACGAGTAAGAAAGGTGGTGTAGCCTAAGAGAAAGTTAGGCCTATGGATTTGATCAAGGTAACTGACTTCTGAAAAACTAGGTGCAAGTCACAGAACAATAGCATTTTTGTTGTAGCTAACATTGTATGGTGTAATCTGTTTCAATTTTTGGTAGATTGGCAAAGTAGAAGACAATGTGAAATGAATAACGAGTGTGCTGTACTCTCAGAGAAAGTTAGGGCTATGGAATAGAAATAGGTAACTGAATTCTAAAAAACTCAATGTGAAAATAGCATTATTTTTGTAGAGAACATTTTATGGTGTAATCTATCTCAATTAGTTCTTCAATGTGTGATTGCCTTGAATTCTTTGAATTGATGGAAATAGCCTTCGTTCAATCTTAGATTTTATGCTAAGGCACCAATTTTCTTTTCTGTACATCTCTGGTTGTGATTGGATCTTAATCTTAAGAATTGGTCATGAAGATGTCAATTTCTTTACCGAGACCTTAGTTTAAGGTTCTGGCTAATTTTTTACTGCTTGGCAATCCCGCGGTAGCATAATTTTCTCTTGATGCCTCATGAGAGCTGTGAAGTTCTCTATCGATGCTTCACCTGCCCTTTTGCACTTGTCATCTTATTTTCAAAATTGATGTTTTCAATTTGGAATTCTAAATTGTAAATTGTCAGCCACTCCTGCCTTTGATGATGCCTTGTTTTGAAAGACACTAGGACAGGGGATGATCCATGTGATTTGATGCATCACTCTTCAAAGCACTGCAAAACTATTATTGGTAAAATCGTTTTCAGCGAAGCATATATGAAAAGATTTTTTTCTTCCTCAAATGAAGAAACCAGAATACTTTATATATCAGAAGCAAAAGATGTTTGCATTTTTTGGAAGCAATTAATGTAAATAAATCTAGATGTATTTTTCTGCACAGAACATTCTAAGGAAGGTCAAGGTCAAGGTTCCAGTTCAAGCTTGAAGAAACATGCCAAACATGCATTTCAAACCTTTCAAGCTATTACAAGCAGGAGATCTCATTCTTCATGAATAATATAATATTCAAACTAGATTTGTGATTGGAAATAAAGTTTTGAAGGCCATTCAAAATGTTATCTGGCACTAGAAAATAGGAATCTGCATAGCGATAATGTCTGCAGAATATAGAGTAAAATCATCAAAGAAAGAGCTGTAGGGTGTCAGAAAATTTGATTTTCAATCGAATACTTTGAAAAGAGAATTGAAGAGAAGATGAGTAGATTTTGAATTTTCAATTGAAAGTTTTGAAGGCCGTTCATAAACTTCTCTGGCACTAAATAAATATGAACCTGTATAATGTTACAAAAATAATGTCTGCAGAATATAGAGTAAAATCACCAAATAAAGAGCTCTAGGGTATCAGAAATTTTGATTTTCTATTGAATACTTCAAAAAGAGGATTTAAGAGAAGATGAAGAGATTTTGGACTTCTTTTACAGAGGAGGAAAAGTAGATAAATTTAGAACCCAGAAGAGATGAAAGATGTCTAGACAGCTATCATGGAAGTGATTCAGCTGGGGGTATGCTATTTTTTCAGGATAAACTGCATTCTCCACCAAAGAGATTCATAGACAGTTTTCATGGAAGGGATTAAGCTGGGAGTCTGCCTTCTTCGAGGATAAACAATACCCTTCATTGAAGATTCTCAAAATACATTCAAGCCTGGTACTTGGATAATTTCAAGCATGAGACGGGATCAATAAAGATTTATATGAAGTGGAAAGGAATTTAAGCTTGAAAAATTGCCGGAAGCAATATAAGCTTTTCGATAATAGTCTAGACTCTACTCTGTGATGTCAAATATTGCAGTGACCTTCTCAGTAGTCCAAAGCATAAGAGGAAAGATATCAAGACCACTGATGAAGAGATTTGATTAGTGGATGGAGGTATACATGATGTCCCGTGCGTAGAACCTTATGTAGATTCCCTAGACGAGTCAGCTGCAATGCATGAAATGACCAAATATTCAACAGAGATTTTTAAGTTTATTAAAACTAAAGTGGAATCAGCTATCAATATTTAAGGAAGTTTGGAGAAAAGTTTAGATATTGATGATGATCATGTTGGAGAAAACGAGCCACTCCTGAACCATAACAAGGAGCCTACCAAAAAGCCCCAGTCACAAAATGGCCCGTAGCTCAGTGGTAGAGCACCCCAAAATGCAAATGGGAGGTTCTAGGTTTGAGTCCTAGCTGGTCCATGGAAAAATTACATGGTATCAGAACAAGACTTGGAGCCCTGAGCTCCTAAGTGCAGCTCAAGGGGGGTGTTGAAGAAAATGAGCCATGCCCGAACTGTAACAAGGTGCCCGCCAAAAAGCCCCATTAACAAAAGGGTTAGTAGTTCTGTGGTAGAGCACCTCTTCATGCAAATCGGACGTCCCGGAAAAACAACAGATCAAAGAGTCTCCATTTCCCAAGCTTCTGGGATTGGCGTTGAAGTTGCAATTCTTGAAGAGAAGATTTCCGATCTGCAGTGTATGGTTTCAGCACTGAAAGAATCTATCGAGGGTTTCACTATGCAAGTTCAATAGAATGGTGAGAGGTGGGAAGGTAAGGTTGAACAATTAGAGGACTTAAGTTGCTTAAAAGATGAAACCTATGATGAATTTACAGAGATCAAGCAAAGTATGAGGGATGAATTGAAAATGACATAGGTAAGGTTGAACAATTCGAGGACTTAAGTTGCTTAAAAGATGAAACCTATGATGAATTTACAGAGATCAAGCAAAGTATGAGGGATGAATTGAAAATGACATTGAATGAACTTACAAGAGGGTTAAGAAGAGTTGAGAAATTATTGTCAGACTCAGAGTGTACGAAGGATGGCTTGAAACATTTCATGGAAACTAAGACAGAGGAGTGTTCAGCAAAGTTAGATTTTCTCAAGAAACACGTGGATTGTATGCTTTCTAAAACAATGCTGACCATGGCATAGTAGTTGAAATTAAAATTGTCAGATATAACACAAAATGTAACACACAGCCTCAAGAGTGACTTGGAAGCCATTGAAGTTGGTATGTTGAAGAAATTGGAATATATTTTGGAATAAATGAATTCCAAACCTGAATGTTTACAAGCAGACAATACTAAGAATAGGAGATTGGAGAAACGGCAGGTGGAGAGTTTAATGAAAGAGAAAATTGGTAAGAGTCTTTCTGTGCACACGGATTATGATATTAATCTGAGGACAATGGAAGAAGTCAAAAAGGAGGTTTGTTAGCTCTGGTCTGAGTTTCAGTATTGAATATCAATTTGAACTACTTCAGGTCTTGCAAAAAATCCTCAAGAGAACATCAGTAAAGAACAAAGTTCAAAAAATACTGACGATAGTTCTTTGAAGGAACAGTTGCAGCGGTTTCAAAATGAAAGTTTACAGAGTAAGCTGCACTATGGGGATTTCAGGAGTCAAATTAGATTAGAGATGGTGAACCTCAAGAAGGCAAATGAATGTTTCAAACTAGAAACAGAGAGCAGGAGTGAAGATTTTGTAAGAAAAAAGGAGTTAAAGATGTTTTGAGTATAGAGAGAAACAATGTACTGAAGGCTACGGAAATGATCAAAGAAAATGATTTGATCCGAAAAAAAGAGCTTGAACGTCTTATCAAAGCAAGTTTTGAAAAGATAAAGCTATGTTCAAAATTTGAAGCAGCTCGTGAGAGGGAGATGATAATCAAAAAGGTGAAGAATCTATCATAGCTATATCTTGGTGGTCTTGAAGCGGTGAGATCAGAACTGATGTTCCTAAAGCTCATGACACGGGAAATGCTTAATGAAACAGAGAACTCAAGAAGCAGTGGGAGGAGAACATGGAAAAACATAGCATGAACTTAACACTTCCCCTGAGAGCATTGGTCCTAGATGGCCTAGAAGCAAGGATGGCACACTTGATCAAACTGGAGAGAAATAACGAGGAAATAACAGATCTCGGGGAGGGAAAGTTGCATTCTGAGCAGTTGGTCTACCTTCTGGAAAAAGACAAGGATTAATTGCAGCAGGCTGCCTGCAGCTGTTACTGAGGTAGCTAGCTCAGATTGGAAAGCCAGTGAGCTTCTATAAAAAATAACGGAATATAAACTACAGGTGGCAGGTATGTGAAGGAAAAACTCAAAGTTACAGGAAAGATTGGATTCAAACAGATAAAAAATCTTAACATCTATTTCTGAAGTGAAAAAATTGTCTGCAGATCTTGAGAAGGAAAAGGATAAGGCAGTAGGCTAGCCGCTATAGGTGCTTTTTCAGGGATGCAGAGAAAAATCCAAGAAATTCAGGAGGGCCTGCAAATGGAAATGGATAGGTCAGGTATGATCTATTCTCTTTCTGAGGTAGAGAAAGCAAGCGATATGGAGGTGGATGCTACTTTGGAAGCATGAGTTGCAGTAGCAAAGGCTGAAGAAGCATCGGTAGAATTGGCCATGATAAAAGAAAGAGTGACCCTATCCAGGAAAACATCAGTCAAGTAGTGAGTCATGCTGTACAAAATGTAGAGGAAAATGTTCCAGAGAGTCTGAGAGAGTTGGATGAATGGAGGGTCTCTGTAAATGTATTACTATTGACAGATGAGCTTCAAGAAGAGAGAGAAATATTCTCCCTCCCATTGATAGAGGCACCTTCTTCTATGGCTGTCCATGATGAGGAAGTTTAACATATTCAAACCAAAAAATAGAATAAAGTTTACTGAAAAGTGATGGAGAAATTGCTCAACTGACAAGGACTATGGATGAACACAGAGAATCATAAAGAAAAACTATTCATGCCTTACAGCAAGAGATACAAAATTGAGTCCAAATGACTGAAACAGAACTTGAGTCTGTCAAGAACAGTACATCAACTAAATGAATACAAGGACTGTGAACAAACTAATGATCAGGTATAAAGGATTAAAACTAAAAAGGGATCTTATTAATGTTCTATGGGAATTGGATGCCCTGAATGCCAGCAAGCAAGAGTATGAAATGGGTTTTGTTGCAATCCAGAAAGAAACTAAAGAGAATTTTGCATGTACTTGTAAGGAACTCAGAGATATTGGAAGAAAGGTAGATGAGCTAACCAACATCAGGGACAAGGACATGCGGGATAGTCTCTCCGCAAAGGAGGCTGATGAAAATTTTCTAAAGTTTGAAAGTTTGTTTATGGAAGGAAAATAGAGAGTCTAATTCACGACAAGGAGATACAGTTGACATTTTTATAAGATATGAGGAAGCTCTTGCAAAAATTGGAAAGAAGCTTGAGGATTTAAGCCGAAGTAAGCAATTATATAGTCAAGCTAATCCTGGAGACATGGGATACGGTGCTTTGCAGATTGGGAAAAACTGATATGTAACTTGCCGAGTTAAAAAAAGCAGTTGAGAAATTGAGTGAATCCAAACAGGAAGGTCTAGAATGTGAAGTGTCTAAATTGTGAGAAAAGATTGATGATATTCTTGGAATAATTTCTTATTTAAGTTCAGTGATGGATGGAAATGAAGAATACTCCTTGACTAATTATGTCGAAAGGCATTGCTAAATAGGAATGAAGGCCCCTGCATCTAACAACGATATGACAGATGGATGGTAAGGATCTTCATGGCCATGGTCGTTGATGTACGCGCGTGATTGAACTGTTGATTAGGCTTGAAATGAAAGAAGCCCTAATTGTTTTTGCCTAAGTGTTGCGTGTGTCAATGCTCCCACCATCTGCTTAAGTGTTACGTGTGTCAGTGCTCCCGTTGTGCTTGTTGTGGTGAATGCCATTGCAGAAGCCGTGCTATGGAGTACTTGGCGTTTGTAGCAGCCAATAACTTCCTCTACTCGCTCGGCCTTCACTTGTTCGTGCCCACCTTTTGTCTTCTATACGCCACACAGTCGCCCTTCACGGCGGTGTTATCTGTTTTCTTGGTGAAACAGAGGATCAATCACTACGTTGTAAGTTCCTTTCTACCCATTCTCTTACTCGCACTCTTGTTGGGCGTCCAAGTGAGAGGCAAAAGACCTCCAAGTGTTTAAAAGGGGGGAAACTTCATGGCGAAGCGTAGCTTTGGAGTGGTGGTGGAAACGCCATTTTTAAAGTTTGTTAATTTAATCTTGCACGTCCTGTATAGGATATTAGTGAGGAAAAGCCCTTGGCATAGAGCCACTTTAGTGCAGAAGGTGATGTCGAGTTCAAGGATCTTTTGTTTATCCCACCAAAGGCTCCTCATGATCTATATGAAGTTACTATGCCAACAAGGAAAACCTCAAATTGTTTGTTACTTGTGTGTCTTCATTTCGGATGAGTTTGAAGAATTTCTTCCCAAGTATCTTACTTTCTTGAAGGTCAGTGTTCTCTCATTGTTATTCTTGCTCAACTTTTTCAATTGTTTATATTTAGACTTTACATACATCCCTGCAGTGTAGGGTCTTATTTTTTGTGTTAAATGGCAAGGTATTGTGGACTTAGCTATTGCCACTCAATATAAGATTTCGAGAAATGATTCAACAACATGAGAGTTTGAGGACAATAAAAAAGAAGACGTTAAAGACATAGTTACCAAATCTAGCCGGATCTGGATTTTTCAGCCGACCTGGATAAATTTGGTTCGGGTCAACCCTAATTTAGGGGAAAAAAATTTTTTTTTATTTTAAAAAATTTCTGTAGTTTTCTGGAAAATCAATCAACTATCAACCTTATATATTAATTTTTTTCATTATATTTGTCAAATTCTTATATTTGTAAAATTCAACTCATATATTTTGGACCGGATTTTTTCTAACCTTCTCAAGAATTCCGGATTTTCGGATTTTTTTTCCCTCCTAAACGGATCCGAATTTTCGGACCTAGTAACTATGGTTAAAGAAGTGCATTTTCGGCAATAATTCTGCTAGTGTTTTGAAGCGTTTTGTAGTGTCCAATATTTTTTCTTGCCTTTTCAAAAGCACCATTTTATTTTGATGAAATATTAGTAGCATTTTAATGCCAAAAAATCATATCAAAACCCCCATTTTTTCCGAAAATAGGGGGCTAATTATCAATTTCCAGGTCTTCATTTCCATTACTTTATAGTGTTGAATTTCAAAAATAAAGGTGACTAATCATTAATTCTTAGGTCCCCAATTTCCATGTTTATGCATGTGACTGTTACATTTTTAGGGATTGTACGGAGTCACACTTTCAGGCCTGAATTTCCAAAAATAGATCGTCAATTTTTTGGCTTTGATGCCAATTGGTTGGCTCATATTAATTAATACTTTGGGTGGAGTGTGCTTCAATCTCAAAATGAATCTCAGATCTGGCGGTTGTTATTCACGTATTCTTTATTGGGTTTTCTATAATGCCATTAGAATGGGTTGATTTTTACCATAATTTCTGTCTTGTTTTCCATAATGCCGTTAGAAATAAAGATTAGTGTAGATATTTTGAAACTATAGTATGTGTTCTTAAATTTTCATTGATATTGGAGAAATCGTTTTGTTTGTATGGTTTAAGTTTGGGGTTTAATTGTTGATTTAATACTCCATTACAACCAGTGGGGATTAAGCCCTAGGCATTGCGTAGGGCACCAGGGTGCCAACATTCACGAGCCGCTTGAATCTAAAGATTTCCTTTATTGTTTGTTATTTTTAGAACTTAACATTAAATCAATCTACCCAAAGATTAAATATTGACTCATTTATTGAGATTATTATATAGTATCATAAATTTCATGCATACACAAAACGTCACTCTAATATTTTTGCAAGTAAAAACAAATATGACATATTTCTGATCTCATATGATTTTGTTGGTATTGTTATCCATTCTTCGATACAACTCTAGATTATGCAGGTGTGTAATTTTATTTCGTAAAGAGTTCATGTATTTTGATAATGTTCTTGCGATTAATTCTCTCCATCCATGGAATATTTCTTATCCTTCTGTGATAATTTAATAAGATATTTTTATTATTTTTTTATGACATTTTTTGTAAATTTGTGATTTGTTCTTATCCTAATACAAATTTTAAAATACGAAAATGCATGCAACTTTTATTTAGTTACTTGATGGGAAAAAATTCTTAACTAAAATTGTGAGAAGGACGGCCACTCCAATTATTGCCTAGGGCACTCCTAACCTTTAATCTGACTCTAATTACAATGGGTGAATTTGACTAATGTGGCTTCACATTTCTTTTATTATAGTTTCGACTTTTCCTTAAGTTTTTTGTTGCCAAACCTGGACAAAATTTATTCTTACCAAATATGAACTTGAGTTTCCTTTAAGTTTATTGTTACGAAAGGTGGACAGTTTATTCTTACCAAATGTGGACTCAAACTTTGTCCGTCAGTTTTCTACTTATGGGTATAAACGAAATACAAAGACAATAGGGGAGGCAAAGCAAATAAGGAATTTATTTGTTTTAACTGTTTGCCCTGGTCCTTGTTAGTCAAATGTAGTATAAACAAATGGGATTCTTTACCAGCTAGGTAAGCCATCATCTTTTGAAAAGGTTCCTTCCAAAGGTAACCGTAAAATTTCTCTTTATTTGTGATCTTATTATACAACTTTTGTGAGCCTCATAAGGGAATCATTCCCCTTAGCACACAACAATTCATATTCTATAGAAGCGAGTCTTGCCACAATGCAAGTACAAACAATAATATTCCAAATAACATTTATGTAATGTACTAACACACATTTAGGGATTATTTTAGACATATTTCTAAAATTGACGAATATTAAGACCAACTTTGAAGATCATGAAGGTAAGTAAGACTCGAAAGTTTAAAAGACTAATTAGAACCTAATTTGAGTAAGTGTAAACATTTGTCTGGACAAGGTGGAAACTTTGACAACAATGTTAGATCATGTAATGCTTATGAATGTCAATGTAGATCCTTTAATTACAAGTTTTTTGGATGCAAATAGTAATGTTTTTGAAAGTTTTATGTAAATATTTTTATTGTAGGAATACATGTTTACATAGTTTGGCTTTACAAGTTAGATCCCCTGTGAATCCACTCGAGTTGTTTAGATGGACGAATGTCAGTGCTTATTCATGTGTAACTACAAATCCTTTATTGCCTGAGTTATAACTAACTTTTGATACTTTTCTTCAACACTTCATATGCCATGAGTAACTCCCACCTTTGTTTTGAGGCATTCCTAGAACATGGAATCCATATCTCATCGCTCCTATCAAAAGAGAACTTACTTCCGCTCCAACTGCAAATAACTCCCATTCACTCTTGCTAGCACCAAATGGTGTTGGCCTGGGATACCGAGTCTCCTTGACATGTCCCTATCTCCATAGTATCCCGTGACACAGTTACACATACGTTCCCCCCAACATTTTTACCGTCCATGCACTTCTCCTCCCTCAATCCCCTTCTTCACCACTTCTCTTCCTCATGCAATGTTTCAGTCCTTCAAGTTTAACTTATTCAATGCATCCCCTTTTGCATCTCCATTACATCGCTCGCATGGCAAGCGCTTTGTTTACGAACACGACTAGTTATACATTTATTTCATGAGATTTCAAGCTTTAAATTTGATGCCCCTTTTGATGTAGGATTCACACATGGATGATTTCATTCATGTTGTGGCTCCCCTGTTTTTCTTCTCCACTCAGTGGAATCACGCAAGGGAGGTGTGCAAGTTGCAGATGACCAATATTGTCTCCCTTGTAAACGAGCGACAATAACATTTGAGCCAAGGAAGCTCCTTCATTACCTATGTGGACTCCCTCTTTTCACTGGAATTAGAGGGTGGTCGTGAGCTCACTGATGAGCAGTTGGTGACGTTGTGTACTAAGTTCCTCAATGGTGTGGCCAACACAACGATGACACTCACGAATCTGTTTGAGGTCCTCAAATTGTCTTGTGAGATGGCATTGGCACGGGGTATGTCCGTGCATACATGGAAGAGCCACACAAGCAATAATTAAGTGAAAGGGGGAGCCAGATGGTAGGACCCTTGAAACTGTGACCATTTATTTAATACATTCTCGTGCGCATTGTTGATTGGCATATCTAACATGTAAGACTTAGCAAGTACCGGTCGCCATGGGGTATATTTATAATTTTACCACATCATTTATCAAAGGTGTTTTTCAATTTGCAAATTTAACCCAAAAATTAGAGCCCGGTGGGTGAATGGGCATATTGGATCTTGCATGACGAAAAATTGTGAGTTGGGAGTTAATGCCCCCTTCATTTCAATGCACGCGACCTATATTTTATTAATAATGTTTAGAGTTTTCAAATTTTTTGTGACCATTACAACATGTGAAAATCTACTCTTAATATACCATGTTTCTTTGATTTTGAATTATTTTTTATTTTCAGTGCTTATGCTATTAAAACATGTAATAATGTAAGTTTTTTTTGTTGTATTAGTTCGATGATTATGTTATTGAAACACATAATAATCTAATTTGAGTAATCCCAAAAAGTTACAAAGCCATTAAAAAGGTAGGTGTTCTAGGTTGGCGGCAATTAAGACAGATTCATCAAACATTGCACTAAATAGGACAATCCTTGTATTACTTATTAATATCTAATTTCTAAATGTGCACTTACGAAATAGATTTAATCTAAATATTAGTGTACTCATGAGGCCAAGCATGGCCAACTAAAATGGAAATGTTAAAAGGGAAATAATTTTTTAAAAATAAATTGAATAATTTTGTTTTGCTCATGAACATTAAAGATTTTTTTTTTAATTTTTAAGTGTGCATATGTTTAGATAGCCTCACAACTCATATTTATATTTTAACTCGTTATTGTACTGTTGGGTTGGATTTCTCCCATTCCCTTGTTGGAACCCCCTTTGCATCCACTCATGTTATGCTCACCTTGTACCACACGTGAGAGCCTTCGTTGGAAATATAATCAAACACACAAAGATGGCTCCCAGAGCCTATTGTGTTGAGTAACATAAGAAGTCGAAAAAGCATTCTTGTTATCGAAGTTTTGGGCAGGCAATACTTGTCCAAAAAACCTTGTCATGCAATTTCAGGTCCCACATCCAAATGTCAATGCCATATAGTTTCAAGTCCCTTCCCAAAAATTTCTTCATGTGGTTTGAAGTCCCATGTTTGAATGCCAACTATTGCGATGAATAGCCACAATAATAATGAATCAATTTTTTAATTTATTGTTGGAAGGAAGAGTGACGGTGTACAAGATTTATGGACTATTGATCTTAAGGTCAACATATTTTGCCATATGTCCTTCACTGTATATGTACTCGACACATTTTCCATTTTCCATTTTATTGCGTGAGCAACTCCTCATTGTGATCGTGCCATAAAAAGGAATGTGGAATCAAAGAATTATATAACTCTTTCATCCAAATCCTCTTATTCTTGCATCTCACACAACAAACCATTTGACGGTGGTGGTTTACGTTAACAATTTTTTTTTTGGACGAGATGAACACAAACAAAGCCATGTCTTTTACTATGAAACAAGAAAATAATAAGAGTAGTGCACAAGAAAATAATAAGAGTAGTGCCATGTCACGTGTTCAAATCTTGACAATAACATTTCTAGGAGCAACGAAGTCAATGAAAGAAGCGTAATGCTCAAGATAACTTGCAGATATATATATATATATATATATATATATATATATAATATTAGAAAATAACAATTAATGAATCAACAGTTAGTATGTTTACTTTCGATAAATTCCTTGCAAAATTTATGAGAAGACCCATACACTGGGTCCTCTCTCACCTTCTTGAGGTCTAAGATAATGGTCTTTAAAGATGGTGCAAAACCATGTAGTCGACCATTTTTTGTGGTTATCAAATTCAACTACTACATCAACTTAACATGGAATGCCAAGTCCCCTCCATATGTCCCTATGTCTAAAGTGTCCTACGACATGCACAAGTGAATTCCCCAAATATTGTCACATGTTCTAACTACCCATAAAATACAAGGGCTGACATTGCAAAAAACAACTATTGACATTGGGAGTATTGATTGATAAGGCCTTGCATTTTGATATATCTCCAAAGTACATTGCCTTAATGATTTGTGCACCACGCCCCCTTTCTCCTTCAAATGGTCGACATGAATGGCACATGGTTCATATGTGCTTGTCGTAAGAAAGAAGAGTTTTGCATACGTTACCCCCAACATTTTCCTTACCCCTGAACTTCTCCTCCTTCAATCCCCTTCTTCATTGCCCCTCTTCCTTCTGCAATGGTTCACTCTCTCAATCTTAACTTTCTTCAAATTATCCCTTTTGGCGTCTCCATTGCATCTCTTACGTAAGAAGCCGGGGAAGAAGATAATGGAGACAATATCAGAACATGCGAACCCTGGGGATCAAATTCACGAAGTAGGAAAGAAAGTTGATGCTTTGAGAAAAAATACACTTGGGACCTCATTTCTTCTGTTGAACAAGGTAGAGGGGAGATTGAAAATCCACCATTTCTATTGAACAAGCTTGAGAAGATATTGAAAAATCTGTAATTTCTTCTTACATGTTCAAGCAGGTATTGTGGAACTGGTCCCCAGTATAAAGAAAACAAAACAATTTTCTAAGAGACATGGAGAAGAGGATGGCTACATTGAAGAATTCAAAGATGTGGAAAGCTGAGCATGATACAAAGGTTCTTTCTGAAGCTACCGTTGACATTCGTAAGCTCGGAAGTGATAAATCAGATAAACGGGCCTCTTCACAAGACTTTGAGAGTGTGTAGCTGATTCCTTAGATGTACGACTTTCAAATCTGGAGGAAGAAATTGACATTGTTGAATCAACTGCTGTTACCAATCTAAAGTACCAATTCTTCTTTTTTTGTACATTCTATTTATTTTTGATCTGTAAAATGAGGGAGTCTGTTGGCGCCCTCTCCTGCCAAAAAAAAAGAAAAAGAAAAACATATATATTAAGAGAGTGGAACTCAAGCTTCCAAAGGAAACTAAAAAATATTAAAGAAATGAAAGATACCAAAAAAAAACAATACATAGAATCGGAAGAGGCACTCACACCCATCGTAAGACCTAATGGCATTGAAAAACGTTAACCACTAGGAGCTGAAGGCTTCCTTCTACCCTTATGTGCAAAAAGGGCCCCCACGGTCAACCGAAAGCCCTCATCAACAGATTTTGAGGCTTCCAAGCACAATCTCTCAGGTTCAGTTCTACCTTGGCGTTTGCTGTAGATCCACAGTTACTTTAGTCTTTGTGGATTCCGTTTGAGAGATGGTAAGGGTATCTGTAGAAACCAAGCAATCTTCCTCTCCTCCCTGAATACTGCACCCTGTGAGACTTCTGAAACCTAAATATCAGCTCCCCCAAAACTGTTGGAAAGAACATAATCATTAGTTGCTGGAGGTTGAACTTCAGGATGAGTTTAGCAGTCTAAATCAGCAGGGCTTCTAGCTTGTTGGCAGCCCTCAATAACATTGTGAATTGGGGGTGAAGGGATGCGGTTGGCAGAGGAAAGCTCAAGGTTTCTTCTAACAGAATCAGCCTCTGGTCTACCCCTCTTTCTGGACCCATTTCTGCAACCGAAACTTGCAATAGTTTATCATACTTTTTGAAGAACGCCATGCCAATTTGTGCTCCATCTGATTGCATCACAAGCATCTGAAAGGAAGGCCCTCAAAATTGAGGAATTGGGTCCAGACACCATGGGACGACACAATTTTAATGGAGTGGATGATAAACTTTGAGAAATCGATCATCGTGCAGACCCTCACAAATATCTGCTGAAGACCATTTGAAACCTTATCTATTCTTATAAAATTGCCAACCTTTCCTGTCAATTGCTGAATCAAAGCTGGGCTTCTCATGGCCAGAGGGAGATTGTATAATCTCACCCACAGAGGGACTTCAGTAATTAGAGTGGTTGCAGCATAAAGAAGGGGGTCCATGGACAAATGAAAAAACCATGCTTCCCAAAAAACCACGCCCCATTGTTCCTCACATAATCACAGTCCACTGATCAAATTCTAATCATAAAAAACCCTCTTTCCAGCAAAGAAGTATAATACTTTTTGAGACATCTTTCATCCACAGACAGATCTTCAGAAGGTCCCTTCTCCAAACATCGGCAGACTAGGTAGCCGGTACAGGTAGGGGTGCAAATACATAGATGGGGAACTGGTATGCCGGTATGGCAATTTTTTCCAGGGCTTGGGTGCGGCCGTACGAAAAATATATAAAATATTAAAAATATAACCAAATATAGCCAACTAAGCAAAATTAACCATTTAATATGCATAGAGTAAACAAAAAAAAATTAATAACCACAAAATATACTTATAATTCAATGCCAAATGTCATGATATTCATTGGTCAAACTTGGAACAAGTACATTGTGTAAATGTTACATTGTATACACAAAAATAAAGACAAATCAACATATTTGTTATATTTATGCTGTAGGCATTCTTATGGTCTGAGATCCGCTAAAAAATGTTGTCCCTGTCCTGCTTGAGCTGGTAGATATGACCTTGTTTTAAAAAGTTCTTTTGGTCTGTTACAAATATACGCGTGGTACAGGTATTATCCACTGTTTATTTGAAATCATCCATGTGTCATTGTGCTTTCCTGTTTGCTTATGACGGCTATGTTTATCTTGCGGTGATTTAAGATTGGGTGCAGATCTAGATCTAGCTCCAAGGTCTTGCCTTCACCATGCCCCATTTATAGGTACTGCAATTTAATTTGGGGATAACAATTTTGATTTCCTTTTCAGCTTCCGTTGGCTAAGCGCTTCCACATCTCTGGTAAAAATGGCGGAGACAGGCTGGTGATCTGAAAATCTGCTCTCTGCCTTCTCATATGACAACTGTTTCCGCCTTTCCCATAACAAAGAATCCGATCGCACCTGCAAGAAGTAAACGAGTCAAAAGACTGGTGTGACAAAGGGGTGAATAGTATTTTAATTTCATGATTGTCATATCAAGCTTGAACGCGATGTTTTCCCTCTGATTTGTTTTGGGTGCCACAGTATTGATCAGAATTTGCAGCGTACTTGTACTTCGGGGTGAAATCTCTATGTCCTTCCTGCTACCCCTTCAACTACTCACCTGGATTTTTCTGCAATTTGAGCTGGTACATGCAGAATAAAAATTTATTTAAAAAAAATGACTGCGCTGAACCAAATTAACTACTCTTAAAATATGTTTTTGGGAAATGAATTATGTAAGAAGAAAGAAATGCTATAGATGTTTACAACTAGCAATTGCACATGAGTTGCAAATTATGCCGGAGAGGATGACAATGAATAGTTTGTTGGAGTTAGTAATTTGCAATGAAATGTGTGTCATCTTAAATTATTTTGATTTTGTGTGAGGGGGAGGAGCTAACAATGTTGTAACTTCTTATTATGACTTGATGGGCGTCTATATGTTAGTGCAAAGCTCTTATTTTGCTACCGCCCACAAGTATGTTGACAATGGTGAGATGATTACTGATATATTTCCTTGGAAAACAGAGAACAAGTCTTTAAATTTCAAAAGAGGTGGAGCTGTGCTTTATGGCATCAATTTTCTTATATATTAAATACATTAAATAATATCAATTTCAAAATCATTTTATAATATAAAAAATATATCATATTGATTTCTTTCATTTTCAAATGTTTTAATTAATTGATTGACATACTTAAGTTGTCATTATAAGCTACTTCATAGGTGTATTTCTAACTATATATTTTTTGAAACTATTCAATTAGTAATTTAAACTCTATACTCTCTATCTTTGTTGGTGGGATGTTCTAGTTATGCTATATTGTTTGCTCTTCCCCATCACACAAACTTACAACACTTGAAAATAATATACATTTCAACACAAATTACATCTCAACTAAGATAACATAAATTTCACCACATATTACAACTCAATAACTTCACGTAGCTTCCTTTGTAAGTTTTCTTTGTCAGCTTACTTGCACGCCATGTAAACTATGAGCTTTACAATTGGGTATGGACATCTATTAAGGCGAAAGAGGAAGTGTTTTTTGTTGAATGTTGTAGTCATACGACATTGTTCGTTATTCCTTGTCACACAAACCTAAAACAATTGAAGATAACATACATTTGACCAAAAATGACAACTCAAACAAATTTAACATTGTTATCCTATGCGGTGTGATTTGCAACTCATGTGCAATTGTTAGTAATAGCATTCCATTCTCGTTTCAATTTTTTTTAAAGGGGTTGAAGGGTGTTGGGCATATGCTCATTCTTTCTCGAAAGTGAACTCGCTTAACACCGCTTATTTATAATATATAATTAAAAATGACCGTGTTTATAAAATTCGTTGGCATGTGGCCGTTGTTTTATAGGTATGTTTGACCCGATCAAATTCAATTCCACCGACAAAATAGTCCGCTGACACCTCTTTACATTCGCAGAGAAGATGATCAGTGCCAAGGCAACGAACAGTGAAACGGATCCGTACAAAACCATGAGGATCTAACAACTCAGATTTATCCGCGAAATTATTATTTTAAATAAAAAGACTACAAGTGTGTTAGGTAGGTAGCCAATAACAACCATGGGGCTATTTTGGTCTTAAGTAGTGATGGTGAAATAGTGCCGGAAATTGATTGCCGGAAAATTGTTCCCAGAATTTGACACTTTTCAGCAGAGTCATCTTCAAAGGCGGACGCCTTCCGGCGAAAGATTAAATTACGTCAAGGAGATATTTATTTTAGATTGGTAAGGTTTCTAAAATTATTAAGCTACCATCACGAAGAACGAGTGAGAATGCAGGATTTTTTTTAACGAGAAGAGATAAATTTTTTGTGTATGCATAAGAATTATTTATTTATGTGAAAGAAAGTTTAAAATAGTTATGTGTGCGAATGTGGAGAAAGGAAGTAAGTACAAATGATATAATTTTATAGAATTTAATTAAATTTATAAGTATCAGAGAAGATATTCATGAAAGTTGAATTCAAATAGCTGGAGAAGATATTCATGAAGGTTGAAATCAAATAGCTGGAGAAGATATTCATGTGATATAAGAATTAGTTTCCTAAAATTTAAATGTAAGAAAAGTAGGTGGGTAACTTTCTAAGACAAATGGAAATAGACAATATGTTTTTCCTATACTACAAAGCGGTAGAAATGGAGAAGCATTTGGAGCATTTCATTTTAGAATGTTTAACCTACAATGACATTCAAGTTATATAAATGGAAACATTTGAAAGTCATATTTGAAGCAACTTTCTTAAACAAACAACTCATAACTAAAACCATGTCATTTCATTTCATTCAATTATGCACTTAAACAATATGTCCAAGACAACCTGAAAATATCATTTAGAAAATGACACAAACTTAGAAGAGGCAGCAATGCTATCTTAAACAAACAGAAAAAAAACAATTGACATCTCTTTCCTCATTCTATTCCTTTATTTAAAAATAATTGGTGTTCCCCGAGACATTGTAATGGGGAACGATTTTTGTGGTTATCATTTCAATGAGAGGCCGGGGTGAAATTTGACGACCGTATACATGTTTTTGGTGTTTGTAGTTGTAAAATACTTGAAGAATTTTGATATCACCAACTGTTCCAACTTGCAGTTTTGAAATATAATAATCTTTATATATTTATATATATAATTTATAAAAATATATGTAAATATATGCTAAAAACAACCTGAATCCGGATTTTTTTTGTTGGGTATCCTAGACTGGGATCTATCATGCTAAAACATCTTCCTTCAAAGGAAAAGTAGAGAAAATTTATTTGATGTACATAGATGGTCATCAAATTTAAACCATGATTGAGAGGCATCCCAGCTCATGTTTTATTTTTCGCATGCAGGGAATGCATTAGCAAATATATTCTGATCGAGCTAGATGCCAGTTGTCTGTATTATTATAAAATCTACTTCTATCGCAATGACTCTCAACCTGGTTGCTCCTTCATAACACCATTCTCTATACAAAAAAATACCATTCTCTATACAAAAATGATGACAAGCATCTTAAGTGTTGTTTGGTGTTTGTTGATGAAATTTGCTTTTCTATTATTATCTTACACTCTCTAACCAATCCACATATCTATTCAATGAAAACAAAAAAACTTAATAGCTTCAGCACTCTACTTTTTGCATTTGTTAATTAAATAGAAAACAAAACAAGAAAATGAACATTCGTATTCGTAATTAACATTTATGTAATTTTTAACACTTCTGATATCACTATTACACACTCATTACTTTGAACATATAATAATTATGAACATGTCATATACAGAAATTTTGTAAAAAAACCGAAAAAAAAACCGTTAATAGCGAACGTTTGCAGCCTTGGGAGCAACTATTAGTCATAATCATAATGCTCTCCAGTGTATTGAGAGCAATAGCATCATTAGAACCATCATGTGGTTCATTAGAAGTAGAACCATCATGTGGTTTCTTAGAACCACAAGGAGTAGCAGAGCTGCTTCCCCTAGCTTAATCATGCGAATTGCCCTTTAGCTCTGGGCCTGCCAATGAAAAGTGGGTAATGAATGCTTCCAAGTTCGGAGTCATTGGTGATGCAATGAGAGATAAGTATGCAATGTGAGATAAATGTGTTGTTTAAAAAGAGTTTTGGGGTGTCTTTTGGTGCAATGTTTTGACTTTTGTGACCAGAAAACAAAGAAAAAAATGTTTTTCTACTTTTTTTTAATGCAGGAATGCAGCCCAGACGTACCCAAGGTACTGTTTCACATACCCTAGACATTTCCTTGGTGTATTTGGGCACATACCCATGCTGGGTGCGTGCTGTACCCATTTCTGGTGCCTGTACAGGTGTACCTGGCTTCCCAGTCTGCAGATTAATGATCTTCTTCCCGAACTCTGCTAACATTGAAAGTATACTGTCATCATCCAAGACCAAATTTGTCACTTCTTAGGCCACACTTAGTGTAACATCTCCTAGTGAAGAAGGTACTGATTTGCTGCAGTCATCCACAAATATTGGAATACCATCTCCCACACCATCTAAATGAGGAATAGGGTGCCCTGTATCAGCGGATTCAGAAGTGCCCTGCTTTTTACTGCCCATTGGAGAGTGATTGCCTTGCCTAGGGCAAGCTGCGTTATCTGAACCTATGCCTGTCGGGGAGACAGAAGTTTCCATGCCTTAAGATTTACCAACTGTAGTTTGGAGTCCCTTGAACGGGGCCCTGGCACTTATTCCCGAGGCATCACTGTAAACTCCTAAACCCTGATGGGTGTCATGGTATTTTCCTTCAATGGTGGATCCAGAAGGATACACAGGGGGCTTTTGTTTCCGACTAACAATTCAAACTTAAGGGAATTTAAATTTGTCAGACTTTATAAATGAGAAATGTTGCAGTTTTTCTTTGTGTTGTTTGAGCATGAAATTCAAATGAGTTAGTCCTCCTTTTGGTCTTGAACTAGGATACCTATATGGCAGGGGGGTGCTTGAAACCGGTATGAAACATACCGGGTACGGGTACGGGTACGGCCAGGATACGTGGGTGGGAGCAGGAAAGATACGGCGGGGTATTTTTGCTGTCAATACACGGAGAAACATACAGCAGATAGGATACTTTTGAAGCTAGGAAGCATGGATACGCCCAAGACCCCCTCATATCCCCTTTGATACGTATCGGATACGGATACGTGCCTAATACGTACCGGATACATCAGGATACGTCACGGATATGTACAGACGTATCCGTGACGTATCCTGACGTATCCCGTACATATCAGGCACGCATCTTGCAGTAAATATGCCTTTTTTAAGTTTTATTTCTTTTTTTTAAAGTTTTATTTCATTTTTAAGTAAATACGTACCCTGTAGTAAATATGAAATGTAAAATCTTAAGTATATTGTATGTTTTGAAAATTTGAACATGGATCCTAGTATATTTTTCAAATTTCAAGTTTTGTTCGTATTCATGTTGACATGATATTCGTATATCATATGTATGGTAGCCACATGATCAATAAAAATGCAAAGTCTTAAGTAACTGTATATTGAATGCTTTGAACATTGATTCAAGTTTTGTATTACTATTTCAGTTTTTTATGGACTAAAAAATGAGTAAAATTAGTAGATGTACATAAAAAATTATATATATATATATATATTTATTTTTATTTTTTAATATATATGTACGGACGTATCCAAGGGTTTTTTAAAATTGACGTATCCACATATCATATCCGTATCCGCATATCATATCCGTATCCAAACCAATACTCGTATCCGTATCCTGGCAACATAGTTTTGAAGCTATACGTATATCATTTCAACCAGAATCTTATTACTCCAAGGAATACGTGGAAGAATATATCAATATGTGGAAGTCTGGAAGAATATATCAAAATTTAATATTTATTATAGACTATAGTAAATGATTTTATATATATTTTAAAATAGCATCTGGAAAATACTAATAGTTTATAAAATTTCTAATTGTATAATATTAAATTGCTTAATATTATATATAATATTTTGTGCTATATATATTATAATAGTATTATTACTTATAGTGTTACGATGGTATTATAATTAATATCCTTATGATGTCATTTTAATATTTATCATGCACTATATTGTCCAAAATCGGATATTATTAATAATCATATAATGTTAGTGAGGCAATATATCTATAGGAATATAATATATAACGTTATTTTAATTTATAATGTCGTATAATGTTGTAGTGTTATAAGTTTTAGAGCTTTATAAAATATATAAGATTATTGTATGTATATAATGTAATAGTAATATAAAAAGTATAATAGTTATAAAGTTCACTATTATATCATTTGTAATACTTACAATACTATTATCTAATATATTTTAATTACAATGTTTGATGTTATTATATTTATAACATTCACTTATTTAATATTTAGCTTATAACTTATAAGTTATCTACTTATCTTGTCTTTCATATGCATAATATCTGGTTAATAACTTAATTCTTATTTAGAAGGCTAAAATTTATATATTTTTTATTTTTTATATATTTTTTATACTGCTGTATCCAGTGGTGTATGCGGGGCCAATTTATTTTTTGCCGTATCTGCATATCGGATACTCTGTACCTGTACCCGTATCCAAAACGTATCGGCTACTTAGGTCTTAAATAGAGTTTTAGATGCGAAGATGAAGCTCGTTAGTGTTGAAATACAGAAAACACTGGAGGGTACTGCAGTGGCGGGAAGCAAATGTAGTGCTCTTGGTGCCGAGCTTGTGAAGGTCTTCCAAATGCCTACTTCATCAAGGAAGGAGATCCCAACAAAGGAGCATGATCCTACACCTAGGAGGGAAAGCCTTTCGAAAATGCAGGATACTGGTGACAACAGTGATCAAAGTGGGTGGAAAATTGGAAATAGATGCATGCAGAGCACAGCAGGAGCCCTAAACCCAAGGCTTTCACGTCTCGTGCATTTTTTAGCTACTGAAACTACAAGAAATTAGTCCTCGTGAATGCGGACCAAACAAAGAAGTGAAGTAGATTAATCTGAGGCTTGAAGCCATGCTAACAATGATAACAAGATTTCAGGGGTACAAGGAAGATTATCACCATTGGATTGTAATGCTGGTGGTGACATTTTCAGTAAGTCGCCGCATTCGAATCTCGTCAAATATTTAGATTCGTTGTCAAAAAAATTTGAGATAACATTCCTGATTAAATTCGAGCAGGAGCACTTGCGAAGACATCTTTTTAACCTCATTTAACCCCAAGAAATGCACTTGTTACTAGGCATAGATGAATTATAGCAGAGATTGAAATCATAATACGCAAGGAACCCAACTTGTGATCAACTATAAAATGATACAATCAAGTGCTAAAACAAGCTACCACATTACTTAAATTCCTACAATTCATGATTGTATGACCCTAGAAATCTGGGAGTGAGGCATTGCTATAAATTCTAAACTAAGCAAGATCACAAGTCCTGACTAATGTGAGTGGGTGAGATGCATGAACAAACAAGCTTGGTCATGCATAGGAGGAACAATTGGACTCAGGTTACGTAGATGTTGAAAACCAGGGACCTAAGAAAAAAAAATAATCATCACGTGCCTTTCCTTCCCAGCGGATACACATACTCAGGATTGACATACACAGGGAGATGCATAACCTGCTGTCATGTTTTGGCTGCTGTGTCTCATCGCTGCACGAATCACGGAGCTTTGGGGCACACACTGCAAAGTAAAACTGAAACAAGAAACTGAATTTGTGAGCGGAAAAAGGCAAAATCTTAAGTGAAAAAGGCACATTCGCGAGTGATACGGTGAACTGGAAAACAGCGCTTAAATACTGACGGGATGACCTCCAAAAAAACCCTAAAATGAAAGTAAATAAATTTTGACCACGATTTTTTTACTAAATTCGCCGTTGACATTCATGATTTTGGACTGTACGAATTTATACGCGAATTAGGGCGATTTTTTTTGTTCCATTAGAAATTCGGCGAATTTCGAATTTTCAGGTAGAAATTCGCCGAATGCGGTGACTAATAACCATGGCAGATTAAGGATGAAGCAATAACCAGAAAAAAAAAGGAGGAACAAAGATCATCATCATCTGAGGACAAGTCCAAGATTCAGTCATAGATGTGACCCCTAGAGGAGAAGCTACCAATAACAGTGGACAAGCGAGAAGCCCCAAGGAGAGGAGTTGGTAAAAGCAGCATCCGTTTGGAACCTGGTGGGGCTAATCCAAGACCTTCAAACCTCAATGCAAGGATGGAAAGGAGAGGAGAGACTCAGTGAATAAGGGAGGATCTTCTTATGTCAGTATCTGCATACATAGACCAGTCATACTGATTTGGGACGGTGAACTTTGGTCCCTCAATGTTGTCAAGTTCCTGCATTCTTAGGAGGCTCCCAGATGATCCTATTTTCTTGCGAGCATTATTCTTTTGTACAACTATGTTATATCAAATTTGGTCATCAAACTGGAAATGTCCCGTTGAATTATTTCATTATCATAGTGTGCAGAAGCATAATGATGCAGGGAAGCTTGGTAATTGTTGAAGGTCCAACAGTAGAATCCGGTCCGAATATATATTACTTGGTATTTTTGTACATTATCATCTTACAAATTTTCTGTGGAAAAAACCTTTTGATTATTTATCATCCAGAGTGCTACATCAAAAGATAATCAGAGGAATAGAAAAGGGTGTTGCTGTCTCTAATTCCTCCAATGTTGCCTACTTCAGTTCAATCAGACATAAGTGCATAAGAGGAAGAGAAGATGTTTTTAATTAGTTTTAGAGAGTGAAGTGCTGTTGAGTGTGGACAAGAAACTTTGTATACTATCTGTAATGAATAAAACAGTATGTTGTTTTACTAATGCATGCAAAAGTCCTATCTTTTTTTTCCTTCTGTCATGTAGTAACTGATCATATACTTAAACAACGCAAAGCATCAGTATTGCTGTGTTATTTATAATGATGAACTACAAGCTGTACATATCTGTTATCCCAAAATTCGAACCTAGGCAAAATTCTTGGATAACCAAGTCGAATTCAAAGTTGAGCAGTGGTTTTGCCAAGTTTGATGAATTTGAAAGATGCAAAAATTGTCTAAATATTGAGAAAACTAAGCCAAGTCGGACTTTCGGAGTTTCCGAGCGGTTTTACAGGTAAAATTGCAAATTTCTCCTCAACTTCCGGATCCCCATTAAGACTAAGTGGGGGTTTTGGAAGTCTGGAGCAGTTTTGCAGTTTGACTGCAAATTGCTCCTCAACTTCTGGATCCCCATTAAGATTAAGTAGACCAAGTGGGGGTTTGGGATGTCTGGAGCAGTTTGACTGCAAATTGCTCCTCAACTTCTGGATCCCCATTAAGATTAAGTAGACTAAGTGGGGGTTTTGTAAGTGTGGAGCAGTTTTGTAGTTTGATTGCAAATTGCTCCTCTACTTCTGGATTCCCATTAAGACTAAGTAGACTAAATGGGGGTTTTGGAAGTTTGGAGCAATTTTGCAGTTTGACTGCAAATTGCTTCTGGATTTCTAGATTCCAAAATACAATACTCTTTGTATTTCGGGTTTTCAAAAGTTTGGAGCAATTTTTTAGTTCAACTGCAAATTGCTCAGTGACCTCTGGTTTCCAATTCCCTAAAATTGTGAAAGCAGCTCCAAAGCACGTGGCGGAGTTTTGGACTGCAAAAGCAGCCAAAATCCATGCGGCAAACTTTTGGACTGCAAATGCAACCCAAGACCCCACAACAGGCTTTTGGATTGCGAAAGTAGGTCTTTCTCTGACTAACATTTTAAGTGCAAAAAAAACTTCAAATTCGTGCAATAGAGATTTTTGGCTTGTTGATTTGCCCCTCCATTTCGGTATCCCAAAATGCAAATATGTGGCATGAAGATGCATAAAATCAGAATGTTTCAAAGGCCACGAGAAGCTCAAATTGTGCTTGGCTTCGAAGGCATTGCCCCTCAACCCTGTTGGGGGTTGTCGCCCCTAAATCCACGCTCCCGGAACCAAAAAAAAAAAAATTATTTGGGGAAAGGACGTCGATATAAAAGGTCATAAATTTGAAGGAGAGGATAAAACAGGTGTGGGGGAAAATCCATAATTTGCAGCTGCTTATTGGCTGAATCAATTTTGCAGTTTTTAAGCTGCGCAAAAAAGAATACCTTGGTTTTGCAATTTCTATTTTTAGTAAAATTGACTTGGTCAATCTTGTATGTAGCTGGAAAATAGGGAGTTGTTTCCTATAAATACGTATTGTAAATCATTTCAAGGGACTTTTTTTTAACAGAGCTAGAAATTTTCATTTGTTGGAGGGGCTACTTTGAGAGATTCCTGGAAGGGATTTCTTCAAAGATTTTTGGAAAGACGTTATGCTGCCCATGATATTGTAAAAAAAAACATTTTAACATTTCGCGAGCAAATTTGAACTGCTGAAGACTTGGAGGGATTTCTGGATAGATTGTGTGCTGTCCATAATTTTGTGCAAGACCTTGTTTGAGAAAAGAACAATGAATAAAGCTTTATATTCATTCTCATAAAGAAATATAATGGGATTTGCCGAACTTTGTGTCATGATCTCTTTGGTGGTAGCATGTGTTCCTATGTCAGATGTTTCGCTTTCTTTATTCTTTTCATGCATGTCAGATTCCAATGAGAAGTGTTTCTTATATTAAATGATCTCCTTGCAAACTAGAATAAGCTACGAGTTTACTTATTTGAAATGCAAGTCCTCTTCTCTCTGTCTCTCTCATTTCTCCATTCCTTTCTTCTTGCTTTTCAGTTTATGTTTCTCTCCCTGGTAGTAAAATCCCATCCCCACAAGTTAATTAGTGTAGATATTGTACATATTCTTTTTTGTTCGGTTTTGGCTTCCAATAAAAGGTGCCTCCCCTCACAATAGAAGAGGGACTTTGTCCTGCATACTGTTGTCAAAATACCATATTTTGCCAACAATATCATCACATATGGACTGACAATTCCTTGTATTTTGTTTCATCAAGAGGAACTAGTTGTATTGAATATGATCAAGTTGATATTGGTAATGATTATACCATTGTTCCCCTCCTGTGTATGTTTCTTCTTGGGTGAATCTCCCATGAATTTCTTGATCAAGTTTGTATTTCATATTGTTATCACCTGAATTTCATAAATATGTTACCTTGTAAAGACTGTTTTAGCACTTGAGACGGACACGAAGCTACTGCAAATTATACTTGTTTGGTTGGACCTCAATTGTTTTGCTCTTGATGATCAACAGTTGGAATGACATGTTACATTTTCTGTTGTATTTGGATCTATGGTGTGATGGTTCTAGCTAGTTAACTTGTAAACCTTATTTATTTGGACACCACTGCTGTTTACACCTGGTAAGCTTTTGATACAGAGGAATTATTTGGACAAATTTTAATATAGTTTCTATAACTTTCAATTGAATAAATTGTAATTAGCACATTAGCAACTTTTTTTTTAATATTTTTTGTGCTGTTGAGTATACCTTTCTCTTTGTTTATACTCAGAGGCCTGAGGAACTTAAGTGGATGAGCTCTTTGAAATGCTGGGCAATAAGCTTATTAGGATTCAATCCCCAGGCCTCTTGCCCAGTGGGTGTCACCTTCTCAGATTTCTCATCAGTGGCTTTGGCCTAACATATGTAGTTAACAACCTTCACTTTTGTTGCCATAGAAAGGGAAACGGAATATTCATATATATACCTCAAACTGCCATATATTTGTGATGGAATGATGTGAAATTTGTGAAAACTACAAACTCATAAAGGTAGCATCTTTCTAACTTGCTATTTACTCAACTGTTGGTAGGATTATTGCTAAATAAAAAGTTACATAGCATAATCAAACTCCTTCGTTTACAAGCGATACATGCTTGTGGAAGCAAAAACATGTCATGAATAGGAAAAAAGTAAAGGAAAGGAAAGGTCCATGGTGCCTGAGCACCTACCTGTATTTTCATTGGTTCTTTTAAAGTCCATGATAGCTTGTACACCATAGTTACAAGGTCCGGAAATCCGGATCCGTTCAGGAGGGGAAAAGAATCCGAAAATCTGGAATTCTTGAAAAAGTTCGGAAAAATCCGATCCGAAATATATATGAATTGAATTTTATAAATATGAAAATTCGACAAATACATTGAAAAACTTCAATAATGTAATGTAAAATGTTATATTTTTTTAATATATAGGGTTGATAGTTGACTATTTTTTCCAGAGAACTACAGAAAATGTTAAAAAATAAAAAAATTCCTAAATTAGGGCTGACCCAGACTGAATTTATTCGGGTCAGCACAAAATCTGGATCGGGCTGGATTTTGTGCAGATCCAGCCGGATTTGGTAACTATGCTGTGCACCTTAGATTGTAGAGTAGCTTATAGCATTCGAGACCATCACCGTGTGTACTTGCTTAGGCTAAGACTACAGGGTGCACATACCGTGATTCAAACCTGTACCTCCTCCACTTGAGCACAAGATCTTTGCAGTGAAACCCACACGTGCCGAACAAAAACAAATTTCACTTATACCATGTATCATAATATTTATGTGGATTAGTAAATTTATCAGTGGTGCCCACAAAAACATATTTTTATACTCTCTGTACACATTATGTCCTTTCTACTTGTCTTCAAATTCTCATGATTTTTTGTCTTATTCAAATCAGATCACTGAGATTTATACATGAGATGTTTTGATGAGGCAGCATAGCTGTACACCCGTAGAATCTGCACAAAAACACTTTTGGGAAAAAAATGCTGCAATTTGCATATAACTAGGGAGAGCACAATTTAGGAAGCCTAAGCATCCAAAAAAAGAATGTTTTTATTTTCTCTCTCCTGTATATCACTTGCAACCTGGAACCAAAAATAAAAGCTATTTCATTATATTTTCTGATTTTCACATAAACTGAAAACAGTAAGTATGTCTACAATCTCAAACAACTCTTCTAATAGCTGCTAGCCTGCTGCCTATCCTGTTATAATGCTATTCTTCTGCTGCCTATAACTGCTGTTCCTATCTTTCTAATATAACAATTACACTTAGAAACTAACAAAACACACGTAAATTTTCTCTAGTAATCGTATCACAGAAGTTAGTTTTTGGCGACATGAAATTGTCATTCAAATCTGGATGGCATAGAAATGTCAACTTCCCTTCTATTGTATGACTGGAGCTTTGGTTAAGGACTGCATTGAATTTCTATTTGCTCTTTTGCTTATGTCTTTAGTATTAGCCAAGTTTTAACAACATCAATTCACTCAGAGTCTTAAAGCTTTATTCTCCAGTTTTCCAAACTCTTGTAATTGCTACGAAGGCCTTGTTGGCTCAAGGCGAATCAAAGAAAATGCAGCTAGCTCATCCAACTTTGACAAAGGTAAAAGGGTATGATTTGCTAAGGGCCCCATCCCACTGTTAGATCTGTCTTCAGTCAATGGTAGGGTGCTACCCTAAAGCAAAGAAATGTAATGTGATTTCTAAGTCCCTGCCCTACCATTAGATCTGTCTTTAATTTACAGTGAGGCTCTGATGAAAGAAGTGCCACGCTAAAAGGAAAGTGGGTCCTGCTTGAGCAGAAGATAATTAAATCAAGACATGTGGGTCAATCAGTGACCAAGCACCAATTTCAGAAGCTAAAGCTTGGTCAACAAAGATAAAGCTCACCTCCTGTCGGATCAAATCCGAAAGATCAAGAGAAAAGCTTTCGAACATGATGCCATATCAGATATCAGTTAAATATTCAAATAGCCCGGAACACAGGAAATATCCAAAACAAGTCTCCTATAGATGCATCATGCTGAGCTATCCTTTCAAACATAGTTGATGTGACAAGTTACCAACGAAGCTGAGGAGACAAAAAACAAACAACTGCCTAAGTAGCGATTGCAGTGAAAAATGTGGATTTCTATCTACCTTTGTACCTCAACGACCTAGAGAATTAATTTTTTTCAAGAGTTTTCCCACTTCTCCCTTCTATTCTATATAAAGGTCTAAAGTTCTCATTGTATGGGGGGGGGGGTGTGTGATATTTAATTTAAGCAGGTTTTATCCAAGCTTAAGGTTGTTTAGCTGATCTCAGATCTATGATGTGCTATGAGTAATGCATCATGTCGAGCCTTTTGGTTATGAAGTGATTTACAATGCAATTGATAGAGTTCTTGTGGTTATTGATTGGTCAACCCTCTAGCTCCATCTTGCTACTCTACAAGATAGAGCTCACCTGTGAGTATTCATAGTTAACTGTGTTCATTTATACGTTTGCAGTGCATATTGATAAATTCCGTGTCTATAAGACATGTGAATAAAACACTTAACCATCATTTCCTATTTGGTGCATCACTGCCCTGTTGTTTTATTTTCTCCAACTCCATTTTTGTTTTCCATTTCCCCTTCCGCAAGTTAGTTTAGGTGTTTTTATGCATTAGATTAGGAACAAATCCAAATGTCTCTAGAGGTTCTCTGCAAATGTGCTGTCCCACACTGCAAAAAACCCATGTTGTGCTGGGTTTGCAGGTGTTGGCTAGATCAGACAAATCCAAACATCCACAATTTTTGGCCTGATGGGATGATTGTATCTTTTCGAAAAATGTTTTACAAATCTTCCTGGTTCACATGTTTTGGTTAGAATCTTAGAGAGGATCTTAGCTCTATTATGCTTTTAAAGGATTATGTTATTGCCTCACGAATCCACTTCCTAAAAGAGCCCTATTCTCAAGTCTTGTGGACCTTGCCCTTTCATGTCTTTGCATTGTTGTAGTGAAACTCGATTATTATGGCACAGGAAACAGTGTTACCTTTTGTCTCTTGGAGGGATGGTGGTCCCCTTCACTTGCAACAATGAAAGAACATTCCACAATTACTCCCTCTTTTGTATGGAGATAGTTATGTTAGCCCTAGAGACCACATCAAAGATGAAGCAAGTCTTTGTGCTTTCCATTATGTCACAGAGAATGATGTAGCCCTCAGGCTACTTGCAGCCTCCCTCAAAGAAAAGACACAAGATTGGTTAATAAGTTTGCTTCACAATCCATATCAAGTTGGGATGAGCTACGGATAAAGCTTTGTCACCAACTTGAGGAGAATGAATATGTTTTGTCCTTGACAGATCATCTCACCAACATTAAATGAGCATCTATGGAGGTTATATCAGATTTAACATAAGATTCAATAAGACAAGGGAAAGGATACCTACAAAATTCAGACCCCCTCAAGATATGTCATTCCAATACTATTTAAAAGCTTTAGAATTTGACATTGCTCTCACAATTCAATCCCTAGGTGGAAGCACTCCTTTGAAGCCTATGACCTTGCCATTCAATTATAGAAATATCTCTTACAAGTAGGACATAGTGCTGCCTTCTCCTTCACTCTATTGCTTCCTAATGCTTTTGCTAGCCTTGCTCCCTAATATTCATATAAGCACAGCGATAATCCCATCCTAGCGTCCCGAGGTCAAATCTACAAACCCCTGGTAACTGGCTGAAATGAGAGGCCTTGTAGAATAAATTTCAAAAGAGCTCTTGGATTTTAAAGAGAAGCTGGTTAATTAAAACCACCAAGAGCATTTTTCTGTTTAGAGCATTTTAAGGCCATATTCTCAGAGTCTCTCACCTAAGTTGCTACCTAATGATGCCTTTTTATGCCACAATAAGCTAAAGAGGCCTTGTATTATAAGAAATTAATATATTCCTTGGCCTCTACGAGCACTAGCATAGCAAGGTATCAGCGTGCAATTGAAAACCTAGCTTGCTTCAGTGGGATTGATTGGGGGAACTGAAAGATCTCCAAATGGATCTCGCTTGTTCTTCAATGCAATTTAGATCAATTAAGACACCAAAAGCATATTTATGACCTTTTATAGCATTCACATAATACAGATCCGAGTTTATGGAAGAAGTGCGCTTAGGGTTTTGGAATAAAAACCAACCTAAAACCTAACCCAAACTGGTCGATGACTGTGCAACATTAAATATAGATGTTTTCTATCAAGGGCGACTAGTCTAGATGATGAAAGCCCACATAAAACCACTACCAACATTATCCCTTATTGCCATAACAAGCGCAAAACTTTAGCAGTTTATTATAAAGTAAAAATTGACCTTTCTGAACATATAAACAGGCTAGGACTGTACGCAGAAATCTGCAGATTTGAATTACTGTGAACAACACTTTAAAACCTTCCAAAAATCACTGGAAAACAGTTATTTGGACTCCCTAGAATTTAGTACAATTAATAATAAAGAAATTCAGACTTGAGATGCGTACAAGACATTGAAAACCAGCCACATACTGGGTCACTTCATACACAGAAAATACAGTGACACTGCTGCGATGAATTCTTCAATCCTTTATTGCAAAAACTTCGTAACTGCTGCTGGAAAATAATGAAACTCTTATAAGCTCTATGGAAGATCCAGTGTAGAAATTCCTCCTAATCTCTAAGAGGGTTTTCGTCCTCTAGAGGCAATATACTAAGGGTTTCGTCTTTAGAATATTTTATACAAAAGCACCTGGCTTAAGATCATATTCAGAAATGATAAATGATTACAATGGTGCTCTAACCTAGCCATCCCTCTCCTTTTTATAGGAAAAATATTACAAAAATGACCTTTTCATCTTCCAATGAAAGAAGAGTGCCAAAATACCCTAACAATAGGCCCAAACCAAGTCGCACTTCCTCCTAGGACAAATAACCGTTAAATAATGGCCCTTCATGCCAAGTTGCACTTTTCTAGATTCCACTTCCCTCCTTTGTCCAAGTCGCATTTTGCCTAGGGATGACAAAACACATCATGGGCCTCTTTTCTATTTTCCCTAGAAAGGACGCAACATAATATTATAACCAATATACCCATTTAGAGATTACAAATTTATTATTAAGTCAAATAAATTAATACAAGTGCTTTATTAATATTTTTTTTGCACTTTGTAATAACTTATTGTAACTTAAGTCACCCTTATACTTTTCCTTTGGCCGTCGGGTTGACGAAATGGGCCAAAGGTCTTCGATTGGAAAGGGGACATTACAGGAACCATAGTGTTTTCCTCAATTTTGAAGGATGCAAGGAAATACAAGAAAAGGCCAACTCCATTGCAAAATGGGCTGGTAGTGAAGGGGGATAGATTATTCATGAGCTTGAGTAGAGAAATGAAATGACAACTGAAGCTGAAGTGTTGACTTGTTCAACCATCCAAAAGGCAAAAGAGAGTTGACCATTGATGCATTGATCGAGGAAGGCTTCCTAGATATGTTCCTAATTATGGTCGAGGACAACAAAGATGAAGCTCTGTCTCTATGGAAGAGGTTACTTGGCAGCCACTACTTGAAGACTATTGTGGCCTGAAAAAGAGGGGACTTCCCCTAGTAACGAGGAAAATTGTTGCTTAGTATGGGAACATTACTCTCTTTTGAAGGTACCTTGATGAAGATTGGTTGGGGAAGGATGTTCTTCAAATCAAAGATGTTGAAGTCATATCTTCTGTAGGCAACTGTATGTGGCAGAAAAACTAAGAAAGGGATGGTATAATATTCAAATTTGAAAATGAATTAGATTCCACATCAAATAACCTTAGAATCCAAAGTGGACAAGCCATCCATCGTGTTTGCCTCCAAGCATAATAAGGAGTTAAGAAAACAAAAGCTTTCTGTTTGAGCAATTGCTCAAACCAAAGTCGAACACTGATTTAGGAGAAGCCGTTAGAGAAAACAGTCACTACTCTTCACATCGAAAACAACCACCACCACCAAAGAAAATTCATAGCAAAAAAATTCTAGAAAAGGGTGCTATTTTTCGATCCTTGTTGCTAGTTTTATTTAATAACCAATTCTTTCAAATATTTAGAGTATGATGCTTTTTATTCTATAGTACCAAGAGATTAATAACCTAGTGTGATTAATCCAAATGGGGGCATGCCTGCATTTTAGCATAATCTATTTTAGTGATGTTGTGTACAATAAAACAAGATGGTGACAAGAAGCTAGATGCAAATATAACAATAATTTTGATAGTCACATTTTGTAATATAATATAAGGATTCTATTAGGGGGTCCTCACCCAAATGCTTATAAAAATCATAAGCTATAAAATTTGAGTGGCATGTACAACAAGATCACAAAATAAAGCGCTACTGCGTGTGCCCAAGAAAAAGTTAGCTTCTACACTATTGTGTGTTCTCCTCCTCTAGCAGCTGGATGGAACAAGACAAGAGGCACCAAGTCAAGCTTGACAACAATAGACAATAGGCGGCCAAAATGTGCATTAAATAAAGACCAATCTCCTCTAGCTGCCATGACAACATACACCAAGGCAACAAATTCAATGTCCATCCCAATAGCACGAAGCAATTGCATGCTTATAAGAGAAGTGGTCAACACTTCATCAATGTCAGGAGCATTGAAATCCTCGACAACCCATAAAACGAAATTCATATGGCTCTTGTGCCTTCGATGACATTGTGAGAATGACAAGCGTGAGAAGATAATAGTAGAATTAACTATTGCTCAGTGCAACAAAGATCTAACCATAAGAATTGATAATTCTTGCTTAAACAAGAAGAAAATGTAGCTGAATGCAATCTTTTAAGAGACTTGGCACGCGTAGAGGAGATGGATAATTGTCGACATCACTAAGCTAAATAATAAATTGAAAGAGTGACATGATTGAATAGATAGGTCGTAACTGCACAACTATAGAAAAAACAAGCAAAACGTTTTGACATTTAATTCCCCTAAAGCCAAGGGTCTCAAATTCAACAACGAATAAATGGAGATAACAAAAGACAAATAAATATAAGCTTGATCTTTGATAAAACTAAATGTTGCCATCTTATCGAAGGTTACTAAAGGTACAAACACTATTAATGTCAAATCTGTAGCCCAATGAGTAATGGATAGGGCATTTGGATTCCACACTTAGCAGGTTAAACACCCGTGTGAGTTAACACCCGCGTGAGTTGCCAAAACTGCTAATACTTCTTAGCATTAGCCAAGTTTTAATAATTTCAATATACTTAGAGCCTTAAAGATTCATTCTCCAACTTTCCAAACTCCTGTAATTGCTATGAAGGCGTTGGCTCAAGTCACTTTAAAGAAAATGCAACTAGCTCATTCAACGTCAACAAAGGTCAAAGGGTACGAATTTGGTAAGGGCCTCGCCCCACCGTTAGACCCATCTTTAATCAATGGTAGGGTGCTTCTCTAAAGCAAAACAATGTAATGTGACTTCTAAATCCCTGCCCCACTATGGTGAGGCGCTAATGAAGGAAGTGCCAATCTAAAAGCAAATTGGGGCCCATTGAAGCATAAGATAAGCAAATCAAGATGTGGGTTGATCAACGACCAAGTGCTGACTTAAGAAGCTAAAGCTCAGTCAACAAAGATAAAACCCACCTATCATCTGGTGCAAGTAGAATGAGTCGGTAATGACTTTGGTCCTCAGTCTTTTGGTGCATGTCTGAAGGATCCCTTCAAGTTCCAATATGATACTTCCCTCCTCATCTAGTTCAGGAAGAAATGTCTGGGTTAAAATGTGTTGCCCAATGAATTTATTTAAGCTAGAATCATGGAAGATTGGATGTATTTTAGCTCCTTGAGGGAGCTCCAGTTTATATGCCACACTCACAATTTTCTGCAAAAGGACCATAATATTTAGGTGCAAGCTTATTATCCTTCTGGCATTTTAAGGAAAACTGCTTATACGGCTGCAACCATAAAAAAACAAAGCCTCCCACTTCAAAGTGTCGCTCACTTCAGTGCTGATCAACCTGTTATTTCATGCGGTTTTGTGTCATTGACAAATTCTCTCCAAGGCTAGAGAGTACCTCGTGCTAGTGTTGAATGTGATCTTCGATTACTCTCACCTTAGGTTTGAGCTTCAAGCTAGAGATGAGTGATAGAGAATGGTACCCATACAATGCCAAAAATGGAGACATTTTGGATGAAGCATGAAATGAAGTATTATACCACAATTCTGTAAGTGGCAACCATTGCATCCAACGTTGTCTATCCAAAGTAAAACATCGAAGAGACCCCTCTAAATATTTATTTACCACCTCAATTTTACCATCTAAGTAGGGATGGTAAGACGAACTCTGGGCCAATTGGGTACCCAAACAAGAGAACAAATCAGTCCAAAAATTACTCATAAATACTGGATCATGATAAATTACTATAATTTTGGGTGTGCCATGGAGCTTTTAAACCGTGTCCATAAAAGAAATGACAAATGTGCTAGTTGTGAAAGGATGATACAAGGCACAAAATGAGCATACTTGGTAAGTCTATCCACTACGACCATGATTATGGTTTTCCCTTCCGATTTAGGTAATCCTGTGATGAAATCCATAGATACCTATTCCCATCTCTGGCTAGGAATAGACAAGGGTTGTAGGAGACCTCGTGTCTTAATGGTTTATCCCTTATTATGTTGGTGCACCAAACATTATGTCACAAATTTTTGAACATCTCCTTTCAATCCCTCCCAAAAGAAATCTTGTTTAACTCTATGTTAAGTTTTCAACAACCAAGAATGACCACCTAGTGCAGAAGATTGAAGTTCTGAAAGAACATATTGTTTAAGTGTAGAGTTCTTACACAAATACAACATGTCCTTTTTACCACAATGTATCACCCTTCCATATAAATTTTTCGGATATGGTTGGATCTTGCTGGACATTCTGAATGAGAGTGTGGGTCTCTGCATCTTTTTGCCATTCTTCCCTTGCTTGATCTACCCATTATGCCTTTAGTATAGAGATAACATATAACAATGCTTCTTTTGGACTCGTTGCTTCTAGATAGTGTATCAACGACCACATTTTCCTTCCCTTTCTTAGAAATAATCTCAAAGTCATAACCCAATATCTTTGTGACCCATTTTTGTTGAGTTCTTATGAAGATAGTCGTTGCTCCAAGAAGTATTTCAAACCATTATGATCATTTTTTACCTTGAAGTGTATAACCATCAAGTATGGTCTCCATTATTTGACTGCATGAAAGATTGCCATCATTTCCTTCTCATATGTGTGCTTGAACAAATTATTTCCTTTTAGTTGCTTACTCTCAAATGCTATGGGATGTCCTTCTTGCATGAGTTCTTACCCTATCTCGTTTCTTGAACCATCATGTTCAACTATGAAGGTCTTGGAGAAATCTAGGGTTGTTAACATAGGGGTGGTGCACATCGCCTCCTTTAGTTTTTTAAATGCCCTAGAAGCTTCCTCATTCCAATGAAAGGAGTCTTTCTTCAATAATGTTGTGAGTGGTGCTGCTATGCTGCCATAGTTCTTTACAAATCTACGATAGTACCCTACGATCCCTAAGAAACCTTGTAAATGCTCCGAGGTTTATGAAAACTTCCCATTCCACCATGACCTTGATCTTGCAAGGGTCCACCTTAAAACCTTCATGAGAGACATATGGCCCAAGTATTCCACTTATTGTACCGAAAAGAAAACTTTGAAGGCTTGGAATATAGTTAATGTTTCTCTAGGGCTTCAAAGACTGCATTTACATGATATAAATGTTCCTCCCATGATTTGTTGTAGATTAGGATATCTCAAAAAGTATCAAGAAAAAATTCAGTAGGAATGGTAGAAATACATAATTCATTAAACTTTGAAATGTGGATGGTGCATTAGTAAGATAAAAAAACATCACTAGAAATTCATAATTCCCTTGACTAGTTCTGAAGGATGTCTTATGAATATGCTCTTCTTTTACTCTAATTTAGTGATACCCAGAACAAACATCTAATTTTATAAAATAAATTGCACAATGCAACTCATCTAATAAATCATCAATGAAAGGAATATGAAACTTATCTTTGATAGTGTATTTGTTAAGTTCTATGTAGTCTGGAAACATGTGCCACCTTCCATCCTTTCGACACACCATCACCACTGGAGAAAAATAAGCACTCTGACTATTACGAACAATACCTATTTTCCAACCTTTCCTCAACTATCTTCTTAATCTCACTCTTTTTCACATATGGGTATCTGTAAGGCCTGATGTTGGGGGGTTGGCTTCCTAGAATTAATTGAATGACAAGATGATGATCTTTTTAAGGAGGTAATTCTTGAGGATCCTCGAAGTCAACTACATGTTTATCAATGACATTTAGAAGATCAAGATGTGCTATAGTAATTAGTGGTTGGACTTCCAAGGAGAACAATCATGCTATGAATCCTTTAGCCCCCTTTTAAGAATCTTCGACATTTGGTGAGAGCTAACAACTTGAGGAGTTTTTTCCTATAGTCCTTGAAGTTCAAATAGTCTACCTTCATAATGAAATTAAATGAACAACTCCTATAAATCGAGCTCTATGGTGCCCAAGTTTGTAACCCAATGAATACCTAAGATAATATCAACTCTGCCCACGGGAATAACAAACATAGTGGAATCCATTTTTTATTCACCTATCATAAGTCTGATTTTATGGCATTTCCCCGAACATTGGACTATGCCACCATTTGCAATCATTAATTGAAATTCAGGTGTTGGGTAGATGAAACAATTTAGTCTTGCTGCCAGCTTATTATTGATGAAAGAGTGTGTGCTCCTCAAATCAATCAATATTGTCACATTTTACTTCTTAAGGTACCCTACCACTTGAAGGGTTTGTGGCATGCTAATACCGGATTGAGCAATGCATAAGATAGTTGATTGGGGCTCTTTAGAGTCTTCCTCTAGTTTTTCCACTTCATCACTTAATGTTTCCTCATCTTCTTCCTCCTCACCAATCCCTTCAATGTAAAATAATTTCTTCTCGGAACATTTGTGACCTGGTCCATATTTGTTGTCACAGTTAAAACATAACCCTTTTGCTCCCTTTTCTTCAATTTTTTGAGGTGTTAATCTAATTGGCCGAGGATATTATGGTGTTAGGATGCTATGGTGATGATGCCTGAGGATAAGATGGGTGTATATAGTCCAATTTTTGGTTTTCTTAGGTCTTTGGAGGTCCTTAGGTGTCTTAGTTAGCATTTCATTTTGGCTTGATGAGCTCTAAAGGTCCAAACTTTAAATGATGGAGTTTCCCTCCATTTTGCAGAATTTGAAAATTTGAATCTTGTGGAGCCAATTTTGGATTTCTAGCTAGGTGTAGAGGTTTAAAAGTATCTTTCAAGTATGGTTTAGTTTTTTTAGGTCCTAATATGGTCTTGGAGCCTCCTTACAATGTCCTATGGGGCTTGTGTAACTCCTAGTCATCACTAACTCCCTTCTTGGTGTGTAACTCATATTTTCTTGATTCTCTTGATCATAGAAGTCAGTTATTAGATGAATTTGAGCCAAGGAAGTATGAATACATCTTGTAACTATTTTCCTATAATTGATTAATCAAATTTAAGTGAGAATTTGGAGCTCCAAAGTACGAGTGGAAGAAAGAAGACATCGTTGCTTTATTTTTCCATTGTTCAAGACTGTAAATCATTTACATAGGTTTTGAGGTTTGCATGACAGTATAAAGCAAGATAGAGGTGTTTCAGGTGAGTGAAAGGTTGTATAAAATTGTTTGCTTTGAATTTGATAAAGGATCATCCTTGATATAACTTTGAGTGTTAGAACCCTTAGCACGCTGTAGCAAGGTGTTTTGTTAGCATAGTCAAGATTCTAAGGCAAGTGAAGTCAAAATTTATGAAGGAAGGTATGAACTTAGAGTGCATGAATGAAATGAGAGTGCATTTTAGGTTCTAAAAGTTTTCAAAACCATGATTGGGGAGGTAAACGATTTGATTTCTTCTTGGAAATTCTCAACTGGTTAGTAACCCCCTGTTTCATGGGCACGACAGTCAAGTTCTAACATGTTTTTGTATCTATAGATGTAAAAAAGATATGTTAGTGCAAAATGCCAACAAGAAACAAAACAAATTGATTTCTATTCTAACACTATAATACACTACCTTAGATAGAGCAATAGATAAAAATGAAGGAGAGAATAATACCTGCACTTACCTACACGATCGTAACACTCCTTTGATTGGTTGGATGTGCTCTTGATGTTAGATGATTGATTGTTGCTTTAGATTTTGATGGAGACACACAAGCAACACCTCCCCTTTGATTTGACTTGATGATTGATGATTGATGAAGGATGATGATTGATTGTGGATGAACAATGGATTGATTGGGTAAAATAGATGATTGATGAAAAATAGCAGAGGTTTTTTATGGATTCTTAAGATTGACTCTCATTGAGGAGGAGAGATTGATTTATAGCTTGTGGGTGGAGGATTCAATGACTAAAATTGAGCCAAGTTGAATTGAAACCAAGGGTGGAGGACTCATGAGAAGAATGAATTTTTTTAGAGTGGAAGGCTCTAGAAATTTGAATTCAAAAATCATGGAGGGAAGAAGTTTCCATTGAATTACAAATTCAATGGAAGGAGAAGGTTAGAGAGGCTTCTAGATTTAGAGGTGTGAGGACATGATGAGATTAGGATTAGATTATGTTAAATAAATATGATTAGGGATGTGATTTGATGGAAAGACTAGGTGTAGGGATGTGTAGGGTAGGTGTTAGGTGAGGTGTAGGAATATTAAAGTTCTATAAAATGTTAATGAAGGATTATAAGGATAATATGATATTATAATGAAATAAAAGGGATTAATGATGAAATGAGATAAATGATAAATGATGAAAGGGTAAATGTGATAAAAGGGATTACTGCTGAAATTAATAATAATTAATCTTGCGATTACTTATTATATGGATTTAGATGATGTTTCGGGACATATTAATGGTAATTGATCATGTCGACATTTTAGATGTCTACATTTTGCCCCTCTTTGAAGTGTTCTTGCGGAGCAATGATAGATCAAAGAAAAAGAAGAAATATGTTATGGTGATGATATGATAGTGAAACTTTGCACACAAATTATTTGCCCAAATGGGTGCTTGAAAAATAAGTTGGTTTGTTAATTGACTAAAGGAAACAAAAGATACATCAAAATTTGACTTGTGATAGGGCTAGTAAGGAGGAACAAGTCTAGAAGAGGTGGTTGTGAGAGAAGTAACATTTATGCTAAAAATTGAATCAAACCCTCTTGCCCTCACTTACGCATTGAAAAAGGGTACTCAAAAATCATTTTGGTTTGTTGGCGTGATTGGTAGATTGTTCCAAACTCAAACCCACTATCCACCTTGTTCTTGAAGGGCAAATTAGGTAGTTTTAGCAAAAGGTGGTCATATTAATTAATTCCTGCAATTCCAATCAATTTGTTGGTTGAGATAGAATGGTTAGATAGTTGTAAACATGTTTCACGCATTAAACACGTTCCTTTGAGCATAATAGGGCATATTTGCATGATTTGGAAGTCTCCTAACATTGAGATAAGAGTCCATTTTGCAAGATTAAGACTAAGTGGAAGTTGTTTATCTAAGCTATCTTGGTTGAGTGTGTGAAGGTGTTGTATGCTTTGCATCACACGGTCTCTAATGTTAGTGAAAGTCTGCCTTTTGCTGTAAAGAAAATTTTCCTCTACCATATGTACCATGATAATAGAATCAAAAAACATAATTATATTAAACATGCACACCTCATGCTCAATGTGGTCCTTAAGACCCCTAAGAAATAGGTCATTCAGATACCCTTCTATAATATTATCCAAACAAAAGAATAGGTTTTGGAATTGATGAACATAATCTTGGACTGATTATATTTTCCGTAACTTTACTAATTGACTGAAGTAATTCTCCGACTCACTGGAAATATAGTGCAATTTCAGCTCTTTAGTGAAAAATTTCCATGTGACACTGAGACCATTATTTTGTCTCTGAGAACATAACAAACGATACTAGATGAATTAGTCAGGTTCAAGATGCAAGGATGTCATGGTCACCTTTGTCCTGATGGGATATGATGTAGATAAAAGAAATTCTCCATTTGGTAAATCCAATTGAGTGGATACTTTCCATTTGTTGACCGAGTTCTTCATAAATTTTGAAGGCTGAGGAGTAAAGAAGCTAAATACCCGCAGAAGTCTGTAAAATCTGCGGGACACTAGACAAGCCGTGGAACACTATCGAAAGCTGCAAAAAACTATACAGAATCGCAGAAGCCTAATAGAAGTAACATAAAGAACAAGAGCAGAATGCAACCGACAAAGGCGCCACCAAAATAAGTGTATTTTGGGTAATTAGTATAGGAAGATACTTAATGTCCTTGAATGTAATCATATATATATATATATATATATATATATATATAGTAGGTAGGGATATGTAGATGAAGAGCATGTAATAAAAGATAAAGATATAAAAGAGAATATGATAGAAAACAAGTATGAGGAAGTTTGAATATTGATGTGTAATAAGAGTGTGTGAGATGGATGTGAAAAACTGATGTAAAAATTATTATGAATAAATAAAGAGTGATGGTTGATGTACTATGTACTATCATTTGTTTCTAATTACATTCTTCACATTTTATTTTATAAATTTGAATATGATTCCTAGCACTTCCATAGCGAAAGCGCAAACTACTTAACCCTCACAATCCGCGTTGAGGCTTAAGTTCAACATTTTGGTGTCTGATCCTAGGTCCCAGCTAACTGATATCTATAGGAGGGTAGTAGGAGAAAGAAGATAATTTTAAAAGGAGTAAAAAATAAAAAAACATGCATATGTTTTGTGGGAAAAAGATTAACATGAAGATTTGTCTCGCCCTCTTTTAGAGGGGTTAGGAACTATAAGATGGTGAGTGGGACGAAGGGTGATCCAAGAGATGTAACCATTATAATTTTTTAGGGTGATGGTTAGGGTAGAAGAAATGGTAAGACATGAAAATTGGGAAAATCAAAGAAAAAAAGATTTCATAGTTAGTTAAGATAATTAGATAGTTTTTTAATAGACGTAAAGCCACATAAAGAATTGAACTAGAGGGGAAAATGGAAAGAAAGAGGTCAGAAAGAAAAGGGAGGAACAAGACATTAAATGAAATGAAGGAAAAAGGGAATTAACAAATACTCATTAGTTAGAGAAAAACAATACACCCACGTCAAGTGGAGACCAACCAATGGCTACCCCGGAAAGGGAGACAAACATAAAATGTCATGTTATAATTCCTGTGTTAAACAAAAACCAGAAATCAATGGTTACAACATGGATATAAATCACCACGAGACAATGCATGATAGATAATAGATGACAACAATCATTATCACAATAGAGTATATTAATGGAGGAATCATGTAAGAAATAGTGTAGTGGATAAAATAGAACAAGATGCAATGATGATCCTAGGAGTGGGAGTATGGTAGAATTATAAATCTGAAGCCAAACTTATGATAGCATAAAATGGTGAAGAAAAATTAGATAGAATAGAAAAGATGGTGCGCATGTGACAAGTGCAACCCAGTTTGAGTATAACCTATTTGAGGTTCTTGCGGCCGAATTCCATGAAAACACTAGAAACATTAAGGAGAGAACACATATTTTCTGCTATGGGTAACTCCTCCTATGCTTAGCCATGTACTTCAAAAATACCCTACCAGGGAAAATGGAGTCAGTACAATGGGACACAAATACACCTATCACAGAATTGTTTTTGGTCCATATGAACGTAATTTCTCAAGAAAATCATATTACTTCACTACTGGGATGGAAAAACAATATTAGAAAATTGGTTGCAAACAAGGCTAGGGTGTTTGGGAAAGCAATAGCCAAATATGATCAAGAGGTTGTTTTCATAACAAATATTGACTACACATTCCTTCGACCATTCATTTCGCGGATTTCCCACACTGCCCCACTTCCATATGAAGCATATAATGAACTAGTGGCAATAACGATCAAAGCAATTAGAAATATCCCAGTTCATAATACAAAACCAATTCCTCCAAGCATTGATGATGTAATTACGGAGACATGGGAAGAGTTTTGACAGAAATATCCATACGAGTATACTCAAGGACGAGCAAAATCATCAATGCTAGTAGACTAACTAGCTACATAAGAGAAAGGAAATAAGAAGACATGACCAAGAACTTACAAAAGAAGAACACAAAAAGAAAAAGAAAAAACTTCCTCCGCAACTTCCAACAAAAAGACAAAAGACTAGGGTACCAAGAAGGGTAGTGATAGAACAAGAAACAAGTGAAAAACTAAGAGATTAGGGAGAAGACACAATGGAAATCTCAGACTCAGAAAGTGAGGATTCACAACATACAACAACCCCTAAAAGAACAAGATGAAGAAGAATCGGGTCCAGACTTCATAGGAGAAATTGAGTCACTAGAAGAATCACAACTTACAAAGTTTGCATACAACTTCTACAAAATTTGTCTTAACCACGGAGGCATTTCACAAGTGGCCCAACAATATGATGTTAACTCAACAACACAAGTTACCATAAGATAAACAATTCTCCACTAGTTGAAGAGGTTCTCCTTGGTATTTAAAGATATCATACATATACTTACACACACCCTAATAAAGGAAATATGAACACAAATAGATGTTGAAGACAAAAATTAGTATGGAAACTTTGAGGAAGAACACAAACATCTTAGAAGAAAGAAGAAGAAAATAACCAAGGACAAAGCCCATATAAAGGAAATAAAGGAACTACTAGAAATAATAGAAATGTAGAACAAAAAGAAACAACAAGAAAGAGAAAATAGGGAACAAAAGGAGAAAATATAGAAGGATAGGGAGGAGACATAGAAACAAGAAAGACATAAGAAGGAAGGAGAGGAGAGAAGAAGAGAGGAAGAAAAACTAAAAGGAGAAGCAACGAAAAAATAGGAGGAGAAGCAGATAAGACAAAAGGAGGATGAAAAATAGAGAATGAGGAAAAGAAGATAAAACAAGAAGAATACAAGAAACGAAAAGAAGAAGAAGAAAAAGAGGAAGATGAGAAACATGAGGAACAAGAGGAGGAGGAGGAAAATAAGAAAATTAGAGAAGAGGTAGAATAGAAACATAAATAAGAAGAAAAATAAAAAGAGAAGGAAAATAAGAAACAAAGAGGAGGAGGAAAACAAAAAGGAGGAAGAAGATAAGAAAAAAGAGGAGGTAGATAATAAGAAACAAGAAGAAGATGTAAAGAATTAAAAAAAGACGAGGAGAAACATAAAAAAGAAGAAGAGAAAAATAAATAAGAAACAAATAAGAAGGAGATAGAAAAATAAAAAACAACACAACAAGAACAACCTGTGATAAGGCCTGCCACTACAAATACAGATAAATAAAAAACAACACAACAACAAGAACAACATGTGATAAGGCTTGCCACTACAAATACAGATACTTGATTGGTAGCTCGTGGATCCGTTCAAACCGATCCTCCATAGGATTCACTAGCATTGATTAAACATGCGTTAAAATAGAGGAAAGAGGCACAAAGCCTCCAATTACAACATGGGGTTGTAGAGCAAACAAAAGAAGGCTATGGAATACATTTGCATAAAATCACACCCATGCGGAAATCTACATGCAGTTCTCTCTTGAAATAAATTGCTAAACAAGATTGGATGCAGATATGTGTGGACTTAGAGGAACTAATGAACACAATGATAAACTCCTTAAAGGTAGCTATACCCAACATCAATATAGATTCTACTCTTCTAGTTGAAAAGGAAACATAACAAGCCTTAAAGAAAATACTACAAGAAAAGGCTACCTTGGATGAAACTGCAAAGAAGAAGGTCAACAACGAAGCAATGGATAAACAGAAAGCACAAATCATGCAATCCAAAACCACAGAGAACCAACAGTGGTGCATGGAGATATAAAATCATTTAAAATAGTAAAAATAGAAATTACAAATGCCGCCTCATACTATACATATGCCATGGGTTGTCCAGGAATCACTCTAAAAGAGAAAACAAAGTTGGACAACTTAGAGATACAACTGAGTGAAGAATCCACATAATATGAAGTAACTAAAGACATATATGGGAAGAAAAGACAACATCTAGCGGATCTAGCTAAGAAATAGCGCAAGAAGCAACAACATATGGCTAAGAAGATTGCGAACATGGAAGAATATAATACAACCATTGATAGAGCCATTACAAGAATGCAACGGGAACTTGCCACATCACGGAAAAGATATACAAAAATTCAACAACAGAAGACACACAAAGAGATACATATGATCATCTAAGAAAATACTAAAATCCAGAGATGGGTAGAAGAAATTAATGAACATTTATTAACTTGGCATAAATTTCAAGGGAATATAATCACAATGTATGCAAAATATATTCCAGGCATAGCTCCATAAGTTCAAGACAAATTTTGGAGGGAAGCCATTGTGTCCTATAAATCTAGTCGGGCGACTTGAGTGAGGGAACATTTCCTTATGCCAGATGTCTAAGTTTTGGTAAGTTGATGCTTTGGTTTTCTAGGCAAAACATAATAGATAAAGGATTTCAAGCAATTAGGCCCTCTTCAAACTTTGGAGAAAATCAACTAGGTAGACATGGTTCTTCATCTTTTGGTTGTTTCAAGGACGAGACACTGTTTAAAGTCCAGATGATGTTAATAGGGTTCTTCAATTTTGAAGGATAATGAGTAAAGAAGCTGAATACCCGCATAATTTTGTAAAATCCGCGGAACACTATTGGAAGCTGCCAAAAACTATACATAACTGCAAAATCCTAACAAAATTTGTAGAAAAAACAAGACCAAAAATGCAACTGATAGAGGCACTACCAAAAGAAGTGTCTTTTGGATAATTAATATAGGAAGATACTTAATGTACTTGAATGTAATCATAGATATGTAGAGTAGGTAGGGAGATAGAGATGAAGAGCGTGTAAGATAAGATAAAGGAAGATAAAAAAGAGAATAAGATAGAAAATAAGTATGATGAAGTATGAAAATTGATGTGTAATGAGAGTGTGTTAGATGGATGTGAAATACTGATGTAACAATTATTATGAATAAATAAAGAGCGAGGGTTGATGCATTGTGTACTATCCTTTGTCTCTAGTTACATTCTTCCCATTTTCTTTTATAAATTTGAATATCATTCTTGGTACATCCTTAGTGAAAGGGAGAACTACTTAACCCCCAAAATCCGCGTTGAGACTTGAGGTCAACATTGAGGCGTTAAGGCTTAATATAATCAAACTTGCACATTTCCACTTTTAGAGTAATGCCATGCCATCGGTTAGAAGATCCACCAGTTTGTGTAAAGGATCCTCCTTGGTTGGTGTGATTTGGATTTGTATGTGCATTGCTGGAGGAACCCATGTGACTGGAATGGTAATGAATGCTAGTATTTATGCTTGAAAGAGTGTGCATCATCTCCTTCCACATTGATTCAAACCCCATCTTAATTTCACCCTTAAGGCTACCTTCCAGTTAAGACTCTCATTGTTGAGGTCAACCTTACTCTCCATATTATTAACCCTTTCCTGAAGTCGATTGACTATCTCAGATACTATTATACAAAATTCCCACCCCCTTTCGCAATTTTGGGAAACTCATCGAGTCATAGGTTGAAAAGCTTACCTTGCATTTTGTCTGGAGATGGCCAAAAATTTGGGTCGGAGTTGGTCATAAAATTGTTTCGGGGCTGGCCATAAAATTTGTCCGAAATTTGGCCATAAAATTGGTCTGGAGCTAGCCATAATGATATTGGTCCACAGCTGGCCATAGAATTGGTTCGGAGCTAGTAAAGAGGGGTGGCCATGTTGATCCTTCTTGGGTTATATTTGGTGTTTCAAGGGGCCTAAACATTTTTGGACATTGGAATAAGAGTTTTGCCAGTCCAAAATTGGCTAAGGCAGAAAGCCATGGAACACGAGATTGCAAAGTTAGTGTTCCGCATTTTTTACTTATGAAATCCGTGAAGCCAAGGAGTTTAGTCTTCCATGACAACAATGAAATAGACGGTACTTCATGACGGGAAATGAAAGATAGGTTTTGCTCAAGATATGCCATGATAGAAAGGAAGAGGCATGTATGAGGCAACCAAGGTTAGGATCCATGAGACACTAACCCAATGTCTTGCGGGTTCCCCAAGCAATAGTTGCCCACAAAATTTGATGATCCATGGAATGAAGGATGAATGGGTCGCAGGTAAAATGTTGCACGACAGAGGAAAATATCTTTGTAGGTTTTGGTACAATGCGATTAAACATGAGACATGCGAAAGAATAAGGATAAAGGACTTGAAATTTCATGGCGGTTTGAGTTAATGTCTCACGGATGGTCAAAATTTAGTGTTTTGTAATGCCAAAACCATGGAACATATCAAGTCTGCGATGTAAGGAATTGTTGCACATCAATGCAAATCTGCGTATAGTCAAAATGTCACGAAACATATAATCTATACAGATGAAAGAGGGTACGACTGCAGATAGTTCAATATATTGTAGGGGTCAAAAATGACTCCTCTCATCATTCTGGGTACGTAGAAGGCCGATGGAAACCATGGATTGAAAGGATGTCCAAAAAGTAAATAAAGACCGTGCTTGTTCTAAAACCAAGTGCTCAACCATCTCATCTACCTGTGATAAATGCCTGAACGATGCCCTTGCTCTAGCCCACAAAATATGATGGCGTGTGTCATAAGAAATAGAAGCCTATCTACAAGAGTAATGGCGTCAGATTTGGTGGGTTGTGGATTTCATTTTATGCACCTACCAATTCAGACCCGATTTTACCCCTTCTCTCTCTCTCTTGTATTTCTATAAATGTAAATGCAGAGGCACATTGTAAGGGTTCCTTTTTGCCAAATTTGCATGCTCTACCTTGGAGCAATGCATTTTCTTGCCTTCAAACCTCTACAGTTAGCATTTTCGCAAGAATTTCCTAACTTCTGTCTTGTAAACGTGATGAATACTTTTTGAATGCAATACACATGTGGCTGTTTCCCCTTCGAATGCTTTGTATTTGCTGTGGGTATTTACCCTCTTGTTTTCATTAAATTTTATTCTTTCAAATCTTTCAGAAATATGTGTTTCCATTAAATCTCTGCATATGTAATTTTTCTGTGTCTTTTTGGTCATTTTTAAACCCCATCTTAGTGTTAGCACATTGCCATTCTTTCATTTTGCAACTTTTCCCCTTTTCTCTCAACCATGAATCTTGTATAATTTAGACCTAGCTTTAGATTTAGTTGCAGTTTGAGTAGTTTGGGTTAGTTTGTGTTGAGATAGGGGAGAAGGAACCAGAGTTCTTTGGAGGTTTGTATTAAGGAGAAAAGTCCCACACTTTGAAGACAACCCCATGTTAGTTGATGTATTTGATCTTCCATGATAAAACCAAGGGTGTTACCTCTTGTCTCTAACAATTCTGGCATTCATGGTTAGACAACAAATTTCTCATCACTTCACTAAGAGTTTGGTGTGTATCTTGGTGATATCGACCTTTTGGAGGCTCTACAAAACACATCTGATGACTCCAAACATTTGCATCTTTTGGCTCAAGTAAAAAAGTGTCTCTATCTCATGAGATAGATTCAAACAAGACAAATGATAACACGTGGAGAGCCTTTTGATTACTTGCAGTTGTCACCAAGGAGAAGGAGAAGAGGTAGATCCACACAAATATCTTCATCACCTCCAAATAGAATTCTCTCTACTCCTCCTGGTAGGCCTTTCTTGATATCTTCTTAGGTGTAGGCACATAACATTCATGGATCATCAAAGAAATCAAGTATTTTTCACATTTAATGAAGGAAGCCCATTGTTTTAAGCCCGATATGACGACATTCCAGTTGTAAATTTGAAGAGTGTTCCCTTTTTCATTGGAGAGAACACTATAAATTGTATTGAATATATCAAAGATGTTGCAACCATCTGCTCGATATATCATGTAACACAAGAGAATGTAGCCATCAAATTATCAACGACTTCTTTCAATGGAAAAGCTTTGCAACGGTACAAGAGCTTAAGAGCGAACCCCATCTCTAGTTGGGACAAGATGGGAGCAGCTTTCTACAATTAGTTCGAAGATAAGTTAGACTATCTATCCTTGGTGGAGCAACTGACTACAACAAAAAGAGAACCTCATGAGCTAATGAATGATTTCAACATTAGATTTTAGAGGAATCGAGATAGAATTCCACAGATGGTAAGACCTACACCCCAATATGCTTTTCTCTATTAGTTAATGGATATAAATAGTGACACTTATGTCATGATCCAGTCCATGGGGGTAGAAATTTTCTTGATGCCTATGATATTGCTATTAGAGCAGAAATAATCTTATTTAGGTTGGAAAAATTGCTCCTAGACCCCCAATGCCCATATTCCCAAAGGTAGGGACATCCGTGCCTTACCAAAATCTTGAATTAACTTCTATTCCAACCACAAGAAGTTAAAGTTCAAGTCAAGCATCTACCTCTACAATCCCTTCAATTGAGTTGCAAGAAGTTATGAAATAATTGTAAAATTGTGGAAATAAGTTGGTATCCTAGAAGAGGCAACAAACTCAAAACTTCAGACCTTATCAACCTCCATACCAACCTAATAAATCCCCCTTTTAGCCAAATAAACTGCCATAGCAAGCAACTCCTCAAAATCAAAATCAAATCATCCCCACAAAGCCTTTTCAGTCATGCAATCATAACGTGGCTAGTTCATTTAAGGCCTTGGTTCAAGTTCAAAATAATTTAGTGCAAAATTATGAGTGGTGTTTCCCTTTTAATCTTCCCCATAACCAAACAACTTTCCCCAATGGCGTTTTGAACCAAGATTTGATGGTGCAAAATGCATCTTTCTTTCAAGATACATCCATAAAAAATAATCCATAACAAGTTGTTCAAGAACCACCAAGTGATACTTCACTTGTGAATTGGAAAATGGACTTTTGTGGGATGAATCAGCCTCAGGGTATAAATCAAGCACCTTAATCAAGTGTATTTGCAAAAACTAGGTCCAAGAGAATGAAAGTAGAGCCAAGCATTCTGTCTCTTACTTCGTCAATTCCGCCTCCCCAAGATGGACAAATGATCCGAAAATAGTACTTAATTTTTTTCTGTACCTTAATTTTCTTTTCAAATACTAGGAACTCAACATCAATCTTACGGCTCTTAAACTCCAAAATTGATTAATTCCTTTAAAAATATGCACTTCAGTTTGAAAATTCATTCACCACACTGAAATGTGCAATTGTGGATTATGGATACTGAGTTTAAATCTTGAATCCATTTTCCCATTTTTAATGAATGATTGCTTAATCAAATGAATTAAAATCTAATACTGATTTTTTCTGATCAAAAGCTTCATCCTAAAACTGAAATCAAATCTATAGCACATGATTGATAACGAAGTTCACGCGTAGGCTACGTTTCCGGATTCTCGAAAAGAGAATCGATCTATTCAACATCCAATGAAGTACAATAACCCTTTAATAATGACTAACAAATCTTTATACCTACAAATGAGCTAATCAATGTCCCAAGGAACTATGAAAAATAACAGAAACTGTCCCAAGAACGATCCGTGGCTCATACAGTTCTTCTTCTGTTGGTTTCATGTGCAAATGTGTTCGAAAAATGCCTACAACTTTAAATGTACAACACCTACATGAAAGAGGTTTACATTTATGGAAACTAGAGGAAATTCTGAGCAACTTCTCTTTTTATACCAAGACTTGGTTCGACCCTTAGGTGCTTAAAAAACTTAGATCTCTGCTAGTTCCTCGTGTTTGTTCTGTGCAACTATGATGGAAAATCACCTACACAGGAAAACCTACAACACTTCATGAGAAAAGAAGACCACCATTGTCTTTGTCTTGGAATTTTGAGAAACTTTTTTTTTTACGTCAAGTTCTGAAAGTGCCTCTAAGTGCCTCAAAACCTCAGATGAATGTTTGTTTCCCTGTTTGGTTTCCCTCCCTTACACAGAGCACAAAGCTCTTTAAGTACTGGAGAGCTCATTTCTAGCTCGTTCGAGCTGAGTGCCGAGTTGGTTGAGCGGATCAAATTAGGAGCCCGTGGTGCATGGTTCGAATCCCATCGGCCCTCCATTTTGGCTGACCAATTTGTAATTAAGTGGGTTCAAATTCCACATTCTTAGTGTGAATGACAGATGTAGGTTGGAAAATGGGCATTCCAGCCCATTGTGGACGTGGCTAAGGCCACACTCATAGCCATTTTTTTGGCGAATGAAATTTGTAGATCTAGAATATGGGTCGAGTTGTATGCCTAGTTATGTGCGTTATGTTGGAGGCTTGATCTGCCGAGTTGTTGCCGAGATATATGTGGAACCACCAAACTATGTTTAGACTGCCCATTGGCTGAGTCATATGCAAAGATGATATAAATCCGCCAAGGTAATATAGAGGTTAGGGTATCTCGAACCATTGGAAATTACTTAGTCATTGCAATGTTAATCTCGAACAATGTTGAATTGGATAATATGAATCTTGAACATTGTGGAAATAAACTCGATCCATACGAGCAATGTGATCAACTCGGTGGGGAGTTGATCACCCCACCGAGCTAGCAATATAACTTGATTGAGCTGATTATCAACCTGCAATGCAAAAATCAACTCATAGTGCAAAATTTGAACTCGAAACACAATATCGAGATCGAAATGCAAAATTGACATCCACATGGTGGTTTGAGAGCCCACCACGTCGGTAAACAAGAATATAGCTCTCACGGTGGCCAAGCTCCCCTCCGTTACAAAAGTTGAGCCTCTTGTTATTTTCTGCCATATCGCGAGTCGAAGACCGAAGGCCTGAAACCACATTGAACAACCTTTTCGGCTTTTGCTCCTTGCCACGTGTCACGCCTGGATTGGACTGTTGACCAGGTTTGACTAGTTGACCCATTTAAGACCCCAATCTTTGAGTGACGATAAAAACTGCATATGGACTCCGTTTCTAAAGTTCTGCATACCGTCGGAAAGGTTTCGGGACGCTCTTTAGTGTGGTAACAGTTTAGGGAGGTTTAGGAAAATCCAACACCCAAAAAATCCTTTGGATCACTACTCCCAACTGGGAATGTTTTTTGTCCACAAAAAATTGTGTATCAACCCATCAACATGCTAAGTCTTCCTGTAATTGCACAAACACATACATGAACTCGAAAAAATATTATATTTTAATCAAATGTTAATAGTTGATTAGCTAATTACATAACCGATCAGATAATAACACCCAATCATGCTAGTGTTCCCTCCAAATATAAGTATGCATGTTGCACCTATTGTAGACGGTATCAGATAGATGTATGCTTCATGTTTGTATGTGAGAGAGTCTGTATGAGGTGCACACGTTGTTGCTGAATATGTAAGAGTATTATGATGTATTGCTTATGTGTTTGGAATGGGAAACATTGTATGGGTTTCCAGGGTTAGGTAATGTGGAAGGGATGTAATTGGCATTTAGAACCCGCTCTTAGTTATTTATGAATGAATGATCAAAGCTCTTGTTCTTATCTATGTATTGTTTCATTTACTTTATCTTTTACTTTATGTTGCGCAATGGTTATTGATGAATCTGCATCTTGCATGAGAAAATAAAGAGGGACCTGGTAGGTTGCACGCGCTTCGGGTGTGCGCTTAGACACTAGTCTGAATGAAATGCCAAGGCACTTGACTATTAGTGTTGGTGAATAAAAAAGATACATTTTGGTTATGTTGTTAGGACCTCTTTTTATTTTACTCATCAAGATGTGGCATACATATGGCGTTCCGACTGTCTTTAGAGAATATTGAGCATTGGGTACACGACGACCAAGATGAATTTGCTCAAAGATACACCCTTGGACGGGGTTTCAATGCGCACAAATGGGTGGAAGATAATTTATATGATTCATTTTACGAGACATTTTTCAATTTCTTCCTAGTAGAGTTATACAAATGGTTAGTAGCTTACGCACATAATAGGGGTATATGGATGGGAAAGAAGCAAGTTTGGAGCCAACATAAGTATCTAGAAATCTATGATTTGAATGAACCGTGGACATGTGCTGTAGACTGTTGGTGGGAAGGTGTGTTGCGAAATTACACCTTGGAGTATGCAATTTCAACAAACTCATGCCCAGAAGAAGGAAAATTCTAGTTTTAGCGCAAGCTAAGAGGATTTTTTTTATGTGCGTCATCGTTGGCAACCATGATCTTAATGATTGCAATTTGTTTAAAATATTGCTGACAATAAGCTACTTCGGCTCAACATATATAATGGTAATATTTATTAATTTAGTAATGTATTTGAAACAACTATATATATGAAAACAATAATCACTACTAATTTATAGGGTACAACTAACGTGCAAAATATGGGCAGTATGCCCCCTTGGTTGTTGTGCCCTAGGTAACTGTCTAACTTGCCTAGGGGTTAACCGTCATTACGTAGAGGAATCAAGATTTGAATTGGAAAAACAAATTTTTTACCTATTGAGAAGGATAACCTATTTGTAGAAAATAGAGTTCAAACTAATATTCTAGTGAGCATTGTTATGAAAATACAAGTGTTTCTTTTCCCGTAAGAGGAGATTTCCATGCCCAGGTAAACTCTCTTTCTTTCCTTCTTGATTGAATATGAATAACAAAATAACCAATCTACTTGAATGGATGTGGTTTTGATACTTACCTAACCAACATGTTGTACATATCATCTTTGTACATTTTCATCGAAGAATAATCTTTAAATATGTATTTTCTTCTCTAACAAGTAATATTGTTACACATATATTTTTTCTAATTCCACTTAACACTTTTGGGAATTTGTTGATGTAAGTATGATATATTTTAAAAGCCTTTCATGTAATAGACGACACATTTATTCTTATAGTGTATGTTCAATAAAGATTAAGCTCAATGGACTCAATTTTCTACTCAATCACTCTAAAGAGGTCATCCAAAATAAGGGGATATTTTCTATCCATACTTGTTAAATATAACAAAGGAATAAACTCACACAATCTAAAGTCACTCGTGGAAGACGGGGCACATATTGTGCCGGTGGATGTAAAAATAATTTCTTTTAAAAACTTTTTATATAATAGGCTAAAGATCTCTTCTTATAGTGCATGCTCATCAATGATTTGACTTCAACGAATTCAATTTGCTACTAGAATGCTTTAGAGGGGAGGTCTAAAACAAGGGGATTCTTTTTATCCCTACTTTTTCAAGCTAAGAAAAGGAATACACACATACACACTAGGGCTACTAGGAGAAGATGTGATACATATTGTGCCAGTGCATTAAATGGAAATGATAATCACAACTTTAATTGTAGGATAATGCATACCTAAATATATTTAAATAAACAAGTAAATGTTTTGGTAAAAGTAAAAATAAATATTGAATAAAATTGAGTAATACTTCTTATTCACATGAGCAAAATATCCATAGAGAATATTTAATAAATTGTCCACACTTACCAAGGGGATTCTTTTTATCTTTTTTTTTTCAAGATTAGAAAAATAATAAGCACATGTATGTTAGAACTACAAGTAGTGTGACACATATCTTGTTGGTGCATTAAATGGAAATGACAATCACAAATTGAATTGTATGATTGTGTACACAAACAATTTTTTTTTTTTTGTTAAAAGTAAGTAAATCAGTACTTGTAAATCTTTGAATGACAACACTCTCACCTGTTTGAAAACATTATTTAATATGCTTAAAGGCACATATCTCCAAACATGTTATCAATTATTTTTATTAAAAAAAATATCCTCAATATATTTCTCAAATTAACAATGTATCTAAGCTATAGATAACTACTTAGAAAGTCACAAGGTACACAACTCTTTCAAAAATTATTAAATGTTGTTGTATGAGTCTATACCTCTTCATGTAAAGCCTCACTTATGTTTGTTTATGTAAGTTACTTTATTCCACATTGTTGCATTGTAAGTGTGGATAATTTATTAAATATCCACACACGTTATCCCCATCTAGGTGATCCTATTGGAGTAGTTGTGGGAGACAACAAGCTAAATTATGGAGAACTACTTAGGAGTCACAAGTTACACATCTTTTTCAAAAATTACAAAGTGTTGTTGTATGGGTGCATGCACCTCTTAATGTTAGGGTTCACTTATGTTTGTTTATATAAGTTACTTTATTCCACATTGTTGCATTGTGAGTGTGGATAGTTGATTAAATATCCACAAATGAATTATACCAATCTAAATGGTCATACCTATGTAGTTGTTGGAGACAAAAATTCAACTAAATTATGGACATAGAAGTTCACAAGATACACAACTTTTTCAAAAATTACAAAGTGTTGTTGCATGGGTGTATGCACCTCTTCATGTTAAACCTCACTTATGTTTGTTTATGTAAGTTACCTTGTTCCACATTGTTACATAGTAAGTGTGGATAATTTATTAAATATCCACATGAGTTATCCCTATCTAGGTGGTTCTACCTAAGTAGTTGTGGGAGATAAATAGTTGTTGCTAGTTACATATTTCTATTTTAAGATGCCACTAGTTGTCATTCCCAACTCAATAGAGAAGGTCTCTTATATAATATAAGAGAACTTAGAGTCATATTTCACCCTTTGTTTATGCGTAATCTTAGGGGGTTTGTTGTAATAAAATACAAGATAATTCTTATTATTATGCATTTTGTTTTCTTGTTTCATTATGAATTGTATGGGGTGATAACATGCTTTGATCCATCCTCATAGTTATTCATAATTCAAAACAAAGTTTATAGTAATTTGTGTTTAAAAAAATATTTTTGTAATTTATGCAAATATATCAAGGCAAAAGCAACTAGTATTGTTGTGGTAATGTACAAATGTATAAAATGATCCATGAGGCAGGTTGGGTTTGTGATGAAATACTGAAAAAATAATGGTCCACCTTTAAGGGGATGTAACTCCTTTAACATTAATTGAAATTGGAGTCATTTTAACTACATTTGGAATGCTCGAAGTCATGAAGGCTCCCCGATGAAATGTTTTTTTTGCTTCATTTGAAAAGTTTGAATACTCAAAAATTATAACTTTGGATGGATTGTAGCGGATATTAACACCTATGGGTAATATTCTCACTTAAATCGTGGGTCCATTACATTTTGTAATTAGTTGCCAGGTCCTAGTTTTCCCTTACTCCATGTATACGCAAACATTTTTTTTTATTTCCAAGTGCGAAGCATTTCATCTTCCCCCTTTGAATCTTCATTTCTTGGATGTCACTGCCTCTGTATGATCCTAACACTCAAATTTGGTTATTTGACATGTGATAATGCGAGTTTTAGCGTATATCCCTTATATAAGTCTTGTGTGCACAAGTAGATCTCAAACACAACTATCTTTATGCTATCCTAAGACTTGTAGTACAAATCATTCCACTTTCTCAGACACCTACAAGAATACCTATGATCAATAAAAATCCACTTATATCTCACGCGTAGACTATTCTAGATCACCAATTGAGATGCCTTCCTCATTATACCATAACCATCTAGTATAGACATGATTGACTAGTTATTTCTTTCTCTGTTGGTCAATCATATCCTTGGTCTTACTACTAGTCAAATTTATTTAAATGAACATCTTTTTATGAATCATTATTTTAAAACCTTTAGGTTGGCCCTACAGTGAAATATTACCCTGAATGGGGCACATTGATAAATAAAACTAAAAATCCACTCATTTACTCACTTGACAACTTGACAAATTAGAAGGCTTCTTGATGCAGTTTGTCTTCCTCTCCAAAATGAAGGTAGATACAAAACTTGCCCTTATTCCCTTGATAGGATTTTACATTAAGAATAGCTCCTATGCATTAAGCACTTTATAGAGTTGAAATGATTCCAAGTTGCTTGGTCAATAACATTCTAATCCTGCCAAAGAATTAGTGCATTATTAAGTGTTAAGGTGAACTTTAGTTGATACTGTTGGGGTTAGCACACCAGTTGTACATGACAATATATCAGATCTAAGCATACATGCAAATAAAAGTTTGGATATTCTATCAAAAGAAATATACAAAACAAGAGACATAAATCAACACCATATTTAACGTGGTTCACCCAATGTGGGCTATGTCCACCAAGAAACAAGCCAACATATTTTCCAAAGCTTTGAGAAGACACACAATGAATATTTACAACCTTCCACACCTCTCAGATGTACATACTTTCTTGAGCTAGTCAAGCTTTTGCTTCATCACCAAGAATTTTCTCTCTCACCTAAATTTTGTGAGTTCTTTTAAATTCTTGTTAATACTTACTTCTTGAAATCCTAGCTTTCATGCTTATATAGTCGTTTATAGACTTAAGGCACTTAGCCATGCAATTACAATCAATAGATATACTTTAATGCTAAAAATAGATCTAATTCCCGAGAGTTAATGAGAACATCCTTGCACAGTTAACCATCGCCAGTTTCTGCCTTAACCACTTTCGACTCCTCCCTTGACCGTCACCGATGCCAGGGTCATACCTGTTCTTTACCTATCCATGGGTGACCGATGACGGTTACTGGTATTTTCCTAGCAATTTTCCATACACAACTGCTCAAACTTTTGAGGTGAATGATGAAGGCTTCCATATCCTTCCTTCAGATTGGGAATCAACTGGAGACACTTAACTGGGTGTTAACCAACTGAAGAAAGGTCCCTGACTCCCTAGTATGCAGGATCTTCATGGATGACTAGGGATGCTCTTATATCCATATCAGGAGTACACATGATTTAATGAGTTGGTTATTCTTTTCATGAATGGACAAATACAAGATTATTTAATCAAAAGAACTAGTCATGAATCTAATTGTCCACTTATGGACATGTTATAATGATTTCACCTATGTGGTGAGAATACAATGGACCTTGGGGGAGTAAATATGCAGGGATATTTGATACCATATTCACTCTAGTTTCTTCAATTTAGCTGGTAGTTGTAGTACATTTAGATCCAGTTCAGCGTTCTTGTTAGGATTATCTCACATAATTCTACTTTAGTGGTATAGATTTTAACAACGAATCACATGCAATCATCATAAGACCTTAGTTGTAGTGTAAACAAATGTCTGTCGAGTCTGATGTTTCAATCATGTCACATAACGTGATTAGTGTTTCAGATGCACTTTTATTCTGGAAGCCTCTCTTAAGTGTGCAGGAATTTGTATTCATACTTGTAACACTGCTTCTACACTTTCTCAAGACTAGCTATCTCAGTACTCTACTCATGCGGTGTTCAATGTAACTAACTGTTAGATGCTTGGAAACATCATTTCTATAAGAAACTAGGCTGCACCTTTGACCTTACATCTTCCACACATCATCTAATCAAACTCCATGGCTTTTCCACTCGTACAAGGATTTTCCTATATTGGACATAATTCATCCTTCTTATGACTATAAATTTGCTCACTTTTCATACGTACAACTAAAATGAAAAGGTCTTCTCATAATTGCCTTACACTTTGTCAGTTTACATCCGATCATCTTTGGTTACCTTCATAGACTTGTCAAGCCTGTAAACTGCCCTTTAACCCCTGCAAGGTGTAGTTTGTAATTTCCATACTTGTCCTAACTCATCCTTTGGCAAGTGGACTTACTTTTAACAAATGCATGGGTTAAAAGATACTTCATCAAGTGTAGGTAGAACATTACAAAAATTTTCTAACTCGTTCAAAAACTTAAGACTCCTTCCTTCTCTGTTGTTTTACCCTTCAACTTCTTTTGACCACTCATGTGTGAGCATAGGGAAAAAGCATTAGGTGCTGGTTCAAATATCATATGTCTGCACACAAAGAAGAAGTATATATGTGAGCTTACATCAAGCTTGCCCTCAGGATAATAGGACTGCATGAAGCCTTCATAATCAATCAAAAATATTGAATATAATCGAGATTGAGTAGGAGGCCATTTATGTATTGTTTCCTTCACAATCAAGAGTTCACTATTTCAGTCAAGGATGAGCATATCAGATCATGGAAGGCAAGTATTCAACTATTTTTCATAACCTTCACAATCAAAAACACCTTCAAGGAGACCTTTTCAAGTGAATGATGACTCTGCTCAACATCTTAGGTTCAATGCTTTATGTGATATCATCCCACCAAGATCAAATAGGCTTGATTTCCCAAAACTTTCCACAATGAGAGTTTGAAGTCTCAACATCCTAGTCAACTGTGTTATGAATTCAAGTACTTTAATATCATATTTTTGTTAATGCACATGAAGAATAACTCCTACAAGGTTCCTTCAACAACCTCAAGTTTTGTTGAAGGAAGAACACCATAGTTTAAATCCAAGAATACAATCCTTTTGACTGTCACAGGGGGTTAGATAGATTCTTCAAAATGAGATAAGCTACAAGGTTAACCTTTTATCCAAAGATTACAAACTACTTTTCTGAGATGCTCATTATCTTTTCCATCCTACCAATTTCAGTCATCAATACCAAGAATTTGATTATGAAGTTTTAGTGTTTTTAGTAATGTGTGGACTATCTCGCAAGGTACCAATAATTAGTTTTTATTTTGAGTCTTCATCTTAAATTATCTTCACTCTCATGGTCAACCATAGAAACTACACTTCAAGATGGATATTTGTACCACTTTTACCACTATGAATGCAGAGTTTGTACGGAGAAGAATACAAGCAACAACTCATAATTTCATTCCACTTTGCTAGACGTATAAGATAGTTGAAGAGTAATGGCAACTAGGCCTTCACACCGCCTTAATAAAACAAATTTGAGCATAAAAAAATTGTCTAAGACTTGTATATGAGGTTTACATCCATCTCTTAACTCAAACATCAGACCTATGCACTGAAACATCCTTCAAAACAAGACAGTAAACACCAAACTTGCAAAATCATTGCAAAGTCCATACTGTACTGTCATACTTGGAAAACAAAGATGTCACCAAATTGACCAAGAATGAGCCTTCTATACCCCTGATGTGTTTTCACAACTTGCAAACTTGATTTGGAGTCAAAACATTCAATTTCATGTCCATTTCTTTAGAGAGAAGGTTTGGAGAGAGAACCTTGTTACTAAATTGATTAGAACTTTTTTATTTTTTGTCCTTTTGATCTCAACATTTTTGCAATTTTTTTTTGTATCTGATTGATCTTCGAAAATTGCTTCAATGATTTATCTGAAGGAGGCTTATCAAGTTTTCTTTACAACTAAGAAGTTAGAGTGCTCAGTTTGCATTTTCCAAAAACCTAGTTTTGGTAAATCTTTCATAACTTGCACAAAACACATCCTTAGGTCCTGAAATTTTTACCAAACCTTTAGAACTCAACCCTACATGAATTCCAATGACCAATTTGTCAAATTTTTCTCTGGAAATCTCTGCCCTATCTCACTTATGGAATATCTATTTACTGGTTCTGAGCAAGAGTGCTATACCAACCTATATGATTGCTTAACTCACCTCCTTTGAAATTTATGAAGCTTTGTACACCTCATATATCATCAAATTATGATCATGCCATGCTTAGTTTTCATCATCATGCCTTGGGTCATCACCCTCACTTGCCTACTAGGCCTATCTTCATGCCCTATAACCCTGATTCTTGACTTGATACATCTCATCTGCATGATATTCAAGCTCATACTACTTCAATTATGATGTACATGCTCTGCCTCAATCCATTTCTCATGTTTCCATGCCATCATGCTTAATTAGGACTAGGATTAATCCTAGAACCACTTGACTCTTCATGAATTTGACCATGTTGATCTTTTACAAACTTTTTAACACCTCACACATACCTCATTGACCATGTTTGCTTAGGAAGCCTTCATACAACCTTAAGAAGACTTATTCACACAACTGGTTTGCTTGACTATGCACTTACACCATGCTTGTATATCATGACATCATGATTTGACATCTGAGACTACTTGGGGATGCTTTGACATTAATGGACACTTGAATTCAATGACAACATTTTGACACATTGCCCAACATTTCTTTCTTGACAAGGTTTGTCAGGAATAATCTTCCTTCACCAATACAAAACTATGATGGGAAGATATCTCCCTTGGCACATGTTCAAAATTGTGAAAGAAATTGGATACAGGGACAAGATGCGTTACCACCATCTCTATGGGTACACAAATTCTATTCTACATTACGTGGTTGCACACAAGAATCGTATATACATGTAGATTTAAGGCAATAGACCGCGAGTTGACACAACTTAACCTCAGGTATTGTGCATACTTTTGATTATTTTTCTACTAACCCCCTGTTAATGAAGCTCTACAAATAATGAAGAGCATCACTCTCGGTGATGACACAAAGGAAGAAGATCTTGTACTTCAGTTGTAAAGTGATAATCCTCTGGTTGAGCGCACAGATGCTTGCGATTGTTTTACTTATGAAGAAAAAAGCATGGGGCATGTATGAAAGGAAAAGGAGAAGGGAAAGCTCATCTATCTCATTGATGATGAAGAGGTCAAGGATCTGAACAAAGAATGTATAGAAGGTCAGCGCGAGGTTTTAGACAATTCCGATGAACACACGCACACATACCATATAATAATGAAGACCAGGAAGGTAAACATTGGGACTAAAGATGCACCAAAAGAGGCGATAATTGGCGACTATTGGTCTAAATAAGAGGTTACAAAGATCATTGAACTATTACGTGACTTCAAGGATCTCTTTCCACAGGGATACCACGAGTTAAAGGGTGTACATCCATCATTAGGTGAAATGAAGATCAAGATCTAGGATATCGTGTCAATGGTGCACAAGAGACCTTATCGGATGAATCTTAATCTACGCATCAAGTAAAGGATGAGATTGATAAGATGTTGAAGGTATGAATTATTGTGCTTATTGAAGAGTCATAATGGATAAGCCCAATGGTTATCAATATCAAAAAGGATGGGAGGACAAGGATTTATGTTGACTATAGAATTTTAAATGATTCATGTGTGATTGAATATTTTCCCACACCATTCATTGAGGATATCCTAGAAGGTGTTGTGGGGCGTGAGATCTATTCCTTTACTAATATATTTTCAGGGTATCATTAGGTGAGGATCACATGCGAAGAATAGGAGAAAACAACGTTTGCAATTGAATGGGGATGTTTTGGTTACACAATTATTCCCTTTGGTCTGAAGAATGTGCCAACGGTGTTCTCGCGCATTGTTGTTCAAACATTTCAATATTTCATTCACAAGTTCCTTCAGGTATATTTGGATAACTAGACTATTTATGGGTCAGTTAAAGACCATTGTGATTGTTTGAGGTTGATGTTCAAGAGATGCAAATAACTTAGCATATCGTTAAACATTAAGAAGTGTATCTTTGTGACACCATTTGGTACTTTTCATGGACACATCATTTGTAAAAAAGGCTTGTTGGTAGATCCTGCCAAGATTGGAGTTATTTTGGGGTTGGAAGAACCAACCAATTAGAAAAAAGTGCATGTATTCCTTGGACTTACTAGTTATTACCATAAATTCATTAAGGGGATATGCCAAGATTGTTGTTCCTTTAGAGGAGTTGTTGTAGGAAAAATGACAATTCTATTGGTGTGACGCATAGTAACAAGCATTTGAGACTTTAAAGGAGAAGCTAACCACTGCACTCATCTTACGATTCCCTTCTTGGAATAAACCATTCCATGTTCATGTAGATGCTTCTAGTACTGCAATTGGTGTAGTATTGGCCCACACAGGGGAAGGTAATGTCGACCATCCTATCTATTTTACAAGTAGGATGTTGACGCTGGTGAGCAAAATTATACAACTACTGAGCATGAGGCCTTGTCGATGGTGTACACACTTCACAAGTTCAGACAATATTTAATAGCACACCATTTATATTTTACGTCGATCACACGACACTTAAATATTTTGTTAAAAAACTAGTTTTACAAGGGTGCATTTGTCATTGGATACTTTTGTTCCAAGAGTTTGAGTTTTCAGTTATAGTAAAGCCCGGTAAAAGCAATTTGGGACTAGATCACTTATCAACAATTAACTCTGGCGAGGACGCGTAGAGCATAAAAGACACTATTCCAGATACTAAACTATTCAGATTACAGTGTGTACCCACTGATTTGGAATACATTGCAATATTATTATGCATAGGAGTTGCACCTGAAGGAATGAAGACATTAGAAAAGAAGCAACTCACTATTTACGTTGCACCCTACTAGCTAGTCAGAGGAGACCTATATAAGATGGGTAGAGATGAAGTCTTGGAAGCGTGTCTTGGAGTATGAGCGCAACTCCATGATGGAAGAAGTGCATGATGGGATTGCTGGAGGTCACTATGCGGGTGAAGCCATAATGCACAAGATATTCCTTGTTGGATTATGGTGGGATATGTTTTACAAAGATACTAAGGCTTTTTTCAAGCCCTGTGATGATTGTCAATGAATAGGAAAGCCAGGGAACTAAGATGAAGTTTTGCTACGAACTATAGAAAGTGTTGAGCCCTTTGAGAAGTGGGCAATAAACTTTGCTGGCCCAATTACGCCAGCTGTGTGAAGGATAGGTGCACATTACATCATCACATGCATGGATTGCTTGACAAGGTGGGCAAAAGCAACACCCACAAAGGATTGCACTGCAACTACAACAATTTTTATGGGAAAATATCATTAGTCGGTATGGTTGTCCATTGATCCTTACCAGTGCTAGGGGAACTCATTTTTTGAATGAGACAATTAGAATATTATTGGCATAGTTTATTGTAGCTCATCATAAGACTACCCCTATCACCCAAAAGCCAATAGAATTGCAGAGACTTTCAATAAGATCTTAGGACATACATTGGCAAAAATCTGTGATGTAGGAAGAAAGGATTGGGATGAAAAAGTTTCTGCTGTTTTATGGGCATACAAGACTACATAAGGATATACCTTTTCAACTGGTGTTTGACGTGGAGGTAATTTTACCTGTGGAATTGATGTTACCCTCCTTGCGTATTGCACGCATATGAGGACTTGCTGATGAAAAGGAAGTGGATGAGCGTATTGATAAGTTGATGCAATTGGATGAACGACACACCATTTTGCGATGGAGTCAGAAGATAGAAAAATCAAGATAGAAGGCTTGGCACGATAGGCATATTAAGCAAAATTCTTTTACTATGCGGAAGAGGACACTTTTGTATGACTCCAAGTTTTCGCACCACTGTGGGAAGCTCAAAGTTCATTGGTTGGGACCATTTAAAGTAACCAAGATATTGGAATCAGGCGCACGTCAATTACAAGCACTGTATGGCACCGTGTTTGCCGATTACTTAAATGTGAGTAGGTTGAAGCCCTACTATAAATAAGATTCTTTCTTTATGCTTAGAATAAGGCAATATTGTTAGTATAATAGGTTCGCTTTCAACTTTAGTTTTGCTTTAGTTTTGTTGTAATAAACGCATTTGCATGTAGGAGCTGATCATTCTGTTTTATACAGGCAAGGTGCGTAATGGAAAAAGGTGAAATGCATGCACTTGGGAGAAATGTAAAGGCACTCGGAAAAATATTCTTATGATTGAGTTGATAAGGTGTGAGTGTGTGGATTGGTGGATTTTTTAAGATATGTTTAACTTAGTGATATTGCTCACATGAAACCATGACAGAAGAAACAACACACAATATAATGTGAGGGAGGCAGTGTGGATGAAAACTACTTGGCAAGTGGCACAAAAGAAGAATGTGTGTGGCATAGGAGGGTGTGTGCATGAGATTTTGTAGCCTAGGAAGTAGCGACATGTAGAAAAAGCTTGTGGAAAAAGACGAGAAACCACTAGAAAAAGTGGGAAAAGCGGAAAACACATTTTAAAGCTAAAAAGTGGTGTTAGGTGAGTGTAATTAATGCTGTTGGAAATTGAAAAATCTATAAAAGGAAGACAAGTGAAGTCATTCTTACCTTGCTATTTGAGAACTAGCGTGAAAAAGAGCTCTTGCAAACCATAGAACTTGTGCAAAGTGCAAACAAGAGCTAAACAAAGACACAGAGAAGAGAGAACAAGCATAAAACCTTGAGAACAGAGAGATACTTTTGAATAAGTGAAAGATGGGTGGTGAAGGGTTTGGATGAAAGGAAATGAGATAGGGTTTGAAGATGAAGAGCAGAGTTAGGGCACAATGATTCGCAGGTTGAGCTAGGACACAAATTTGGAGTGAACGAGGGAAAATAGTTGAGTTGGGGAAAAAGGAGTGAAGCACCCCATGCACGATTTAAGAAAACAATGGTTTGATTTTTGGTACCTAGGAAAGAAAACCACAAGTTTAAGGTTTAAAGCAGTTGGAGTATAGTAAAAGATATATAATGTCATTGAAGAAATCACCAAAGACCAAGAAGGACAGAAAAAGAGACTCCTGATGAATAGTTTTTCGAGATACAATACCCACAAGAAGTTGTGGTAGGGAAACCATGGGAATCACAACTTTGGAAATGCAATATCAACGAATACAACCACCGAGCGCAAGTACATGAGGTAGACATCACTAAGGATGTCTTACGTGAGATGAGTAAAAGACCAAAGAAGGGCATATAGTCGCTGAAGATACAATGTGGAAAACCTTGGAAGGGGCTAGGGTGCTTCAATTATATGAGTTACCCTTCTTTGGGAATCATGTGCACCTCTTTTAATGGTTAATGTCATACATCCACAAGGATTACTTCTACTTCGGTTGAAGGAAGATACAATTAAATACGAAGTTAATTGGAAAGGTTATTGGGTTGCGTGACACCGGAGAGGGGATAAAATGTGACCCACGCAACGAGATGACAATAGAGGCCACAAATACAAAGTTGTATTACCAGATATGGAGTCGCACGTTTAGGATTGAAAATATTACAGATCTAGGCACAAGAGTGGTTGCATGCCTGGTTAATTATATGTTGGGTGTCTTTAAGAGATTGATAGAGGTGAACAAGAAATTTCTGCACATTGCGTACAAAATGGTGCACACGACTAAGTATAAAATTACCTTGTATATAGTTGAGGTAATCATATAAGAGGCAAGGTGTGAAACAGAGAAGGAAGATAAGATTACTTGGGGTTCTATTCTCTTACTAATTATATTTTGGGAGATAGGAGTGCTAGATGGTCCAAAGGACAACATGTGGGAGCACCCCATCGAATATAAGTCTCCATTGAAAATGTTCACCAAGCATACTTGCGATGGTGCAATTTCAATTCCGTATAAGTCATGCCTTGGAAAATGGTATAAGATCTGTGTGATGCATTCAAAAATGAATTGTATGTGCCGAGGGAGTTGCCATCGGTTTTAACTGGGTAGACAGAGTTTGCAGTGATGTAACACGTCAACCTTGGAAGATTCTTACTAGGAAATGGGGAGTAGGGAATGTGGTGCAAACCGTTGTTTGCATTCACACCTAAATATTTTAAGTGTGTGATGAATAGGATAAATGATGCCGAACACTTGAAGTTGAATGTAGAATGGGTAGAAGCTGACTACCATATGCTACACAAGAGATATGGATATGTATCAAAGGTAGGTATATGTGGAGACCATGGAGATAGAAAACATGGATCTGAATCCAATCATATCTTTGGCAGTTGGGAAGGAGGCCTACAAAGTTTATATCTACCTCCAATCAAAACTTAAGGACAAAAAAGAAGTTGATGTGCATGACATTGAGCTCCCATATCCACCAAAGAAGTAAACAGTGAAGGTTCCTAAGTGTAGATGCGAGGAGAATCCCATAGATGAAGAAGAAGATGAGACCGTGTTGGATCATAGCTCTAGGATAAGAATAAATAAAAGGTGCGAGGAGGCAAGCACCTTGCGCACTCCCAGAGTATCAGCAACTGGAGCACGAAAACCTAGTCCGACAAAGGAGTAACCTCATGAGATACATGACTTGGAAGAGGAAGAGGAATTAGAGAAAATGTGCAAGAATAAGAAGAGCTTGTGAAAGAAGAGGAGAAGAGCCTGAGAAGGAAAAGGACATGCACGATGCATGAGAAGAAGAGTGTGAGGGTGAAGAAGAGCAAGAAGAGGAAAACTATGAGGAAGAATGGCACAATGATGAATAAGGGCTTAAAGTAGGCTAAGTTACCAGTGAGGGGATAAGCCATTTGCAACTCAATGTTACGCAGGAGACATCGCGGAAGCGGCACGCAAGGGGAAGAAAGCCAAGACAATCCCCATATGCACCAAAAATATCATAAATAGAGTGTCCTTCAAAGACATTAAGAAAAAGGTTTCAGAGTTTGGTACCCACATGAGAATTATTTTGCTGGGAGTTGTTTTATAAGGAAAAATCTCACACATGCACAAGGAAGATACTATCTTAGAGCCTATAGACTCAGATGGAGTAACCAAAATTTGAGGTTAGTAAGAAGTCGATTTTGGAGTTGAAATAAAAGAGAGAATCAAGAGCTTTCCCAATAATTGACTCTACCAAACTCTTGGGGGAACTAGCGAGTAATGCTCTAAACAAGATGGTCGCTGAGGTTGGAAGAAGGAATATCGATAAAGGGGCCACATTTACAATAATTCAGAGGGATATAAAGTTCAAGGGTCTTGTAAATCAGAAGCTGGTTGAAGAATTGATTGATAAGAAGAAGAGAACATTGGATGCATACAACAAAGTAGTTGACATTATCAATAACATTGTGCGTGGATGCCTTGATGCTATGATGTAGGACAAACCTGATCATAACACAACAATGGAGTATTCGGGGGAGTTGGTACACTTGTTACTGATTAAAGTGAATAACGGTCTGTGGCCTATAGTAGAAGAGCTAGCAAAGATGAACAAAGAGCAGGTAGAGAAGAAAATTGAAGAATATGTAACACTTAGCGTAGAGCTTAAGGGTGCCGTACAAAATGCTGAGAGTATTTTTGACAACTTTTGGGATATTATATTGATCCTGAGTGCACACACTGCCGATGATGTGGTGAAGTTAAAGAAACTATAGGACACGATGAAAATAAATAAGGTTGAATGCGAGAAGTTGATGCAAGAAGTTACAGGAAAGAGCGAAACGATGAAATATAAGTGCGACACGATTGAACAAAGGCTTAAGGAAATCCAACCTATGGTGATGTGAAGGATGGATAGTCTAGAGGGTCTTGCCTCAGAGTAGGATGTGGTGATCAAGGAGCTGCAAGAGAAGATTGATGAGCTGAATTTGGAGAAGATTCAAGACATTGTAGAAACAACGCCAGAAAAGGCTGCCAAAGAGCTCTAGGAATGAAAACAACTAAAGAACGTAATAAATAGAGAATTCTTTGAACTCCTACCATCAGCACAGGCTTGAATTTTTATGTGTGCGGAGGAACACATTCTTCATTATTTGATTCTTTGGGGTAATTTCCCATATTTTGTATTATTTTCTATTCTTCTAAACATACACTCACCTTTTTTGTGGAATCTATTATTTGATTCTTTATATTGCCGGGGATGGACAATACTCCTAGTGTGGGGTAATGTTGAGTTGAGAAAGTGGCTAAGTACAAGCCACGTGTGCAGAGGCTGAAGACCGCGTGCGGGATTGCACACATAAACTTTAAAAGGATGTCAAAAGGTCAGGAGGGAACGCGTGAGAGTACGCGCATGAGAGATGTAGAGATATTAGTGCATAAAGGTCTGTGCACATACAAAGATAGGTTCCAGAAGATTATCCATATTTCTAGTAGAGGCTAAAAAATAGGAAAATTAGAATTGGAGTATCAAGCAAGACAAGTCCAAAAATAGACTTGGAATAGATAAAGCACATACAGGTTCATAACACACATACATCTAAATATAGGAACAAAACATGGATAAGATCGAGGTAATTATAACACGAGTTGAATATTAAAGCATGATTTTGTAGGCATGCAATCTATAATTAGGAGGTTTATTATTAGAGTTAAAGTATGTAAACGACGAGGGACAAGCTCCCACCAAGTATAAGTATGTATGTTGCACCTATTATAGAGGGTAGCATATAGATGTATGACTCGTGTGTATATGTGAGAGAGTCTGTATGAGGTGTGCGCATTGTTGTTTACTATGCAATAGTGTTTTGATGTACTGCTCATGTATTTGGAATGGGGAACATTGTATTAGTTTCCAGAGTTAGGTTCTGTGGAAGAGATGTAATTAGCATGCAAATCCTTATCTTAGTTATTTATGAATGAGTGATCGAAGCTATTGTTGTTTTTATCTGTGTATTATTTCATTTACTTTATCTTCTACTTTGTTCTGTGTAATGGTTATTGATGAATTCGCATCTTACATGAGAAAGTAAAGAGGGACCTGGTAGGTTACGTGTGCTTTGGGTGAGCGCTTAGACACTAGTTTGAGTGAAATTCCACCATGGTCGACTATTAGTGTTGGTGAATAAAAGGATACAAAAATTACGGACCCACACGTTAAAGAGATTCGACATGACAAAGAAAATTTATGGATTCAACAGAAAAGAAAGGAAAATGCCTCTTCTCTGTTGCAGAAAGACACGGGGTACTCCTTTTAACATTCTAGAGAAAATGAAGAAGACTAATGTGAGAATCTCTAACTATTACTGGACAAAGAGATATTTTGCAAGTTGCCATGGGTAATCTTCCCGTGCCACATGAATCATCTAAAGAGAAAGACAAAGTTGTGCTCACTAATGCACTTCAGCTGAAAGATAACCAATCAGGTAAGAACATGAATCCAACACCTTCCTATGTATCTCTGATCATTGGAAATCATTTGGTGCACAATTGCATGATTGACTCAGGAGAAAGCAATTCAGTGATGCCCAAACAAATTATAGACCATTTGGGTCTTGAATATGAGTCATTCTCTAAAGAAATGGTGTAATTAGATGGGACCGTAGTGGGAACTATTGGATTTGTTAGAGGTTTCAGCCTCACCCTACATGTTTGTCCCAACTTTTCAATTCCACAAGATGTGTTCATCATTGATCTCCCTCCTTTTTCACTTTGTGCCTCTTGTGAAATTTAACTGCTAAGATCAATGAATATTGTTGGAATCGTAATGGACTGAGAGGTGGGGTGAATCAGTCCTACAAAAGTTTTAATTCATTTTCCATTACAAACATTTATTATTCAAACCAGTCATGCAATCATCCATGAACCATGTGAGTTTATTAAATGTGTATTAGACATTCACAAGAGAATATAACAAGAGAGAGAACACAAGACACCATATGTAAGTTGGAAAGCATCAAGGGGAAGAAAACCCATTGAATTTTTTTACTTATATTACACAAAACAAAGGACTTGCAAGAATATTACACATCTTGCAAGATTTCTTTAGTGAAACACCCACTTCAAAAGGAGCATGCACCCTTAAACCTTTGCTGATATTACTCACGAAAAAAGGACTTATATGAATTTTGCAAATCATAATATATTTTAGAAATTAATGATCATTGATAATATGTCGATCCCATAACCGATTGTGATCCAAGTTCAACTCCAAACACACCAAAGTTTCTTCAAAAGTCCTCTTCTCTAACTCACTCAAATCTGTCCTCTCATGGGATGATTAGGTCAATTTACCTTATCATATGTGATCTTATATATTTATTATGTATTCATACCTCTTATAATATTTTTCCATAACCCATATTTACTCTTCTTCAACCTCCTTTAGGTCACTCATAACCCCATGCCTCAACTAGTCACAAATGAATAAACACAATAGCGTATATACTGAACACTAGCTCATAACACCCTTAAGTCAGACATGACCAATAGGTTGGTCATACAAACTCAAAAAAATAATAATAAAATCATATAAATAATCACTCAAAAGACCCAATTAGGTTTTAAAGGGGTCAAGACATCATGAACAATCACAAGGCTTCTCAAACAAGCTCAAAATGCACTCTCCAAGCTCCAATGAATGCACAAGCAATTTAAGGTCTTATAAAATATTTTTCAATGGATCAAGAAGCTCAAAAAAATTAGGGGCAACCTATAAGCATCACCAACAATCTCAATAATCACTGAAACTTCCATCTCCATCATGAAACACTCCATTTTGCAAGTATTCACAACTAGGTCTTCTAGCACCCAGAATTCAGTCCTGAAGAATGAAAAACTTCACATAGAAAATATCATCATCATGATATCAAGTAATATACCATTGGAAAGGTATTTGAATTCTGTAACAACTCACTTTATCTTTGTAATCATAGTGCAAGGCCTCCAACCAAGCCAATCTTTGAAACTGCTCAAAACTTACTTCAAACTGGACTCAAGAACCAATCTTGAGAGAAAAAATGATCACAAACACCTCCAAATAACTTCCAAGATCAACCAAATTATTGGAACACATCAAGGGACATTTTAAAAATCTCAAATAACTAATAAGCATATACCATGTGGAGAAATCTGATCCAACACACCTGTTTTAGTCACCTTCTTGAGCAAGCCTAATAGGGATAATTAGGCCAATAGGGTTTCAACATGAAACCACCTCAAATATAATTAAATAATCTCAAAAACATCATATCAAGTGCCAAAATTATATTCATGACAAAAAAAACATCAACTCTTAACATGCAAAATGATCAAACTCACTTCAAACCAAAAGACTAACATTTTAGCCCTTAAGGCCAAAATCGTTAGTGCTACTTTAGAGACCTGTATCTTCCATTTTCATTTTAACTGAATCAACCTAAAATTTTCATGATAATTTAGAAAATTCCTAAGGATTTTGGAATAGTTTAATTTTCATCCTGAAGCTTCCATCTCAGCCCTAAAACTACAAATCTCCACAAAACAAGGGATTTTATCTCTCTTCCCAAAACAAGTAAAACACCAAACAACTACCAAAATGATATGGAGGAATTATCTAAATCAATTATGCATCACTTTTTAATTCCAAGGATCATTTGAATACCAAACAATTCATGTTTTCTAAGTCACTCTAACTAGGAGGGTTTAACTAGGGTTTCAAACCACTTTATCTTCTTAACATTTGTTCATAAAAAATTGATGACCAAATAACCTCATTATTTTTGGAAAATGATCTTAAATAAATGTAAAACATTCCCCAAAACCTCAAGGTCCCATGCAAATTTTATGAGATTAGGTGAGCATAACAAGTTGCCATTTATTCGAGATGGATTTTGCTTCTTCAGAAACCTCAGTTTTACCAAAACTCACATAACTTGTAATTTCTTCACAAATTTGACCTAAAAAATTGTCATGAAGCATCATGAAAACATCCTATAACTGTCCTAAACTCACCTCCATGCTCAAATATTCATGAAAATCTCCATCCACAACAACTTACCTATGTTTACTTAGTTTTTCTTAAACTTCTTGCTTCCCAATGACCATGACACATCATCAAACCAATTGAGAAATGACCTGAAACTCATCATACACATCATATGAAATATCAAAACACCTTTCCATTATTAAAATAACTTTCCCGCTCCAAATATCATGCCACCATACCAAACCACATGCTCTAGGTCTAGGAATAGGCCTAGAATGACCTGACTCAACCATGACAACTCATGAACTGACCATGATGACTACTTGTAGACACTTGGACAACTCTTACACATCATATGGACCATAGTTGACCTCATGGAGACTTTACCAACTTTTTAATTCATACAATGAAAATACATGCTTGCACCATGCCAAAATACCATGAAAAATTCACCAAACCACGACATTACCAATCAACCTTCATACTTGATCATGATTTACACCTCATGAAGACTCAGATGACACCATGGAACCATTTTCCATCAATGGAATTTGACATCAATGACAACACCAAGCCACAATGGCCAACAATACCCCCCTTTGTCATTAATGGCAACCACCTTTAGAAACATTGATGGCAACCAACAAGATCAAACACCTACAAGACCTCTTTTCCATGTTTCTGATGCTACTCTCCCCCTTTGAAATCTATGAAAAAGGATATAATATGAATCAACTAAACATGGAAAAAGACAACTCACAATGGAAAGAATGCACAAAAAAACTTACTTTCTTCACTTGACTCCCCCTTGGACTGTACTTGCTCTTCTTGACTTCAAACAACAACAATAAATGATCCATGGACCTGAATAATCATCAAAATAAATCCCCCTAAGAGTATATTCTCCATAATTTTGTCTTCATACATGTATATACATCATCCTCTAGGTATTGTAACATGCTCAAAACCACAAAATTTACCTCCAACATACTAACATATCATCTTTTAGGACTAATAGCCCTAAACACATCTTCAGTAAAAATTGCTAAATTTCAATGCAATAAAATCAATAAATCACATGAATCACTATATAACACCCCCATGGCATGTATACCATCAAATTCTAACTAGATAATGCAAAAATATGAGAGTCATACCTTTTCAAATGTCATGGAATAGGTCATAACACATTGTCTCATGTCCTAAAAACTCAGTATTCATTACCTTGTTTGATCCTTATCAATTTTATATCATGCAATCAATCATGAATATAATGCTTTCATAAACCACTCATACATAATTCCAATTTCTTAGATACTATTATAATCTTTTATGGACAGATCAACATCATAAATGTCCCATAGAAGTCTACATACACTCATAGATATGCATGTTGTTACAATCAACCATATTCATACTATACACATACAATTGTTCTTGATAAGATTCTAAGCACCTTTGCATATAATCCTTTATTAACACCTCCTTTTGCTTCACATTGAATAATAGAATTACTTGAAATCCCCCCTTATAATTTTTCTGTATAATAATTCATATTGAAATCTTATAGTCAAATGTACATAAGTCCTATACCTGTCTTGCAACCTCTACTTGGGAATACACAATGATTCCCTTACAGGTCAAACTTAACAAAATTATATATTGATACACACATCATTCAACACTTGACTGTCACATCTAGACTTCACATCTTTGCAATAATAATCTTCATGTTATTACCTTTATCATGAACTTATAATCCTGACCTTGGTAAAATGGACATACAGTCCATACTTTTATGCAATAAGGATTCTCATATTATCATCTTTCATTCATGAAAACACATTGTACAAAATTAGATTTTTGACACTTTTTAGAATGAAGTCTTATCTCATACTTTCATGCAAGTGTTCATTAAACATTTTACCTTACAATTGACTTTTACATGCTCTTGAAATCTTATCATGATAAGGATCTACTATCAACTTATTGATATGCCTACAAGGTAAATTAAATACTCTATCTTGTAGACCTCTTTTTCCTTCTTTAAACCAACTTAGTGCATCTTAGGAGTTCAACTCAAACACAAATTTTCTTTAATTCAATGTAAACATCATAAATTTTCATGTTCATATCCTTCACACTTCAAGGAACAACATTCTTAAAAATACATTCATTTGTATGAATGATACCTTAGAATCAACAATACTTCAAACACATACTATTGACTTGACATCCCTTAACGGACACACTCTGTAGACCTGACTCAATTGAATCTATTCACATCAATTTAAAGGACCATTACTTTTCATCATACAACACTTACCTTTAATTCAATATCATATTATGACATCAATCTTAGCTTTACTGTAAAGCATACCATATTGATAATCACTTTATAGCAAAACATAACAGAATTATCATTACAAATCTTTAAGATAACCTTGAATACCTTCATATCCTTCAAATTATAAACTGAAACACTTTAAGTCAACTTTTGGAGCCAACAAATATTTGTCAACTTCAACATATTACTGCCTCAGAACATCACAAAAAATAATTCCTTCTCAACATTTTGAGGACCTCTTCAAGCTGTCAGAACCTTCAAACATTCCTGATTACCATGCATCAAAATTCAACCTCATATGCACTATCACAGCCTTGATCACAAATCTCATACACATGGAATCATTAGAACATTCAAATGACTTGTATCTTAATCATTATTTCTATAAAAATTCATGTAAACATGTTCTAGAAAATTAATCCTTTCCTATTTCATGCATCATTCAAAGACATGTGTCTACTCGAATCCATCAACTACAATCTTGTAGACCTATCACTTATAGATCAACCATCAGTCTTTATGAAACTTTATTTCTTGCATACCTTTTCAAACAATATCTTTAACTTATCAACCTTTAAAACCTTCTTCTTTGGATGACTTTATTAGACTTAATACAAATATTGCAGTCTATGTTACTTCCTTAAAACACATTTCAAATACTCACAAGATGACTATGAGTAACACTTATAGATAGATAAATGACACTCAAACCACTTTCATGATCTAGAAACTCAGGACAAAATTCTTTGTGAATACATTCCTTTATTCTTGAAATATCAATGAAACCATAACCTTGTCATTACTGCAAAATTACTTGATCACACCAAATTAACTAACATACTTCACTTATTTCAAGATTTATCCAAACTTGTACTCTATGATAATACCACCTTTGAATATGGCTAAAACCTTGGAGCTTTTGACAGTTTGACACTCATGATTCAACAACAGACTTACATAACCATGGAGTCCTAGCTTCACACATTCAGAAGACACCTATGACACAGACTTGAGCATACCTATTTGTACAATTGAATTACACATGATGAAACCATGTCTTCTTGATTAATATCATGATTATTACAACCAATAGGAACACAAATATTCTACACCTTCAAACACAAACATTAATCCAGGACATGATGCAAAAACTTCATAGATCAACACTTTATTTTGACATTTTTCAAACTAACTTAGGACACAAAATTTAAGACTTTAAAAAGATCAACATCAACTTTTTGAATGACAACATGGCAAGCACATACACATATACACAAATATGAGATCCTTTAACCAAATGATAATCACAACATTGTTTTAACTCAGACCAAGACATGACAATTACAAACACACATACATTTTATAGTGCTAAGAAAATTCCTTTTGACACGACTGAACCAATATGACCTCTAGGAGCACAACCCACAAACCCTTAAACCTTCATGAGATATAGACAATGATGAGAGATGCATTATTTGAAAGAACTTAATCATGCTTACTTTACACAAACTTATCAACAAAAAAGAATCCTAACCATGAACTTTATTGGACATATCAGAGCTCTTACCTTACAACTCTTGAAGTATCCCAAATACCTAGCCTTCTCAAATTTTCATGTACTAGAGACTGAATAAAATTTAGACACATGAATTTCCTTAGCTCTTGGTTCTTCAATCAAAGCAAACATACCTCCTTGATCTGATTTGGGATTGATTAACTTGTCTTCCATCTTGATTGAATTAGACCTCTCTTTGACAAACATTATTGGATTAGACTTCATGTTGTGCACCTCTACCTTTGAAACATTCTTCTTAGCTTGACCTTCATGATTAGTTTCCTTGAATTTCATGACAATAGCTTTAGGATCAAACCTTTTGAGTTCCTTGCTGATCTAGGGTCCACTTTGAAAGACCTTTTGATGAAAATCTTCTTGGTTTGACACAATCTAGTTATATGATCTTCATGATAATTGTAACAAAACATATTCTTGTGCTTTCTCTTTGACTAATATACCCTTAGATTCCGACTAGAATCCTTAGCCTTACGACCATACTAACAACATGAGTAGAATTCACCTTTGAAGAATCTTTCACCATTCCTAGAAGACCTTCTTTTGCAATCTCTAGCTCTATGACCAAAATCATTACATGAATAATAATATCCATTAAAAGAAGCACCATACCTCATTGCATTAGGTTTTCTAACAAGGTTAGACCTTCTTGAATCAACCTTCTTTGACTCTTGCTTGTCTTGCTTGAATACAGGTGGATACAATTTTCATCTTCATGAAACTTTTCTCCATATGCTTTCCTTTAAGCCTAGGCCAGATTTGTCATTTGCTGCTCTTTGAATCTCCAAAATCCCATCAAGGGCTTCAGAACTCTTCTTTAACCTCTCATACATCTTCAACCTTGATGTATACTTCTAATATCTGATTTTAAATCTTGAACTTCTCATACCCAGGTAAATCTCTTCTTTAATCCTTTAGGGATTTTATCAAACTTGAGGCAAACATTCCATACCTTTGATGATCTTATAATGCCATAATCTTCCATGTAACTATGTAAACTTCATACAAGGACTTTACAACTTCATACTTATTTCTTCAAATTCAACCTGATTTTCCCATTGTCTTTGTGCTTCGAGGATCTCCTTCAAGTATTAAACTTGCTTCACAAGGACCTAGACTCTGATACTAATTGTTGGAATCAAAATGGAATTAGAAGGGGGTGAATCAATCCTATAAAAAATTCAATTTAATTTATCATTACATACATTCATCATTCAAACCATTCATTCAATCATCCATGAACCATGTGAGCTTATTAAGTGTGTATTAGACATTCACAAGTGCATATAACAAGAGAGAGAACACAAGACACCAAATATAAGTGGGAAAACCTCAAGGGGAAGAAAACCACTAAAACCTTTACTTATATTACACAAAACAAAGGACTTGCATAAATATTACACATCTTGCAAATTTGTTTAGTGAAGCACCCACTTCATAAGGAGCACCCACCCCTAAACCTTTGTGATATTACTAAAAAAAGGACTCCTATGAATATTACACATCATAATATATTTTATAAATGAATGATAACTGATAATATGTTGATCCCACAACTGATTATGATCCAAGTTTAGCTCCAAACACACCAAACCTTCTTCTAATTGTCCTCTTCTCTAACTCGCTCATTTCGTCTTTTTCATGGGTTGATTAGGTCATTTTACCTTGCATATCTGATTCTCAAAATGTCTCATGACTTCATCACTCTCCTCAGGTCTTTCCTTTACCCCTCTAATATTTTCTTACTTTTCCTTTAGGTTGCACATAACCCCATTCTCACAACTAGTCACAAATGAATAAACACACTAGTTCATATACATAACTCAAGATCATAACACCTCTAAGTCAGCCATGACCAAGTAATTCGGTCATTCCAACTCAAAATAATAATAATAACATCATATAAATCAGCTCCAATGACCCAAGTAGTTCGGTAAGGGCCAGAACAACTCCAACAAACATCAAGACAACCAAACAAGCTCAAAACAAGCACCTCCAAGGTCTTCTCACATATATTCCATGGCTCAATAATCTCCAAATAGGTCAGGGACATCATGTCAGCATCACAAAAAATCACAAAAACTTCTGAAACATCCATCTCCATACTGAAACTCACCAAGTTTCAAACATGCACAACTAGGTCTTCTAACACCCAAAAAATAGTCCTAAAGAATGACCAACTTGACATAGAAAATCTCATCATCAACTCTCAAGTCTTATACCATTCAAAATTTCTACGAGTCTTGTTTCTAGAACAATTCACTTTATGCTCTAATTCATTCTACAAGACCTCCAACCAAACCAATCTTTGAAACAACTCTAAACTACCAAAATGGACTCAAGATCCAGTCTTGAGGAATCAATGCTCAATCACCTTCAAATAAACTTCCAAGATTAACCATCACTTGGAACACATCAAAGACACTTGTAAAAAAAATTCCAAGCACTAAGAAGCATATGTGATGTGGAGATATTTGATCCAACACATTTGTTTCAGTCACCTTCTTGACCAAGCCTAATAGGGCTAATTAGGCAACTAAGGTTTCAACATGAAACCACTGTTGATCTGCGTTTCCAGCTTCCTGTCTAGATGAGTGTACGAGTAATCAAGAAACACAAAACCACGTTGAGTATACAAGGGCTTAGTACCTTGGAGATGACGATGGATGATACAGGTGCAAAGTTGATATTGGACTCCTCGGTGTGATCCCTGCAAAACCTGCAGCTCACATACACTAGGAAAATAATGATTAGAGATTTTATTCGGGGGTTGCCTGACAAAGCAGATCTGAGAAGCGTTAACTTCCTCGGTGGTTGTCAACCAGTGAGCGGGTGAAGACCACTGCAGTATGGATGTAAACCAAGATGACCAATGGGTCATAGGAAAACATCAAAATATGTGCAACTAAATGTGAAATGTGTGCACAATTATTTGTTTGCGAGGAATCGTGTGAAAAATCATACGGCCACAAAAGGGATGTGGATGAAAAAAATGATGCCCTAGCACAAGACACAAAGTGAGTTATATACGCCGACAAGTACAAGAAGGAAAAAGGTGCCCCATGATAGGGCACAAAGATGACATTATAGGAGATGGATATGTAAATAAAATACCTCAGGGGGGATAACCATAAGTGTTCATATGATGAGAAGATAGGATAAAAGGGTGAGATAGAATTCCCTAAAGGTGTGATTAATATGATGGAAATAATGTTTCATAAGAAAGATGCATAAGTGTTAGTAAATTATAAGGTAAAAGCAGTCTTACATGTTCGATAAGTAGGACAAGAAGTTAAGATACTTTTGTGAAAAAACAAAAGCAGAGAAAATATGCACGGAAGAGTACAAGATCAGATAGGTGTTGGCCGTTATGGTATCCTCTAAGACAAAAATGTCCTAGGAGGATGGGATGAAAGATGTGGATGATAGATAATAGAGATAAGAGAAAGTGGACATGGTTGAAGTAGAAAAGACATGGTGGAGGAGAGGGATCAAATAGTAGAGAACGACGATAAGAGAGGTGAGAAGATAGGTGAAAGCACAAGAGAGAGAGAATAACATTTAATAAGAGGGTAGTGGAAAAAGATAAGGGGGGAAATAAATAGCTAATATATGAGGGACCTGAAGAAAAATAAAATAAAGAAAGTGGGTAGGAGAAGAAGGGAGGGAGGAAGTTTAAACAAGAAGAAGATGAGATGAGAAGGAAAAAGAGATTAGAAGGGAAGTTGAATGTATAGAGATATATCATAGTAAAGAAGCAACAAAGATAATAAAGAGGAGAAATGGTGGAAGAAAGAAATGATGGACAAAGGAGAAGACAAGAAAATGACAGAAGAAGGGATGAAAGGGGGATGGAGATCAAAACAGAGGGAGAGAAAGAACGGATTATGAAAGAGACGAAAAAACTGAGAAAGAAAAGTTGTGAAGAATATGAGAGAAGAATGATTGGAGAGATGAATATGTATAGTACGATGGAAAGATAAAGGAGATGAAGAAGATGAAGAAGTTAAAGAAGACGAGGGAGTGTAATGCCCCGTTCCTTGTTCGACGACCGTGTTGCTAAGCATTACGTTGTTGTGCTCCTGCTGATCCTTGTTGGCTTCACCTTTTTGATTACCCTGTTAAGGAAAAATCTCCTTCACGAATTCGATAGGTGGTTTGAATGATGACTTGATGTTGCTAGAGCGTGACCAACTAGAGGGATCACCCACGAAATAATAATTATTCTTTCGAATTGTCGACTCTTGCTATTATTGTTTTGGTCAAGCTAAAATGTTGGTCCTTGTTAATACGATTAATAAAGTATTATTAAGTAATAAAAATAATAGTAATATTATTATTTTGATTAGCGATTTTTTTTGTTTGGATTAGTCGCCTTGGTCCGCGCAAAGAAGACAACCTCTTGTTGTGACGTCGTGGTCGGTCCTTGTCCTGCGTCCGGTTTCAAATGCCCCTGGGATGAAAGGAAGGTTATTAAATATATTTGTAAAAGGAAAAGTAAAATAAAATAAAATAAATAAATCTTTGTCATAGACAAAATAAGCAAATATAGGGAAAACACATAAGCTTGTTAAGTCACTTAATCCAAATAATAATAATAATAATAATAATAATAATACATATATAATTTAATATAAAAATAAAATAAAACTAATGGAGGTAGGGTGAAAAAGCTCTAAAACGTTTGCAGTTAGGGTTTTGTCTCTTTGGCATTTGGAAATGGGGGTGAGTTTGGGGGGGAGGGGTGGCAGAGCAAAACCAGGAGCTTTTTACCTCATCCTCCTCTACCACGCGCTCGGGATGTTTTGTCTCTTCTCTCCCTACCTTCGCCAAGGACAAGAGTGAATCAGTTTGTTGTTGTCCAATGAAGAACCAACGTGGTAGTTGCTAATGCTCTGGTCATAGGTTTTGCACAAACCAATGTGCTTTAGGCATTTATTTTTGTTTTTTTTAAAGAATGTCTCACCAGATGTCAGCTCATGAAGTGCCATGGTGGTTTGTGGCCTCCTCCCAGCCTCCCAGCCTACGCCAACATCCTCCCAGCCTGTGTCAAGCTCAAACCCCCCATACCCGTGTGGACAACTGTCAAAGCATAAAAGACAGAGGGGTTTATCAGATATTGTAGTTGGAATGCGCTGGTAGATGTGGTTACAATGTTTAACCGAATGAAAGAATGAAACAATTTCTCAGGGTATGTGATTATTACAACGTGCAGGTTACAATGTAGGATCTTAAGAAAGAGTTGCGTTGTGATAAAAAAATCTGTGTGGAATGGGTGGTTAAGTAGGATCTTCAAGCCGAAAGAAGAATGAAAGGGAAATGGAATGATAAAATAAATGTCAGTAAAAGGATATTAAGAGAAAAACACAAAAATAATGGCCCAGGTGGATGACACGTGAAGTATCGATGAAACAAATGAGAAGGACGAAGTGGGTGAGAAGAGCAGTGGAGAATGAGATGAGGTGAATTTTAGGAGAAAATTGGGTTGATACAGAGGGCTAAGAGGAAGGAATGGTCAACAGACACGATCACGAACGAGACCTTGTCCAGAATGACAGGTCTTTCTCGAGTAGGGTTTTTGTGCTGCGTGGGTAATTACGTAGATGTGCCAAGATGGTAATGAAAGGTATGAGATGGTGAAGAAGAGGATAATGAACAATGGCGGGGGATGAGGAGCTGCCAGATAATGAATGCTACTAGAGAGTTATCCTCAAGTAGAATTCACAAACTTCAACGAAAGTCAAGTAGAATTCCCAAACCGAATAACGCATTAAAAAGATTGCTTGAAGATAATAATTGATCTCATGGATTTATGGATGATGTTGATAGGGGACATCTTTAAGAGTAAACATATGGATGCAAATTTTATGATTTTTATTTCTAAGGAGATAATTATGATAAAAGATGACTTTGATTAAATGAATGTCGCATAACCATAACAAGGGTCAAGTAAGAAAGTTATGCTTTTAACCCGATAAGAAGTAAACGATAAAAGGTACTACTCAAGACATTGCACTCGCAGCCGATAGCAGGTGTTAGTACATAACTAATGAGATTTGATTATATCATAAGACTAAGAGGAAGATATGGGTGAAATATGCTCATAATCCTAATGCCGACATGACAAAGGAATTGGAGATGTATCTTATACGTGGGAAGAAGGATCTCCAAAGATGGTATTCCTTAAGTCTATGCCCCAGTTCTGGGAAAGGGAAAGAATAGAATAAAAGAAAGCTAATCAATGCGGGAAGCTTTCTCGGAATGCTGATAAAAGGAATGCTGATCAATGCGGAAAATCTTCCAAATGCCATAATAAAAGAGTAGCCATCCTTCTAGGGTATGGTCTACTTTATACATAATATGGATGGAAAGAATAATATATATGATAGCCGTCCTTTGAGGAATTGGTCTATTTCTCTTAATTTTGCTTTTGACTTTGGTTTGCATTTTTTTTAATACACAGTTGTCCTTCGAAGGATCAGTCTGTTTTGACAACCTTGAACTTGCTTTTCGCATATACGAATTGTATCTTTTCATAAAGAAGAGCTAGAGATAGCTAGGTAGGCCACCTAAGAGGGGAGAATGAATGTACATGAGACACCCCTAGACCCCCTACATGAGTACAATAGGAAAATGAGATGGTGATGGATGTAATGATCATGGGGTTTTCACAAAATGGGAGAACTTATCCATAGTGAATATACTACGAGTAGAGCCGTGGTACTCATATTCAAGGTCATGACTAGTAGTGATGGTAGACCACATAATTCATATCATTACAACAATAGATGGAAGTGGATAATGATGGAGGAATGGTCTAAAGATATGACTATACTCATAAGTGTGTGTACTAACAATAGAATGGATGTAAGTGCAATGCATTAAGAGGTTCAATCTCTAGTTTACCATCAGGAGAGGCTAAACGATAAGCCCTAGACCCATACTTATGTGTGATAATATATGGTCCGATCCAGTTAGGAGCAAATTTTTCCCGTTGACTTCTTTCTAAAATAGTGACATTTTGATTTTCTTTTAGAACCATGTCACCTATTTTAAAATCATGCTCTTTGATATGTTTATTATAAGCACATTGGATACGATCTTGATAGACATGATGGTGCTCAAGAGCGAGAAGACGATGCTCATCTAATAACTCAAGTTGCATTAGCCGTTCCTAATGATAATCTTTATCAGAAATGAAGTTGTGAAGAGACACACGTAAAGATGGAATTTGGACTTCAAGAGGAAGAATAACCTTAGAGCCATATACCAGAGAAAACGGAGTATCTGCTGTGGAAGTGCGAATACTAATGCGATAGGCCCACAAAGCAAAGGGAAGTTGGAGATGCCAATTTCTTCATGCTCAATCAATAGTTTTAGCCAAGATATTTCAAAGAGTTTTATTAGTAGCCTCAACTTGACCATTAGCTTAAGGATAATATGAGGAAGAAAAGCTAAGTTGGATCTTAAATGTATCGTCGATATTTTTAAGGTATTTGTTTTAAAAGGATTTTCCATTGTCCATAATAAGTTTATGAGGAATGCCAAAGCAACAAATGATATGTTGATATATGAAATTAATGATTGGGCCAAATTTAGTAGAGGCAAGTGGGATTGCCTCGACCCATTTAGTGAAATACTCAGTAACAATGATGATAGAATGATGTTGTTGTGATGATCTTATTACTCAGTAATAAGATCAAGGCCCCACTATGAAAAGGGCCATAAATCTTGGGTAGGCTGTAAAGCTTGACTAGGAATACAGATAAGGTTAGAGTGTTGTTGACATCTTAGAAATTTCTTGACATATTCACAACAAGCACGATTTAGAGAAGGCCAATAATAACCAAGATGAAGAACACGTTTGGCAATAGATAATGCACTGAAATGCCCAACACAAATACCGTCGTGAACTTCTTGGATAGCTCTAGAGGCTTCAAGGGATATAAGGCATCAGAGAAGGATTCCATCAAACCAGCGCTTGTAGAGAATACCACCAAGGATTACATAACGAGTAGCATGTTCAATAAAATATCTCTTAGTGTTTTTAGAAATATGGAAGGGAGTAATGGATTTGGATAAATAATAAAAAATTTGTGAATACCAGAGGTCAGACGAATTAGATTTGACCAGATGAATCTGAGATATGTCATAGAATGGTTTTTTACGATGATGTATAATAACCGAAAGCTTGGATTCTTGCATTGTCCACGGGATAAGGGCCACAAGGGATGCCATTGTATCAGCAAAATGATTGGTCAAACGCGGGACAAATTGAATAGTGTAAGAATCAAAGGATTTAAGAAGATGATGAGAAATATCATGATATTGTTGTAAAATATCATTTTTACACTGATATTCACCAGTGACCTGCTTTATTATTAGTTCAGAATCACCAAAAATGTCAAGGATATGAACACCTAGAAATATAGCAGTTTCTAGTCCAAGTATAAGGGCTTCGTATTCTACCATATTGTTTGTACATTCAAAATGTAATTTGAAAGCTAAGGGGATTGGGGAATCCCTGGGAGGAATAAGAACAACTCCTGCCCCTCCACCTTGTTGGCATTTAGAACCATCAAAGAAAAGAATCATTTTAAGGGGATCATGATAAAATTGATTGATTGATTCATCTGGGAAATGATTAGGAGTCTGTGTATTAGAAAGAGGGGCCTAAACTAATTGATCCACAATATCTTGACCCTTAAATACCTTTTGAGGAATGAATTCCAGGTTGAGCTCAGCCATGAGAAGGAGCCATCAGGTGACGCGATCGTTTTGATATGGCTTAGAATGCATCACTTTGAGGGGTTGAAAGTTAGTAACAATATAGGTTTTATGATTAAGAAGATAGTGGCGAAGTTTTGATGCAATGAAGAAAATAGCGTAACACAATTTCTCCGCTTCAGAGTATCATGTTTCACAATCATGGAGAGTACGACTGATATAATAAATGGCCTATGCGCATCCCTGATTATCACGGTGTGCTAACATAGCTCCTAGAGCATGATCAATTACATAAACATATAAATATAAGGGTTCTCTGTCGCGTGGAGGTGTGAGTACTGGTGGAGATAACAAATATTGCTTAAGATCTTCAAAAGCCTTTTGACAGTTTTGATCCCAATTAAAGGTTATGCCTTTTCGAAGAAGGTGATGAAAGGGATGAAAGTGATCAGAAAGTTACGATATGAAGCGACAAATAGATTGAAGTCGACCTTGAAGACTGCAAAGTTGCTTGAGATTGGAAGGAGGAGGCATTTCAAGAATTGCTTTGATTTTTTCTGGGGTCAACCTCAATGCCTCTGATAGAGACAATGAAGCCAAGGATTTTTCTAGTAAGAAATCCAAAAACACACTTTGCCGGATTGAGACGAAGGGAGAAATGAATGAGACACTCAAAAAGTATCTCAAGAACCGAAAGATGGTCACATCTATGTTTAGATTTTGCTAAGAGGTCATCAACATAGTCCTCTACGGTTTGATGTAAGAGGTCATGAAAGATATACGTCATGGCTCGTTGATATGTAGCCCCAACATTCTTTAAACCAAAGGGCATGACACGATAACAAAAGGTACCCCATGGGGTGATAAAAGATGTCTTGTGTTGATCTTCAGGTGCAATCAGAATCTGATTATAACCAGAAAAACCATCCATTAAAGAGAGCATCTCATGCCCCACTATAAGATCTATAAGTTGGTCAATACTTGGAAGAGGGAAATCATCTTTAGGATATACGAGGTTAAGATCTCAGAAATCAGTTCATATACAAAGCTTTCCAGATGCTTTTGCGATGGGTACAATGTTAGAAACCCATTGGGGATAATCAATGGGGATAATGAAGTTGGCAGATAGGAGACATTGCAATTCTTCTTTCACAAGAAGAGCAACTCGAGGATGCATTCGACGAAGCTTCTGTCTGACTGGTTTGGCATTGGGGATAACAACGATGTTGTGAATAACGATGGAGGGGTCGAGACTTGGCATGTCCAAATATGACCATGCAAATGCTTGGCTATGCTTGGACAAAAATGAAGTGAAGGCTTCGAGCTCTTGAGGTGTCAAAGACTGACCTATTTTAAGGATGTGGTGCTCCTGAGGTGCTCCAATAGTAATTTCAATAGTGGATTCATTCAAGAGATTGGATTTTTCTGGCGGATGAGTTTTCTGATCTTGATAACCTTCAGGTCCCATGTAAGAGAGAATGGAAGTGTCATCATCGCATTGAATAATGTCAATGATAGGGGAATATTCCTCTACCGTTTCTGGATATTTAAGGGGAAAAGACCAGGTTTCATTTTTGGCTTGATAAGTCACCGGTCCGAGAAAGATGGTCGAAATAAAAAAAAGTTAGGGGGAATAGGATCCGTCTTGATCTAGATCTGTGAGATAATTGGATGGAGAAAAATAACTATCTAGAGTTGGAAGGATAGTTGGAAGTAGATGATATATTATTTGAATCTGTAGGATAGTGGGAAGGAGAAGAAATATGTTCTAAATCGGTAGTATATTCGGATGGAGAAGAAATGGATGAATCAATATGAATGGGAGAAGACGCATATGTTCCAGGAGGGTGTATGGTGGGATCGTCATATCCCAAACCAAATTTTTGACATGATTCCTAGGCTTGAGCAAAGATATTACTGTGAGGGCCCTGTTCATAGCGCCTCAAACCAAACCCCTTCTATGCACAACGATAGAGGTATGTGTGAGAAAAAATGGTTTACTAAGAAATCTGAAATCGCTGCTATACCATTTGGCATGAAAATGATTTTCAGTGTGAAAAGAAGGTTGATCAAGGCTGCCATATACTGAATTGATTTTGAGGGAAGAAGGGCCAAACAAGACAATTTCCCTAACATTCGATTGATACATAGGGGCTTTATCGGGGTGGCTGAGGGGATTGGGAGAAGGAAGGGTATTGAGAGTGAGGAGTTGATATTCCCCTAAAGCAAGATTTTGTGTTATAGGATCAGAAGAATTTGTATGAGGTAGGGTAGATGGAGGTACAAAAGAACTGGTGGATGCATAGAGAGAAAAATTGGTTTTAGGAACAAGGACATCTTTAGGTCTATAGATCATGTGACATGTCTTGGAAGGGGGGATCTCAACTGGAAGAGCATAAGTATTCCCTTCATGTTCATATTTGATACAATGATGAAGAGTAGACGGAACACAATGCATAGCGCAAATCCAAGGATGTCCCAATAAAATATTATATTGGAATTCTCCTTCAATGATGTAGAAAAGTTCGTGGTGGAGTTTATGATCGACATGGATAGGAAGAACAACCGTTCCTAATGGGGGAGTGACAACATTGTTAAAGCTGTGAAGAACGGTAGGAGATTTGGCAACAATGGTATTGGGAAATTTAAGCTGATTGAAGGTATGAGAAGAAATGATATTAATACTGGCACCATTGTCAATCATGGTTCGATGGACGCAGATGTCATCGATATAGACTGTGATGAATAATGGTAGATCACGTTCTTCTTGTGGTATCCTAGGGATTTCTGAACTTTCAAATGATACGGTAGCAGATGTTGCGAAGGCATGAGCTAAAGCCGCGAAAGGTTGAGGCTCATCGAAGGATACCGAGATCTGTTGTAAGACCTCCATAAGAGCTTGTTTATGATGTGGAGAGCTTTGAATGAGCTCATAGAGTGACATTTTGATAGGGTCCTGGTGAAGTTGTTTAATAATGGTATGTTCAATGGAGGAAGGATTCGGGGCGGCCAGAATAGATACCTTGGCTTTAGAAGAAGATGAAGGCGTTGTTGAGGGATGATTGGTAGGAGCAGTGATGATAACCTTTGGCTGTGATGGAGGTGCGGAGGCAGCGAACTCCTTAGGAGGATGGATAGTGACATAAGTCTTAGGGGCGGACGGTGAGGCGGAGTTAGAGTTATATGGCTTTGAACGTGCGGTTATCCGAACAACATTGATTACAAGAGGAGGACACTCGTGAGGATCATCCTCTTTTGGTAATATGTTGGTGGCATTGGTGGTTATATCTTTATTTGGTAGTGGAGTACTGATAGGATTTCTTAATGAAAATGGTGGTTGAGATGTTTGAACAAACACATGTTGGGATGTGAAAGTTGATGGAGGAGATGGTAGAATTAGTATTTCATCGTTAATATTTTTACTGAAAAAATGATGTATGATGGATTGGAGAGCTTTGCAATGTTTAGTGTCATGTCTAGTGGTGCGGTCAAATATGCAAACAAGATTGGAATCAAACTAGGAAGCTCTTGGTGTGTTTGGATCGAAAAATTTAATTGGCGGTAAAATGATGGTTGAGGCTTGGAGTAGTTGGTGAAACATAGTGGTATAATAACCTGGTGTTATCAACGGAGAACTTTGGAATGATGCATTGGAAGGTGGTGATGTAATAATGGCTTTAGATATTGTTTTGGATTTGGAAAAGGTAGATGAATGTGCTTGATGCGGGATAGTAGTGGAAGACACAGACGCCTTTGAATTTTCTTTAAGATATTGGTTGGAAAAGGGTGGTTGTATTGTTCTAGTGGTAGTATGTGTTGTTGGTGAAGGGAAGGTTCCTAAAATGGAAGAGGAAGAAGAGGGGTGTGGTCCCAAAATAGAATGAGACGATGTGGTTTCCAAGGAGCTTTTATCGGGAATAGTGAGGTCTAATTTTGGACGAGGATGTGAAAAAGAATGCTTGGGAAATGGGGGTCCAGGTCTTGTATATGAATGTGGATTATTAGAGGGAATGACCAGAATTTCTACAGGAGGAACTGGAGATATTGAAGTGGATATTTTTGGGGACTGCGCTGATGTGTGAGTGTCTAATGGTATAGAAGAAATGGGACGATAATTTGAAATTAAGGAATGCTGGAATGTTTGCCAAAAATCATCGAGTAATAACATGGTCATGGAAGAGGAAGATGAGATAGGTGATTGTAAAATAGTAGATGTAGTAGGTGTTGGTAGAAGTGCAGAAAGAGGGATTGGAAGAGAAGCTAAGGATGAGATAATAGGTAGAGGTGGGATAATTTCTGACAAGGTGATTGGGTTTAATGGAGTAGATGTAAGGGGTAATGACACATAAGTGATATTTGCATCTGAGGAGAGGGTGGTAGGTGTTGAGAAAGATGTGAGTATAGGAAAGGGTACTGACATGGGCACAAATGTAACTAATGTTGATGCGTTTGGGGATATAGATAATGTATCAAAGGGGACATGTGTAATGGTTGATGAAGAAGGTAAACTTGTGGGGGAAACTGGACTTTTATCGCCGACATGGATAGTGTTTATGGTGTGGGTACTAGGGGTTTGAGATACAGAAGTAGGAGCAGTCTAGTTTATGTATGTGGGTGTATGATTTGGAAATGGTTGTTTGAAAATATCTAAAGGTTGATTGGATGAGGCATTCGGGTTATCCACTTGAAGTTCTCCCCGATCGATGAGCCTTTGGACAAAATCCTTGAATGTCTGACATTTTTCTATGTTGTGTCCTTAGACTTGATGATACTTGCAATAGTGATCCTCTCGATACCACACAGGTCATGGCCTAGATTCGTTAATAGGTTAGATAGGCGGTAGTGTGATCAAGTGTGTTGTTATCAACTTGTCAAAGATGACACTGTATGATTCTCCTAAGGGAGTATAATTGGGCATTGGCCATGTGAATCATTGTTGAGTCACTGTAGATGTCGAGGTAGGAGATGATCTAACAATGACGACGTTGGCAGTTGTCTTTGATTTATCATTTGATATGGACGGTCTGACAAATTTAGTTTTTGGCTTATTGGTTTTTAATTTTAAATGCCCCTGTTCTAAGGCACATGTCTCAAGCTTGTGGGCCATGGTAAAAGCCTTTTTAAAAGTGCGAAATGATTAGATTTGCAAGGTGGAAGAAATATGCTTGGCATAAGAGCGTGCGAAGAGTTTGATGAGGTCAGTTTGAGGTAGTGGAAAAGATAATTGATTTATCATATTGCGCCATCGTGCGACAAAATCCATGATGGATTCATCTTCGAATTGACGGATAGTATATAGGTCATTAATGGTTATTTTATGCGTGATATTAATGGAGAAATGCTCAAGAAATAATTGTGCAAGCTGGAAAAAGAAAATATGGAGTACTGGGGAATATTATTATACCACTCTAAGGCGGGACCAACCAAAGACATGGGGAAAGTACAAAGCATCAAGTCTTGGTCATGCACAATGAGATAACATGTATGTTTAAATGCTCTGAGATGTTGTTGAGGGTCCTCCTTGCTGTTAAACTTGGCAAACTTCGGTAATTCCCAATGTGGAGGATATGGTTTCATGGGCACAGATGGATGGATGGGTTCATTACATATCTGTTCATAAGACAATGTGACTTTGGACCCTAACGTAACAACCTCTAGGTTGGCTAACCGACCTATCAATATTTGCATGGGGTCATTAGGAAGTGTCTGTTGAGTAGTGAAAGGTGGTGGTTGGACTTGCGTATGTGTGGGTATCTTAGGAATTTGGTATGGGTGAGTATAAGCTATGTGTGATAGTTGAGGTGGTTGTTGATAGAATGTGTGTTGGTGAGAAACATGGGCATGGTGTGATTGTTGAGATTTTGGAGGTTGTGGAAGTAATTGCTGAGTGGGAATGTGGGTATATGCGGGTTGATAGATTGGAAATGACACTGTGTTGCAAAAGTATGGTTGGAGGAAGTTGAGAAGTGAGGGTATAGACTTGTGATGTAGAAGGAATTTGTTGTTCGGATAAGGGATTTGACACATGGGATGGTTGAATGGAGGTACCAGTGACCATCGGAGCTGTTGTAGTGGTAGGGATGGCAGTCACAATAGTCATGTTGATGTGAGGAAGATTGGGCGGAATGGGCGTGACTACCTGGGTGGTCTGGTGTGCCGATGGGTTGGTGGAGGATGACGCAAAATCATGTAAGGCCATGGATTGAGGAATTTCAGAACCATTATTATAAGGATAGACCTGCTGAAGTGGTGGGCCATCCAGAGGGAGGTGTATGTATCTTCTTAAAAGATAGTCTTGAAGGGCCACAGGGTTGGCGTCAAGAATCTGTCTGAATTCTGGGTCCCCAAGAGGGAAGACTGAAGTACTAATAGGCTCTGATCTGACAGAGGGCAGTGTGGCTAGCCTAGATGGGATGGAATGTTGGTCTAATGCCGAAGTGTGTGTGAAAGGTATTGAATGAGGAATATTAGTGAGAGAATGGGTGCCTGTGAGTGAGATAGGAAGAAACATAGATGATGAAGTTGTTGATGTAGTGATTGATTGGGATGAAGCACTGTGTGTGGCGAGGTTGTGTTCCATCTTTTTAGCAGTGGATCGAGTGATTACGGGCATAAAAAGGAAATCGTTGTTATATTAACAAATAAGCCAGAAAAACAATTTTTTTAATAAAAAATGTGTGTAAAAAAAAAATAAAAAAAAATAACACGGCTGAAAGAGGACCTAGAAGAAGGTAAACTATGTTTGGTTGCAGGTAAGTTATGGCTGGGAAATGTCTGAAACGGTTCTGTTGGGTGATCAAATCCCAATCAATGAACCAGGTGCAAGGAATGTTTCGATGTGTTGATTAATTTGTGAAATTTTTAGGCAGTGTGTGATGATAGGTGTGATGCAAATACTTAAACCCCTAGTTACACTATGTGAGCAAGTAGAATGCACAGGTTCGTTTTACTCCAAAATCGAAATATGAAATTCGATGCTGACAATCAACTAGGAATGGGAAAGTACAATGCAGAAAAGAGAAAATAGGGAAAACTGAAGAATACATGTATATCGCTTTTCCTTTTTATCTGACAACAAGTTGAGCCAAGCAAGGAGTACGCTTCGAAGAATCAGGCGACAAGTTTTGAAAGTGCCACTCAGTGATCTAGAACGCCCGGGTACCATAAAATGGCACCATTTACGATTGTTGGTGAAGCCGATAAAAATGTTTTTCACGATGTGTTTGATTTTGATATTGGTCTTCGACAACATTACTTTGTGATCACAACGTTGTAGACGTTATCCTGCAAAAAGGAAAACAACTGTAAGACACAAGGCCGAAAGTAGTCTATTTAAGTAATAAAATATGGTAGTTGGAAATGATTTGTGAGATAATTTTCAAATGATAAAAAAAATAAAAATGATATTAAATCAAAACATTAAGGATGGAAAGCGAACCAATAAACTATCAAATAATTTAAACAAAGTGAATAACCTCAGCTAACATTTCTTGTCACTTTTTTTTTTTTTCAATAGATGGCCAATTTAAATTCAGAAATTGGTAAATTATTTTAATCAAACATATAATAATATCATTCCATAAGTTTTTTTGCCAATTCCTCAACAATATATTAAAATGGATCAAGCCAATTATTATAAGGAGACTATGAAGTTACTTCTATTGATGCAATAAATCTATTACCAAATAATTAAAAATAACCAAACATTTCTAATAAATTGTAAGCCAATAACTATAAATAGAAACAAAATTATTAATTACCACATCATTTAAAATCAAAATTAAAAAATGTGATTAAAGTATTACTAAAATGAAAAATCTCGTATGTATTTGAAATGAATACGGTGTTATCCATAGACTTGTAAACAAACTATTTTAAAGAGACTCACAGTTACTGTCCATAAAGCTTTGCACGGAGTCGAGACTGAACCAGAGATAGTGGAGTAGAATGACGTGACATTTTATGCACACAGAGCTTGCGTGAAGTAGAAACAAAGCTGGAAACAGTCGGAAGGAGTACCACGTATCGGATGCAATGGACGTAGTTCTACACTACGTGTCTATCAACAATATTATCTATCAACTGTACAGTCGCTAGTACGAAACTGGTGTGAATGAACGCTGAGATGGAAACGATTGAGATGTGATCTACGTGGAGGATGCAACACACATACAATGTGAAACATGAAGAGATGTCGATTGGGAATAAGATTGTATGCCAAGTGGTTATGGAAATTGTGGGTGACATCCCAACAAAGCTTGAAGATCAAACTGCGTTAGAAATAGTTAAAACTTCCAAAAGCGAATCTTGGAGTCGTTGAAAATGGAGAAAGGAGTATATGGTGATAAATAATTTAGACAGGGAATCGTAATTTAGGTGGGGAGTTGCTGTTACAAGGCTATGAAAATAAAAAGAAAGCTACAGGGAGTGAAGATATGGTGGCTAAGTTCGTAGATAAAGAGTGCGCTGATGGGTGATGGGAATTAGGTGTGGACCAGGGTGTGAGATATCCAGTCGTGTGGAAGGGGGTGGGGTGGAACGTACTGTTGTGTGGCACGGATCTACGGGAGTGATGAGTTCGAGGTGGGATGGAGTTAGGAAGCAAGCAGTCCGGTGGAAGGGAGATCGGTGCGTGGTAGGTGGATGATCAAGGAGCTAGGTGTAAGGATGGCTACAGTGGAAACGATGTGAATGGGTAGGTAGGGAGCTGAATTGAGGATGGAGTCGTAGAAGTTGGAGTCAGGTGTGGATGGGTTGAGTGGGAGTGTGGCGAGGTAGAGAGGAGATGAGGGTCACCGTGTTGAGGAGCAGAGCTCGGTGGGGAGAGATGTGGGAGGGCAGCGAGGTGGGAAGGAGATGGGATTAGATTATAGCGTGAGGAGTAGTATATAGGTTGACGCTGGTAGAGGTCAAAGGGAGCTATATGGGGTAAGCAGCTCGGGGTGGGTATGAATACGAAATTGGATGGAGGAGTGGCTCGAGTGGTGAGGTGAAATGAAATGGGTTAGGATAAGGTAGGGTAGTTTAATATACTCCCATTTCGGCTAAAGCTATATACTTTTGTTTTTGATATTTATGTATTTATTTATTTTTCATAGGGATTATAACAATAAATATTTTAATACTCTTATCAATGGCCAAATTAAATAATAACCGTATTCAAAACCAAAAAACCACTTACCTCATGGCAAGACACAAAAATTCTATATGTATAAAGGACAAAACACTAGCAGGGAGATAATTAAATCCTGCAAACAAGTGAGTTTCCAAATGAAATATTCAAAATATATGTCAAGTAATCTAAAACGAAAATCAAATGAGATAACTGTCATCTTTATGACATCTGTACACACAACAAGTTAACAATAAAAATGACCAGATCTCGAGTCTGGTCCCACCGGGTGTGCCAAATGTTGATCTGGAAAACTTCCTTCTCAGATCGGTGAACACCGAGACTGCAAGAAACCAGAAACCACGAATGATAGAGGGCTTAGGACCTCAGATGTAGATATGGATTCTGATACGGCGCAAAGAAAATAGATCCTCGGTGTGAGAAAGAAAATAGATCTGACAAGATGGAAACAGATAAGATTAGATAACGATATGAGGGGGTTGCCTGACAAAGTAGATCCGGGAAGCAGTTAACTTCCTCGGTGGCTATCAACCCCCATGTTCACAAGAAAATAATGGTATCCAATGATAAGATAACATGCCAAAACTATAAGATTTTCAATATGTTGAATAAACAATATAAATATGATACCAAACCAGTGTTCTGATATAACAACAAATTGATCGCGACTGACGATATGAGACTGATAGAGCTTCACCTCCAAATTACTCCACAATATGATTCCCAAGCTTCACAAACAAATATTATGAATTTAAATCTTGAGAATTTCAATAATTTTTTTCTTCTCTCCTTTCAAATAGGGGGAGAAACCCATATTTATAATTTGAATTTGGATTAAAATAAGGATTAACGAATAACTATAATTTGCAAAATCAATCTTGATTAAGAGGACATGATGAAGAGTTGATTTGATGGTGGGGTTCATGATGTGAGAAAAGGAAAAGGTGTGATGTGGAGTGGGGACATGGTTAGGTGTAATAGTGAAGTCATGTGCTCACTTTACACTATTGATTTTTGGATTTGTTGTCGGATAGGGAGATTTTTGAATTATTGACTTCATGGGTGGGGTTAATAATTTAATAATTTGAAGGGATTGAATTTTTAGGTGGGAATTGATTTTTAGGTGAGAATTGATTTTGACTTAAGTGGGGAACATGTGGGGTTGTTGATTTATATATATATTTGTGAATTATTTAATTATTAAATAGAATGATATGACTTATTTGAAAGAATGAATTATTTAGCATAATATAGTTTTGGCATGTGATAAGAGATTAACATAGTTATAAGATTAATTAATTGAATATGAATTGTCAATAGGAAATGAGATTTGAGTAATCCAGAATCTCAAACATGTCACATCAAGTTCCTACATGCTATTCATGACCAAAAACAACAAATCCATTAATAAAAATGGTTAAACACACCTCAAACCAAAAGACTAGCTTTTAACCCTTTTAGGCCAAAATCGGTAGGGCTACTTTGGAGACATGTAACTCAAAAATTCTTCAAGAAACATGTCTGAATTTTCATGGTTGTCTATAAAATCTCCCAAAGATTATGTAACTATTCATGTTTCACCCTAAAGCTTCCATCTCAGCCCTAAAACTGCAAATCTCCACAAAACAAGGGATTTTCTCTATCTTCCCAAAATGGATAGAACACCAAACCACCACCAAAATGAGCTTGGAGGAGTTATGTACAAGCACAAATCATCAAATTTTATTTCCAGCATTATTTAAATACCATACCATGCATGTTTCTCTAATCGCTCTAAACTAGGGTTTTGAGGAGGGTTTAGACCTCCTTAGCTTGTTAACAATCGTTCATAAATGTTATGACATCATTTAACTCCATTCCAACTCTGAAACAATATTAGTTCCATGCTGAAAATGTGGTGAAAATCATAGGACCCCATGTAAAGATTTTATGAGCGAATGAGCACTCAAAATATGACCTCGAGCTGAAAAAAAACTCTTCTAGAAACTCGATATGACCAAAACTAGCATTTCTTGCAAATCCTTCAAAGTATGATCCTAAAATTTCACATGAAGAATCATGAGAACATCATATAACTATCCAACTCACCTCTATGCTCAAATATTATTTAATATCTCCATTCATAATGACTTATCTGTGTTATCCTACCTTGTCTTCATCTTCTTGCTCCCAAGGAGCATAAAACACCATCAAAAAATTGAAAAATGACCTAAAAATATCCATACATATCATATGGTATGTCACTATAACTTTTTCCATGCATATACATGACTGTCCTACTTCAAACTTATGCCAGCATACCAAACCACATGCTCTAGGTCTAGGAATAGGCCTAGACTGACTTGACTCAACCATGACAACCCATGAAATGAACATGATGACTACTTGTAGACCCTTAGACACCTCTTAGACATCATATAGACCATTCTTGACCTTGTGGAGACATTATACCAACTTTTTAACTCATATAATGAACATCCATGCTCGCATCATGCCTGGAACCACAACAAATTCATCAAAACTAGACACTACCATTCAACCTTCATGTTATACAATGAATAACACCTCATGGAGACTCACATGACACCTGTACACCCTTTGATATCAATGGAATTTGACATAAATGAAAACCTAAGACAGAATGACCAATAAATATTTATCTATGTATTGGTCTCACATGCTTTTCAGAACCAGATATGACACTAAGGCCACCATAAGGTTAGAACCAATTGCCACATACCACATAAAATCTTATGTTCCTAGCCCCATCAATGCAAATTACACCATTTTTTATCATGAAGATCACCCCATTATCCAAGAAATAAACACAAAAATGAAGGCATCCCATATTTTCTACTTGATGAACGGGGAACTAATTGTCATGGTTTTAATCCCTACAAATAGATTGAAGAAGCTGGCCTTGGAATTTATTGTTTGCATGAAGAGTATTCACCTTTTCTTGATGTCATAAAATAAAATGAGCAAGATGATGGCATCTGACATATGTTCTTCGATGGATAGATTAGACAAGGAGAAGGATGAAGTGTGATACTTGTGTCTCTCATTGGTATAAAGTATTTTTTTGATTTTAGGTTCTAGTTTAGTTCTAATAACTCAATAGAGTATGAATCCCTCATCCATGGCCTACAACAAGCAAGAAATAAAAGTGTCAACCAATTGCAAACCTTTGGGGACACTGAGCTATTTGTAAACAAAATAAGAGGAATAAGAGGACTTAACGCAGATAAGGATGAATTGTTAAGAGCCTACAAACAATGAGTGTAGGATATGTTGGAGGATTTTGAAGCTTTCAATATCCTCACCATCCACAGGAAAGAGAATGAACCCAAAGACATGTTAATCATGGTAGGAGAAAAGTTTGACATTGTTGAAAATGTCAAGGATGGGTTGCATCTGTATATTAGAGTAGTGGTGAGACCCGTTATCCCAGACAATAACACAAATTGGCAAGTGTTTGAAAGTGACCAGTAGATTTTCAACTGTCAGGAATATCTATCAGTGCTCCATTATAGTTTGTGAGTGATTTATTAAATCACTTTGATATTTGTTTGGTTATTAATATTTAGTGTATTAAGTTGTTACGTGAGTTGGTTTAAACAACTCACTAACATTAGAATATGAGGTTAGTGGCTACAACAGCCTCCTTAATTATAGGAGTGCATTTCTGGTATAATTGTAATCTATGTGTTGATGTAATACAATGAAATAATTATCATGTGTATTCTTCTTTGCAACCTGGACCAAATTTTCGTTTGGTATCAGAGCGATGGAATCCTGAGAATCGGTAGGGGCGATTATTTAATTCACTTGCCCTGACATATGAGGAGTCGTGGAAAATATTTTGCAGGCGTTAGTTTCCCAAATATATTCTTAACATCTTCTACCTGAAATTATTTAGTGCTCTATTTTGGTCTACTAACTGATATTCAGGACTAAGTAACATTCAAATATCTCAACCTTTGATCCTGAGTTTTGCTCGAGTATTCTTGGCAGTGGATGGTAGAAACAAAGAGGAGTATTCATTGGGAGGACACATAACATGATTTCAAAGCCTATATAGTCTTGTTCACGTGTGGATACTACAAATCATGGTCTCCAACTACATATTGCATACCATTTGGGTGTGGAACCATTTGATTGAAATATCCACCATTCAATCTTACATACAAATCTATGGAATCAGACATACATTTCAAATTGTATAAAATGTGAACCGAGTTCATATTTTCCTAGATTGTATTGGAATTACTGCCCATCTTGCATTGAATTACCTCCCTTTTGATCTTTCCTCAAATCTCGTTGGTGTTCATTCATCCTATTCTACACTACACTCGGAGGTTGACTGTTATTGCATTGTTGTTGAACACATTGACATTTTTTCAGTACACATTTCATGCACTACTTTCAATCTGACCACATTCACCCTCCACGTGTGATCTTTGTTACTCCACCGCCACGAGTTAGTCAACATTAATTATTTGATTCTTCACTCAACCTCAACGTCTAGTTTATTTTAGTTTGTGTTTCTAGTTATTCATGTTTAAGTTTGTGTATTTTTTTATCGAGTTACTTACGATACTCTTAAAGTCATTTTCAATTAGTCTTTTAGTAAAAGTAGTCTTTATCATTTTTAAGTCTAACTTTTAACTTTTAATTATGTATAGTTTAATACAAATCCTTATTTACGATTTTTTTTGTGTGTCATCTATGTTAATAGTCATCATAAAGTGTATAGGCCTATTGTCAAATAAAAAAAGTCTATCAAATAAGTTACTTTTTAGTTTTCATTTTGTGTCATTACATGTTGTTGAGTCGTTTTATTTCAAATATCATATTGGTATTAAAAGGGTATTTTTAACAAGAATCCAAAGAGTAAGTAATTTGTAGTGAAAAGTTTTGCTATTGTCATTTTGGTGTGTTGTTATCAAAGGTAAGAGTCTAGAAGTCTTCTTGGGTCCATTGTAAAAATTCCCAAAAAAAAGTAAAAAAATTGCTTTATGGACGCATTTTCGGTGTATCTTGATGTCTGAGAATCATAATCGAGCTTCATGATCAAATCCAACTGAGTTAACATCATTTCACTGGAGGACGGAAGCAACGGAAGAAGGAGGGCGATCAATGCCTCTCGTCAGTCACCAACGACCGGGCCGCATTTTGGTATAGTGGCATCTCTTTTTTAGTTGTGTGGTGTGTGCATAATAAAATGGTGTGTGGTTTCCTTCCACTATTATGATTGAAATGAGGAGAATGTGCATTTCAGATTCTAAGAACAATTATATAGGAGGCCAGCTAAACTAGAGTGATCCTCTGACTGTTGAGATTCTTCGACTGTCGTACTTATAACATCGATCGACCGGTGAAAGAGCGTTCACTGGAAGTGAAAGTGGGAATTGTTAAGTTTGCATATGTAGGTGAATCAGTGGAAGTGTGATCACCCGGTATAGGATTCACTATGGTGAAGTAGATTGGTCATGTGCAACAAGATCCAGATAGCAAGATCTAAGCCAACAATATGTAGACCTAAAATTATGCAGAGGCATACAATTTTGTTCCCATATCTTGAGATGTGCTTTCTTCCCATGTTCGTACTAAGGAGGGAATGTTAGGAATATATATTAGTGCTCCATTATAATTTGTGAGTGATTTATTAAATCAATTTGATATTTGTTTGGTTATTAATATTTAGTGTATTAATTTGTTACGTGAGTTGGTTTAAACAACTCACTAACATTAGAATATGAGGTTAGTGGTTGCAGTAGCCTCCTTAATTATAGGAATACATTTTTATTATAAATGTAATCTATGTGTTGATGTAATACAATGAAATAATTAGTGCGTGTATTCTACTATGCAACCTGATCCAAATTTTCATCAACTTCATCCAACAAGACGTTGATTTTTCATCAAAGAATCAAGATAAATTGAAGGAGCAATATGGAAATCAAATTGTCCAACTCAGATAAAATAAATTGTGTAAAGGACTAGTGAATTTGGATACCATTTTTAATTATGATGTAACATCCCCATTTTAAAATACCAGAACAAGGGAAATATTTTTTTTTTTGATAACGTTCACTGTTATGAATTATAAAATTCAAACACACGTTCAAGTTTTAATAATTGTTCTCTGCCCAAACAACACAGTTTGGTTCACACAATTTCTTTTTAAAACGAATGTTCCCTATTCGCATATTTACAATATGGAACACACATTCAATGCCATTCAATCTTATAACAGATTCTATATGCTGCTGTAAATGACTCGAGGAACTACCGATCTTCCATTTTCATGGCTCGGAGTTTCAACGATCCTTCATTTCATGACTTGGCAACAACCGATCCTTCATGTTCATGACTCGGCAACAACCGATCCTTCATGTTTGTTTATGCATGGTATATTATATATACCTATTCTCATAACCGTTTCCAGTTATTGAAGTGATCCATTTAAGAAGCCTATCTGAATATCTGTTACTGATATTCATCTGACATCCTGCATCTTAAATTAAGTGATAAGGACAACACAACCAGCAATTGCGATACTTTGGCCAAAGATTTTCACATGCTTTGCATGATCATATTCCTGGATGTGATACACATCAACGGAATATGTCCTTCACTTCACTTCACCTGTTATCTAGAATGGTCTTTCCTGGTTCCTACCAGTCCTCTTTGTTTCAGGTTAGTTTAAGTTTCCAATTACAGTTAGTAATATGAACGAGTATAGGAAGGCACTCCCGGTAACTAAAGATACACAGACATACAGTGTCGTTTTCCCCACGACCCCGTGTGTCTAGTTATCTTTAGTATTCCGGAGTCACTCCGTATACCAGATCATACTCCTATCCCCTGTCCATAGTTACACATTCAGCCTATGTATTCTTGATGTTTTAATTCAGGAGGGCATTGCGATATGTCAGCTGCAACAGTGTGTCGTCATGAAGACCCCGTCTTCATGGAGACACCTTGCTGTAGCTGGCGTATGCCAATGTCCTACGGAATTCTCCCATCGAGAATACACATCCTGCTCAGGTGCTTCGGATATGATTTTAATAATTAAAGTCAACTTTCAGCATCCACGCTGGTCTCTTGATCCACGTTTCCGTTACAGTTGTATAGGGCTAAGAGGGACTAAATCCGTCCATTGTCTTGCAATGCATCTTCTCCTTCGTGTCGAAGGGCTGCATTTCCTTACTTGGTTCACTTCTTAATCATTGGATTAAGCAGTCCGTTCCGACGGACGTGATAAGTTTAACCTATTAAACTTAGCCAAGATTTTCTCAACTGCAACTAAATTCAGAATTCTAACTTATTAGACGTCATTTAAACAAGGTCTAATTTCCAAGAAATGTATTCATTTATTCTCCTTAACGTTATATAGTTAAGGTCCATTAGTTATGGATATATCTATCTTATATCCTTAATTCTGAATTTATCAAACGGGATCATTAATGGAGTTCGAAAGTGAAGTTCGATTACTCCGAAGTTTAATTGGTATTCCTTAGCTCCTAAGCTAATCCCGAATACCTTCCAATTATGGAATCATATTCTTCCTAATCCTTTTAATGTCAATTAATAATTCAGCTTTACCCAAGTATGAATTAATTGCATTTTTCAACTTAAAAGTTGCATTTAGGTAAGAATAGATATCAGTTTCCATTTAGCATCCATCCAAGGATAAATAAACAAATCCAAATCAAGAAATAACATTATATTTCCTGATTAGACAACAAAATCAAACTGATATAAATATTGAAAGTATCACACTCATAATTGTATTCAATATTTCAAGTCATAATCTATACATTTGCCAATCCAGCTGATTGGGCATAGTTTACATAAAACATCCATATAACTCATGGACAGAAGAATATATTTTCTTCTTTTCACAATTCCTCGAAGAGGAATAAAAGCAACAATTACAATTCATTATCAGTAATCAGAAGTATCAGAAAACAGCCAAGTCTTCATTCTAATCAAATTTCATCTGCAAAATGAATTGCACGGGTCAGTTCAATGAACTGAGCATATTAAGCACTTATCCTTAAAATAAGATGCTTCAACTAACTGTCTCAATAAAAGAACCCTGCTTTTATGAACGACAGTTAAACATCAATCACGAAATAGGCACAAAAGAAAGATCAGCATAACAACTGAACTATCAAAATATTATCACAATCAGCAATAAGACTGCTGTCCTGTTTCCACATAATTTTAAACATACTGTTATCCCTTCCACGCCTTTCATTAATAATAAATGCAAAGGATGAAACTAACTGAAATGTAATTCATTACTTTCCTTCCAGTTCGTGTATTAAATTCAAAGCAATCAAATACAGACAAGAAAGCGAACAACAATGCATATAGTTGCTCCCATCTAAGCACTATAAAATTTCATTAATCACGAATTCCAGATTTCCAACTGAATGAAAGAAGAAAAGATCATTTTTCCGAGTCATTCATTCATATCTCTATTTCTTTCCACATGACTGTCCTAACAGTGGAAACCAAACGAAAGACAATTCAAGATAACAGTTCAGAGTGAAACTTACAAAATCCATTCGGAATTCACTTTCCGGCAGCAAGGATAATTTCATTTATAATCAGCTTTAAATGAAAACAGGGAAGAATTCATCATCCATATCCACACTTCATTTGAATCAGACTCATATAAAGATCCGAAACAGGTTAGTACAACATTATGTACGCCCAAGATTAAACAATATAAGAATGCATACCATATATTTTCCATAATAAAAGAAACCATATTTCTTTCACTGCATACTAAACAAACAAACAGTACTTCCATCATGCAGTCAATTAATCACATGATTTCCTAATCCTGTGAGCATATCCCGATCAAACTAACATTTTATTCATTGCTGTTACCTACAGCAAATTTAATATTCACATTGATTATGAATTTCACCAAGTCAGAACAGCAACAGAATACGAATTCATTCCCCTTTAATTTCACTAAGAAACAATCATTTGCTCCAAATGAAATAAAAACACTCAATTCGTGTTTATCTTAGCATGACAGCTCAACTTATGAAAATAACAACACATTTATTTTCATTGAAAGGAAACTCACATAGCCTGTACAGTTTCAATCCAACATGCCTCAACAATGAATATCCAATTCGAGTTCTATCTCAATCAACCGTTAAAACTTCAAAACAACATTCTCCATTTTCTTAATGAGGTACAGAATTCAAAGTATAACATTCATATATCGATACCTCTATGAAGACAAACCCGTTAAGGGTGTTAATCGTGTAAGCTTGGTACAGTCAGAATAGACTCAGAAAACAAGCTAATTCCAACTCACACTTTCCATTTATTAAAACAGAAATCCAGGTCAAGTTCGCATTCACAAGACAATTCGAATCAAAAGGTCAAACTTCAACTACAAGACGCCATGGAATCAACTATCCATCACAGCAAGAAAGAAATATAATCATTCCTTGAACATAATACAAAATCAATTAATAATTGTGTCAACAGTCCGGACAGGAAGATTGAACAATGTTGTATTGAAACACCATAAAACCATCCTAATCCCACAGCAAGGAGAGAAATAATCCATCAATAACTTCGAAGGAAAAACAGTCTTCTTCTTCTTCTTATTTTCACGATTACCCAAATGTATTTGCTCATTTCCAATTCAAGGAAAGGTACAGAAAGGAATTTATTGCTATTACTTTATTCGAATCGAGTTCGAATACCCATAGAAACCCCAAATGCCATTTCCATTAAAATCCCAAGACCAGAGAAGGAAGAGGATTTATTTCCTAAAAAAAAAATTCAATAAGAAACAATTTCAGACAACGATTGCTTCTTTCATTTTAAAAGTTCATCAGCAAAAGAACTTATAGTTTCAATAGAGAAAACAATTCAAATAACATGTACAGACTTATGATACACATGAAAAATTTCCCTTTACTGTCAAACGACCAGCGCACAGGAAGGTATCTCATTCGAGAATTACAAAACAATTAATCCCAGTAGTCAAAGACAATATTTCTCATTATTTCCAAAGTGACAGCCAGATTCAATGAACCCAAATCATAGCAATATACACGGCTGTATCTTTACTTCCTTTATACATACAAGGACAGTTCCCCATACAATAGCAAGAAAAGATTACATTTAAGGAAATAATTTCACTATAAGGAACGAATACACAGCCTGTTCCCAATTTCGAACAACACGAATCAGTGAAAGAAATATCCATTTCAAGCCACCATACAGTCGATAACCAGTACAACAATTCATTTCCAACTTGATTCGAGCAAAAACAAACCAAAACCAAGCAACCAGAAACGTTCAACATATCATTTTCCAAGCGAAAGAGAAGCAAGAATCGATGAAATCCAAATCAAACCGATTTGACAACAGTCACAAAATCAAAACCCAAGAGCAGGGTTGTTTTAATGATACACTTAATCAAAGCAAAGATTTTTAAAGAGAAGGGCTTAACATGCCTGAAATTCTCTTTTCCAGAGCTCGAAGAAAACCTTGTTTGCCACGTTTTTCCTTCCGCAATGACAACACAAACTTCCCAGCACTCCTTTCTTCTTCAGGCTTAACAACAGCCTCCAAATCTCCACGAAAAATGTCAAATGCCAAGAGCTGGTTCGACCGAACCAGGTCAGAAAAACCAAATGCAGAGCAACTTCACAAAAGGCTCGAATCAACAAAATGAAAATCAAATTCCCTCATGTTGTTTCCAAGGCGAGCTGGTCGCGAGGACCAAGAATAATTAATGCAATTTAAGGCTCTGCCTTTTTCCTTGCTTCTCACGCCACCGCCACTTGAGTTGGCGAGCTTGTAAATTTCAAATTTCCCATGCCAACTGAATTTGGCTCTATTTCTAAATAGATGCCTCTAATTCCTACCTGCCCCGCCAAAACTGGCGCTGTCCACGTAGGGACTGTTCATTAAATGCCAATGAATGCCCTTTTCATCCTTATCCCTTCCTTCCAAGGGTCCGCGTACCCTTTTTAGATTAGGATTAGTTTAGATTGTATAAAGTAATCAACCTAGGTCTTAGTTTAGCCTTAGGTTATATTTTCCCCTTTTTATTTTTGAATTTTAAAAAAATCCACTTAGGATAGTAGGGTAGGATGCATGTTAGGACTTAGTATTAATTTAGGGTTTAATTCATACTAACCACTAACACTAACAACTTCCATCCAGCCTCCCTACTAACATTCACGTTAATGCAGAGCAGGACGTTCCGTCCTTCAGATTACGTGCCAAGGCCACCCGTGTCCAGGCATTTCTTGCCTCACGAGGTCCCAAGTTCGACAGTACAGGGTTCAAGAATCGAACCCCTGTCGTTGGCATCTACGTGCTAGTTGTTCACACCTGCAATCTGGCGCTGCACGTTCATAACAATCTCAGTCCGGTTCAAGTGTGAATCGACACAGAAATCACAAGAGGACCTCAGCATACTTGAATCAATGGAATTGATTCAAGGTATGCTGTCAATAAGCAAAGAGAGTTTAGCAAGTATACGACAATTTGTCGTCACATCAGCAAACACACAAATACAATATTTGCTGTCCCAAGCAATAAATGACAGCATGCAAGAATCCAAATTAGCAACACATTCTCTTAAGATCAATACATATCTTAACATGTTTGCCTTCATTTCAGCACCTATAACAGTATGTAAAACATTCACCAAGTTAACATACAAAATCAGAGTGTTACATTCTTCCCTCCTTAAAGAATCATCGTCCCGATGATCAGATTAACAAATCAAGGAGTTCCTAGGACAAAGTTCAGTTATTGTCCTTTCATTCATAAGTTCATACCAAAAACAGATTCTCTCTTAAAAACAGCATTTTAAGACAATTGTACGATAGACTAATAATTGTCTAAATTTGGTAGAATTATCAGTTCTTGAATTTCAAATTCAATTAAACAGGTGTGGAAAAGTAGATCTCATTTCTTCGAGATTCTCCCAAGTTGCACTTTCTTCGCTGAACTGGTCCCACTGGACCTTACATTGGTTCACTTCGCGATTTCTCAAGTACAACTGGCGAGTTCCCAACACTCGAATGGGCTTAACCACGATTATTCCTGGGTCTTGGACCTGCAAGGAATTCCAATTTAGCACATGTGATAAATCTGTCACGTATTTCTTAAGCAAAGAAATATGAAAAACATCATGCATTTGAGACAAAGCAGGAGGTAATGCTAGACGATAAGCTACAGGGTTGATTATTTCAACAATTTCAAAAGGTCCCACGTAACGTGGCGACAACTTGGCAGCCTTGCCAAAAGTTATTGAGCTCTTTTTCGGCTTCACCCGAAGAAAGACCTTCTCGCCCAGTTTATAATGCCTGTCAACCCGCTTCAAGTCTGCATAACTCTTTTGCCTATTGGCAGGCCTCCTTTAGATGTTCTCGAATCATTTTGATTTGCTGTTCCATTTCCATAAGGATTTCTGGCCCAATTACCTCTCTGTCCTCAATGCTGTCCCAGCTGACAGGGGTTCTGCATTTTCTTCCATACAATGCTTCAAAGGGCGCCATTTTTAAAGAGGCATGATAGGTGTTATTGTAAGCAAATTCTACCAGCGGAAGGTATTCCTCCCATTTATACTGCTGGTCCATGCAATACATCCTTAACATGTCCTCTAAAACCTGATTAACTCTCTCAGTCTGTCCATCCGTTTCTGGATGATATGCAGAACTGAAGTTCAATTTAGTTCCCAAGGCCGCATTAAGCGTTTGCCAAAACCTTGATGTCATCCTCGGATCTCTGTCCGATATGATTAATTCTGGTATTCCATGCAATCTGAAGATTTCATGTACAAATCTTCTTGCTAATACTGGTGCATCGTCCTTCAAATTACCAGCAATGAAGTGTGCCACTTTGGTCAATTTGTCGACTACAACCAGGATAATGTCATGCTTATTTCTTGACATAGGCAATCCTTGAATGAAATCCATCGTTATCACTTGCCATTTATACTGCGGAATGCTGTGGGGATACAATAATCCAGCGGGGTGCATATGTTCCGCCTTAACACGCTGACATTCCAAGCAGTGTGTTACAAACTCTGCCACATCCTTTTTCATTCCCTTCCAAAAATATTGCTGCTTAAGATCAGCGAGCATTTTTGTAATGCCAGGGTGTCCAGAAAAAGGTGAATTATGGAATTCAGTTAACAATTTCCCTCTTAAGTCATTTGCCACAGGTACATATACCCTGTTTTCGAACCTTAGGATTCCTTCATTATCAAAACGGAATCCCTTATACCTGATGTCCTGCGGGTCTGCAGCAAGTGCTGATTTGACTTGCTGGAAATAAGGATCTGATTCCAAGGCATCTTTCACCTCATCCTTAAACTGAGTTCTTAACGTTATAAGAGCAGAGATATGCTTCCTTCGACTCAAAGCATCTGCTACTCTATTTTCCTTGCCCTTAATGTAGCTTATATCAAAATCATACTGAGACAGAAATTCTAACCATCTTCGCTGCCTTGCATTTAGATTTGGCTGAGTGAAAATATACTTCAGCCCCAGATGGTCTGTTTTTAACTCAAAGGGCTTGCCTAAAAGGTAATGCCTCCATATTTGAAGTGCATGAACAATGGCAGCGAGCTCAAGATCGCGTGGAGCATAGTTCTGTTCATGTAACTTAAGCTTTCTGCTTTCATAAGCGATGACATGGTTATTCTGTAACAGAATACCTCCAAGGCCTTCTCCTGAGGCGTCCGTTACAACCATAAAATCTCCATTTGGATCAGGTACAGTCAAAATAGGTGCTGTAGTTAACTGTTCCTTTAACTTTTTAAAGGCAGATTCACATTTGTCTGTCCAGACAAATTTCTTTTCTTTCTTTTGCAACGAAGTGATTGGGGCAGCAATTTTTGAAAAGTCCTTAACGAACTTTCGATAATATCCAGCCAAGCCCATGAAGCTCCTCACTTCGTGCACGTTCTTAGGCGCAGGCCATTCCGTTATAGCTGTGATCTTTGAAGGGTCAACAGCTATCCCATCTTTGCTTATAACGTGTCCTAAATAATGCACCTCTGCATCATAAAAGGAACATTTGGACAGTTTTCCATACAACTTCCTCTTTCTTAAGATTTCCAGCACTATCCTGAGATGTTCTTGGTGCTCTTCGACATTTTTAGAGTATATAAGAATGTCGTCTAAGAATACAAGCAAAAACTTGTCTAAGTATTCTTGAAAAATATTAGTCATTAGATTCATGAAGGCGGCGGGTGCATTAGTCAGCCCAAAAGGCAACACCGTGAACTCATAATGCCCGTACCTCATTCTAAAAGTTGTTTTATGAATATCTTCTTCCTTTATTCTCAGCTGATGGTACCCTGATCGCAGATCTATTTTTGAATAAACTGATGCTCCTCGCATCTGATCAAACAGATCATCGATTCTTGGAAGTGGGTATCGATTTTTAATAGTTGCTTTGTTCAGCATTCTGTAATCAATGCACAACCTCAAGGTGCCATCCTTTTTCTTTACGAAAATTACCGGCGCTCCCCAAGGTGAGACGCTTGGTCTGATCAGCCCCTTAGTCAAAATTTCTTGTAACTGAGCCTTCAACTCTACCAACTCAATGGTAGTCATTCTATAAGGTGCCTTAGATATGGGTTTCATTCCTGGTTTGATCTCTATTGCGAAGTCAAACTCACGTTTGCGCGGAAGACCCGGCAATTCCCCCGGAAATACATCACGAAAATCCCTCAACAATGGATATCTTTCCATGAAATCATTATCTTCTTCTGTATTTTCTGTCATTTTTACTGCATACAAAGTGCAGCCTCTGTTTTTAGCCCTCTTAAGTTGCATAGCCGTCAGTTTCCTAACTGCAACTTCCCGTTTTACACCTTGAATGACTGCTGCTTTCTGCAGGTCATCAAGGCAACAGATTTGTTTTTCATAACAGTCAACCTTTGCCTTATGTTCAGCCAACCAGTTAACTCTAATAATGATATCATATGATCCTAGAGGAGCGACATACAAGTCAACTTCGGTGGAGAAACCAGGCAGATCAAGAATTGCCCCAAAAAGGCACATTTCGACTGTATGGACAGCATTATTCCCATAATGCACTGTCCATGTTTTATCCATTCTTGCAGCCTTTCTTTTTAATTTCAAGGCAAGTTTAGCAGAAATAAAACATTCTATAGCTCCAGTATCAAAAAGTACAACTACAGGCTTATCGAATAACTTACCCGTAACTTCTATGGGCATCACTTGCTTTTCAGCTTGTCTGTTAGCCACTGCAGCATGTATCCTATGCTGCTGTCCGTGATCATCCTTCTTCAGAGGACAATGATTTGCATAGTGGTCCTTTCCACAGTTGAAGCATCCTCCAGCTGGCCCTTTTCTAGGCTCAAATCTGTTACCAGCCTTAAAGTTATCATTCTGGCTTCCATAGGACTTCTGTCCAATGCCATTAGCTTTTGTGAAGCTGTTCCGCACGCTATTTACAGGTCTATTCATCACAGGTTTCTTGTTGTTATCCACAAAAATTTTGTTTTTTCACACCAAACCTTTTCCAAGGTCCCCTTTTTGGTGCAAGAGACGAAGAAGGATTGGGAATCTTCTTCCTTATCTCTTCCCTGTGAGCAGATATTGCCCTCAATTTCTGTTCCTGTCTGATTGCTTTTTCAACAACCCCATCCATGGTGGTTGGGCCATGGATATCCACTTCGCCCCCAATGATGGGATTCAGTCCCATTATGAATTTCCGTATTCTGAACTTCTCGTCAGCTTGGTACTGCAGTACATACTTAAGGAGTTTAGTAAACCCTTCCCAGTATTCCGTCACTGACAGCCTTCCTTGCGACCAGTTCTGAAATTCAGTCATTTTCCTATCAAAATAGAGTTGAGGCAGCCATCGTTGCCTAAAATAACCCTTAAATTGATCCCAAGTTATGTCTGATTCGACAATATTTAGCTCAACCTTACGGTTGTCCCACCAGGATGATGCTTCATGAGAAAGCTGATATGCTCCCCATATCGCTTTAGTCTCTTCAGAGAAGTTTCTTATTGAAAAGTATTTCTCCATTTCACTGAGCCAGTTCTCAGCTCCGTCCCCAAGAGTTGTTCCATCAAACTTTGGAGGACTTATTCTCTTTATATCATTTGTAAGTTCAGCTGCTAATCTTGCCCTTTTATTTTCAGGGGGATTAGGAGCAATTACATTATTACCATCAACACCCGGATTCCCTCCATTGATGTTGTCCATAGGAGGCAGCTGATCATTTATTTCAGCTTCATTCCACTCCTCTTCATTGCCCATTGACTGTTGTTCCAGTACAGTCAAACAATCCCTCGTATCAAGTAGGGCAGCAAGGATTTCATCCAGCTTTTGGGCAGTTGCTGCTTCTCCACCCTGTAACGGGTTATTTGCAGCATTCCCTCTTGTCCTGACCATTTTCTGTTCAATAAGAAAATGTAAACCTTATTAATATCGTGGACTCATTAGGTCCAAGAGCTACAACCTTCAGCTCTGATACCAAGATGTAACATCCCCATTTTAAAATACCAGAACAAGGGAAATATTTTATTTTTTTTGATAACGTTCACTGTTATGAATTATAAAATTCAAACACACGTTCAAGTTTTAATAATTGTTCTCTTCCCAAACAACACAGTTTGGTTCACACAATTTCTTTTTAAAACGAATGTTCCTTGTTCACATATTTACAATATGGAACACACATTCAATGCCATTCAATCTTATAACAGATTCTATATGTTGCTGTAAATGACTCGAGGAACTACCGATCTTCCATTTTCATGGCTCGGAGTTTCAACGATCCTTCATTTCATGACTCGGCAACAACCGATCCTTCATGTTCATGACTCGGCAACAACCAATCCTTCATGTTTGTTTATGCATGGTATATTATATATACCTATTCTCATAACCGTTTCCGGTTATTGAAGTGATCCATTTAAGAAGCCTATCTGAATATCTGTTACTAATATTCATCTGACATCCTGCATCTTAAATTAAGTGATAAGGACAACGCAACCAGCAATTGCGATACTTTGGCCAAAGATTTTCACATGCTTTGCATGATCATATTCCTAGATGTGATACACATCAACGGAATACGTCCTTCACTTCACTTCATCTGTTATCTAGAATGGTCTTTCCTAGTTCCTACCAGTCCTCTTTGTTTTAGGTTAGTTTAAGCTTCCAATTACAGTTAGTAATATGAACGAGTATAGGAAGGCACTCCCGGTAACTAAAGATACACAGACATACAGTGTCAATTTCCCCACGACCCCGTGTGTCTAGTTATCTTTAGTATTCCAGAGTCACTCCGTATACCAGATCATCCTCCTATCCCCTGTCCATAGTTACACATTCAGGCTATGTATTCTTGATATTTTAATTCAGGAGGGCATTGCGATATGTCAGCTACAACAGTGTGTCATCATGAAGACCCCGTCTTCATGGAGACACCTTACTGTAGCTGGCGTATGCCAATGTCCTACGGAATTCTCCCATCGAGAATACACATCCTGCTCAGGTGCTTCGGATATGATTTTAATAATTAAAGTCAACTTTCAGCATCCACGCTGGTCTCTTGATCCACGTTTCCGTTACAGTTGTATAGGGCTAAGAGGGACTAAATCCGTCCATTGTCTTGCAATGCATCTTTTCCTTCGTGTCGAAGGGCTGCATTTCCTTACTTGGTTCACTTCTTAATCATTGGATTAAGTAGTCCATTCCGACGGACGTAATAAGTTTAACCTATTAAACTTAGCCAAGATTTTCTCAACTGCAACTAAATTCAGAATTCTAACTTATTAGACGTCATTTAAACAAGGTCTAATTTCCAAGAAATGTATTCATTTATTCTCCTTAACGTTATATGGTTAAGATCCATTAGTTTGGATATACTTATCCTATATCCTTTACTCTGAATTTTTTTTATCAAACGTGATCCTTAATGGAGCTTGAAAGCGAAGTTCGATTACTCCGAAGTTTAATTGGTATTCCTTAGCTCCTAAGCTAATCTTGAATACCTTCCAATTATGGAATCATATTCTTCCTAATCCTTTTAATGTCAATTAATAATTCAGCTTTACCCAAGTATGAATTAATTGCATTTTTCAACTTAAAAGTTGCATTTAGGTAAGAATAGATATCAGTTTCCATTTAGCATCCATCCAAGGATAAATAAACAAATCCAAATTAAGAAATAACATTATAATTCCTGATTAGACAACAAAATCAAACTGATATAAATATTGAAAGTATCACACTCGTAATTGTATTCAATATTTCAAGTCATAATCTGTACATTTGCCAATCCAGCTGATTGGGCATAGTTTACATAAAACATCCATATAACTCATGGACAGAAGAATATATTTTCTTCTTTTCACAATTCCTCGAAGAGGAATAAAAGCAACAATTACAATTCATTATCAACAATCAGAAGTATCAAAAAACAGCCAAGTCTTCATTCTAATCAAATTTCATCTGCAAAATGAATTGCACGGGTCAGTTCAATGAACTGAGCATATTAAGCACTTATCCTTAAAATAAGATGCTTCAACTAACTGTCTCAATAAAAGAACCCTGCTTTTATGAATGACAGTTAAACATCAATCACGAAATAGGCACAAAAGAAAGATCAGCATAACAACTGAACTATCAAAATATTATCACAATCAGTAATAAGACTGTTGTCCTGTTTCCACATAATTTTAAACATACTGTTATCCCTTCCACGCCTTTCATTAATAATAAATGCAAAGGATGAAACTAACTGAAATGTAATTCATTACTTTCCTTCCAGTTCATGTATTAAATTCAAAGCAATCAAATACAAACAAGAAAGCGAACATCAATGCATATAGTTGCTCCCATCTAAGCACTATAAAATTTCATTAATCACGAATTCCAGATTTCCAACTGAATGAAAGAAGAAAAGATCATTTTTCTGAGTCATTCATTCATATCTCTATTTCTTTCCACATGACTGTCCTAACAGTGGAAACCAAATGAAAGACAATTCAAGATAACAGTTCAGAGTGAAACTTACAAAATCCATTCAGAATTCACTTTTCGGCAGCAAGGATAATTTCATTTATAATCAGCTTTAAATGAAAAACAGGGAAGAATTCATCATCCATATCCACACTTCATTTGAATCAGACTCATATAAAGATCCGAAACAGGTTAGTACAACATTATGTACGCCCAAGATTAAACAATATAAGGCTGCATACCATATATTTTCCATAATAAAAGAAACCATATTTCTTTCACTGCATACTAAACAGACAAACAATACTTCCATCATGCAGTCAATTAATCACATGATTTCCTAATCCTGTGAGCATATCCTGATCAAACTAACATTTTATTCATTGCTGTTACCTACAGAAAATTCAATATTCACATTGATTATGAATTTCACCAAGTCAGAACAGCAACAGAATACGAATTCATTCCCCTTTAATTTCACTAAGAAACAATCATTTGCTCCGAATGAAATAAAAACACTCAATTCGTGTTTATCTTAGCATGACAGCTCAACTTATGAAAATAACAACACATTTATTTTCATTGAAAGGCAACTCACATAGCCTGTACAGTTTCAATCCAACATGCCTCAACAATGAATATCCAATTCGAGTTCTATCTCAATCAACCGTTAACTTCAAAACAGCATTCTCCATTTTCTTAATGAGGTACAGAATTCAAAGTATAACATTCATATATCGATACCTCTATGAAGACAAACCCGTTAAGGGTGTTAATCGTGTAAGCTTGGTACAGTCAGAATAGACTCAGAAAACAAGCTAATTCTCACACTTTCCATTTATTAAAACAGAAATCCAGGTCAAGTTCGCATTCACAAGACAATTCGAATCAAAAGGTCAAACTTCAACTACAAGACGCCATGGAATCAACTATCCATCACAGCAAGAAAGAAATATAATCATTCCTTAAACATAATACAAAATCAATTAATAATTGTGTCAACAGTCCGGACAGGAAGATTGAACAGCATCATTGAAACACCATAAAACCATCCTAATCCCACAGCAAGGAGAGACATAATCCATCAATAACTTCGAAGGAAAAATAGTCTTCTTCTTCTTCCTATTTTCACGATTACCCAAATGTATTTGCTCATTTCCAATTCAAGGAAAGGTACAGAAAGGAATTTATTGCTATTACTTTATTCGAATCGAGTTCGAATACCCATAGAAACCCCAAATGCCATTTCCATTAAAATCCCAAGACCAGAGAAGGAAGAGGATTTATTTCCTTAAAAAAAATTTCAATAAGAAACAATTTCAGACAATGATTGCTTCTTTCATTTTAGTTCATCAGCAAAAGAACTTATAGTTTCAATAGAGAAAACAATTCAAATAACATGTACAGACCCGTGATACACATGACAAATTTCCCTTTACTGTCAAACGACCAGCGCACAGGAAGGTATCTCATTCGAGAATTACAAGACAATTAATCCCAGCAGTCAAAGACAATATTTCTCATTATTTCCAAAGTGACAGCCAGATTCAATGAACCCAAATCATAGCAATATACACGGCTGTATCTTTACTTCCTTTTTACATACAAGGACAGTTCCCCATACAATAGCAAGAAAAGATTACATTTAAGGAAACAATTTCACTATAAGGAACGAATACACAGCCTGTTCCCAATTTTGAACAACACGAATCAGTGAAAGAAATATCCATTTCAAGCCACCATACAGTCGATAACCAGTACAGCAATTCATTTCCAACTTGATTCGAGCAAAAACAAACCAAAACCAAGCAACCAGAAACGTTCAACATATCATTTTCCAAGCGAAAGAGAAGCAAGAATCGATGAAATCCAAATCGAACCGATTTGACAACAGTCACAAAATCAAAACCCAAGAGCAGGGTTGTTTTAATGATACACTTAATCAAAGCAAAGATTTTTAAAGAGAAGGGCTTAACATGCCTGAAATCTCTTTTCCAAAGCTCGAAGAAAACCTTGTTTGCTGCGTTTTTCCTTCTACAACGACATCACAAACTTCCCAACACTCCTTTCTTCTTCAGGCTTAACAACAGCCTCCAAATCTCCACGAAAAAGGTCAAATGCCAAAAGCTGGTTCGACCGAACCAGGTCAGAAAAACCAAATGCAGAGCAACTTCACAAAAGGCTCAAATCAACAAAATGAAAATCAAATTCCCTCATGTTGTTTCCAAGGCGAGCTGGTCGCGAGGACCAAGAATAATTAATGCAATTTAAGGCTCTGCCTTTTTCCTTGCTTCTCACGCCACCGCTACTTGAGTTGGCGAGCTTGTAAATTTCAAATTTCCCATGCCAACTGAATTTGGCTCTATTTCTAAATAGATGCCTCTAATTCCTACCTGCCTCACCAAAACTGGCACTTGTCCACGTAGGGATTGTTCATTAAATGCCAATGAATGCCCTTTTCATCCTTATCCCTTCCTTCCAAGGGTCCGCACGCCCTTTTTAGATTAGGATTAGTTTAGATTGTATAAAGTAATCAACCTAGGTCTTAGTTTAGCCTTAGGTTATATTTTCCCCCTTTTTATTTTTGAATTTTAAAAAAATCCACTTAGGATAGTAGGGTAGGATGCATGTTAGGACTTAGTATTAATTTAGGGTTTAATTCATACTAACCACTAACACTAACAACTTCCATCCAGCCTCCCTACTAACATTCACGTTAATGCAGAGCAGGACATTCCGTCCTTCAGATTACGTGCCAAGGCCACCCGTGTCCAGGTATTTCTTGCCTCAAGAGGTCCCTAGTTCGACAGTACAGGGTTCAAGAATCGAACCCCTGTCATTGGCATCTATGCGCCAGTTGTTCGCACCTGCAATCTGGCGCTGCACGTTCATAACAATCTCAGTCCGGTTCAAGTGTGAATCGACACAGAAATCACAAGAGGACCTCAGCATACTTGAATCAATGGAATTGATTCAAGGTATGCTGTCAATCAGCAAAGAGAGTTTAGCAAGTATACGACAATTTTTCGTCACATCAGCAAACACACAAATACAATATTTGTTGTCCCAAGCAATAAATCACAGCATGCAAGAATCCAAATTAGCAACACATTCTCTTAAGATCAAAACATATCTTAACATGTTTGCTTTCATTTCAACAGCTATAACAGTATGTAAAACATTCACCAAGTTAACATACAAAATCAGAGTGTTACATATGATGATCAACATTGAAGAGAAAAATAAAACATGACATTCAAAGGCGAGGATTATGAACCCATCTTATTCGGTGAAGACAAATTGGTTGAGATTGGCAAGGTAGGTACTCCCCAAGAGAAACATGCATTTTTAGATATTTTCTAATAATTTTTTGATGTCTTTGCATGGAGCTATGAAGACCTCAGAGGTTTTGATCTTGATTTAGCTGAATATACCATTGAATTGGATCTAATGGACAAGCCCATTAGGCAGAAACAAAGGATTTTCAATCCGTGAATTGAGCTTCTCATGAAAAAAGAATTGAACAAGTTGATTAAAGAAAACATCATTTTCTCCATCAAGCATTCATCATAGGTTTCCAACTTAGTTCCAGTGCAGAAGAGAAACAGGGAAATTAGACTTTGTGTTGATTATACAGACTTAAAAAAACATCTTTGAAAGATCATTATCCGATGCCTTCCATGGAGCAAATTCTAAAAATGGCAGCAAGGTTAGAAAGGTTTTTTTTGTTGGATGGATACTAAGGGTACGATCATATTATGGTGAAGGAAGAAGACCGATTCAAGACTTCCTTTACCACCAAGTGAGGAACCTATGCTTACAAGAAAATGTCAGTTGGTTTGTATAATGCAAGAGAAACCTTCCAAAGAGCCATGGATAAGGAATTCAAGGGACTAATCAATAACATTGTCCTTGTCTACTTGGATGATATCAAAATGTTTTCAAGGAATGCGGGTGATTATATTTTTCTATCTGAAGCAAGTATTTGAAAAGTGCAGGCAGTTTGGAGTTTCTCTTAATCCCAAAAAATGTATCTTCTTAGCACATGAATGTAAACTCCTTGGCCACATTGTCTCCAAGGAGGGACTTGCAATTGATATATAAAGAGTAAGTGTCATCCTTGCATTTTCATTACCCAGTCACAAGAAGGCATTGTAAAGATTTTTAGGAAGGATTAACTTCATTAGACGTTTTGTTCTAAATTTTTCCAATCTTGTTAAGTCGTTGACATCTATGCTGAAGAAAAACATGCCTTTCAAGTGGACCACGAAAGGGAAGGATAAATTTGAACCCATCAATCAAGAAATTGTGTAGGCCCCAACTCTCAGCAATCTCGATTTCTCAAAATATTTCACCTTGTATGCTTTTGGAGGAACAAACACAATATCTGCCATGGTAGTGTAACTGAATGAAGAAAATTTGGAACAAAAAATTGGATTCTTTAGCCAAATCCATGAAGATTATGAAGTAAGGTGATCATTTTTTGAGAAGCATGCCTTAGCTGTCATAAGGAGCTTAAAGAGATTTAGACATTTGTTATCCAACAACAAGATCCATATTTTGGTGTCACACTCTGGTGTGAAGGATTTCTTTTTGAACAAGGATCTAAACGAGAAAAGAGTTGGTTGGATAACCAAAGTAACAGAGTATGATGTTGACATCAAAGTGAATAAGCTATTCAGAGGCAAAGGTTTATGTGAGAAGCTAGTTTCTGAGTCGTGGAATGAAGAGGAGTCTGTTTTAGTGCTCCAACATGATCAAGAACAACCCACAGATACTCTAATTACACATTGTTGGACCCAAAACATAGTGTAATTTATCCAAATAACTCAATGCCTGCAAGGCTTGACCAAGGCCAAGAGAAGGTATTTCAGACTTCAGTCTATCCCCTTTGTGCTTATTGATGACATCCTGTTTAGAAAGGATACCGATGGAGTTCTTTTGGCATGCATTAAGGTAAATCAGATTGAGAAGGTCTTGCATGAATTTCATGATGCTACAGTTGGAGGAATTTTCCCCCAAGGAAAACAACACTTAAAATAATGAAAGACATATATTATTGGCCAAGTCTTTTTAAGGACTCTAATGTATGGGTAAAAAAGTGCAGAAAGTGTTCCCTTTTCATAAAGAAGGAGAGGCTAACAACTCTTCCACTCCAGCCCATCTCTGTAGATTAACCATTCATGTAATGGGGGTTGGATTTCATTGGATTAATCAATCGGATTCAAGGTCAATTCATAAATGGATCCTTACAACCAAAAATTACTTCACCAAATGGACAGAAGTAATTTATTTGAAGGAAGCAAATGAAGCTAGCATCATAGAATTCTATGAAGGTATTATGGCCATATTTTTTGTTCCTTCCATAATCATTTCAGACAATGGTCTAACATTCCTTAGTAGAAAAATATCTAATCGGGTCATGAAGAATGGAATATATTTGAGCACATCTTGAAAATATTACCCCCAAGGTAATGAACATGATGAGTCAACAAACAAGAATCTCCTAAGGATTATTAGAAGAAATTTGGAGGATAATTATAGAGCTTGGCATTCAAAGCTGAAAATTTTGGCATACAAAGTTGAAATAAGTCTTATGGGCTGATAGAATCGCTCCCAGAGGTCAACTGACAACTAACCTTTCGAAATTGTCTATGGTAAAGAAGACAAGTTTCCAATATATGCTGAAATGCCAGCTCTAAAGCTCATAAATAAGTTGAGAATGTTTGAATTTCAAGCCATAGAAGTTAGGTATGTAGAGCTCAAGGATCTAAAGGTGTTAAGAGATCAAACAATGTAGACAATGGAGATTAATCAAGTTTAGGTTAAGAAGTATTCTGACAAAAAGGTGGTGGATAGAATATTCTAGGAAGGAGATCTAGTCCTAAAATGGGACCAAGATAGAGCCAAAATCGGAAGGCACTCAAAGTCTGATGCCATATGTAGTGGCCTCTATGTTAGTTCAGGGTGCAAGTCGCATAATGCTTTCCAATTTTCAAAACTGGATGGAGAAGAACTCATGATCCTAGTCAATGAGATTTATCTCAAGCAATTATTTTGAAGTAAAAGGTTTTACCTTGTTCATATTATATTAGTTTATCTTTCCTCGATGTGTTGATCAACACATTTTTTGCTAGTAGTGTAGTTTCCATTTCCCTAAGTGCTTTGCACACATTCTGGTTGCCTTGGGTGACATTTGTATTCTCAAAGTTTTAAAGAGGTTTGAGGCAGTCAGTGGATTCATCAAATGTTGAGCAAGCCACGTCCATGAGCTATAAGTTAAGTATTTCCAAGGAAGCCTCGAGTGACATTTGCATTCTCAAAGTTTTGAAGAGGTTTAAGGCAGTCTGTGGATTCATCAAATGTTGAACATGCCAAGTCTGAGGAGATATAAGTTAAGGATCAGAATTTCAAAGATATATACTTTAATCCATTCCCAATGGATACTTCATGGCTACTGGTCTTCACCGTCTAGTATGTAGATGTCCCTTAGAGGTCTCCAAGTTGCTATCCAAAATCCCCTCCTTTCATAATTTTGGACAACTCATCGAGTCCTAGGTTGAAAAACTTACTCTGCAATTGGTCCAGAGTTGTCCATAAAATTAGTCTAGAGTTGGCCATAAAATTGGTTTTCAGTTAGCCATAGAATTGGTCTGGATCTGGCCATATAATTTGTCTAGAGTTGGCCATAAAATTGGTCTAGAGTTGGCAATAGAATTGGTCTGGAACTGGGAAGAGGGGAAGCCATGTTGATCCTTCTCGGGTCATATTTGGTGTTTCAAGGGGCATAAATGTCTTTAAACATTGGAATAGGAGCTTTGTAAGTCCAAAATTTTCTAAGGAAGAAAGCCATAGAACGCAAAATTACAAAGTTAGTGTTCTATGAATTTTACTCGTGAAATCCATGAAATCAAGGAGCTTAGTCTTCCGTGGAAATGGAGAAACAAATGGTGCTTTGCGGTGGGAAATGAAACACAAGTTATTCTCAGGATAGTCCACGAAGGAAAGGAAGAGGCATGTACGAATTCTAAATCACATTACCCTAAAATATCACATTACGCATTCTAAATCTCTGAAATTATCTTGTAATTACTTCATAATAAATTACAACCTCTTGTGACCAATTTCAACCACTTTTGATATATTATATTATTTTACAACCTTTAATGGGCATTTTATGACATAGTCCCCACAACTCCTCGAATCATTCCTATCGCTCACACATAAGTCTCGAATTATTAAAAATTCATTCCATGAACCCTAACTACATTCATATCCCCATTTACTTATGATTAATTAATTAATCATATCACTTTTTATTATTCATCCCCTATCCCATTAGCTAATTTCATATTAAAATAATTAAATAAATTCTACACGATATCCATTTCCATCTCACCTCTTATTCAATTTCACTTCACTAATTAACATCTCAAGTTAGCTAGAGAAAACTTAATCAATTAAAGATTAAATCATTAAATATATGCAAAATGAAAATTTTAGATGAAATCAAATCATGCATTTGATTTAGCTAAACTTAACTAAACATATCCCATAAATCATGACATTCTACAATTAAAACATCTCTCCATAAAGCATTCATTGCAAAATAAAGCAAATCACTCCAAGTTAAATGTCACGTCACTTTTTTGGGTGAATAAAATAAAAGACATGGAATTAATATTTAATTCTAAATATTAAAAAGCATGTGAAAACTTGGCAAACTCAATGAAAACTCATTCATGCAAGCTCAAAGTAGCAGTACAACTCCTCAATTAGATTAGAAATGTAATTAAACAATTTAATCAAGCTTTAGTTAACTTTAGATTAGAAAAGTTAATCACACAAATCAAGGATTTGGTATTATCTTCCCTCATCTGTAAATAATCACCCATTCTTCTCCAATTATCATCTTTGGAAGCTTTGAAAATTGCGTCATCACTGCGTTGGATTATCGTTCAATCTCACAAACTGTTACACTGTCCAATTGATGACGAATCTACAATCAAAGCAGTCATTCATTTTATTTTCTCCTAGATGAAATTCTAATTCCATTCGGAACACCTTTAGAACATCCACAAAAAAATTTGATCAAGAGATTTAACAAGATCAATGCTTCATTCCAAGCTTTAGTGATCTCATCTAAGGTTGCAAGGAGATACAAAGAAGGATCTAATTTTTTATTTGCTTTGTTTATTTTGTTTTGTAGTATTTCTCTTGTATATATTTTTGGCATGCCCCATGGGATAAACACACATATTTTTTATTTCTTCATCATTTTCTATGAAATTAACCTTGCTTTTTGTTCTTTTAGCTATTTTAGAATCAATGACCAATGTTCAGGGCTTTTCACTATAGGTGATTTGCACTACTGTCTTATTGTTTGTGCTACTATCTTACTATTTACACTATTGTCTTATTGCTTATTCTATCATCTTACTACTTGCGCTACCATCTTATTACTTGCGCTACTGTCTTATAATTTGCACTACCATCTTACTATATGTGCTACCATTTTTACTGCTTACACTACCATCTTATTTCTTTTGATACGGTCTTATTGCTTGCGCTACCATCTTACTACTTGCACTACCGTCTTATTGCATGCGCTAGTCTTACATTTCTTGTTTTACCATTTTGTTGGTTGTGCAAGTGTCCTAATATGTGAACTACCGTTCTATGGTAAATTTTCATCTTATTTTCTAATTTTTCAGCATCTTCTTTTCTATTGTTTTGTTGTTTTATGTGTTTCAGACTCTAAATATCCATTTTATTCAGTTATAATAGTGCTTACATCTTAAATATTTGTTATTATCTATTCATTTTTGTTTCAATCAAAGCCGTGTATGATATTTTCTCATGCTCTTGAGCGATCTTGAAAATAAAAAAAGACTAGGATTGTTCATTGTTGTTTTCTTCTAATATTGTGTTCATAGAAGAACTACTAATCAATTTTGTGCAGGACCACATTGTTTGAATATATTACCAAAAATCAAGCAACAAAATACTAATATGTTGCATGCAAGTTTCCTTGGCCAAAGAAAAAATAAACTTTTTCTAAATTTTAATAAACAAAACATTATCATTACAAGTTTGGATAAGGGTTAATACTTATCCGCTTAGCTATGGGAAGTGCTTGGGCATAGCCCTAAAATTCATTGTGAGTACCACAGGAACCCCAAAGTAGTTGGCATATTGAGAGGACCGGCCAACGAAATGGGTAGTGCCCCATTCTGATTGAGTAATATCACCCATGAGGAAAACCAAATGTTGTCTATGGTAACAACCCCATTCTATATGATTGAGGGGTAAAGTCTGCAACTAGAATTTTTCTGGTGCGTGTACTCGTTCTAATAAGTATTGTTGAGTGAAAAATCCTATGCATAGGCATCCTATTAAACTAGAGCCAATTTTTTCCGTTACTGTTTAAATTATTATTTCAAACAGTTTGTGTTCTATATCTCATATCATCCAAATTCAGTCCAATTCAAAAATAATTTATCAAAAAATTAAAAATCCTATCTTTCATTACTATTTAGATTGTTAGATTAAAATAGTGTGCATTCCACATCTTCTATCAATCAAGTCCCGCCCAATTCAAAAAATAAAAGTAAAATCCCATCTCTCGCAAATCCAAAATCAAAATCAAAATTTGTCCAATTCTGATCAAAGTTAGTTTAATAAAAATCATCTTAACAAACTCTTATCTTTTGGGTATCCATATCCAAGTTTAAGCATATCAAATCTAATCAGCCAAAGCCTTATCTTTTGGATATTCACTTTATCCAAATTTAAGCATATCAAATCTCAATCAAAAGTCTTATCTTTTGGATAATCACTTTATATACATTTAAGCATATCAAATCCTATCAATCAAAGCTTTATACTTCGGATATTCACTTTATTCAAAGCTAAGAAAACCCCAATCGGTCTAATCAAATTCTAAATTCAATCCATCCTACCAAATCATAGTCTTATACTTTCAGACCTTCACTTTAGCTAAGTTTAAGCAAATTAATCAAATCTGAATTCATATCAGAGTAATCTTTGTGAATCAAATTCATCAATATCACATATAACCTCTTACTCTAAGTTTTTACCCCTTTTAGTACAAATTGGTGTAAACTCGAACCAAAAGCTACAACATATTTTGTAATCTTGAAAATAATCCTTTTTGATAAAGGTAGTTCTGATAAAGAGGAAGAAGTTAGGCAACCTGAATCTCAAAAGCAAAACAAGAAAAAATTGATGAAATTTTAAGAGAAAAACACGAATTTCTTCTTCATCTCCTAGATATGGAAGCTAAACTACCTTCATATTTTGGAGATGAGAACTTGAAATATCTCATAGATAAACCCAAATCTAGTAAGAAAAACAAAAATCTAGTGCTTCCACGAATACATCTAACGAAGCCTTATTCGCAAAAATTCAAGAAATGAAAAGGGAAGTTTCTAATATGGCTTCTAAATTTTCCCACAACAATGAATAAAAGGTCCAACCTACTAATGAAATAGAAACAATAAATGATATTACTCTCACAAACTCTTCATTCACTTAAGAATGGAAAAACATGTAAGAAATGATAATAGGGATGTAAAAACAAAGCAATTTAATTTTGCAAAACTTTGCCCCTATCCATTGGACAAATAAATGTTGCGCATACCATTTTCTCAATCCTTTGAAACTCCTAAATTTGACAAGTACAAAGGAAATCATGACCCAAGAGAACATATCACATAATTCTTCATGGCATGCCAAGAGGTAGCCTACAACGACATCTATCGCTTGCATATTTTCCCAAAAAAATTAGGAGGAAAAGCCTTAGATTGGTTTTTAAACCTTCCCAAATGATCAATCAAAAGCTTCACTAAATTAACAGAGAATTTTATTAAATAATTCTCCTTTGATCTAGATTTATAAGTCACTATGATGAACATTTGTAACGCCAAGAAAAGGAATAATGGAACTTTCACATCATTTCTTGAACGAGGGAGAGGAATCACAGGCTGATTTCCTTGTTCCATACCAAAAAAATAATTAGTAAGAATTTTCATTCCAAATCTTAATCCAAAATTATCGTTCCAAATGTAAATGCATTGCCTAACAAACTTCGATGAAGTCATTGAAAAAGGAGCATAAATTAAAAGGGATCTCATTTCTAAGGGTCTCATAAAAAATCCTTCAAAAATCAATCCAGTAAGGACATTCATCAACATCATAATAAATAAATAAAATTCAATCGGAATAAAAACATTGTGAATGATTGTGTCACTGATACTTGCCATGTTCAAAACATGCAAAATCAAACATTCAACCGATCATAATATCTAGCAAAGAAACTACTCCATATAAAGTCAAACGAAGACAATTCACACCTCTAAGAGAAAGTTTTACTAGTGTCCTCCTCCAATTAGCAAGTGCTAATATGGTAATATATCCAATCACTACACCCTTTGATGAAGGGAAACCAAAACCTACGTGGTACAAAGAATCTAAATACTGTGAGTACAATCACATCAATGGTCATTCCAATGATTTTTGTATAAGACTTTGACATTACATTCAGGATTTAATCGATTGTGGATATATTGAAATTGAAAACAAATCAAATACCGCTACACCAAATGAGAAACTAAATGTGTTTAAGGATCCGTTTCCGAAACATGATACAAATGACAAAGCTAAAGACAAGGGTCATCTTCCAACAATTTGGAGTTCAATTATATTATCTCTCTCGTAGATCAAACAAATAATTTCCTAGCCACCATCAAAATTAATACTCATACTTAAGTAGTGACAATGCAACAAAAAAAGGTTTGGGTGCATGCCTCTCAACTGCCATCCCAATCAAATGTACTTCCAATATCTATTGCTCAACCTACCGCTGATCTAAAAAACATCCAATGCTAAGTCTTATTTTCATTCATATGATATTTTTAAATAATTGGATAATACCCCTACACAAATATATCTTATGGACTTGCTTAAATCAGCAGGAAATGTTCAAGACATTATTACTCGTGCACTCCAAGAGGCACGTGTTTCTAAGGATATCAACAGTCAACAATTTCAACCATTAATTGCAAATCTATCACCAAGTAGTCCAATTGTTTCATTTGGTCCTCATGACATTTTGAATCCAAACATACAAAACAACAACTCTTTATATATCAAAGCATTCATAACCCATCACAAAATAAAAATGGTGCTTATAGATAATGGATCCACATTGAATATTTTCTCCATGAAATTGTTAATATGCCTTCGTCACAATCAGGAAAGTCTTGGAGCTAATATCATCACTATTCGTGGTTATGAAAATAGTGAGATATAATCTTCAGGCATTATCATGTTATCCACAAAGCTAAAGAAAAGGGTCAATCTTCCTACAATTTGAAGTTCAGTTCCATTAACTCTCTTGTAGATCAAACACTTGATTCCATAGCCATCATCAAAAGTAATACTTCTACTTGTACAGTGACAACGCGACATAAAAAGGTTTGGGTGTATGCATTTTAATTACCCTCCCAATCAAATATACCTCCAACGTCTATTCCTCAACCTACCACTGATCCAAAAACCTCCAATGCTAAGTCTTCTTCTCATTCATGCAATATTGTTAAATAATTAGAGAATACCCCCACACAATTATATCTTATGGACTTGCTCAAGTCATCACTTGTGCTTCAAGACATTCTTACTCATGCACTCCAAGAGGCATGTGTTCCTAAGGATATAAAAATTCAGCAGTTTTGACCCTTAATTGCAAATCTATCACCAAGTACTCCAATTATTTCATTTGGTCCTCACAACCTTTTGAATCCAAACATATAAAACAACAACTCATTATATATTGATGTATTCATAACCCATCATCAAATCAAAAGGGTACTTATAGATAATGGAGCCACATTGAATATTTGTTCCATGAAATTGTTAAGATGCCTTGGTTACAATTAGGAAAGTCTCAGAATTAATATCATCATTATTCGTGGTTATGATAATAGTGAGAGACAATCTTTGGGAATGATCATGTTATCCATAAAGTTTAGACCTCAAAAATTGGATACCTTTTGTCATGTTGTAGATTTTGAAACCTCTTATAACATTCTCCTTGGTCATCCATGGAATCAAGATATATAAGTTGTGCCTTCTACCTTCCATAAATGTATAAAATTACCTTACGAAGGTAAATATTTTACCCTATTCGCTGATACTAATCCATTTGAATATTGCAAACTCCTAGAGGAGAGATAAGCTCAGAAATATATTCCCTTCTGTAGATAGATCTACATTTCCTTGTATCATTCCTTTCACGGATGAAAATCACATAGATTCGGAGATCCTTTCCAAACTCTAACCTTCTACATCCAATTCTCTACCCGAAATCAAAATCCTTGACAAAGGTATTAGTGAATATGAATTCCAAGATACCTTTAATATTAGTAACTTACCTTTATCACTGCCAATTTATGGTAAGTCCAATGTTCCCTTTCTCAAATAATCTCACATATACCATCTTGGTATCACTCATTGGAAATGGTTTGGATATCTAGAGGATGAACATATTCAAGATTCTACAGGCTCTTGGTTATATGAAGAGTGACTAGTTGCATGCTACGAATCCCCTGACTACAAAAAAACACAAAAAATGATAATAAAAATGCAGTGGAAGGATAAAGGACTTGGAAAAAATGAACAAGGTTGTCTTGATCCCATATTGTACATAGAAAATGTTTATCACCATGGCCTAGGTTTTGAAATATTTGAAAAAATCCCTCTAATATTTGATGAATCAACTAGTGGTGAGGATACTTACTCAGACATTGAAATGTGTTCCACACATAGCCTTTTTGATGACTTAACATACACTATTTTATTCAAAGAAATTTCCATCCACACCATTGACATTGACCTCATATATCCTCGCCTCATAAGTCAGGATAAACAAAAGCACATATCTATGGATCTCTTTCGAAATGATGAAGTCATTGAAGATTTCCTCGAGACTTGAGACACTATAGCCCTTTCGATAACAAAAAGGGGTTCGATATCGACCTAAATGCAAATGCTTATTTTGGTGAAGAAATCGAATACCCCAATACAAAAAAACAAGACAAATAGAAAAATTAAAATATGAAAAAACAAAATATCTCATAGTGAAAACCTCCTTGAGGCGTTATTTAAGAAACAAAAAGCAAAAAAAGAGAAAAACTATAAAAACAAAAGCACATATCACCTAGTGAAAACCTTTCTGAGGTGCTAGCGAGAGGGGAAGCTCCTTCCGATGAAACGGAGGATCTATATCAACCTACAACATATTTTCAAGAAAAAGACACAGAAAAAATGCTAGTAGAGGACACCATAAACATCAACATTGGTACAAGTGATCATTCTAAGCTCTAACAACTTGGTGCAAGCTGAATAGAATCACAAATAGAAGCATTCACATCAATCCTTGTTGAATTTCAAGATGTATTTACATGGTCATACAAGGATATGGTAGGACTGTATCCTTCCCTTGTGGTGCATCATCTTGTGGTTCATTCAGAAGCCAAATAAGTCAAGAAAAAACTTAGAAAGATTCATCCTAAAGTTGCATTGTTAGTCAAATCAAAGATATTAAAACTTTTAGAAACAATCTTCATCAGATCAATTGACTATTTTGAGTGGATGTCAAACATTGTACCGGTCCTTGAAGAAGACCCCGAGTATCAGAATTTATATAGTCTTTCACGACATGACAAAGCATGTCCGAAATATGACTTCTTGTTACCAAATATTGACATGATTATTGATTCTAGGGAAGACCATGAAATTATCTCCTTAATGGATAGTTTTTTTGGTTATAATTGAATCCAAATTGCATAAGAGGGTTAACCTAAAACCACATTCAGTACACTGTGGGGAACATTTTGCTACAAGGTCCTGCCATTTGGCCTTTAAAATGTTGGTGCCACTTATCAAAGAGCTATGATAGTCATCTTCCATGACATGTTGCACAACATTATGGAAGAATGTGTAGATGATATATTAGAAAAATAAAAAACAATAGTTGATCATTTGACAATTTTGAGACACATCTTCAAAAGGTTACGAGAATACAATGTTTGACTCAATCCAAAGAAATGTGTGTTTGGTGTAACTTCAAGAAAGTTTTTAGGGTTCATCATTTCAAGGTGAGGTATAGAATTTGAACCCACAAATTTCAAGGCTATTATGGAAATACCTCCTCTGAAAAACCTTCTACAATTACAAGGTCTTGGAGGTAACATACAATCCATTAGAAAGTTCATATCGCAACGAGTAAACAAGTGACATCACTTTAATCAGTTGCTTAAGAAAGATATTCAGTTTAATAAAATCAAGACTATCAATATTCTTTCTCCAAAATGAAATAATACCTATCAAATACTCTTGTGCTCATGCCACTTGTCCCAAAAAATCCAACCCTTTTATATACATCTGCCACATAATGTTCAATATGAGCATTGTTATCCCAACACAATGATCAAGGACATGAACAAGCTATTTACTATATCCGTAGGACACTGATTGATCATGAAATCAAATCTTCATAGGTTAAGAAGGTATGCATAGCTATGGATTTCACATTTCATAAGATACACCACTATCTACTCAATTATCCAACCAAGCTTATCGCGAAAGTAGATCCACTCAAGTATCTACTATCCAGAACTATTCTAACCAGAAGAATGTCTTGCACGGTTTTTCTACTCAATGAATTTGACATCAAATTTGTCAATCAAAAATCCATTAAGGGACAAGACCTTGACAATTAGCTTGTTGCAGCACCCCTAACGGGTTCAAAACCTCTTCACTTGAGTTTCTAGATGAAGAAATCTTATATGTTGATGCAATTCCCTCTTGGACTCTATATTTTGATGGATTTTACAATATCCATAGATCAAGAGTACGAATTCTATTACTCACAATGGATGGTGATGTTATTCCAAAATATTTCCACATTTGCTTCCCTTGTACCAACAATGTTGCTGAATATAAACATCTCATAGCTGGTTTGAAGTTTTCTATTTCATGGAATCTCAAGGAACTTATGGTCCCTGCAGATTCTCTCTTAGTAATTAATTAAGTCAACGGTGAGTATCAATTAAAGGATGATAAATTCATCCCTTACAAGCTCATGGTTGATATCCTGAAATGTTACTTTTAACTTATCATGTTTAAATACGTTCCTCACATATAAAACAAGTCATCATATGCCATGAGAACTAATAGATCCCTTCTTGAGTTTGATCAAAATAAAACACACAACGAGTTTCTCATAGAACATATTTTGATTCTGACTTACAATTTTTCTCAGTCTACTATGATATGTGAAATAGTTGGCCCTGAAAAACTTTGGTATCATGACATATAGACCTTCATCCATGAAAATATAAACTATCAAAACAAACGAGCACTAGAACAACGTGCTTCACACTAAGCTATCCTAACAGACACCCTATATCGAAGAGGCTATGATGGAACTCTCCTAACATGTCTCAATCAAGATGAAGCAAACCAAACTCTAGTCGAAGTACATGCTAGTATATGTGAAAAATGCACAAGTGGTATGGTTCTACTTACAAAGATCTTGCGCATGGGTTATTATTGGCCCACTATGGAGTTTGATTCCTGTGAATTTTTAAAAAAATGTTTGGCGTGGCAACAACATGGCAATCTAATTCATGCACCTTCACAAGCCCTTCAACCTATCATGACACCTTGGCCTTTCTCTTGATGGAGGGTTGACCTTATAGGAAAAATCAAACCCACTTTGTCCAACGACCATACATTCATAATCACCACTATTGAATATTTTACCAAATGGGTGGAGGCCATGCCTCTTACTTCTGTCACAGGTACAAATATTTCCAAATTTATATTTAACCATCTCATTTGTCACTTCTAAATTCCTTCCTCCATTGTTACAGACAATGGTATATCCTTCAAAATTAAAATTGTTAAAGACCTAGAAAAACACTTTCATGTATGCCTCAAATGTCCACTCTATACTATTGATAATGTAATGGCCAAGCAAAAGTATCCAATAAAATGTTCAAATCTATTTTGAAAAAAATTTAGACAAACATGGTCATAATTGGGATACACAACTCTATCCCATCCTCTAGGCCTATCGTACATATTTTTGTACTCCAATAGGAGATACACCCTTTTCACTACTATATGACATTGAAGTTGTATTACCCATAGAGGTTGAGATCCCATTGCTCCATATATCCCTTAAAGATTTGATTAGTAAAGATTAATATAGATTGGTCCATCTTCCATAACTTCACCTCCTGGATGAAAATAGGATTAATGCCTTGGACCATTTGAAAGTGCATAAGAATCAACTTTGTGGCATCTACAACAAAAGGTTAAGACCAAGTCAATTTGAAATTGGTGACCTTGTGCTCAAAGAAAATTAGAAAAAAACAACAAAAGATCAGGAAAAACAATGAAAATTTGAACCTAATTGGTTAGGCCCTTATATTATCATTTCAAAAGATGGATCTGGGGCATACAAGCTATTCACTGAAGATGGTCAAGAGCTTAAAGAACCCATTAATGTGGTTCGTCTAAAGATATTATATTACTGAAACAATGATGGGTACCCCGTGTGCTAGGGGGTATTTTGGCACAACCACTTGTATAGGTCCTACACCCTAATTCCTCTTACTGTTTCATCCCTAATCCCTTTCTATCGCTTGTTCCTTATACATAGGACATTCATCATTCGTTTGCTATCCATATTCACTCGAATCCATTTTTATGCATCCCTTGTTCTTATAGAGTTCTTGTGTTCTTCAGAGTACACGAAGGGGTCCTAATTCACCTAAAGTTTCTCAAAAATTCTGAAAAACATAAAAAAAATCATATAAATTAAAATCCAAAACATTTCAAAAATCAAAATCCAAGAAATCCAGAAAAATCAAAATCTAAAAACATTCAGAACAATCAACAAAAGAAATAACATTTAAAAATTTATGAAAGCTCTCAAAAATCACAACATCAATACTTTTAACTCATATATTGGTGATCGTTACAAACTATCCTGTGAATATCAAAACAATCATCTTACCCCTTTCATGTACACTCACTTAGATGATAGTTCATATTCTCACATGTATTCTCGCTTAGGGAAACATTAGCTCTCATTTTCTTCCTTGCATGCATCCTTACTTGGGGGCATTGACCCATACAATCTCAGAATAATATTCAATAGGATCCAAAAAGAGTGTCACTTGATCCCACTTTTCAGTCTGATCCAATTCCCTTGCATGTATCCTTGCTTGGGGACATCCAAATTTACTCAATCATCACTATGGAACACATTAGGGGCATACTTAATTGTCTTTATACAATTTGTGTTGTATTATTGTTATTCTTAACCAGTTGCAAGTATTGTTTTCATATTGGCTTATTCATAGCCATGGTGTATAATATTACTGTGGATATTGGGTTTGCTTTAGTTTTTATATTTTGTTTTCCTTTTTTACCAATTACAAGTATATTTGTTTAGATTTTGGTTTATTCATAACCATGGTGTGTGCATGTACTATGTATATTGGGTTTGTTTTACTTTTTATCTTTTATGTGTGTTTTTTTTAACACACATAATGGGTTGAAATAACATACAATATGTGAAACAAATAAATTATCATCTTTATATATATCAATAAAATTTCCATGTACAATGTTTACAAAAAATTCCATATTTATACATTGAATTTCCATCAAAAGGCATCCATACAAAAATATGCCTTCATCATGAGGCGTATACCAAAAAATGCATATACATATAAGTCATACATGGAGTCATCCCTGACTCTCTCCTACTCTTAGGCTACCTAGCCTATTATCTCGCCTTGATGGCAACATCCAGACCGATCTAATTGATCTAGATGGCCCATGTGATCTCATTGACCTCCCAGATCTACGAACTATCCTCTAACTATAACGTGGAGCTCTTTGACCCTCAAGAACACATGTCTCATATAAAGCTATGTAATATCCCATGTCATGTGTGGTTGTTACTAACTCCTATAAAAGTTCTCCATCCCAGTGGCCTCAGCTACATGTTGTGTCGTATCTCTCTCTTTTGTCAAAACGTCCACGTGTAATGCGATATGATCTCTCTTAACTATCCTTTGTTATAACTGTGTATGTCATATATGAGTCATAATCAACATGACATCTCTACCAAATGGCTCTATCTCTCTATGTCTATGTCATCTATATCTCCACCACTAATGGCCCTGATGGTAATATCGGTGCCATCTGAATCCATATGTCATTATCTCCTTTATCACCTCATCCATCATCACCATCACCACTCTTCTTCCTCCTCCTGGACTTGGTGACCTCAATGGTGAACCCTTTACAACCTAAATTGGCACTGGTACCTAAGCCTATACATCTTGTCCTTGTATTGGAACATGTGGTGCATATCCTTGGCCCGATCGGCTTCCTCCTCTCCTATTTATCCATTGAAGTGCACTCTTCGTTGATGTTACTAAACCCATTGTTATAGCCTCCTGAGGAATGGTGATATGCAGGGGTACAATACCTATATACCATGTTGTATACTTCATCAATATTCCTAGATCCAAAATGTCTACCAACACATCCCATACTTGAGGTAAAACCACTCCAAAACTAGCACTTGCTATGCTAGATCTAATGTGTGGCCCAAAATCCACAGTCTCTCATTCTACCCACACATACCACTTCTCCTCCAGGTATGTCCTGAATCCCTCCCAAATATCACTTGACCCTATCTGGTCTGTATTTCTCCAAAATATAGGACTGAATCCCAATAATATAGTGCTCAATCTCCACCATCCCAAGCTCGACATCATCTGTAGTCCATGTGTATCATCTATACAACATCCATATGATAATGTGCAACTTCAAATCATCCACGAATCATCTATTTAACTCTAAGTCTCCTCGGTGACCTCTACGTCCTCCGACCACTATCTCCCATCCACAAGCTAATGGCTCCTTAGGAATTCTATCTCTAAGAACACTCATAGGTAGGCCTACTATGATGTGGTCCCATGCCCAAATTTATAATAAAGTTGCATGACCTAGGTTCCTCTGACTCCTATATATTACTAGGTGCATATCTCTATATAGGTGCGCTAGTATATGTGGCCCCCATGTAAACATTGTCGCAGTAGTCATGAACTCTGCTACCACACTAATCAAGCCAATCTAAAACTAACTCCTAGTCTTATCAGGATGCAGGTAGCCGCTAATAAGATCCATTAGATATATAGGTAGTCATGTTCATTTGTCATCCTTCCATGCACTCTACTAGGTGCACTGCCATACCCTCTCTGTGAATATCCTCTACTCCAAAAAGTAGTTTATATATGAGTCTGCATTTACACTTCACTCCTCTCTCACTAAATCAATCAACCCTATCATTGAAACCTGTAATATATGGTATACATCCTCCAAGGTCACTTGACATCTCTCCAGTAGGCAATTCTAAACAGTTTGTGACTCACTATGCCATCGCTCTACTAGTGCAATGAATAAACAATGATCTAATCTAATATTTGGCATTTGTGTAATGTATGTCAATCCCATCACCTCCAATATCACCACCAATAATATCTTCTCAAACCTCGTCATCCATCTCTCGAATGATCATAATCATCCATGTCACTCTCACACATCTAGGGCATATAGTCTCTGCTACAAACATCAAACTACGATGTTAGTCCCCTAACATCAATTTTATTCTAATTTCATCTTCTACCTCTAGTCTATTTCCTCTAGTGCACCTATAGTGACGCTATCACACATAACTCAACGTTAGCTCATCTATCGATACGCTAACACATTTTACACTAACTCGTGCATTCACATGTTAGCACACTTACTGCTACGCTAGCACATTCAACATGCTGGCGCATCCATGTCCACGCTAACACACATATATTCACATTATCGCACACAAGTTAACGCTAGCACATATTGCGGGATACGTTGGCTCAACTACTTGCATGTGCTAACATAATTTCTGCCTTTTCTCTTACATCTAACATGCATTAAATGCATCAAAAACTTAATTTTTAGGGGTACTTACCATGCCATTGTCACTCAGGATCACTGCTCGAAATCTCAAATACAATCCACATGATGAACACAAGGGGGATAATGAAGCCATCTCTCTCACAACCCAAAGCTCACAAATATCTCAAGGGCATAAAAATATCTACTAGCAAAAATGACTAATAAGATTTTTAGCCCTCCCACCCATTCTATTTAACCCCTTTTTCTAACCCTAATTTCTCTTTCTACACCTTTCTATTGGTATTTTTTCACTTGTTGCTTAATTTTTACGTTATTTCTAACCATAGTATCCATGGATTTTTCTCTCTCCTATCAAGCGACTGTCCACCGCTTTATCACGTCACTCACCCACTCGAGGGGCCACTCCCACAATACTAATCTAACTCGTTGGGGCATCTAAATGCTTCACCAAGGTAAATTAGGCAATTCACCACACTTCTTTATCATGTATTCACTGATCTACACACATCTACTATCTTTAAAGCGATATTATTTCATAATAACACTTTAAAGAGGGGAAAATGTAGACACCTAAAAATATCACATTACACATTCTAAATCTCTAAAATCATCCCATAATTACTTCATAGTACATTACAACCACTTTCGACCACTTTTGATATATTCAACTATTTTACGACCTTTAATGACATTTTATGATATCAGTCCCACAATTCTCCTAATCATTCCTATCATTCACACATGGTCTTGAATTATTAAATATTCACACTATGGACCTTATTAAATTCATATCCCATTCCTAGGATTAATTAATTAATCCTATCACTCTTATTATTCATCCCATATCCCATTAGATAAGTTTATTGGCTAATTTCATATCATAATAATTACATAAATCCTACATTATCCATTTCCACCCCACCTCTTATTCACTTTGACTTCACTAACTAACAACTCAAGTCAACTAGAGAAACATAATTCAATTAAAGATTAAATCGTTAAATATATACACTAGGACAAATTTAGATTAAATCAAATCATGCATTTGAGTTAACCAAACATATCCCACAAAGCATGAAATTATAAAATCAAAACACCTATCCATAAAACATGCGTTCAAAATTAAAGAAAATCACTCCAAGCTAAAAGTCACGTCACTTTTTGGGTGAATAAAACAAAAGAATGTGTATATTGGGTTTGTTTTACTTTTTATCTTTTTGTGTGTGTGTTTTTTAACGCACATAATGGGTTGAAATAACATACAATATGTGAAACAAATAAATCATCACCTTTATATATATAAATAAAATTTCCACGTATAATGTTTACAAAAAATTCCATATTTATACATCGAAGTTCCATCAAAAGGCATCCATACAAAAATATGCCTTCATCATGAGGCATATACCAAAAAAATCATATACATATAAATCATACATAGAGTCATCCTTCACTCTCTCCTACTCCTAGGCTACGTGGCCTATCATCTCACCTCGATGGCGACATCTGGACCGATCTAACTGATCTAGATGGCCCATGTGATCTCATTGATCTCCCAGATCTACGAACTATCCTCTGACTATAACTTGGAGCCCTTTGGCCCTCAAGAACACATGTCTCAGATAAAGTTATGTAATATCCCACGTCATGTGAGGTTGTTACTAACTCATGTAAAAGTTCTCCATCCCAGTGGCCTCAGCTACATGTCATGTTGTATCTCTCTCTTTTGTCAAAAGGTCCATGTGTAATGTGATCTGATCTCTCTTAACAATCCTTTGTTATAACTATGTATGCCATATATGAGTCATAATCAACATGACATCTCTACCAAATGGCTCTATCTTTTTGTGTTTGTGTCATCTGTGACTCCACCACTGATGGCCCTGATGGTAATATCGGTGCCATTTGAATCCATTATGAACTTATTATATTTTATTGGTGTACCAAAATTTCTGAAGGTTCGTTGGTCTATAAATAATGGTTGGGAATGGGTTGTCTATCTTTCTCAAGTGGAAAATGACGATATACAAAAAAAGAAAGTTTTCAACATATGTGGAATTGTCTCTTGATGAAGTGATAGCCTTTGGTAATACTTCATTATTTGCATGCTTGTTTATACCATTGAAAATCATGTACACCACCTGCATCTTCTTGCAGTTCACAAAATGAGGTAAAAATCTAAATCAAATAACCTTTATGACCTTGCTAAAAAAGTTTGAAAGATATTAGAGGCATGGATGATTCTATAATTTCCAAAAGACTTGTGTGTGTTAATGTAGACAAATATGCTTTGATGCATGGCCATAGATGTGGTCTTTGTGTAAAGATACAAACATCATGTTCCCCATATGTTGTTATTCACTACATGGCCCATAGAATGAATTTATCTTTTAGAATTGTGAGCAAGTATGATGCAATATCAAAAGTAGAAGATATTGTCCATGAGGTCCATGCATACTTTTGTCACAGTCCTAAAAGATTTATGGAATTTCAACAATTAGGAGAAGATGTAACACAAGGTAACAAATGTCTAAAAAATGTTGATACAAGATGGGTCTAACTATATGGACTAGCGCAAAGGGTGTTTGTAGAATATCATTAATTGATCAGAGTAATGTATGAACATTTCCATATCATGGAAAAATCTACTCACCTATTATATCGACTTAGTGGTGTAAAATATTTAATGTTTTTAGCTAGTATCCTTCACATGTTGGAGGAAATGAACCTTTTGGCTTAAAGGGCCCAAGAGAGAACTATGTAAATTACATAGTATACAAAAATTAGGAAAATGATATGTTTGACCCTAAATAATTTATATCTATATGGGGAGGTATTTACTAGTCCAAAGTTTGCTAAGTGGAACTTGATTACAAATTTGCCCAATGTTGTCAACTATTTATAGTTCAATGAAATTGATGAGCTATGTGTTTCTAATTAGGGGATATGAGATACCACTACGTCTTGTCATCGTGGATGGGATGTAAAAAAGTTCAACTTCAAGTATCAATTAAAAGGGAAGAATTTGTTGCAACTGTTGCCTCCATCAAATCTACCTTGACGGATATTGCAAAATATCTTTCCTTTGAGATAAGACAACATTTCCCTAGAGTTGAACTATTAGAAGCCATGGCTATTGTGTATCCTCAATATTGGAACAACTACCAACCAAAAAATTTCCATAATAGGGTGAAGACTTTGATTAAGCACTACTACAAGAGTGTGGATTTAAATAGAGAACATTTGGAGGGTATATTAGATTCATCCAAGCTCCGGAAGCAATCCGCACGATTTGCCACAACCATGATTGAACAATTTAAACAAATGGATCAACCTTACGAAGATGGAGCCATAAAAATCCTTTGGACCAACTTAAGTCTAAGCGAAATATTGTGCGACTCTATGTCAGAATATTTCAAACTAGCTGACTTATGTCAAACAGTGATTTTGGGGTCAGTGGAAGGATGAGAGAGTATTCAATGCATTGGGATTATTAAAATCAAAGTTAAAAATAAACTAGACAAGAATTGAGAGAATTGTTTGAGGATATATTAAACTAGACAAGTATAATATTTAAAACTTTCCTTTTGACAGGGAGACAATATCCTTCCTATAGAAAAGAGGCATCAACATGGTTAATTCTTGTAGTAACAATTATGTCCATACATCTACGAGTTCTGCAGCAGAGCTTATGGATCAACCTGAAAACATTGAATCAGGAAGACAAGAGCAGGTGGTGGTGTGAGCAGAATCTCTTAGCCACGAGGAAATTTGAAAATTTATAGATAGCAATTGATAAATGTGGTCTTGACTCCTAAGGCCAATGAATTTGCATTGTGGATGGTATTTAATATCTATTATCAACCAAGGTGCAATATTAATACCATGCACACAACCAAATTATAAAAATATGTAATAGTTTTTTGTGAATCTTTGAATCATATTCACATACATTTATGATCTATAATTTATTATCAGTGAGCTTGAACATTGGATTTATTTAAATATACCATGCATAACTTCATAGTCATGTAATCTTTTGGAACATTGTGTGCATTCTCTATTTTTAGGGTAATTGTATTATGTAATTGTACTATATAAATTTAAAAATTGTGTGCAAACTATTAAGTTATAAAATATTTTTGATTCAACTTTTCAATAAACTTTAAAAATATTACATTACTAAATTAGTCTTAAAAGAAGTTATAATTGAAAAGAAAAACCAAAGCCAATATTGGTAAATAGCTATGAAATTTTCTATCTTTTAATATTCTTTTCAAAAAACAAGTAGATTACAAGAGAAAGAAGCTTATAAGAGCGGCAGACGGCGAGGAAGGGGCACTGCCTCATCAATATCATGAAAATACCTTACACTAGACTTGAGCACTAGCACTAGCACTAGCAGCAGTTGTAGTCTCTGTGGCTGGCAACAATTTGAGAAACATATTCCACTCCTCATCTGTAGGCATATTAATTGTAGATAACTAATAGTGGCTTAGATGTAACTTAGAATAAAATTCATATTTGATAAATCCATTTTCCTTTAAAAAAACTTGTATTTTGAGTTGTAAGGTAAACAAGGGTTTCAAAAAATCATTTGTTTTCCCTAAAATCTCATCTATGTTCTCAGTCCAACTTTTGAATTGGTCCTAATTAATTTTTCACTCCCAAAACTTATTCAAGAAATCAAATTTCAACAACAAAGTTTTTATCATTCTAAGGAGATAGAAAACTTGGACCAATGAGAATATTAATCATCCCCTGCATCTCTTGTAACAAGCGGTTGCACTGACACAGAGAACTATGTTCCTCTCCCAGATTTACATATTTCCATGTCACATTTGATGCCTTGACAACTGCATCCTTCCTACTAATCTTTCATTTTTTATCTAAATCGATGTCATAGAGTGTTTAGACCACATTTAATATCTGGATTTCTTTCTATTATGAGTCTCCTCTTGAGTCCAATTCTATTTTACAATCCTTAATTAACTTCTTCACCTCCATATAGAGGTATAGTAGACCATCCATGTATTCTAAAAATTATCTCATTTCATCAACAACATTCATTATATCTCCCCAAATGGCCTGATATACATAGATTATAACCTTTTTAACACTAAGATTAGACTTAGAGGCAACCTGTTTTGTTTCATCTAACTCCTGTAATGATACATGTTGTCCAACATAACCCTCTGGTTATTTAGGCAACTTTTAGCTCCATTATGGCTCTGGCATTAGGTTTTTAGATTGTGCGTGTTTCTGGTCTTTTTCCTTGGTATATTTCCTTTACTATAATTCTTGCACGCGCCTTCATGCACTTCCCCTACTCTTTCCCTTTCCTTCTCTTTCTTTTGCACACATTCTGTGTGCTCTCACTTTCCTCCCGTGTATTCTTCTATCTCCCTTAATTTTCCCTCCACACGCACTCTTTGCGTGTTTGATTTCATTTCCCAATAGTTGCACACTCTATCGCACATATCTACTGGTTTTCCTTGCTTTTTATAAAGTCTTCGACATGTTTCTGAGTCCCGTGCATTACCACATGCACACTAGTTTCCTTTGTGTTCTTCCCTTACGTAGTGTGCCTTTGTGCTCGCTTCCTCACACGCTCACATTTCTCTCTACGCATCTTTAGGTTGTGCACCTATTGTTTCCTCTTTGCATGCCTCTCGTGTGCCTTCTTCCAAACTCTCATGCACTCCTTGTTAGAATCCTGCACCTTCCTTACATACTTGCATGCCTTATAAAATATTCACCTCTCCTCCTCCCCTCATGCACCCTCTCGCACGTGTCAGTGGACTTCTTCATTCTTACTTTCCTTGCCTCCTGCTTCGGCTCATGCACCTAAGGATGCAACCTCCACGCCAATCATAGAACACCATGTGTCCATTTCTGGGAACTTGTCAGATAAAGTGCACCTCACAGAAAAAATGGAAAAGTATCAGTTGTGCATCAAATCCTCATGGCGAGGTAACACACGACACATGGCAAAGACAGACCCAAAAGATAATCAGCTGACTCTCATGACGAATCTGGTCATGCTACATGTATTATACGTTCCTCTTGCACTGTAGAACTTATAATCGCCATAACTTCTTCCACAGAGCTTGAAATCATGTGCGCCTAGTCTCATTTGAAATCAGTTGACGTGGGCTACACTCTAGGATCTTCAAAATGAGATTTTGGTAGGATTTGGTAGGTGGAAATGGGAAAATGTGACTCAGGTCATTCATGCACACTTCCAGTCGACTCAACCATCCAGATTTCATGGGATTTGGGTTCTTTTCTTATTCCACAAGAAAACTAATGTGGGTAGGGAAATTTGAAAGAGCTATAAGTCGATTTGTAGGTATTTATTTCTTGTTTTTGGTCGTTGTGATTAGAAATCTGAGTTTTCCCTCTCTTTTCCCTCCTCATCTCTCATATTCTTCTAGATCTTGTTGAATAATTCTTATTAGAAAAGGTTGGACCCTCTTGGATTTCAAGAGCATTATTCAGAGTAGTGTTCCTTTGCATTTTTAGTTGCAGGCCTTAGATTTGTCTCTCTGTGTGTGGATTCTTGCCTTCCCCTTTCATTGAATCGACTGTGCATACGTTGGAAGTAATAAAATTTTTGGTTTGTGGCTATATTCTACCCTAGACCATGTTTTATTGCATCTTCTTTCCTTTCCTTTACAATATTGATGTGTTGTGCATGTCCTACATCTCTTGCAGGGTTTATTTTCTATTGTGCCCCATGAAAGTGAGCGCTTGGATGTTGTTTTAGACTGTGGCACACATGTTTTCCCTTCCTTTGTACATCTTCTCTCATTTTAACTCATCTAAGAGTGTTCATCCCCTTATTTCTAGTGTTATCACCTCCCCTTAGTTTTGGATTTCATTTTATGCATCTCCTTCTCACCTTGGTCCCTTGGAATCATAGGGTAGAGTTAGATAGTTGCATTTCTCTTCCTATGAGTAGTTGTAGTAGTAGAAATAAATAGAGGAATCTAGCCTTCTCTGGAGGTCTATCTCAAGCATAAGGTCCCACAACTTGGAGACAATACCATGTTTCCTCAAAGCCCTGAATCATCCTGATTTGGGATGTGTACAATTTTGAGATCCAACAATACCAATATACCTTTTAAAAATGCTAACCATGTTTCCTTTTCCTCTAGCACACACATATCAATAAAATTTAAGGGATGGATTGTGACCTTTTTCTCCAAATGTGTAATCTTTCTTCAATATGCTTTCTTTTATGCCTTTAGTGAGACAATGTCGACCTTCAATAGTTCAACCTCTTTAGACAATTTATTTTTTTCTTTAATTGTCTTTATCAATGATAGATATACCACATCATTGCTTCTTTTGAATACATTGATTTTACAATAACATAGAGAATTATCAATCATGTCATATTCCATAATGGTACAAGCATAGAAATGCCATAGTAAATAGAAAACATGTCAGAAGTCATAGTAGTGTAATCATCAAAGGATAATCTAAGTGTATCATAAATAATAATAGAAATAATATACTAATAGAAACAACATTGTTAACAACAATCATGTCAAAATCTATAGTAAAGAAAATAGTGTAATCATCATAGTGTAAACCAAGTGTGTCATAAGATATAATAGTACCATAATAGAAACAAAATTGCATAGTCAATTCTCCAATAGTATATAGAAGCATAGGAATATGTAGGCATGGATATGTAAAAATGGGACACCCACGATATCATAAAACAATCACAATAGAAAGCATAATGTTCCATAGTCAAAGAAACAAGTGAATACTTGCAAGATAGAAATGGAAGCCCATATATTGGACACCTGTGGAGTCACAAGACAATCAAGGCCCTTAAGACATAAATTAAATAGTTATAAAATTGTAATAAACAAGATAATTGATTCAAACTATGCAATAATCAAGCAAGGAAGTAATTTGTATAAACAAGTAGTGACACCAGTGTATGAAGCAAGTATAGAAAATAAAGGCATAAATAACAAGATAAGTTAGCACTACACAAGATACATGTGTTAGTCATGTTATCTTGAAAGATACCGATAGGCACTATATATAACCAAACATAATGAGGAAGGTGTAACATAACATATAATGAAACAAAAACACCTATATAACATGGGAGGATGCCCCTAGAAGAGTAGTGTAAGGAACCAAGTTGGCTCTTGTCATCGTTTATCAACATGTGTGTGTCCTACATCAAATTCAATATACCTCATGAATACATGTGTGTAAAGAGAAAATATGCTATCTATCAAACCAACATGACAAACAACATGTATAAATTAATGACCTGGTCAAGCAAACCATAAGCATGTCCTAATTTTGTATTTTAGCACATATTTGCATCTTTTGTATTATGTGATTATTTGAATGCTTTTGAAGTTTTTTAAAAATAGTTATGTACAAGAAAGGAGATAATACAAGAGTAAAACGGTTATAAAAATATCATTTGTGTTAGGGTCAAATTCAATGATAATGAAGGAGTAAGGCTGTAAAGAGGAGTGATGTTTGGGTCAGTATCCACAATATGTGGATCAAGTGTCAAGTATTTTTTTTGAACAATATGTATGTATGTGGAAATATGAAGATGTGGTCATTTGTTAGAAGAAACTTTGTCAAGTGAAGACAAACATTTCAACCATAGGGGTTCTTTCAGAAGTATTGTGACAACACCTTCCATTATTAACATAGTAATGTTAGCAATGAGGGCCTTACAATGATTAGTGTCATGTCCAAATATGCAAGGATAGTCACAAAATGGACGATCCAATTTCCGATATAGTTTCTTACTAGATCAATGTTGTAAAGATGGTAAAGTAAGTAGCTTACGATCTAACAAGATAGATAGTAACTTCTGTGGGGTCTCATGATGTGTTGGAATAGTAAGATATCACACGATGGATATATGATCATTGTATTAATAGTATGTCATAGATGATCATAGCTATCTTGAGTAGATGTGTTAGAAAAAGCCAATTTAGAAGGGACGTGTGTGTCAGATGTAAAATATTAATTCGATAACGTCTAGATCCAGTAGAAACAAAGATAGAAAGAAACATATATTCATATTCATTAATGGGGTTGAAATTTAGCTTACACAATATTTCATCAATAAGTGAAATAACATCGATGTCAATATTGGAGGAGTAATCTTCAAAATTGCCGTGAAACATGGAATGAGCTAACATATTAGGAGTAGGAGATAGAACATTATTAGAAGGGAAAATATTAATATTTAAAGCTATGAGTTGTCCCGACAATGGTGGTGGAGAAGTGGCAGGATTAGAATTGTTACTAGGTTCACTAAAAACATAGGTTGACAATTTATCCATAAGAATTGGTTGTTGCGGGGGAATGATAATAGGTACTTGAAAAGTATATTTATTAAATTTTCAATATTGGGAGGGCTCTAGATCATAAATCACAATATACTCGCATCTATCATGTATACACTTGAGACATTGATGTACTATGGATGGGATAGTTTGTATAGCATGAATCCAACGATGACCTAAAATGAGATTATAATGTAGATATGTGTCAATGATATGAATTGTTGTGGGAAATATCTTAGGACCAATAATTATATTGAGAGTATTAGTGCCCAATGTAGTGATGTTATCAAAACCTCTCACGATATTAATCGTCTTATCTATGGTGTGTAGAGAAATGATGATTTTGTTAATAAAACAATAGGGCACATGTTGAGGCCGAATCCATTTTCAATTAAGAAATGATTGATGAGAAAACATTAGATTTATATTGTAATAATAAGGGTCACACATGGGTCATCACCAAGTGGTGGTGGTATATCGGCTAGATTGAAATTGATGGCCTTATCCATGGCTTTGAATGTGTCCATTACAAATTCAAAAAAGTGGCATCCTGAGTAGTAGAAGACAGGTTAATGGATTGTAAAAACTAATATGATATGTCCTTATAGATAAGTTACTTTTGTAGTAATTCCAAAAGAGGTATCTTAATAGGTTTATTGTTTAATTGTTCTAATATATCAAATCCTTTGGAAGGGACACTAGGTTTAACAACAGGAGTTACAAGCTATGGAGGTCAAAGTGGGTTGGCCAAAAAAAAATTATTAGTTTGACGAGTTGTGATATCATTAGCATTAGTAGCCATGGAGGATGAAGCAAAGTGAGGTGGATGTTATCATTTATGAGGAATATATTGGGCTTGTAGATAAGCGTATTTAGGAGCCTCAATAGTCATGAAACAAATAAAACCATGATATATAATCCCTCATTTATATGGGCTATGGGTATGGACTTGGTGAGAGGGATAATAACCCATATCAGAATGAGGGAGTGAACATTTAGGTTTAAAACGATGATCATATGATATTGAATGAAGAGGCATGACACAAAATTTTTGTAGATCAAAATAAGAAACCCTGAGCACTTTTTTTAATTTAAGAGTCGAATTCACTACATTTTTACACCCTAATTAAATTGTAGTGTTATACGATACACATCAATAAGAAGGATGTAAGGGTTTTCAATATTTGGACTATTATGATCTAATTAACTTCTAACATTAATCATTCACAATTAGAATAATATATTCATACATGTAATAACATATAAATGTTAAGTACTTACTCAAATACATGAGTGGAGAGATAAACTTAGTTGTACAAGGCAGAGCATGGAGGATTTGGATGTGTAAGATGATGGAATAGGAAGCCTAGAAACTAGAAATGCTTTGATAGAAGTTTTGGAGCTGTAAATTGGATAGTGGGAGACCGTACAACTTATGTATGGTCTGTTCCTGATTTTTATAATCCTGACTATGAACTATATGGTCTTTAAACCCTTTGACAGTTTGGATTTAAAATATTTTGCATGCTTCACTTTTTTGGAAATGACCTTCATTGTATGTCTCTCTTGCTCGTACAACTTCAGGATGACCTTTAATCACCTACAACAAAGTGGAAACCTTTGAAACCTACAATACCCTTCATTGGAGCATTATAAATCCTAAAGGAGAAAACATGTGTGTGTGTGGTTGAGGTTGGACTTCCCTTGGCAGTTAGACTCCAAGTTACTAAATGAATCTATGTGTTGCACTACATGCCCTTGTTGTAGGATCAAGCCTCATGTAGCTATCGTAAGTGTTTGTGCAAGTTTGAATAGCTAACCAAGCTCATAAGTGTACCCTCTTGTATCTTGACACAAATATAGTGGGATAAAGATATAATGTAGAATGTACCTATCATGGTAGTTGTGTGATATGGTTTGCCTTAGATACTTGACCTAACCATTTTTTCTTAAAACCATTGAGCAATGTTTGGAAGGACCTTGTTTGTGCTAAGACATGACTCTATGATCTTTGTATACTGGGAAATGGAGAAAGTTATACTCTTTGAATTGGTTGAGTGATTCAAACTTGTATTATGGACTGCTCTAATTGATATGCAAATGATTTGGGAACCATTTGAGTGCTTTTGGAATGATATTTGCAATACGATCTTGTAAGAGTGTCATGTGAGCTATAAAGTGACATTGACTTGCTTATATAGCCTTCTGTAGGTGAAATATGCTAATCAAGACAACCCTAGGAGTATGAAATGACCCAAAGAAGATATTCAAATTGAAAACAAATTCAGTGAATTTAAGGAACCAGGACCGTACAAGTCATCCAAGACCGGACCCCACATCTCGATTTAGTTGTATGATTTTGGATAGAGCGGGAGAAAATCAAAATAGAAATTTTGAACATGAAGCATATGTGTCGTTTATTAATATTTTCAAACAATATTCCTATAATTGATGATAGAGTAGAGTATAATGATAAACAAGTCATATGAGAGCTAGAAAGATAAACTTACTGGATTATGAATGTGAGCATTTTTCCTAGCAAGGGAGAATGGTCAAACTAGACATTGCACAATGGAAAGTTCAAGAAATTTAAGTGTCTACAAAGGGATCTAAAGGGACCTCGTCATTAGTCACATCCAATTTATCTATGATAGGCTTAGAAAATAGATATAATTAGGATCAACACACAAATAAGGAACATGTTCACATTTTTAAGATATACAAAATGTATACTATCACTCTCTGTATCAATATTTATAACAGGAAAGGAAGAAATAGGAATATCATCTTTGCATTTAGTAGAGAGATTTGAGACACAAATATTAACATTATCATTATTAGGAGGAGAAACAAAAATAGACATATCATTAGTGAACTTATTAATAGAAACATCATTATTGCGTGAAATAACAAGACCAACATATGCATCACCATCTATAGAAGAAGTATAATAACATTCATCATCACTATTCATATTTGTTTCATCATCATAAAGGTAAGAAACACCATCAACTCATATACTAGTTGGAGGACATACCTAATCATGCGAGACAAAGGAAGTCATTCACGCATTCAGTAGATACTCTGTCATTAGGAAATACTTCATTATTAGTATTAGGCAGCTTGTCAAGATCACAAGTGAAGGGAATTATGGGTCATCACTAGCCCAATCATATCACTAGAATCATACTCATAACTAATATCATCATCACAATATGGTTCTATTGAATCGAGAGAGTTTATGTCAACTATTTGTGGAGAATCAACATAAGTGTTCAAGGCAATAGACTCATGAGGTACCACTAATATGGGTAGAGAACTAGTAAAAGAGGAATATGAATAGATATTGATGGAAAGTGTTACACAAGGAGATGCAAAACGAGGTGGATGATTTTTAGGAGGAATGTAAGATGATGTATCATCATAATCATAAGCCACATCAAATAGAAAACTAGTGTAATCATACACATTGCCGTATGGTGGGGATATAACCTTATTCAATAACCCATAAGAGGCATGGACTTAGTTAGAGGGATGGTGGCCCTTATGGTTCCATAAAATAAGAGTACAAGCCAAATCTATCCCAATTCAAGAAGAAATACTAAATTCACTAGGGGTTTGGAAATCAAAATTCCTAGCTAATATAGAAACAATTTAAACACGGAGCTAGGTGAATTGTTTGAACAAAAGTGGATTCACAATAATGTATCAACCCTAAATTAATTAAATGGTGTTATATATTTAATTTATACATAGCTAAATAAATGTCACATGAATTTTATTAATTTATATAACATACATTTACAATTACATAATAGAAACTAAAGTATCACAAGAATGTTAAATTGATAAAGTAATTAAGAGTAAGGCTTGATAGGTGACTTAACTAATTCAGGTTGACTCCTAACAATTTTGTTGATTAGTTTGGAATGGATGAAGAACTTGAAATGTTCCCAAATCAATTGATGCTCATTTGAATGTGTAGAGGCAGGACTGTATAGATCATGGCAGGATTGTACTCCACTATAGATTGAATTGCATGGTTTTATACATGTAGACGGTGATATCCTTGTTTCTCCTATGTCATTTTATCATCACCTATATCACACTTTGATACCTTTGAATTTGCATATAACTGTAGATTTTGCATATGTACCTTCAAATAACCCTAGCTTCCCGCAATAACCTAAAGCACACAATAGATTTTTAAAAATATGCATATACTTGAGTTAGATTGAGCTCGATAGTCACCTGTTTATGATTCATCGACCATTGCACTACATTTCAGATGTAATGTAGTTCTCCTATTGCTTTGTGCAAGTGTGCATACAACTAAAATCCTTGACCTAGCTTTGCTTTGGCACTTCCACACCAATAACGAGATATGTTACTTTGCTTCCATAAAAATTCTTGTATGCAGATGTGCAAATTAGAATTATGCCTTCATATGTTGTGACATGTAATGTGGAGTAGTAACTCTTACTTTCTTAGTTTTAATGGGTGGTACATAGATTAGTGTTTTCTAGATAATAATTGCTTAGAGTATAATTGTATAATAGGAGTCATTTACTTTAAAGTTTGAATCTTAGTTTTGTGCAAATTCAACCCAATACATAAGAACCAAAAGAGAAAAGAGTAATGAAGAGACCCAATGGGCATAAAGGAATTAAAAGAAAAAGGGACCAAGACTGTACAACTCAGATCAAGAACGTGGTACAGTCCTGACCAATATGTACAGTTTGGACCAAATTCATCAAAAGTAAAATAATGAATAGAAATGGCTAAAGATTTGTGCGACACAACATAAAAGATAAGGGAGAATCAAATAAGTTACAAACTAGAAGACAAATCAAGCAATGTGAAGTGAAACAACAAGGACTTGCACCACTAAGACTTAGTTTCATCATTAAAGACTCACACATAAAAGTTTTGCCAAATACATTATTTAATAGTGATTTTGTGATAAATTTAGTGTTTATAATGGAAAATTCAAAAATATGACTCAAAATAATTAATTTTTAACAAATCATGCTAATATAAGGTTCGAGAAGGCTGAAAGGAACGATAAGAAGATTGTTCCAAGCCGCGATCTCAGATGATAATAGCACACCACATTAGATTTGCAAAGCAGAAGAGCTAAAATACCATATATGGAAATCCATCATAATCCATAATGCTCAATACATTACAATAGAATGACTTTAATTATTCAATAAGAAAGATGTACATATAGGAGGAGGGAAGTGCAACTACTATCTAAATCAGTGGTGAAGAACTCCCACTAACTGATACCGGTAGTTAAGTTAACTCCAAAAGACTAGTAAGCTAACTTCACATAACTGAGAAACTAACTCAACACAACTAGTAAGCTAACTCCACACAACTAGTAAGCTAACTCCACACAACTAGTACACCTAAGCAAGCTAACCCAACAAGTGTAGGGTTAACATAAGTGTAAAAATTATCCTAATAAATAAATAAAAGGATAAATAATAACCTACACTAACACCCTCCCATAAGCATAGCTTAGGTAGGTGAAAAAGAAGGTGGGTCCTGGCAACAAGGCCTGATCAGGTACCCACGTACAAAAACTGGGAAAAATGGACACCGCAAGGTACCCAAAACCAATAATAACAAAGTAGAGAGAAAAATCTTGCTGCAAGATATCCTTAGAAGCTCGACTCCAAAAACTTGTACAATGCTGAAGAAGTGTGGTGCACACTATGGTCTGAATCCACTGCTCGATCATACAACTCAAAAACAACTGACACTGGGCTTCACCAGAATAGCTCCATGCAAGGAGACTGTCAATGGAGTGATGTCGAAAAGTGAAAAACAAACACCAAACATTATTTGATCAACTGCTCCAAATAGGTGTACCACGATCCAAGAACAACCAAGGCAACAAGGCAAGGACACAAGATTCAAATAAACAGGAGTGCCACGATCCAAGAAAAGCCAAGGTAACAAGGCAAGGACACGAAACCTGAAGAAGCAGTATCAACACCACACCCTCCCATACTGCTGAATGAGTAGAGTGATACCACAGATCTGTATGAGTTGCCAAAATCAACTACTCGAACACTGACAAACTAACACTGGGCTCCACCAGAATAGCTCCCCCACAAGAGAGACTGTCAACATGCTAAAAAAAGTGTGGAAAATACAGATCCAAAATATCTCAACAAACAAGAGAGATATAAATGTATACACCCCTAGATACAATAATGCAACACTAAAAAGTTTAGGACGTCGGACTCAACCGAAATTGCGTCCACAAGTGATCATAACACCCTCCCGAATTAACACTTTATAATTGAGTGCATGTAAATATTACAATGAGTAAAAGTACCTTTTACAATTGAAATATGTGTATAAAAGTCTCACCAATGTGTAGATATCGAAAAAATACACAATTTCAAAAAAAAAAATCACCTTAATCCGAGCTACGGATCAAAAGTTATGAGCTCTAGAAGGTTTTGCTATTAAAATAATATTTTAATGTTGATCTTCTTTTCAAAAGGTACACGTGACACCCAAATGTCCAAAGGGTAAAAGAGTGCATCCACACGATACAGGCGTGCGACCAAAGGATAAAAGTCTGCGCCCAAAACTAAAATATCCAGAGGGTAAAAAACTACATCTGGAAGGTACATGCTTTTATCCAATGGATAAAAGAATGCACCCAGAGGGTACAAATTTGTGTCCAGTGGATAAAATACTGCATCCAAAACCAAAATACCTAGAGGATAAAAGACTGCATGCAGAAGGTACACGCTTTTATCCAATGGATAAAAGAATGCACCCAGGGTACAGATCTACAACCAGATTTGACTGTCTCAAAACATGGTCGAGTTTACAGTCGATTCTATGGTTTTGGCACCTTCCAAATCCAATGGCGCACTTCGTTTTGCATAAAAATGCATGTTGCAGAAAATTGCTCACAAATTCCAAATACATGAAAATAATAAACCCTTGTTTGCAAAGCAAAACTTACAGATGGATGTCTACATCATCTATGGCTCTGATACCATGAAAGGAATGATAAGAAGATTGTTCCAAGCCGCAATCTCAGATGATAATAACACACCACATTAGATTTACAAAGCAGAAGAGCTAAAATACCATATATGGAAATCCATCATAATCCATAATGCTCAATACATTACAATAGAATGACTTTAATTATTCAATAAGAAAGATGTACATATAGGAGGAGGGAAGTGCAACTACTACCTAAATCAGTGGTGAAGAACTCCCACTAACTAATATTGGTAGTTAAGTTAACTCCAAAAGACTAGTAAGCTAACTTCACATAACTGAGAAGTTAACTCAACACAACTAGTAAGCTAACTCCACACAACTAGTACACTTAAGCAAGCTAACCCAACAAGTGTAGGGTTAACATAAGTGTAAGAATTATCCTAATAAATAAATAAAAGGATAAATAATAACCTACACTAACAAAGACACTATACTATATAATGTGAACATACAAAGACTCCCTAGGTGAAAGAATATACTGCAATAGGCCCTTGGTAAGAATTTAGAGGTCATGACCATGAAACAAACTCAAAAATGTCTACAGAAGAAAACAAGTAATGCCAAGAATTTGCTATGAAAAAATGACGGTAAAAGTGGCAAACCTTAGAATAAATAAAATGTATCAATGTGAGTATCATTGATAAATAGACAATGATCCATGATAAAGTCTTTCACAATATCATTAATTATTGCCTTTGTACATGTTTAGTAATGGGACCCATAAAATGATTGAAGAATACCCTAAAAAAATACTTTGCCTAAATAAAGGACACGCCTAGGCATTATATACAAAAGTGTCCAATTGTTCCATTTAACAACAATTTTTTCCAAGTATTTACAAAATACAAATCTTAAGGTAAATGATTGTATTTCTATGTTGTTACAAGCGACTACAAGTACTTCTAGGTGTCTTTTTGTATTTTCTAGTAGGTACAAGTATGATGTGTTATATAATTGAAATTTGGATGCGCCCTCGAGACTAAGCTAATATTCCCTGCGATTAACCGAGACAATGTCATGATTAGCCATAACATTACAATCCAAGTTGCAAACCTCGTGTTCAGTCATGACAGCCCACAATAATTTGTGATGCCACATGACTAGTATGAAACCCATAAAATGATTGAAGAATACCCTAAAAAAATACTTTGCCTAAATAAAGGACACGCCTAGGCATTATATACAAAAGTGTCCAATTGTTCCATTTAACAACAATTTTTTCCAAGTATTTACAAAATACAAATCTTAAGGTAAATGATTGTATTTCTATGTTGTTACAAGCGACTACAAGTACTTCTAGGTGTCTTTTTGTATTTTCTAGTAGGTACAAGTATGATGTGTTATATAATTGAAATTTGGATGCGCCCTCGAGACTAATCTAATATTCCCTGCGATTAACCGAGACAATGTCATGATTAGCCATAACATTACAATCCAAGTTGCAAACCTCGTGTTCAGTCATGACAGCCCACAATAATTTGTGATGCCACATGACTAGTATGAAACCCATAAAATGATTGAAGAATACCCTAAAAAAATACTTTGCCTAAATAAAGGACACGCCTAGGCATTATATACAAAAGTGTCCAATTGTTCCATTTAACAACAATTTTTTCCAAGTATTTACAAAATACAAATCTTAAGGTAAATGATTGTATTTCTATGTTGTTACAAGCGACTACAAGTACTTCTAGGCGTCTTTTTGTATTTTCTAGTAGGTACAAGTATGATGTGTTATATAATTGAAATTTGGATGCGCCCTCGAGACTAAAGCTAATATTCCCTGCGATTAACCGAGACAATGTCATGATTAGCCATAACATTACAATCCAAGTTGCAAACCTCGTGTTCAGTCATGACAGCCCACAATAATTTGTGATGCCACATGACTAGTATGAAACCCATAAAATGATTGAAGAATACCCTAAAAAAATACTTTGCCTAAATAAATGACACGCCTAGGCATTATATACAAAAATGTCCAATTGTCCCATTTAACAACAATTTTTTCCAAGTATTTACAAAATACAAATCTTAAGGTAAATGATTGTATTTCTATGTTGTTACAAGTGACTACAAGTACTTCTAGGTGTCTTTTTGTATTTTCTAGTAGGTACAAGTATGATGTGTTATATAATTGAAATTTGGATGCGCCCTCGAGACTAAAGCTAATATTCCCTGCGATTAACCGAGACAATGTCATGATTAGCCATAACACTACAATCCAAGTTGCAAACCTCGTGTTCAGTCATGACAGCCCACAATAATTTGTGATGCCACATGACTAGTATGAAACCTCACATCTAGACAAGGTTCCTATGAACCACTCATGGTATGTTAATTTGAGGTGCATCCCTACTAGTTAAGGTACTACACTGAAATTCAAGGTTCCTCACTACCAATCATGGCACCCCAAGGCAGTCGTTATACCATGAGTGAATTAATGAGGAACAAGTGATTGATTGACTTATTGATTTGTCTTATGTACCAACATAGAATGTAGGAAATTTCAATTCATCATAATATTATCTATATTTTATATTATTTTCGCATCTACCAACAAATCATTGAATTCAGTTCGAAGCAATAAAATACATTTTAATTTAGTACCTTTATATTATTTGAATTGTCGTTGTCACATCATTACAAATAATGTTAACAATAACTATTACTCATTAATATCAAAATTTGAATACTTTTGTCTATTCCATCAAATAATCTGTCAAAATTTGAATATTTTAGTCAACTCCAAGTTATAATCTGTTAGAACCATATAAGTTTAGAGTATATATAATTTTAAAATTGATTGCGGCAACAGATTAGTCATTTAAAGAAATTAAAAAGAGTCAAACTTCCATATTGCAAAAAGCAAGAGCGAATATGCTTGGAATAATGGGCTAATCCAGTGCATGGTGATTAATCATATATGAGCTTGCATGTGCGATGGCCTAACCTTATGATTACAAGAAGCATCCCCAACATTTATGAAGCCAGTTAAAAAGCATCCCTAACATTTTGTACGGTGGTAAGTTTTTTGCCATTAAAATTTAGGCAACAGTCTTTAAATTGCATTCGACGTAATAAGATATGCATCGAAACCCTACCTACATATTTATTGTTTAATTTAGACATCTATTATACTAACAGACATCGTATAACAATAATCACGTACACTGATTGTCATTTTAATGTTCATCTGTTAAACTAACCTTAAATTTTACGTAATGTAACACAAACATTTGACATCTACATAAACTATGAGAAATTTCAAAGAAACAAAAAACTGAGAGGCCCCACAAATTTTTTTTTGTTAAAAAAAACATAGGATAGATAGAAAGCTACCCACACAAAGGGACCCAAAAGCCCCCCGGATGCAAATCTCCAAACCTTTTGGGCAAATTGGGGGCACCCCCACAAACCTTTTAAAGCGTGCCCATGTTCCTAAACAAAAAAAGTACCTACAATCTTTGCCAAACTCCCATGGGATTGGTGGGTGAATTAGGACATATACCCTACAAAAAATAGAGGACAAATGATGTAAGGGGGTTTCCTGACAGCTAACAAGTGGGCTAAACTTTAAGCCTTACCATACTTTCTCGCCGGAAAAAACATTATTACCTTATGAAGCTTAGCTCTAGTTCCGCCGTCCTATTGTCTGACGCCCATGTGGCCGTAATCTTTTCCCGATGTAAAATAACACTGTCAATTTTGTCTACCGCAGCATGTGCACTTTCCAAATAAATGTCCCGCTATAATTAGGACACATGCCGCTAATTTAGTTAGGCGGGACACGAGTCCCGACGACTGAGATGTACCGGGAACTGAGATTTGACGGTTGAGGTTGACCTACCAAAAGCTAGGGCTTAGGAGGCTATTGAGCGGGGGCTTATTCCAATATCAAAAATTGTGTGAACCATAATAATTACGTTGGTACGTGTAAATGTGGATACCTAATTTTGGTACGTGTGTTAGTGTGTATTTATTGATTATTGGTCTAAGTTTCATTTTATGGTATGTTTTTTTTTTTAATATTGTTGTTTTTTAATTTGTGTTTTTTGGATTGTCGATTTTTTTTATGGATGTTTTTTTTGTGTGTTATTTGTCACTTTCTGTTTTTATTGAATTTGTTTTACTATATGTTTGTCATTTCTAATTTGATGATTCTGGATTTTTTCTTTCTTTTGGGGTTTTTCTCTTCCTTTTTGTTTTTGCTCTGATATGGGGCCTTCACCATGTTTATGAGATGTTGACAATTTTTTCGGACTTCATGAAAACAGTCACATCTCCATGAAATAGCCCCCTTGCCCTTTTGAGACCCTTTTATCCTTAAACCTAGTTTATTGAGTTTTGTGTCTCTTTTGGTCGACGTTTGTACACATTGTGTGTTGACTTACATACTAATATGATCCTAATTCGTGAAGTCTATAAATATATAGGTGCATCATTGCATTTGTGACATCTACATTGAGTTATTCCTTGCAAAAAGTATATTGAAGTTATACCATAAATCCATTCTATCTTTGAAACATCCTCATGCCAAAAGTAAATTTGAAGTATATGAAGAGCCATTCTAGCAAATACAAGTTACATGACACTTGCATACACAAGATTAAATATTCAAAACACTCAAGAATTAAGGGCTAATTATATGAATAAGAGTTGGATATATGAAAAAAATGGATTCTAGGGAGACAATATGAAACCCTAAGAAAAAAGCTAGGTTACATAACTTAATAAAAATACGAGTTCACAAAAAAAAGTTAACTATTTTAACCCAAATGACATATATCTATTAAAAAATTGCACTATCTAGATTCAAAAATAGATAATGAAGTATAGAAAATCAAAACCTAAATTATGTGGAAACAAGACACATAAATTAAGTAGGGAAAACTTAGAAGAGTGTGAGTAAGGCCCCACCTTTGGAAAATCATACTTGTATTCGTTAACGAAAGACTCAGAAACTTAGAATAGGCTCAAGAAAAAATCATAATTTCCTATCTCATTTGACTACCTAAAAATGTACTAAGGATTGTTTCAACAAGGAAGGTAGTTTCAACTATCAATTTTGTCCTTCTTTGATCGTGTGAGCATATAATTTGACTCACACTCTTCTCTTCCTCTTGTTTATAGAACCATGTCTCCAATTTATGCAACAATGTTCATATATCTGAAAATAGATTCTCCCTTGTTCCGACCTCAAACTCAAAGCATGCACTTGGGAAATGTGAATAAAATTACCTAGACTAGGTCCAAACTACCCTCTAACGGATTCCAAAGAAGGTGTTGCACTACATATCTAGTGTGAATCGGATCATGTGTGGGTCCATGTAAATCTACAATACGAATCCTTCTCTCTTGCCACAAGGCACTTGGCAACGTAAAAATTTAGATAAGAGGTAATCTTCAGGTCACGTGTGTATTTTAAGTGTTTAAGGTTGTGTATAGCTCTAGTAGAAATTATTTCCAAGTTTTCTCCTTGTGATTTCATGGATATAAATGACCTTTTTGGTTTTGTTTGTAAATGTGTCTTTAAGTTGTTGTCCCCAATTCAAAGATAAAACAACCATAAAGAAGTGCCCAAAGGTAAAAGTGACCACTATCGGTGACCTCCAATCTTGTCCCTCTACCAAAAGTGATAAAAGAGGATGGTTTTGCAGAGGTGAATTAGATGTTGTAGGAAAATTGGAAATGATCTTGAGAGTGTTTAAGGAAAATTGAAGGTGAACAAATTGATGTGGGACTAGTTGAAAGGGGAAAAGGTGTGTCAAAAACAGTAGAAGATGCACTCATGGTACAAGTGTCCTAAAAGGTGTCCAAATTGATGTTAGACCAGTTGAAAGGGGGGAAAGTATGTCAAAATAGTTGAATGTACACTCATGGTACAAGTGTCTTAAAAGGTGTCCAAATAGATGTTTCCACATGCCTTGTAACAAAATTAGGTGTTTACAATTACACATTGTAGAACATCCTTCCTTTCATACTTTCTAATTTCAACTTCTTCAAATTCCTTCTTGCATTTATAATATATATCTTTGTCTATTGCTTTTGTGTTTCCTAGGTCTTAACCTTTTTCTTTGTCTTAAATATTTATTTAAGATTCATGGGTTTTGCATTGCCTTCCTTTTGTTTTCCTTCCAAGAGTATTATGTTTCTTTTTCTCATTAATTTCTGGAGTCTTTACCCTAAATTTAGCTTTCTTTGTCCCATCCAAAATCCTATGCTTCTTTTCACATGATTATAGCACAATTATGGGAGCATTGTGCCCTTAACACACATATATTTATGATGGAATTAGTAGGCAAGAAGGTATTTCCCCTTATTCCCTTTGTCTTCTAATTGTTTTTTACCTTCTTCTATTTGGTTTCCTTATTTAAGTAATTGTTCCATGTATTCTCAATATAATTTTCCTTAACGTTTTTCAAATATGATTCATACACTATATTTTTTACATGTCTTTGATTATATTATGATACATAATATGTATTCATGTATTCATGTATTTATGTATTTACATGTTTATAACAACTTATAAGAAACTAAACTATAATTGGTGTGCCTTCATTGTGACTACTTCAGGCTTGGTCACATAGATGACATAAGTGTTATGTGCCAATTTGGATTCATTGTTAAGTGTTTTACATGCTTAACATGCATTCTTTGTTTTATGTTCCCATCTTGTGACTTTCATTCTTGTGATTTTTTGATTCATAGTTCTATATACATTATGTGTGTCCTATAAGGTTGAAGTTTATCATATGTTCACTATATCTAGTGGTGTCACAATTCATATCATGTCCAAATATATTTTCATATCTAATCCAATGTTACCATGATTCAAATCATGCATCTATTATGAAAAGGACTTATGTTTGTGCCTTATATTGTTTATATATTTTCCACATGGGAGAATATAATTTTTTGTGTTATATTGCTTATATCATGTCCATAATGGGGTATATTTCTCTTATGCTAACATTTATTATATATCGCCCATTATTCTGATGACTAAATTTCTTACATGTTTCTCATAAGAGGAATGCCATGATTACACTTTTACTAATTATACCTCACCCACACGGGGCACATTTTATTCCTATGATCCACCCACTTTTAACCCATAAAGATCATGATACTCTTATACCTCCATTGATTATATTACATCCTTGTGGTCGTGACAATAATATATTTACATTACTTATGTCTTTCCCACAAGGGGCATACTATATATATGCTTACATATATTATATCACATGTGTATATGGAAAAAATTGCTTATTTCATACATACTTTCATGGTGATAACTTATTATATTACACATAAGTGATTTTATTACATATCTTACACATGATGGATGTAATTTGTTTCTTTTGAGATATGTGATTCACATGTTCATCTTACACTTCAAAAGGACGAGATATATTTGACCCTTTTTATTTTTAGACACCAAGACACAAGATCCTCTCTTACACCCCCACATGGAAGCAATGCCATGACGTTTACTCCAAGACTTTCCGAACATACCACACTTGCTCCCAACATTTTTATTACCCTTTGATACACTTGGGTTATTGACATATATATGACTCCTTGTCATATCATATCCCCTTCTAATTACCCATAAATTAAATTGGTGACCTCTATCTACCAATTATACCTACTCAAGATCATCTCAATATATATAGTACTTTAAAATCATATACAAATATTCTCCATTTCACATATATGTAATTATCACCACTAAACACCACTAGTCACCTCTTATAGTACCATCCATCTTCATTGGTATTGTCCTTGTTAGGGAAATGATTACTTTTCAAATATGGGAACTTTCATTAGGTCAACTTAGGATTGATTCATTGGTTGGTTATGGTGGGAAATTAATCGAGAGTCATCTTTATATAAAAATTATCCCAAATATCATTATCCATCTACACACTTTATGGACACCTTGGAGATCACTTTATAAAATTTGCATACACATCTCAAACCTTCCAGGAGCAACCATAAAGAATTTAATGAAGCTAAATATGAATTACAAAGGGTCACAGTTCTATGGTGCCAAGTTTTAATGATCAAACTAAGGAACACTCTATTAAACATCATTTTCATAATTGTACATTCACATAGGAGTTGGGAGAACTACATGAAAATTGATCCCTCTTTGGTGTATTGATACATAGTGCAACACTTACATGCATGTAGGGCATTGTACAATTCATTTCATCCCAATAATTCACAATGATTTTGATTGAGCATTGTTGTTTGAGTAAATTATTAGGGTTTGGACAAAGGAAAGGTCACACAATCTCAATGCTCAAGTACACAAAACATATAGTGGATACATACATGAACATCTATAAAATGTTGCTAACTTGTCAAACAATCCTAGACATTATTTCCTACCTTAGTCACTATTGTTTGATGGTAGTGTAAATTGGTAAATTGAGATGAGCCGACAAATCGATATTCACTCATGGGGCATTAATTATTATTAGATTTTTCACACTCCACTTTCAAGGTATTTCACTTAGGAAGAGGAAAGATTGGGTGACATGCAACCAAGTTGACAACTCATTATTGTTGCCATGCGTATAAAGATACATAATGCACATAAGTGCACTTGGGACTTCTATGTGCTTTTTATGCAAGACATTGTGCCTCTTTCGTAGAGTAAAAATTACCTTAAATATTTGTCATATAATATTTTTGGTCATTCTTACAAGTTGTACATAGCCTTTCTTATTCCTTCTTGAAAAAAGTATTGCGTAAAAATCACAAGCTTATTATTACTCACAAAGTGGTTTAATGATATAAGACAACTTGTGAAACCAAATACTCCTAAATCAAAAATCCCTAAACCCAAAACTTGAAAATACTTACCCAAAAAACTTGAATTAAAAAACATTGATTTTTTTAATTGATATAAAGCACCATTGAAACCCGAAACCATAATCCTAAAAAAATCGAACCCCGAAAGATTTGAATCTAAAAACCTTAAAATCTTTGATACCCCAATGAGGGAACCCTAAAAACATGCCAATACATAAAAATCATGAACTCTAAAATCCTAAATATTGAAAATACAACAAAAATGAATGATATAAAATGCTCCCAAACCTTGAAACCTTAAACATAAACCTAAAAAATGAAAGCCTCAAACTCAAAAAATTTAAAAACATGAAAAACTAGAAAAACACAAACCTTAAAACTCAAATGGCCTAAACCTCAAAATCTTGAAACCGAATGAAATCCCAAAACTTGGAAACCCTGAAACTCAAAACTTGAAAAACCTGAAACTAAAAATCCCAAATTGAAAACCTCGACTACATAAAATTTTGATTGATATAAAATACCTTCAAAACCTAAAAATAAAAAAATTGAAAAACTAAACCCAAACCCTTAGAGGTTTGAAACTAAGAACCCTATAAAATTTGAAACCCAAAACTGCCAACGTGGAAATCTTGAAAACATAAACAAGTACATTGACATAAAATTGAAACCTAAAAGAAAAAAATTGAAATCCCTAAACTTAGAAACCCAAAACCACAAAAAATTTAAAAACCTTAAAACCCAAAACATTGAAGCCCCAACCTGGAAAACCTTAGTATCAAAACTAGAAAACCCTAAACTCGAAAATCACAAAAAGTAAATATTGATACAGAGTACCCTTGAAATTTGAAATCTATTTGAAAAAATCAAAAGACTTGAATTTGAAGACCTCAAAACCAAAAACCTTAAACACCCTAACCTTAAAACCTTGATAACATGAAAATATCTTAAATAAATATATATGATGAACATTAAGAGATATCAATCTCAAGGTGACTATCTTGAATTTGTCACATATCACATTGATTAATAACTCCATATCAATCTCAAGGAGACTATCTTATATTTGTCACACATAATTGTGATCAACAAATCCATTACTTTTTTTGTGAATTTCACATTGACTTGTGACATATACCTTCAATATTACTTCACTACTATATAAGTATTGAATAAATCTTTTAAAAAAAAGGGCAACTTTGAACTATATCGTATGGCTAAGATTTTTCGATCAACTTCTCCAAACAAAGGGAAAAAAAAAACTTTGAAGTGACGATCACATATACATCAAATTTAACATCTCACATCAACACAAGGGATAATACACATGGCATATCATTATTGAATATGTAGACCAAAGAATAAAACACGAAGCACAAACATATTGATCTAACTATCAAATTAATTCTAATAGAGATAAATAATAATTCCAATAGGAAAATAAAAACTACTTCCTTCTGATAATGCCATTATTACTTATATGTGTATAAAATGAAGCTTCTGGACATAAGTATGTACAATAATACTAAATTCGACTTTTTAAAATATATTATAGGAGTTTTTGTGACTTAGCGATATGATACACTTCAAGGCACGTTAATGCAAGGCGAGTCCTCTTAGCTAGCTATGTGAATGCAAGGGTAACCGGTCCCCTGGGACTTGGAAGATCAGAACCTCTGGGTGGGTGGTTGACAAACACTCAGGGCCCACCATCAGTGCACACCCTTGTGCCCTCTAATTCAACTTCGTTTCTTAGATCTGTATGAAATGAAACGTTGAGACATCAGTATAATAGTCGTAAACTCGACTCTTTTTTGAAAGACAACAAGACCCTGTAGTGGAAAGAGTTGTAGTTCAATTAATGTAATAAGGGGTCATACTTCAATCAATAGTAAAACTAAAACTGTTGCATGAATAGGTAGTTAACTTAAAATTTGAGAAAATACCAAATTTAAATTTGGAGACACCTATCAATCCTTAACATCGAATCAAAAATTGACAATTATTCATGCACCCAATACCTTCCTTTTAAAGTCCAAAGGTCCAACCCAACCACTTCAAATAAAAATAAAAATAATAATTAAGTGTGCCTTAAAAATCAAGTAATGGGGACCTGAGGTAGTGTACTTACTAAGCAGAACTAGTAGCAGTAGCACTGTGCTGTCCCCTGTAAACACAAATTAACTTATAAAAAAAAAAAAAAAACAAATTAACCGGCTTCCTCTGCTCCGACAAGCATTAACCCCAGACATCAGCCGGCTGACGTGGACCCGGCAGGACACGTGGCGGCATCTCGACCCCCGACGGCTCGTACGGACGTGGCGCCTCGGGGGTCGCGTCACAAGTGGCGGCAGAACTCTACGGGTGCTAATTAATGGAACAGCGAAGAACGAGGCAGCGGAAGCGGCACCGAATTTTTCTGCCGGCGCCTTTACACGCTGTCACACGTGCCACGTAGATTTTTTTAATATATAAAACAACGCATTTAATGATTCTGCCACGCGTCCAAGTCGGTCGCTTTCGCGTGTGGGGCGGTCGGCCGGAGGACGCGTTCTGCTAAATTTGGCAGGGCAATCAAATTTGGCGAAAGTCAAAAGCGTGCCGGTAAAACACAGTGTACGTTTTTATGGTTGCGCTTGTCGCTTTTTTGCCACCCTTTTTAAATGATGGTTTTGTAACATTGAGGTGGGTACTTGGGGATCATCGCCCGCCTGGTTTATAGAAAGGTTGGGGAAAAGGAAAAGGAAATGGGAATGGGATTGGTTGCCACTTAAGTAAGTAAGTAAGTACCCTTTGGAGTTTACTTGCAGTTGTGTGGTACAAGTGCACGGGTTTTCATGTTCCCAACTCCTTTTTTTTGGTTTTTTTGGGGGCGGGGGAAAAGATACATAAATATCTTGAGATAAAAAGCCTTTGGGTTCATATCTTAGTTGGGTTGGGTGGTTTAGGGAGGAAACATGGTTGGGTGGTTTAGGAAGGAAACATGGTTGGGTGGTTAGGTGGTTCAGGGAGGTAACAGGGTTGGGTTAAAAAAAAAGGTTTTAAACAAAAGAACATATAGTTGAGTATGCATGTTGTCTAGTATATTTAAGTAGGATATTTTATTTCTTTGTGTATTTATCGCACTGAGTTATTTCTCTTTTGCGTTCTTTGGAAGGTTAAAGCTTTTATTAATGGTTATTTCTTTGGTTCTTGCATCATTTGATGTAGGTATCACTGGTGGAGCTGTGGACAAAAATGGTATCGAAGAAGGAAAGAAAGTTTGTACTGAAGTTTTCCACGAGGTACTTGTTTTGACCCAGAAACCCCTTTGCTTGATGTAATTATCGATTTACTAAAATTTGATTAATCATGTCACCGGCTTGAATCTTATACCCTCGTTGGTTATTTTGTTGGTTGAATCCCCCTGGAGAGCCTCCTCAAACAATGGGTACACAACCACCGACAGTCATATGGTGTCAAGCTTGAGGGGGTTCAAATCCTAACCAAGGGTTTTTTTGTTTCGCTTTAATAACGATGAACATTGTAAAGCCATTGTCAACCATGACCTATGGTTTATCTGTAACACCTTGGTTGTGTTCTTCCATTGGACATGAGGATTCCAAGTTTTTGAGAAAGCTAAGCTCAAAATCCCAGTCTGGGTGGAGTATTCTTGGCCTTCCTCTCCTCCTTTTGGAAATTTGTTAAACAACTCATCAAACCCTTAGGGCAATTCATATGCTTTGAGCAACCCAAATTATGTGGCAGCTCGTCCTCAAAAACATGTCTGGATTGAGATTGATTTGACCAAAGACCTAAAGGAAACTAATGACATCCAAATTGAAAGTACCCGGTTCTCCCAGCATGTGCTTTACATTTTAAACACTTGATTTTGGTGCCAAGTATCAGACCATATGATCTACGATTCCCTTTAATGGCTGCCTCTTGCTAGCCTATACTGGAAAAAAAAAAAATAGACAGACACCAAACCTTCCAGGTCGACATATGCTAGATGGACCATGATCATGAATAAAAAACCCCAGACCATGGCTCCACTCAGCCCTTGCGAGCCTCATATTGTCGTGTTGGTACTTCTGGATCCAACTCCTTTATCGCCGCCACTAAGCTAGTTATGCCTCCCCGACATTATCACGTTCGCCACTCACCGCATCTTCCATTATGTCATCTACATCCACTACTCAAACTTCACAACCTTAGGCTAGGGTGAGTAATTCAGAGGCTAATGTTGTATTGCCTGAATGAAAGTCAGTTCTCTATCGCTCTCATAGTTTGTCTCCCTCAGAAGATGGAGATTTTGCTAAAGAAAAATGTCGGTTGTTCTAGCTTCTTGACTACATGCCTCTTGCCCAACGAACATTTGGCAATAACAATATGTTTGTTGCCCTCGAAGATCCTGACGATGAGGGATCCATGCATCTTGATGTTTCCCAATGATTCTGTACTCTTGGAATGTACGAGGCCTCACTGAACCAACCCATCGATCTCTGGTTAGGAAAAGTTGTTTACATATCTACAACATGGAAGTTTTGTGCAAGAAAGAAGTTAAAATCTCTATGTTTCTACTTCAATCTACCGTACACACTGTTAGATCTCGAGTCATGAGCTAGGTTGTGGAGGTGCCATCACCCTGATCGCACCAAATTTTTCCTAGAATATTATTTCGTGGGGTTCTGACCCCACCCATCAAGTGATATGAACCCTCTTTGATTTTGACAGGCTTATCATTGGCTTGACAAACCTGTACACGCTGAATGATGCGGTCAAATGAGCTCTTTTTTTAGTATTGGTTGTTAGACTCCCTTCCAGATGGACATCGGATTTTATGTGGAGTTTTCAACATGGTTGAATCCAATGAAGAAAAGGATGGTTGTCTTCCCATGTGGTGGTGTGTCGAAGATTTATGACCGAAACCACCATCGCATACATGAATCCAATGTTACCTAGTTTACCTAGTCTAATTTATGACGAGGACAAGATAAAGTGGTTAAAAAATTAGATTGTGCATTATACGATGAGCAAAATCTCTTTCCTCTTACTTCCACTCATAATAGACTGGTTTTAGTGGTCAAGTTTGCCTCGCTTTCAAATCACCAGCCCATTTGGTTTAGCATTACTTGGAATGTACCCCGTGTCAAAAGCAAAAAGTCCCAATTCTATGACTATCTCAACATTGCCCATCTTCAACATCAGAGGATGCTAGGACATATCATAAGGATCTGGAACCTTGATTCCAGACCCATAGGGGGTACATTTTTTATTGAATGGTGGACCCATGTCATCCAAAGAACCACCATCTTTCTTAGACTATATGGGAAATAAGCCGCCACTTATAGGCAGAGAGCCCACGAAGCATCATACCATGAATTTCAAAGAATTTCATAGGATCTTAATAGCTCTCCTTTCAACATCTCCTTGTAAAAGCAAACATCTCATTAGCAACACAAACTGAAAGTCGAGGAAGCCTACAGAGCTCATAGAGCCCAATTGAGAGCGAAACTGCATTGGCTTAAGGTTGGAGCAGAGCATCTAAAGAATTCTATGCTCTTCTTTGCTCCAAACACAATGTTGATAGAATAAAAGCTATATAAATAGCCAATGTCAGGCTTACCAAATTGATTGACATTCTGCAAAGTTTTGTTCATCATTACTGTGATGTGTTTTCCTCATAGCATCCATCTTCAGAAAGAGAGGATGCTCTTTTTAAATGCCTCCAAGTGGTGCCTTGTAAGCTTTCCCAAGCCCAAAGAGTTACCTGTGATAAACCCCTATCTCAATGACCTCAAATAAGCTACTATGCAAATGGATATAGACAAAGTACATGGAATTGATGGATTTCCCTCTAAATTTCATCAAATCCTATGGGGCTCTACTGGCACTGATATGAACAAAGTCTATCTTGAAGCTATGGCCTCTAACTTCTTAATAAAATTCATAAATTAAGGCAACATAAAGTTTATTCCTAATTATGGAGACCCGAAACAGATTGCTAATTGGAGGCCTATCACTCTCTCAATGTCTCCCACAAAATCATAGCCAAAACCCTTGCAAATAGGATTAAACAACTCCTTCCCCTCATTGCCCACAATGAGCAGATTGGATTCATCAATCATGTATACATTATTGATAATGTTATTGTTGTTTGGGAAGGCATGGAATGGGCCATGGTCTCTAATCAAAATGCTCTCTTTGTGTAAGTTGATTTTGATAAATTTTATGATTGGATAAAATGTCCTTTCATTATTATTATGCTCCAAGCCCTTAGATTTGGGCATCGCTTTGTGCATTCTATCAAAATGCTCTTTTAGGATGTTGGAGCATGTATCACCATTAATAGAGGACATCATCCAGATTTGGCCTCTTTCAGTCTATAAAACAACGATGCCCTCTTAATCTATCTCTATATGTCTTGGCCGCATAAGGGTTCATCTCCTTATTTTCCAGCTATTCTTCCCAAGACCTGGTTAAAGGCATCCAACTTCTTCAGTTTGATCAACAACTCACCAACAACCACTTTGCAGATGACTCCTTTATCACCCTGCTTAAAGAAGAGGTGTCAGTCTCCAATGCCATGGAATGCTTGGATATTTCTTGCCTTGTTTCTGGTTTCACCATCTGATGGAAAAAGACCCAATTCTATAGAAAAGATCTTGTACCCAAACCTTCCTGGCTAGCAGAATTTCAATGACAATGGATATAACCTATAATTCAATTTAAATTTCTTAGTATACCATTTGCTTCAGAGCTTCTCCTTCATAGTTACGATCTTATGTTGTTCAGAGAGTGGAGAAAAATTGCCTTCTAGATAACCAAACTCCTCTCTTTTTCTTGAATTTTTTTGATTTGTTCTAATGTTTTGTTATCCAAATTAGCACCCATGCTATTTGAACAACTTCATTCAAGTTACATACTTAGGAAACTTCAGGTAGAAAGGCCGCATAATGATGAGTATCATGGTGTTCTATGGAATAAAGAAACAAAGTGTATCATGGAGTTTGTAAAATCTGCAAAGCAAAGGAAAAGCTACAGAGATATACATCACAGGAAAGCAAAAGAGTCGCAAAATGAAGAAATGGATGGTGTTCCACGTGACGAAGTAAATATGATAATTTACGGTACAAAGAGAGACAATGGAATGATAAAGGAGTCCGTGAGAAAACAAAACCTGTGTAGGATTAAAAAAACCGTGGTAAAAAGAGCACCCATGTAGCAAGGGATCCATGGTACGTGGTAAAACCCGCAAAAAGGTGAAAGACTCCACAATGCAACATATGTTGCAGAATGAAGGAGCAGTAAAGCCGTGGAAGGTAAAACAAATTCACAGAGTTGGAAGATGATCACAAGTCTAGGTGGAGGTTAGGAATAGAACCACGGATCATCTATGATCCGCCAAATGTAAATCAAAGAAACGGGAAACAAGAGTGAGATAGTAGAGCATTTAGAATATGTAAAATACAAAAAGGTCATGTCTAACTCAATTCAAACACTCAACCACCCCAAAAACCAACATTAAATCTTAAACAACACCCTCCTCCTCCTCAGATAATTTGATGGTGTACCATTGGAGCCATGTCAGGTGCCCATACCTAACCTGCAAACTAGACAACGACTGGTCCTTAGTTGTTGGCAAAGTGGTTGGGTTCATTCATTCATGGATGTATTCTAATTCTCTTTCTTTTTCTATAAATTTAAGTGTGAAGGTACATGAAAGGGGTATTTTTTGTCATCCTAGATCTTTTCCCTTTTGATCTTAGAGATTTTAATCGTGGACCTCTGTAACGATTCTATGGAGTTTCACGTGCATTTACTCTATGGAGTTGTAAATGGATAGGTTCTTGATAGTATATGCAAGTGTGATGTCTTTTATTTGAATGCATTACTGGTCGATGAGAATATCTTAATCCTCTTGCATGATTTCAATCTTATTCTACTTATTTTTCCCATAGTTTTGTCTGCATTATTTAGAACTTCGTGTGCAACAAAATAACTGTCTTTGGAGCCAAGATCGAACCCTATTTTAGTCTAGTGCATCACCTCTCTTTATTTCAACATTTATTTCTTCTCTCAAATTTTGTTCCTTGGAACTCTTAATATATGGCTAGATAGCAGTAGTTTTAGTGTTGGTTAGATTAGTTATAATGAGATAGAATAGAAGGAACCAACCTTCTTTACAGATTGACCTCAAAGGGCGACATTATCATACACTTTGGAGGTATTTCCATCTTTCACTGAGATGCTGAGATCATCCTAAGAAAAGGGTGCAATCTCATGTGATAATAGTTTTTGGCATGTACTTTGAGACCGTTTGAGTCATTTATAGCTCACCTTTGATCTTCTTCCACTAAGGTTGGTGTATTTCTTAGTGACATTTGACCTTTGGAGGTAAGTTTTAACAATCTAACAACTCCCAAAGACATATCCACTAGTTTTTAAGCAGCCCATTTCCCATTTTCATGAGAAAAATACAAACAAGACAAAGCACAACAAAAGAGGAGCATTTTGAACTTCTGCAACTCTTACCAAGGAGAAGAAGAGGGGAAAGATCAACTTAGAGGTTTCCATCACCTTCTGACAAAAGTTTTTACACTCTCCCCCTTTCTAGATCCTACTCTTCTCCCCTCATAAATTTAAGGCCTATCCCTTTCATGGCTCATAAAAGAAACTTACCTTTCGTGACCTTCAATAGAGATATTAGCCTTGGTGTCACATAATGATATCCTAGTTGCTGCTTTAAAGGGTATCCCATTTGTTACTAGAGAAAATCTTACCAACCCCATAAAACATATTCAAGATGTTGCTAATGTATTCTCAATTTATTCTATAACTTATGATAATGTATAAGTGAGACTTTTAGCTTCTTCCTTCAAGGGAAAAGAACTGAAATGGTATAAAAGTCTACAAATTACTTCAATTCATTCATGGGATGAGTTTGGAGAAACACCATGATAACAATTTTAAGAAAAGGTGGACAACAGGGTTAGGTGGTTCAGGGAGAAAACATGATTAGGTTAAAAAAATGTTTTAAATAAAACAAAATTTAGTTAAGTCAAAATTTGCAATCATAGGTTGTAGTTATGTATGTTTTCTTTTACGGTTCTTTGTCATATCACTGATCTAGGTAGGATTTTTGATTTCTCTGTGTATTTATTGCACTGAGTTATTCCTCTTCTATGATTTTTGGGTGGTGTAAATCCTTTATTAATGGCCATCTCTTCAACCCTTGCATCATTTAATGTAGGTATTATCGGTGGAGCTCTAGAAAAAAATGGTATCAAAGAAGGTAAGAAAGTTTGTACTGAATTTTTTCACGAGGTACTTGTTTTGACCCAAAAACCCCTTTTTATGATGTAATTCTTGATTTACTTAAATTTGATTAAGCATGTCACTGGATTGAATCTTATACCCTAGTTGGTTATTTTGTTAGTTGAACCCTTCAAAGAACCTGCTCAAACAATAGGTACACAACCATTAGTAGTCCCATGGTGTTAAGCTTGAGGGGGTTCAAAACCTAACCAAGGGTTTTTTTGTTTCACTTTAATAACGATGAACATTATAAATCCATTGTCAACCATGACCCGTGGTTTATCTGCAACAACTTGGTTATGTTCTCCCGCTGGACACGAGACTTCCAGGTTTCTGAGAAAACTAAGCTCAAAATCCTAGTCTGGGTGGAGTTTTTTGGCCTTCCTCTCCCCTTTTGGAAATTTTTCAAACAACTCGTCAAACCCTTAGGGAAATTCATATGCTTTGAGAAACCCAAATTCTATGGAGCCTACCCTAGAAAATGTGTCTGTGTTGAGATTGATTTGACCAAATACCTAAAGGAAACTAATGACATCCAAATTGGAAGTATTCGCTTCTCCCAACATATGCTTTACATTAATCTTATGGACACTTGCTTTTGGTGATAAGTATCATACGACATGATCTGCGAATTACCTTTAATGGCCGCCTCTTGCTAGCTTACACTGGAAAAAAAACTAGACAAACACCAAACCTTCTAGGTTGAAATATGTTGGATGGACCATGGTCATGAATAAAAAAACTCGGCCCATCACTCCAGTTGGCCCTTGCCAGCCTCATACTATCCTGTGGGTACTTCTGGAGCCAACTTCTTTTCCACCACCACTAAGCTAGTTGTGCCTCCCCGACACTATCATGCTTGCCGCTCACTGCATCTTCCATTATATTGTCCACATCCACTACTCAAGCTTCACAACCTTAGGCTGGGGTGAATAATCTAGAGGCTGATGTTATATTTCTTGAATGCAAGGCAATTATCTATCGCTCTCGTAGTCCATCTCCCTCAGAAGATGGAGATTTTTCTCAAGAAAAATGTTGGTTGTTCTAGCTTCTTGACTACATGCCTCTTTCCTAATGCAAATTTGGCAATAAATATATTTTTTCTTCCCTAGAAAATCTTGATGGTGAGGGATCCATGTATTTTGATGTTTCCCAATGATTGTGTACTCTTGGAATGTACGAGGCATAATTGAATTGAATCGTCGATATCTAGTTAGAGACAGTTGTTTACATTTCTGCAACATAGAATTTTTGCGCAAGCAAGAAGTTAAAATCTCTAGTTTTCTGCTTCAATCTGCAACACACTATTTGGCTAGGCATCATCTATGAGATGTCGAATCATGAGCTAGGTCGTGGAGGTTCCACCACCCTGATCACACCAAAAGTTTCCTCGAATATTTTTTCGTGGGGTTCTGACCCCACCCATTGAGTGATATGGACCCTATTTGATTTTTACAGGCATATCATTGGCTTGAAAAACATGTGCACGTTGAACGATGAGGTCAAGCAAGCTATTTTTTGGTGTTGGTTGTCAAAATCCCTTCTAGATGCACATTGGATTCTATGTGGAGTTTTCAACATGGTTGAATCCAATTAAGATAAGGATGGTTGTCTTCCCATGTGGTGGTGTGCTGGAGAATGAGAAACTTGGTTTTATATGCGGCACAAGCTCAAAATTTATGACCCAAACAACCATCGGAGACATGAATCCAATGTTTCCTGGTTTACCTCGTCTAATTTATGACAATGACAAGAAAAAGTGTTTAAAATATTAGACTGTGTATTATACGTTGAGAAAAATATATTTCATCTTACTTTTACTCATAATAGAATGGTTTTAGTGGTCGAGTCTGCCTCGCTTTCAAATCACTAGTCCATTTGGTTTAGCATTACTTGGAGTGCTCCCCGCGTCAAAAGCAAAAACTCTCAATTCTATCTTAACATCGCCCATCTTTAGCATGAGAGGATGTTATGACATATCATAAGGATATGAAACCTTGATACCAGACCCATAAGGGATACATTTTGGATCGAATGGTGGACCCATGACATCCAAAGAATCGCCATCTTTCTTAAAAAATATGGGAAACAAGCAACCACTTATAGGAAGAGAGCCCACAAAGCACCATACCATAAATTTCAAATAATTTCACAAGATCTTAATAACTCCCTCTTCAACATCTCCTTGCAAAAGAAAACATCTCATTGGTGGCAAAAATTGAAAGTGGAGGAAGCCTACAAAGCTCATGGAGCACAACTCTGAGCGAGACTGCATTGAATTAAGATTGAAGCAAAGCATCTAAATAATTTTGTGCTCTTCTTTTCTCTAGACACAATGTTGATAAAATAAAAGCTATACAAATAGCCAATGTTAGACTTACCAAATGTAGACACTAAATCACACACTTTGGGTAAATGTATAGGTCTTAATCACATACTTGCATTTATATGATTCTTAAGTGAGAAAAGTACTAATTGACCACTTTCTTTGGCCTCTTTTGTTTCTTTTTGATTTCCTTTTTGGCCTTACACACCCTATTTCCCAGTCTGCATTTCGATACTTCAAATTTTCTGAGTTTGGACACCAATACCCATGCACCCTCGTCTCCTCTTTGTATCTTGATCACCTCTTTTAGGACTCTTCTAGCCGATGGGCATCTTGTTTTTTTATGGGTTGGCCTTTTAGTGGTTAATTACAAAATTCAAATAAGGGAATCATATAAGTACAATGTTATGTGATCATAATAAAAGACCAAGTTCTAAGCATTTACTATCACCACCTGAGGTTGTATCCAAAGGCATTTGTGCTCATCGAGAGTGGTTGTAGATTTTGGACCAAAGGTGTTGGTGTAGGCTCTACCTTAGCAGCAATTTCTTTGGGCTCCTCTTCCATGCTTTCTTCTTGCCTTCTTGCAATCTTATTTGCTTGTTTAATGGTAGCTGGGCGGTCATACTTCACTCGTTTTCTGATCTCTGGCTTCATCCCAAGAATGAAGTGCTTACAGAGGATATTATCCACGCCATTCATCAACCCATCTGCTAATTCTTCCTTCCGGATCTAGGCATCGAGCTTCCTCCTTAGCTCTAGAACACAAGCATGATAATCCCTTATCTTCTCCTTCTCTCCTTGGGATAACTTTGTGATATCGATCATGAGATCTGCATATTTCTGTTGTTCACCAAATTCTTCAAGAAAACTTTCAGTTAATAAATCCCATGAATTTCTCACATTATCACCCAGTGTTTCAAACCACCTAAGAGCTTAACCATCCAAAAAGGTAGGAAAAAATTCAGTCCATTGTTCCCTTCTTATGAGGCCATTACAAATGCAAGATTGTTTAAATTCTTGAATGAAAGAGGAAGCATCTTCATTAGATTGGGATGAAAACATAGGAATCTTCCCCATTTTAAAAAGTAACCACAGTGAAATACCAATTCACAAGTACAATCAGTAAGATTTGTGTGCACAAATAATTGGACTCACTACAATAGAAAGTGACTTTACACCTTTCTACAATAAAATAGGAATGACCAAGACTGACTTTACTGTGGTAAACACTATTCATGGTAAAAAGTGAAGTTACTGTGGTAAATACTATTCCCAGTAAAAAGTACAGTTACTATGGTAAATACTACTCACGGTAAAAAGTGACTTTACCATGGTAACTACTATGCACAGTAAAAACAAGGTTAACCTCCAAATGTTTTCTGACTAAGTGGGAATATCTCTCCAGAAAATCCACCAATGAGGAATGATCCCGACAACGGAACCAAAATGTCATCACCAATCCGACACTATGATAATTCTTTACCGGGAACTCCTCGTGCTATGATTATTTACTAATGCACATCTTTTAGTTTGGTGGATGGAATCTGGAAACACAACAACAAACATAACACAAGAATACCATAGACTATGATAAGAAGGAATGATGATAAATTTGAAATATAAGTGTAAATTATAATATCAACATGAAATTGTTACAATCTCACCCATGAGGTACTTTAAGTGTTACTAACTTCACTTGCCTTCCAACAATAACTACGGGAGAAACTTCACAATTACACATCTTAATGGTTTCTTTAACACACCTTCAAAATGATGGCTTCCTTTACACACTTACTCATACAATATTTTTCACTACTTCCTTCTATGCTAAATGAGGGGGGTGGCCTCTTTATTTATAGAAATTCAGGCTTATCCACCCTATCTCTAAGATAGGATAGGTAATCTCTTTCGGCCAATCATATTCCATGCCTAAACTCTTGCCTTTACATGTAGGCTTATCTTCTAAGATAAGATAAACATTATCATCTCACATGGGTTCCACCTTTTTAGACTTTTCCACAAATAAATTACACAAAATATTTATGACATCACTCTTTGTCCTTATTACAAATATAATATTTCTAATTCCTAATCATGTAGACCCTACTTCTCTACTTAACCCAACTTTGACATTTTAACATTACTGGACCACTTACGACAAATATTTACTTTTTACCACAACATTCCTTTTGTACTTTGACTGTTACCGTACTCTACTTTATTGGCGACACTGTACCGACGGCACTGTTGTCTTCTATTGGATGCCACTACTAATTATACTTAACAACATCCTATTCCTAATACATACATTAATAAAATAGAAATTACGGAGGAAAATTTTAATGTGGACAGCACCTCTAACCTAGTCCAGGCACCCAAGTCCCGAAATTTTCAAAAGTTTTACAAATTTCTGTGTATGGTTGCGAAAAATTCCTCCTCCTATTCAACAGTTTTCCATCTCGACATACTTCGGGATTAACTGCAAAATCAACTAAGTATCTTATTCCCTCTCTTACACTTGGGATTTTATTTCTTATCTTGATTATTTCTTAGGTCAGATGTATACCTTATTCTTTGTTGATTAGTTATTGTACTGCAATATAGGGTTTTACAAAAAGAACATTTTTTGTTGAATCACCAAATTGCCTGACATTATGTAAGGTTTTTTTTCATCATTATTGTGATGTGTTTGCCTTGCAGAATTCATCTATGGAAAGAGAGGATGCTCTTTTTAAATGCCTCTAAGTGGTGCCCTACAAGCTTTCCCAAGTCCAAAGAATTACCTGTGATAGACCCCTCTCTCAATGACCTCAAAGAAGCTGATATGCAAATGGCTCTTTACAAAGTACTTGGAATTGATGGCTTTCCCTATGAATTTCATCAAATCCTAAGGGGCTATGCAGGAATTGATATTCACAAATTCTATCTTGAAGCTATGAACTCTATCTGCTTAGGAAAACTCATAAATCAAGGTAACATAAAGTTTATTCCTAATTTTGGAGACTAAAAATAGATTTCTAATTGGAGGCCTATCACTCTCCTCAATGTCTCCTACAAGCTCATAGCCGAAACCCTTGAAAATAGGCTTAAACACCTCCTTCCTCTCATTTTCCACAATGAGCATATTGGATTCATCAAGCACATATACATTCTTGATAATGTTATTATTGTTTGGGAATGCATGGAATGGGCCATGGTCTCTAATCAAAAGGCTCTATTTATGTAAGTTAATTTTGAGAAATTTTATGATTAGATAAAATGGCGTCTCATTATTGGTATGCTCCAAGCCCTTGGATTTGGGACTCATTTTGTGCGTTCTGTAAAAATTACCTTTTAGGACGTTGCAGCCTATATCACCATTAATGGATACCATCATCCAAATTTGGCCTCTTTTTCTCCATAAGACAAGGATTCCCTCTTACTCTATCTCTATATGTCTTGGCCGCATAAGGGTTCGATTACTTATTTTCCATCTATTCTACCCAAGACCTGGTTAAAGGAATCCAACTTCTTCAGTTTGATCAACAACTAGCTAACAACTTTACAAATGACTCCTTTCTCACTCTGCTTGAAGAAGAGCTATCAGTTTCCAATGCCATGTATTGCTTGGATATTTCTTTCCTTGTTTCAGGTTTCGCCATCCAGTGGAAAAAGACTCAATGCTATATAAAATGTCTTTTCCCCAAAGCTCCCTGACTAGCAGAATTTAAATGGAAATAGATACAACATAGAATTTAATTTAAATTTCTTCATATACCATTTGCTTTCAGAGATTCTCCTTCAGAGTTACGATCTTATGTTGTTAAGAGAGTGGATAAAAATTACCTTCTGGATAACCAAACCCCTCTCTCTTCCCTAAAATTTTTATATTTGTTCTAAAGTTTTATTATCCAAATTAACACCCATGATATTTGAACAACTTAATTCAAGTTACATACTTAGGTGCTTCAGGTAGAAAGGCCATAGAATGATGGGTATCATGGTGTTCCGTGGAATAAAGAAACATAGTGTATCGTGGAGTTTGTAAAATATGTAAAAAAAAGGAAATTTCCTAGAGATATACATTGCAAACAAAGTAAAAAAGTCGCACAATGAAGAAAAAGATGGTTTTTCTTGTGACAAAGTAAATGAGAGAATTTGAGGTATAAAGAGAGATCGTGGAATGATAAAGGAGTCTGTGGGGAAAACAAAACTTGTGTAGGATCAAAAACCACATGGTAAAAATCACACCTGTGTAACAAGGGATCCACGGTACACAGTAAAAGTCATGAAAAAGCAAAAGACCCCAAAATGCAACATATGCCGCAGAATGAAGAAGCAGTAAATCCACGGAAGGTAAAAGAAAGTTGCAGAGTTGGAAGATGATAAAGAATCTAGGTGGAGGTCAGGGATAGAACCGTGGATCATCTGAGATCTGCCAAATGTAAATTAAAGAAATGAGAAACATGATTGAGATAGTGGAGAATTTAGAATCTGTAAAATACAACAAAGTCATGCATAACTTATATCAAACACCCAACCACCACAAAAACCAACATTATATATTAAATGATACCCTCCTCCTCCTCAAACAATTCTATGGCATGCCATTAGAGCCATGTCAGGCCTCCATACCTGACTTTCAAACTAGACGACGATTGGTCCTTCGTGGTTGGCAAAGTGGTTGGGCTCATTCATTCATGGATGCAATCTAATTCTCTTTCTTTTTCTATAAATTTAAATGAAAAGGTACATGCAATGTTTTTTTCCTATATCTTTTCCCTTTTGATCTTGGAAATTTTACTCATGGACATTTGTAACATGTCTATGGAGTTTCACATGCCTCTACTCTATGGAGTTGTAAATGGATAGGTTATTGATAGAATATGCAAGTGTGATCTCTTTCCTTTTAATGCATTAGTGTTCGATGTGAATATCTCAATCTGATTGCATGATTTCAATCTTATTCTATTTATTTTTCTCATAGTTTTTTGTGAATTCTTTGGAACTTCATGTGCAACATTATACCCATGTCTTTAGAGCCAAAATCGAACCCTATTTTAGTCTGATTCATCACCTTTCTTTATTTCAACAGTTTTTTCTTCTCTCAACTTTGGTTCCTTGGAATTATTAAGATAATGTTAGATAACAACAGTTTTAGTGTTGGTTAGATTAGTTGTAATGAGATAGAATAGAAGGAACCAACCTTCTCTAAAGATTGACCTCAAAAGGAGCCATTGTCCTACACTTTTGAGGTCTTTCCATTTTCATTGAGATGTTAAGCTTGACATTAGAAAAGGGTGCAATCTCAGGTGACAACAAGTTTTGGCATCCGATGAGACCGTTCGAGTCTTTTATAGCTCACCTTTGAACTTTTTTCACTGAGATTGGTGTATTTCTTAGTGACATTTGACCTTTGGAGGAAATTTTTGACACATCTGGCGACTCCCAAAGATAGATCCACTAGTTTGTAAGAAGTCTAGTGCTCACTTGCATGGGAAAAATACAAACAAGAAAAATCACAACAAAAGAGGAACATTTTGAACATCTGCAACTCTCACCGAGGAGAAGAAGAGGGGAAATATTAGCTTAGAGGTTTCCATCACCTTTTGACAGACGTTTTTCCATTCTTCTCCTTGGTAGAAATTACTCTTTTCCCCTCATAAATTTAAGGCCTTTCCCTTTCATGTCTCATCAAAGAAACTTACCTTTTGTGACCTTCAATGGAGGTAGTCCCTTAGCCTTGACAACTCATAATGATATCCCAATTGTTGCTTTAAAGGGTATCCCATTTTTTACTTGTGAAAATATTACCACCCCCATAAAACATATTCAAGATGTTGCTAAAGTATGCTTAGTTCATTCTATAATTTATGATGACGTAGAAGTGAGACTTTTAGCTTCTTCCCTCAAGGGAAAAAAATTCAATGGTATAGAAGTCTACGAATTTCTTCAATTCATTCATGGGATGAGCTTGAATAAACACTATGCCAAAAGTTTGAAGAAAATGAGGACAACATCTCTTTTCTGCAATAATTGAAAACTATCAACAAAGATCCTAGTGAACTTATGGCGGAGTTCAATTTTAGATTTCAAAAGACTTGGAATATGATTCTAACTCTTCTTAAACTGAATCCGCAGTATGTTTTCTTGTATTTATTAAGAGATATTAATTATGATATTGTGGTAATGATTCAATCTAGGGAGCTACAACAATACCTGATGCATATAAAATAGCTATTAGAGCTGAAATTTTCCTAATGCAAACTGGAAAAAATAGCTCCTAGGCTTCCTACACCCATGTCTCCAAAACTATCCCAAAGTACTTAGTCTTCTCCCGCTCCTATCCGAGAACCAAAAAATTCATCTCATTCCTCCCACAAGAAATATGATAATGATGATCTTAGAGCCTTGGTGAAGAATTTATCTAATATTATTGTCTCCCTTGAGAGACAACAAGCTCATAGACCTAGAAATTACCCAAGTTTTAATCAAGGGAAACTTTAAAATCAAATGTTTAATCAATGTTATCAACAACAGAGATCTCAATATCCAAATCAAAGATATGGCCAAAATAATCAGACAAGTAGGTTCTAAGGCCATAATCCAAATTTGCCCCTTTAGACAGTTGTTCCTACACACCATCTTTCTACTGCCAGCACAAGTAAGGTACTTGTTCCAGTATAAAACAATGTAATATAAGAACATGAGTGGTATTTTCCATGCAGTCAACCACATAATCAAAATACTTGTGTAACTGGTGTACAAGTTCAAACCCTTATGATGCACAATTCTTTCAATCAATAAGAATCATTGATGGAAATGATAGGTCATAATGTGGAGATGATGCAAGAGGCTTCCTCTGAAAACAATCTAATGTTTTATAGCCCAAAATATTTTTGTGAGTAATTGAAAGCTTAAGCAGATCACAACTTCATATCACAGATAATACAAGGTCAAAGAAGAGGAAATTATGAATTATTGCTCCATCTCCTCCAGTGTAAGATAATCCACCTCTCAATAAAAAATAACCCACATAAAAATTGAGTGGAAACAAGCAAATGTATTCATCCAATGGTTTTGCATCTACAAAATAAACTAGTCCTTCACCAAGAGCACCACTTCCACTGTTTGAACAAGTAAGAAATAAATCCTCAGCACCTTTGATGCACAAGTCCATGGATATTCCTCTAAATATTGTTGAGAAAATGAAGGAAACAAATTTGAATGTGACTATGTGGGATGCCTTATCCATACCATCTCAAAGGGATCTCCTACAAAAAGGTATGAAGCAACTACCACAATATGAAACAACTATGGGGAAGTCAAATTTCACGATTAACCTATGCCAACCAAAAGATGGAAAAGTAAGTAGATCCAAGGAATCTCCATGCTTCTATATGTATTTGATTGTGGGAAATCACCTAGTACATAGTTATATGATAGATTTAAGTGCTAGTACTTCTATAATGCCCAAGAAAATAGTAGACATTCTAGGCATTGTGTACAGTCCAACTTCTAAGGGAGTTTTATAACTTGATGGTTCAATGGTCAAAATACTAGGAGTCATAAAAAATATTAAGTTAACCCTTTATGTTTGTCCTAGTTTGACCATCACCCAAGACATATCATTCATTGACTTGCATTATTTATTTTCTCTCTACTTATCAAGAGAGTTTACAACGAAAGTGGGTGGGTATGTATCTTCTGATTAGTATTGTATGATCTTAAGGACCAGATATGGCACACAGTTTACCATCAGAGCTTAGCCAATTTCATCTTATCATGTCAAGTCCTATGACCTTGCCCCCAATTCTATTACTTAATCCAATAAGAGGAAGAAAATGAGTTAGTGTCAATTTAGCAGATAACCCCACCTTGCTTAGCACCTGATATTTTATTAGATGAATGTGTCAAAGAGCATTATGAGTGTTAGGAATAATATTAGATATTATGAACATTATTATGAGTGTGGAAATAAATAATATAGTGTAATGTAATACAACTATTTATGAGTTGTTAACTCATGTAAATAGTTGTAATTAGATAAGGTTTGTTGTGAGAGAATAATAGGATTGAGAGTTTGAGTGAGATATTGTGGGGATTAGGAGAGATATGTGGGATGAGTGTTGACTCCTAGAATCAAGGAGATCAAACTCTATATATGTAATCTTCCTCTATGTATTTCATATCCTGAAGGTTTTTTAATATCAATATATTATATTTTGGTGTTATACAGTTTTCATTTAATGCAAAGCTCTTTCAAATCCATCAATGAGTTTGACCCATATGACACAACTGAGGAAACTGGTTTGGGTACTTAATGTATCCATGACCAATATTTTGTTCTCCCCGTGTCATACAAAGAAAGAAATGACACTTAAGGCCTGTGGAATATGTTCTTTGGCGATTCTAGGAGTAGAAATGGGGTTGGAGTAGGTGTGGTTTTGATTTCTCCAGCTGGTAAGAATTTTTTTTCCCCATAGATATCAATTTTTATGCTCCAACAATGTGACAAATTTTGAGGCATTGATCCATGGACTGTTGTTGTCAGAGACAAGGAACATTAAAAGTTTGTATGTGTTTGGGGACATTAAGCTAGTTATACATCAAGTAAGAGGACAGTGTGTGACTAAGAACATGCTTCTAAAGCATTATAGACATAGAGTGTGGGACCTCATAGGAAATGTTGATGTCATCAACCTACATATAGTGCCAAAGAAGCTGAATGCAAAATTAGAACAGATGGTAGCTGTTGGATCATAATTTTCTCCACCTAAAGACCTTATTTAAGGAAATAGACAACACATTAAAATGGTGGTTCGACCATCCACTCTAGATAATGAAGCAAACTATAAAGTTTTTGAAAATGATGAATAAATAGTCTAGTTCATCTAAAATGAGGTAGATATTTCAACGTATATGCATTTTGAGTTGTGAGAAAGCTATGGTGACCAAATCAATAAATTAAAAATAAACAATTTTCCCAGAGGAATGATAACACTTGAAGACATCTTCATCCTTGGCAATGAGTTTAAGGGAGAAAATAAAACATAACAACAAAGGATGAAGACTACCAACCAATCATTATCACACAAGACAAAGAGCTATCACTTGGTAAGGTATGTGATGAGACTGAGAAGAAGGATTTTATTTCCTTGTGTCAAAAGTATAATGATGTTTCCTCATGGAGATATGAATATCTTAAAGGTTTTGATCTAAATATTTCCCAACATGCTATAGACCTTGATCCCAATGCCAGACCCATTAGATATTGAAAGGAACGATAACCATATCGTACCAAGCCAAGAACATAGATGCTAATCAAACACCACGATCAATAAGATGAAAGCAATTCACCAGAATAACTTTACATAAAACCTTTGCAAAAAAATGAGCAACAATATCATATATTATTATGGAACTCAATGCAATACATTAAGAATGGGACTTGCTTAAATAGGCAAGGAATAACAATCTAAGAACCAGTAAAGGTTGTAGATCAAGCCATAAATCAAGGAAATAACTAGTCATCAAAGAACTAGTCAAGACCATAGATTTAGGAGAGAACTAGACATCAAGGATCTAGTCAATACCATAGATCAAGGAAAGAACTAGTCAATACCATAGATCAAGGAAAGAACTATACCCAACAACTAGATAATATCTCCTAATATCTAAATACGATAAAAGAAATATCCACACACATAAGTGGGTGAGGATAAATACAATAAAGGTAAATAAAGTACCTAGGTGAACATGAGATAAGGTAAATACATACTCTAACAGATATAAGAAAAGGCATGTAAATCTCAAGATAGAGTCCTTCATGAGAAAATAACTATTCAAGCTCATATAATCCAAAATCATCTTTCCTATAAAAAATTCCTCCTAGGTGGAAAAGTTAGTCCTTATTAGGAAGAATAATAGATAAATTATGCTTTTTTTTATATTAGAGACTTAAACAAAGCCTCCCTTAAGGATCACCATCCTTTTCCCTCCATGGAACAAATTTTACAAACAATAACAAGAGCTAAAAGGTTTTCTCTTTTAGATGGTGATTTTAGTTTTAATTGAAATAAAGTCAAAGAAGAATATCAACATAATACAACCTTCATGACCAAATGTGGAACATATGTCTATGAGAAGATTCCATTTGGGTTGACCAATGTTGGTACTACCTTTCGGTCATGGATATTTCTTTCAAAGGCTTTATAAATAGATTTATCCTTATTTACTTGGATGATATCACAATTTTTTCAAGAGTGGGTGAGGATGACATGAAACATATTGAGAAAGTGTTTAGAAGGTGTAAAGAATTTGGGTTTCACTCAAACCAAAACAATGTATCTTTGTAGTTCCATAAGGAAAACTCTTGGGTCAAGTGGTCTCAAAAGAAAGAATTACTATCGACTTGAAGAGGATCTCAACCATTCTATCTTTTTCATTACCAACCCACAAGAAGGCATCATGATATTTCCTTGGCAAGATTAATTTAATTAGGAAGTTCATTCCTAACTTTGTAGGACTAGTCAAACACATCACTTTGATGTTTAAGAAGGATGTGTCTTTTAAATGGAATAAGGAAAGGGCAAATTTTTCAAAACCAAGGAGCAAATTACTCAAACACCCACTCTCATTAACCCTTATTATATAAAGGACTCCATTCTCTATTTCTATAGAATTGAAGCTAATATTGTTGCAGTGTTAACTCAACAAAATAATAAAGGTCTAGAACAACCAGTTCCTTTCTTTAGTAAGACATTGAAATAATATGAACTGAGATACAACCATTTGAAGAAGAAAGTTATTTCCATCATGAGATCCCTCAAAAAGTTCAAGTGCATGTTCATGACCAACCATATCAAAGTATTAAGCTCCCACCCTAATGTGAGAGAATTTATAATGGGAGATGAAAACAGTGAAAAGAGAGATGGATGAGAGACAAAAAATTATAGAATATGATGTAACTATTAAGGACACAAAGTTGGTTGGAGGCAGAGGATTGTGTGAACAACTAGATATTAATGTTGGGATTGATTAAGAAGATTTTTATTTCTTAGAGGAAGGGGAGGAAAAATCAACACCAAGTCCGCCAAATGAAAATAATTGGACAAGCAATATGGTCATATTATTTTTCATCGGTGAATATTCTTTTGGTTTGAATAAAGCTAAGAGGTGACACTTCAGGATACAATCCATTCCTTATGCATTGACGAGAAAAATTCTTGTTAGGAAGAATTTGGATGGAGTGTATTAAAGGAGAACAAGTAAACATGGTTCTCTCAAAATTCCATAATGGATTCTTTTGAGGTCATTTCTCCCCAAGAGTCACAAAAATGAAAATATTGAGAACAAGGTATTTTTGGTTCACATTGTTCACAGATTCACATCAATAAGTCAGAAAATGCAAGGAATATTTCCTCTTTACTAAAAGAAAGAAGATGATAGCTCTTCCACTTCATCTAATTTAGGGGGATAAACCTTTCTATCAATGGACTCTTGACTTCATTAGCATGATCAATTTAGTGTCAAGTGCTAGTCGTAGATGGGTTTTAACAATGAATGATTACTTCACTAGGTGGAAAAAGGCTATGGAAATCAAAGAAGTAACCGCGTCATCCATCATAGAATTTTTAGAAGATATTGTGACAAGGTTTCGGGTTCCCCAAACCATAATTTATGATAGTGCTAAGGATTCCTTGGTTACAGAATATTTGATGGGGAAATTAGACACGACATCTACTTGAAGACTTTTCCAACTATTACCCTCAAGGTAATGGCCTAGCTGAGTCTACAAATGATAACCTGATCATAATAATGAAAATAACAATAGAGATGAACCAAAGGAAATGGCATGAAAAGATGAATAGTTCTCTTTGGGCAAACACTATTACACCTAAGAGAGAAACAAGTAACTCTCCTTTTGCTCTAGTATATGATAGAGAGGCCAAACTTCTGTTATCTCTTGAGTTACCTTCATTGCAATTAGCCCATTAGTTGGAATTGGAAGGAGAAGATACGAGGAAAATTAAAATGGTTGAGTTAGTTGAGGTAGAGTAACTGAGGCAATCCACCATGATTATATTATAATAACATCAAAAGTACACAAAAAAATGGTTTTTCAAGAAGGCTTAAGTGCGAGCCTTTAAAATAGGGTACCTAGTTTTAAAATGGGACGTGGATAGAGCTAAGACAGGACAACACTCCATGTTTGATGCACTTTGGAGTGGGCCATATGTTATCACGACATGCAAGCAAGCTAATTCATTTAAGCTATCAAATCTTGATACACTCCATGTTTGATGCACTTTGGAGTGGGCCATATGTTATCACGACATGCAAGCAAGCTAATTCATTTAAGCTATCAAATCTTGATGGGGAAGCACTTCAAATTCTATTCAATATGATTTATCTTAAAAATTCTTATTGAGTATGTTAGGTTGCATCTTGTATATAATAGTTTAGTTGTTTTGTGTTTCCTTTTCCTTATTTTAATTGAAGGCTCCCTTTTGTTGTTTGTTATGTGATCAGTGATTTAGTTTCCCTCCCTCAATCCTTTTGTGGTGATCTCCCTAAATATTTTTTGTGTTGCACAAGTTGTTGTTCCCATTTGTAATTACCATAGGTTAGAGAGGTCACGAAGAAAAGTTAAATACTACAGCAAGACATGAAATATCTGTGAAATGAAAAATAAGGTACCTATGGAGAAGGAACAAAACTACGAATCAATTTTAGGGGTAGTTATCAAAATCATATACTAACCTCATACCAAATGGATAGGCCAAGCTATTGATAGACTTATCTAGTAGGAAGACATCCTGTAATGAACCGTTACACCAAAACCTCAAGGCGTTAATGAAATCCACACATGAGGATCATAACATCCCACCATGATTCCGTATCCTGGACCTCGGGATAGATTTGTGCCCGTATAGTGGGACCCCGCCCTGCCCTATATGAGCTCTGGGTGAACACTACAATGCCGGCGTAGCTACTTGTGCTGGGACTTGAACCTGGGTGGTCACTCTGATATCAAATGTAACGAACCATTACACCAAAACCTTGAGGCGTTAGTGAAATCCATACATGAGGATCATAACACGTCCCCTGAAATTCACCAAATTGTTGTCCAAATTAGCACCCATACTATTTGAAAAACTTCACGCAAGTTACAAAGTTATGAATATTTTGGTAGAAAGGCCGTGAAATGATGAGTATCATGGTGTTCTATGGAATAAATAAGCATAACATACCACAAAGTTTCTAAAACGCATGAAGAAAAGGAAAATCCATAGAGATATATGCTGTAGACAAAACAATAAAGCCAAAAAATGAAGAAAAGGATGTTGTTCCACGTGACAAAGAAAATATCAGAATTTACAGTATAAAGAGAGACTAGAGAGTGTTAAAGTAGTTCATGGGAAAAAAAAAAACCACATAATATCAAAAACCCATAATAAAAATCACACCCTCGTAGCAAGGGATCCACAGTATGCGGTAAAAGCCACGAAAAGGTGAAAGAATCTACAATGCAACAAAATGAAGGAGAGGTAAAGTTTCATATGCTAAAAAAATTCGTGGAGTTGGAAGATGATCATAGATTGAGGTGGAGGTCAGGAATAGAACTATATATCATCTAGGGTCTACCAAATACAAATCAAATTTGTAGGAAATAGGAGTGAGATAGTGGATCATCTAAAATATATGGAATATAACTAAGTCGTGCCTAACTTAGATAAAGTACCCATCACCCCAATAACCAATATTAAATATTTAACAATGCCACCCTCATTCTCATATGATTTGATGTTGTACCATTAGGTCCATATCAGGTGCCTGTACTTGACCTAAAAAATAGGTGACGAACGGTCCTTAGTGGTTGACAAAGTGGTTGGATTTATTCATTCATGGATGCAATCCAATTATCTTTTTTTCCTTATAAATGAAAGTTCGAAGGCACATGAAATGTGCCTTTTCTGATAAGTCCTAGAGCTCTACCCTTTTGAGATCAAACCTTTTGCTCGCAGAACTTTATAACACATCTGCGAAGTTTCACGTGCCTCTACTATGTGGATTTGTAAATGCATATGTTCTTGATAGTATATGCAAGTTTGATCTCTTTCCTTTGAATGCATTAGTGTTCAATGTGAATATCTCAATCCTCTTACATGATTTTAATCTTATTCTATTTATTTTTCCTATAGTTATATGAACATTCATTTGAACTTCACATGCAACGTTATACTTATGTCTCTGGAGCCATAATCGAACCATTTTTTAGTTTGGTGCATCACCTCTCTTTATTTTGGTATTTCTTTCTTCTCTCAACTTTGGTTCCTTGGAATTCTTAGGATACAATTAGATAACAATAGTTTTAGTGTTGGTTAGATTAGTTGTAGTGAGCTAGAACATAAGGAACCAACCTTCTCTAGAGATTGACCTCAAAAGGTTCCATTTTTCCACAGTTTGGAGGTATTTCCATGTTTCACTGAGGTGCTGAGATTGGCCTAAAAAGGGTACAATATCAAGTGAAAACAAGTTATATCAACCACTCATGTCTACTACTCTTCTTGTTGGGGCCCCTCTAAAGCTGCTTATGCCAAGCTAGAAAAACTTCTCAGATACCTCTCATGGGCCAACTATGAAGGTCATAAAGGATTCCATAGAGTTGTTTGGAAATATTTTCATTGGCCCAAAGAAACGAGAGGTTTGGGGCTATTGGATTTCAAACTCCAAGGATTTTCCCTCAACAAATGGATAATTTGAAGCCTTGAAGGATATGAAGCTTGGAAAATCCCACTTAGACATTTTATTAGCCAAGGGACCCCTCTAGGTCAAAAAAATTGCAAAGGGTTAGGATCTCAAATCCTTCTCATTTCACCTATGTTGGTGAAGATTTGTGGCACTTTTTTTGTTAAAAGTATATGAAAATATTGAGAATTACTCAAACCCTTTTAATTAATTCTCTCTCCACTTAGAGGTCTCCCATTCTTAATTTTCATAATGTCCCATTTGCCATTGTCCCCTGGATTAAAAGTTCAGGATATTTAAAAAGGGAATTATAGTAATAGGGGAAATATTATGTAAGATTACTAAAGATTGGATACCATGGGAAATTATCAAAGATCAATTTTAATTCAAAGACGAAGATGCAAAATATTTTTTAGAAATTACAAATTCCATACCTGATACTTTCCTACACAAAATTAGAATCTCCTATGGTGTTCCTTAGTGGAGAAATTGACATTAGCCTTCGATGATTCCTTTATGCCACTACAAACTCCACACCGACTACCATATCCTTTCCTTGAAATATGTTATGGATGTTTCTATAAATCATTGCAAGAATCTTAAATCTAGACACGAGACATGGGATATAAGGTTTGGAAACATTTGGAAAGCTTAAATTGAGCCTTAAAAACCACATTTTATATCACACATTCTTTATTAGGGGCTTCATTTAGGAGATAAAATCAAGCACATGGGAGTTGTTAACCTAACATACCGAACTTTCCAATAACCATAATCTATTAAACACCTCTTATGATTTTTCCCATAACCAAATCCACTTAGAAATGGATATACACCCTTTTCCATCTCTTTATCCCTATTTTTTAAACCTAGAAAATGGTTTTATTGGGGGGTTTGACCAAGCTCCCTGCAAAATTCAAATTTTTGGAAAATTCTTAGAGCTGATATTATGTTTCATTTATGAAAAGATGTAGATTTTACTTTCTTTAACAAAACTACTATGTAGAGGTACTTCCTTGTGAATAACAAATTTACTGTGATCTCCAATGTGATGCTTTAAATTCAGGTATAGTGGAGAAAGTCCACATGGAGGTGGAACATTTATAGTCCTCACTTGTACATTAGGGTAATGCTCTATGTGTTGTTAGTCAGGTTCCTCTAGATTTTTTGTGCCACCATCCTCCCTTATAGGGCTGTGGCTGAGGTTTCTCTAGAAAATTCAATATAAGTTGACATATCTCCTCTTCCCAACATCATCACTCTCCTCCTAGACCCCAAAACCATTCCCTCGCCCACAAGTAAAGTGTTTTTGACTAGCTCAACGGTGTTGGTGGCATCAATGGTAGTGGCTAGGGTCCCTTTCTTAGGGAAAATTCCTACGGTTGGCGCATGCCATCTCTCCTCTGTCAGGACTTATAAGGGAAGATATAATTAACAAATTATAGATCCACAAAACAAAATCCTGAATATTATAGATTATGAATTGCAGTTAATTATACATCGATTTAGCTTAATATAGATCACATATTACATAGTTTATTAACCATAGCTGAAAGAAAATGAAAAGAAAGTAAAAGAGACAAATAACACCAAATTTAAGTGAGGAAAATCGAAGGAGAAAAACCCCACTGATAAATCAATGTTTGTATTAGGAATTATATAGCTTTAACCCAACACGTCCACTTTGCCCCTCGGTCTCAGAATAGAAGACCAATGTATCATAGTATAAAAAAATCACATATACATATTGGTTTCTTATATACAAATCCCACGAGGGATCATCCTATATACAGGATGGGTGAGTGGTAATACCGTTTCACTATTTTTTAAAGTTGTGAAAGATTGACTAAGTTTATTAAATAAACTTTTTTAATAATGGGTCATATGTAGTGGTCTATCAAATGATATTCCACTTAACATTATTAACCCCAACACTACCCCTTAATGCTAAGTGGTAAGAAACAAACAAGACATGCCAATTTTACCTTTTTCTACAAAAGGATTTATAGATCCAAGAATCAACAACAGTGACTCTGGCTAGCATGAAAATAAGGGAAATCATACATATCTTCCCATACAAAAATTGCTAAGACTAGTGCTTTAAATATGAAGACTTACATCAAATTATGGATCCTTTCATAAACTAAGGCATACCTATAATTAAATCTTCGATGGGAATTACAAGTAACTTCACATAGTGTAACACATTTACTTATTACAGAATGGAGGAAGTATTAGAAGTTTACAATAACAAGTTAACAAAAGCCACTGAGAGGTGGCATTGTCATGCACACTCCCTCTCAATGGTAACTTTGATAGGCCCAACAAGACATGAAACTTGCAAAACTTCACAACACACAATGGCTTCGTGAAGATATATGTAACTAGATCTTTAGTAGAAATTTTTTTGAGATCAATATCACCATTCAAGACTTTTTCTCAAATAAAGTGCATATGGAATTCAATATGCTTGGTCCTTTGATGTTGAACTGAATTGTTTGCAATAAAAATGCAACTTTGGTTATCACATATAACAATAGTGATCCTTTTAACACCCATGTGCATTTAATCCAATAGTCTTTTTAGCCACATAACTTCTTTTGCTGCTTCCACAACACTTTTATACTCTTCTTTAGTAGAAAAGATTAGAATTGTTGGTTGCTTCTTGCTACTCCAAGTGATGACAACTGCACCCAACTTGAAAACATATCCACAAGTAGAATTTCTATCTGCAACATCACCAACATGGTCAAAATCACAATAGTCGAATAATTGTGCATCATTACAAAAAGAATAATGTAGACAATAATTGATTATATATATATTAAAATTATTTTTGCAATTTTCTAATGATCCTCATAAGGTTTTTACATAAATCTTGAAAACACCCCTATTGTATAAGAAATATCAGGTCTAGTAAAATTCAAATAGATTAGAATGCCAACTAGGTTTTTATATAGAGTAGGATCAAATTTATCACAAGCTGGTTTATGATCTAACTTGACACCAACTTCAATAGGAATGGGAACAAGCTTACAGTAAATTATGTTAAATATTCTAAGTAAATTCACAACATATTGAGATTGAGATGCAATAATAGACTTATGATCTTGAAATTTAACCATGTTTTCAAGAAAATGATTTAGCAGCCCTAAATCAGTCATCTCAAAACATTGTTTTAACCTTTCTTTGATTCTAATAATTAAATTTTTATCACTGCTAGTAATCAAAATATCATCAACATATGATAATAATGATAATATAATGTTTTCAAATTTAATAAATAAATCATTATCATAACAATAGTTAGAAAAGCCAAGATCCTGAAAGAAACTGTTAATTTTAGCATACCAAGCTCTAGGAGCTTGTTTAAGACCATATAAAGACTTTTTAAGCTTATAGACATAAAGTTCCTTACCAAGTCCTTCAAAACCTTTAGGCTGACTCATATAGATTTTCTTATTTTAAGTGACCATTTAAAAATGCATTTTTAACATCCATTTGGTAAATCTCCCAACCATATTGGGTAGCCAAAGCAAGAAAAATTCTAATAGTTCTCATTTTTGCTATAGGAGTAAAAGTCTGAACATAGTCAAGACCAGGTTTTTGAGTGAAACCACGAGCTACCAACCTTTCCTTAAAATTGTCAATTTCTCTTACAGAGTTATATTTGATCTTGTACAACCACCTAGATCCTTATATACTTCTGTTAGAAGGAGGGACTAGTTCCCAAGTGATATTTTTAATCGAAGCATTATATTCATCTTTCATGGCCTAAATCCATCTATCATTTTGATAGGATTATTCAAAATATTATGGTTCAACCTAATAGAGGGTCATCAAGGCATGATAAGAGTGTTGACTATGAGTTACCTTTTTAATATTAGTAGGTTGAGAGACTTGAAAAATACTTTGAGCCCATTTAGGAACCTTGTGATGCGAGATGTTTTCAGATGACTCCCCCTCAATCTCCATCATGTCTAGATTAGGATAATCAACCTCTTGAAATTATGTTTCCATAATGTTAGGAGCATGATTATCATGCTCTATCTCAGGAGAAACAAAGGAGTGTTCATGAGAAACATCACAGAAAGTCTTTTCTAAGACCTGAACATTTCTGTTTTCAACAATGTCATGCTTGAAAGGATCATACACTCTTATGCCTTTGGTTATACAACCATAGCCAACAAAAATAAAAGAGGAGGTTGGATCAAGGTTCTTCCTATTTACTTTAGGAATAAAGATAGAAGTAGGACTACCAAATATCTTTAAGTGAGAAATATCTAGTTTTTTCTTTGTCCATACTTCATGAGGAGTAGCTTGATGAAGATATTTAGTAGGCACTCTATTAATAATATAGACAACAATATTCATAGCTTCAGCCCATAGAAACTTACGCACATTAGAAGCATGAATAATAGTCCTAGCCATTTCTAATACAATCCTATTTTTTCTTTTTGCGATGCCCTTTTGCTGAGGGGATTAGGGAGTAGTCAACTCTCTTTGAACCCCACATGAAACACAAAACTTATCAAAAAAATTTCTGACATATTTACCTCCATTATCAGTCCTAATTCTTTTAATTTTCATATTAGAAGCATTCTCAACTAGAGCTTTAAATTCCTGAAACTTAGATAGGACATTAGAATTTTCTTAATAAAATAAGACCAGGTCATTCTAGAGAATTCATCAATGGAGCACACAACGTACAATGCACCATTTAGAGAAGGAAATTCAAGTGGAACTCTTAGATCACTATGAATAAGTTCTAATAATCGAGAATAATTGGGATCATGATGTTTTTGAAATGGTTCAGCATGCTACTTACCATGTAGGCAACTTTCACATGTTTCATGATTGAAATTTTTCTTTGGAAGACCAATAACAATATTCACTCTAGAAATTTCATACAAATTTTGTAAATTTACATGACCTAATATTTCATTCCAAAGTTTAATATTATCCCTAGAAGAGGAAGAAAAACAAGACTTAGACTCAAAACTATCAAAGATATACAAGCCATTTTTTTGAATACCAGAAGCAATAATATTATTTAACTTATCTTTTACATACCACTTATCTTGCAACAAAATAAATTTATAATTTTCTTTATTTAGCTAAGAGCAAGACAAAAGATTCTTTTTCAACTAAGGAACATATAAGACATTCCTAATTATACCATTTGACAAATTGACATTACCACAACTTTTAGATCTAAATATGGAATTATCTCCTAGATGTATGTTTTCCTCATATTTGACAACATCTGAGAGGATACCAGGAGTAAAAGTCATGTACCTAGAGGCACCACTATCAAGAATACATTCATTGTCATTTGAGGCTGAGAGAGCAGTATATAGGGCAATAGACTCCTCAGTCACATTTTCTTGATTTGACTTCTGATTTTTCTTATGATTATTAGGATTACTGTTCTTAGCATTCTTAGCTAATTTTACTCTACAATCAGACTCTTTATGCCCAAATTTTCCATACTTACTACAAGTTCCATTAAATTTGAATTTAAATTTTTGACTATTTTTAGCAGAATTATACTTAGGATTTGCTTTGAATCTTGATCTGATATAAGACTTCTGATTAGGATTGTTCTTATTCCTATCATGAACATGATTATAATTATGAGAGAATAATGATGTAGAAGAAGTCTCTTTTGAATCAGAATTCACCATTACACGCTCTTCTTGAATTAACAGAAAAGACAAAGTGTCTAAATCAGGAAGTTCACTCTCATTTTGATACTTAGAGTTAAGAATAGAGATAAAATTTCAGAACTTTTCATGAATGTTTATTTGAATTATAAAGTATAGAAGCTTATCTTGAAATAATTCACAATTACAACCATCTAATTGAGCTTTAATGTTCTTAACTTTAGCTAGATAATTGACTATTTTCTCATCCCCTTTCATAAGAGTTGTAAACAACTTTAAAACTAACTTAATTATCTTAGACAAATGACTTCCTTCATGCATAGTCTCTAATTATTTCCATACATTAGTAGGACAATCCATATGACCTATATGCATTAAAAATTCATCTTTTATGCTTTAAAAAAGGATGGACAAAGGCTCTTGAGATCTTTGAGAGAAGGAGCTAAGATTTTTAGGGCTAGCTTGTCTACATATGGGATGTTTTTCCACACCAATCACAAGATTCGATAGCTTCCTAGCCATAAAACAAGCTTTCAATCAAACTCTCCATATGTTATAATTCGTTCCATTCAATAATTGATACTTATCCATCGGAAAACTAGTATTATCATCCATTTTAAATGCATAGACAACTATGAAGACAAATACAACTAAAAAATGCACTAACTCTTTTTTGAAGAGCTAAACAAAGATTTAAAAAAAGATACATAAATTCTTTAGTAGTTATATGCATGTAAATAACTCAGGATGTATTAATAATAACTTGCTTTGGTCAAGTTTACAAGTGAGCAATCCGAGCTTGGATCGAGTTGAACTACAACTCCTTTTTTTTAAAAAGAAAATTAATTTAAAAATGAGCAAAAGGAATTTGCAGCAGCCACTTGGCATGAATGTAATGGCTGAGAGAGACACACGTTACAATTCTGATGTTCTCCCAACTATATTTCCTTGATGGAATTGAAACACCCAAAATAAACTGAAGTTAATAAGCTTTCGAATCCAGAGCGGGGTCAAGTTAAGCAATAATGGGATAGCTTGACAAGCTATTTAGCAACTCTGAAGGGGCAAGCTCACAAATGAGATACATAACCAATAAAAAACAAATTAAAGGACGACTAAAGATAGAGGCGAAAATTGGCACAAATCAATAATATCAAGAGGGGCACATGTCATATTTCCATAAAATTACAAAGCATATCTTCCTGGCAGATGTGAAGTCCTTGGAATAAACTAAGATAAATAGTTTATTGGGTCCGTAATAGGGATTGACAAGTAAAAAAATATGCTTATCTAACAATGTGACACTTATCACAGATCTAGACAATAAAGAAGGACACGTGGAGGAATTCCACCACTTTCAAACTGAGATGCACTCTATGGAACTTAAGCTCGTGGAAGTAATAAATGTGAATAAATTTCTCAGGTCCGTGATGGAAACATGATAGAAAGAGGGACCCCCTGGTAAACAAATAAAATGAAGACACGTGGTGTAGAGTCAACACGAGTCAGCGAGGACAAGTGTCATAATTCCGTCACACTCTAAAGCAAAAGCACTCTACGAAATTCAAACCCACAAAATAATCTAGAAACAAAAAACTTTGAAATCCACCTTGGAAAAAAGAAATACCTACAAATCAAAGAAAGACACTAATTTATTCAAATAATCCACACAAATATATAATGACTATATGTGAATAAAAGCTCAAGTAAATTGTAGGAGACTTTGAACAACCAAGAACACAGAAACATGATCACAAATAAATAATAAACACATATCTATGCACACAAATGCACAAAAATGATCTAAATAACCAATTAACCAATATTTCAAAAATATTTTGGCAGGGATTGGAAATTTTCAACTGATTATATTGAAATTGACGGCAGAACAATTAGGGTTCCCCACAGTCATAAACAAACTTCAAACTTCTTTACTCTAGCAAATTAAAAGCTTCCAGATCGATCCTGCACATGCATAATCACCAGCTCTAATACCATGTCAGGATTTAGAAGGGAAGATATAATTAAAAAATTATAGATCCACAAAATAAAATCCTGAAGACTATAGATTATGATATGCAATTAATTATACATCGATTTAGCTTAATATAGAATATAGTTTACAAAGTTTATTAACTATAGATGAAAGAAAATGACATGAAAGTAAAATAGACAGATAACACCATATTTAAGTGGGGAAAGCTGAAGGAGAAAAACCTCACTGATAAATCACTATCTGTATTAAGAATTATATAGCTTTAACCCAACACTTCCACTTCACTCCTCGATCTCACAATAACATACTAATGTCTCGTAGTATAATAACTCATGTATACATATCAATTTCACTCTTAGGATGGGTGAGTGGTAATACTATTTCACTCTTTTTTAAGCTATGAAAGACCGACTAAGTTTATTAAATAATTTTTTTAATAATGGGTCGTATGTAGTGGTCTATCAAATGATATCCCACTTGACATTATCAACCCCAACATCCTCGACACTAACTTGAATAATAATAATAATAAGAAAAAAAACATGATGGGTGAGATCCCATCTTTGATACTTGACACCCCTTGGGTTCCTCTGGTTGGGAGATAAGCTGAATATCCCACTGCCTCCACCTTCTCTCTGCATGTTCACTACTACGGTATAATGTTTTTTGGGCCTTTGCATTTTCTAGAGCCTTCTTGTTTCCTACTCCCTTTTTTGTTAAAAAATGTAATTTTATAAATATTACTGTATTTTGGTTCCCTCATGAGTTTAGATGGCCATTCTTGAGGCCTTTTTGGCTCAATTTTACGTATTCGAGGGTGTCACATTTTCCCCCCATTTTTTTTGTAATATTAGTGTTTTATCATATCCTGTATATTAATAAAAGTGTTCTTTTCAATAAACAAATTAGCAATCATATGTAGGATGTAAACATTTATAGGGGTAGAAACAAGTGTTAGTAAGTAGAATAATTTGTGAAAAAGAAACTTGAAAATTCAGTGGAGTTATGTATGAGTGGATGAGAGTTACAAATATACACATGGTAGAGAAATGTTGGGTGCATGTACGTGCGCCTCTTATATTTTTTTCAATTTTATGTACAAAACCATAGGAATTTTGAGTAGGGATAAAATGAGAAAAGTGGCGAAATGCATAGGACTTGAAGGGAGTGGATGCTAGGAAAATATGTAAAATCAAGGCTATGTAGTTCAGTACATCCAATATCTATAGTTGTTATGTGCAATGTTAGATATCGAGCTTTGTGGAATGTCACGTTGGGTTAGAACCTTATTAGAGGAGGATTTGTTTTACAAAGTGACAAATGTTTGAAATCCCTTCAAAGGGTCACTCAACATCACTTCGCAACATATGAAGTTATATCATTGATAGGAGGTATTTTCATAGGTCATCATTGAAAATGATAGACCTATTACTGAAAGAATGTTGTTATGATGGAGAAATATAGTCCTAAAAACAATTCAATAAGGGAAAGTAATTTGGGGCCAACCGATGGGAAATGTCAAAGAAGTTAGAGTGGAAGGAGTGAAGGTGAAATAGTGCAAGATTAGGAGGGGTGATGAAGCTAGGTTCTGGGTAATGTGAGAACACAATATGCTCTAGGACTAATTTCCAACACAACATAATTTTGATGAATCCGTCAAAAAAAGAAGTAAATTTGTGTAAGGGCGATGAACAATAGATGATGATAAATCCATTAACAAAGGCTTGATAATTTACACCTTGGACTATATTTTAAATGAATCTTACCACATATGGCTTGAAGAACACACAACGTAATTAGACTTTAAGGGGATACAATCAATGAAGCCAAGAGAAATGGTTAACCTAGTTGAAATCCACCAACAACTTAAATCCTTCCTCTTTCATCTATGATCCTATTCTTTCTTTTGGTTAGTCACATATGTACTACATTTCATTTGTGTGAACCACTTGAAGGAGGAATATGTTGCAAACTATGTGAAGGACATATGAAAAAAAAATGGTGTTTAGATCAAAGGTCCATATCCTCTTTACCATCATTCCTCCTTATAACAATAAATGAAAAAAATGGATTCATTATTACTTTGTCTATTCATGCTCCTAATTTTCATTCAAATGCATGGCTTTAAATTGTTCGGATCAAAAATCGATAACAAACTTGAAATTATATGGAGCTATCATTTAGATGTGGGGCCTCTAATTGTATGATGCTATCTTTGGGGAAGCATTATCTGCCCATCCTTTTAATAACACTAATTTTTGGTCAATTTTTAGGCTACACGAGTACACAATAGGCCCATGGAGACATATTTGTACCTTAGATTGTATTCCCAACAAAGCCTCTCATATGTGGAAAAAGAATATGAAAACACAAGTGAATTCCAAGGGAGTTACTACATGCGAATCTAGGGGAGACAATTAACCCAATTGAAAGCTCCTACTAGCTCAAACCCCCCTCCATCAAATCCACATATACTATTAAAAACTCTTAAAACCTCATTCATTTCTTTCCCTTTTAACATTTCCATTCTAGAATACTATTCTTGGTCTTATGTGCACACTAATATTTAGATTAAAATTAAATTACAACAATTCCATTGTGTATACACAAAATCACGCACTTGGGTACATTTCTAGGTCCTAAAATCATGCTAGCATTTACATGACTCATAAGCAATAAATCTAGTGATTGAAAACTATCTTTGGCCTCCTTTCTTTTTTGCTTGTTTTGTATTTAGTCTTATACACCCTACAACCCAGTCAAGATTTTACTGATTTATCTTTTATGGCTTCAGACACTAGCGCCCATCTAGGAAAAAAGTGCCCAAGCACCCTTATCTCCTTTGGGAACCCCTAATCCTTTCTCACCTTACTTGTTACATTTAGGTATCTTTTCTACTTTGGGCATATTTTCACTTATGGGTTGGCTTTCCAGTTTTTAATTACGAATTTCAAGCAAGGGCATCATATAAATACATAGTTATGTATTCAAAATAAAGGACCAAGCACTAAACATTACTATCATCACCTAAGCTTGCATTCAAAAGGCACATAAAGCACTCAAAAGCAATCCATCTAACATCCATTCAAGGGACACAGGTTGCTTCAACTTTGCATACATTACATAGGAGGAGGAAGTTCATTCTATTCAATTCACACATGTTATACATTTCTACCTTCTAGCTAGAACCTGCTATCAAGTGCAACTGGAAAAAGGACATCCTAGGGAACAATTTCTACACACACTCACAATAACTACATTGATTATGAGATGTAGTGCAATGCTTGATTATAAATTCACTATAGGGGTGACTTTTGGGCTCAGTCTAACTCCCAATTTTGCATTTTCCTTGTTAGGTTTGATGTGGTTTGTGGGCTTGTGTAGGTGAACATCTCTTCATCTATCTCTTGTGATTATGGTTTCATATTTACATCTTAGTTTTCTTTTGTCATTATTATATTCCATTATTTATATATCATTTATTTCAATAAAGAATTCACAATATTTAGATTTAATTCAAATTAAATTAAATCATTTGGTGAACCCATCGTTCAAACCCAACCTTGCTTTGGGGCATTTTATCATCTTCTTAACATGGCTGAAATTTATCCTCCCTTTACTGATGAAAACCTTTGTGATCTCCATGCTTATCTTGTTGAACATCTACAAGACCTAGATTTGCCTTTATTTGTTGCTCGCGAGGAGGCCATTAATCTAGTTGAGCTCAACCTTTCCACTTATAATACTGATTCCATTCCTATTGCAACACAACCTCCCTATTCTACCCTTCCACTTACATCTATTGTTCCCATGTCTGTTCTCACTCCTACTAACCATTTCACTCCACCTCTCATTTATCACACTCGATAAGTCTATTCTTCTGGCACTCAATACCTAGCTTCCTTATATCATGACCAACAAGTTCAAATCCGTCAGTTACAATAGGATACTTCATGCTCCTCTCCATCTCTTTATTCCTCGTTACTTCTTCACACTCCTTTTGCACCTGTCATTTCTGCTTATTCACTTCCTCTAAAATTTGTCACCCCTAAGCTTCCCACCTTCAATGGCCATGGTGACCCTCAAGAGCATCTCAGATATTTTCATGTAGCATGTCTTGATTATGCGGATGATCATACACTACTAGCTAAGATATTTCTTAGGAGTCTTCAAGATTACGCCATGCGTTCGTTTTATGATCTAATTTTCCATTTGGTAACTTCTTTTACTCATCTAGCTAATGATTTTCATTCCCACTTTTTCAATTAATATCGATACCAAGATCTCTTATGCAAAAATTTATCAAATGAAAAAAGATCCAATGGGCATCTAATAGACTATGTATTACGTTATAAGAATAATCTAGCTAAGATGACCGACATACTTGCTGATTCAGAATTGAAAGATCTTTTTGTTCAAATCCTATTACCACCGCTTCAAGAGAGTGTTATCTTTGAGACCTATCCTACATTTGATCAATCATGCCATACACTTAAAATGTGCGAGGGAAAAATCCTCTCTATTGGAAAATTAAAATATCATGACACTTCATCATCTTCTTCTAATAAGTTTCAAGCTTAATTAACATTCAAGCCATCTCCTAAGCCCACCGAAGCAAAGGTAATCATTAATGCCATCTCTCCACCTGAAAAGCTTCAATGGAAACCTCCAAAGTGTACTTTCACCAAATTACCCTATGTACCTCATTTTCTATTGGCTCACTTCCTCGAAATCAATCTAATAACTCTTCCACCACTGCTCAATCTTGATCCATCTCGCCCCTGTGGTTGTAATTATGATGAAAATGCTAAATGTAACTGTCATCAATGCATTGGGTATCCTACCAATCATTGTTTCAAACTTAGGAATCTCATTCAAGATCTTATTGAAAATAATTCAATTGAGCTCCCCGAGCCATCTACTTCTAAGCAACCTAATGATAATAACAAGCTAAAAATCTTTAATGAACCTTTCCCTAAGCATGACACACAAGCTCTTGATTCTTCTACTAATCATACATATCGAGTTGTGCCCCCTCTTTCATCAGGGCACCTTGACTTCCTTGTCGCTTATGATAATGCGTCACCAAAATCCATTTAATTTTAAGATCATGACTACCATGCCACATTCACTTCTGATTCATTACACATCAACACTTTTATCAGCTCATACACTATAAATAACACCATGATCTATATAACGACTCCTCTTAGTGTGTGCTCAATTGCACTTCTTATGACCATCAAATATCAAATATCTAATATCACATATCCAGTTCCTAATTATTTTGGCTACATGAGGTTGCCCATTACAGTTGGGATTTTTAAAATGCTTGTGCCATTTGATGTGGCATCTTCAATAAAAGGCCATGACATGCTCTCAGGTCTTCTTTGGCTCTGTATTGCTCAAGCTATTCCCTCCATGAATCATTTATGTCTCAAGTTCATTCACAATAAATAAGTTATCACTATTAAAGGAATTCCACCATGAAGGCTATTGCTTAAACCTTGCCTTGATGATCTCCTTCCACTAGGTATAACATCTAAGCCTCCAGGGCCTCTCAAATCTAAGGCACACTCTGTACCTAATTCTCCTATCTACACATGACCTACTTCACGACCTTATTGTCCTCATCGGTCTAGTATTCCATCTCGTTAGCCTAAGTCCCCTACTTTGGAAACCCTTTCATATAGTTTTTCACCAACCCCTTCACCACATAGGTCTTCTTCACATGTACGTCATTTCTCTCATACTCCACCAGTCTTAGAGCATCGTCACATACATTTATCTCCTCTGATATTAGGTAGAGGGCCCTTTCCATTCACTATTGATGAATATCCTTCAATCATTATCACATTTAAGGGGCATCACGATTTCTTCCTCCCCCTCCTAACATCATAAGTTTTCTATCACATTTACTATCATGCTCCGTGCTTCACACTTAATATCCTTAAATACACTTACACATCTTGATACACACCTTGTATCATCATGACCTTATGACACACTCTAGTTCTAGGGTTCATGCTCAATTGTTGAGGGTCTAAACCTAAAATGAACCTCACCACATTCACTTTTTATGCTCTATGCTTCATGATCTACCTTTCTAGCACACATTCTCAAACCATTTCCCTATGACGCACTCTTATTCTATGCTTCATTCTTGATTGTTAAGGGGTCTTTTATAAATGAAACTTATCTCATACACATCCATTGGGGGGCACACTACTCGTATCACATTTACACATTACATACCATTCCACTAAACACATAGAGTCTACCTTTACTACTTTCACACATTACATGTGTTATTGTTTCATTATTTACTATTTCTAGTTTCTAGCACATTCCTTTCCACTGATACATACATGTCTTGACATACTATTTATATTTCTAACATAATAACGGGTGCTTCATGTGTAGCATTTTATTTGCAGGACTATATGCTACCATGGCTGTCTGATACATTTTTCTTGAAATTGTCTACCATTGTATGCTATTGTTTTCGGGATATGCCTTATGTATTACTTGATCACTGTTTGCTTGCTTATGGCCTCTTTGGCCCTAATTTTCTTCTGACATTGTGAGTAATGTCCCATGTTTGAAACCAAAATTTTCATGGTCTATCTTATATACACACTTGCTTGTTACATTGTCTTATTTTGCATATTACCTACTTTTTCTACCAACACATATTACTAGCAACTTTGTTTGCATGTTCCTTGGTTTCTACCACGCACATCCCCTACCCCTTGCAGGTATACACTTCAGATTAGCATAAGGTCCAATATTTTGGGCCACACCCTCCTATAGACGTTACATGCATCCCAAATGAGGGGGAATACATTAGGTGAAAAAGTCACCCCTACAATAACTCAAATATACAATACAAATCTGCACATGAAAGAAACAACACATAAATATAGTCACAAAATGGCCCAGAATCTGACTTGGGTCCTTAGCACAACATGAAAATCAGTGCCCAACATCAAACAATATCACCTGGGCGCCTGAGCACCTGCATCCTCCCCTGAGCGGTAATTTCCTAGGGGAACACACAATCATCTTCTTAGATCAACACAGTTCACAGAATCCTTCAGAGTAGTTTCACAGTTACAAGCACAAGACTTTAATTACAACATGCATGCAATCTCCTAAAATTCACTTCAATTAGAAAAAACAATATAATCAAAACTAGTTCGGGACAAAAGGAACAAATCAAGGACGTACCATCTACATTGGTGCTTATCAGGAAGATTCATGGAAGGAGAGTAACACTAGACCTCTCTCCCCAACACTTTCTCTTTGGCATGACATCACCCAAAAAACTCAAACTTGGCATGAGATCACAAAAAAACTCACACTTGGCGTGAGATCGCCCAAAAACGTTTCTATTGGCATGAGGTCATCCAAAAAAATCACTCTTCACATCATTCAGGACACATTTCTATCCTTTACACTCTTTTACATTAGGTGCACAATTTCCTTTACACACTTTTACATACTTATGGACATTTTTCTCTAATTTATCATATTACATGAATTCAAATACATTTTTTCTCTTCTTTTTGCAGGCTTATCGTCCTTACAAGAAGTAGCAACTACAAAGTACAACATTATGGTACAACAAACACATAACGCTTTACCCCTAGAGTCACTTTCCTTTCCTTGTGTCCACACTTCAATTTTCAATCACTTTATACGCTTCATTTTTCCACTCTACACACCATTCGCTGCACTCTCTACAGGATCATAAGGTACATGCATCTCTTAACAAATTTATGTTATCAACTATTCAGTCAACAACATAAAGTTGGGGAAAATGTAGACACAAAAATCATGCACTTGGGCACATTTCTAGGTCTTAAAAGCATGTTAGCATTTACATGATTCCTAAGAAAGAAAACTAGTGGCTGAAAACTATCGTTTACCATCATTTTCTTAGTCTCTTGTATTTCTCTTTGGTATTATATACCCTATAACCTAGTCAATTTGAGGTTAACTTATTTATCTTTTATGGCTTCATACATTAACCGCCCATCCAGAGAGAGGAGTGTCCATGGTATTCCTATCCCCTCCTGAGGTGACCCTGATTCCTTTCTTACCTTACTCAGTCTTTTCAGATATTTTTTATCGTTTAGGAATCCTTTTTCACTTATGGGTCATCCTTTTATGTTGTCGATTACGAAATTCAAACAAGGGAATCATATAAATACATAATTATGTATTTGAAATGAGGGGCTAAGCACTTCAGCATTACTATCATCACCTAAGCTCGTATTTACAAGGAACCTAAAGCTACTCATAAAGGAATCCATCTAGCATCCATTCAAGGGAAAAGGATTATATCAACTCTACATACACTTAATAGGAAAGGGAATTTTTTTCTATTCCATCCACACATGTCTAATACATTGCTACATTCTAGATATAACCTACTATCAAGTACAACTTGCATAAGGGAATCCTAGGGCACATTATTTAGACTACACACACATCACACACACACTACAATAAATATATGGATTATGTAGATGTAGTGCAGTTCTCGGTCATAAATTCACTCTCGGGGTGACCAATGGTGATCAGTTTTACTTTCCATTATGTATTTTCCTTTTTAGGATTGATGAAGTTTGTGGGAATTGTGTAGTTGAAAACATCTTTTAAAGGCTACTGGTACCTTCGACAATCATGGGAGTGAGTACCAGGTGATCAAAAGGGACTAGTTTTTACAAAGACCTTGTGATGCATAACGAGAAGCAAATCAAGAGCTTGTACATAGTAATGGGTACCCAGATCTAGTAAGCAACACTCAAGTATGATTATCTCTATTGCCTAGGCGCCCCTGTCCCAACCTGTGGGTTCGTGAGTCTGACTTCATTCAAGAATATTAGAGGTTAGATACTGAACACTAATTACATTCTGCCTAGCATGTTCAACAGTTTCCCCAGTACTAAGATCACCTCTAAATTGCAGCGTATATTGGTTAATTCTTGTTCATCTTATCTCTATGTGCCTAGGGTTTCAAATTCTACATATTAATTTTCGTGTGTCATTATCATATTGCAATCATTTATATATCATTCATACAAGTAAGTTACTAAGCAATATTTATACTTAATTCATGAATAAAATGAATTCACCATGGATACTTTTGTTGTTGGAGATAGACGAGAAACAAGAGAATTATTGAAAATTCCAAGGGGTAGTCTTGATAGTTTCTAAGCTAGATAAGTGTGTATTTGAAGAATTGTTGTCCATTATGTGTTTTCATGATTCCATGTTTATTAATCATTATATATCCTTTCATAACATAGATATTCAAACTTCAGGGATATGAGCATCATTGATACATGAAAAATAGGTCATGGAGGTGTTTAGTTTTGTTGGTTGCAATTATTTTTAACCTAAAGGTGGTACTGCCATCAATGAAATTAGGGGGAGATTGTTTAGCCAAAAACATATGAATCTAGTTGTTGTCATTGAACTGTCAAACCCACTGAAAATGGAAAATGGTTTCATGATGTCGTATGAGTATCCATGAGGTATCTTCTAAATTGATCTTGACACATGAAGGTTGTATTGGTTGTTTCTAAATTTGATAGCTTAAATATTGTTAATAAATGTGTATGCATGGTTTGCATTAGTCAATTTAGAAGACATTTACTGGTCATGTCATTAGTAATCCAAAGGTTTAAACTGATTTGGTCTATGTATAGAAGTCCACATGATGTTTCAAGTGTGTAAACATGTCTAAAATTGAGTCATCAGTGTTTATTTCATGGTTTGAAGTGGACAAATCATAGTGTACACATATTCACTAGTCCTTAAGAACTTATGTAGAATGAGTTGGAGGTATGAACACCCATAACAGGTGATGATCATTCTATATATCATAGTATGTATAGGAATATCGTATATATATATTTGCATATATATATATATATATAGGATATATATAAAATGCAAAAAAGGGACATTTCTCATAGGTTTTTGCTGTCCTCATGGTCTTGGTAAACAAGAATGCCCATGAAGACAAGCCAAGATAAATCAGGTGGATGTCGATGTGGCGTGAAGTGTCTCCTTCAAACTATTACCTATCAAGGTAGGTGAAGTTATTTAGATGTTATAGGACCCTCACCCTTCTAATCGATGCTTCCATAACGCCCTCCACCTTGTCCTAGGTACAAACTGACATGAATGATTTCTGCAAGTTATGTCAGTATTTGTATAACTAGAAAATTAGAGACTAGAAGGATAAAGAATATGCTGTGAATTCTTAGGCAACTTCATACCATCCACATGCTGACTGCAATGGCGGTGCAATTTGAATTAAGAGCACGAAAGGTTCCATGGGGATGTTTTGGTCCTTTCATAGGTGGATACTTTTTTACAAAAATAATGAGTTTATTTGATTTTCATGTTTTTAGTGAACAATCATTAAGAAGACCAGCTAGTTTGAAACCCTAGAAAAACTCCTCATAGTAGAGAAACTTGGGAAATTTTCCACCATACCTGTCCTGGTCATCCTAGAATTTCCTTTAGGAAGTTCAAAAGTGATGAATCAAGGTTTAATCAAAATATCATTTGGTATGCATATCTTGTAATCACATAGCTCCATGTTTCCACATCTCCTTCAAGGCATACTAGTAAAAAACTCACATTCCTTGTGTAGGCATCCAACATTTTCATACATATATATCATGGTGCCTGCAACTAAGACTTACTAGAATGAGAAGTGAGTTTATTCCAAAAACCTTTGGATAGTTATATAAGCCCTATTCCATAATTTTCATTTTGGAAAATATAATAGAAAAAATGGCCTGATATTGGTTCTCACATGGACTTTATCTTACATCATTTTGGCCTTATAGGATAACAATCTTAGTCTTATCATATGAAGTGAGTTTGATACCTACATCATGTCCAACCTTTAATATCTGCCTACATGTCCCATAGGTCATGGATCAGGGATATTTAGTCATATCAAAACAATACAAGGTCCCTTGTATTATTTTAGAGACAGATATTTATACAGATATGCTGATCCACAATAAATTTTTGGATTTCTAACCCCTATCCTTAAAGATCCATCCCACAAATCAGGCTGAGCAAACCGTTTTACATGTCTAAAGGGTCAAATAACAAACTACCACATTTCATTTTCCACCTCATGCGTATATTACTAATTTACCATGGAAACTCTACTTTCCCAACATTCCCATAAGGAAACTAAAACCTGAGACCCTTATAGGCTACCATAATGACCACAAAATATATAGACTAGCAATGAACATAGCTTTAAGAACAACTTTTTCCTATAGTTAGAGGTAAGAGTAAAGTCAAAATATTGATACAACAAGAATAAAATCATATTAATTTTTCAAACAATGAACTCCTCATAGAGATGTCACCCCATTTCCTTTTTAACATTCCCATGGAAAGCCAATCCTAAGTTGTGACACCAATACAAAGCACATGTTATGGAAGGAGAAGAGAGTATTTTTAACCCATCACTCTTGTAGAACAATAAATAAAAACCCATAATTCTCTAATAATTATGTAAACTTAAGAAGCCCTCACTAGACTTAACATATGATAGCGCTAATCAAACATAGATCTATAGTTCAATACATGAGAATGCCACTTGAAAAAATGAAATACATGTGACGCAAGAAGTAAAAAATATGAAATAAAGGAGAGCACTTAGGGTTACACTTAGGGTTTTCATCTACATGCATGGTCAAGATCATACCATGCATTAACGATAAGAAAACCTTATAATCTCCATTCATTTTCCACCTTGTATCAGACATAAGTGCCCTTCTTCTAATAGGGAAATTCCCATTGACATAAAAACATAGCTCGAGAAAAGAAACATGTTAGGTTTGGTGGTTAACAAGAATATATAGTAAAGTTAAAAAACATAGTTTGGGAAAAAAAGGCCTTTGGGACCATGCCTTCTGATCCATGATCATGAAGAAAACATAGTTAGGTTAGGTGGTTTAGGTATTTACTAGATTTCTTAAGAGAAAAATAGTTACCAGGTATCTGTATTTATAAGTTTGGTCATGTTAATATTTTTTGATAATAAATGATTGTATATACCAAATTAATGTATCATTTAGATATCTCAGTATCTTTGCATGCATAATCCTAGATAAACTGTCTCAAAATATGTTTAACTTCCTCATGTTAAATAGATTTTTTTGATGTTCATGATTTAATGGGTGTGAAGAAACAATTGTGGAAAAATGTAATGGAATATCTTCAATGACCAATAGGACTTTATTAAATGCACTCTCTTAATAATGTTTTCATAGTCTTTCTTATTTTTATTTAAAAAAAAACATTATCTATAGAGTTGAAGCACCAACTAGAACAAACCTGTGGGATAGAAGAGGAAATGTGAAATATGATCACTCAATAGATTTATTTATATTAACCTTTTAAGATAACATGGTTTACAAATAAATTTAGTCAGAGAATTTTACTTCTAAAAAAGAACCCATGCAGAAAGAAGAAACATATGTGGAAATATTATATGGTTGTTGTATTTTATGAATAAAGTTTTAACTTTAATAATTGTGTAGTAACATCATGTGATTTAAATTTATAAATTTCTTTCTCTAATTATTTTATTTTCAATACAAGTTCCAAGGTCTCCACTTGTTTTACTTTTACAAATTTTTTATTTTTATATATGATTAGAAATACCACATGCATTTTTTTAATAAAATTTTAGTAAGATTTGAGGATACAAAAATGTCCATGTTCTAGTTCCTTCTATTAGGCACAGTTACAAGAAATCCTTCTTTATTACTAACTCGAAAACAATTTAAAAACTTTGTATGTGCACAATAATCATTGAATGTATAACTTAAATCTAATCCAAAAAAGGGGTTTCCTGGTCTTTTTTTGGTAGTTGATTTGGAATTTCAATTAAAATATGTTCTTGGCATAACAATAAACAACATCTTTGTAAGGCCTCGTAATAACAGATTAAAAGCAAGATCATATTTTGATCTACACTAAGTGGAAGATACACATGAACATGTTGCACATATAGTAGATCTAATAACTTCATCACAAGTGAAGGAGAATGGAATCCACAGTGGAGGTGCCTCTATCCCCAATTCTTCCCAAAATAGGAAACAATAAGCCTTATAGATAAGTCATGATAGAGTAAAATAAACTAGATGAATAAAATGATATAATATGACTTCACCACTTAGAGTGATCACACGGAAGTTGGCAACGAGCCAAATGACATCATTTTTTAATACACAAGGAGTTAAATTCCAATGTATGGTATTGGGTGCAATTTTTCTAGCCAATGATATCACTAGAACTTCCAGCTAAAAAAGGTGAAATGATTACACCGATAATAATTGATATGTGAAATAATATGTTTGAGAGTAATATGGTTACACCGATAGTTAGTATATGTGAAATAATAGTTCTTTTAGGTTCCCTTGTCATTCCAAATACATCATGTTTTATTCACTCTATGATCTCACATGATCCTCTTATCACCTCAACCCCACTCTTTGATTCATAGCATTATTACCATTTCATGCAATTATATATAACTCTATATGCATAGGCGAAAAATTTCACTCTTTTGCTTCCCTATATTCCCTTGCTACTTCCATTTTGTTATAATGGATCTCAATCCTTTTCTTATAAAGGCGATAAATTTCATGCAACTTCCCAACCCATTTTGAAAACTTTATTCCATGCCGAAAGGATAAGAAATAATTTCATCCACCATGTTATTGGTACTGTCAGTCCAGTTGACTTTATCAATCAATTCAAAAAGGAAGAAATTTTGGTGGAGGAAATTCATCAATCATTCATCGCTCACATGGTGCGTATATATCCCAGATTCTATATGCTATAATTCATTGTTCGTCACTTTTTTCCTCCTTCCCACATGCCCACATAGGATGAAATGAATTCTAATTGAAATATATTTTAGGCCAAAACTCAAAGTCCATGCTCTTTATGAGAACTTACCTTTCTTCTCCAATGATATATTAGCTGAGGTGATCCCAACATGTGTAACCCTTTATATCCGTAATTGAGAAGCAACCATCTATTATGGTTCTTGCTCATCTGATAGAGGTTTTGGAAGAACTATTGGGAAACCACTTGCATCATGGAAGGAAAAAGAGAAGCTCACATTGTGAAAGTGTGACCCCTAATGCACCAAGGGTATTCAAACAATCAAAATTGGGGGTTGTTAGAACTAGGGGAAGAAGAGCCTTCTTCATTGGTGACCTCTTTGGAAAAAAATGGATGGATACAAAGTATGACTTACATTTAGAAGCCCTACTTGTTGGCCCAATGCAGTTGTGACATGATCTATGTGAACTTGGTATGCCAACTAAATTTGCACATGAAGTAACTTACACTATGGGTGCTCATGGGAACTTCTTGATTTTTCTTGAACACAAGGAATTGCTTCTCACTATGTATACTTTGTCACCTCTAGATCCCACCTAGAAATTTAAAGGCCTCCTGCATGGTTTGAACATGGGTTATTTTCCTTTGCAAACTTACACTGTCTCTTGTATTTGTATATAATTATTTTTACATATACTTATATTATGTTTTGTAATACTTTACATTATATCGTCTTCCTCATCTTTTATCACCTTTTTTTCTTCTAAAAATCAGGAACTCTATCCCTCGTTCTTCTTTTCTTTATATATCAATTATATGTACTTATTTTATTACTATTATCAGTGAGGGCCCCAATAAAACCCCCTAAATCACCTATTAAAAAAATGTTTGAGACTATAATTCAAAGAATGCATGAGATTATAGACTAGATAAAATCTACATCCAGGATAATGACATATCTATGGAAAGAAATCTTAAACCTATGTTTTAGATAAAGTATACCAAGTAAAAATAATTTAAGTGCTTTATCAACCACAAAATTTTGGTGTTTTGGTGCGGACTAACATTTACAAGTTAATTAATCCAAGAACAAGCCCCAATGGAAATGACATGTCTATGCCAAGTAAAGATTAAACCTTCTCTTGAGAAAGGCTAGAACAAGTCAAAATTTTGTAAGTTCCTTACTAATCACCCTTACAAGTTAATTGACCCAAGATCAACTCCCAACATGAAATGGTTTGTCTTTGCATGGACATCTTAAACCTCTATTTGAGACAGGTTGTAACAAGTCAAAATTGTGTAACCAACTTATCAAGTCTTAAGAACTTTGGTTTTTTGTTTCGGTATGTACTTAAGTTTACATGTTAATCAAACCAATTATGGTAATAACAAAATTTCATATATTAGGTTTACTATGAAACAATACGTGGACATGTGACATTTATTTTTTATATCTAGCATTGGTGTGATTCTTCTCAAATCCTTTCTTTCTACCCGCACCACTACTTCTTGATACACATTTTTAGTGCTTTTTATTTTTCAACTAGGAAGGTCTAAGAGTTATATTGTAAAAAATGACTCCCACCTCGATTGTAATGAAGGCTTCCTTAAGTAAAACTGCAAGCCTTGTGTGCCCCACTATTGAATTGATGTAAAAATTTCATATTTTAAATCTAAAAGTTGTTTAGAGGATGGTGACTTCAAAAATTTGCAAGTATTTTCTAGCTAATAACATGAAAAATGTGTGAGTGACTGAAAAATTTAAAGATTAGTGGAGAGAGGGAAGTCCTTATAGAGAAATTGATAATTCTTCTTCATGTTCCATTGGCTATTGTAAATTTTTCTTATATACAAATCCTAGCCAAGTTTGAATTCATCGTTGATTTTTATTTCCATTACATAGATAAACTTATACTAGTTATCAATTTTCTAATGATATGACATACAAAGGGATGTATATAAACGATATAATATTGTAAATAATTTTCACCTATAAAAATAAAATTATATTATTCAATAAGCAAAAACATATTATTATCACCTGAAATATGGTAAGAAATTCTAATCATATTTACACATTATTTAATTTGGATGGAATTCCAATATAGTAGAGACATGAAATCAAAACTTTAAACGTCTTCAACATCCCCAAAAAAAATGTTTTATACCACTCTACATTTAATCTGAGTTAGTAATTTCTTGTAATCCATCAGGATTAGAATTCATCCTCTACTAATTATATTTGAGATTGGACATACATTGCTTTATAAATCTAATTACATGATGGATCATGTCATGATTTGTTAATGGGTTTAAAATGACAAAATATGGTAGAACCAGGGATATCAAAAAAAAATCTTAGCTCTAGCACTGAGCCAACTTACTCAACACTATGACATCAAATTTAGTGTTAGAGTGTGATCTCACATGCATAATTTCCCCATGAATTTTGTGCCTTCTCATGTTAGAATGCTGGTCCTATTTAACAAATAGTGCATATCCTATAACAGATAATGAAAATATAATACCTTGGATATATGTTGCCAAAAACAACACGTTTTCTTCTATTTGTATACTATTGGAAGGAAACCATTCTATTCTCTTTTCTGTGCATTACATGCAATCATAATAATACATGAAATCACATTGTTTTGAGGTATTTTGTCAAACAATTCTTATGTCTTGTATATGCTTTTAAATTTTACATACATATCTATCAGGCATTTACAACCATGATATATAGAAAAATCCCCTCTATTATTATTTGATGTATGTTCATACCCTTATCTAAAGCTCTCATTTTGGTACAGTTTGGGACTATGTTGGCAAATGTTGTAGATTATATCTTTACGTATTCAAACTACATTTTCTTAAAAGTTTTTGAGGCATTTTCTATAGACCCATTTTGTGCATAACTTTTCATAATAGAAGTCCATGAAACCGCATTTCTTTGAGGCATTTTTTCAAACATTCTTATGAATTGTGTATGATTTCACATTTTGCATACATATTAAGGTAGTTATAACTACAACATCTAAAAAATACACTTTCTATTACACTTTGATGGACATCCATACCCTATTTGAAAGCTTTAAGCAGGTTTCCATAGACCAAGAGTATGCATCGTAGAATTAGATTGAATAAAAATACACATTTCCAATGCTACAATTATAATCATACAATTGAAATGATAATGCCATCCACCACCAATATTAATCTCAAAAAATTATATAAAATAAATAATGAGTGACATGAGGAAAATTTTAAATGAAATATTCAATGAGGGAAAATTGCATCTATTATTTTTGGCTTCTCAATTTTTTCGCATTCACGTGATGAAAGGCCGTGAAAATTTATTTCTCTGTTGGATTTCAACATTATGCAACAGTTTTGAACAGTGTTGATGAAGGGGATCCCACTCATTTCCATTTCTACATAGCCTTGAAGAATCTCAAATACATGTTCAACTCTCACACTACTATTGTACTTCATCATTTTCTCTACCCCATTATCCATATGAATTTATCAACTTAATTATTGTAGGTATAACATTCAACCTTTGGTTATGAAATATAATTTTCCAGTGCATACATGGTTTCATTCAAATCCTTGGGATTATGATGCAGGAGTATAACATGGAATAATTCCTTTTGAAAAATATCATCATGAGCATGTTGTGAGGATGTCCACAGGGTCCTAGGTGTTTTGATGAGCCTTCAAATGCTCTAGGAATTCAAATTTGGATGGATTTCTATTTTCCCGCCCAAAAGAGCAATTTTGAATTATCAAACAAAGATGGGAAGTTTTGGGCTTGTTTTTATAGTTGTAGGGGGTCTAGATGGTTAAAGGGTCTATTTTAGGTGATTAAGTCCAAAATAAAACTTGATGTATTCCTTCTTGGTCATTAGAAACCATATCTCATAAGTACTTTGTAAAGGAATATGATTTTGTAACCTAACTCAAGTTAGTGACTTAAGTAGATGTCTAGTTAAATTAAGTAACTAATAAGAAGTAGTGATGAGGGAGAAAGAAATAAGAGAAAAAGAGGTAGTTTTATCATTGTATAGAGGAGAAGAACTCTCTATATGGAGATTTTGGGGATGGAAATGTCAAGAAATGAAAATAAGACCATGTTTTTGGCATGAAAAGGACGGTGTTGGTATGATATTTCTTCACAAAGATCTTGTATTACATATTAAGGAACCATTATTTTGTTAATTTATATATTGGATTATTGAAAGGTGGTTCAAGTAGTATTCTTAGGAATTTTAGGCATGCTTGGAAAAATACAGATTTTTCTTGATATAAATGACTAAAGAAATGTAAGAAACCCTTCCTTCTTAACTAGAACATGTAAGATTTTTGTGTATTTGTGAGATTGTTCAAATTATTTGACTCTCAGTTAACACAAGCAAGTGGAAAGGATTAGGCCAGACCTCCTGAAGAAAGTTTAGGTCTTGGAAACAAGTTTATTACATTTTATCAAGTTTTCAAGCTTCTCAAGTTCTCAGGAAACCCTAATAAGGGTTTAGAGGGTTTGCTTAGATTAAGGGATCAAATATTTGATTTAAGGGCTATAAGTCTCAATCCATCACCTGAAGGGTTCCTAATTAGACAATATTCAAGTTTCAAGGCTTAACAGTTTCCCATTTGATATGTATTCTTTACAGTTTGCCTGTAAACGTGACTATAACCAAAAGAGGCCTAATTAGAGAAAAAATACAACGAGAAAAGTGGTTTTTGTTCAAGTAATTTTGATAACTTTTAGGATTCATTTGGACTTGGGGTAAGATTAAGATTGATAAAAATGGAGAATTCAATGCTCTAAGGCTTTCTCTCCCCATTTGCACAACTTGTTGATCCCATACTTAGCCAAAAAACTAAGGAAAAATGGAAAAATGGGCCATTTTCAGTGTATTGCGGGTTTTTCGGGTTCAGAAGGAACACATAAAACAAGTTACTCAAAGTCATTAGTTCCCCGCAAGGGTCTTCTGCCCATGAAGCAAAGAAAAAGGGGCCAGGTTAGTGTATTGTGGAAAAGTTGGGTCTCGACGGAACTGGAGGAACAATTCCTGCGGGCCCTTGGTTTTTCACACTAGGCTTTCGGCCACAACAAATGAATTTAGATGGAGTTAGTGTGTTACGGGTTGTAGATGAAAGGAAAAATTGTGAAACTAGTTCTCTTGGGCTCTTGATACTCCGGAGAGGTCTTGGATCCGCAATACAAATAATCGAGTGTAATTCAAATGAAGGGGGTGTGAAGGAACTAAGTGTGGGTAGAATGAGGTCTCGGGGAACCAAGGTTCCTTGCAGAGTGGTTTATCATGAAAATATAAGGATCGAGTGTAATGTGGGAAAGGTGGAAGAAAACGAAACACAAGGAACTAGTTCCTCACGGGCATGAGTTCCCCGCAAGGAAATTTTGGCCGACGAACAAAGGTGAAGGGGGAAATAGTGTGTCGTGGAGATGACGTGATATGGGATAATGGGGGTATGTGGGAACCTATGCCATGGGTGGAAAATTTCCCAAGTTCCACCCATGAGCCGATACTCCACCCAACAAAAAAACTCAAAACCAATGCGGAGAAAGCGGATAAATAAGGAACAAGTGGAACACTTCCCTCCTCCTCTTAGTTCTCCACACAAGCTAATCATCTACCCACCAAAGGAGAAAATCATTTAATTATAGAATGTGGAAATTCCTGAAGAAACCGCGTGGAACCTCCGACCCCCTGAACTTTAAATGGGCATAAATTTCACCCAGATTGTCTGAATTTGATAAAATTTATATTGTTGGCAAGCTATCAATATCCTCTATGCAGTTAAAAACATGGTTCTAGGTAGCTAAACAACTAGAATTAATGAAGTATGGTGCCCTTTTCTTCTCTAGCAAGTAAACTGATATGCAGAGTGGTTTTGACAGGGTTCCCATGCTTGTTTTCAGAGAATTAATGCTTTTTGTTGGTCGGCGAAGGCCTAAATTTGAATTTCCCTCAATTTCCCCCTCTTTCTCTCTCCCATTTTCTATATATTGTAAAATAGACTTATTTGTAAGGGTTGAACATTCTTGTAATGTTGGTGCATCCTTATCCAAATGTTGCATTTTGTATTATGAGTTGCAGGCCTTAGATTTGACCATTTGCAAGGTGGTGATTCTTACCTTCTTCTTCCATTGTAATGATTTGTGCATACTTGAAGCAATAAAATACTTGTTTTATTGCTATTGATTTGTCCTAGCTTGTTTTCTATTGCATTTTCTTTCCTTTTTATTAGATTTGCAAGTATTTTATGCATACTTTTTTCTCCTTACAGTGTTTGAATCTGTTGTGCTTCATGAAAATGGTGGTTTGATTGATGTTTTTGGGCTATGGCCCTCAGGACTGCCCTCTCCTTCATCATTTTCTTTCATTTTCCCTCATTTGAGAGTGTCTTCCCACCCTTTTCTTAGTGGTATCACCTTTGTTAGTGTAGGATTTAGGTTTTCATGCATCTTTCTCTTTCCTTGGTCCCTTGGAATCATAAAGTAGGATCATATAACTACATTTCATTCCCTAGGAGTAGTTTAGCATTAGGATTAGGAATTAGGTAGAGGAACATACCTTCTCTGGAGGTTTGTCTCAAGTAGAAAGTCCCACAACTTGAGAGACAGTCCCATGTTACCCAAAAACACCGATTTATCATCCACAAGTTCATGACAAATAAGAGGGTATTAGTTTTTGGTGATAACAATAAGTGTTCCTCCCACGTCTTGATGTAGATTAAGATATCATCATAGAGTATTAGGACAAACTTTCAAATAAATGGCCTAAATATTGTTTCCATAAATCTCTGTAATGTACAGGGTGCATTTTTAAGAGCAAAAGACATTAGCATAAATTTCTAGTGGCTCTCAAATGTCCTAAATGAAAATTTATGAATATATTCACCACAAATTCTGATTTCATGATATTCTGATTGTTGATACATTTTTTTCAAATAAACCACACCATGTAACTCATATATAAAATCTTGAATGAAATGGATAGGAAACTTATCTTTTACCATGTATTTGTTGATCTCCCTTTATTTTAGACACATGTGTCAGCCTTCATACTTATTTTGTACTAGTTACCACTAGATAAGAGTAAGCACTTTGACTATGGTGAATAATACCTACTTCCAACATCTCTAATACCATATTTTAAATCTCACTCTTCTATAGATAAGTGTATCAATAAGGTCAAATATTGGATGGTTGTCTTCTTAGAAATAAATGAATAGTATGATCATCAACCCTTTTGGGAGGTAATCCATTTCATCAAATCCACAAAAATAAATGATTTCTCATTTATAATTTCTTGTAGATCTAATAGTATAGGACCTTTTGATGGTTTGGATTCTAGTGTGAATAGATGTGCCAAAAACCCATCTATACCCTTCTGAATTATTGTATGCATTTGATAAGAACTTACAAACTACCAAGCTTTCACCTTTGTCCTACATAACTCAAAATCCATTCCTTCATAATAGAACCTCATGAACAAATCCTAGAAGTTCATCTCAACAATTCTCAAGGTAGTACGCCATTGGACCCCTAGAACAATCTCTATACCCTCCATTGAAATTTCATACAATGAGCCTTCTAGTAGGTAATATCACATAGATATATTAATCTTATAGAACTTTCCTAAATAACTGACTTTACCTCATCATGTTTCGAAACTCTAAGGCTAGATAAATGAAGCAATTTAAGTGTAAGGCCAACTTATGATTAATGAATTGGTGAGTACTTCCAAAGTCAATTATTATTGTTACCCTTTGTTTCTTCATGAGCCTAACAACCTTAAGGATTTGTGTGGTTTTAATTCTTGAAATGCAATGGAAAGAGATAGTTGGTTGAGAATCTTCGACATTGATCTCGGGAACCTCTTCCTCCTCTCCAAATTCTTCCTCCTTGTTTTCTTCCCCATCATGACCCTTAATGTATAATAATTCATTCTTAGAATATTATTGTCATGATAAATGTATATCATTAAAATTGAAATTTTTTTCCATGACAACTAAGCCCACACTCAAAAATCCCTGAACCGAGTGATGTAAACCTGCCCTTCGACCAATTGTTGACTATATAAACTCTATCATGGCCAACAAGGATGTGATAAGTAGATTTTTAAAGTGTGTTTCATGTACAAGTAAGTTAGTGGGAACCAATCCATGGATTCATTTTGATCCACTTTGAAGGAACTTCTCCCGAAGGCCCAAAAAGGCCTATTTTTATGGTTTTTGCACCTGGTAAGCATCCTCTAAGGATGAACCAAGAAGATATAATACCACCAAGTAGTGTGTTACATATATATGATATCATTAGAAGAATTTTAGGAAAGTTTTGTAAGGAAAAACAGGTTTAGGAACACGTTGTTTAACACTGGGCTACTTATAACACAGTGCAGGGAAATGAAAGTTGTAAAAAATATAGTCATATTGTTTTGGATGTTTCAAGATCCTTGAGATATTTTATGAAGTGAAAAAATAATAATTAGAAATATGAGAAGGTATACTTCACATTACAACATGTTTCAGGAGATCCTGTCATTCAGATTTTGAGATATTGGCTTGACAGTGCAGAGGAAGATTCCCGATCCCAGTGGGAATTAAAATGAGCATTCCAAGAGTCCTACAGAGATTTGAGGATTGATTCAAATCCCAAGATGACATATGTAAATACCTATTCATTAAAAATGTGTTGGTTTCTCTATTCATTAACATCCTTTTTGATGGAAGTCACTTTCACCGGTGCATATGCTTAAGCATAAAAAAAATGGGGTAAATTTAAAATTACATGAATAATTGGCTCTTGAAACTTATAGGAATGGTATCAACATGCATTTTGATTCAAAATCATATAGTTTTTTCCAAGTTAACTCTCAAGGAAGTTCCTAGGGAAAAAAACAACTCTCTGGTGTCTATTTTTGTCAGTTGTTGGTGAAGGCAGGGTTTCCAAATGTGTAAATGGCGTATTTTCATAGCTTGGATGAAAATTTTCATCTTTTAACTTAGTTCAAATGTGCATGTGGTGAAAATACATGTGCCACAAAGGTGAGGAGAGAAGGTAAGATGGCTTTCATCACTTAAGTGGCTTGTTTTTTGGTTAGACGAGTGTCATGCACTCATGGGTAATTTTGGCCCCCTCTCCATGATCTACATGATCCATGGCACACATGGGAATCCCTGCTACACCTTTTTACCTGGTGCAAAATTTCATGAGATGAAAAAAAGTGTGCCATGGAAGATGAGCCATTTCATCACTTATGTGACAAAATTGTGTGTTAGAAGAATGTTACACACTCACACCTTCCAATCACCCCATCTCCATGATAAATCATAACCATGACACAATTTTACACACCTATTACATCTTTTTAGCTAGTGCATCAAGTGCAAAAAAATGTTTTCAATGCACTCCACCCATCAAGCTTGTCCCCCTCCTCATGTTGGCTATATCCATGGTGAATTTTCTTTATGTTTCCACACATTTGCATCTCATATACCATTAATAAATGTGGTAATGAAAATGGGAGGCTGTCAGACCCATTTAGTAAGTCTTAACACATCCTCAACCCAGGTTAATGTAAATGTGCTCCAATTGAGTCAAGGGTGAGTTTTCCTAACTTAGGTAAAATTTCAAATATTTAAACAAAACTCATGCATTTTTGGAGCCCTATTTTCAAAAATATCATCCCTCCATTTCTGTTATAACCAGACCATGCTTAAATTTCACTAATAAACCCTTTACCAAAAAGCCCTAATTTGCTCATATATCACTCGTTTTTTAATCCATTTCCTCTGAAATTTTTAATGTACGCTCCTATGGTGAATGCCTTTGAGATGATCCAAACACTATCACCATTGATCCTCTGGATTTTTTTATATTCCCTACCTAAATATTTCAGCAAGGAAATTTTACCTTTTTAGATTCAGAGAGATTTGTAGGATAAAAATATCTGAAAATTGGAGCAAGAAATCACAGTAAAATTCCTAATCCGATGAGACAATTTTCATTCCAATAGGAAAACCAGAAGGCCTATTTCCATTTTTAGTAAGTTGGCATCTTATCCTTATTAATAATAGCAATTCTAACAATAAAGAAGCAATCATCTTGAACCCTTTGTGCAATTCTCAAGTTCGGGACTCCAAAATTGAAAATTGTGAAATTGGGGAAAATTGGCTAAAGTTAGAAAGTAAAGGTGAGGTGTATCTTACTAAAAATGATAAGTGATCTGATCACATCAAATTTTTTCATACACCCTCATCTTATAATTCCATCACTATTCTGGGAAACCATGAAGGTCAAATACACTAGGTACGAGCCAATTTGTAATGAACTGTTACACCAAAACCTCAAGGTGTTAGTGAAATCCACACATGAGGTTCATAACATCCCACCACACTTCTATAGCCTAGAACCCGAGCTAGATTTGTGCCCGTATAGAGGGACCACACCCTGCCCTATACAAGCCTCTGGTGAACATTGCAATGTCGGTGTAGCTACCTGTGTCGGGACTCGAACCTGGGTGGTTGCTCTAATACCAAATGTAACGAACTGTTACACCAAAACCTTGAGGCATTAGTGAAATCCACACATGAATTTTGTAACACAATTTCAAATCTTTCTACTAAATATCCACTTATGAGAGACAATGATGTAGCCAACCTGGATCTAGAAGAAATGGGGAATCAAATGAAAAACGAGGTCAGAGAACCATTAGAAGAATAGATAGATTCTAGTGGGATTTCCAAAGAAGGATGTCACCCACTTTTAGTCTAGAGCACTGAATTGGTCTTAGCTTGTGCCAAACACTATGACCTTACATCCCAGACAATCATTATAGATGAAAACTCATTGTTGACAGTCCTGACTCCAAAGGGGATTTCAAGTTGCCTACAAATTTTGACTTAAAGAAACATGGTGATCAGCACAAAGGAATTTGGATCTCAATAATGGATCAGGAAAGACTCCTATTTATAGGGGATTACACTTAGACCCTGATTGAAACTTGGGAGGAAACCATTAAGACTACTAAAGTTGTTATCAAGGAGTGAGTTTTATGAAGCCTACTTAGATGCCTTTGTATTATTGGGTGGATTAATGGGTGAAGAAAACACTAAGGACTTACAGGAGTGGATGGCCTAGTGCATGTTGAAAATCATGGAGGGAACTCAGATGATATATTGGGGCCAAATCATCAATGAAAATCTCCTCCAATAGTCAATACATCTATTCACCACTAAGAGATTAAAAATTACCTCTTATCTAGTGTATTCCCTCACATACACTAGACCGTAATGAGGATTTTCCACTCCACAGAATGTTCCTTAGAGAGCCCCTGCCTTCAAGAAGTACAAGCAAATCACCTTCAAGGAAATTAATGCTCATTTCACTTGAGTAAATGAAGCATTCACCATGTTCATCATCCGAATCCTTGAAGGATATCTTGAACAAAGAATCTCTCCTTAACAAGTAGATTTAATTTAGAAGTATGGGTGTTATTTCACACAGTTCCATACCTTCACCTACATAAGGGTAAGTGGCTTTGACCTTTATTTTCTTAGATTTCCTAAATATCCTAGTGATAAGATCATCTTGGCGAAGCTCTGCAGAAATTATTTTCAGGTGCATCTCAAATGCAAGGTTTCAAAGAAGGGAATATCATTCCCCATTTCACTCGGTATATTCTCATGTAAGATTGTAGCAGATGCCAAAAACTTTAAGACCTCCCTAGCTGTATTTCATCTATTTTCATATGTCCTTAGGCCCAAATTTGACATACGGAAAGATCTTGAGTCTTTCCATGTTCCTGGATTACATCACATTCCCCAATAGGAAGAATATCGAGAAAATTGTGTGAATGACCTTAAGGTCAAGAAAAGGGACTATATGAGGATGACTGTGTAACAGATGGGAGCATTCAGTTTTGACTAGTTCGTTGGGGGAGTTAAAGAATATAATTCTGAGTTGTTTGATCTAGAGTAGTATGCAGTGAAATTATCCCCCATTCCTCCTCCCTCATGGAGCATTCATGATGATGGAGATATCAAGGAGTGGACCAAAGTGGTGATTTAATTATCAAGGGAATGATTCAGAAGAAAGAATTCCTCTTGTAGGGAAGAAGGTACCACTTCAACCCTACCTAGATAACTATCACACTCATCACCTCTCAAGGAGCCCGAGAGATGTCATTTCATCCCATTGAGAAGACCTAAAAGAGGAAGGTTGTGGAAACAACGAGCACTGAAGTTTCACTTCCCATGGTGTCTTGTAAGAAAGATAAGTTTGAGGAGGAATAAGTTGAAGAATTAGAACAAGGATAGATTGAACCCTCCCAATCTCTCGTGAATTAAGTCGAGCCAAGTGTCTTATCTGAGGCAATTGAGTTAGCTCACAATGAGCAATCATTCATCCCGCAACAGGAAATAGAGCTCCTTGAAATATTTTCCACACCATTGGATCCATTCCCATGCGTCCATGAATTTCTCGGTGGAGAATAAAAAACGGTGCAACAAGTTTAAAAATCAAACTTCAATGCCATCTCAAAGTACATGAAAGCCAAAAAGTAAAGGAAAGCACAAACAAATTCAATATTCTAAACTGAGGATTCCAGAGCTCAGTTTGTGGAAGTTGCAAGACCTAAGGTGGACAAATATTTTGAGTAAATGACCCCAAATGATTATGATATTACCAGAGTCTCACTTAGCCAAGCTGTGCACGAGGGAGATACTCATCTTTTAAAGTATTCTTAAACTCATATTTTGGAGTGGAATGAATAACATGAACAGAATATCGACCAATTGTAGGAACATGTGAGGACCTTGTCTTTATTTGTGTAGTCATCCTTAGAAGTAGGCTCATTACCCATGCCTCATGTTGATCTAGTCTCCCCCATCAATAACTTTGACCCGCAGGCCCTCAAGTAAGCCCAAGGATTCACAATGCAAGGGGGGAAATGACAAGTGGGTGGGGAAATCATTGAAAGGGGAATGTTATTTTTCCTGAGGTCCTCTCCCTATTTTGCTTTGTCTCAGGTACCATATCAAGAATCAAAGGCACTAGGGTGGAAATGGAGAAAGAAAATATGATATGGAATATTGTTCTCCCATTTACCTCTGAAATTGGTAGTCTCGACTCCTCATTCTTGATAATTAAAATGTGTTCATGTATCCAATAGAGAATTTGACCCTTATTTGGTTCTGCACGATGGATGCAAGGTGAAATTTACTGAAATATGCTTTATCAGAGCTCAAAGAGTGTGTGGAAAATGCTAAGGGAATTATCAAATATCTAAGTAAATGTGTCAAAGAGCTTGGGTCCCCTCATATAAGTGAAAACACATATTTGGAAGATATCTTGACTCCTTTTCAAGAAATGGTTTGGAAAGAGGCAAGATATCCCTTCTCCTTCAATGAAGATACACTGGAGTCACTTGTAGAAATCCGTGGCTTTATTTCAAACATTACTCAAGATCACAAAAGTTGGTTTACTAAATGTAAGAGGCTAAGCCACATTCTAGAGACTTGGATAAACACATTGGAGTATGCAAAAATTCCATATTCAAAGAAGTTCACACTGGTGGTTGTCCATTTTGTCAGAGAAATGAAAGGGCTTGGGTTCAAAGAAATTGAATTTCCACGAGATACATCAGATGTCGAATCTTCATCAAACAATCATGCTACTTCATCCTTCTCCATTCTCTTTCTCCTTCTTCTATTATCACTCTCATTCTACTCCCTTTCTTCTAATTCTTCGTTGTGTGTAATAATGAATTTTTGTCTTATTCATTAAAGTGACTATGGAATATTTATATAATGTAAAATTCCCTTTTGCAATTACAAAAATTGAACTTATTTTTTCTTTCATAAGGATATTTTAAAAGTTACTTGTAATGGGAATATGAAAAGTCATTTGGAGAGATGGATTGTAAAGCTATAAAAGGAGATGACGTACTCATTGTAAGAGGATGGTTAATGCTTGTTTACTAGCTCTTGTTTTCTTTCGAGGAATAAGTTCCTTCATTTTCTCTATCCTCTTGTCTATTGAAATTCAATATCCATCTCAAATTACACTCCAAGAGCATTGTAAATTGTGTAACATGATGCAATAAAACTGTGTTTCTTTTTTATTGTTACTCTTTTTATGTGAATGGTTTCTTCTGATTGATGTAAGTGAAATATTCTGATTTTAATGCAATAAAATCATATATGTTTTTTTTTGGTTAAAATCACCATCTTATTTCCATGTCCTACCTCTCTTTAAACAAATTTCCTCCCTTGTATTCCATACAAGGATTTTCCATAGGTTTAGGGAAGTATTCTTATGTGATCCCAGGTTTACTTTCCACCCCCAGGAATTTGTTTAGTTCATATTTGTTTCATTAGTTTCAATAAATGGAGTTGTCCCATTCAAGCAGAGGGACCTAGTCGCAAGGTATTGGTGAAATCCCATAATTTTCCCCCGCTAAAAAATACTTCTCCAACAAACATGTATGTCCCTAGCTTTTCTTTCTATCATAACTATAACATAGACCTTTTTCCCAATTCTCTTCAATTTGTTTAGGAGTCAATCATGTTGGTTAGGGAAATGATGGTGTTGGAATTATGTGTTCCTTGTGAGTAGTGATACCCATCTATTTTACCATGTCTCTTTCCTCCACACAATGATAAAATATCATGCATTTTGATATCGAACCTAGATTGAGAAGATGAACATCAAGTTGCATGTAATCCATGGGTCTGTCATCACCAATCCGGCACTATGATAATTCTTCACCGGGAACTCCTCGTGCTATGATTATTTACTAATGCACAGCCTTTAGTTTGGTGGATGTAATCTGGAAACAAAGCAACAAACGTAACACAAGAATACCATCGACTATGATAAGACGGAATGATGACAAATTTGAAATATCAAAGTAAATTATAATATTAATATGAAATTGTTACAATCTCACCCATGAGGTACTTCAAGTGTTATTGACTTCACTTGCCTTCCACCAATACTATGGAAGAAACTTTACAATTACACCTCTTAATGGCTTCTTCAACACACCTTTAAACTGATGGCTTCCTTTACACACTTCATACAATATTTCTCACTACTTCCTTCTATGCTAAATGAGGGGGGTGGCCTCTTTATTTATAGAACTTCTAGGCTTATCCATCTTATCTCTAAGATAGGATAAGAAATCCACTATGACAAATCATATTCCATACCTTAACTCTTATCTGTACATGTAAGCTTATCTCTTAAGATAAGATAAACCTTATCATTTCACATGGGTTCCACATTTTTAGACTTTTTACAAATAAAATACACAAAATATTTATGACCTCACTCCTTGTCCTTATTACCAATATAATATTTCTAATTCCTAATCATGTAGACCCTACTTCTCTACTTATCCCAACTTTGACATTTTAACATTACCAGACCACTTACGACAAATATTTACTTTTTACAACATTCCTATTGTACTTTGACTGTTACCGTACTCTACATTATTGACGGGCACCGTACTGACGGCGTCATTATCTTCTATCAGATGCTACTACTAATTACACTTAACAACATCCTATTCCTAATACATACATTAATGAAATAGAAATTACGGAGGAAAATTTTAGTGTCGACATCTTCCCCCTTCCTAGCTTCTACTCCGTCCTCGGAGTAGACTATTCTGGTGCTTGGAAAATCTTCAACTTGTCTTGGTTGACCCATTTCGTAATGGGAGTGCCATCCAATTCCTCCAGTCGGTACGTACCATTTTCATGCACAGCTGCTATTTTGTAGGGCCCCATCCATTTTGGAAGAAATTTTCTCTGTCTTCTTTTTTTGTATCTAGAATCATATACTAGAACCAAGTCATTCACATGAAATGGAGACCAACGGATCTTTTGATCAAAGTATTCCTTTTGCTTCATTTTCTTCTTATGGCTTGTATCCTTTGATATTTCCCTCATTTCCTCTAGCAAATGAAGATGTACCAACCTTTCTTTTACTGAATCACTTTCATCCATCCTTTCATTTTTCATAACTCTCACAGTGGGAATATCAAACTCAATAGGAAGAACTGGATCAATGCCATAGGCCAACTGAAATGGGGAGTATCCTGTTGCTGACTTTGATGCTGCCCTATATGCCCACAATGCTGCATGAATCCTTTTATCCCACTTATGTACCTGCAAGGATGCATCTTTTGCTAAAATTTGACATAACACAAAATTTGTTCATTCCACCTGTCCATTTGTGATTGGCTTGTATGCTCTTGCCTTCACTGTGCTTAATAGAAAATTTATTGACTAGGGCTTCTACTACCTCATTAATGAAGTGGCTTCCTTGATCTGTTACAATTTCTAATGGACAACCAAATCTGGTGACAATGCGTTCATATATGAACCTTGCCACCTCATCCATGGAAGCTGTTTTCAATGGCCTAGCTTCAACCCACTTGGTTAAATAATCTGTGGCAACTACAATATACTTATTTTGGCGTGAGGTAGTTGGAAGTGGACCTACAATGTCTATTCCCCACTTTTCAAAGGGACCAAGTGGAAGAATAGGACATAATGGAGCTGATGAAGTCTTACGGTTACCATGTGTTTGACAAATATCACATGTCTTACAATAATTATAACAATCTTTAAAAAGAGTGGGCCAGTGATAACCTGCATCCAAGATCCTTCTTGCTGTAAGTTGTCCAGAGAAGTGCCCTCCACATGTACCATTGTGGAATTCTTCTAGCAGTTCCTTCCCTTGATCACGTCCAACTGCCCTCTTGTACTGTCCATCAGGTCCTATTCGAAATAATACTCCATGTAGAATAGAATATGGACGACTGGCTTGAGTAATCTTTCTCTTAGTCTTTGCATTGGCACCATCAGGAAACTTGAATTCATTCAGATAATTCCAAATATCTATGTATTCACTAGGGATTGTGTCAAGGGATAACAAGGCTGCATCGGGGAAATCATCATCATCACAAGATGATCCTAACCATCATAGGCTCGAGAGAGTGCATCTGCATTGACATGCTTCTTTCCTGGCCTATCTATAATATCAAATTCAAATTCTTGTAGCAAAATTATCCATCTTGCTATCCTCCCTGATGGGTTAGGCTTATTGAAAATATATTTTAGAGCCTGATGATCTGTTACAACTATAAATTTCTACCCTAGCAAGTAATTTCTAAACTTCTTTACAGCAAAAATGATAGCTAGAGCCTCTTTTTCAGTTACAGTATAATTTACCTCAGCACTGCTCATTTGTCTGCTCCCAAAGTAAATTGGATGTTCATTCCCATTTTCATCCTTTTGGCTCAAAGTACTTCCTAGTGCTACATCTGAGGCATCAGTGTACACAATGAATGGCTTGCTCCAATCTGGATTCTTTAAAACAGGTGAAGACACCAGGGCTTCCTTCAGTTGTCCAAAAGCTTCATGTGCCTTATTTCCTGGTTCATAAGTAACATCCTTCTTCAAGAACTGGGTTAGTGGCTGTGCAATCTTTGAGAAATTCTTGATGAACCTTCTATAGTAACCCACATGGCCTAAAAATGATCTCAACTTACTTCTATTCATAGGAAATGGTAAATCTTTGATTTTTGAAACTTTATCAGGATCAGTACCAATACCATCTCTGGATACAACATGCCCTAACAAAACGCCTTTAGAACATCCAAAGACACACTTTGTAGGGTTTAGTGAGGCTTGTGCTTCATCTAACCTTTGAAATGTTGTCTCCATCTGGTGCAGGTGGTCCAACTTGCTCCCATAGATGCAAAAATCATCCAGAAATACTCTGATGAAGGTCCCAATGTAGGGTTCAAACACCCTATTCATCAAACACTGGAATGTTGTTGGAGCATTACACAACCCAAAAGGCATAACTCTATAAGCAAACGTTCCCCAAGGAGTGGTGAACGTGGTCTTCAGCTGATCTTTCTCTGCTATACGGACTTGGTTGTATCCGTTATATCCATCAGCAAAACTATAACACTCCTGGCCATCTACTTCGTCCAAGATCTGATCTGAGAATGGAAGAGGGTAATGATCCTTCTTTGTTGCCTTATTGAGCTTCCTGTAATCAACAAAAATGCGTAGCTTCCCATTCTTTTTTATTGAGATCACAATGGGAGAAACCCATTCTGAATTCTCTACAGCAAATATGAATCCTGCATCAAGCAACTTATCTATTTCTTCTTTTACAGTCTTGGAAAAATTAGGATTCATTCTATATGGAATTTGCTTTATAGGCTTAGCACCATCTACCAGCTCAATAGAATGTTCTACCCAACTTACTTGACGGAGTTCCTTGTAATCAAAAGTGAATATGTGTATGTACCTTCGAAAGAGCTGGAGGTAGGATTCCTTCTCACTCTCCATCACAGCATCACCAATCTTTATTTATTGGAGACGATCATCAACTTCTTCTTCAGATAATTTTATGGGGTCATGAGTCGGTGTGACTGGAAGGATATCCATGACTGAAACATCAACCTCACTTTCTTCATCTTCAGTGTCCACTTCACTGGTACTAGAGTAATAAGAGGATGTCTAATCATCAGTTTCATCACTTGAATCCACAGGTTCTGCCTTATGATGTCGAGGGATCACGTTTATCTTCACCCTCTCTCTACCACGTCCAAGTGTCATGAAGCCTTCATTCCAGTAGTTTCTTGCATGAACTCTCCTTAGCCATGGTCTTCCCAGCAACATTGGGTACGCAACAGTACCATTTTTCATCACCTGAAAGTCTACCACACATACAACACCCATAACAGATATTGCCACATTTGAAAGTACACCTTCTGGTTTAGTTTTTCCCTTATTTAATGACCTAAACATAAGTGTTGAAGGGTGATCAATTTTTAAACCCACCATATTCATTACAGACTCGGTCATTACATTAACTGTAGCACCTCCATCAACTAAGACATCATGAATTGAAATACCATTACATAATACCTCAGCTTGTGGAGCATAGGGATCCGCCTCTGCCTCCAAAATAGGGACCTCAACCTCCTTCCTTCGTCGAGCATTGAGTCCACTTCGCAGCTCCCGCCTCTTCTCAGAAGACATAGCCAAGAGTTGACCATATGTAATATTTGCAGGCCTTTTGGACAGATCTTCCAAGATGGAGTATGGTCCTTGCCCCTGTGAAATCAGAAAATCCTGCACACCCAACTTTCTTCTCCTATGTTTCTTACTAGTTTCTCCTTTCATCTTCTTAGGATCATTTCCATCTTGATTATCTTTTTCTTTCTTTCTTTTTGTTACAAACACATCTACTTCATTATTTCTGCTCTTATCTACTACATCAAAAGAATTCACAGGTGCTTTTCCTTTATCGTTATCTCCTTTACCAGATGTAGAAGCTCTATCTGGACAATTATACTTATAATGACCCTTTTTATAACAACCATAACATACAACTTCAGAAATATTTTTTTTTGGACCTCTATCTCCTCCCTGAGAACTAAATTCTTTTCCTTGAAGAAGATTAATAGTTAACTGACCCATCTTTTTGAGTAGATCTTCATACTTAGTAGATGTACTAGGAGAAAGATTTGTGCTCACCGAGAGTGGTTGTGGATTCTGGAGCAAAGGTGTTGGTGTAGGCTCTACTTTAGCAACAATTTCTTTGGGCTCCTCTTCCATGCTTTCTTCTTGCCTTCTTGCAATCTCCTTTGCTTGTTCAATGGTAGCTGGGCGGTCATACTTCACTCGTTGTCTGATCTCTGGCTTCATCCCAAGAATGAAGTGCTTACATAGGAGATTATCCACGCCATTCATCAACCCATCCGCTAATCCTTCCTTCCGGATCTGGGCGTCGAGCTTCCTCCTTAGCTCTAGAACACGAGAATGATAATCCCTTATCTTCTCCTTCTCTCCTTGGGTTAGCTTTATGATATCGATCATGAGATCTGCATATCTCTGTTGTTCACCAAATTCTTCAAGAAAATTTTCAGTTAATAAATCCCATGAGTTTTTCACATTATCGCCTAGTGTTTCAAACCACCTAAGGGCTGAACCATCCAAAAAGGTAGGAAAAAATTCAGTCCATTGTTCCCTTCTTATAAGGCCATTACAAATACAAGATCGTTTAAACTCTTGAATGAAAGAGGAAGCATCTTCATTAGATTGGGCTGAAAAAATAGGAATCTTCCCCATTTTCAAAAGTAACCACAATGAAATACCAACCCAAAAGTACAATCAACAAGACTTATGTGCACCAATAATTAAAATCACTATAATAGAAAATAGAAATGACCACGGTAAACTATGGTAAAACTTGACTTACTGCGGTAAAAAACTGACTTTACTGTGGTAAACACTATTCACAATAAAAAGTGAAGTTACTGCGGTAAATACTATTCACGGTAAAAAGTGACTTTACTGTGGTAAATACTATTACAGCAAAAATGACTTTACCATGGTAACTACTATTCACGGAAAAAATGACTTTACCATGGTAACTACTATGCACAGTAAAAACAAGGTTACCCTCCAATTGATTTTTGACTAAGTGGGAATATCTCTCCAGACAATCCACCATGAGGAATGGTCCTGGAAATGGAACCAAAATGTCATCACCAATCCGGCACTATGATAATTCTTCACCGGGAACTCCTCGTGCTATGATTATTTACTAATGCACAGCCTTTAGTTTGGTGGATGTAATCTGGAAACAAAGCAACAAACGTAACACAAGAATACCATCGACTATGATAAGACGGAATGATGACAAATCTGAAATATCAAAGTAAATTATAATATTAATATGAAATTGTTACAATCTCACCCATGAGGTACTTCAAGTGTTATTGACTTCACTTGCCTTCCACCAATACTATGGAAGAAACTTTACAATTACACCTCTTAATGGCTTCTTCAACACACCTTTAAACTGATGGCTTCCTTTACACACTTCATACAATATTTCTCACTACTTCCTTTTATGCTAAATGAGGGGGGTGGCCTCTTTATTTATAGAACTTCCAGGCTTATCCATCTTATCTCTAAGATAGGATAAGAAATCCACTCTGACAAATCATATTCCATACCTTAACTCTTATCTGTACATGTAAGCTTATCTCTTAAGATAAGATAAACCTTATCATTTCACATGGGTTCCACATTTTTAGACTTTTTACAAATAAAATACACAAAATATTTATGACCTCACTCCTTGTCCTTATTACCAATATAATATTTCTAATTCCTAATCATGTAGACCCTACTTCTCTACTTATCCCAACTTTGACATTTTAACATTACCGGACCACTTACGACAAATATTTACTTTTTACAACATTCCTATTGTACTTTGACTGTTACCATACTCTACATTATTGGCGGCACCGTACTGATGGCGCCGTTATCTTTTATCAGACGCTACTACTAATTACACTTAACAACATCCTATTCCTAATACATACATGAATGAAATAGAAATTACGGAGGAAAATTTTAGTGTCGACAGGTCCACCCAAGAATATATCATTTAGATGATCTTATGATATGTCATCCACTTGTAAGGATATATTTTGGAATTGTTGGATTTAATCCTTGATTTTCCCTATCTATTTTAGCTTGTCTATTTGGATAAAATAGTTCTATGTAACACTAATATTATAGTGTGTCTAGAGCTCATCAGTGAACATCAACCATCTCCCTTCCTTTTCTTTTTCTCACCCATCCATTTATACTACATGAATTTTTCCAGTTCTAGTTATAAGGATGTCATTAACACCTAATGGCCACTAGGGACTTTATGCAGATCAAGAAAATATCCATTTAGTTGATCTAGGTGATCAGATAATTCCTATTGAACTTGAACATTTCAACTTTTGAAATAATTTTATGCCACTAGCCAGAAGATCCACTAGGTTGTGTGGAGGATCCACCATGGTTGGTGTGGTTTAAAACTAATTATTTATTGTTTGAGGACCCTACATAACCTGAATGGAAATTATTGATAGAATTCATGAATGAGCTAATATGCATCAAATCCATCCTTGATGATTTGAATTACATATTCATTTCACCCTTCACTATGTGCAATCCAATGTCTAATTTTATCATAATTTCACCCTTCATTACGGGTAATATTTTACCAAATCCACCTTCACATTATTTAGGTTACCCTCTAATGCTTGAAGCTCATAGGTGAGGTCATCCTTATTCACCATATTATTAACCTCTTATTAAATTTGAGTGACTACCTCTGAGACTCCAAAAGATGAAGATTTAAAATCCATATCTTCCTTATTTAGAGTCATTCCCGAAGAGTTTTGACCCTTCCCTTGGGCTCTAGCTGATATGTTTTTTCATGATTTAAGGTTTGGGTCTTGGGGTATAAGGCTTATGGTAGAAATTTAGCGTTTGAGATTTCATATGGTTATTTATGAATAAAGAGAAACACAAAGAACAAAACCTAGCTAATTTTTACTAAGCGTTGCAAAAATATAAGAAACTTAATTTTTTTTAGAAATTTGCAACATATAGAGAAAATTTATGAAAATAAATAAGAAGGATTTAACTTATGAAAAAAAATTCAAAAAATAAAATGTAATTTGGAGAGAATATTAGTTGATTTATTTTTCCACTTTAGTTTAAAATTATAGAAAAATTTGCAATTATTTTGGAGATATAGCCAAATCTTCAAAATTAGGGGTTGGACCTAATTCTGTCTTAGATCAAATCTTTGATACCGGTTGTAATGAAACTACTTAGATATATTTGGATATAAATATCAATATAACACCAAAGAACACCACAATATATAGAAATGATCATGATATGTAAGTGTAATTACTTGGACACTTTCAGGGGGAAATCCAAACCATATAATAAGACTCAAGTGCTCAATATGATAATCATCTACAGAGGTTCGAGACTCCTATATATACCCTTCTATACTATGTAAAGTACCACGTCCATGTAGTGCCCACATTTTACGCACCCAAACAAACAGTAAAATACCAGGATAATTTTTTTTTTTGACTTACATTGCTCACTACACACAACACAGTAAGGGCTCCAAGTACAGAACTCGACTCACATATGACAATCACATAAGTCATCGACTCACATAGACACATGCAGATGACATCGGCATGTCGATGCCACACTTTTCCCAATGAACGAATACTAGCAATGACCCAACCACAAGAAACGTGACTTCAGGAACGACGAACCCAAAACACATCATTACTTTAAATGTATTTTAGTTACGATTAACATTCCAAGAACATTATTATGTAAGCATAATTTTATCCCTTTTTCCACCTACATGTTCTGAAAATTTGTTTCACATTTCACTTATTGTTCAACCATTTAATTTTGCTCTTTACCCTTATGACAATCTTCATAACTTACATAAGTATTTTCCATATTTCAAATTTCATACAAAATTCTAATTCTCTCATTCTTATGTTAAGATTATGCTTCCCAAAATGCTTATTCAATGTTTAAAATTTAACCTTGCTACACAAGTGAACCTAACGTGATGTCAAGATGAAATCTTGGGATTGAGGGAGACTTAGATTCAATATAGCTTTTTCCCAAAACATTCTTTGATCACGGTATAGTTATTTCCCTACCATTATCATTGTAGTTCAATAACTTGTTGAATTCCAAATTTGATTTATATATTGTATAATTCCATATATATATATATATATATATATATATATATATATATATATATCTTTTATTTTCTCAAAGTTTGATCACACCAAACAATTCATATTCTTTGCAACACATGATAATGTTTAATTAAGTTATAAGGACTCCAAGAGTGACCTTAATCCTAATCTCCAATCTCGTTCTCATCTTATATGATATGCTCTTACATCGCATTATGGTCTCGTTATTAGCATTGTTTTGTAACATGAGTTACAAAAGTATTTGTCTAATATCTTGAAGAGGTACATGATTAGAAGAATTGTAAACTATACATGAACCATAAGTGACACCTTCTAATCAACTGAGGTTTGGTTTATTCCAATATGCACCTAATGATCTACGCCTCAACTATATATGAGTTTAAAGCAAGCGGACATATTTATACTAAACCACCTTCAAGAAAATACCAAGATGTTATTTTGATAGAAACCAAGGTAGCATCACTTAGTCGTTCCTTCAAACAAGGACTCATAAGGTGACTTCCAAGGTGGTCTTCACCACTCAACCTAGTGTCAGACCTGAAGAGAGGGCATTCTTCTCATGATTACCAAAACTAGAAGGAAACCACATACTCTGGATAAAGTTGGACCATGTCATTCCTAAAATATGGGTTCATGACAATGTCGCTAAACATAATGACTATGACGGTAAACTCCAACTAGGGGTTTTATTTACCTAACCTAGGAGGTCCCATCGAGTGCAAAGTTTAAGTTCGTTCTACGGTTTTAAATTTCTTATATGGTAAAAAGGATCACACATGCAGGGAAGTTATGCACGAATATTTTATTAGGGTTGAGTGTTTCCATAAAAACTCTTTATTACATTTACAAGGTAAGAAGATAACCCAGTAATTAATTTAATCGTTTATTGAATACTGAAAAAGTACTACAATATATTAACTTCAATTTCATTTACTATATATATATATCAAACCCTTTTTTCCATACACAACTAAGAATCAAATTGAACCGGTGATTAGATGCACATTTCCTAAGATATCCCTAAAACTAGCATCTCATACATATTAACAAATTTCAAATATAAATTTTCTGTAACAAGAGACTACATTATACAGTTATTCATTTTACAATGACCTGTAAAAATTACAATAATAATAATTAAATTACACATCACCTTTTTCGTCGTCATTCTTCCATCCTGCAAAACCCACGTGAGCATGATATCAACGATAATTCACTGGCATGGCATCCACCCTAACCTAACATAAGTATCATTTTTCAGTTTCCCATTTACATATGACAATAATTACAATTTGCAATCGAAATAAAAAGGTCTAGAAACATGTATTCATTGCATTTCATTTTTCTTCATTTTGTAACCCAGGAGAGAGAAAACACCATTTTGTCAAAAGTTCTAATGCACACAAGAAGTTCCACTATAGAGTTTTAAATGGTTATTTGTATGTGTTAAGAGTTTATAGGGTGGTTTGGCAACCCTACGAGGGTCCGCAACTTTCTATTTTTACATTTTCTTACTAGCTACAAAAATGTACAAAATGGGCTCGGAGGCTAAGAAACCACTTCCAAAAGTTATCTTTCGATGAGAACGCACACCACGATCAACTTTCTATGTGTCCCCAGATATACCAAGAGTTCATAGCAATTGACAAAAATGGGAAAGAGCGAACGGTTTGCGTTTGGCGGCTAGTTCTTCGGGGCCACTGGTCGTAGTTGACCCAGTTGCAAATGAACAAAATTTAGCTCGAGGGCCCAAAAAACCACATCCATAACTGACGTTCGATGGATGAGCACGCAACGAGACACTTCCTACAAGTTCCCCTATATGAGGATAATTCATCAGAGTCGACGGGACTGAGAACTAGAAAACCATTTTCAAACGGCAACAAGTTTTCTGGAGTGACAAGTCGAAATTGGTCTAGTTTGACCTCATCAAACTGCGGCCGGAGGCCTACAAAATGGCTTTGCCAAACTATCCAGAAGAGTGTTTTTCCCTAAGCTGAATGTTCCATGCAATTTTCTAGTATAAACACTAGAGGTTTGCGAAGACGGGAAATAATTTCTCTATCTAGGTTTCAAATGGAGGTTCAAAACGAAAGCCAACTTTCTAGTTTTAACAATTTTCTACTGCTGTAAACTAGTGTAACAGGGCTCCTATAAGAGCGTCAAAAAGATCACATATGTTCGTTCGGGGTAAATCCAGATGTCATGGTGACTCCTCACATAACAAGGTACAAAAATGAAACCTAACATCTCATTTTCAGAGTTCCGAAGGGTACTTAATGAGTCTCCGAAAAATGCAAAAATTAACTATTTAAACAGGAAGAAGGTCAACAATATTACTGGGAAGTCAAACTCATCTTGTCGATATACCAATATTGTAGTAATCTAACTAGGTAGGGAGATTTCTAAATCACCTCATAATGAGGGCAGAAGTTCATGTTTTAATGTAACGAGTTATTTTGACATCATGAGTTACGACAAGACATTTCATTGTTTTTGCACGAGTTGAAATAAACAATTAACTGTATTAAGATCTTGATATTTTAAAATTATTTTAAGTTGTAAATGAAAACTAAAATATGAGATTTATGAGAGATGAGGGAAGATGAACCATGCTTGGGAATGATGAGTGAAATGGGGATAAGGTGCTCCAAGTGGTTTACACTCGCGATCCGTTGAGACCACCATTGATGTCACATGATGCCAGATAATCACATGCAAACCAAACCATTCGTTGTGCCCCCATGTCTCATCCCGATCCATGAGACAACATTTTCTATGTCAAATAGATCACACGCCTTTTCAACAAGTCCATTTTATGCATATCCCAATTTAAAACGCTTATTTTGGCGCAGCTGAGAGGGTGTTAAAAAAATTGTTAAGTGTTGCTTTACCACTGCCAAATACATTTCCTTCAAAGTTTTAGAGGCCTTTCAAACAATATCATCTACGAATACCCTGAAACGATTACATTCCATGAGACTGAAATATCTAAGGCATCTTGTTGAACAAATCACATGCCTTGAATACACTTCCACATTTTTCATACATACCAACTATAACACACTTCCACATTTTTCATACATCTCAGCTGTGACACTGCAAGAAAAAAATCTTACAAACAAACTAGATTCTATTGCTCAAACCCTGCTCCAAAGCTTCCATGTTTTACACAGGCTAGAGATACGCTGGCAAAGGTTGTTAAATTTGGCTTTACACCTGCTATTTGCATTTGGTTGAAAGATTCTACATCCTTTTCAACAAATCCATTTTGTGCAGATCATGCAACCATGACATTCCATAAGACCACATTTCTTAGAGGCATTATAACCAACAACTCCCACGCCTTTTCCCCAAATCCATTTTGGCACAGGCTGGGAGTATGCTAGCCAATGGAAATTGAGCAGGTTGGAGACCTGGTTGCTACATACGCAAAATAATGTGATTGTCTCCTGAGGAAAAACCCCATGAAATCCACGCCTAACTGAAATCATGTTCCGTGAGAAGCTATCTAGATCTTTCATTTGGTCAAACATTAGAACTAGCACCCCCTTCAGCATTTGCAAACTACACATCTGACAACATTCCTCTGTCCCCCTTTTTATGCTTTGCTAAGTGTCCATGCGGGAAGAAATATCTTGAGTATTGATGTAGGCTGGGGAAGAAGCTGGTATAGGCTGCCCAGCCATACAAATCCACCACATGCCAAGCTTTGACCTCGTGGAAGGAGGTGAAGCGGTGTAGGGGCATTATGCTAGGCGTGGGTGTCTCCACAACGGGAAAAAAATTGCCTCCCTCCTTCCTGGTGGTGCACCAAACAGGGGTGGAGCTTCTCCCCATGGCGGCAGCACTCCCTCACACTCAGGAAAAGCCAGAAAACAAAAACACAAAGGAACCCCCACCCCCTTTTTCCCTAAATCTGCCCCACAAACATGGGCCTCTTTCTTTTTTTCTTTTTTTTTTCTTTTTTGAATTAATTATGCTTCTATTTCTCAATTTAATTCTATTTAAACTCCATTATTCTTATCAAAATAGGTATACCTTAAAAAACAATACGAGAGGAGACTCGGTTAGCTTCAAGTGGTAGTAATCTTATTTCACCTTTAAAACGACAATTAAAACTAGTACGCAAGAAAGCCTGGTTGACCAGGGAGGAACTAGAGAGGAGTTTCAAAAACGAACGCAAGACAAGGGCCAACCACAACATCACAACAGGATACCCTCCTCTTGCACAAATCGAGGCTCAATCCACGAAGCAACCAATCCAAACAATAAAATTACTTATCGATAATTAAAAATAAAGTTGATAACAAATCGATAATTAGATAAAGAAGTTATCGTCGATCGATAAAAATAATAATAATTACTATTTATATTACTATTATTATTATGACTTAATACTACTTATTAATCACATTGACAAGGATCAGCAAGAGCACAACAACGTTAAATGCTTAGCAACACGGTCGTCGAAGAAGAAAAAGAAGGATGAGGGACGGGGCATTACAGTCCAGCCTACTAATCATATGAAAGCATAAATGAATGTGATATGCCATAATAACAGATTATGTTAACCACAAGTTGGCCATCCATACTTTGATATATGACCTAGGAATGGGTGTGTAACACTATGCCACTTATGAAATTTTGTGAACATGCATATATGGTGATAATATTTTTATATAAAAAATTTATGGGGTCTATTGTTGCACAATTGGTGAATTTTACAGCTCCTACCCACTTAGTGAAGTAATTTGTCACATTGATTATGTATCTAACTTTTTATCTTCTAGACACTAGATAAATGGGTCCTATAAAGTCAATCCCCATTTTCAAATGGTTGCATAAATAATACTTGGTAGGACATCTCATCTTTTTGGTTGGGTTACGCTATTTTTTGGCATTTATTGCAATGTTTTGTAATGTGGTGCACATGTTGCAACACTGCTGGCCACCATTTACCACATTGTAGTTCTTTCAAAAAATAAATTCTCTTCTAAAATTTTTGCCTACCACTCCCTTGTTCATTTGCCTAAGTATAGCTCATTTTTCATGTTCTAGTACTACCATGCACAATACTTCATTTTTTCCTAGTTTGTACAAGAATCATTAATAATTGTGAAAGATAGTGTTATGGTAACCAACAGGTTTTTATTCTTTTCTATGTAATGGATTGATGATATTCCATATCATAAGACATGAACAATATCCCTAATCACTCTGAGATTTAATGACTTTAAACAAGTGCGCATCTAGAAAATCTTCATTCAGTTCTTCTGGATCTTCCTCACTATCAATTCAATTCAAATGATCTAACCCCACATGTTCTCTTCCTGGTGTGACATTTATTTTTACTAAAATATTGAAATAACATCAACAATCTAGAAGTGCTTCCTCAAAACAATGTATATTTACCAATATACCGCATTACTTGATGATCGGCGAAGAACTCAAATGGTGTCTCTATTAGTATTTTCTGAAATTTTAGGAATGTGAATACCATAGAAAAAGCTTCTCTTTCTATGGTAGAATAATTTTTTTTTCTTGGGTGACTTCTTTCCACTGGTTGCATGAGTATTACACAAATTGCAATTCCTAATACATCTACATGAATGTGAAACATGTTAATCCAATCTAAAATTATTTGTATAATGCAGTTACTAAAATTTGTTTTTATTTTGTAAATGCACTTTTTCATTTGTGTTTTCATTCAAAATTGACCCATTTTAGTATAATTTGTTCCCTCAGTTGTGCAATACTAGCATATATCATGATAAAATTATTGTAGTACCCTATGTGTTCCATAAATGCATGCACCTCTGAAGGATTTATCGGTAATTTAAGACCAATGATGACCAAACTTTTTACTTGATCTATTATAATATCCTTTTTAAAAACAACACGCCCTAGAAATATCTAAATTAGGTGAATAAGAGACATTTCTTTGAGTTCAATGTAATGTGCATAGCTTTGAAAAAATAGCATTAGACATACCTTTTAGAGGTGTTACTTGAAGAGGGAAAATACAACCTAGTAATCCAGGTAAATTTCTAATAAGTCATGGATGAAATCCTATAATATAGTCATTTTGGCTGTTGATAAGACTATGAGTGAATTTTTGAGTCCAAAAGGAATTACTATGTATGCAAAACATCCCCACTATGTGGAAAATATTGTGTTTATTGATCTTCTTTTGCAATTGGTATATGATGGTATATGTTGAATCCATCTATGAAATATTATACCTCGTGCCCTATTCCTATCTCTAAAATTTCATTTATGAATCACAAGGTAAAAGGATCATTAATAAATGCAAAAAATATTGCCATGTAGTCTCTAAATTTTATTATTTATCCTATTTTATAGGATTGATTCATTATTGTTCTTACCAAATTAGACTTCTCAATCAAATAAATAAACCTTATTGCTAGCATGCTTTCGATATCTTATTTCACCTTAGCTTTCATGTTGGGATTTAATTTTTATGGATGCTTCTTTACAACCCTCACACCTTATTTGATCTCAATTTTCATTTCTCCCAAGGTAGGGTCTATTCATTTTTTAATCTCAGTGAATTTAGTCAGCAAGATGGTCTTTATAATTATGCAGTAATTGTAATATATTTGACATCTCTTATTACATCCAATAATACCATAGGGTTTCTAATTTAATAGTTCCTAGGGGTCCAACATATTCTTTCCTTTTGTACATAGTTTGTCATATAAATTCACTTTCCATTTATTCCTAGTTAACATAATTTCCCTTTACCCTTCTTTTTCTTCTATGTTTAAATTGAAAAATTTGTTCCTCTTATCCTTTATATGGAGTTTCCTTTTATGGAAGAAACACAATGTGTTTTGGTTCAAGCACGCACTTAAGTTCACATGTATTCTACGATGTTCATATCTACACCTTCATCTTTGTTGTCTTTAACTCTTTGAAATATATTTATCTCTTCGTTTGTGGCTTTGTTCATTTTACCTATGTTAGAATTTATAACTGTGCAATTCGTAAGATCTATTATTTCTAGATTTATGAATTTGATTTCACCTTATGTGTGTATAGTCACACAACAGATAAATGTTTTGTTATTTTTAAGGTAGCATGAACCATAGGGTTCTTGTCTTTAAATCAGAACGTCTAGATAAATTCCTTCTAGACCTTCCTCAAAGTGTGTGTTTCTCTTATTCTCTCTTGGTGCATGTACCATGATTTTTTAAGCGAGGTGAGTGTTTTGGGAAATATATTAACCCACTATTGTGGTTCAATTTTTTGTGACTTCCATATGTCAATACATTCATGAGTATATAACTTTGAATATTGGTTTTTGTAAAGTCTCGGCTATGGCTTATTTTCGAAGGTAGTGCAAACCTTGCACACATCATGTTTATGATTTATTTCCATATAAATTTATTCTTTCTATGTATTTCCCACCATTTTGTTACCACTTCTTTAAGTTCATAATGCAATGTTCTTATTCTCATCTCTTGTTATGGTACATGCTCATGTAATTTGATTAGAAAATTATCCAAGTAATAAGTACATAAGTATTGTAGAATTCACCTTTATTCCACCTGGACCATCCTCATTTGTGTGTCTAATGATTTAAAGCTACATATGAATTGCCATTAATGGATGAAGTGATCTCCCATGTAATATAACTTTCCCTATTAATCTTGATGTAATTCCAATACTTGTATTAAAATTGGTACAAATTACCTATCTCTAACATCTCAAGAGACCTTATAATGTATTGTGGGTCTTCCTCTAAGAATATATTCTTCAATTGTGTAGTATATGGGATCTTGAAATTATCCTTAAATGAATGCTTAAGGCTATGCTACTCCATTTTGACTCACAATTCTCTTAGGATTTATCTTTCTTGATGATCCAATTTGAAGTATCTCTCAGTATCATTCACATAAGGGGACAATGGTTATTTTGGGATGGTGTAGGAATTTTATTATAGCTTATTCATAGGAATGATGATAATGGAATCCACTGAATGTACTTCTATCTTATTGGTTACTCTATCAATTGTCATATTTTCATCGTATGCCCATTTCTTGCCGATTAATATTGGATAGTGTGTTTTCATTTATCTTCATGTCAATGACTAAAAAACATCCCTTAAAATTGAGATCCCCTGCCCTTATTTACATACCCTCCAATCACCCAGTTCCATCTAGTCTATGAGAATCATCTTGACTCATAGTCACTAGGATATATATATATATATATATATATATCCTTAAAATTGAGATCCCCTGCCCTTATTTACATACCCTCCAATCACCCAGTTCCATCTAGTCTATGAGAATCATCTTGACTCATAGTCAATAGGATATATATATATATATATATATATATATATATATAGGTACACCTATAACTTCCCATGTGGATCTAGGTCATGTTTATAGTGCTACACAAGTCAAATATTGTATATCATAACTAATTTCCTTAAAGAACTATATTTAAGTGTGTATCTACATCTTATGACATCTTGGTATTCACATACCATATTCGCTTATTGAGTTGTGTACCTCTATTAGCTATACTTTCCAACAAGGTTTTACATCAAGTTGCATATATTTTTCGAGATATTTTCACTATGTAATACATTAAATATTTTGATAAGGTCAATTAGTGCAACTACTAATCCTTCCCACTTCAATATTTTTACTACCTTCTGAAATACTTGTGCTTCAACCTCTTCAGGATTATGGGTTCATGTATCCTAGTTCAGTATAGAATGCAACAACCATTTTTCCTATTCCGACAATTTTTTTTCATTTCTTGGACTTGGGTACATAACTTCATGCACCCACCATATTTGATATTCCACGGGCATAGGTAACAAGCCTTGTTATTTTCTCTGCATGTAGCCTAGTCATAGCTTGAAGAATCGTAGTTTCCTTGGGCACCAAATTGACCATATTAACATTAAGTAGTTTTTTTCCCTTACATTACTTCTTTAAGGAAAGAAAATATTTTCTATGGTGTTGTGTAGGAACTGTACAATATGTGAAATACATTTTCCATGCTATATTTAAAGGGAAATTTCATAATATGATTTGGATATTTAAAAAGATAAAAAAATCACCAAGTTCCTACAGGTTAAATGTCTCATACTCATTTATTGATAACCACCATAGTTACCCCCTTACTATGTATTATATGGCCTTTGCGGATCATTTAAACCTAATATTTATTTTTATATCCCCCGTATAGACTTGTAGGTGGAGCGACATTCCACTATAATTGATTTTTTAGTGAAGGAGGTACCCTACCCATCATATTTTATGGAGGATGATCCCATATTAGAATTCTCTATGAGGATGGTGGGGCCCACTATACATTATGGTGAGGGGACAAAGGTTCCTAACCTCCTACCAAAGCCATCTCTATTTCTAATGTAGATAATTTTGGTTTCAAAGATGATTGCATTTGTAATGTAAACACATTATTTGTGACTTTATCCTTTAGGTCCATTATCGATATGTAATCTTTAGATTCATGTATATTTGATAATTGTAAATATTGCATAACATATTCTAATGCTAACGCACATAGTTTTGAGTCAAATGAAATTTAATTTTAGGATAAATCCATACCCTACAAATTTTTTAATACTCTTCCCTTCCATCTAGATGAAACAATGGATTACTCATCTAATACATTGGGAAGTAATTTTTATTGTGTCCTTCTTCTCCCCATTTTGTGCACCAGATGCTTAGCCTAGGTTTCTTTCCCTCCTATAGTTACCTGTGCATCATAGCTATTGAAAATTTTTCGTTGATGTTATGGTGTTGTGCACGATTGATGTCAAGATGAGATTGTTGCAATGCATATTGTTCTCATTGATGTCAAAGTTGAGTGTGTGCCTTATGCTGCCAAAGAATGATGTGGAGATATTGTTAAGAGTTGTAAATGATATCAAATGATGGAAAATGATGATGTCAAGGTCTGCATGGTTGATTTCAGTTATTTGTAAGGTCATTTTGAGTATATATAGAGAGAGAGAATTTAAAGACAATGTGAAGACAAATAAGTCTTGTGAGAAGGTATGAGCATGGTAGATTGGTGAAATGAGTGGATACAACTATGTAGAGGTTTTTTTAGCATGATAATGTGGTTTAGAGTTCAAGAACATAGGTATGATGGTTTTTTTCTAGCATGAAGACCAAACAAGATGAAGAAAACATGGCCTAATGAGGTAGGTTGATCTTTTTTATATACCAGTACGTAAATTTGAGAATGGGAAATGTGTTGGCATGTTGTTTTAGAAGTATAGACAAAGTTTTAGGTCTTATTTTGTAATATATTACATTTTTACTCCTACCGAGTTCTTGAAAATGGTATTTCCTAGCTCGAAGGTCACTTTTTGATGCTCGTTGGTATGTCAATCCTCTAGATGGCAACCTAAGATCTTTAGGAGAGGGAAAAGAGTTTCCTTCAAACAAGTTAGATATTGAAAATAATTTCAACTTTATCCTTCTAGGATTGTAAATTGACACTTTTTCAAGGCCAATATTCCTCTAAACCATGTAAATTTGACTCTCAAAGTTCAAAATGGATTGTGAAAATATTGTAACATGTTATTTAACCTATTTTAATGCCAAAACAATCACAATACTGATTGAAAACACAAGAAATAGTTAATTTGATCTCCTTTTTTCAAAACTTCCCCTTACGCTTCTTGACAACAAGGCTTCTGACAAGTTCATGGGTGGAGACTTCTAAAAAAATCCCAAACAAGATATGACCACCTTTGAATAACCTTTTCCATTCTCCAGGTGTGGGCTAAATTTTTTGGCTCCACTCTCTAGGTAACTACCTCTTTTTTCCCGATCTTCTTTCTAGGCTTAGTCTTCCCACCAGATATGTCTCAGGAAAAAATAAAGCATATATTTTGATAAAAGGCTTCAAATTAAAAAATAATCACCATTTTAAGCACCCACTTGTGAAAATATTTAGTGTGCTAGATTTCATAATGACTTTATTTGAAAAAAAATGCTTCAAAATCACAAGATCGGGGTTCTATTTAGATTTTTAGGCTTATCTACAAGTCCATAGTCACAACTATCACAAAATGCAAGAAAAGGAAAAACTTTTAGGGTCTAAAAATTCAAGAATCTCCTTGTTGATTACTCCAAGATGGTTTCTATAAAATTTGGAGGTTTAATTGTTTATAGAAGGCTAGAAACGAGTGATTCTCCTAAACCCTAGTGAGGGTTTTAAAAAGATCCCAAGGATGAATCTTTCCTCACTAAATCAATTATAATTATCTTCAAAGGCTAAAACCACCTCGAACAACTCTATAAAAACATTTAGAAATGTAATTTATTATCAGTAAGGCTCTTACCACCACCCAACTATGAAAACAATTAAATTTTCCACTATTCTGCCTCCACAAACAAGGTTGCTAAGTACAAAAAGGTGCATAGGCGTGCAAGGCCTAGTTGAAGAAGGGCGCGCAAGGAGAAGGCACGTAGGACAGGGTTTAAGGAAGGGTTTAAGAAAACCCATGGCGCATGCATGGATAGAGCTAAGGTTTCAGGACTTAGCCATATTGGGCATTTTGGGCAGGACACGAGAAAAGTGTGACCCGACTGTGCATGCGGAGTGGATAAGGTGCCATCCTGGCAACGTGATGCCCATGAAAGGAATATGCCCTATGATAGAAGGTTCTAGAAGACATCATGGCAAAAAGTGGAGAGCTCAGGCCTGGAGGAGCATGCTCCCATGGAGGACCACATTCAGACACTTGGCATCAGATCTGAGGCCACAGAAGGATGAGTTGGCACTTTGGGATGCCTATATATGTGAGCACCCATAGGAGAAAAAGATAGATATATCAGATATAAAAGAGAGGAGAATATAGAGAAAGGAGCTCTGCAGAAATACTGTGAGAACTCTGTGGGATTGGGTAGAGGCTATATAAGGGAGTAATGTATTAAGGGGATGGGATATAAATTTTTCTTTGTATGGATGAAGGACATGATCCCTGCTGTGATGTATGACTTCAGTCTGATCAAGTTGTGGTAGTCTAATGGATCCATTGAATGTAATGAGATTACAAACATGAATGAGTATGAATGTAATTGATTCAGTTCATATCTATATCTTTTCATTTATGTTCATGGATGTTATGGAATAGATGTAAATCCTTATGTATTTTCCTTTCTACTGTAGTTCTATCTGTTATCTGTAAGTACCCTCTGTTTGGAATGAATACATTTGTCTAGAGGCCGTTCTGAGCCCTATGATGATTGTATGTCTCATTTCCACCTTTATTCATTAAGTTCATGACATAGATGATGGTTTCCCACTTAACTCACATAAAAGAGAGACTCGGCACCCGTGCGTGCCTTGGGTGAGTGCCCAGTGCCCACTGGGTGATAGGCCGGCGTGCATGGGATTTCTTTCCTTTGTGATGGGTGTAAAAATGACTACATCTTGGTTCCATTGTCGGGACCTCTTTTCAAAGTTGTAGTGGGAAATGGCATACATCATGATCTATGTAATGAGTGATGACAGAGCGTTTAACTTTGGAAAGTGTTGAATCATGGTTCAAGAGCACGGAGGATGAATTTTCTCAGAGATTCAGCACTGGATCTGAGTTTGATGCACGTAGATGGGTAGAAGAGAACCTCTACCATGATTTGTATGAAACTTTTTTCTGTTGCTTCCCAGTAGAACTATATGAATGGCTCTTGACATATGCATCTAGATCAAGCTGGTATTATAGATCACATACATGGACCCAAGAAGAATACCAGAGGTTGCAGATGCAGGATCTGATGTGGACTCATGTTGTGGATCATTGGTGGAAAGGTGTGTTGGCTAGCTACACTCTGGAGTACGCTATTTCTACATATTATTGTCTGGAAGTTGCTGAGTTTGAGTTTCTGTGGGAGCCCAAAGGATCATTTCTACATGTTATCCCTCTGGAAATGAAGATCTTGATTGTTACCTTGAGTTTAGAGGCATTTCCAATGGCCGACTAAACCATTTTGAGCACTGGGTGAGGAAGCTAGGGTGGAGGAAGATGGCAGATATTACGATGGAGAAAGAAAGGGAGGAGAGATGGCTCAAGTATAGTGAAGCACGTGAAAGGGAGATTGTTAGACAACATGAGGTTGCAAGTGTGATGGATCTATGGAGGTAGACATGTTGCAGGAAGGAGTTGAGGTTCACGTGGAGGACATGGAACCTGAGCAGTCTGTGCTACCCCATCTTGGAAAGTGCATAAGAGAGACCCCTTCGGCTTCTGATGAGAGTTCATTGCATGGAGAGAGAAGATTCATTGGCATGTATCTGAACCCACCTAGTGACCAAACCCTGGTGCTTGGTTTTCCAGATCAAGGAAGGAGTATCGCTGACCCAGTTGGTATCAGTGGAAGTGACAGATCTGTGCCCAGGAGATACAATTTTTCATTTCCCACTTCTATGGCTACACATACTATTCTAGTATTCAGAGGAATTTTTGGACAAGGAGAAAGTACACAAGCCTTTGGTCTCACATCTGGGAGTGGCATGGGGTACACTAGTGGTAGTGGGGCATTATCACAGACCATCGGTGTGTAGTTCAGTGGAACTTTGGGGACCCTTGGCACAACCACTACAAGACCTGGTGGACTAGGAACAAGACCTGGTGGATCCAAAGGATCTGGTGGGTCAAGAGGAACAGGACCTAGTGGATCCAGAGGATCTAGTGGCTCAGGAGGCATAGGACTTGGTGGATCTAGGTGGATCCAGCGGCGGAGGAAACACCGGAGGAAACCAAGGCTCTGGCTTATGAGGACAAGGGCCCCAACCACCTCCTCAAGTCTTCTTTGAGATGTCTTTACATTTTCCATATTACAGAGGTATTGAAGATGCTGTAGAACATGTTCACAAGTGTGAGCTGCTATGGCACACGAAGGGGATCACAACCCCAGAGTGGAAGGCTAGTCAGTTTGCAATGATGTTGCAAGGGCGCGTGCATAGCTGGTATAGGAAATATGACCCTCATCAAATGGTGGTGGATTATACTACTTTAAAGAATGCCTTCTTGGCAGAATTCCACATCCCTGAGTTTGAACAGAAGAGCATCAGTGCCCTGAAGGAGATTCAACAGGGAATGGTGGAGAGTGTGTGGGAGTATGATGCACGGTTCAAAACCCTCCTGTCAAAATTTTCATATGACATTCACCCTTCACAACATGCTCAATGGTTTGTTGGGGGGTTGATAACACCTTTTAGAAGAGCTTTATCTCATAAAACTTTCACAGACCCGTGCGAGGCGTTAGAAGCTGCTCTACGCATGCCAAAGCTGTTGGAAGTGTTGATATTGGTGTTAGCCCATTTTTGGAGGCTCAAATTGCTGTAATGGCTAACCAGCTGGAGAAGTTGTCTGCAAACTCAGCCCATGAGACTTACAGTGGTATATGGTGTACAAATTGTGAAGTAGAAGGGCATGTCAAGGATAGTTTCCCCCAGAGGATAGTATGTGCCATAACAGTAGACTGTGAAATTTTTCATGGGGACCATGATGTAAGTAGATGTCCCTTGTTACAACACACAATTCAGAAGAATGTGTCTTGCTACTATAAGATCTGCACCTCTACAACCCATGATACTAAGGATTGTAGGCTTATTGACCAGATCCATGAGGCCATTGATCATGGGGTGTGCCAGACCAGCATTGCCAGTAGTTCTAAAGGTGATGATCACCATTATGAGGAGCACACAGATGGAGGCACGCGTGGAAGGGGATTTCACAGAGGATTCCATGGTCATGGTAACCGCAGAGGAGGAAGAAGTGAGTTCCCACTGTGGAACCTGTTTTAATTGTGGGTCTACAGAGCATTACAAATGAGAGTGCCCAGACCTATTGCAGTGCTCATGGTGTGGGAAGAAACACAAGTATGAGGAGTTCCCTGAGTTGTTTGAGCACATGAATCAGCAGCACCAGAAAGACAAGGGCACTGCAATGGTAAGCATTAAGAAGACAGACACATAATGGATGCCATGGGTAACACGTGATGCAGGATTAGAACCTGTTATGGTAACAACAAGAGCAGAGGCCACGCGCACAAAGGAAATACCAAGGCAGAAGAACCTGGTTTCAAGGGAAGAAGTGGTACATGGGAAGTACCCAGACCCTGCGCATCAAAAGGAGGTATATCAAGATACCATGGACATCATTCAAAGTTTACAAGGAGAAATCCAGTGTCTAAAGGAGCAGTCCAGGAGGGAGGAGCAAAGAAGGAAGGTCGAGGTGCCAAAAGATGACCTGGATGAGGTCAAGGAAGTATGTAAAATGCTAAGGCAAGAGAATATTATTCCCTTGCTAGGAGCATGGTTGAGAGAGAAGGTACCACATGTGCTGGGAAGAGCATGAGAGGCAAGTCTTGCATGCAAACCTTCCCCCTCACAGCCTTGACTATGATAGGGAGATCACGTTAAATGCAGTCGTGGATGGATGGCTCCTTAGTAATATCCTCATTGACATAGGCGCGGAGGTCAATGTTCTCACCTTGGATGCATGGCATCAGATGGGAAGGCCTGCATTACATCCATCTTTGAATGTGTTGTATATGGAAAAAAAATGAAGGAAATGCCCATCGGTGTCTTAAAGGATGCACCTATCACCATTCATGGAGCTAAGTTTACTGGGGACTTCAAAGTCTTGGCGCTCACTGAGGTAGACAATTTCCCAGCACTACTTGGGTGCACATGGTGTTATAAGAACAATGCAGATCTTCGGTTCAACAAGGGGTACATAAGCTTTGAAAATGAGGAGGAACGGGTCATCATACCCCTAGCTGATGGGAAGTCAACACCCTATACTGAACCTTTGGGAGAAGAGGTCCTGGATAGAATATATGTGTGCTCAATCAGGGATCCAGAGATAATTCATCCCACAGATGGAGTTATCCAGTTTGAGGATGCTCAGTCCCTAAGTGACACCACCAGTATAGCATGTGATAATTGGGTGCATGGAACCTATGAGTTAATCAGATGACATTTGAGAGGATCAGTGACAAAGGTGATAAAGGCGTGTATGGTCTGGTGCCTAGGAGGAAAGGAGCTACCTAAGTACTCAGGAGGAGCCTCCCCTGAGGTATTTTTGTAGAAGATGGAAGCTCAGTGGAAGGAGGAAAATGAAAGAAGGGGGATGTTAAGTTACGTCCTACTAGGAACTACTACATGCGCTGGTGGGAAACACATCAGGATAATCTCTTGGAATGGCATGAAGTGAGAATTTCCTTCTCTATTCAGGTTTCTCTAGAAGCAATGCACCCACCACCATCGAGGACTACCATGGTAAGGATCCCACCTCTTTCCACATCCAAGCTTGTGAGAGAGCCTGGAGGGAAGGCACATAAGCTTTCCCACCGTCCCTCTGGGTACACAAACTATATTCTACACTGCAGGGTTACATGCATGTGCATGGTACATCCACTTTGAGACACACCACCAAATAGGGAATTGGCAAGAACTTAGCGGCTGATCTCATTCAAAGCATTTGAGTATCGAAGTACCAAACCCTTGGTGGATAAGGCATTACAGGAGGTCAAGTGCCTTACCATGGGGGATAGTGCCAAGGTAGAAGATAGGCTACTGTAGTTGCTAGGTGAACCTGCCTGGAGGGCGCTTTGAGGAAGAAGAAACAAAAGAGATACAACTTGAGAACGTGTGCGTAGAGAAAGAAAAAGGCAAGATGGTCTATGTCATAGATGGTGAAGAGATGGAAAATTTGGAGGTTAACCATTCTCTAGGCTCACGTGAAGTGATGGATAGTGTTGATGAAAGAATGCACGCCTATCATGAGCCTTTAAAGACAAAGAAGGTTAATATTGGGTCAGAGGTGAACCCAAGGAAGCTATCATTGGAGATTATTGGTCGGAGAAGGAAGTCTCTAAGATCATTGATCTTTTACATGAGTTTGAGGATTTATTCCCACATGGGTATCATGAACTCAAAGGCATTCACCATTCCTTGGGGGAAATGAGAATTAAGTTGAAGGAAGGTGTGCAATTGGTCCAGAAGAGACCATACTGAATGAATCCTAATCTGTGCATGAAGGTCAAGGAGGAAATAGACAAGATGATAGCATCAGGAATCATAGAGGCTATGGAGGAGTCAGAGTGGATAAGTCCAATGGTGATTAGTATCAAAAAGGATGGAAGGATAAGGATATGTGTTGATTATAGGGATCTGAATGTAGTGTGTGTCATTGATCCCTTCCCAACCCCATTCACTGAAGAAATCTTGGAAGGAGTGGTAGGGCGCAAAGTCTACTCTTTCACAGATGGGTTCTCAGGCTATCACCAGGTGAGGATTGCAAAGGAAGACCAAAGAAAGACAACCTTCACCACCGAGTGGGGAATTTTTCCCTATACAGTCATGCCTTTTGGGTTGAAGAATGCACCTTTTGTGTTCTCACGCATTGTAGTGCAGGCCTTCCAGGACTTCATCCACAAGTTTCTCTAGGTGTACCTTGATGATTGGACCATGTATGGACTGGTCAAGGACCATTGTGACAATCTGAGATTGATGTTTGAAAGGTGTCAGTAGTTGAGGATATCCCTCAACATCAAGAAGTGTGTATTTTCTACCCCATTTGGGACCCTGTTGGGACACATCATATGCAAAGAAGGCTTGCTGGTGGATCCTGCCAAAATTGTAGTGATTGTGGGATTGGGGGAGCCAACTAGTCAAAGCACAGTGTGTGGGTTTCTTGGACACGTAGGCTACTATCAGAAGTTCATCAAGGGGTATGCCAAGATCACCACACCTTTAGAAGATTTTCTCAGACATAAAAGTGCCTTTCATTGGGGAGAGGTACAACAAAAGGCATTTGACACATTGAAGGATAGGCTTGTCACCACGCCTATATTACATTTCCCCTCTTGGGATAAGCCCTTCCATGTTCATGTGGATGCCTCTAGAATGGCCATTGGGGCAGTGCTTGCACAGCCTAGTGAGGGAATTGTTGATCACCCCCTATGCTTTGCAAGCAGGAAGTTGACACCAGTAGAGTAGAATTATACTACGACTGAGCATGAGGCATTGTCTATGATCTACGTGCTTCATAAGTTTAGGTAGTATCTGCTGGAAACTCCCTTTATCTTCTACACTAACCACATGGCATTAAAATATTTGGTGAACAAGCCCATCCTACAAGGGCACATATGTCAGTGGGTGTTATTATTCCAAGAATTCAAGTTCACCATAGTTGTCAAACCAGGAAAGAGTAATTCTGGACCTGACCATTTGTCTAGGATTGATTTAGGGGGAGGATGCACATAGAGCATTGAAGATACCATGCTAAATGCATAGCTATTTAGGTTATGGCGTGCGCCCTCAAACTTGGAGGATATTGATGTGTTCCTTAAAATAGGTATGACACCAGAAGGGATGAAGACATTAGAGAAAAATCAACTAGCCATATGCGCTGTCCGTCCCTACATGTTGATCAGTGGGGATTTATACAAACTAGGGCGTGATGAAGTTTTACGTAGGTGTGTACTAGAGCATGAGCACCTCGCCATCATAGAGGAAGCACATGGAGGAAGTGCAGGTGGACATTATGCAGGTGACACCACCACACGTAAAATATTAATGGTAGGATTGTGGTGGGAAACTCTGTATAAGGATTGCAAGGAATATTGTAAAGTGTGTGACCATTGTCAGCGCATTGGCAAGCCAGGAAGGAGAGATGAAATTCCTTTGCACCCTATCCCTAGCACTGAACCTTTTGAGAAATGGGCAATAGACTTTGTAGGCCCTATTGCACCAGCAACACGTAGGACTGGATCACGCTATGTAATCACTTGCACAGACTATTTGACAAGGTGGGTAGAGGCAGCCCCAACTAAAGACTGTACAACAGCTACAACAACAAGATTTTTGTGGGAGAACATTATCACAAGGTATGGATGCCCTTTAAGTTTAACCAGCGATAGGGGTACACATTTCTTGAATGAGACCGTGAGGATCCTGTTAGCAGAGTTCATGGTGGCTCATCACAAAACTACACCTTATCACCCACAAGCAAATGGAACCGTGGAAGCATTTAACAAGATACTGAGTCATACCCTGACAAATATTTGTGATGTTCAGAAGACAAGATTGGGATGACAAGGTATCAGCCGTATTATGGGCTTATAGGACAACTTATAAAAGGATGAACAAAGCCACACCATTTCAATTGGTGTTTGGCATGGAAGTTGTCCTACCAATTGAGTTCATGTTACCTTCTCTGCGAATAACATGCACAGGAGGGTTGGCTGATGAGAAAGTGCTGGAAGAAAGGATTGATAAATTAATGAAGCTAGATGAAAGATGATCACTCACCAGGTGGAGCCAAACAACAGAAAAAGCAAAGAAAAAAGCATGGCATGATCGCCACATTAGGAACAAGAAGTTTGAGGTTGGGAAGATGGTCTTACTGTATGATTCTAAGTTTTTGTGCCATCTTGGGAAGTTAAAAGTGCATTGGTTGGGTCCTTACACCATCTCGTACATCCTTGATTCAGGCGCGTGCCAGTTACAAGCACTGGATGGGATGAGATTTCCAGGACACTTCAATGGGAGTAGGTTGAAGCCCTACTATAAATAAGTCTTCTTGGTGTTTGTAAATAAGGCAGTATTGCCAGTTAGTTTAGGATTTTATTTAATGCATTTTCCTTTCTTGTGTTTCCCTTTCTCATTGTTTTTTGTGTTGCACCTTGGGCACTAGTAATCTCATTAATTTTTGAAAGTTGTAACTACACAGAGGACCGCACATCATTTTAGTGTGGGGTGGAGTAAGGTGGAAGAAATTGAAGTGTGAAGCGCCAGGAAGGATTGCATTGGAAATCCCAGTTGAATGGCCCTGTGAAGAAAGTACATGCAAGGAAAGGTGAAAAAGGATGGTTGGTGTCAGGATAAGGCTACATTGGGGATCCATGTACAAGAGAAGAAGAAGTGCATAAGCAACACGAGGTAGGAGAGAGAAAAAATCATGACAGAAGAAGTGCCTTCGGTGCTGGTTACTGCATGTGCAAGAGTCTCCTATCAAGATGGATTGGTTGCATGCTAGAAGGTTGGAGAATTGTCCACGCAAGGTTGGGCACATGAGTTAAAGTGCTAAAGTCAGGTTTGTTTGAAAAAGATGCATTAAGTGTTAAAGTACGGTGGTAGGTAAGGTAGCATTTAATGTTACAAAGTAGGAAAAACTATAAATAGAAGGGTCGAGGCATTTCATTATTTACTTTGTGTATATGAAGAAAGAAGCACTTTTGCATCATTGCAAACTAGGGCTTCCAGAACTGATCCGTGTGAAGAAAAATTTGAAGAGTTTGAGCGTGAGTAACTAGTTTGGATTTGTGAACCAGAAGGAAGGGATTTCATGGGCATAAGAGAAGTTGTGAGAAGGTGTCATCTTGTGAAGGAATTATCCCAGTTAGGGTTTGAAAAACTAGGGCACGGGTTTAAGAGGTTTTCTTCACAAGTTTGAGATCTAAGGTTGGAAGGAGTGGAAGAGAAGAGTAACAAGAAGAGATTAAAGTGATAAGAGGACCTATAAAATGGAACCCAAGAAACTAACCATGTCACCCAAGAAACCAAAGGGAAAGGGAAAGGGCAAGGGCAGAGAGCCAACAACAACCACCACAAGCATGAATGAGGAGTGGTATGCAGAAATGCAGTACCCGGATGGAGTTTTTCTTGGGAAGGAGTGGGAATCCCATTTGAGAAAGATGGCAGTGAGTGATTATAACCATCGCACAAACACAACAGAGAAGGAAATGGTGCTGGAGTTAGTGCACCTGATGAACAAAAGGACACCAGAGGGTTTTCCCATCTATAGCGATGAGGTAAAAGTGAAGTTGGAGAAGGCAGGGTTATTACAACTCTATGAGTTTCCCTACTTTGGAAATCATGAGTGCCTCTATCAGTGGCTGATGTCACGCATGCATGAGGACCACTTTTACTTCACAGGGCACAAGATGCACATAACCCCTCAGCTGATTTCAAAGTTTACAGGCCTCATCTGCGAGGGAGACAACATAGATGATGACCTGAGTGAACAAGGAAGCCATCAAAGCAACCATCACTGCATATGATTACAAGAAGGGGTCAAGATATTTTGATATTGCGGAAATCCCAGATCCCATCATGAGAATGGCCACGTGCCTGGTCACAAAGTTAAATGATCAAGAAAGGTGGACACAGGTAAATAAGGCCTGGTTGAATGTATGCAGAAAAATATCAGAGGGCACAATCTACAATTTATCGGCCTTCATTGCAGATGAGATAATTAACAGCACATAGGAAGGAGACAAGATACTCTTTGGAAATGTCCTCCTGAAAATTGTATTTTCAGAGATAGGAGTGCGTGACATGGTAGACAAGTTTGTTTGGGAGTATCCAGCTGAAGATCCCTCACCCACAAAAATATTTTCAAAGTATACATGTGAAACAATGAAAGCCTCCCACAAGGCGCACCTGGACAAGTGGTATAAGTGCTTAAGGGATGCGTTCGGGGTAGAGTGGAGAATCCCAAAGCAACTACCAGTGCTTACAATGGGAGAAGCTGAGTTTGTTGTGTACCAGCACTTCTGCATAGGCAGATTCAAGTTGGTGGATGAAACCATGAGCCCATGGTGTAAACTCCCATTCTCCTTCACCACCCAGTACTTCCAAGTAGGAGTTAATAGGTTCAAAGAAGCAAAGAGACTAAGGTTTGACCTTAGTGAAGTTGATCAGGACCACAGGGAGATGCGCAGGATGCTAGTCTACCCCAAGAAGCACACGTACATGGAAAAGTACGTAGCACATGAAATCAGAATGATGAAACCCCTTGACTCTAACAATTGTAGGAAATTCCATGGTGCGTGTGTATCTTCGCATTAGGAAAAAATTTGAGAAAGGTGCATACCTAGAGAATGATGTCTCCATACCTGAAGATCCATGGGTAGAAGAAAGCCACACTCAAGAAAAGGGAGAGAGAAGAAGAAAAAGCACCAAGTGTGTAGACTTCCCAGCCAGTAAGCACGCTGGTGGAAAGTGCCAAACCTAGCACCTATACACATAAGCATAGGAAGAAATCCCCGGTAAAGGAGAATACCCCAGGAAGAAGAGGCACCAGAGAAACCCCTCACCAAGGAGAAGTCACCAGGGGAAGTAGAGAAGAATGGACCCCTTGCCGAAGAGTCACCTCTAAGAAAGAAGCAAAGGATAGCAGAGGAGGTTGACTTAGAAGAAACAGAGAGCTTGGAGAAATACATAGGTGAAAAGGATGATGAAGAATGAAGAAGATGATCGTGAAAGAGATCAAGAGCCACCTGTCTTCAGCATGTAGATTCAAAAGAATAGGGCGGAGAAGAAGAATAGAAGTTCCTTTTCATCTGGCGCAAGGGTAGCCAGGATGAGGAAGGCACCCAGGACATGGGAAGAAGTGAGGAGGTTGGCATGTAGAAGTAGAAAGACTCCAAGCCTTACGTAGGAGCAAGTAAACAAGGTGGTAGAAAGAGAAGCAATGAAAATAATCAAGGCCTTAGTAGAACAAGAATTGGAGCGCAACGCTGACATAGTGATGGAAGAGGGTAAGGAGGAAAGTGTTGAGAAAGAACAAGTTAGTATGGGAGGAGGTCCCAGTCTAACAGTGAGTTTCCCCAAAGCCATGCACTCGGGAAGGAAGAGCCTTGATACAGAATGAGGACAGGTCATGGGCTATGTTGATGACCAAAGGAAGGTGTTACGCATGCGCATTTCCAGAGCACTTTACCCATAGAAGAACTTCTAGCTATGGAGTCATTTGACGAGGAGGAAACCTAACCCAGGACAAGGAAGATGCTCTCTTGGGTGTTTGAGTCCCATATTGATGAGCCAAAGTTTGAAGTATACCAAGGGGAAATCATGCCAGTACCAGAGTCTAAGGGAACCAACCCCTTGGTAAATTCCCAACAACTCTCGAATGAGCAGTTATGTAATGTGCTGAACAAGGTCATGGTCGAGACTGAGGCTAGGCTCTTTGGAAGAAATGATAGAGTAATATTTCTAGAGGAAAAGCTAGAAAAGAAGGAAGAGGAGCTGGCTGAGAAGACTAAGGGCTTGAAACAAGAAGAGTTGATCAGCGCACAGCTGAAGTGCAAACTAAGGGATGAGAAGGTGAAGGTGCATGAAATATACAAAAATATGGAGTCTATCACAAGTGCCATTATGTTGAAGCATCCAGACCTAACGCCACCCATGCAGAAGTACAGATCCACTCTTGAATGCTTAGAAGATCTGACGCGCATCCTCACCATGGAGAGACAACCATTGGCCCTGGAGTCCATGGAAGAAGTGGCAACATGCTTGGAGAGGGAGGAAAAATTGAAAGTGGTAGCAATCATTACTGAGTATAGCAAGGTACTTGTGGATGTCAAGATTGCTACCCAATCTACTGAGGCCATGTATGATAATTACACAGATAGGGATAGAGTGGTGAGCATCTTGGTCACCACTCACGAAGAAGAGCTGAAGGAGTTTCAAGAGAAGAATAAGGGAAATAGGGCAAAAAGGGAAAAATCCTTTCCGAGGTCAAAAAGAAATCTGAGGCCATTGAAACCTTAAGGGGTTCAATCAAAAACTGGTTGAAGGAACTGTACCCATAGATTACTAGAAGGATGGACACACTTGAAGACATGAGCAAGGAGTTGGAGAAAATTGTTAACACTATGAATGCTTAAGGAGATGTACTAAGTTTTGGGGAGGTAAGTGCCCTAGTCGGTGACCTCTGTCAGAGAGCGCAAAATGAAGTCGATGCCTGGAACAAGTTGGAGGTTGACTTACAAAAATATTTTCCTAGCTTGTTGCAGTAATGCCATCACTTCCCCATTCTTTCTTCTTTCCCAAATTCTTCATCCCCTTATTCTTTTTCCAAGACATAAGTGTACTATGATTCCTTATTCATTGGAGAAGTGTTCCCACAGATGGAGAATAGGCGTAGTGTGGGGTGATGTTGGGACCCCAAAATATTGGCTAAGTATAAAAAGGCATAGGCACAAGGCCTAGTTGAAGAAGGGTGTGCAAGGAGAAGGCACACAGGATAGGGTTTAAGGAAGGGTTTAAGAAAACCCATGGCACACACAGATAGAGCTAAGGTTTTAGGACTTAGCCATATTGGGAATTTTGGGTAGGACACGAGAAAAGTGTGACCCGACTGTGCATTCAGAGTGGATAAGGTGCCAGCCTGGAAACGTGATGCCCACAAAAGGAATATGCCCTACGATAGAAGGTTCTAGAAGACATCATGGAAAAAAGTGGAGAGCTCAGGCCTGGAGGAGCATGCTCCCATGGAGGACCACATTCAGACACTTGGCATCAGATCTGAGGCCACAGAAGGATGAGTTGGCACTTTGGGATGCCTATATATGCGAGCACCTACAGGAGAAAAAGAGAGATCGAATAGATGAGAGAGGAGAATATAGAGAGCGGAGCTCTACAGAAATACTGTGAGAACTCTGTGGGATTGGGTAGAGGCTATATAAGGAAGTAATGTATTAAGGGGCTGGGATATAAATTTTTCTTTGTATGGATGAAGGACATGATCCCTGTTGTGATGTATGACTTCGGTCTGATCAAGCTGTGGTAGTCTAATGGATCCATTGAATGTAATGAGATTACAAACTTGAATGAGTATGAATGTAATTGATTCGGTTCATATCTATATCTTTTCATTTATGTTCATGGATGTTATGGAATAGATGTAAATCCTTATGTATTTTCCTTTCTGTGTAGTTCTATATGTTATCTGTAAGTACCCTCTGTTTGGAATGAATACATTTTTCTAGAGGCTGTTCTGAGCCCTATGATGATTATATGTCTCATTTCCACCTTTATTCATTAAGTTCATGACATAGATGATGGTTTCCCACTTAACTCACATAAAAGAGAGACTCGGCACCCGTGCATGCCTCGAGTGAGCACCCAATGCTCGTTGGGTGATAGGTCAGCACGCATGGGATTCCCTTGTTCTTTGGTGGGTGTAAAAATGACTACAACCTTAAATGTACTATTTACAAACAATTCCACACAAAACCTTCTTGGAGCTCCAAAATCTTCTTTCCTTCGATTGATCAATACTAGAAAACAGTTACAAATTGATCTTTATACCTCTTTCTTGAGTTTTGAGCCTTCTAGTTACATAAAACCATGGTTTACATGCATGGTTACCTCATTTAGAGGTCATATGGAGGTATTCTCTTAAGACTAAGATCTAAGATAAGACTCCCAAGAACTATATTCACTCAAAACCATAAAAAAGTGTTTATTAAGACATAAAAATGATCCCAAAACTTGTAATGGACCTATTAAGACCCTATAAAATACGTACTTCACACAAACAAGCCAAAATTGGCTCCAACAAGTTTAAAAATTCAAATTGCTAGAAATGGAGGGAAAATGCCTAGTTTTAATTTCTAACTTTTTGAGACGAACAAAGCAACTTCAAATAACTCCTAAGAATCCTAAGGACCAAATCAAACAAAATTGGTCAAAAATACACTTAGCCTAGCCTCAGGAGTGATGCTCCCGCATCATACTCGCAAGGAAAAGAGAAGTCTTCCCATAATGTCTTTGCCTATAAGCTTGTTTTCTCTTTCTTCCTTTGCTTCTAATTAAACACGGGCTTTTGAAGGTGTTCCTTGACTGAGTTTTTTACTTGTTTCATCTTCCTCAGTTGTACCATGCTGGTTACAAGTTCTTTATCCTTTGGAATGACCATATTCTTGAGTAAAATGATAGTTGTAGGATTATATTTGATGTTCTTCACATATTTTATGAGATTGTACACCTGATGCATCTCCATATGTGATATTTCTTCATGATATATGATTATCAAACTATTCTTGACATCTTATTTTTTCCCTTCTTGGGTTATTTCATCTTCAAAACTGGAAAAGAGTGGTTTTTGCTTGAAGTAATCACCCTTACTTGATTGTTATTTTAATGTTTCAACTCTTAGACCTGTATGCACAACATCTAAAGAAAAATTAGTTTTAAAAATATGATTATATTATTCATTATTGACCTTCATATCCTCTTCATGCTTGTTCTTACACAATGTTATCTTCTTGAGTTTTTTTGTCACATTTTTCATGACCATTTTCTTCCTTCCTAGACTTGACTGTTTCATGCTTTCTCCATGATCTGAGTTTTATCGTTCCTTGTTTACCTCTAAGAGCTCATCATTATCCTTACTTGCAGTATGATCTATAGATATTATTTTCACATCCTCCTTACTCATCCTTACTGTAAAATTCCTTGGTATTCCTTCTCTCCACTTAACCATTTCCAAATCTTCTTAACTATACCAACTATGGTTTCCTTCACATCATCCTTTTCTCTTTGTTGAAAGAATGTTTTTAAACCCATAAGCATTATTCTAGGATGGTCTTCATGCCATTCTTTCCCATCCTTTAGTGGATTCAATGCATGTCTAACCCCATCCTTCACAAAGGCCTAATTATTTTCCCATCCATAGGAAATACATCACATAGAATATGATCATGATATCTGCCAATTTGAAAATTGATTAAACACTATTGACTTACCAACACCTGATGATATCTCTAAACCCAATAGACTTTGTATGGGTTAAGATGCCTCGTTATTTTCAAATTTATCTTTTCAAACATCTAAGAGGAAACTAAATTATTTTTGATACCATTATTAGTGATAAGTTTGCAACATTTACCTATTTCTTTGCACATGGTCCTAAACAATACCTTTCTTTGTATTGGTTCTTCACTACTATTGATTGCAATCATTAAAACTCTCCTCATCATCAATGCTTCACATGTTTTTGGTTCTTCCACTAGTGATGGTGATGCCAGACTTTCTTCCTCATCAACATGTGCAATCTGATTTCTGGTTTCATTCACCCTACTACTTCTTACTTGTGGGTACTCTGAACATTCAAATGAATTATGACCAAAAAAATTATTACACCTCTTCCTCTTCTAATTCCACCTCTGCCTCTGTATGAATAACCACCTATAGTATATCCACCTCTAGATGTATTTTGTATTTGTGAGCTAATTACCTCTTCCTCATTAGTTTTCTGTTGTTGTTTTCCTCTATCTGACTTCTATCCTCTTCCTCTACCTCTAAAGTATTGTGTCTATTTTCTAGAAAATTTCTCTTTTGCCTTCAAGGCTTCTTTGTATGCCTCTTCCATTGTTCTCAAGATAAATAAGTTGAAATCATCCTATATGTTAAGCCTCGAACAATTCACATATGAAGCCAACTCTTCAACATCATATTCGATGTGACCATATCTGATTGCAAATTTACATAGTCAGCTACATTCATTTCTCTTCGCCTCAAATTTTATAACTTTTTAAGCAAATTAGTTTGATAATATGAAGGAATAAACTTACCTTTTAGCTTTGACACCATCATGTGACATGATCTGATCTTATCCTTTCATCTGTTGACTCTTTACTCTTACATAAAATATGACCAAATAAAATCATGCCCTCTTATCATCTGATATACCCTCAAAATCAAAACACTTGTCCTTTTTACAATCAAGTTTATCATCTCTTTTGGATGCATTCTTCCACCATACTCTGGTACTTTCATCCTTGGCTTAGTACATGCTCCCATGACTACTTTTAGGATCCTTACGTATGGTCCTTCTGATTTTAAGATCCCCTCCAAAACATTATTATAGAATGGGTGATGAATCTCGGAAATGGAATTTCAAAACGATGGCAAATTTCCAAAAAACTGTTTCATAATAAAGGAAATTTGGCAGATCATGTTTTCCAACAGCTTCACATAGATGGACGGATGTTGGATGACCGTCTCTTTTCTACAGGATGGAGGCTCTATTAAACAAATAGTTATAGGGATATCCGACCATGTCCTTGTAGGAATTCCATCTAACTTGTGTTGGAGGGATGTCCCTTCCTGGTTGGACAAATCCCATTAGATGCCCTCCCTTTTTTTTTTGTCATCCTAGACAGTCATATCTTTGGATTAGATGGTCATCCCTTCTTGGTTGGATGGATCCCATCAGATGTTCATCCTTTCCCTTTGGACTATCATGTCTTGTGGTTTGTCATCCATCTCTTGTAGTTAGACGTTTGTCATGTGTATGTTGTGTTGTTAAGATGACTGTTTATTAAAAAATAAATGGGTGTCTCCCCTAGAAATAGACATATAAAATGTGTCTTTCGGGGGTGCTTCCCCAAAACCCCCGCCGAGGGGATAACCCCCAGACCCTGCAAGGGGGGTACCCCCCTTGTAACCCCCCAGGATCTATATTATACCTTGGCAAATATTAGGGCATTTTAATTAGAAACGTTGGTGAAATACATGCATAAGTTCATTTTTAAATGTAAATTGTAGGTGAACTAACACATACAAATGACTTATCAGCCAAAATTTTAGGTGAACTAGGTGGCAGCCGACTGCAGAAAATTTTCCATTTCCAATTTCCAAATTCCTTAATATTCGCGAGTTTACAAAAATTCACCACTAAAATTTTCCCTGATTCTAAATTTTAGATTTCAAGGCTTGATTTTTCTCTTATGGTTAAAACTTTCTATACTAATTCTAGTACCATAATCACATCCAAAGTGTACAAAAACATAGGCATATGTGTTTTATTCATGCAAAACTAGCAGTTGAGGCCTAATGTATTAATTTTTTTTATTTTTGGGATTGATTACTTTACATGCTAGTTGCATGATAGTTTTTATGTAGTAGGAATTTTAATAAATACTTACCACATGAAAATAGCACCACATTAGCACAATATCACCTAATTCATCAAAGAAAAATCATTATGCAACATCACTTGCCACACTAGTTTTATGTCATCATGTCACATCATCATTCCATTTCATTATGCTACCAACCACATAAATGATGTCTCCATGACATGATCACATAAATTGTTTGATCCATTTAGTAGAGCTTCGAAAATAAAAATACATGAATACTCATATTGCAAACACAATAAACATGAGAAATCTAATTCATTATCTATAAAGAGATAAGTTACATATATAGTGTAATGATATCCTAAAAAGTAGGAGTCAATAATTATAAACTCAACCAATCATGTCTAATAATAACATTAGCCATTAAATTCTAACTAGAAAGAGTAACATACCCAAAAAATATCTCACACACACCTCATTATTTACACATTAACAATTAGAATACATAATAATAATATGAGTTATTGTAAGAACTCATCACACCATACATAGTAGCATGTGGATACTAACTAGATATTCCTAGCATTCCCCCGTTTGGGAGAAATACCACCTTCTGACTAAACATCATCCCTCTCTATAGCTTGCACATGGTATTGATCTTTCAACATGTCACATTGGTGCTTACAATTGATCATGTGAATACATCAACCTTATAACTTGTGCCTTCATTAACCAATCCATGGGAACACCATACATCAATTGTGAATAGGAAACATTATCAAGTGATTATAGGAACATAAGCCTAAACAATGAAAAGTAGTGGGAACATCACATCTACCACCTGCTTTTTAAATAACATCTCTTTCTTTAGTACTCATGGTCTGAATTTCCACATCAACATTACATCACTGGGAAAATAAGGAACTTCACACATAAGCATGTATGTACTTATGCTATTATTTTCAACCACACACAAAGTGAAAAATGAAAAAAATATCCACTATACTTGTATGTAGCCCCATTTTTAGCAGATAATAAGAGGCATCGTTTTACCTCTGTAGACACAAAATCATGCACTTTAGAAATTATTTACTCTCTATCTTATACTACTATTTAGAAGGTTTTTTAACCCCTGTCTTTTGGCCATCTTATCTTATTTTATTTTGTCATTCCTGACCTTCTACACCTACATGCCCAGTCTGTTTCAGTCATCTTCCATTACTTTCCCGCCACTTTTTGGGCTCTTTTTATCCATTTGAGATATTTATCTTTTTTATGACTGACCATTTTGGGGTTAATTATGAAATCACTACTCACTACTATCATCCATCCAGAGTTGCATTCAACTATTGCATTAGAGATCACTTGCATCCACATGGCTCCATCAGAAGGCACAATGCTAGAACATTTGCATCACACATAGCATAGGGGGGAGGATTCTATTCTATTACATTTTATACATCTATTTATTTCTCGCTACATCACAAAGTGTGACTAGAACAAGAGCACCTAGGGCACACTATGCACACACTCACTACAAATACATTTGGGTCCAAAATGTAGTGCAACACTCAGCTAGTAAGCCCACTGTTGTGGCAGCTGAGGTCAGTCTGACCCATTCATTTGCATTCTTCTTTTTTAGGGGTTTAATACTCCTATTTGCTATTTTACATGTCTTCTATTCATCTTGGAATATCAATGACATCTAAAGTAATACGATGAGCTTGATGTGACTTGCAGTGAGAGTTTCAGACCACCTCTTAGACCTGTGAAACTTAGATCTAGATATTTTACATAGACTAGGGTGCCCATTTTATAGACCAGAGCACTCGTAGGTGCTCTAGTCTAGATAGAAATCCTAGATCCATCCTTTTCGGGGGTTTTGCATAGGCGTTCATGCTTCCAAATTCTCTAGTCATCTCTACAACACAGTCCCACAAGATCTTTAAATTACTAAATTCTTTCCTCTTCTCTCTTTCAGATTAGGGTTAACATTTCATTTTACATAGTTTCTTGGGTCTTTTACATACTTATTTAATGCATTTATTTACTTTATTTACAGTTGTTCATAGCTTAGATTAACTATAGTGCATATTATCCACATTTTAGTTAATCATTTTGGTGAAACTGACTACTTTCATGCTTAGGATCCTCATTTTTCATCTATCATGGCTCCCAAAATTTCTCAAGTTTCTTTATCTGATTTAATTAAGAGATATCCCAATTTCCAGGTTGTTTTGTAAAAATAGCTAGACACCATGTATCTGGATAATAATACACCGCCACACAAAATAAGTCCAATATTAGATCATTTATTTGACGACCCTAGTAATCCTCCATCTAATCAACCCCTATTGGACTCAATCCATACTCTATATGCTTTATTTAAAGAAAAATTTAAGGCCATGGAATCCATGATTATATCTCTCAAATATGAAATGTAACAACTTAAGGATGTTTTTCAGTCGCATGTGTGTGCTCCTTTTACATATTATATGCAATCTATGTCCACTACATGTCATATATTAAAACCTCTTGACATGCCATTGTTTGAGCCTCTCATATTTGAGCATAGTTCTACACATCATGACATTCTTATTCAACTACTTAGTCATTAGTTAATCACTCTACCACGTACTCATTATTATTCTCCTTATCGGTTAGTAAAATATCAGGGCATATGCATAAAGATGGGGGGCCAAAAATTAGACACAAATATATTTTTTGGCCATTTTTCCCATAACGCGCTCGCATTATGACTCGGTTGTGCTATAACATCAAAAGGGAAAATCTAGGTCACGTTATAATGTGATCACATTACGACTTGGGGTTACCAAGCCAAAACGCACTCGTGTTATGGTTTTTTATGTGTTTTTCCACGTTATCTCTCCCAAATGGACATATTCCGCATTGGAAACAGGAACGCAAGCATGTTATAATGCACTCACATTTCATCTTGTTGGGGTTTAGAATAACTAATCCAAAGGCTTAGATTTCCAAACCAAAGGTTTGGACTATTTATTGCGTGACTAAAACCGTGTTTGATAGAAAAACATCAAAATTTCACATGTGCACCCCAATATCTCATGCATTAAAACATAATTTATTTTAAAAATAAATTATATTATGATGTCAAGCTTGTTTTTACCTTGATGATGATATAATTCTTTATAAAATCTGATTAGTTTAAGGATTTCATCCATAATTTCTTTTACTAGTGCCTTGTTTTCTTGCAAAAACCTATGCATACGTTTTGATGCACAATTTAGGATTTGTTCATCCATTTTTTTTAATTTTGGTTTTTTCTAAACTCCATTCTACACGCACTAAGAAAACTAAAAAATGACTTTTTTTTTTCTCAAAGTTATGGGGGGTGCACACACAAATATTTCATTTTCAAGATATTTCTTCATGATATATGATTTTCAAACTGTTCTTGACATCTTCTTTTTTCCCTTCTTGGGTTATTTCATCTTCAAAACTAGAAAAGAGTGATTTTTACTTGAAGTAATCACCCTTACTTGACTGTTATTTTACTATTTCAACTCTTAGACCTGTATGCACAACATTTAAATATTTTCAATTATAATGCGATTGCAATTATCATCAAATCAATGTACATAATGACAATGATTTTCACATTGTTCCAAAAATAATCAGACATCTTGAGCATTAAGGCTTTATTTCATTTTCTACACAACATTATAATACAAATGATAAATCCCATTGGGTTCCTAAATATGACTCATCTATATCTAATGAGCATCAGGCTAGTGTTACTCAAGAAGCTCCTAAGCAACAACCTCTCATACTTAGTTCACCATCTCCTCCTACTCAGCCATCTATGACATCACCAAGTCAATCACCTACCAAAATTAGTTCACCATCTCTTACTAATACGTCGTCTATCATATTACCAAGGCAACCTAAGTAACCTCCCTTAAAATTTAGTGCAACTTGGCCTCCACTCAAGTATCAGCTCCATCCAATAAATTTCATCAAAGCATCTAGTCCTCATACTAGTGGTCATGAAACATTGTAAATTTCACCAAAATCGAATGGTCCTACGGTTAATTTTTCTAACCATTATTCCACCGCTAAATGTAAACTTGATCTTTGGTAGATGATGATCTTCTCATGATCCTCTTACATACACTTGGGGGGTATATCATCTAACACATCCCCCCTATCATATTAACATCTACGCATATCTTATTTTTGCATTCTCATACACCAATCTTCTAGCATAGGCATACTCATCACACATTCTATCTTCATCATTACCCAATGACACACTCTTGTGCTTAGGTTCACACTTGATTATTCAGGGATTACTACACATGGAATCCACACACTGCACTATAGGTATTACACAATGCATTTCATCACACATCGCGCATCCTATACCATACATTCTACAACACTTCAATCATTGCATATTTATACATCATATAGCATAGATCATACCTTATACTAGTCTTTATTGTACACTTCTATTATCTACGACACTCGCATTAAATCCTATTCATCTTACATATTACATAGCAGACATTTGGTCTCTTTAAACATATTGCATTACATAATATACATTTTATATCACACATCCTAGACATCATATGGTCGTCTATTATTATCACACATACTACATTGTCTTCTACGTGTTGCACTCACTACCCTATTACGTACTTTAGTTCCTCGTTTCATACTTGATTTTTGAGGGTTTACAAATAAAATGGACCTTCTCTTCATCACACATTTATCACTCGATCTTTCATCATGTGACATTTCTCGGTTAGTTACATACGCTTTAGGCTAAATTGTCACCCCTATCATCTGGTAGTGGTATACACGTTAGGTTACATCACCACTCCTTTACCATTCATATTATAGTGATATACGCTTAGGGCTAAATCATCATGTATCCATTCAGCTTATAGTGATATACGCTTAGGCTAAACCATCACTTATACATTCATCTGATCATGATATATGCTTCGGCTATAGGGTTCATGCACACATCATCGCTAGGTTGCATCTCATCACTACACCTACACATTCATCATAACGTGTTAGACACAACACACACTTTGACCATTTCCCGATGATGCACATTTGTTTATTGTTCATTCTTGACTGCTAAGGGGGAAAAATAAATGAAACTCGCTGCATAGACTTCCATTCACTCGGTGGGCACATGGATCCTATCACTCCATTTTGCATTCCATTCCATCCATCCACAACTTACTGAATACTACGGTTTCTCCTACTCTTACTTAATTTTTCTTGTTCATGATTTCTTTCTTACACATTCTAGTTAGCTTACATGTATTTCATTTATCTATATCATCCACACATGCACATTCACATCTTTTTCTCATTTTGATTGTAGATACAAGTATCTTACATGCAACATGGATGCTTTCCTTCTACCCTTCCTACACTGGTCATTGGGGGCATCCACCTTCATCTCTCATAGGTGTTATCGTTTCATTGTGTACTTAGCACTTTAAATTATTTGGTTCTAAATGATTTTGACATACTAGTTATATTTATAACTTGTTAATAGGTGCTTCATGTGTAGTATTTGTTATGCAGGGATATTTTCTTCCATACGTGTTTATTACATTGTCTGCCATTGTTTTCTCTTGTATGTGGGCCTTGTCCTATGTTTGGTGTGCACACTTGTTTGTTTGTATATGTCCATGATGGATTTTGTGTGTCTTGTGAAATCATGAGTGAAGTGCCATGTTTGTAACCCACTTGGTGCAGCTTATTTTGTCTTCTTGCATGTTTACATTACTTTATTTGGTAGCTTTTACACTATTTGCGTAGCTTACACACTGTCTTTTACATGCTTGTTTTTTTGTACTAGCAGTTGTTTTGGCTATCTATCCTTGTTTGTGTGTGTCTTATTTCCACCAAGCATATTCCCTCCCCCCTACAAGGTAGAGTTTCAAAGTATATGAAGTTGGTCCTCTTTTGGGGCCACATTTCTCCTATCAGTGATGTCGCATGTGCCCCCAAAGAGGGGGGCATCATTTGGGGGTTTTCTACACACTACACATAGATTCTACACTGGTTCGGTTCAGTTATGTACATCAAGTGGGTTCAGACTAGTCTATGAATCCCATACACAACGTATTTTATAGGACATGGTCGTCATTAGCATTCTGGGAAGTAGTTACAGGATGGGAGGTTATAGTGGTTGTGCCTCCCTACACTACTTCAGCCATTGGGGTTGAATTGCCCAAAAACCTTGGACGTATAGAGATCTCTTCAAACACATTCAGGGAAGTATTTATAGGAAGGAGAATAACGTAGCTTTTTCCCTACACTTCTTGGGCCAGGGTGGCGTGAGATCGCCCAAAAAACTCACAGTACAGGATATCCTTCTACACTCTCTTTCTCGACATGGATCAGGTGCTTATGTTTCATTTACACTCTTTCATTTACGTATTTTACATTTACATACCTTTACACGTGTTTTTCACATTGCGTTTTTACACATACATATACACATATTTGACTACTTGATCATTTTCTCCTTACAAGTTTATCCGTATGGGAAATATGCAGTCAAATGGGGGCAAAAACAACAATAACAACAACAAAAATGACATCAATAACAACACTTCATGATAACACACACCATACTAACCATGCAAGTACATCACACACATCAGCAACTACACATGCATTTACACCCTAGGTTCACTCTCATCACTTTTTTCGCATTTTCATCTATAGTTTCTACGCTCCATCATCCTTTTGTCATTCCACATTTTATCTAGTTCTTTGGTGCATTTTCTACTACAATATTCATGGACATTAGGTACGCATCTCTATCTACTTTATGTTACCGATATTTCCACTCACCAACATAAAGTGGGGGTAAATGTAGACACAAAATCATGCACTTTATACAATATTTAGTCCCAATCTCATACTACTATCTAGAAGGTTTATTAACCCCCATCTTTAGGCCATATTCTATTATTTTATTTCGTCATTCCCGACCTTTTACACCTACATGCCCAATCTGTTTTGGTCAGCTTCCATTATTTTAGCCTCGACTGGGGCACCCGTGGGCACCCTGGTCCCACCAGGGGTACCCCGATCCTTTTTGCACTTTCCCACCACTTTTTGGGCTCTTTCTAGTCATTTGAGATCTTTATCTTTTTTGTGGTCACTATTTCGGGGTTAATTCCGAAATTAGATCAAGAGAACCCTATAAATATAAAGCTATGATACCATAATGAGGGACCAAACACTAGTCACATCTAGAGTTGCATCCATCTATTGCATTGGAGATCACTTGCATCCATCTATTGCATTGGAGATCACTTGCATCCACATAGCTCCATCACAATGCACAAGGCTAGGACATTTGCATCACACACAACATAGGGGGGATTCTATTATATTACATGTACACATTTTATTACATTATATACATCTAGTTATTGCTCGTTACTTCATAAAGTGTGACTGGCACAAGAGCACCTAGGGCACATTATGCACACACTCATAAGAACTACATTTGGGTCTAAAATGTAGTGCAACGCTTAGTTAGTAAGTCCATTGTTGTGGTAACTGAGGTCAGTCTGACCCATTCATTTACATTCTTTTTTTAGGGTTTTGATACTCCTCTTTGGTATTTTGCATGTCTTTTATTCATATTGTAATATCAGCGACATCTGAAGCAGTACGAAGAACTTCATGTGACAGACAACGAGAGTTTTGAACCACCTTTCAGACCTGTGAAATTCAAATCTTGATCTTTTGCATAGAACATGGTGCCCATTTTGCAAACTAGAGTGCCTATAGGAATTGTAGTCCCTCTCCAGGTGCTCCAGTCTAGATAGACAACCCAGATCCATCCTTTTTAGGGCTTCTGCACATTTGTTCCTACTTCTAGATTCTACAGTCATCTCTATGACACAGTCCCGCAAGATCATCAAATCAACTGAGTTCTTTCCTATTCTCTCTTGCACATTTGGGTTATCATTTCCTTTTACATAGTTACTTGGGTCATTTAAATACTTCTTTATTGCATTTATTTAGTTTATTTACAACTATTCATAGCTTATATTAAATATAGTTCATATTATCCATATTTTAGTTAATCAACCTCCAACCTCATGTGCGTACATCCTCTGAGTTATGTTAATCTAGTTGAGGTATTATTATTCACTATGAGTTTTTGTGTGATAATTTATCACTTGCCAATGATTTTTTTCATCAACCATGATATTTTCTTGTGGTTTTTCATCAATGAGATCATGTGCTCTTTTTTATAGTACATAACACTATGTCTTGGAGTTTTATAGTAATAACACAGAAACCTTTTCTTTGAATATTTGGAAGTTGTTCCCTGCTTGAATATTTTTTTAACAAATGGTTCCCCCTATTTGAATTTATTTTACTATATATTACAATTTCCTCCGAATCAATCTATTTTTATCTATATTTTTCATCTATCAAAGAAGAAATCAGATTCTCCAAGTTAGGATTTATTTCAATCAATGTTAAAACTATGTTACAATAACAAGTTGACATGATACTAAGAAACACAAATTTTACATCATCATCACTCACATCAATTTTTATTCCAGATAACTAATTCAAAATAGAATGGAACTTACTAATGTGCTACACCATTTTATCACCTTCTTTCATTTTTAGTCCAAATAATTTCTACTTCAAGGATGAAATTTCACTTCTTACTTGCGATCTAAATAATTTATTTAATGTCATCTATATGAAACTTGACATCTTCGATAAGTATATATTATGCAGGTAGGCATCAGGAATACTTGGACAAATAATTGATGTGCCTTTGATATTTTCCCTCCCAATTAGCTACTTCATTTGCATCTGTTGGTTTTTACTTGTCTGTAAACAAATTCCCATTGATATTTATGGATCAATTATAATTGAGTTAAAACTTTCCATGTATGGAAATATTTACATTCAAACTTTTCAAAAAGGATTAATTTATACCTTTATTATCTTCTATATATTTGAACCTCACCCCAAAAATTTGATACTTTACTTAATATAAATGACACAAAATAATTATTCTTAAAAAACACAACTTTTACCCAAACAACAAGAAAAAGATTATATCCAACTATATATTTTTTGATCATCAACCATTAAACTCAAAAATTTATAGGATTTGACTTTACAAAATACATTTAGAATTGATATGACAATAAACATTATTGATGTGTCACATAATGAGGAAACATTGAGGGTCGAATTTGAATATAAAAGAAAAATAGATCAGATATGACTAGATTTATAAGTGTACACACCTTTTATTTAGCCCATTTGTTAAGAAAATCAATGTGGTAGTGGTAATTGATTTCATGGTTAGTCCATGGAGTCACTAAGATTGAAGTTAAATGCACTCTTCAAAGTCAATAAAGAGATCAACATAACACATACCCAAACGTTCTTTTTATGTTATGGATGACAAGTTATGGTATCAAAATCCATACTAAACCATTTCTTAGAAAAATATCATTCAAATCTTGAATATTCCAAATTCCACATGTATAGATTATAAGATCCATGTATAAATTGTTTTCAATGTTTGGATGTTAGAGGTTCTCAATACTAAAATGTCATGATCTATTAATGATGTGCACTATGATTCAAATTAATTAAATTGTGTCATAAATATTGTGGAATTTTGAGCTCCAATAGCACATACATAAGAAGAGAACATGAAAAATTGAATACTCCCATGATAGCTATAGGAACTATGTTAGGTAGACTTATTTTTCAAGTGATAGGAGCTAAACACTCTTAAGAGAACAAGTCTAAACAAGACAAGATTACAGTCCACACAACTAAGAATAGACTATCCTTCTAGATTCATGAACCAAACTGCAATCATATATTTTTATTCAAATCAATAAATACCATAATATTATCGAATAAACTTATAGAAATATACATACTATCACAAATTTATCTCTAAAATATTTTAAGACTCTCATTTCAATTCTCTTGCTCTGATACCGAATGATGAATTTGTTAGAGCTTCAAAAAAATACATGAAAACATTTTGGCGGTGTCCATCTATTGATGAAGGTTTGGATGATGGAAATTTCAAATCCTATGGCTCCTAAGAAAGCAAGGAAATTTTTCCCAAAGGTACTTCGATGAGGTAATAACCTTGAGTTTGAGACTCATTTACCTGATTTTGTTCTTAATTTACCAAATTTTGATAAATATTGCAACTGGATCAAATATTTTACCCTAGTGGGTTACTTTGTCATCCGAGTCCCCCTTGAAAGCTCGTGGAAATAATGGGTTCACAACCACTGGAAGCACCATGGTGTCAAACTTGAGGGAATACAAAACCTCACCAAGGGTTTCTTTCTATTTCAGTTTTAAAATATTGAGCATTGCAAATCCATTGTCAACTATGGTCCCCAATTTATTTGTAACACCTGGGTTGAGTTTCATGGGATTCCTCTCCCCATGTAGGGATTTTCTTAGAATTTAATCAAACCCTTATGGAGACTTGTTTGTTTGGAACAACCCAAAAATTTCAATCCTTTCCCTTTAAAGTGGGTCTGTGTTGAAGTTGAACTATCCTAGGACTTGAAAGACACCATTAAAATACAAGTTGGAGAAATCCATTTTTCTCAGCATGTTTTATACATCAACTTATATAATACATGTTGTTGTTACCAAGTGACTGACCATATGATTTAGGAATGTTTGTTTATGGCCGAATCTCACTCTGGGACACAAGAAAATATACAACCGGAACAAAAATCCTCCTTCTCTGGAGATGGTTGGACCACAATGACCAACAAAAGAGGTTCTTCCCATGGCCCAATGAAACCCTCGACCTCTTTTTATCGACTAGTCAAAAATAATGGTGCAAGCTCTTCCACCGCTCCTATCAAACAAGTTGTTTCTCAGAAACCTTCAGTTGCTCTCCCCCTTTTTGCTAGCTTCTTTAGCTGTGATCCCCTCAAAATATTTTTCTCTCTTGGCCTCCATCTCTCTTCATATTTCTAAATCTCATTTATGGAAGAAAACCATGAGCTCGTGGCTCGAAAAGAACAACTTAGCTACTCCCATAGCCCGAACCCCACTGAATATGGATAAATTTTCCAAGAAAAACACATACCGTAGTATGTGGCATACGTTTCCCTAATCAATTCATCTCATAATTATTTTCCCTCTCCAGTATGTATAATGAGGGATCTATGTACCTCAATTTTATCCAATGCTTGTGTACTCTTGGAAGATACGTGGTGTTACTAATCCCACATGAATATATTTGGTTAGGGATAATTGTCTTCAATTTCAACATATGTGTTTCTCTATCTGCAGGAAGTTAAAATTACAAGCTTTCTTATCCAATATGTTACTCGCACAATTTGGCCCCATGCAACATACCACATGTCCAATCATGAACCTAGACGTGGAGGGGTCATGACATTGATTGCTATTGAATTTGTACAACATGTGATTTTTTGGGGATGTAACCATACCTATCGATGGTGTGGACCCTCTTTAATTTTGATGGGAACATTCTTGGGATTGCTAACATTTATGCATCAAATGATGCAGTCAAGTGAGATCTTTTTTAGAGATGGCTTGCCAAATCCCTTCCCAATTCCCTTTATATTTTTTGTGGAGACTTTCATGTGGTGGAACGCCTATAAGAAAAGGTCAATCTTCTTCTTATGCAGTGGTGTGCAGGAGAACGGGAGGCCTAGTTCTATCTGAGACACAAACTCAAATTATTTGATCCTAACATCCCTTTCAAAGATAGTTCCTCCTCTTCTTGGTTCACTTGGTCTAGCTTTAGATAGGGAAAAGACCGTATTGTTCAACATCTTGATCATGTCATGATGTCAAGCCAATATTTCTTCTATCTTTCCCCCATATTTGGTCATTGTTGCTGACATTGTACTTATCTCTTGTCACTCCCCAATATTATTTAATATCACATGGGTTTTCCCTACCAAAAAATGAAAGAATTTTACCTCAATACTACTCACTTGAAACATGCAAGGATTGTGGCACATATTCAACATGTTTGGAACCTAGCTCCTCACCCTAATGGTCAAGAAGGTTGGATATCTTGGTGGAATGATGCCATCACTAGGACCAACACTTTTCTTCACATTTATGGCAAACAAGTTTCTATTTTCCATCAAGTTATCCATAATGATTCATATTGTGAATTCTAACAAATCTCACAATAGCTTAATGCCTTTCAGTCAAAACTTGTAGCTGCAAGCTACCCAATCACAAAACATACTCAAAAATAAGAATCTTATAAAGACAGAGGTTCTCTACTTCATGCTCAACTTCATTGGCTTAAAATTAGAGAAAGAAATTCCAATTAATTATTTGATATGCTTTGTGTGAAACACTCTTCCACAAAAATTAAAGCCATCTTTCAAGAAAATTTTCAGATCACCTCTCTACCCAACATTCGTCAAGCATTTTTTAACCATTATCATGGTTTCTTTTCCTCTTAGCCTGTCACCTAAGCTAGAGAGAAGGCACTACTTAGATGTTTAAAAGCTGTGACATGTAAAGTCTCTCCCACCCACATGTTGCATGTGATCACCCATGTCTCATACAGATCTTAAGGAAGCTTCTTTTCAAATGGATTTTGAAAAATCTCTAGGCATTAATGGATTCCCCTCTAAAATTTATTATACCATGTGGGATACTCTGGGAATTGGCCTCTACAATGTCTACGTCGAGACTCTCGCTTCTAACTCTCTAGATGAGTTGATCAATTAAGGAAACATCAAGTTTATCTCTAAGTCAGGGGACCCTGAAATTTTTTATAATTGGTGGCATATCACTATGCTCAATGTGTCCTTTAAAATCACTGATTTAAGGCTAATTCAAATAAAACTATGACCCTCCTTCCTCTTGTTGTTCACGGTGAGAAAATGAGTTTTATCAAACATAGATACATTCTTGAATATATCATAGTCATTTGGGAACGGATTGAATGGGCTCGAAATTCCAACCAGAAAGCCTTATTCATCAAAATTGAATATGCCAAAGCCTATGACTGCATTGAATGGTCCTTCATTTTTGCAATGTTTTAAGCTCTTGGGTTCGGTCTGAGGTTTTTCCATGTTGTGTAAATGTTCTTCATTAATGATGGAGCCTACATCAATATTAATGGACCTCAATCTTTTAGGTTTTGTTTATTTAGGTCCATCTGTCAAGGGTGACCTTTAACCCCTTCACTCTACATGCTAGCAGCTTAAGGCTTTAGCTACCTTTTGGCCCAAAGTAATTTCCAAGACCTTATTAAGGGGATTTATCTACTGAACATATATCAATAGATCATCAATGGCCATTTTCTTGGTGATTATTTCCTCACTCTAATTAAATAAGAGGAAACTCTTCACATCGCTTTGGAGTTTGTAGATAATTTTTGTCTAGCCTCTAGATCATCCATCCAGTGAGACAAAACTAAATTTTATAGGAAATTGCAATCCCCTAGCCATCCATGGCTTATAATATTGCAAAGAATTTGGATCTAACTAGGCAATCAATTCAAATTCCTTGGCATTCCTTTCACTTTCTAGGCCACCTCAGCACATCGTCGGAGCTATGTGGTCCAACAAGTAGAGTGAAAATATCCTATTAGATTACTAAACTAATCTCTTTGACAGGTAAATTTCAAATCTTCTCTAAGGTTCTTACCACCACCCATGTGTATTATTCCTCTTATTGGTCTCCTTCTAATGTTGCCTATTCCAAACTCAAAAAATTCTAAGAGACTTTCTCTGGGCTGATTTCAAAATTCACACGGGGTTTCAACACGTGGTATGGGACACTTGTTGTAGACCCAAAGAAGCATGTGGTTGTATGCCTAAGAATCAACGTGTGACTATAAATGCACTCGACCTCCTGATGTCATGTCGGGACAGCTAGGAATGTGTAAGATTGTGAGGAATGTTGAAAGGGAGCTATACAAGAATTATGGACTAAGAATGGGTAATGTGAATTCCTATTAGCTAAGTTGGTCAAGAAGGAACTAGAGGCTATGTATGGGTAGTGTAAGTTCCCTATGGTTTAATTTTCTGGTTTGATTTGAAAGTTAAACTACATTGAAATGTTTGTTTTAACCAATTAAGAAAAGTAAACCTAACTTAATTAAAAGACAAATGTGTTTTAATCTCTTAACTAACTAGATTCATTCTCGATTAATTGACCAAAATAAATGAACAATTTAATCTACTTGCTTGAAATGAAATTAACTAAACAAAACTAATATCTACCCTTTTACCAATTAATTAAAATAAAGGTAATCTACGCACACATACAAATTGCTTCTAATTAAATAAAACAAACTAAACTAAACAGTGAAATAGTCAGATGTGGCTATTTCTATGTTGCTAAGGATTTAATCTAATCTAGTAAAAAAATGTTTTCATAATTTGTAGTTGTGGATTTTACTTCTTCTGGTTCTACCTCAGAATCACAGGAAGAATGAAAAGATTCTCATAAGTAATTATTCCCCTGAAGCTTCCTTGGTAAAACAAAATATTTCTAATGAAGAAATATAAAACTAAATGCACAGATATCGTAGCTTCTAAAACTAACTTCCAATGAAAATCCAAAAGGATAGGCAGAGAAGTAGCTTTCAACATAAGATTTTCCCGTGTGCAACTAAATCTAAATATTGAATGCAATGAAATTTCCAAATAATTTAACTATGAAGAAATGACAACATACCATGGTAAGAACCTCCTCCGAATTCTTCCCAAGAAAACACACATGGATGAGCTGAGAGGAAATCCTCAACGGAATATTTACAAATGAAATCTAGTGTAATTACTACTGTAATTGTACCTTTCTAAATGAATGTATTTAACAGATTATAACCTTGAATCTATCTAAATAAACAAAAGAAACCTCTAGAAATTTAATGACACCTCCAACCTGGAAATGTTGTACAGAGACAAATCCAACATTGACAAAGTTTTTTTATATTTCTTTAGCCTCTTTTCCAGTGAGTTTCCAAACATGTCCAAGGAGCTATGCTAGAAGTGTGTAGAAAGAATGGGAGAGTGTTGGAGCTGGTTGGTTTACAAGTATTCTGGTAGTAATGTGAGCAAGAGAGAAATAAGGAAAATGAAATATTTTTCTTGTGTACTTCTTGGCATGCTTCTGGTAGCATAACGGTATAATTCCAAAGCAAATGAATCCAACCAATGCTTCGGGAAAAAGTGTGGTTTTTATAACACATTGGTAGAGAAGTGGTCCAGCCCACTTGACACCTAAGAAGTGCCACATCACTCATGGGAGTAGAAGTTTACTTACTAATAACATGGTTCATTTTAAGAGACCTCTTGGAAATTGGAGGTGGGAAATACCTGGCGAATATCCCCGGAACCAGTTTCGTGAGAAGGTAATTTTTTTGGGGTTTGTATGCAAATTTTTTCACCTAATTTTCAAGTGGTGTGATAGAAAGGCTATAGACACATGACATGATATTTGTTGTCGTGCGACAATAACCTTGCTGTCACGCATCAACGAGGATGCTACCACCCTCATGTCGCACGTCAACAAACTCTCTGTGTCCCGTGTCAAAAAACACTTGTCGTGCATCTGCAACCTCCGCACTCTTGTCATGAGTCAACAAATTCTCCATGTCACATGTCAACAAACTCTCTGTCACACGTCTATATCCTCTGCACTCCTATTATGCGTCAACAAAATCTCTATGTTTTCACATCAACAAACTCTCTGTCATGCATCTACAACCTCTGCACTCCTGTTGCATGTCAAAAAACTCTCCATGTCGTGCATCTATAGCCTCCAACATTTTGTTGCACATCAACAAACTCACCTTGTCACACATCTGTAGCCTCTGCCCTCCTATCACGTGTTTACTGTACTTAATAATACATATGTCCCCAAGTGGTATGAGTGAGCTAGTAGTGTTCTACCTAGTGAATAATCTAGGATTATATATGGGATATTTTCAAAGGTAGGCAAAGTTGACCCCTAAAAAAATTAAACTGTAATTTTTAGGTGAACAGGTCATTGACCCGTGCTAAAAAATTCGTCTTTTCAAATTTTTCAAAAACGGAATATTCGCCATATTATGAATATTCACCACTAAAAAAACCCTGACTAACAATAGTAAGTAGGAAATAAGAATTCTATATGCATCTAAAAATCTTAAGAAAAAATGATTTGGTCAAGAAATGTACATGAAAATTGAGTTTGAAGGAGGCAACAAATGTCCAGAAAACACTAGACAAGCTCAGCTAAATGTGCACAGAACCGTCAGTCTGCACAAATAAGTGGTTATGTAGCTTCTGTGGTGGTTATGTAACCGTCACTCAAGGAAGACTGGAGGTTGCTTAACTAAAGGCCAAAAAGCTAGGGAAAAGTTGCAAAGTTACTAAGGAAAGTGGAAAAAATCTAGAAAAGGGACAAGAAAGGTAAATTAAACTACAAAAACATGTTGTAAGCGAGAATTTGGACTTGGATGTCACTGGAAATGATTTTTATCATCGTTGGGGATTTGAACTATTCTGACAATGTTACACCTTTTAAAATTGGGTGAGTATAGTGGCCTTGGCCTGCTTGACATCAATCTTAAGGCTAAGATCTCTTTGTTAAATGGTTGATTCGTATCCTGGAAGGTAACATAGCCTGGAATATTTTACTTTTTCATTACATTTGTCAAGGCTTTTGTCTTGGAAGAAAATATTAAGAAAGGCCTCAACTTCCAATCCCTTCTCCTCTACCCGATCTCTTTCAAAATCAAAGGTACTTTTATAACTTAGAGTATTTGGAAATCCTGGGAGTTTCTTAAACCACACCTTATTTGAAAATGGGATGGCTTCAGATATGGCCTTTCTATCAACTCATGTTCTCTATGGTGGTCATCCATTTTAAATTTTCATGAGGCCCCTCTTGCTCTACTCTCTTTGGCTAAAGTTATTTGTCTCTTCATAAAAGGCATCAAAGTGGTGGGGGATTTATTTTGTAAGCATTCCAAATCTTGGATTTTTTGGGGAGCCTTAGCTATTAAGTTTAACTTACAACACTAAGATGTTGAATCAATCATGAATATCATTTCTTGCATACCTAAAGAATTATTGCCAAATCTGACACATATGATTATATTGGGGGAGGCCTTCATGATCTTATCAATTCCTTTACAATAATCACATTTTTCTTGTAGAGAAAAAATTATCTTTCTCAAATTTCATAATATTGAATTACATCATGTAAATTATCCTCTTGGATCTTTTGATCCCCTCAACAATATCGAATTTATATGTGGGTTCACTTTCTAATCCACATGACATTCTCTTGGAATATTTTCTTTATATTCTTCATGTTATTTCAATGGTTTATTGTATTTTTTAATGTGTATGATTTAAATTTTTTGTCAATAGTTCTACAATTCACAGTTGCCACACTTCCTTTCTAAAAAAATTTCTTGCACATAAAATAATTCATCGCACCTTATATGTTTAGACCCTTTCACTTAGCAACTTAATTAGGAGACCCTTATTGGTGGTAGATTCTTAACTTCATTATCACTGTAGTTGATAAAGATCTCTAATTTGATATATTGAATCTCTAAAGACACTATTTTCATTGTATTTCCACTCTATCTTCAATTTTTCAAGGGTATTTAACATGTTGTACAATTTATAGGGTAAAGCTAATATTTTGGGGAAGAATGACGATGATTTCTATGGTCGTATAACATACATCGTACTATAGGTAATCTAAGTCCCTATATTTTCCATCATTTGTTAAAACATGTATAATTACATTTACATGGTGTTATTAGGTGGTTAGGTTTTGATTATATGAGGTGGATATTTTCATAGAACTAACTTGTTATTTAAGGATTCATTTCCTTCCTCTATTATTATGTTGTATACTTTAACATAGAGATAAACTACCTATTAGTTGTTACCAGTTAATATGAAGTTAAAACCTCTATTATTTATGGATGTTCTTCACCCAGTAATTAGGGGATCATGGAATTATATGAATCCTATGATGGTTGCATCCATAAAAGTTGATTTCCTTCCTATTTTCCAGTTATTTATTAGTTCATATTTAGCTAGTTGTTAATCCTAAAATAAACGGAAGTAAATTATAATTAAAGGCATCATTTATAAATATAATGTGGTCAACATTTTAATTTGAAAGTGAAAACCTCAGTGACACAATTCCACATTAATGTATATAATATTTGATATGGGAACAAAATGTCAATATCACAGTGTAGCCCTTATTGGCTCTCAAATCTATACCACTTATGTAAAAGAGTGAAGAGAATGGGATAAGTCATTAGAGTCATGTTCTCCTTCATCAATTGGGGGAATACTTAAGGAAACAAGTGATAGGGTGGTTAACCTCTTACTCTTTGGGATCTGTGAAACTCAGTGGAGAGACCCTACAACAACCAATGTTGGCATGTGTGTCCAGCTCTCCTCATGATTTTTGTGACATGGACTAACCGCCTCTCGTAGATCCTAACTCTAGTGATTGTAGCGGAGACTAATACCTATGGGTTTTGGTCTAACGGAAATCGTGGTCCAACAAATGGTATCAGAGCGACAGATCTCGAGTTCGAAACTCACTCGAGTAACATTGAGGGGGAGATTGTTGGCATGTGTCTCCAGTGCTCCCCGTGAGTTTCATGACATGGACTAACCGCCTCTCGTAGATCCTAAATTTGGCAATTGTAGCAGATACTAATACCTATGGGTTTTGGTCTAATGGAAATCGTGGTCCAACAAACCAAGATGTGTTAAATAGTATAGATTCTACAAGTATAATATTTAATGCCCAAATAAATAACCTAACCACTATGATTTCCCACCCAATTTTATTTTCGCTAGAAAGAGGAATCATAAACTACTTAATATTGGGTAAAAGTTGTAATCAAATATATTATTACAATAAATATGTCCATGACTTATATATTAATTTCTCTTAAGACAAGAAGAATGATCAAAAGAAATATCATAAAAATTAATCCTAAGTTATAACAAATAAAACCTCAAAGGTTTTACAAAGATAAAGGGATATTTTGGTAAGCTACATAGTTTAGTGAAATTATTCTTAAAAAGAGTGTTCAAATCATCCATGATCAGTGCTTGGAATCCATTGGGAAAGGAGTCTCCAGAATTTAAATAAAATAAGCTAATAATATCTAATATAGGACAAAACTCTACAATATTATTTCACACCCCACCACTCATTTAGACATATAATGATATGATATTACACACACCCATCATTATTTATTAGAATAACACCCCATATGATAGAAATATAGTGGCATTGGAACAATTTGTAGAAATATAAAGAAGTGAGATCCTGTAGGGATTTTATAATTCAACATTTACATTTGTATACACAACACAGTAAGCACCTCATTACCAATAAGTGATATGCACATTTGATTCTTTCTAAAAAATCTACAATATGTGTTCAATATCCTATGGTAATTTCTCTTTGAATCAAGAAATGCTACCTTTAATCAATTGCTCATAATTAGGAAACACAATGCTTGATTAAGGAAACCAAGTTTTCTCATGATCCAAAATGACATGGATGAAGGATTTCTCCTCTAACTTATAATAATTTCCCTTGCAGAGGTGGAAAGTAAATGTACTTAGGATATTCCTCTAAAAGTAATCAGATGGTAAAAGGGAACCAATTTTCATCATCTGGTGAAAAAAAATTATCCTCCAATGAATGAATAAATAGGAGCATGGATGGATCACTTATGTTATATCATCATGTAAAAAAACACAAATATTATTATAATATTTTTTTTAAATCATAAAATTGATCCTCGAGAAATCATGAATGGAGATCCATGAGGAAAACACATGCAAACCCTTGAAATAAGGAAAATGAATGGAGATGAGATTACTATTTTTCCAATAGATCATAACATCCACTTTGGACCAATGTGAGAGCTCTATTTGATTTAATTATGAGGCCAATAAGGAACTCATATACTTCATCATAAACTACTCATCAATTTCTCAACCATTTCTGTCAAAATTAGAACCATTCCAAAACTCTCTAAATAATATTTTCCATGGTACTAGCCATTCTCAAAACATATATCTCAATCAAAATTTATGCCCAAAATACTAAAAAAATATTTATTTCCCACTCCATTAAATTATTGCTCCTGTATTTGTTAAAATTTTGTTTTTAAGTCTAGTGTTTCTTTCAAAATATAACATTGGACCATTTGGCACTCATTCCATTAGTGGGACTACTCAACAATCTCAACTAAATATTCATTGGCTCTATAGACGTGCACATACTTTAGAGGAAACATGAAAACAAGCATTATAATGAATATTTTCATGTGTGACACACTTTTTGACATCTTCAAGGCCATATTACGCTTTGCCTCAAACTGTAAAATTACCTTAGGAGACATGAAATATTACAAGATTTAAAACTCACCAATTTCCACCTCTTATCCTTCATAAGCACCTCCTCCTTTCATAGTTCAAACAAGGTTAAATGTCTCAAAACTATTTCAAGTTTCAATCAATTCCATGTGGATTAAAATTTGAGTGTAATATTTGAGACAATCCCAAATCCAAGAATGTTAGTGCATGTCACACGTAACCCATTAGTTCCTTATAAATCTATGAGGCCAAAATAAATGTTTAACAAGTTCCCAGAACATGATAAATTTTATGGGTGACAAGTTTCCACAATTATCTTTTTAGAGAACCATGATTCATCATATGCACGTAAAATTGGAACTAAATTAATAAATACTCATTGCAGGGAGAAACAAGATTATACATTCCAATTTAAAGAGACCAACACTTTTGGACTCAAACTACAATTCTTAAATCACTTCAAATACAACATGGTGTGTTCTAGGTTACAAATGAGAAAAGTATACATCATAGAGACGAGTTTACGTCATCAAAATTTATCACATCGATAAGTGTAATCATTCCTCATTTTTCATGTGCAGAGAGATGGTAATAAAAAAGTAGATAGATTTTATCACACATAGAGAATATGGATGAAATAGGTGAATTTTCTCCCTTTCCTTATATATCTCCTCTAAGTGTTGTGGTTTCTCATTTCAAAACAAGTAAATTCTCTTAGTAATAAAAATACAAGGATGACATAATTCTTATTCAACAAGTTAAACATTTGTTTATGTTTTGATGGGATGGGAGAGAGTTTTTTCATCATGTACTTAGCTTACTCGATATTGATGAGATAAAATTTATGGTGTCCACACCGAAGAAGATGAGGTATGGTTTTCTTTCCATTCTTGTTTCAATAATGCTAGTATTTTATTTGTTTCAGTTTGTATCCTTTCATGTCTTCCCCTCTAAATTAAAGATGGCATCCCAAGCTCTTATGTCTATTTGAGATAAATATTGGTTAGAGGTTCAAAGGGATGATTCATCATCACCTCCTACTTAATTTGTATCTTCTTAAATCCAATTTTAACTGCCTACAACTTCCCCTATTCAATTTCCAACCCAACATGTTCATGTACATGTACAAGTCCCTGTCATTCCTCACTTTTTTCATAGGGTTACAACACTAGATAAGATAATCAATTTTTCTTCTCTAGTGATAAAAAGGAGTTAAAATGTGAGAAATAAAGCAAAAATAGTGTTTAAATCCACTTCCAAGAGAGGAAAACATCCTTATCATCATGGATTTATTCATGCAAAAGAGTGGTTGTCAAATATGACCAAGAAGTGAGAGCTCATAAATATTATGGAAGGATCACATCCATTGAAATAACACTTAATATTATTGGGAATGTCAACTTCTCTAGTTATTCAAGTTTTATTTGTCTTTGGAGCAAAAGGAAACTTCCAAGAGTTCATTGATATAAAATATATGCTCCTTTCTATAATCAACACCTTCTTGTTCACTCCATACATCTCAAATATTCAAGGCATAACAAAAAGGTGAAAGACGTGGATTTGGAACTTCCTATCATTATAACTATTACATCTTCAACACTAGTAGTCCTAGATTCCTACCCTTAAGTCAGTATGATATAATCTATATCTATTAGTATTTATCCATTTTGTGAATGTACTCCTTCTGTAATATCATCACCTCGTATGTAATATATCCTTTAGTTTTAAATATACTATGGACCTTCATGGAAAATTATTGTAATATTTTCCTATTTATTCTATGGGTAAATGCCCCTATAGATACCCTTGTTTTATGATAATTCTACAAATTTCATTGAGAAAGAATTAAAACAAATTGAAGGTTCAATTTTGGGCTCCAAAATTGGAACTAGCTATGAGACGAGCTCTTCTTGAAGGAGCTCAGAGATCCCATAAAACTCACAGTAACATTAGACCAATGCATTATCCTCGACTTGAATTAAATTCTCTTGATGATGAAAAATTATGTAACCAAGGCTTAGTTAATTTATACTGCTCTTCAACAAACATCTCACATTATACAATCGTGAGATAAACACCATTATAAATGCATGAATTGGAACACATATCTTAACAACTAACACCTAAAAAATAGGTGAGCATGCATGGTAAAACAAACCCCAAGCAACAAGTATATACATGCACAAGATCCAAAATGGAAACACATATCTATGTACATTATATAAGAACTTTAGTGCTCATAGTAATTGAAACACTAATTGATATTCCTACCATTGACAGGAAAATCCAACACTTTACCATGTAAATCCTTCAAAAATTAAGTGTTTTCTCCAATGTGTATATCTATTACATATGGTAATGTCCACAATGGATCTAAATTTCCATGTTTCTTTTTTCTTCATGTTTGTTGTCCCAAAGCATCACCAAATTATTAAACTCAAACCCTCTAGAATAATCTTTCATTTTACTCTTAAAATTCATGCATCTACCATGGTATTTCCTTCTACTTTCAATGAATTAAATGAGTTGATTAATCCTTTCTGCATATGGGTCAACATCATCATAATTCACTTCTTGCGGTAGTTGGAAAGTAGGGAGCTCTAAGTTTACAAGTAGAGTGTTCCTACCATAAAACAATTCAAAAGGACTTTTACATGTAGCTTTCTTTGGAGTAATCCTACATGTTGCAATGGAAAACCCTAAATTTTATTCTCACTTTTTTTTATTTAATTATAAAGTCCTCCTAACAATTTTGATTATGTTTTTATAGCTATACTCATCTTGGCCATTTCCTTGTAGGTATTAGCTGAAAGAGTAAGTTAGATTGATTCAAAATTAGTCACACATTTTTAGAAGAGGGATATCCCTTAAACACATAACAATATTAGCCAAAAACAACTGGTACTCCAAACCTGGTGATTATATTATTTTGCAAGAAATCCATCACCACTTTGAGAGTTACATTTTTTTTGGGAAACCTCAACCCACTTACTAAAGTAATCAGTAGCAACAAACATCCATCTATGTCCACATATGAACTGGTCACTGATTTCCCTAATTAAATCTATCCCCCATTTTTGAAAAAGAGTTTTTGCAATAATTGGAACAAGGGGAGATAACTAATTTTTTTTAGCATTCCTATAAATCATTTGCATGGTTTATATTTCCTAACTACCTTAACAACATATGTGAAAAATTAGGGCCACCAATAGCTAGATCTAACTATCTTGTGAGTATTAGTTTTGGCTGCATAGTGACCTCCACTACCGATGGTGGAATTTTTTAATTAGTTTTACAAATGATTCTTCATCCACACATCTCATGAGAATTCCCTCTAGATTCCTCCAAGCCAATTATTTTTCAATTAGGACATCCTTTTGGGTGGCCAATCTAAGAGATCTACATTGAATCTTATCCAAATGAGGGGGGCAACTTAAATGTTCCAAGTAATACAAAATGTTCTTATACGAATTTGATTCATAAAACTCATCCCCATGTGTTATATCATTTACTTCGTATAGATTGACCTCAACAACATTCAAGTTTGATTATGTCATCAATATGGTCAGTCCCTTACCTCTCATAAGCTTTTTGACATGTACCTCAATGCCAATTCTTTGTAATTTATTCATCTATATACACCTCTTCCTATAAGTTTCTAACTAATCCAAGATTTCTTTAACCATAGGATGAGACATGTATGCTTTTATCTTTGAGCTGGAAATGTAGGATCTACAGGATTCATTGCCTCAACCAAAACATAAGCTTGTTTTTCCATGATACTATAGTTTATCTCAACATGATGCAATGCTTTATTGTAAAAATTTATGGGTTTTTCATGTCCATCATCATTTTTCTACAATAAAACAATAACTACTATGTGAGGAGAAGTGAAGGAAAATATTTTGAAATCCTTACCATAGTCTGAGCTACCTAGCATTAGTGCCTTCTCTAGATTATCCTTCACGTTAGACAATGAACTTTGTTCTTATTTTTCCCTCTGAATCACTTGGTTCTTATATAACATATTGGTAATATGGATATTAGTTTTAGAAAAATTATACACAAAAATTCTAATTTAGGATCAATAATTACGTCTTCTTTGGACACAATGTGCCCAAGAAACTCATCTTTTTCCACTCCAAAAATTGATTTATTGGGATTGAGGGAAATTCCAATCTCTCTACACTTCTAAAAAACCTTCTCTAAATGTCCCACATGGATAGATATCTTATTGAAAAAAGCTATGATTCCATCTTGATAAACTACCATAATCTCACTAATTAAATTGGAAAAATCATAATTCATTGCCGCCTGAAACATGGCTCTAGCATTGATGAGACCAAATGACATGTGTATATAGACATAAGTTCCCCAAAGTGTTGTAAATATAGTCTTAAAACTTTTTTATTTTTTGATCAAACCCTGATTTTACTTGAAGAATCCATTCGGTGTTGACATTAATTTTGATCAAGTGACCTTTTGCAACAAATGATCCATGTTGGGTTGTAATAGTTGTCTTTCAAGGACATTTTGTTCAAATTTCCAAAATCCACACAATTAAAAAATATCCATTTTTATTAATCGAACTAGGTTGGAAACCCATGAGGATAACCTTATAGGCTGAATGATACCCTTACTTTAATTATCTCATTTTAGCCTAATTTTTTTTGAAAAAATTTGATTGACAGGTCTTTTGTTTCTTCTTGAATTGTTTTACATCATGATGTAAAGGGATTGCATGTTTAAATAGATACTCTCTATAATATTTTAATTCATCATAAGACCATGCCATGTAATCTATGTATTTTTTTAAGATTTTAACTATAAATGCATTATCATCATATTTCATGAACTTGCTAATATAAATAAGTCTAGGTGATATAACAGTATCTAAATTTACTTCATCATTGTCATACATTGATGGTATATCTTATTATTTCACCCTATAAATAACATAAAAATATCTTTCTAGTGCCACTAGTCCTCTTAGGATTTTATTTTTTTCAACTAAATCACTTCTTGTCTTAGGAAAAAAAATTCCCCTTCTTGATTTTCAAAAGAGGGTTCCAAATCCATGAGTTGATCCTCAAAAGTAGTTGCATTGTTCATAAATCTTATTATCATTATTATCATCTTTAAAGACTTTCCAATGGTTTACATTATTAGGGATAGATGGCCTTACCAATATGATGTAAGAGCATCACCTTATGTAAATAATCACATTTTGGTTTGTATAGTTGTCTTAGGTTGTGGAAGGTCCATTTGGGTGATCATGACATGTTTCTAGTCCATTAGGACTCTTATAGCATTATAATAAGTGGTATTTGGGGTTTCCCTCCAAATCCACATTTTAAATATTTTAATTTTATTTGTGTGTGTTAATATTTTAAGAGTTGGGATAGTTTGAATAAGTGATATAAGTGGGGTCATAGAACATTTTCACACTATATACAAGGACCTCATAAACCTCCCATGGCTTGGTCTTACTATGGTTAGCCTAATGATAGGTAAGATATGTGGTTTGAAACCCTAACTACCATTTTCTCACCCATATTTCAAGAAAAATCAAATATAATAGAGGGAGTAGAGGGTGAGAGGGTTGGTAGAGTAGGAAGGAGTGTTTTTGTAATAGAGCTAATGCTCAATAAGCTATGTGAATTTCATTGTTTTATCAACAAAGGGATTCTTGGAAGTAAAAATTGTGTATGGAAGGTTAACTATGATATTTTGGTTGAATTTTTAACAACTATTGGATAAATCTCATTTGAAAATGATGTGTGAATGTCATTATAGGTATATAAGGACTATACAGTCACAATGAGGATAGGAAATAAGTATGAGAGTGTTAGAACATCTGTGAAGACAATTTTTATGTAAGGAATATTGAATTTTGTTGTAAAGGTAGGTTTATGTATTTGCTATTGAGTATGTGAAAGGATTGCAGTATGGATTGTGTAAGAAATTTAAAAGGTATTGAAGAAATGGATGGCTATTAGGAATGTCTCATCTTGATATGTGTTGATAGTAATGATTAAGACTTGAAATCTCCTGAATATTGTTAAACAGTCTGATTGAAGTCTCTTGAATGAAATAACTATGCTTATAAATCAGCGAAATATGGCAGAACATGTTAATGACAGGTTATCAGAGTGAAAGAGAGGTCTGTAGAGGGTGTTAAATTATTTGAAGAAGTAAAAAACTTAAAAGTAATACTAGCATTCCCAAGAATTGTATTTTTGGACTATACCATGCCCCTAGGGTTTAACACAAGAAGAAAATTACCTCATTTTAATGTCGTACATAGAAACTTTTTAGAAATTGGTGAGAATATTCTAATAAACATATTGGAAGTGTATGCAAGGTTTTAAGAATATTAAATCAAATATAGTAGGTCAAAACATGCAAAATACAGTATGATTGTCCTAAAACCCTGTTTGAGGGTTTTGTGCAAGGAAATATGGTTTGAATGTCATTCATAACTCTTTATTATTCAAGGAAACTTGTATTATGAATGTTCAAAGGTCCACATGAGGTTTGAATGCTATGAAATAAATAATGTAACTTGATTTAGGTGGAAAATCCATATAACTCAGCCTTGACTATGTAATGACCAGTTTTGAGGGCTTGGAAAGAAATATTTTTAGTGCAAAGTCTTAATCCATACTTTTGGAGATTTGTGAATTGATTAAGATTTGGAAGGAGGTTTAAGGTGGAAAGAGACATAAGAATCGGTAAAAAATCTCAAGAAATTGAGTGAAAGAGATAAATGCATAGTCTTCGATATAAACTTGTGACAGTCATGGCCATAATCATGAAACACTTGTCCAAGAGAGTAAGGCTACAAGGAAACAAGAACCAATTGTGTTTGGAAGGTGGAATTGATTGTGTATAAAGCCTTAAGAAGTGTGAAAATTCTATTAGAGCCATTAAAACAAGAAGACTACTTGATTGTCCTATTACAGTCTACTTGAGAAGTCTAAGGTGATCAAATGAACATTTGCTAGAAAGAGTCTTGAATGTGAACAAGAGAACGAATTGAGGGGGTTGTTGAGAGGATTCAAGGATAGTAAGAAAAAAGTGATAAGGAACTTAGAAAATCCAATAAAAATATAAGAACATGGTATAGAGAGGATTGTTTGTGTTGAGAACAAGTAAGAAGACCTAGAGGCCAACATTTGTGAATATAGCATTATTGATTATATAGGGTGAATGAAACCTTGAAAAGTGATTGAACAAGGTTGGTAGGTGTAATGGAAGGTGGATAAAAGGTTGAAACCATTTGGAAAAATATAAAACCCTAAGAATAAATTTAAAACACTTAAGAAGACCTAAATAGCCATGGTCAAGAAGGAGAGATTAGAGTTGGGAGAGTTGTGTTGAGACTTAGAGAATGAGATTAACCCTGAAGCAAGAATTCCTAAATGGGTATCAAGAAATATAACCACTTTTTCATTAAATTTTATATATTTTTCTAACTTATTAGCTTTGTGTGTTTGAAGGGCTAGAAAATAGGCCTAGGTGAAAATGGTAAGAAGATAATAAAATTTGATTAGCTTGGGGATAAGTGTTAAAACTTTGTGAAAAGCTTAAATGTCCAAATGGGTGGTCAAAAAATTTGACAGTGAGATCTTTTTCTTTGTGAAACATTTTAGAGATAAAAAATTTGTCATTTGATATGGCTACATGCTAGTATGAAGGACTAAATGGTGAATGAGATAAAGGTGTTGGTTTGAATTTTCTTGAGGTGACTAATCATGATTGTTAGATGTATTTGAGCAGGTGAAAGGTGTTCTTAACCCTTGTATCAATTTTGATGGAATTTTGAGGTGTGCAAGAAAAAATAGGCTTCTTGATTTGCGTACATAGTGCATGGTAAGATGATCTTGAATGATATGAAAGCTAACTTTTTTGTTGAACCAAGATTTTGATCTTTGCTGCTATCACAATACCTCAAAATCATATACATAAAAAGGAGCATTCACTTGATTTTGGTAGAGATAAGCATGAACAACAAGCTGAGAAGCAACAACATTTAATGATCTATCCAGATACATGATGTTGAATGAATTGAAAAACTCAAGTGATTCCCATAGTATATTCCTATATTGCTTCCACCTTTCATTCTTTCTTGAGTATAATTTCCTTATTAATTGTATAATCAATTTAGAATCTCCCTTGATAACAATGTCTTTCATATTGAATTTAGAGGCCACATTTAAACCAATCAACAAATCCTCATACTATGCCACATTATTTGTACTCTCAAAATCTAACTTATATGTAAACTTGAATGCAATTTCTTGTGAGAAATATAACTCAAATCCAGCCCTAGTACCTCCCTTTGAAAATTCTCCATCAAAAAACATAGTTTATATAAATCATCAAAATCAATATTGGTAACATGTGGTAGGAACTAGGGTCAATCTATTTTTCAATAAAGAAAGATTTTCCCACAAAATTCTCCATATCCACATTAGTTTATAATACTTAATTTAAATCTATTGATGGGTCTTCAATTAAGTGTAACATACTTTGTTCTGTACAAAGCTTAACTTACTCTCCCTGAAGTGGGATAGTGGAAAATGACATTTACATTTGAGTACTTCCCCGAATTGAAGCAGCCCACTTTCATGATATAAACATACTCCATTTAAGAGGGTAATAAACCACTACAACATCCATGGCTAATAAATTCCATGGTAAGCTGCAATTTGAACTACAAGTCCCTTGACACATCCTACCACAGGAACATCTCTAGAATCCATAGTGTAACACCTACCATAAGCAGTTGAAATCCTTATACCCAATTTATTCATAACTTCTAATGTCATTATATTATATGAGGCCCCTAAGTCTAACATGAAGTTATGTAATATTCACTTATTCACAAGTAATGTGGTGAAAATGGATCCATCCAACTAACTCTCAACTAATGATGTGCCCAAATAAATTTCGGGGACCTCCTCTAGCTCTTCACTTGTTTATTTGGCTTTAGTAGCAAAGGTGGTTGGAGGATTAGAGATTTGGTGATTTAATTTAATTTGAATTAAATTAAAATATTACAGAGTCACTAATGAACCAAATGATGTATAAATTCTGAAATATAGGAATGACACAAGAAAATTAAGATTTAAAATATGAAAACCTAAGCAAAGAAGAAGGAGCAAGGACTTACTTGATTTCCACACAGTCTGAGACTGATATGAATTGGGGAAAATGTTGAACAAGTTGGGCAGAGTGTCGTTACTACTAACAATAAATTTTGGAATACATGAATGAGGGTATATATAGACACCCATGGTAGGACAGGGGCATCTGGGCACTAAATACTACTTCTGGGCGTGTGTGGCTGCACAAATGATCAGAATCCTATTTTTACTATGTCCCAAGATCATCACTATTTCTTGTTGTTGATCACAAGATCTGGTAGCTTCCTCTGAATCGAATGATAGTCTTACAATGAATGTTGAAAGTACCTATAACCTGTACAACATAGAAGTTCACTTGCACAAGCCCACAAACCGCATCAAACCTAAAAATAAATATGCAATATGGGGATTCGAACTAACCCTTGCGCATCCACCTTGAGAGTGAACTTATAACCGAGCACTCGTACTACATCTCAGACTCCATTTTGTTATTGTGACTGTGTGTCGAAATTGTGCCCTAAGATGCCCTTGTTCAAGTTGCACTTGATAGCAGGTTGTAGCTATAATATAGCAATGTAATAGAATGTGTGGATGGAATAGATTAAACTTCCCCTTCCGATGTTGTGTATACAAAGTTGATGCAGCCCTTTTCCCTTGAATGGATGCTTTATAGTGCTTTAGGTGCCTCTTTAGATGCAATATTAGGTGATGATGGTAATGTTTATTTCTTGGTCCCTTATTTTGAACACATAACTATGTATTTATATGATTCTCTTGTTTGAATTTCATAATTGACAATTGGAAGACCAACCCATAAGTGAAAAAGATGCCCAAAAGATAAAAGATACCCAAAAGGAGTGAGTAAGGTGAAAAAGGTTCAGGGGCACCCAGAGGGGACAGGGGTGCCTGAGCATCGTTTTCCTGACCAGGAGTTGGTGTTTAGAGCCATAAAAGAAAAATCAATAAAATTATGACTGAGATGTAGGGTATAAAAGACCAAATAAATAATAATAAACAAAGAAAAAGGCCAAATATAGTCATCAATTACTAGTTTTCTTGCTTAGGAATCATGTAAATGCTAGTATGTTTTTAAGACCTAGAAATGTACCCAAGTGCGTAATTTTGTGTCTACATTTTCCCCCACTTTATGTTGGCTGAGTGAATACTCGATAACATAAAGTATATAAGAGATGCATACCTTATGATCTTGTAGAGCTGTGCGGCGAATATCGTGTCGATGTGGACAAGTGAAGCGTGGACATGATACAAAGTGAAGTGTGAAAACTAGGAAAGAGAAAGTGACCCTTTGGGTGTATAGCGTATCCATTGTGTTGTACTTATTGTTGTGCTCGTATGTTTTGTTATAGGTTGCTTCTTATTGCGTATTAAGGATGGACCTGCAAAAGAAGATAAAGAAAGAGTAGTTAAATTCCTGTATATGATACATTAGAGAAAATTGTGCATAAGTATGTGCAAGGTGTGTAAAAAAGAAAGTGTGCATCTGATGTGAGAAGAGTGTAAAAGGATAGAAAAAATGTACTAAAAATGTTGTGTAGAGCGAGTTTTTTGGGCAATCTCACTTTAAGTGTGAGTTTTTTCGGCGATCTCGCGTCAAGGAGAAAGTGTTTTGGGAGATCTCAGGCCATAGTGTTACTCTTCTGTCCATGACTCATGTCATTATAAGAACCACTGCATATGGGGAGAGAGGCCTTATTTGTTTCTGATCCATCCCTGACTTATTCCTAATTAGTTCCACTACAGATGGTTCATCCTTGATTTGTTCCTATTGTCCCGATTTGTTCTGAATGGATTGATAGGTGGAGATTGCATGCACGTTGTATGTATGGAGGCCAATGCCTGCATGTAACTGAAAATCTGCTCTGGAGGCTTTTATAAATTGTGTTGATCTAATAAGTTTACATGTGTGTTCCCCCAGGACATTAGGACCCAGGCGAGGACTTCTATCTGAGTTTGCACTGCTGGTGTTTGTGTTGTGATGTTGACCCAAGTCTAATTTTGAGCCAGTGTTATAATCTAATAACATGTGTTGATTTTTTGTTATTATTGTATTGTGTTGTAGCTTGTGAGCTGTTATATGGGCCGATTTGTTCATCCAATGTATGCCCCCCTTGTTTGTGGTGCATGCGATGTCTGATAGGAGTGTGTGGCTTAAAAGAAAAGACTTAATGTTGATCTAAAGCTGATATCTACAAGAGGTAGGGGATGTGCATGGCAGAAACCAAGGTACATGTAAACAAAGAGGCTAGATACGCATGTGTTAGTAGCAAAAGCAGACAAGCATGTTATAAAAAAATAATGTAGCAAGAAAATGTGTATACAAGATAGACTGTGAAAAGTGGGTTTCAAACATTGGACTTTGCTCACAATGTCATAAGACGATCAAGGATCGAAGCGGTAAAAAGCATACAAACAGTGATCATACAAGACATAGGGCATAACCCGCAAATAATGGCATACAATAGAAAACAATGGTAAGTAAAGTATATAACACCACCATGGTGGCATATAATCCTACAAGGACAAATGTTACACATGTAGCACCCATTATACTGTTAGAAAGATATAAGAGCATGTCAAGTCATCTATGTATCAATGGAATAAGTAGTGTGCTAGTAAGAATAGGAAATAGTATATGATTAAATGATAGCACTTGTAATGTGTGATTAAAGTAGATGCCCCCAGGAGTCTCAGTGGTGACTGGTAAAAGGTACAGTGTCAAGCATCATTACAATGTGTAAGGATCTATAAAATATATACATTCACTCCAATTAGAGACCAAGCGAACGTGCATGTGTATATGATAAAGATATATTGACACACTAAGTATCCAGTCTAACATAGTAAGCAAAGGGCATCATGTAAATAGTATAAGCAAGCAAGAGTAAGTGCAACCAAGATATGCAATATGCAGTGAGCGTGAATGGGATGGTATGCAATGTGTGAAGATGGATATGAGTAGTGTGCCCACTAGTGGATATGTATGAGATGAGGATCATTTATAACATACCCCTCAATAATCAAGAATGGCCATAGAATAAGAGTGCATCATCAAAAAAATGGTTTTAAAATGTGTGCTATAAACATAGAACATGAAATTCAGAGCATGAAGAGTGAATGTGGTGAGGTTTATTTCATATTTAAACCCTCGGCAGTCGAGTATGAACTGTGGAACTAGAGTTTTTCATAGGGTAATGACGATACACTATGTGTATTAAGATGTATAAGAGTAGTAAAAAAAAGTCTAGATATGAAGCACAAAGCGTAAAGCATAAGTGTAGAGACTAATAACAAGTGATAAATATTGAAGGGGGGAAGAAAGCATAATAATGCCCCCAATGTGTGTGATGTGGAGAATAATCAAGTAAAATCATCTAGGATATCATCATTGTCAAGATCATAGCCGATTAGAGTTGGATCAGAGACTTGGTAAATAATAGTGTGAGGTTGATCATATAAAGAGCCCTTACAGTGTAAATTGTACATACCTATTGCATATTCTTCATCTGTGAAAGGTAGTTGTGGACAATCGTGCGCATACTAATGGGTGATATTTTGAGAATATCCAAGGAATTAATCATTGTAAATAGAGATGCTGCCAAAAGGCATAGCAAATGTGATATCAGTATGATTTGGATCCAATGTGCCACTAATGTAATCAAGACAAGACTACTCAAGTGTGAGTGGAGAAGAACGAGGAGTGTGTGTAGAGAATACTATAAAATGGAATATGCAGAGGCCATAAGTAGCAGTAATGAAGACACATCTATGATACAAGTGAGGACAGTGAGGTAGATGAAGGATATTAGAAATTATGAATCCTATCCGAGCCAAGACATCATGAGTACAAATAGTCTCAGAGAAAGTAGGGTCGAATAGAATATGAGGCCAATAAGAATTACAAATGAAGAGAGTGCATGTGAAGGGATCCAGGTGCGTAGCAAAATGAAATTAGGGAGATGCAGAAGGTGATATAATATCTAACGCATGTATAGTCCCTCGAAAAGGTATCATGGCATTAGTAGATGGAGGAAGTTGCTTGAATTCATATTCATTAGGGCCAATAGCAAACAAAGTATCCTTAAATTAAGATTCCTCTATTTCAAGGGGAGTAAAGTTAAGTTTGTGCAATGTGTCATCGTTAAGTGTTGGTAAGAGAAATTGACTAAGTATGGAAGAAGCATAGAGGACTACGTGTAGGAACACTCGCACATAGGAGAAAAGGGTAGCACGCAAGTGACGCATGTAGAGGAACCGCGGGTCAACACGTGAGGCAATGCACTTAGATACAAAATAAAGAGGACTTATCCAATTTTCCCAGGAAGGATAAAAATAAAAAAGTAGAGTTGGATTGCCACCTAAGTAAAGATACAAAAAAAGAGAAAACCAAAAATACTTGGTGGCCAAACAACGGAAAAAAAATCACATGCAAAGTAGGATAAAGCACACGCATGGATCAAGCTAATAATAGGATTAAAGAAAGTTGTATAAATAGGATAATATATTATTAGCAGCCTTTGTAAAAGCATGCAAACTACTTTTTAGCACACCTATTAATAGGAGAGTTCTTGGGTGGTGAAGGGAAAGTCCCCACCCCTATATATATCTGATGAATGTCATTGTGTAAGAAAAAATCTAGAGAGAGTGCAAACCTTGTGTATTAGAACAGAGTTATGTTAAAGGGTTTAGTGTTTACACGCATGGACCTACACACTATTGTAATGATTGTTATATGTATTTAGCCTTGTGATGTAATGAATTATATATTATAATGAATACTTTTGGTTTGATAATTATAGTTGACATGTTTGAAGATGGTGTTATGATTTTACAAATGATACTAGTTTTGGTTTAATTGTCTTCCTTATTATATGTGGTTCCAAATTGATATGTTCATTATTATGCATGATTTAATGGATTGGTCATAAATATGGTGAACATGCATGCTAACACCCTGGTAAGAATAACAAAGGAGGGAGCTTGTGGTTGCATGCACTTTGGGTGAGCGTTAAAATTTGTGTGGATGAAATGCCAATGCACATAACTATTTAGAGGTTAAACAAAAGGCTACATTTTGGTTCTGTTTCCGGGACCTCTTTTCAAATTGAATACCAAGTTGTTATATGCATATGGCATATCAAATGTCTTTGGAGAGCATTGAAAGTTGGGTAGAAGATGGCCAAGACACATTTGGAAAGAGATATAGCACTAGACCTGATTTTAATGCACGAAAATGGGTGGAGGATAATATGTATGACTGCCTATATGAGACATTCATCATCTTCTTTCTAATAGAATTTTATCAGTGGTTGGCATCTTACGCATCAAATAAAACTTATTTCCTAGGAATGAGAGTTTGGACGCAAGAAATTTACCAGGCACTTTCTGATTCTGATGAGGTGTGGAATAAACTTGTAGATCATTGGTGAGAAGGTGTGCAATGCAATTATACTTTGGAATACGCAATTTCCATGTATTCTTGCCCTAAATAAGTAGATTTTTGGTTTTTGCATGAGCCCAAAGGATCCTATTTACGCGCACTACCTTTAGCTATCAAGAATTTGATGATAGAGCTGGGACTAGAGATATTACCTATGGCTAGCTAAATCCCCACCATGCGTAGGGGAAGGAGTAGGTGTGGAGTAGGATGGCGGAAACCCTAGCAGAAGAAAGGAAGAGAGATAAAAGACGACTCAAGTATAATGAAGTGTGAGATAGGGTAGTTGATGCAACACTATCGTCGAGAAGAATGATGAATAATGAAGGTTTGGAGACCCCCATGGAAGACAAGGAGCTATAGTATCATGTCCTATTGACTTTGGGAAAGTGCAGTAGAGAGACCCCATCAGCTTTTGATGAGAACATGTCAGAGGAAAGAGTGACGACCGTGGGTGCACATATAATCCAACCTAGCTACCTAACCCTTACACAAGGTGTTCCAAATCCAGATGTAGTAGTTGTTGAAGAACATCGTACTAAAGGCAAGAAAGCAGGATCTCCATGTTGGGAAGGAGATATAGATAGGAATATTTTAGTTTCATCTCAGGAAGCACAATAGATTAAGAGTACTCACATGGTAGCGTAGTAAGCACTAGTGTTTGGAAGTACAGTTGGAGGATTTTTTACAGGCGTGTCATTAGGACTAAGTGTTGGCATGCAAATAGTTGGATGAAATCATGTAGATGTTGCGACAACACAGAAAGTAGTTGTCTAGTTTAGTACAATAACTAGGACACAAGGGAGTTTTTCTACTAGAACACATGCCACAACATGTGGAACAAGAGGCTCAGGAGGATCAAGCCAGCCACCATGTAGATAAAATCCTGGAGGAGGTATTAGTTCTGGATATGTTCCTAACCTAGGATAGGGTTCACAATAACCACCACTGAATCATCCTCAGCAAACACCACCTCAACAACTACATCAACAAACATCACAGGTCTACTTTGAGATGTCTCTTTTCCATAGTATCAAGGTGTGGAGGATGCGGTTAAGCATGTGAACAAGTGTGAATTATTATGGAGATCAAAGGCATTATAGACCCTGATAGAAAGGTAATCCAATTTTTCACCACACTGTAGGGACACGTGCATAGTTGGTACAAAAAGTATGACCCCCACCAGACTACGGTGGACTATGATGCATTTCACATTCTAGAGTTTGAGCAACAGAGCATTAGCGCGCTGAAGGACATCAACAAGGCTTGTCTAAAAGTGTTAGGGAGTATGATGCGTGTTTTAAAACTCTTTTATCCAAGCTATCCTATGATATTCATCAGAGCTAACATGCACAATGGTTTGTTGGAGGATTATTGATCTCGTTTAAAAGGGCCTTATCACAAAATACATATACAAATCCGCGTGAGGCCTTGGAGACATCTCTGCACACAAAGGTAGTTGGAAGTGCTGATACTAGAGTGAGCCCATTTTTGGAGGCATAGATAGCAGCAATGGCCAAGTAGTTGGAGAATCCCACAAACCTTTTTACAAAACTATAACAATAGACTAAAATTTATGACAACAATCAGTTGTTAATGCCAATAATAAGATAATGTTCTGGTTTTTATTTCAAACGTTTGATACCAAAAAATGTAGACTTCTAAAATTTCTATTTATTGGTAAAAATACTTGTAATCTAGAATACCTAGAAGGATTAAAATATCCAAGAATCGTATAGGAACATAATCATGAAAGAAAATAATTTTTCCAGCAAGGTTTTGAATTTATATTATTTATTTTTGCACCCAAAAACCAAGAAAATACACGTGTATGATTACAATAATTATCTGATAATTGACACCCTAGGTGGCATGAAGAGGCCAAATGATGAATATGCAACTTAGTATCAAAGAAATATTCCCATGGATGATGCCCTAAATTCTAGTCTAAAATCCCACAAAGTGTATATAGCCCTAGATATGGCTCCAAATCGTGCCCTAATTGTCCATGCTTGATGTCTTGGTAAATGTCTCTCGAGTGGTTGAATTTCTTCACTTAAAATGTAGATCTGAAGTAGAAAATTTAGAAAGTGTGCCTAGAAAATGTTCCCTAGCTCTAAAAAAATGATCTTTGCACCCAAATGCGACCTCCGAATGAGGTCACCCAATATATGTTAAGGGTTTTCATCTTCAAATTTTAATTCTATTGAGGGGTTTCGTCCCCAATAAGATACCAAGGAGCATTTTTGTCCTATATCGCTGAAAGTGAAAGCAAATGCATTCAACTCTCTAAAGTGAAATTATATAAATGACCAAAGATATCTCAAATGAAACCCCAACACGTCCTTTTATAATTTTCCATTGTCTTTTCCCAAGTTGAGCGCTCCATGTGGGATTACTAACGTGACTTTCTTATCTTCCAATTTATTGTTGGCTTTTACTTTATTTGGAAAGTCACCTTTATTTTTATTTTAATAATAAAGTTATATTAAGTTGTTACTTTTTTAATAAAACATGAGTGACTTGACAGCTTAAAAACATTAACTTTATTATTTTTCTTTATTTGAAAAGGGGATATGACATACTTATGCAACTCCTACAATGAATCTTCCATAGCCTTAACCCATGATTTTTTTTATCTATATAAAATTCTACCTAGCACATCCAATTCAAAATTCATCTTTAGTTCCATAGACCTCTGAAAAACATTGTTAGGATTTAATGGAAGTTTCACAAATCATTCAAAATTCCATGGGAAAATAAGTTCATTCCTCCATCATCTAGCATTTAGCCTCTTCTTCTTCACTTATAGATGTCATCTCATTCATGTGCAATTTTTCCAAGCCATGTACTTCCCTTTCTCTACATGGACTTGAAGTACATAATAACTCCAATTGTGGCCTCCCTCAAACTATGAGGTGAGAAAAGATCTTTTCTTTTCATGGTTCATGGGATTTCTTATTATAGACAAATTTAATATGCCTTATACCCTATTTTAACCAACATATTCTATGGATACTTCACTACCTCCTCCTAGATATTCCAAAATTTAGCCTTAATCTAATAATCACTCAAAAAATTGAGAGCCAATGAAGTGAATATGTGAATATGCAAAGAATGTGGTGAATATACAAGGAATAAAAAATATGTGAAAGGCAATATTGGCATGGCATTGGGTGATTTGAATGGAACACTCACAACATATTTTTGTGGAAGAAGTGAACCTATCCACATGGAAAAAATTTGAGTAATACTCTACCGATGAGGCTGAGTTCGATAATTCAAACGAAGTGATTGAGGAGTTTTTTATGCTCATAAGGCGTGCCTTAATTGGCAAGTTCATTAGGAAATGGCCTGATATCATGTATGTTTATAAATGGTGTGATTGATAATGGGGAAGTAGCATATCCCTCAAATTTATTCCAAAAGGATTCATTTTAATCTTCTTTGGGAGTGAAGAACAGAAGTTCGAATCTTTATGGCGTAAAGAATGGGTTTTAGAGGACTCCAACCTATTTCTCCAACTTACCCATTGAATACTAGAATTGTGACATTTTTTTTAAGATATGGTAGGGAATTGGTCGGTTAGTTCATAGTGATGGCGGAACTTTAGATGACACCTCAGCTTCCTAAACTATGGTTTGAATCTCTTTGGATCTGTCAAAACTTTCTCTAAATTCAAATAAAATTCATTCTAAGGCAGTTTATTTGTCCCAAAGCATCAACTATGAAAATATATAATTCAAATGTTTCCATTACAATCAAATTGAGTATATTAAGAGGTGGTGTCCTACACTGAAAATGGATAATTCAAGGAAGAATTGGCAATTGAAACCAGATGGACCTTTACTACTTTCAAATTTTAGAACAAATAGTTGAACTTTTACTTTTACAATTATGGCCCTATTGATCCTCCCATGGGACTTGATCATTCACAAATCCTAACACTCAATCCCCCATAAATTTTCTCCAAAGTCTCTGCTTTGAGAGACAGAAAATTTGGCCAAGCAATCAGCCTCCCTAGCTTCGGTCTTGCAAATATGCAAAGAGAATGGAATAGGGGATTTTTTAAGTGAGTTGGTGGATTGGAACTCCAAGGAGAGTATTAATCTTTTATATGATGAGGATCTGATTAGAAGCCCTAGGGAGAATTCTATTCATTTAAATGAATCCCTTTTCAAAATGGCTAAAGTGGTACTCAAAATGTGATCGAGGCTTAAATTCCTCTAACAAATAAAGCTTAATTAATCTTTGTATAATTTCTCAACAGGCAGAGATTTTTAAGCTTCAAGAGACAAAAATACTAGGATGATTTGGAGTAGAAATTGGACTGGTTTGGATGGATCCTTTATTGATACTTTAGGGGCCTCTTGTGGTCTTAGAATTATATGATGATCTTATAAGGTTTCGGTGATTACGGTTCTGTGCCACCCCAATTAAATGCTTTGCAAATTTCTCTCCTTCGGAAATGGATCTAATTTTTTTATTTTTAATATATATGGTCCTAATAGTCTAATCAATGAAAAATCATGTGTGGTAAGAAATATCAACTTCATTAACTGCATTCTTGGTGGATATTTCATTACAATTTTCACAGATAAGGAAAAATTTGGTGGCCTCTCTTGGGGAAACCAATCCAAAAATGAATTCAAAGAAATTTTCAATTTGGATCATTTGAAAAACATCGAACCTAAACGTGGGTGGTTCATTTGGACAACCATGTGTCTTGGTTTCATAATATTACTGAGAACTTGAACCAGTTTTTAGTTAATACAAGTTGGCTACAAATGGATTAGGTAACTGAAAGCATGGTTGTCCTAATTTTGGGATCCATTCATTACCCAATTCTCCTATTGTTTTTTGATGACTCTTCTCCTAATAAGTTCCAATTAGAATATGAGTTTATGTGGATTAGAGATAAAATTCTCCTGACATTGATGGAATTGGTGGAATTTTATTAAGATCAAGGGTTCTAAGATGTTCATTCTTGCCAAAAATCTCGATCAAGTAAAGTAGATACTAAGGGATTGGAACAAGAATAATTTCATAAACATATTCAAAGAAAGAGAGAGAGTGGAACATGACCTTAATGAAAATATTTTCCTTAAGGGAATGAATCGGGATTTTTTTTAGTTGGAGAAAAATATTTTGGTTGAACTTGGGGAGTTTCTTCTTTAGGAAAAAATTATTGGAAACCGAAATACAAATAAGGAAGGTTAAAAGAAGGTGATCAAAATAGAATTTTTTTCAGAATTCAGTTGGCTCTCAAAGGAATCACAATAATATCTCCATATCAGGTGGAATCCTTTGATGATTCCATATCAATCTCCCTTTGCAACACAATGTACAAAATTATCACCAAGGCCATTTCTTTGTGGTTTAATCCCATGTTAGATTTGATCATATTCCCGAAGTAAGATGGTTTTTTTCATGGAAGGATTATTTTGGAAGGTATCTTCATTATCCACAAGATCATATACTCTTTATCTGTCAATTGTTCTCTATGTATATTGATTAAACTAGACATTAGCAAGACATATGATCGAGTGGATTGGAGGTTCCTTGTGTCAATATTGATGTGATTTGGCTTTGCTTTAGACTTATCTAATTGGATTTGCAACTACATTTATAGGCATATTTTCTCAATTTTGGTAATTAGTAGTCCTAAGGGTTTTTTCCTCCAACTTGTGCACTTAGACAGAGTAACCCCTATCTTCTTTTCTCTTTATTCTAATAGTCAAAGCTTTAAATAGATCCATCTCTTATGCTTAAAAAATATGAATATTTGGGGAATCCGGGACATGGAGAATATGGATCCATTCTCCCATAAATGGCTTGTTGATGACACCATGTTATTTGGATTGGATTTCAGTGTGAGGCCAAGGCCTTTGAAGGTATCCTAGATACTTATACATTGGTTGTGTGTCAATGCATCGATGATGCAAATTCAAATATTTTTTCTTCAACACTCCCTATGGGTATTAAGTCTAGATTAAGGAAATATTGGGCTTCAATATTGGATCAATTCCTCATAAATTATTCATAATTTCTCTATTTACTAGGCCAAGTAGAGTTTCACATTGGCAAAATCTCATCCAAACTTTTCAAACTAGATTAAGCATCTAAAAAGGGAAATGGTTATCACTAATTGATAACATGACTTTGATTAAATTTTTCCCAAGTCCTCTCTATATTTATATGATGTCATTCCTATGCACCCCCACCACAATGTTAGAAAAATTCTATCATCATGAGAACTTTTCATTGATAAGGTATTGATGAAGTGAAGAAGATTCACATATCAATTGGGAGTAGGTCTGCCTTCTTAGTTCTAAAGATGGTGTTGGCATTAGAAATATGGATGTGCAGAATAGGGATCTTGGGGAAAAGCTGGTGTGGTATATTCTTAAGCATCATGAATCCAAATGGTTTCTTCTTTTACAACATAAGTATCTAGGTTCTACTCAACCAAAGATTATTCTAAACTCCCTTGACCCTCCTTGAGTGTCCTACTTGTGGAATTTAATTCTTCTATGTTGTCCCATTATTAGCATATTTACTTTATGGAAGATCAAAAATGGTTAGAAAGCCAATTTTTGGCTTGATTCATGGAATGGTTATCCTCCTATAGGTAATACACCCAAATTTGAAGATTTGTAAACCTTTCTCACCAATGCTTGTGGTTTGAAGGTGGAGCATTGTTGGGAGTTACTTACATGTGATTCCCTTCCAATGGTACACTAGAAATCATTGTTTGATCTTCCCTTTCCCCAAGTCTTGAAGGATTTATTGATGAATGAACTCAATAAAAAAATATTTTACTTCTCCCTGAAAGAAGACAACATCATTTGGGTGGCCACCAACTAGGGTGAATATATGATGACCATAGGGTACAATTCTATAGTGTACATGGAACATAACATCGATGATTCATGGATGGATTGTTGGGAAAAAAAGGGTTTTCAAAAGGTGGGTCCTTTTTCTTGGATTGTAACTAAAAGGAAAATTTCAACTCATAAGAGATGTCATAAAGTGGAGCTACATGGCCCAATGGTTTGATTTATATGCCTAAACATTAAGAAGATATTTATCACTGACTTCTTCACTACCACTTTATTCAAATATGTTGGTATTGGTTGTGCTTGAAGTTCAATCTCAATTGGCTTCTCCCAGCTATATTATGAGATCCTAAAATCACATCCATTCAATGGATCACTTTGCATCAATTTGGGTTTGCATCCCATTGTAGACACCAAATTTTGGTATCACCACCCTCCACCCCGTGTTTGCTCTCTTTTCCTCATAATCACCCATTCAAATTTTAATTTCCCTCCTGAATTCAATTTATCTCATTAATCACCATTTTCCACCTTTGCTTTTATATTATATATCTTATTATCCCATCCCATTTATGTTAATTATTCTTAATTAGCTTTAATTCTCATCCCATTATTTTATTCTCCCTAAGTCATTCCTAATCACCCTTAATCATCCATAATCCTCATTTAATTTGTGGATCCCCCCTAAATTCTCATTTTTTCTCTTTCTAGGCCATCATTTAATGTTTTTACCCACCCATGGCCTTTATTTACTCATTTCAACCTTCCTTCTACCCATTTATCTTCCCTATGCAACCCTAACTCACCCCTATTCATCTAAACCATAATCCCACTTCTTATGGGCTCCTTGTCTTGAGCTCATCATATTCCCACTATCCAAATGAACGCGTCCCCGCAGTCGGTGGTGACCCATCTAGGTCATCGTCGACCCTATAAAACCACCGTTACCCCTCCTTGTTCAGGGATGTAATTTTGAGATTTTTTAAGATGTTGCGATCTTGCCTTCATCTTGTGATCTCTTTTTGCAGTTGTCAATCCATTTAGAAGCCATCTTGGAGATATATGTTCATTTTGGGAGCTTTGGAGTCCTCTTTTCATTGCATGCTTAGACCCATCATCATCCCCTTTTTGCAGACATTCTCATCGTGTTACAGGTTCTACAATCATCCCAGTGCCTTGTTATTACATTGATTCACCCCCATCTTCATCTGTAGGCTATCATTTTTCCCACTTCATTCATCCAAGTCTCAATCAACCCCGACCATCGTCAGCCCTACCTGTTCACTGTCGACCCATCTCTATGTTTCTAATTTCCTTGTCACTTATCCCATCACCTGTGTGATCCCAATCATCTAGCTTTCATATCCAGTCATTCTGTCCCATCTGTCATCTCAAATCCATTCTCCCAGCCCCCAATCACTATCGATCCAACCTAGTCGTCATCGACTCAATCTATTTTCATATCATTTACCATTAGTCTTCCTAATGTTCTTGCATCCTTTTTGTTTCCTCTCGTTCCAGACTTTCTACAGGTTCATGTTGATCATCATAGTGTACTATCAACCTCAGATCCAACTACAAGAGGAATTACAATATTATTTTTTTGTATCTTCTTCTCACCTAGCCCTAGTCATCATCGACTGGCCCTTTGCAATCTCAATTTTCCGTCGACCTTTGCCAGGTTTGATTTATTTTGTCGTATTTAGGTCAGATCTTCTTTTATCATCTTAGATATAGCTTTTAATTTATTTCTTACTTCAAATTATGCATAGACACTACATCTAATTTATCAATATCCAATTCTTATCTTATCTTGTTTACAAGAGGGTTGGCATCCATCCTAGGAAGCTCACACTTCTCAAGAAAGGATTTTTTGAGAAACCCTCCATATATCTACTAATCCATTTTTCTTCTTAATATTCTTTTTTGTGCATGTTACTTAGCTCGCAGTGAAGAGGAGTTCATAGTGCACTCATAACCATCTATATCATCCCAAGGTACCATAAACCCTTTGTATTTGGATTTACTTGTTGCCTTTATTGCTAGTTCGTTAATCTAAACAGGAACAAAGAAACTTGGTCAACATTCTGGCACGCTTAGTGGGACACACCCTTTCTTGGCGAGTCTTTTTCATTTGTCTTTCATTTTCATTTTCTTCCATATATCTTCTTCTAACCTTACATGGAAGGAACATGTGTTGGATTATGCTTGTTTTCTTGCTTGTGTTGGATCATGGATTGCTTGGATTTTCCTTTACTTTCTTACTTGCTTTGAAGGTCAGATAAAAAGGAAAAGTTTAAACCAGGTATTCCTTTTTTTATTCCCCATCTCTTTCTTTATCACATTGCATCACTTTCTTGTTTTCCTCATCAAATCTCCACATTTATTTTTTGGATCTAAAAAGAACCCTTCATTCATTCTTGGAAATTTAGTTTAACTAGGGGGTTTAACATGTTACATACACCTTCATCATACACATCCTAAAACACACAAATCAATGTACACATTTGAAAAACTTCCTCCTAGGTGCAACTATTGGGATCTCATCACCCAATAGGAAAGCTGAATTAATGTTCTAGTCGAGTATAAATAAGTTGGTTGTCGGTATATTGGCTAAGCAATTGACTCCCTTATTGTTGTGGGACCATGAAGTGAGGGGGTAGGCCCCAATACCAGGCCTCATACCGACACCAACATAGATTTTTCCTCATTTACCTTCAATTATATCGAGGACTCCATCCCAAACCACCTGAAACCATCCATAGATTGCCATTTCCTAGGTTCCCTTTGAGCCCCCTTTTCATTTATTTTTCACATCATAATAATCAAGATAATCAAAAAATAATTGTGTGACTTGTTTTCTTTAATCAAACATCAGCATAGTTTTATTTTGTTTCATGCCAGTTATTACAAGATCTCAAGCCAAGAAAATGGAACAAAATGTGACATCAAACAATATCTCAATGCCCACTACTATTACTATCCAACAAACTTCCACACTTTCTATTCTCACATCCACCCCTTTAGTCATCCCTACCACGGTCATTCAACACATTATTACCATCCCACCTCTTAAGGAAACTCAATTGAATCAATCAAATTCTCATGTCAAGACCAATCCTTTCCTTCTCCACCATTCTATTCAATCCACTCCTTCGGACACCTCTATCGATGCTTCTAGGCCTCCTCTCATCCCTTGTGGGTCTGCGGAGTTTCAGGATCTTTTTGACACAAATATGGCTTCCCTCCATGACTATGTTCTTCACTAAACCACTAACCTCCCCATTGATGTACCTCACTTGCAACAAATTTATGCTTATCATCCTAGTCTAGAGTCCACCCAAGTGCTTACCTCCCAATTTGTCATTTTCATTCCTAGATCCATGAGGGAACTTGTTAGGGCCTAACATGATTTTGATCCTAGCCAACCATATTCGTCTATCCCCCAAAAGCTCAAAATACAAAATTAGTTGTCCCCATCCCTCCTAAATTTCCTCGTTTCAATACTACCATCCCTTGTTATATTCATATCATCTCATCTACCACAATCACTTCTCTAGTTATGCAATCATCTCAAGAATCGCACTTTCCTCCTCCCATATCTGAACAACATCACACAACATTAGCCCTCATCTCTACTTCACATTTCCATGCCAATGTAATCACCTCTCAACATCAACCATATGATTCAATGTAAAATTATGAATCACCTCCTCAAGGTGCTTATCAATAAATACTTCCTACTCAACCAACTCAAGTATCCTAACCACCTGTTAATTACATCACAACCAACCCCCTAGAAAATCAATAAAATACCCCTATTTCACAACGACCAAACCAATATTACCATGTCCCCATATCTCAACATCAAGCTTTATCACAACCACTTAATTATATACCCCCTTATCAAATGTTTCCCCCAACACCAACACATCCTCAAACATATCAAACATACCAACAACCTAACCCATCCTTCAACATATCAGCTATCTAATGATCCCTTATAAGCATTATTGAGTAGAATGGATAACCTTGAGGCCACAAATTTAGGATCTAAGACCACATTTTCGTACGAACAAATTTGTAATGAACCCATCAATCCATTTGTCCCTGTGAAACCATATCCTCCTCATTGAGAATTTCTAAAGTTCCCCAAGTTCAACAACAAGGAGGGTCCACAACAACATCTACGATCTTTTAGACATGCATGTTATCTTATCACCCACAATCAAGGCCCCATGCTTCACATATTTCCCATGTCACTAGCTAGTCCCACATTAGATTGGTGCAACAATATCCCACAACACTCACTATTCACATTCACTCAACTGACATAATTATTTCTTGAAATTTTCTCCATCAACATTATGCCTAAGATTGTCATCACCAAACTTTATGCCATTTGAAAATATGACGATGAATCTATCACATATTTTGTATGATTGCGCAACATCATTAACCAATTATCATTTCCCCTTCCACAAACTAAGCTTATTGAATTATTCTTATGTTCTCGTGTTAAGCACATATCTTCAATTCTTCAAATTCATACTTTTCAAACCTTTGAAGAGGCATTCACTATGGTTCACAAGTTTGAACTTCGCACTCTTGAGCAATGGCACCTTAAGTTTAGATCAAACAAACCCAAAACCGAGTTCACCAAATCCTTCATGCATAATGATAAGTCCAAAATTACTACCAGTGCCATCATGGTTAAATCTTCATCTGCTTCCACATCCCCTACACATGTGGAGCCTCCACAAAGAGCTCCTAGGCTAACCCCCAACTATACCCCTCTTGGGGAATTTTATAGTTCATTCTTTGAAAATTCAATGGCGATCAACCTCATTATACTTCCCCCAATCCTACCATATGATGAAACACACCCTAAACCATCATGGCATTATGAATAACATTACTGCAAATATCACCAAGTCCGCAGCCATGACATTGAGAAGTGTCACACATTCAAGGATCTTTTCCAAAATCTTATAGACTCTGGTGACCTTCAAGTATATAATCCTAATGCATTACCCAATCAACGCGTGGGAATTGCTACACTTGTGGGTCCCTAGATCATTACTAGTGCGAGTGTCCATAGAATTAGCTATGTGCTTATTACGAAAAAAAACAAAATATTGAGGAATAACCTGATTTTTTCAAGCATATGTGTGGGAGTAAGAAGAAGGTCAAAGATGTGGGGATGATCAAGGTGTAGCAAGTGAAGAGTGACTAGTGGATGCCAAAGAATACATCTGATATGGATTTTACTCCCATGTTAGTAACTACGTGTGCATAAGTAGTGCACGCATGTGAGCCTCTTAATGTAAAATCACTCATTAGGAGAGAGGAATTTATGCATACCAAGTAACCAAACGCTTCTCATCAAAAAAAGGTCTATAAAGAGACCATGGAGGTGATCAAAGATCTGCAAGGATAAATCCAGTGTTTGAAGGAGAAAGTGCGTGAGAGAGAATGTGAAAAAAATGTTGAGCTCCCGTAGTAACATGTAGAGGACCTGAAAGAGGTATGTAAGATGTTGAGGCAAAATAATATCATACCAATGCTAGGGGAATTGTTGCATGAGAAGATACCACGCGTAGAAGTTGAACATGAGTGTTAGATACTACATGTAAACTTGCCATAACAAAACCATGAGTATAACAAGGAGATCACATTGGATGCAATGATTGATGGCTGGTTGGTAAGTAATATTCTGATTGATACATGTGTTGAGATAAATGTCTTGACTCTAGATGTATGGAACTAGATGGGGAGACCAACATTGCAACCATCTTCCAATGTGTTGTATATGGAAAACAAAACAAGGTCTATGCCTATTGGGGTGTTAAAATATGTTAAATAATTAACATTCAATGAGTGAAGTTTACAGGGGATTTTGAAGTATTGGAGTTTGTTAAGGTAGATAACTTTTCAGCATTACTTAGACGTTTGTGATGTTATGCAAATAATGCTAACTTGCGCTTTAATAAGATATACATTAGTTTTGTGAACAAGGATGAACGTGTGACCACACCTATAGATGATGTGAAGGCGACACTATATGTTGAGCCCTTGAGTGAAAAAGAACTTAATAGAATTATATGGATGACGATGCATGACCCTGAGAACGTGAAATCATCTAAAGAAGTTGTCCTTTAGTGGGAAAATGTGTTGTCTATAAGTGACACTACTAGTGTTACTTGCGATAATTGGGTGCATGACATGTATGAAATGGTCAGGTGTGAGGTTAAGGAATGAGTTATTAGGATGATCTGGCCATACATGGTTAGGAGGTTGGGCTCAACTCAGTTACTGAGGTACACTGGTGTGGAGAATCTTGATGCATTTTTGTGTGTCATGGAGAACAAGTGGCCGAATGAAGGTGATAGAAGGAATATGTTGGTCTATACTTTACGCGGGACAATAGTGCACTGGTGGGAAACACACAAAGATAACTTATTGGGTTGCCGAGAAGTGAGAATCACCTTTTCAACAAGGTTTACTCAAAACAATGTACCTACACTTATACATGAATATAATGGAAGGACCTCTATTTTAGTACACGTCCATAACTGCAAGAGATTATGGGCACAAGACCAAGAGAATTTACCACCATCTCTATGGGTCCATCAATTCTACTCCACTTTGTGTGGATGCATGCATGTTTGGTATGTCCATACCGAGTTAAAAAGGAAGATTGTAAGATAACACGGGATGACTGAAGGTATTATTTATACCTTTGATTATTTTTCTAATAAGTAGTCTTTACATGAGGCTTTACAGATCATGAAGTGCATCACATTGGGTGATAACACAAAAGTAGAAGAGATCATGCTTCAGTTACTTGGCGAACCTGGCCTCAAGGTGCGCGAGAATATGTTTGAGATAGAAGAGATGTAATTAGGCCACACTTGGAAAGGGAAAGAAAAGGGGAAGCTTGTATACCTGATTGATGATGAAGAAGTGGAAAATTTGGATGTTATCCATACAAAGGGTATGCCCGAGGTAATGGACTCTATAGATGAAAAGGTACATGTGTACCATACTCTTGTGAAGACAAAGAAGGTTAACATTGGTACTGAGGATGTGCCTAAGGAGGTCATCATTGGAGATTACTGGTCAGAACAGGAGGTAGTAAAGATCATTGATCTCTTACGTGACTTTCAATACTTGTTTCCAAAAGGCTATCATGAGTTGAAAGGTGTGCATTCTTCATTAGGAGAGGTGAAGATTTAGCTAAAAGAAGGAACATGTCTTGTTCGGAAGAGTCCTTATAGGATGAATCTGAACTTGTGTGTGAAGGTCAAAGAGGAGATTGACAAAATTATTAAGTATGGCATCATCGAACCAATTGAAGAGTCTGAGTGGGTTAGCCATATGGTTATTAGCATCAAAAAGGGTGGTAGGATCAGGATTTGTGTAGATTACATGGAACTTAATGCCTCATGTGTCATAGATCCATTCCCCACAGCATTCACAGAGTAAATCCTTAAGGGAGTTATAGGGCATTAGATCTATTCTTTCACAGATGGATTCTCAGGCTACCATCAAGTGCGCATTGCACATGAGGACCAAAAAAATACCACCTTCACCATTGAATGGGGAATTTGCACTTATACAATTATACTTTTTGGGTTGAAGAATGTGCTAGCAGTATTCTCATGCATAGTTGTGAAAGCCTTCCATGACTCTATCCATAAGTTTTTATAGGTTTATCTGGATGATTGGATTGTCTATGAGTTTTTCAAGGACCATTATGATATTTTGAGGCTCATGTTTGAGACATGCAAGAAGTTAAGCATATCTCTTAACATTAATAAGTGTATCTTTGCTACACCTTTTAGAACTTTTCTTGGGCACATCATTTACAAGGATGGATTGTTGGTGGATCCAGCTAAGATAGCAATTATTTTGGGATTAGACTAACCTACCAACCAAAGTGAAGTGTGTGGATTTTTGGGGCATAATAGCTACTACAAAAAAATCATAAATGGTTATGCAAAGATTTTTGCGCCTTTGGAAGAATTGCTTAATGTCAAAGGAACATTTTATTGAGGTGACACACAACAATGGGCATTTGATAACTTAAAGGAAAGATTTACTAATGCTCTTATCTTATGCTTTTTGTCCTAGGATAAAACTTTCCATGTACATGTGAGTACCTCTGTCATGGTTATTGGCATATTCTTAGCGCAACTAAGAGATGGAAATGTGGATCATCTGATATGTTTTGCGAGCAGAAATTTAACACTAGCAGAGTAGAATTATACTACAACAAAGTGTGAGGCATTATCTATGATTTATGTGCTTCACAAATTTTGACAGTACTTGTTTTCCACACCATTCATTTTCTATACAAATCATATGGCATTTAAGTACTTGGTCAATAAACCTATTTTGCAAGGGCACATCTATCGGTGGATACTCTTTTTTCAGGAATTTGATTTCACAGTTGTTGTAAAGCAATTTGGGACCTGATCACTTATGAATGATTAATTCTAGATAGGATGCATGGAGTATTAAAGACACTATGCATGATACACAGTTTTTCAGGTTGAACAACATGCCAGTAGATTTGGAGGACATTGTAGTATTTCTCCGCACTGGACTTGCGCCAGAGGGGATGAAAACATTGGAGAAAAAACAACTTATTATTCAAGCTACGACATATCAACTCATTGGAGGAGAATTATATAAAATGGGAAGAGATGAGATATTACGCATGTGTATTCTGGAGCAAGAACGTGAAGTCATTATGGAGGAATCCCATGAAGGTATTGTAGGAGGACATTATGTAGGAGATGTGACCGTGCGTAAGATCCTTCTAGCTAGTTTATGGTGGAAGACATTATATAAGGATATCAAGGCTTAAGTCAAAGCATGTGATCATAAACCCTAAAAAGTTTATGGTTTTATTATTTGGTTTTTCCTTTCCCTCAGGATTAGATGCAACTAATGCCTTTTGAGAGGTAGAAGACTCGAGGTTAGACAATTTTCATTCTTCCTTAGTCAAGTCTTTCAAAAAATGTTTCTAAGCTAGGCATTTTGAATGTGTCACCTAAGGCATCCATGCTAGACAAAAAGGGAGAGACAAAGATTTGGAATGGTCCTCTCAACTAAGATAGAATTCAGTAAACAAGCTCTTCATCTTTCTTATCTCTTCCACTCCCCTTCATTTGTGTCAACAAATGCTTGAACTTTGTAATATAGTCTATACTTGATGGAAAGTCTTTAGGATTAAGAGAGGATCTCAATTTCAAGTTGCATGGCTCTCATATAATCCACCTTACTAAATAAACCTTCCAATTTCTCTCATATTTTGAAAGGAGAGTCACATTTTTCCAAATGAAACAAAAGAATGTCACTTACATAAGTTCCTATCAAACCCATACACTCATCAAATTTGCACTGGTACTAAAATTTCTCATATTCTCTAGTGAACATTGGTTGTTCTGAAGAACTTAATGCCCATAATCCTTTCCATTTAATTATTGTTTCCATTCTTGGTTTCCATGTGTGGTAATTATGTGTTGTTAATGGCTCAACATGATGTAATGCAGAAGTAGGTAAAGACGACATTCTCAAAAATCACCAAAATTGAGTGCATGTTACAATATGACACTTTATAATTATAATGTTTTTCTCAAAATAAATAGTTTTAATAGAACAAGCATGGAAAAACAAGCACTTTTGTAAAAAATGATACTCAAATCCGAGTTGTCGATCAAAAGATACAAATTTTTCAATTTTATGCTCTACTATTTATTATAGTTGCCACTAAAACAAAATAAAATGCTCTTGTCTTCAACACACAAATAAAATCAAAGGGGGCTGAAGTTAAGCACCTACTAGTAGGAATCACAAGCTTAAGACCTCATATGACCAAGGGGCTAAGGATTTAGATGGGACATAACTAGATAATATCTCCTAATATCTAAATAAAATAAAATAAATATCCACACATATAAGTGGGTGAGGATAAATACAATAAAGGTAAATAAAGTACCTAGGTGAACATGAGATAAGGTAAATACCTACTCTAACATTTTGCAGGGTCACAAGATGTTCATTTGTCGCCTTTGATCGCCTTTACTTCGTTGGACTTTGTTGTTGTTCGCTTGAAACTTGCAATCAGAAAGAAGCACCTGCAAAACCCTCAAACCACATCAAACCTAAAGAAAGATGTAAAGTGAGGGATCAGACTATCCTCGGTTATCAACAAGGTGAACTTACCACTGATCGATGCACTACATGTCAGACCCAATGTAGTTCAGTGATGCGCCAGAATTAGTAGGAACTTGACAAGGTCATAACTTGAGCTTCGGGTGTCCGTTTGAGTCCTTTTTTTTTGAAACCACGTGTTTCGATGAGACGAATGCAACGGAAATCATCCCTACTAGTTGGGGGAAGTTTTTGACATGTTTTTGGGCCCTAAATCTGCCATCTTGAGGTTAAAAATTAGGATTTAATTTATAGTTCGGTTTTTTCCTATTTTTGAGCATTAGTTAATTTTAGTCTATTAATTGCATTATGAGTTAGAAAGTTGGCAATTCCTCTAATTTAGGGATGTAGAAGATGCGTGACAATTTCTGTGCCCGTAGGAATAAGCATGCGAACTTACTAAGAATAGCAGGTTCTAGTAAACTGCTAAAAATAATAATTTCCGCCACCTAGAGTAGATTTAGTCAGAGTTAGCTAGAGTTTACTTGGCAACTCGAGTTGGGAGTTGTTTTCTATTTAGGAAACATTGTAATTCATTATTTGATAACAAAGAAAGAGATCTATTTTCTTTTGGAGTTCATTTTATTCGCAGTATATCTGGTTTGTTCTTAATTTGGCTACATTATTTAGTGTGTGTGTCGAAATCGTGCCCTAGGTGGCTCTTGTGTGTGTCACACTTAATAGTGAACAAGTAGCTAGATATAAAAGATGTAAATAGATGTGTGCATGAGAGAATGAACTTCCCCTCCTATGCATATATGTAGAAATGGCAGTCCCTTGTCCCTTGTGTGGAGCTAGATGGACGTTTGAATGCTCTTAGAATGCGTTTGGATGTAACCTTAAGTGGTGATAGCTAATTCTTAGTGTTTGGTCTTTTCTTATGGTCACATAACTTTATATATATATATATATGATTCCCTTGCTTAAATTTCGTAATTAACCCTGAAAAGGCTGACCACCAAGAAAATAAGATGCCCAAATGGCTAGAAAGGACCCAAAATATGTGAGACAAATACAAAGAGATCAGGGGCACCCAAAGGGGACAGGGCACCTAATGTTGGTGTCTTGGCTAGGCATTGGTGTCCAGAGAAAGAAATGCCGAAGTATGAAAAGACAGACTGGGAAAGAAGGATTGTAAGACCAAAAGAGGAAACATAAAGGAAACAAAGATGGCCAAAGACAGAGATCAATTAATATTTTTCTTGCTTAGGAATCATATGAATAGTAGTATGTGATCAGGACTAGATAGATACCCGAAGTGCATGATTTTGTGTCTACAATCACGTAATGAGTCATTTCTTGAGCATAATGAACCTCATTTTGCATGAGAGAAAAGAATGGTCTCAATAACACATTTCCAACTAAATGGTTTGGGCTCCACTTGAATTCATGAGGGTGGATAAGATTGTGAACAAAGGCTTCACATGAGAGGTATTTTCCTCTTTGAAAGAGAAGAAAATAGCTTCACACAATTTATATGGCCTAGAAACATCAATACTTAAGGAAGAGACAATCCTTCCTAAACGTAACTTTAACCAATTCTCCTTTAAAATCAGAGAGTAAACCCTTGGTGGTGATCTACATGAAGAAAATTGTGCCACCATATGACATGCCAAAACTATATTATCCTTGGGATCTACAATTACAATATCCTTCTCCTTTAAATCCTCCTTAGATACTTTCAAATGAGCCTCTAATTCTTCTATAATTTTATCTAATTTTTCCAATGCCTACAAAACTTGTGTCTTAACCTTTCTCACAACTTTAGAACCATCAGAAAAAAGCTTTTTCAGTGCCTCATTATGAGCACTTTATGAAATAAACTCCCAATAATTAATTGGGGATAACATATCCTAAAATAAGAACTCCCAAGAATTAGTTTGGATTGTCATTTCTTAAGATGAGGATTGAAAGCCACCAAGGGATGGAGTAGGCTTGCAAGTAAGGGGGCTCCATCAATTCTTCTACCATGTTTGTAAGAAAGACCAATTTTTTGTTAGTGGATTAAGTTATTTCCTTCAATCTTTCACAAAGGATTATAATTTTTCTTCCTTTTGAGATTTGATTTCTGACAAAGCTTCTTCTAGTTTTGAATGAGTTGGTGATACCCTCCTTTGTAAATCCCTACATTTTTCCTTTAGCCTTGGCGCTTTTAGGTCCTAAATTTTTTAGAATTTGAATCCTTGAAAATTATATTAGTGTTTTGTATATTGGTTGAAGCCCTACCTTATGAGGCAACCTCTTTATATTTCCTTTCTTTATTGTCTCTTAATCATAGGAATCTTCTTTAACCCCTATTTTATTGTTGATGATTTTTCCACAAGTCTTGAGAGGAAGAGATGGAAAACAAAATCAATTTTCTCTCTCTTGTTGGATTGGGTATTATCTTTTGCAACCTTAGAGTGTTGGAGGCAAATCTCATTCCATTCATTCTATGAGGTAGTTGATAATTTTGAGTTTAGGGCATCGAGGACAACAAGCTTCATTGGTCCTTGTTGAGCTAAGGCCTTCTCCTTTCCTTTTTTACTTTAATAATCACTCTCTTATAATTTAAGATGAAAAATGAAAAATTCAACATATTTTGATGATGCAAATAGGAAAGAAGAAGCTTGATATAATAGGAAAAGAAGACAAAAAAATCTTCCCTCGCAAGCCATATATTTATGAATAAAAAAGAAATAGTCATCTAGAACTCAAGAAGGGTACTTAGTTCAATAAATGCCCTTACCAATACGATGAACTATCTCCCCATAGAGTAGAAATTCATCCTTGCACTCAGTTCCCTGCCTCTTCATCTAGTGGCAGTCCCACAATACTTTATTTTGTCACCATCATGGCCACCCCTCTAACAACTAGGCATGTTATTCTCCCAAGACCCTATAAATTCCTTAGCAATGTGGTCATTCGACCCTTGAAATCTTCCAAAGAAATGTAACCATCCTATGCAAGTGAAAATTTGGAGACAGTCTAGGTTCTTCTTTACAACAATATAATCTTGTGGTTCTAACCTAATCAAAAGACCCTCCAAAAAAGATAGTTACACCGAAGGCATTCTTGTAGTGAATATAGACCTGGGAATTCTGACAATCGTCAGAAATCAGACGCAGTTCATTCCTCCTCCCCGGATGCGTTGAAATCCAAGGGATAACAAAATTTCAAACATTTTTATAGATATTTTCGGATAGTTTCTATTTTTCTCGCTGCATGGTGGAGATAGGTGGCTAGCTGCATGCGATTTCTTCTATAGAATTATGCAGCGGTTCTCTCCTGATTGGAGAGTCCATAATGTCATCGTACAATCTGTCATTTCCTATTTTAACAGTATGCATTGTTTTCCTATATTTGAGGTTTTCTTTGTGAGATGATATTGCTTGCGGCTGATTCCAAATGGTGTTGTAATCCGAAGAGAAATTATTTCGGCATCTTATTTTACTCGGCCTACATTATATCATGGCAGTCTCAAGCATTTCAAGTCTTTTTCATGTCTTGTTTACCTGAGATCTGTTGCATATTTTGTTCTTTAATGTCCTATTTTCCTGATATTTTTCTCGCATTTCGTTCTCTCTTTTATGTATTTGATCACAATGAATTGGGATTTGTCGAAATGTTGGTTCACGCACTTTACTTTCAGCTGGTTTTCATGGAGCTTATATGTAGGACTACTACTTTTATTGGTATGATGGATTTAATCCAGTTTGTGTTTGTGGATTGTTAGGGTTTGGGCCTTGGGGTTTGATAAGTGATTTTGTAGATTGTTAGGGTAGGCCCTAGGGTTTGATTCATTTCGTCCCTTTTGAATGTATTTTACGTATTTGTTTATTTTTGTTGGCATTGAAAAGTCATTGGAAGGTTTTGCATTACATCTGTAACACATCACATGAGATTGAACTAACACCTAAAGAAATTGGCCTAAGATAAAATGGGCCTGTTTTTAAAGTGGAATTTTTTTAAAGAAATTCAACAAAGCCAATGTTGAATTTGTCGTCTCATGGATTTTAGTAATTCTCCTCACCCTGTTCTCCGCCTTTGGTATGTTTCACACCATTTGAGAGCCCATTTTTTATTCTCAATAAGTTTTTAGTGTGGATTTACATTTATAATTTTTTTCTGGTTTTATAAACATTTTCCTAGCCAGCATTGGTATTTGGTCTTTGTTTTTCTCTGGATATACATTTATACTTTTAATTCTTTTCTTGTAGATCTACAAGTTATTCAAAAGTTTTGTTGACAGAGCACTCAGATTTCATGAATATTGATCCATGTTATATTTACGTTTTTTTGGGTACAATTTGTTTGATTGAATCTGAAGTTTGGTATCTCTTAAAATTAATATACATATATATGCATTCAAGCCAAGGTGGTTTATAAGACTGTTCTTACTTGTTTTAAAGATTGTATCTATGCAAGTTATGTGGTTTTTAGCTTAGTAGCAAAGCCTAAAATATGGTTAAGGTGTGACCCCTGCCTCCATAGTTAAGGTCAAATAATGGTTGGAGGTTTGTTTACTCTATGAAATTTATTTTTCAATCCATCTCATTAACAATTATGAATCTTCCATGCCTATGTGTAACCATGAAACTTTGACATTGTGTACCAATTAATTTCATCGTTAAAATCGTTATTAAACAATATAACACACCCAAAATGAAAAAAAGGTTTGTATTTTTTAGGTCTTTAGGTAGTATTATCTCGTAAAATTGACAAGGGCAATTTTACTGATAACCTTACCGAAAATTTTGTTTCGATCCCTCGTCGGGGATCCCTTGCGTTCAGAACATTGCAAAATCCCTTTCCGGGAAATCTGGTTTTCAAAACTTAGTCATTTTTGGTCTTTTGGCCGGGCGCATAGAATGACTATGCAACATCAACTTTTGATGCGCCCCCTTTAAAACCTTTGGCACATGTTTTCTTGTGTCAGCAGGCGTTTTGGTGCACCTCTGCCTCTTCCCTGTGTGCGCCGAGGCGCATGCGCCTTCTTGTCGACAGAACATTTGTTACGCCTCTTTTTGGTGCGCCAAAGGTACACATTTTCCTCTATCAACACCACTTCCAGTGCGCCATAGGCGCACATATCTTCGTGCTGACAAGTCTTTCGGTGCGCCAAAGGGCGCATGTTTTCTCATGTCGACAGCTCATTTGGTGTGCCCCTTTAAAAATTTGGTGGTGAATTTATTGCTACCTCGCCTATATATAGGCGCGTCTGCGCTGTCATTGTCATCGATGCAAAACACGTGATTTTTCTCTGAGCTTGTCAGCACACCAGCCCCGTCGCTTTCGAATTGATTTGTGGACCTGTTCTCACACTTTTTCATCATTTATATCCGGGTAAGTGGTCTTCTATCTTTCATGTGTTTTGTTTTTGTGGTTTTTGGCTGCTAGGTGGGTTCAGTATGGATTGAAAAGAATAGATTATGAGTTTGCTTCCCCCCTGCTGTCTTTCCACATTTCCTCCTCTTTCCAGATCTGCTGGAAGAGGAAGCTCTGTCCTAAAAAATGATAGTTTGAGAACCCTTTTTGGTATAGCACCTCTTCATATCTTACAATGAACCTTGTTATAAAAGCTAAGCCATATGTGGAAACCCCTCTGGGAGAAAGATCAAACCTAAAAAAGAAAATTGTTTTCTCCTTTGACGCATGAGCTCGCCACGTGACATCAAAAACAGTTGCACCCTCATGGCGCACTTCCCACGCATGCTGTAAATACTTCCCATGTGCCCCTTGGCGCATCAAACTTGGATGCAACATGAAAGAATTCCTGTGCCACAAACTGCATCTATTCCCTGGCAACAGGCGCACTTGTCCTGTACAACTTACACAAAATAGCACTGTAATCTGCAATATCCATGCGCCATGCGCCCTGAGGCCTTTAAATTGCTAACTCTTTCTTCTGTCAGCATTTCAATGGAAAATCAAGCACCTGACACGGATTTCTTCTGATTGGGTTTCTCGTCTTATTCTTGCAGATCAGCAATTAAACTCAGAAGGACATATGTCAACATCAGGCAAGAAACCTACCAAATCCAAAGGCAAGGCCAAGCTTACAGAGGAAGAAATGAAGTATAAGTATCAGAGGGTCAGAATGCCCGACTCCCAGGCCGAGTGTGACCTGGACATCAGAGACTCAGAGTTGGGTCATATTGATTTAGAGGAATTCTAGGTCAGGACTCAGAAGGTCACAAGAAGTCCGTGGATGGACAAGCTAATAGGCAGTGCCCTGCACTTTGCTGGGGGAATCCCAGTCAGCGCCGTTAACAATGAATTCATGATGGTGGCTTCTTCTTCTTCTCTCTCTTCTTCGAATTTCTTTTTGTAAATATCTGAAGTATGTTGGCACAAACGATGACATCATCCATGTTGAACCATGGGATGATGTCATCCATCAAGTTGTCAAAAGTCAACATGACTTTGAGATATTTTGTATATCCTTGTAGATATTTTGTAAATATCTTTGTAAATAGGTGGTTGGCTCCTTTTGGCCTTCTTTTCTTTCTTTCTTCTGTAAATACCCCAATGCTTGTTGTATTGGGCATGAGTGAATATCTTTCAGATGAAAAATAGAAGTAAGGAGAAAAGACTTTGAGCTTTTTGTAACAGAAGGAATTATTAATAAAATATTTAGACTTTGTGCTAAATACATGTGTTATTTGCATTGGATCTTTCTTACGTTAGATATGTGTGTTTGCTCTGTTGAATTTACTTCTGTTTTATTGTCATTTATTCATCAGTATTGCTTTGTTCATTTATGCAAGTAGGTTTGGCTCTGTTTACTACTAATCCCAAAACATAAACCCTCTGACCTTTCTGCTTTGGAATTCATTTCTTTTCTTCCTTCGGACCTGATCTTTCTTCATCCTCCCTTTCATTCCTTTCTTTTCGCAGTCGGAAACATCCTACTGGGATGAGATCCCAAACCCCCGAAGGTAGAATATTGTGAGACTTGCACAGATTCCTGCTGGTAGAATAGCAATAAACCAATTTCGCTTTGCTGACTCAAAGAGGGGCTATGCCCTGCACACTGTTGGCTCGTTTATCCATAGATCTACCCAAGTGACAGATTTTTGGACCAACAGTTTTTGGCGACTCCACTGGGGATCAAACAAATCTATAAGATCTATGATGGTGGTAGGATAGAAAATCTGAGAAATCAGAAAAATCATTGCCTGTTTGCAAACTTGAACTTTTTGTTAAAAATCCAAAATTTTGCAAAAGTGCTCCAAATTGAAAATTTTCTTCTGAGATCCATAGATCTGGCCTAGTTGGAGATCTTTAGTTCGTTGAGTTTTTATAGAAATCCGTATTTTTCCGTAGATCTGAATTTTTGACTGTTTACCAAAATCTTCAAACTCTTTGAAAAGTCAGCTCTAGATCCGAAAATCAGCTTGCTAATCTTCACTATCCTTTTATCCTCGCTGTTATTTGTCATTAACCGCAATCAATTTTTAAGAAGAGGATAGTTTTTAAATATTTAGAAAAGTACATGCTGCTGGTTTTTGTCAGAAAAGCTAGAAAATCAGCAAGTACAACCAAAAATAAATTTTAAATCTGCACCACAGCATTCCAGATCTGGAAGGTACGCTGGCAGGCGAGCCATTTACGTGTGGCAAGTGAGCTCGTGGAGAAGTCGATCCTACTTTCGATCGGCTTCAAAGGCACAATTTCAGTGTAGCACCGATGCGCTTTTCATCACTAAATTCAGCTGATCGGTCAACCAGAAGCGCCTCACCCCCATGGAAGAGCCGGTTTTCACAAGGAGCCTCTACATTCCTTTGTAGTGCTTTATTACTCAGTGGAACCGCACTCCCAGTTCACATTCTTTTTCCAGCTGTCCAGATGGCGGTGCCATGGGGAAATGCTATGGGTCCTCTCACATTACCACATCCTGTTCACATGCTCCCTCATGGAAACCGAAAGAATTTTCCCAAATTCAACGGGAGCGGAAACCAAAGCATGGATACACACATATCTGCATTCATCATGTCGTGCAGTATCCTGGATGTAACTCATGAGGATGTGTCGGTTCACCTTTTTCTGGAAACTTTACAAGGGCCTACAGCTGAATGGTTTCAGCATTTGTCGGCCGGATCTATTACCAGTTGGGCCACCTTGCGGGATGATTTTGAAGATAGGTACAAGCCTTCAGAAGATGCATTTGCATTATTATCACAGATCACTCACCTGAAGAAGGAGGCCAATGAGACCATGCACGATTTTATCGCCAGGTTCAATGCATTAATCAACCGTGTCCCTGTTGCCATGCTTCCAACACCGGAAAATCAGAAGTGTTTCTTCGTAAACGCTATGAATTCGAAAGTAAGTTTCTTACTCTTGCAAGAGCAAGTGGCTACCTTAATTCTCGCTCAGGCTGCTACCATCTGAATTGAAGATAATTTGATAATATCTAGCGAATTGAAAAGGGAATCCTCTAAGCCTAAATCTTCGGGCCCTTCTCCCAATACTTCGTTTGATCCGGCCTTTCAAAAGATGGCTAACGAATTTCTTGCATTGAAGAGGCAGTTAGCCCAAGCTTCTCCCAGTTCCTCATACCGGGATATTCCATGGAGGAACTTCGTTTCCAACAATGTTCCTCAAAGGGCGCGCTTACCTGCAACTGCTCCACGGTTGGCGCTTGAGGCTCCTCCGGTCAATGCTCTAGCCGAAATTGAAGAAGAAGAGCAGGATTATGAAGAACCTTCATCTCAGGGCGAAGATGATCAAGACGTCAGTGAGCCGACTGGTGACTCTACTATCAGATATATGGAATTTGATGAGGAAGTATCTGATGAAGAGGAAGGTACTTAAGGCTATGCAGCGGACAATCGTATGCTCTTTTTACCCGCTCGCAAGGAAAAGAAGCAGAGGTCGCTGCCCATGTGCAGAAGGAGAAGGCCGTGTCAAACGCGCCTCCAACCATTGCTAAAAGAGGTAATCTGCTTCCTACTCAACTCCCTGTTAAGTCTTTTACAAGGAAATATTTTCCCCCCATCTCTCCTCCAAATCAACCTTCTTCTATTCCTATCAAGACTAGTAATCCTACCCTACCATCACGAAGTGAGGGACTCATTCCTTCACCAGCGCAACCCTTGGCCGCATTTGACATCATAGACCATGCAAAAAAGACCAAGATCCAAATGTCTGAAGCCGAGTACCTTCATTCAAATCCTGAACAGCTTGTAAGATTGACCAAGTATATTCAAAGTCAAGCTGCCATATCTAATCAGGTTTCCCCAAAAGGAATCCTTTCCACTCCTCCTGAATCCCACATAAATGTTGCCTCAACATCTACATCAGGCAAGATAGAACCTTTCTATCTCTCCCTCCTAATCAATGGTCACAAGTTGAGTAACTGCATAATTTATTCCGGAGCTTCTGATAACGTCATGTCGGAAAAAGTCACCCATGCTTTGGGCCTCACCCTTACCAAGCCTTTTGGCAGATGTTATTCCTTGGAAACCAAGCAGGTTCCGTTGATTGGTCAAATCAAAGATGCGCAATTTTCATTTGCGGCGTTCCCAGAGAAAAGAGTAAAGATGATCGTCCTCGTTGCCGACATTCCGGCAGCCTATGGAATTTTGCTGGGAAGAAGTTTTTGCAGCGAAGTTAGTGGAGAAATTCATATGGACTGGTCTAAAGCTAGAATTCCTATCAAAGGTGTAATGCAGACATTGCAGCTAGAATCACAAAAGAAGTACTTGGTTACTAACTCTGAGGACCCCAAAGCTCAAATCTTTTTGAATCATCAGGGATGGGGAACTATTTCTTGTCCACCAAGTCCAACGAAATGGTTGTTCTCGTTCAGGAAGAAGATCTTAATTAGATCTGGACATTGCAGTTCGATGGCAGTTGCGCAGCCAGTGGATGTGGTGCCGGAGCCATGCTAATATCTCCTGAAGAGGAGATTATTCCTCTCTTTCAAGTTGCAGTTTTTTAATACGAATAACACTGCTAAGTATGAATCTTTGTTACTCGGCATGCAGGCAGCAAGAGAGAGAGGGATTAAGAATCTGAAAGTGCAAGGTGATGCAGAGCTAGTTGTAAATCAAGTTAAAAGGATTTACCAAGTGAAGAATGAAAGGCTCAGGCATTACCGTAACGCAGTATGGGACAACATTGAAGAGTTTGATACTTTTTCAATTGAATCCATTCCAAGAGCCCAGAATGACATGGCTGATTCATTGGCTATTTCAGCATCCCTCATGATCCCTCACCCAGGTTTGAAAACAAACAAATACACCATTGAGGTGGTTTTCCGCCCGAGCGTGCCAGAAAATTCTCAACATTGGCAAGTATTCAATGGTGACAATCAACTCATTGCCTTTCTAGAGAAGGTGGAAAATTTTAAGGAATTACATTTTGAAGGATCCACTTCTATGTGCCGCGAATCAGTCACCGATCAAGACGATGAATCCGAAGGGAACGACGACATTTGTCAGCTCAAAGGAAATAAAATCCCGAAGGGCCTGGTTTCTCTGGAACGGTTGTTCGACAGGCATGATCGTTTTGTGAAAAAGAAGAGGCGAGATGATCCTGACTCATCCCTAGAAACCGAACCGGTCAATTTAGGTTCGGTAGAACACCTGCAGTTTGTGAACATTGGAAAATGTTGCACGCCAGAAGAGAAGCGGAAGTTTTTCAAACTGCTGAAGAAATACATGGATGTATTGGCATGGTCCTACGCCGATCTAAAGTCTTTTAAGCCAAAGGACGTCCAGCATGACATCCCGTTGAAAGAAGATGTTAAAGCCTTTCACCAGAAGCAGAGGCATTATAATCCTAAGATCTCAGGCACCATCCAGGCCGAAATTCAGAAAATTCTGGATGTGAGAATCATCTTTGCTATCCATCACAGTACTTGGGTAGTAAATATTGTGCCAGTGCGCAAGAATAACAGGGAAATATGCATATGCGTAGATTTTCAAAATTTGAATCAGGCTTCCTTGAAAGACAACTACCCACTTCCTATAATGGATCAAGTTCTGCAAGCAGTCACTGGATCGGAATGTTGTCCATGCTTGATGGTTTTTCAGGCTACAATCAGATTGAAGTTTCTCCTGAAGATCAATTTAAAACAACATTCACTACTCCCTGGGGTACATTTTCCTATAGTAGGATTCCTTTTGGCCTAACCAATGTTGGCGCCACTTTTCAGCGGGCCATGGACCTGGCATTCAAAGGTATGATGGGGAAAGTCATTGTCATTTACCTGGATGACTTGACTGTGTTCTCTAAACAACGAAGTAATCATTGTGATCACCTAGATCAAGTATTGGCTAGATGCCGAGAACATGGGATTTCCCTGAACCCGAAAAAGTCTGTTTTTGGAGTCACAAGAAGGAAGGCTGCTAGGGCATGTCGTTAGCAAAGAAGGAACGAGGATAGATACCGAAAGAGTTAAGGCTATTCAGAGCCTTACTCTGCCTACAAGCAAGACTGGCGTTCATTCTTTCTTCGGAAAGGTGAACTTTCTCAGGCGTTTTGTTCCCGAACTTGTTGAGAAGACTCGTCATATATTGGACATGATGAAGGGGTCACCGAATTTCTGGTGGAGCTAGGAAGGAAAAAGGTCGTTTGAAGAAATAAAAGCTTCCGTTGCTCACGCACCAGTCCTGGTATGTCCCGATTTCTCCAAGGACTTTATCATGTATAGTTATGCATCTGAGCATACTGTGTCTGCCATCTTGATGCAAAGGAATTCGGAGGATGTTGAATCTCCGATTGCGTTCATGAGCTCTCCCCTCAAGCCTCACCAAACTAAAAATGTCTCAATTGGAAAAACATGCCTTTGTCGTTGTCAAAGCAGTCAAGAACTTCAGGTATTACATTTTAAACTCTCATACGGTGGTGCTGGTTCCTGACACGGTGGTCAAATCAATTCTAACTCAACAAGAGTTAGGAAGCTTGCTAGGAAATTGGATTGCAAAGGTTCAGGAGTACGACCTGGATATAAAACCAACCAAGCTGGTAAGAGGCAAGGGCCTATGCCAACTTATGGCTGAAAACAAAGATTCAGAAAGTCCCGAGGAAAAGGATGATTGTGCCAATGAAACACAAAGCCATCTGGAGACAGCCCATTCTCTTCCGCTGGTCCTATTTGTTGTGACTAGTGATGAATGGTATTCCGATATTGCTTTCTTCCTCACCTACGGTGAATTTACAGCTCACCTAACAGCAAAGGAGAAGCGCATTATAAAGCTCAGGGTAGCCAAATATGTCATCTGGGATGATGGTTTATACAAACGCGGGATAGATGGTGTCTTCTTGTGATGTGTCGACAAGCCACAGCAGGTGAAGTTGCTTGAAAGTTTTCATAATTCAGCCTGTGGAGGCCATTTCTCTTCCTCCGTGACGGCACACAAGATCATCCGAGCCAGGTACTATTGGCCGACGCTTTTCCAAGATACAGCTACCTGGGTAGCAAAATGTGAACCTTGCCAGCAGTTCGTCGGCAAGCCCAAGTTGGCTGCTTTTCCCCCTCAAGCCGGTCGTTGTCAACGAACCATTCAAGCAGTGGGGAATTGATTTTATCGGTGCACTCAATCCCCAATCGAGTGCCGGACATAGTTATGTCCTTACAGCAACGGATTACTTCACCAAGTGGGTAGAAAGCCATACTTGTCAAACACGCCACTTCTGAGGTTGTTTGCAGTTTCATCAAAGAAAACATCATTGTTAGGTTTGGCGTCCCAAACAAAATTATTGCTGATAATGCTTCTAACTTCTCCTCATGAGAAATTATTAGTTTTTTTCTATGAATACGGGATAACTTTGTCTCACGCCTCAGATTATTACCCTCAGGGAAATGGTCCAGGCAGAATCCAGTAACAAGAACTTGGTGACCATCATACGAAAACTAGTAGATGAGAATCAACGAATGTGGCACAAGTCCTTATACGACACTTTGTGGGCAGACTGCATTACTCCCAAGAGGTCCCTCGGTATGTCACCTTTTCAAGTGTTATATGGCACTGATGCCGAGCTTCCCATTTCTGTTGAACTCCCTGCTCTGCGCTTAGCACGAGCTATTGAAGATGAAACTTTCCAAAATTCTCTTGAAAAGAGGATCATGTATCTGACAGAGCTCGAAGAAAAGAGAGTAAGAGTGATCGAAAAGATCACCGAACATTAGAATCAAGTCAAGAGACTGTTTGATAAAAAAGCTAAGCAAAGAAGTTTCCAAGTGGGAGACCTCGTCCTTCTGTGGGACAAGCGAAGAGAGCCAGAGGGCATGCACGGAAAGTTTGATTCCCTATGGAGAGGACCTTTCAAGATCAAGCAACTCAACGGAGAGAATAGTTTCTATCTCTCTTATCTGGATGGAACCAAACTCCCGCTTCCCTATAGTGGGCAGCATCTAAAAATCTTCAGGAAGTAGAGCTTGCTCTCTTCTTTGTACAGTTTGCTTTAGTTGTGTGTTTGTTTTCATCGTGTGTTTGCTTTCCGTTTGTTGTGTGTTTCCTTTGTTCTCCCTTCGGTCGCCCTTGTTTTTGACTCTGTTACCCAATGGATAGGCACATGAGATCTGGGATTCTCTACCCCCCGAGTTTGCTCAGGGATAGTCCCCAGAAAGAGCCAGCTGTTATCCCGTAAAATTGACAAGGGCAATTTTACTAATAACCATACCGAAAATTTTGTTCCGATCCCTCGTCAGGGATCCCTTGCGTTTGGAACATTGCAAAATCCCTTTCCCGGGAAATCTGGTTTTCTGAACTTAGTCATTTTTGGTCTTTTTGGTCGGGCGCATAGAATGTCTATGCAACATCAACTTTTGATGCGCCCACTTTAAAACCTTTGGCGCATGTTTTCTTGTGTCAGCAGGCGTTTTGGTGCGCCTCTGCCTGTTAAGGCTTCCCTGCGTGCGCCGAGGTGCATGCGCCTTCCTGTCGACAGAACATTTGTTGCGCCTCTTTTTGGTGCACCAAAGGCGCACATTTTCCTCTGTCAACACCACTTCCGGTGCGCCATAGGCGCACATATCTTCGTGCTGACAAGTCTTTCGGTGCGCCAAAGGGCGCATGTTTTCTCATGTCGACAGCTCATTTGGTGTGCCCCTTTAAAAAGTTGGTGGCGCATTTATTGCTACCTCGCCTATATATAGGTGCGTCTGCGCTGTCATTATCATCGATGCAAAACACGTGATTTTTCTCTGAGCTTGTCAGCACACCGGCCCCATCGCTTTCGAATTGATTTATGGACCCGTTCTCATGCTTTTTCATCGTTTATATTCGGGTAAGTGGCCTTCTGTCTTTCATGCGTTTTGTTTTTGTGGTTTTTGGCTGCTAGGTGGGTTCAATATGGATTGAAAAGAATAGATTATGAGTTTGCTTCCCCCCCTTGCTGTCTTTCCACATTTCCTCTTTACAAATTGTAGTCTTCACACCAACCAATTGAATTATAATCTTCCAATCGATCAACTAAAATATAATCTTCAAATTGAAATGCTACCTTTTTATAACCTTCGATGACCTAGAGGATTCAATGAGGTTATGGTGCGCATGATTTCTCATTCTTTGTCAATGCCTCAAACATTAATTATGCTAAAAAACATTTCCAAATGCAAGTCTCGATAATTAATCCTGTCAAGCATGAAATGAAAGCTCAATTTGTTGTCTCAGTGTTCATTGAATGACTTAAAGGATTGAAGGAGGACATGATGTACACAATTTTTTTCCTTCTTTTTCGATTGCCTCAAACATTAATCATGCAAAAAACAAATTCCAGATGCATGTCTCCACAACTGCTCTTCTCAAGCTTCTAGGACATTAGAGGTCAAGGTGTTTCAACAATGCTCATTGTCATACACCATCATCATAACTAATGAAGGGAGAAACTCTGATCGCTACACAGGTTCCCAATATTTTTCACTCTATTGAACATCTCCTCCCTCGATCTCCTTATTTATCACTATTTTCCTCCTCTAATGTTTATCTCTCCCAAAAAAACTTCTTCCATGCATCCATTTCGGTGTTTTCATCACACACTTAACGTGTGATTGCTAGTTTGTTAACAATTTACCAACAATGTGGTTGAAATTGTAATGAATCAAAACAAAACAAGATTGATATCTAATGATTAAGTTGACATCAAAAGATTTTAGTTTCCAAAGAGAGAGAGAGTGTATATGTGTGTGTGTGTGTGTGTGTGTGTGTGTGTGTGTGTGTGTGTGTGTGTGGGCTTAAGAAAGAGTATACTATTACTATACTAGCAATTGCACATGAGTTACAATCAATGCCAGTGATGTTAGATTGTAAATTTATTATGGAGGGAATTGAGTGTGACAATATATTTGATATTTACTTCTGCATTTATGTTGTTTCACCAAATTAATTCCAAACACTGTTCAGCAAAAAACATTGCTTTAGCAAATAAATATGCAAGACAACTCACACTATTTCACCAAATATATTAATTGTGAATACTATTGCAACTATAAATATCTAAAATCTGACAAACAACAAATATCTAAAATCCGGCAACCTGTAGACATTGGATCCACCGGAATTTGACACTTTTCAACAAGAACATCTTCAAAAGAGAACACCTACCGGCGAATTACATTGAGATAATTAAAAATGCAAGTTGGGTGGTTACATAGAAGATCTCAAATACACGGTTGCACACACGATCTCAAATACATTTCCAACTTAGCAACTTCAGAATATATTCTTCGATGGCCTTTTTCTAAGTCCGAACTGAACTCTTTTATAATAGTAGTAAGTATATATATAATGTGTATCCGACAAAGGCAACGTCATACTAATGCAATCCATCTCATACTCGTACTTAGTCATAGTCAAACAAGTCATGTGATGCAAGTTGCTTTGTTTTTTTAATTAGCTTTCCAAAACAATTTATATTTGGTAGTTTCCTAACCTCATATTATATGGTTTACAAACATTTGCCACCACACTATTTAATGATTGTGAGATTTCAAGGACTAAAATATTGCACAAAGGTGCTAAATCTTATATGAAAAGAATGAAGAGATACGTTTTGTGAAAGTGACATGATAATTAAGGATTTAAAGTTTGATAGTTCATGTTAATATATTTAGAGATTGGTTCTAGATTTGTCTCTCTAAAGGTTTGATAAAAAAGATGTGGAATTTTTTATTTAGCTTTTTGTTTGTGATTATGAGTGTAGAATTATATTAGTTTATTTATAATTAAGTCTAATTTAATATAGTTTATAACATAAATTTAGTTTAAGTATATAGAAATTTTTTGGGAATAATTAAAATTATTTGAAAAAAAAATAGGGTTAAATAAGATAATATTTTAAATTTGAATCTAAGATTTGTACGAGTTAGGTGTGCAGAATTCTAAGGTTCAATTGTCAAGGATTAAGGGGTTTTATTTCGCCAAATTCAACCAAGGTAGGATCTTATACTCATCCCTTATTACTTGGCATCTCCTAAGATTTATATCCTAGCACATGGCTAGACAACACCTTTTATACCAGCATACTTATTATTGGACTATAACTGATTTAATAATATTTAATTTGTCACAAATTTAGAGATAATCGTGACAATTGTCAATGTGAAACATATATGAATTTCAAGAAGAAACATACTAAATAAGACAAAACAATGTGGCTAGCATGAGCAAAATTGTACAAGTGTGAAGTTGGTCTTACTAGATCCGTAGGTGTCCAAAAATGGATCCTTGTTTCAATTAATAAATTGGTTTGGTGAATGTGATTGACTTGTTTTGGGCACCATAAACTTTGCTCGTATTTTGATAATCTAATTTGAGTTGGTGAGAAATCCTTATCCATGCTCCAAGCCATAATCTAGTCTCAACACCTTGCAAGACCCATCAAAAATAGAAGTTTTTAATGGGTCCCTAAGTTATCCCTTCATTATTAGCAAACCTTTTATATCTTGAATAATTTCGCAACTAATATTGAATGTAAATGAATAGTCAATGGAATCTACCTAAGTTTCACAACTCTTTATCTAAATTGATAGAAACAACTAATAAATACTATAGTACTCTTTAAATACTTGAATTTAACATTTTATACATACCAAAAAACTTATAAAAAATAAAATATATCATGCCCTTATAATCTTAATATCACCCCATTGCATTCATCTTGTATTTTTATGTATGGATACCATTGTCCTTAACAATTTGTATGTGAACAAAATATAATTACTCTAAAAAGAAAATGGCATAATATTAAAAACATATCATTGCCTTAACACATGACTGAGTCATTATAACTTGATTCATTAAATCTTTTATTTTGAAGTGGGTGGAATAGAGAGTTTTTTAGGTCAAAGAAGGGTAGCACGTGAGAGAGGCATATGAAAAATTTAATGTTGGTTTTCCATGTGGGGATGCATGTTCTAATATAGTGAAAAAGAGTTTTAAGTCATAAACAACATCTTCCACTTGTTATTAGAAAACTTAGGGGTTGAATGCTTAGCACATGATTGGATAGGGAAAGGTGGAACACTGGGAATCACACGCCCTCATTCTTTGCACATGGTTTTGGTGATTGCTATCACATGTTAGGTTATTAAGGTTTCAATATTTCTTAATCACCTTATAGTTTTACCTTGGTTGCACCACATTCTATTGTATTTTTTAAATACAAGAATAAAATATTTGTTTTTTAAAGTTTCTAAAAGGAATGAAGAAGTTCAAATGAAGTAACATGGTTGTATGGTATCTTTTAAAATGATATTTTTATCTTCCCCTCTTCTCATTCATATAATAAAAATACTCGTGGCTCATGTTTGTGAGTGAAGGGTATCATTTATTTGTTTGTCAAATCTTTTATGTTAATCAAATCTTTGATATGATCTACAATTTTTCCCCTTAAATAATATATATAAGAGTAGCGATTTTTCTTCTCTCCTTGTCAATAAAATTTTATTTTAGACAATTCGATATAAAACATGTATATCTCAAGATATTCTATAATCTTTAAATATATGTTACATTTATTTCTTTTAATTAAGAAGACACTTTATAAGTGTTTTTATTATTTTTTAAGTTATATATTGGGTGTTTGAATAATCTATATTTTTCTTTCATTTAGTATTAAGGAATTAGGGGCATTTATTACTGTGTCGAATTTATATTTATTTAGGATTCAAACTTAGTTTTATTAGTTATGTAATTTATTATCACAAAATATTATATTTGAACTTCATTAATTGTATGTAACTTGGTATCCTAAATGTTATTATTCGTATTTAGAGACGTATAAGCTAAGACATATTAAAAGATTTATTTAATTCAGGGTAATAAGGAGTGTATTTTAATGAATTAGGATGATAGAGCCCAACCAATCAACCATTACGAGGATCACTTTATTATGTAAGATTGTTTTTATGAATGATTTTTTTAGAATCATAAAAATAATTCCGAAAGACATTAATTTTTATTTTATTTTTGTTTGAGGGTAAACACTTTTGACTGGGGCTTTGAACTGGCAACGAGATACAACCCCCAACAATTTCAACATCGACAATAACAACCTACTGAAAATTGCAAAGAGCCAATGTAACCACCTAACAAACTAGCATAAGTAACAAACACTAAACTCAAGGGTAATACAACATCGCTAAATCAACTTAGCAAATCGACAAAAACAAAGCAACAATGGCTTGCCACATATCCACCAAAAGATCGGTCAACAGAAACCCTTAAAAGAAGTAAAAGAGGGACGAAAAGTTAATCACGTACAACAATTGATCTTCTACCTCTTCGAGAGAGGAGGACCTCCATCATTCATTACAAACCATCTTTCACCAATTCTTCTACTTCAAACCTTGATCTTTCTGCCTTCAATCTACACTTTTCCATTTAATCGTAAAACTTATATTAACTGTGTATCTCACTACATTTTGAATATTGTACTAATATTTTAAAAAAAGAATTGTGGCCCCGTATTAGAGGATAGTGGTTCTATTCACAAAAATAGACCCATTTCTTTTTTAATTAGGTGTCTAGAACCAACAAAATTTGGAAAATGTGCCCCTCAAAAACATATTTAATAAAATTTGACCTTAAAGTATTGATTTGAAAACCACACCTATTTATAAATTTTCTTCCTCATTGTTAGCTGTAATTTTATTTCAATTGGCTAGTGACTCTGTCATATATATAAATATATATCCAAAATGATAGGACAAACAATAATTTTTTCAATACCCTTCGGTTTCATTGCTAGTTGGGCCTCCGAATGTTTTGTACTTTATTTGAGACATTTTCATGTAGAGTGAGTTGTCACTTTGGTAATTGGATATGTTCAAAATTGGAGAAGACCAACAAACATTATTAAAACATAAATGGGATGTCGCCATTGAAGAAGAACATCTAAACTAGATTGTTGTCCACTCTCTTCTTTAATTTTTCCAATGCAAAAAATGGAAGATAAAAGTGAGGGGCAAGTGGCTTCCTTTCCTTTCCTTTCCCATAGAAGCATGTTTTTACCATATTTAATGGTATCGTACCCTCCATAAATACAAAGAGATGACCCCCACTTGAAGGAATATCCTTCTTTTAATAGTGGTAGGTAAAGAACCACTTGCTTGCATTATACCAAGTACATGGAGGTGTCTCTCTTAAAAGAACATTTTGCTAAAGACAACATGGTAGGTGATAATAAACCTTTAGATATATAGCTAAAAACAGTAAAATCTGATTTGAATTCTAGGTTCTTCACATGTATTTCATTGGAATGAAGGTAAGTAGGAATGGAGGAGGTAAAAACAATGTGGGAAAGTTGAAAAAGTGTTACACATATGGTACATGCTTGCAACTTTATCTCCATTATTGTGTGGACAATGGACCACTTGAATGGTACTAGGAACAAATGCCCACACATGTACTTTGATAAAAGGTACTTTTATTATTCATTTAGTATACATGCTACTTTTATTGTAGTATAATTTTGTTGAAAATATTATTAGTTATGGGGAGAGACATTCTATAATCGGGATGAAGTGTGATGGAGTCTTTAAATTTGACGTAAGTTTGACAATCGTAAGGAAATTTAATGTTAAATTTGAAATATATTTTATTGTCACTTGAAGGGTTTTTTTCCACATGAAAAAATAGTCAATTTTTTATTTTTTTGTCCTATGGTAGAGTTTGGTGCCCTTTTTTTTTTTTTTTCAGAAAAATGATATTTTTAGCCCATCATAATGGTATATAGTTAGATGGATAATATAAAATTAGTGGAGAAGATATTAGAGTTATTTATCAAAGTGATCTGTGAAAAAACTAAGATAAAAACTTCTTAATTCATATATTTTTAAGTCGAGAGACATTCTTTTAGCCGAGATACAGTGTAATGGATTGAGTTATTTACTTTTATATTTGAGGGTCACCCTTAATCAAAAAATTGCTAAATCTTTTTTGTCATATGGTAGAGTTTGGTACCTTTTTTAGGAAAAAGTTATTTTATGGTGTAGATACATGGATGTCATTTTCTTTGGTAAATGAGAAATTGGTGGAGAAGGTGTTGGAGTTATTAATTGATGTGATATGTGAAGAACTAAAGATAAAAACCTTTAGATTCATATTTTTTATGCCGAGAGGCATTCTACAATTGCAGCGGTGGTGAGTGTAATGGAGTGAATTGTTCAATTTTAAATTTGACGTTTGTTTGCCAGTCATAAGAAAATTCAACCTTAAATTTGATGGTCATTTAATTGTCACATAGAAGATTTTTTCCTCACTTGGAGAAGTCAATCGCAAAATTGTTAAACCTTTTTTGTCATATGGTGGAGTTTAGTGCCCTATTTTAGGGGAAAAAGTTATTTTGAACCCATCACAATGTTGTCGCTAAATGGATGTCATTTTTCTTCGATCAAAGGGTAATTGGTGGAGAACGTATTAGAGCTATTAATAAACGTGGTTTTTGAAAAATTTAAGATAAAAATCTCTAAATTCATATGTTTAAGTTGAGAGGCATTCTACAATGGCAAATAGAGCGAGTTGTTCACTTTTACATTCAACTTTAAATATGATGTTCACTTGACAATCACAAGAAAATTCAACCTTAAATTTGAAGACCATTTAATCGTCACTTAGAAAATTCATTTTTATTCACTTGAAGAAGTCAATCGAAAATATGTAATCTTTTTTGTCATATGGTAGAGTTTTGTACCTTTTTTTAGAAAAACTAATATTTTGAGCCTGTCGCAATGGAGTAGCTAAATGGATGTCATTTTTCTCTAATTACTCTGAAATTAATGGAAAAATTATTAATCAATATTATATGTGAAAAAACTAAGATAAAAACGTCTACATTAATATATTTCAATATAATTCATAAATATATTTAAGATATATATACTAGTTAAGTAAAATATTAAACGATCATTTAAACTCAAAGGTATGGGAAATAGGGATACAATTTGACGTCCCTCCCAAATGTTTGTGGAGATTTTCCACCCAAGTATTTGACATTTTAAAATAATATTTATCCATTATCTATTTACCGGCATTTATATGTGTAAATTGTCAATTTCATTAATAAAATATACACATTAAGCTTGCTCATTTAATAACATTGGTAATGTCTTAAATCATGCTTTTATTATGTAAAAAATCTACTTTTTAACAAATAGACATATAATAATTCAAGTATTTTTCTCGATGGCTTATGAAATTGCATTTTGCAATTAGCCAACGATAGTTACTTAAAAACTCTAACCGTTGTAAAAAATTATATTGACGGGTAGAAAAGGTCGTCAAATTTCATTTGTGATGAGGTGGTGTCCAAATATTATGAGTGTAACTCAAGAATTAAATATTTTGAATTGAAATTAATAATTCGTACATATGTATAGGAAACATTGTTTTTTTGATATATTGATTTGTTTAATTTTTTTTGGGTACATTTAACATTTTTATATTAATTTATGTTAATACATAAATAATCAACAAAGATATATTGTATTAATCTTTAATGTATATCTTAATAAACTCAATGTTATGAATAATCAATTTTCTCTCACACATACACACATACATATACACAAATACACACACAACACTTTTCTAGAGTGAAATGTAGAATATTTGCAAGTATTGGTTTTGGAATATTAAAAATGAAAATACAGTGATAGAACATGTCACGAATATTTAGATCTATAAAAAGAAATTTTAGGCTTAAAAAGTTAATGTTGTGATGCAAAAGTCACAACATTTAGAGTGGGGTAGGCAAAATTAAAGCAATAACGATATCATTTTAAAGTATTTTGTGCCAAATTTAGATCTCTACACCTAATAATACATAAACTTGCACTTATATATATATATATATATATATATATAGATATATATAGAGAGAGAGAGAGAGAGAGAGAGAGAGAGATTCTCCATTCATGTACTATCTAAGTATGCATGCTCATGAAATTAGCAAAAAAATGGGTTTGAAAATAATAATAATTATAATTTAGGTGAATTCTTCATTATGAATCCATTATTGACTAATAATTTTCTCATATATAAATAATGACTTATATTTCATACATTGCTTAAAAATTGTTGGAAAGTTTTGTTAATGGAACAAACTCTTACTTGGAATATTTATTTTTGTTGATGGATTACAATAGATTGTAATCAGTTACCTGACAAACTTTATTACATAGATTTCTCTTTCCTCAGACCCACACAATTTTAAAAAAACTCATCGTCATAATGCTTGATGGGATCTTATTTAGCTTAGACTTGTGTAAATCGTAACTCTATGATATTGATGTATCATTAATGCAAACAACAATTCATATTAAAAAATTTAGAGTGCATTGCAAAACTATATACATTATGACATAATGACAAATATATAGTGTATCATAGTAAACAACCTCGAATATTTCAATTATTCTCTATATCCTTCTAGCTACATTATAAAATAAGGGAGCTCACATGTCTTTCATTGGAATTTTGTGGCCTTTACAATTGTTGTTCCTGTGAGTTGTCGTAATATGAAATTTCAACAAAGTGAATGAATTGTCCAAAAAAGTTAAGGAGCATGTGATGTTCATAGGGCAAGTAATATTAAGTACGAGAAAGAATATAATGAATTGCATTCATTACGTTCTTGGTCGAGATTTTTTTGGTCTCGCAGAGGATTAAATCTAGGGTGTAGTAGATATTTGATTATGTCTTTTATGAAGCAATAAATCAAATCCAACTTGAGTGATGGAGCTTCTTTATAGCAAGTATGGAGTGAGGAACATGTGTACGGTTGAGATAATTAAAAGTTTACAATATTAATTTTGCTAATTTCTAATAACAACACCAGACACATTCTATACTTTAAAAAAATCATGTGCAACATTACATAATTGCAATTCATATTACATGAAATTAATCAACTTACCATTCGACATACTCATAAGATCTTTTAAAAACGACCATTGCTAATTATAATAAACACAATTTTAGTGTTTTAAGTATGATTAAATATAATTACATGTTGTGGATAGGAGTACTACATATTGATGTAAACTAATCTCCCATCGAAGATTAACCATCACAATTATGGGCAAATACATTTATCTATAATAGATGTTTCCTCCTAAAATCTCCCAATCTCTTAACATCCTAGAAAGGGTATGACATACTTGGTAATTACAAAATATTACTATGGCATTTATGCTCAAATAAAAGTACTAAATGGTAATTTGTATTTATCATTCGTTTAACTATATTTACTTTTGTTAACACACGTGTGTGCATACGCGCACGTATACACAAACAAATATATGTACATATGTATATATAAACGATATTAAGAGTCAATAAAAAATGCATATAAGTTAAACTATTTTTTAAAAAAGATACATATTATTTAATTAAAGATTTTCTAGATTTTCCATTTCATAATAATAGTAAAAAATATAGGGAAAAATGTGAATGAGTTGTGTGTAATACACATAAGTTGATTCATTTTTTGTAAAGGTAAATATTACTAAATTAAAAAATTATGGAATTTCCAATTCATGGAAAATGTGAATGGTTTATACATATAAACAAACCATAATAAGAGTCAATAAAAAATTTATATAAGTTTACTATTTTTTAAAAGGTACATATTACTTAATTAAATATTTCAATATTTTCCAATTCATAATATTAGCAAGAAATATAGGGGAAAATGTCAATAGTTTTTAAAATCAATGTTTAGTATCATATTTTATGGTGAGCTATGAATGAGAAGGAAATTAATTTATAGATATCAGATAATTGTTATTATGTCATTAATTAGTTATGATCTTGAGCATGTGAATGTTTGGATTTCACGAATCACCTAACTTAAGTCTGTCGTTTTTATTGAAATTATTATGATTTTTTATGGACAAATGTTTTTGGAAAAAAATTGTTTGGTTGATTGAAGAACCAACACACATTATTTTCTTGAAATCTATATCTATCATTTATATGGACTGTAAAAGCATAAAATCTTTGTTACGATTTTTTTAATAATGACTTCTTTAACTTTTTTTTTAAAATAATGACCTTTTAGCAAGATTTTGTTAGAGACATGTGCATGCTTAGCCAAAGTACAACTTTTGATGTGGTTCAAACAAATGTTAGAGATGTGTGTATTTGAAAATTTGTTGGAAATATCTTCATGTTTCTCCAATGTACAATCTTCCAAAGACATACTAAATGTGATATACACCATATCTAAGTTTTGGTTCCATATGATTCTTAATATATCTAAGAATATATTTTATCTTGTTAAATGTGGTATGAACACTATCTTCGTATTATGCCTCCTCAAGATTACATTTATCTATGTAATTATTTAACATTTATAAACTAACATTAATTATTTTCCTCCTCTCTATCATCTCCTTTCCAAAGTTGTATATTGGGTTATCATTATAAAGAACCTTCATTTACAATTTAAATATTCAATCCGTTTCACAGTGTATTAGGAGAATTACATCATTTTTTATGACCAATATTTTATATATCACATCCCACGAACCATCCTCAACTAAATTTACATATACATAGGAACAAAAAACTATAGCTCCTTATGTAGATTACTCTATTGTGGTATAACAATGTAAAAAAGGGGGACCCACTTAGTAGACAACTAATTATAAAATAATCACTGCAATGTTTCTAAAATATAATCTTAATTGTGCTTATAATACATTAAATACCTAACTCCTAAAATGTTTAATCCCTTCTTAACCTATTAATAATATGTCTCCATGCACGACTCAAGCTTAAGTCATCTAATTATTGTGGGTTCTCTCAACCGACATTTGTTATATTGATTTTCTACAACAATCAAGGAAAAACACCCTTAATGTGAATCGAGTGTTTGGTTTTGTAGGAGTGTTCATCCAACCCCGATCTTCTCTTTCTTCTCCAGGAATGAATCTTCCTTATTTCCACTATATATAGGATCCCACATAAACACTCAACTTTATAATCACCACTCTTTGAACTCGATTCCATGGGGTCTCTATTCTAAATTTAAAGATTTCCTTAGTTTATTTCTCATAATGATGGTTGGCTTAGTGCTTAATATAACTGAAATAAGTGAAGAATTCTTCCGTAATAGTATAAAAAAGAAATTAGAGATGGCTAAACTAATGGCACGAGTTATTTGGTTCATGATTCAAATAAGACCCATCATTTTAGCACATGAAACCCCTTTTCAAATACTGTTTAAGCAATTTTTTTACTTATTTTTGTATATAATTAATTTTCTTATTTTCAAAGTTATATTATATTAGTTATGTCCTAGGCATTTGATAGCTCGACTATCCTCTCTAAAACATCATCCTTTTGATGTGCAAGTTGTTTTCTCTTTATCAATGTGTGTCCTCCTTCATGATTGTGTTGTATCTTACATTGTGACTATCTTACTTTTTAGTTGCTCTCCTATACGCTAATTGTGCCATCACATAACATTGATGAGTGTCCTCTATTTCAAATCAATGGTCTCCTTGTTGGATTTTTCCACAAGGCTGTACTACCTTCATTATAATTATTTCATGCTTGTTATATATATTGAAGATTAGAGATATCATTCAAATATTTTGGACATAGTTATTCTTCATTTTTGGTAGCTTATATTTTGTTTGTATTTGCAAATCAGAGAGGAAGTTTTTTTCTTTTGTTGCCATATTATAACAGTGTAAATTGTAACGTGAGTTGCTTCAATTTGAGCTAAGTATTCATATAATAGACAAACAATCTATGGACTTAATAAAATTTTCTATCCAATAAAAAGCACAAAATTTGAGATTAATGGAGTTGAATCATACATATGTACAACTATTTACATATTGCTTTATATATGGGCTTATGCCTTGATATGAATTTTCCGCACTTATACCGTAGGTTGAGAGATATGTGAAACTTTATTCGTTTGTGTGTAGAGTAAAGAAATAAGAGAAACATGAGAGCAAGACTATAATGTTGTTCCTTTGTTGTTAAACGACAATTTCCAGAGTCTATTTATACCGTAATAAAATCCACCTACTAAACAATATTTTATCTTTACCAATCAACTTAGTTAGGAAAACTTAAGAGTTGCATCACACAGAGAATCTTCTGTCCAACAATGTCTCGTCTTCACCTAGTTATCAACCTAGTACAACAAACTCTAAGTTGCATTCTCATTACATTGATGAACATTATCCAACAATAAATACTTTTTCTTCACTAGAGTGGATTTTAAGGTGCGTTGTTAAATCAAATAACATTTTTATCGAAAAAATGTTTTATACGATTCCTCGTCTTTACCAGTTGACCCACTCGTACATTATTTAAGTTACGTTCTCACAACTACTAAATGATGAATACATTAAAGAACTTTAGAATGGATGCTCACAAGGTACATTCTCATAGGCTGTGCACATGAAGTCTTATGCGACTGGGAGCAAAGCGTGCTTTTAAAGCAATGGTTGGCATAATTTAGCAGGTTTGCACACATGTGGCCAAGACAGCCAATAACCTATGTCACAACTACATATTATATCAAATACAAGTAAATAACAACTGGCATCCACTATTTTTTAGAAAAATAGTTTAATCTAATGTTGATGGAACAGAAATGAGAGTGAGCTCACCTTGAACTTTGAATGCACCACATCTTGGAGCAAAGCCCTATACGACCGACTATAGAAGACTAAAAACGCGCTTTTCTCCCTCATGTGTGTAGCCTATCAAAGAAAACCACCTAACATTCTTTGGAAGAAAAGGAAGAACACCTAACATCCCAGGAAGAAAAAGAACACCAAAAGTATCCACTTAAACCTAGATGTGGACACATTGGGGGGTGGAGGAAGAGTCCAAGGGGTAGTAATAATGATATGATGTTACCTAGGGAAACCCAAAGGGTGTGTGGGGGGGGGGGGGAAGGGCTCATTAAACACCATGGTCCGAAGTCCGAACCAATAAATGGGCACTCTTTTTCATAGAAAGACAAAGGCGCCATGGGTTTGTTGTTGAGGAGTATGTTGGGGGGGTGACGTGGCCTAGGGGGATGGAGCTCCCTCCCTCGCCAACCACAAGGGTACCTAGGGAACATTCATTATTTGTGTCTATATGGAGAGAAAATAGGCATGGAGCAAGCATATACTTTGGGTATGGTACCCTTCCCCTTGCCGGGCCCCACCCGAGATAGAGACAAAGTCTTCATACCTGCCGGCGGCGCTAGCCAGAAACCGGCGCCGGCTGTCGGGATATTATTATACATAAAAAGCCACGGCGGGGCTGTCGGGAAAACCTCGCAGTCACCGCCGGCAGGGAAGCCTAGTTCGGTGGGGCCCACGGCCGCGCTTCAAAGCGAATCCAGGTGCGGTATTGTCGGTCGGCGGAAAATAGTAAAAGAAATATAAGAAATGACGACGACGTTTCTTTCCGGCAGCCGCCGTTCCGCGGGGCCCACATTTTCCGGCGACGTCGTGTCCCGCGCTTCGAGTAGGTGAACGGATTTATAGTGGGCCGACCGCGGTTAAAAAAAGTTTACCTCGGGTTAGGGCGGGAGAGATGGATATTTTTTTATTTTATTTTTATTTGGTGGTGTTGGTTTTCTGAGTGCATCACGTGGCGGCCATTCACCAGCCCATGCATGCGAGTGCGTAGAGACATATCGGCAAACATCCGCGCGGTTTTGGGTTTTGGCGGAATCATTTCCCCCGGCGGTTTTGTGTGGCGGTAAGCGGTTTCGGCGTTGTTTGTTTGCTGGCCTTCTTATAGTTGTGTGCCTGCAGCGACAGAAGCAGCAGTAGCAGTAGCAGAAGTAGCAGAAGAAGAAGATGATGGCGGTGGTGGAGGAGGTGGACAGGCCTAGACAGACGCCATTATTGTTGATGAGTGTTTTGTAAGGAAAGCAACCAGTTCGTTCTTCGTCTTTATTTGCGTTTTAGTGTTTTGCGTAGACAGATAGATAGATCTCATCTGAGATTCGAAGCCGAAACCCCGACCTGTTAGGATTTTTTTTTTTTTAGGTGGAAGCCCGTTCCCCATGTGTGTGAAATAGTAGAACGATGGATTTCTCGGGGGTGTGTTTGGACGGCGTGTTGGGAATGAGCGTGGCGAGTAATAATAATCAGCTCAAACATTGCCGCGCCACGGGGCCGGAGATGGATTTGGAGCAGACGACGTCGCGGGATCAAGACTGGAGAAGCTCGGGGAAAATGGCTCGTACGGAGTCGTACCTCATGCGGAGCGCTTCTATGTTGTCTGATGCTTCGCACAACGCGGCTACCTCGGACTTGCTGGAGGCTGCAGAGCAACAGGCGGGTAGGCTTATGAGAAGCGACTCGGTCATTTCTGGTTATAACAAAGGGTTGAGCGGCGGCCTGCCGTTTGGAGGATACCAGTACACTACGTCCAATAAGCCTTCAGGTACTGTGCTTGATTATCGTTAAGTAATTAATACTGTGCAGTGCGTGGCTTGAACGTCTAGAAACAAAGTCTGACGCAAAACACAGTGTTTTTGGACTCTGCAAGTTTGAAATCGTTAATACACTGTAGATGTGCTGCCTAGGGTTCCGAAGTTTTACGTAAATATGCTTTATTTGTAGATTTAAGATGCTCTGTGGAAGTATTTAACAACCTGCAGGAGTGCTGCCATGGCGAACTTTTATATTTGTTTACGCAGATTCCTTCCGTAAATATTTACGTACCGAAAGTTTGAAATCTTTAATAAGGTTTACCGATTTTCATGTTACTTGACAGAGTTTTTTGTCGACGATCCTTTCTTTGCGACGTCTTTGTACTTGTGGAGATTTGAAAGTAAAGGATTCATGAACTCTGCAAATTTGAAAAATGTTTAATAAGGTTTATTGATTTTCATGTTACTCTGAGTTCTTGTCCACGATCCTTTCTTTGCAACATCTTTGTGCTGTGGAGATTTGAAAGTATAAGATTTATGAACTCTGCAAATTTTGAAATATTTGCTTACAGACTTTCCTCCTTTGTGCGTTTCTTCTAATATTTATGAAAGTAAGATTTACGGATTCTTGTGTCTGAGTTGTGTCCACGCTCGTTTATTTGCAACATCTATGCACTGTGCACATTTGAAAATATAAGATCTGTTATCTCTACGAATTTGAAATATTTGTTTACGGATTTTTTTCTTTAAGCTTTTCTTCAAGTATTTAGGGACCCTGTAAGCTTGAAATGTGTGATAATGTTTATAGAGTTTCATGTTTGTTGACAGAGTTTGGAGTCTACGATCCCTTTTAGCAAACATCTATGCACTGTGGACATTTGAAATATTACTGTGCAAATTTAAAATATTTGTTTGCGGATTTTCTTCGAAATCGTTTACTTTTCAGGATTTTGAAGTGTTCAATGATGTGCAGGGGTGATGCCTTTGTCGAACGGTGGCATGCATGGAATGTTTCCCGGTTCCCGGATGAATCCATTTACGGCGTCGCAGTGGCAGGAGCTTGAACACCAGGCTTTAATTTTCAAGTACATGATGGCCGGCGTACAGGTGCCTCCGGACCTTCTGATCCCGATTCGAAAGAATCACAGCTTAAATATATTTTCTTCCTTATCTTCACCAGGCGTTGGATGCCTTCGTCCCAACTGTAAGTCCCGTTCCGTTCCGTTCATGATTATATTTCTGTGTATGTTTTCCGTGATTATTGTAACAGTAGCAGCCATATGTATGCAAGATCTAATGGCGTGACCTTTGTTGCAGTGGGGTGGAGTTCATTCCATCTGGGGTTTGCAAACAATGCGGATCCAGAGCCAGGAAGGTGCCGGAGAACGGACGGGAAGAAGTGGCGTTGTTCGAGGGACGCCGTTCCGGACCAGAAGTATTGTGAACGGCACATGAACAGAGGCCGTCACCGTTCAAGAAAGCCTGTGGAAGGCCAGACTAATAATCAAACTAGCACTCACGTCGCCTCCACTGGCGGCGCTACTAGTGTCTCCTCCGCTCCAACAACAACAAGTCTGGCCGCTGCTCGTAGCGCTCTAATTTCTACCAACACAAATACTGCCATTACTAATAATAGCAATGCATCCTCGCTGACAAATTTACGCCATTCTCAACAACAGCAACAGCACCTATCTGGGGCAAAGCACTCCGTCTTCGCCGCATCCATCGACGCTAGCGCCACCCCGTTTCAAATCCCGCTCAACGTCGACAGGTAGCCTTCAAAAAACACCTGTGCATTTAAGATTAAGGTCCATTTCAGCCTTTGTCCACTGAGCTAGTTGTTGCTTTCAAGATTGTGTATGTCTTAATTTTTCTGAAAGAAAGAGCTATTAGATTATTCTAATGGAGAAAAAGACGTCTTTCTCTAGAAATTTCTTGAAGGAAAAGCTTAAATTATTGCAAATAGAGACGAAATAATGTGAATATGTTAAATATTTTCTCCACATAGTTTGAAACATGGTGTAGAACCCGCTTAATCTACAGGGGAAAATGAAAAGAAGAATTTTGTTTCATTCTGGTTTTTACGTTTTTCGGTTGCATCAAACATACTGTACATTCAAGACCGAATTCAATCTTGTCATCCCTTTTTGTTCTAAACTGTTATATCACGATCAACATTAACATTTTCACTGTAGAATTGCTTTCTAAGTATTTAACAAAACAATTATAAGTAAACTCGGACAAGATACTGTGTATTTTAAGTTTTTGGTGGGCTTTAGCGGTGTGTTTGTGGGTTTTCAGGTATCTGAACGGGATGAAGGGTGACATAACAGGACAGCTTTTTGAATCACAGTCTCAGTCCATGAACAGCAGCTTGTTCAACGATAACGCCTGGCGATCCAGAATGGTACCACAGGCTGGTAAAACTATGAGCTTTGAGACTAGAACCCTGGTGGACGAGGCTCCAGACTTCGGGCTGGGCCAGATGAATCTCCTCCCTATGACAGCCCAGCGTAACGAATCCCAGCAGCAGAGGCCGGCGGGCATCCGCCATTTTTTTGACGATTGGCCCACTGCTACCACAAGAGATCGTTCGACGGCTCTGTCGTGGTCCGAGATAGAACAAATGCGCTCCGCCGCCGCCTCCACCACCACCTCCGCCTCCTCTGTCACCCAGCTCTCCATCTCCATTCCCTCTGATTTCTCCTCCCCCGCTTCCCCAAACAACAAGCTCACCCTCTCGCCGCTCAAGCTCTCCACAACACGATCAGGCGACCCACTTGGTGCGGACATGGGGTTGGGCGTTGGCATGGGTTTGGGCATTGAATCCGACCACCACCACCGCCAGCGGCACCAGCAAAATCACCACCACCACCACCAGCAGCAGCACACAAACTGGATCCCAATAACGTGGGAGAGCCCGGTGGGTGGACCACTAGCTGAGGTTCTAAACTCCACCACTGCCACCCCTAGTACCAAAAACTCCTCGTCCTCGTCTGCCTTGAATCTCATGACCGGTGAAGGGTGGGACTGCAGCAGCACCAGTCCTGGCCGGGGGGACACTTCACCCACAGGTGTCTTGCAGAAGACGTTTGGATCCTTGTCTGATAGCAGTACAGGCAGCAGCCCTCGTGCTATTAAGGCAGAGAACGCCAGCCTCTGTGAAAATCTCAGGACTGCGGCTTTTGTCACTGCAGCCGCTCAAATTTCCACTACTTAATCAGGTAAAAAACATTACATTTCCATTGATCACGTCTAACATATATGGCCCGGATTGTTCTGTAGCACCTATCAAGATGTGATAGAAGAGACTATTTTGAATTAATGGATATTCATAAAATGTAATCCCCCTTTGATTATTTCTGTAATGGGATTTATCCTCTACTTTACAATGTAAAGTAATGATTTGTCTTTAGAAGTTCATTAACCAAAAAGTGTCGTGTGCTGCTTAAATTCTTTTAGTATGTAAGCTAGTTTAAAAATAAAATGTTATGCTCTTTACTTCATTTCAGGTAACAATTTCTGGGCAATTCAAAAGAAACTCACTTTCTACTTAATTGTTTACTCAGATTATTTCGTTTTCTTGATGTTTTTTCATTTTTGATTTTCTTTTTTATTTACATGGGTTTGTCCTCCACTTCAAGCAAATAATTAGTCTAAATTCCAAAGAATTTGTCTGTTGTACCAACTTCATTTAGTAATAATTTGATTTTATAATTGCAGGGTAACTCAAAAAGAAAATCTGTTTGTACTTCATTTAAGTCCTTATTCTTAAAGGTTTTGTTGTATGTTTGATGCCTTCTTTTGGTGTAAGAAGGCACTTCCTTTTTATTCTAACACCTTTAGGGTGCCATCGTAAGGCTGATATGCACCATAAAAATCTTTTGGCGCAATTTTTTTTTTATAGTGGTGGTGACATTCACCATAAAAATCTATCGGTGCAACCTATTTCTTAAAGTGCTGATAGGCACCATAAAAATCTATCGGTGCGACCTATTTCTTATAGTGCTGACAGGTTTTGATAGTGTCTATTGGCCTAACATTCAAATATTGTTTTTGAAATTCTTGTTTTCATGATATTCTTTTAAAGTTATTATACTAGACCGAACAGCTGTGTAATGTTTGTCTAATTGAACATGTGTGTAAATTTCTTATGCTGATTATATAAACCTGGCAACTCTTCTGATTTGTTCTGAGTTACATATTCTTACACATTCTTTGTTCACTGGATGTCTTGCAGATATTTCTAGACAGTGGTGGATGGTAAGCTTCAATTTTCTGTAGTGAGTTGCCTTGGATGATCCAAACTCCGTGACATTGTTGTGTGAGCTTATGTTGCCAGACAACATCAGCTGTAGATTAGTCACCAGTCAGAATTCCATGTTGATCATGGGTTACTTCGGAAGATCGTCATCGTCAAATCATATTCTGATACTTAACCAGTAACAGTAATCAATCGGCCGAGTGTTGCTTTCTTTTAACTTGCGAGTTTATTTATTTGTATGAATTGTTGTCTCCTTCGAAAAGAAACCTAAAAAAAGAACATGGAATCCATCGGCAGAAGCGGTAAGACTTATATGTTATTAAGATTCTTCATTGTCTCAATGTCAAACTTCTCGAACATGCTAAATCTAAATATGGCTCTCTCTGGAATCTCTGATATCAAATGAAGTGAAGGAAGTTTTGTTTGAAATTCTGGCTCTTTTTCTTTTTTTGGGGGGTGAATGAATGGCAACAGATTCAATTATAGCATTTATACAGTGTCCAACTCTATATTGAATACTGCCTTTGTTAGTCTAGCTTTTAATACAAGCTAGCAGTACTCCTCTTGTAAGAAAGTGTCTACTGGCATATTACAGCTCACATTCGTATGGTAGAGGGCACTTGTCAAAGATCAATTATTGAGTGTATTGAAAGTGAACACCCTCCTTGTCACGAGACTTGGAGGGGAAGAGAATTTCTTAGGCCTGTCATCAATACTTCAATTATGTTCCATGCCTACTTCATAAATGTACTTGGATTCTTTTTTCTTATAATCTTATTTTACAATTACCTTATCAAATTACTCTCAAGCACCTCTTGAACTGATGTGATTTTTTTTTTTAACAGTAAAAACTATGTTTATTATGTATCAATAAAATGCCTTTCATATGTATGAAGGGGTCATCCTTGGCGGCTCTAGAGGGTCATCCTCGGCGGCGACTACAAGAAGGCCATTCTTGACAACTCTAGAGGGGCATTCTCATTAGAGAGATATCTCAAAGGGTCAGTAGGAACCTCACAGATGCAGAATACCCCATCTCATCAGTTTTTCCTTGGGGGGTTTAAGCCACCATCTGCATTGGTTTTCTAGGCATGAAAAGATGAGAAAACCTAAAGCTGAAATGCAAATAGCAGCCTCATTAATGGACATTACGTCATGATTATCTGCTCAGAGATTCCCACCGAACCACTTTTTAAGTAGTGGCTTAGATTTAGGACATTAATCTATATAAAGTAGACCGTCGTATATAAAGTAGCATTTATAAGAATTGTATGTGTCTATTGTTTTACTTGGGGGTGACAATACAATTATTGTGGATTATAATACCGAGTAACTCTTCATTGTAAATTAGTATTTTGATTTCAATTAAATAGTCATAATTAAGAACGATCAGTATTTTCTTAATGATTCAGATTAAATCAGTTATGGAAAATCTAAACAGTTAAAGTCATCCTTTGTAAGGTTGAACCTTCCTATGACAGTTATCCCGATGAATGAATATAACTCAATTACAAAGTTCTAACAATGTGCTACTTTGAGGCACAGCTGTTACCTTTCCACTTCTCATAAAATTATTTGGTTTGATATCCTCTTGGAATTCTAGAATATCAATTTTATTTATGGTCGCACTGTACCTCAATTATCCATATTAATGGAAAAGTGTCATTTTTCGACCATTAAAAAAAATATCATAACATACCTCACATCATCAATCTCACTTATCAGTTACACCTATACCCCTTCGGCATTAGAGTATCCTTGGTGTGATGTACTAAATATTGACATATTCCTTTTAAAAATATGCATCCCTATCTCAAGTTTATTTGAGATTTTTGATTGAAAAACACACTTTTATATTAATAGAAAAATATGCGTACAACATCTATGTATGTACTAAAATGGGTGGAAACATGTCACACCCCAGACATGCTAAAAATCACATCGTCAATGTACACTTCTAGTCTACGATTTCAAATATCACCAATATAATTTACAAATTTTTTTGTTTTATTTTTTCCCAATAATTTATTTTATTAAGTTAGTGAAATAAAATTTTACTTTACAATAAATTTTAAAAAATGCTTAGAGAATATTTATGAGTATAGCTAAGGAAATAGTATGATAGCAATTGCTGGATGTAGTCGGCAGGATAAGTAATTTAATTATTAATTATTTTAAACTCTGACTATCCAAATCATAGTCAGAGCAAGAGGCAGTAAAAAAAAAGTGCCACTACGGGACAGAACCTCCAGCTGAAGGAAGATCTCCATACAATTACTGAGGATGCCTTAGCCTCAATATTGAGTCAAAAGAGACAAGTTGGATTAGAAGATGGTAGAAAGAGAAAGGCATAAAGGTAAGGCCGAGGACTACCTCAACTTCTTATGGAAGGAATGGGAAGCTATGTTGCAGGGTCTTAAGTGTCTATTTTCTGTCTGTCCAACTCTCTATGTCTCTGTCTGCAGACAAACTTTCAACAATTCTCTTCTATTCAAGTCTAAATTCATGTCTTTATGATCTACTATGGTATCAACTATCTATTTATCTTTCCAACTCTCTATGTATCCAGGGATAGGGCCCTTTCTCAATCCCCTAATCTTTACTCTATATCAATCTATCTATTCTCTCTCTATAGATCTCTATCCAGTGTACAACTATACATAGTCTTTATCTCTCTAAGATAAATACTCTCTCTATCGAAAAATAGAGGCCCTCGATAGAGAGGGGGTTTTTGAATAAAATCTATGTGCAGGGCCTTCTCTATAATTATCAATGTGTCAGAACCATACTCTAGTAGATTCCTTGATTATAGATAGAAGAAATCATATATATGAATCTAGCAAACCAGAACACTTACTTATATATAGATTACTAGGGGAGGGGGAGCTCTCCTTGATATAGGGGAGGGGCCTCTCGATATATAGATAGAGAGGGAAGGGCCTATCTAATAGATTTTCATGTTAATGGTTCAAGCGTATCTACTCTCAGATATAGAGCGATTTAAGGACTTGCAAAATTCTAAATGGATTCCTCTAATTTTTGGTTTCTTTATGCATTAAAATTTGGATAGGTGACCTCAGGCAAGGGGAACCCTAAGATTTCTGGTGTGGGTTGTCTTATGGGAGCTTGAGTTAGGGGTGGGCGGCCCTCCAATTAGGGCGGGTTCATTTCATTTACGATCTCTGATGAGACCACCAATAGACAATGTTGAGGCTATTGCCTTGGTCTACTAGGGTCTTCTAAATGGATGGGAATTCTAAAGATCTGATTTGAGATAAGTTGTTAAGGGCAATTCTATATTATGATTTAGGGTCACTTTAATAATAGTGGTGTATGACATGTTCAAAGATTATGGAGGATTGATAATATACTTTCCCATTTGCTCTTTATGATATATTAAGTAACAATAGGGGTAGGGGTAGTACTACTGATTGAGGTCATTGAGAATAGACAGTTGCTGATCGAGAAGCCAATAATTGCATGTGTTTTGCCATACCTCTTATTATGCAACTTATTGTGATAAGTTCAAGTGGAATTATACTCACTATTGTCAATAATATCCATACTCCAATTTTACATTTGCTATGTTGGGAAATGTGACTTTCCAAGCACATACTGAATCTTAAAGATACAATGGCAGGACAATGATGCTCTTAGAAGTCACCATGACTTATTTCTTATTGATGCGTGCTATGATGCATGGGCAATTGAAATGATCTTGCTACTGTTTGTAGAATTAAATACAATAGAGAACACTAATTCATAGCAAATTACTTGTTATTTCCCTTGAAAAATCCTTAACGACATCTACAATGGAATTTCCCACTAATGGGGCTATTACAAGTGCTCAAACAGGCTTCTAAAGTTACTCATAAGGGTAGTGTCTATATGTTTACTAAAGGCTCTTCTTTGGCTCGCCTTTTCACTCAATGCTCAACTTCCTTTGTATAATTTTGTAGCCTTATCTTATAACATCAACACTCACCTCTCTGACTTATAGAAGTTATTTTCTCATCCCTCAGCAACTCTATAAATGTGGCATGGACCTTGTGCTTTTATAGGCATGTCAATTTTTCCTCTAGAACCTTCCTACCCACTTTGCTCAGACTGTGCATTAATGATGTTGAACTACCCTAATCTGGTAGTTACAAAAGATATTATAGAATGTCTGAGTCACATGCTTAGTTAATTGATATGCCAATTTTGTCCTCGTTGCTTGCACATGCAATGTTACCTGTCTAATCTTCCACCTACCTCTTTGTTGTTTTTTTCAGGCTTTGTCCTTTAGTTTCTTTACGGCTTCCCCACAAATTTTCTTCTGCATAGTTTTACACACTGACCTTTGAGAAGATCCACACACTTCTCATTTTCCTCATCTACTGCAATCTTCGTGCACCACCTTCACACCTTACCAAAAAACTCCTATGTTCCCTATAATTTTGATGAAACATTGCACTATTGCACACACTCATTCTCGCATATATCTTATTGCACACGCATCATCTGCCTACGATGCACTTCACAGTTCATAACTTTGTGCAAAAAAATCTCCACACATGCTTGTGTAATCCTCCACACATTCTTCCATGCATCTTTCTATCTGTGTTGGCAGTTATAAACCTTGCGTGCACTCCAATACCTAGCCGAAATTGAAGTCATGCAGTCAAAATTATCCTACAATGCTCCTCCATCAAACACCTCGGGTTAAACAAAAGTGCACTTTGTCTCATGAGTTTAAGTCTTCTGGAGTACGGTCCAGCTGACCAAGCTCCTTCGAACTTATCCATGTCACATGCTCTTGTGCAAAATAATTCCCCCACTTTACCAAATACTCGTTATATTCTTTTCCGTCGTGTCTTCTTGACTACTCTTGCAGTCCACATATGACCTTAATTTATTTTGTTTACCATTACTATGGTATATGCCTATTCTCTAGTCATAAGGTAGCCTTTATTTCTTACGTGCACCTTCATCGGTACTTCCTTTGTGCACTTATCCATGTTATCTATGCAGTACTTCTCTCCCTTTCATGGAAACTTATAGAAATCTACAACATTGATTCTTAGAGAGATATCCAATGCTTTTAGCCACTCTATATTATAGGCATTTGGTCCCATTTTGCGAAACACCTTGCATTGTGTCCAATCTTATTCATCTTTAGCTTGTTACAGATCCCGTTAGGAAACCTTTCCTTATCGCAAATGCGCAAACATTTGATCTTCAAACTTGAAATTCCTTTGCTATGTGCCTTCTCATTCACACATGCTACTTATAACCTTGATTACTCAAATCTAGACTTTCTAGCGCAATTCCTCGTGAATCTCACACATATACTCTGCATAATCTTCCACTTTTGCACTCTTGTTACCCACCAATGTTATGCAAAATTCTGCATGGCTCCTCTTGGAATTATCCCATAGACAATTTGGAATTGAGCTCTTCCCTGTGCTCACTTCTATTCACTGAGTCATTGTAGGCAAATTCAACTTGTACTAAATACCATATCCCATTGCTTTAGTTAGTCCACTACCAAGCTGTGCAATAAATTTCCTAAACTTCTGTTAACCACTTCTATCGTCCAAAGTATGTGGATGATATGTTGAACTAAAGGTCACATAAGAAATTAGCCACCCCAAAGTTGCTTCTATTCGATAAATTAAATGAAATATAACTTCATGTTACTTTTTAATAATGACTTTCAATTAGAAAATATTTTTTCCAACCACACCCTAATTCGAGCGTTATATATTAAGATGTTAATTTCTATGATATGTCGTCCCCTTTTTAAAAAATGTAAATTAACCCCCAAATAATTTTGTTTTGAAACAAAACAAAATGAAAATTAAAAACAAAGTACCCATAGCATGTGTGCACCAAAATCCTAGAGCCAACACATATTCACATAATATTCGTAGGTATGTTGCAACTTTTGTTGGTTGTTTTCATTTTCTTTGATGAAAATTTTATTTTGACAGTACTAAGCTTTATTTATTTATTTATTGTTTAATTTAGATTTTTACAATGAGAGATTTATCAATATTATTTGTATTCTAGGTATATCTCATTGTTCGTTTTTTTGATGTGTTGTTTCACTCATTTTTCAATTTAAAAAACCCTAAATTCCGTATTATGTTCACCAGACATTTTATACAAACATAACAAAAGATTTGTTAATAATGTTTGCTGGTCGTCTTATTCAAACGCAACAAAATTGTCATTGTGTTAGTCGCTCATCCTATCGTACACAACAAAGCTTTGTCATTGTGTTTGTCAGTCGTCTACTACAAAAACACGAGATGTTTTCTCTTCAATTCTTACCCAATTCAATTTCTTGCCACTTTTTTAAATTTTAAAGTTTACAAATCAAATCAAATCAAATCTTGCACCTAATCAATCCAATATATTATTCCATTAAGGTATTTTTCTTTAGCTTTATCTTCATTTTTTTAATGATTTTTTTCTTTGTTTGGGAAAAAATGAACATGACATAAATTTTAAGCTTAATCCTTAATGTAATGAATAAATTTTATTCTTTGATTGTGATTATTCATGGGTAGTAATTCAAGAACAACATCAGTTGCTACCCTAAAAAAGCATTGAATTGTCACATAAATTTGTTGAGGAAGATACTTTGATTTGGTGCTTATTGTTATACTAGTAATTGTGATAGAATTCAAGATGTTGAGATTCTAGATAATTCCACTCTTTGGGGGTTTTATCAACATGGAAAAGAAATCACAGAATAATTGACATTGTCACTAAATATATGGAATTGTCAAATGTTCATCATATGTGGTCTACTAATGAGATTGAAGATGATGTTACTCTTTGTAAATATTTATAGCAAAAAAAGAAGTTAAGAACCTCATTGTTCTAGACCCCTAAATCTTCCTTTGATAATAAAATTTCATCTTTCATTAGAAATGATTCAAAAATGAAAGGAAAAGAGAATCTGATGTTGTACCATCTTTGCACTTGTTCCAATAACTAGTTATGTGAAGGGGATTGTATCGAACATTTGATATCGGTGTTCTTCTTAAAGATGGACAAATACGGTTCACAAGATGTAGTTATTTGTAGATTTATTCATGAGTCTCACACTAGGGATACACTAAATTGACACAATTGGACTGTTGTGACGATGATCCTAACCTTTCCATTCTTGGTCATGAATGATTCGTGGACATACTACTATTCAACAATGATTCCCTGTAAGTATGGTTTATGCAAATGACTAGGGAAAACTTGATAGCTACACTTTGGCCCTTTTTTTGTGAAATCATGTCTCTCTTGAATGTAAATGGCATCTTGGAAGCACCCTGATGAAACCAATCAGATAAGAATGTTGGAGTAGTTAAGCAAGGGTATTGGAAAAGGAAATCTTAGAAAAATGCAATTAGATAATTGACATCAGTGCCAAAGTTCGCTCGATTCTCCAATTTGTACAACACAACAATAGGTGTTTAAGATTTTGGGATTGGAATGGCCTGCTCTGCGAACCCTACTAGGGGCTCTTCTTGGCGTCGGCTTTTCAATTGTCAATTGAGAAATTTTACTTCAAGGGAATCATACGTAAATATAAATGCTGGTGGCCATAATAAAGGACCAAGATCGCTAAACATTCTATCATTGGCATTTTTTTCCTCTCTAATGACAGTGGTGGGAATTTATTCCCTTCGACTGCTTCAGGTGGGAAGGTGGGTACAAATACAACCTTTATGAAGCGCTCTTTTGCTGCAACTTCATTTTCTAAACCGCTCGTTGTTGCTGAATCCTCTCCTTTGGTATCCCATGGGGATTCAGTGTTAGAGGATGAAGTTCATTTTTACATCCACAAAGGGTATCTGACATGTCGCTTCACATGGCCTAGCTGACCTGGGCTGCCACTCCTTCACTCGTGCATCTTACACAAACTGGTGTCCACTTAGGGCACAATTAGGGTTGCACATTTACACACTATGCAAGAACTTTTTATTTATTTTGGCTTTTAGCTCTGCTTAAGATAGGGATGCTATCCTCTCCTAGCTTTGGGAACTACAAAATCATCACATGCTGATGAAATTGTGGTTTCTAACCTTCAATCTACTCACCACTGCTTTCAATGTCAAGCTGGTTTGGGTTTGTTTACCTCATCTCCTGTAGTAGTTTTAGGGTGGAAAGTTTGACTGCTATAAGCAATGCTTTGGGTAAGATTTTATCTATCGATTCCAATACGGAACTCTAAGCTCACACTACTTATGCTCAAAAATCAAAGGATTTAGCATACCACGCTTGATCTACCTACTAGAATTGACCTCAATTTCTTGGATAGATTTTTGCAGTCACGAGTACCTCTTGACTATGAAGGCTTGCCCTTCATATGCAGGAAATATATTTCTCTATGGCATCTTGCTTCAGAATGCTTGAAAGTAAAGCAAAAGTTAAAAGGAAAAGGTCTCTTGGTGGAAGGATTCTCATCTCAACTCTTCTTGTTCACCAAGTTTCAGATCCAACATGATACCTCTACGGAAGATTCAACATAGGTTAGCGAAAATAAGGATTTAGGCAATAAGAAGATCTAACCACCGGTTGCATCGACAACGGTAGTTGGATCAGATTTCCATTGATCAGGTATCGTCGCTTAGGTTAGGATCTAGTACTTTGATTTTTATAAAATTAGACTCAAGATTGAGGAACCCAATGTTGGTAATTTGGCATCCTTTATTAATCGACTTCCAACTCACCCAGATGAAAATGCAGATCCTAATATGAGTGATAATTGGATAGTCGTTAAAAGGAAAAAATGTTAGTTATTTGTATATTTATTCATGAGTCTCACACAAGAAACCTTGAGTGACACAATTAGATTGTTGTGACGATGATCCTAGCCTTTACATTCTTAGTATGAATGATTTGTGGACAAAAAGTATGCACAAAGTTTTCCCTGTTCATATGATTTATGTATATTAAGAAAGAAAATGCTACACCATACCTCATATTGTGAAATAAAACCTTTATCTAGCCTAAAGGGCTTGTTGTACAAGGATACAAGTCCTTTCAAAATCCCCACTTTTACCCTTTTCCAAAAAAAGTAAGCAAGGGTATTACATGAGATCCAATTTAGATGTTTCCCCACTAGAGAAAGTATTTTGTCTTTTGAAAATTGATAGGAATAAATTCGTTCATTTAGAGGGTCTTGTGATTCCAACCTCAAATCTAGTAGATTTGATCATCAAGTCAGGCATGTATGTCCACATTTATTGTGAAAATTTGCATGGTTTATCTAATGAAGCCTTATTGAGCATTTTATACCATGTAGAAGTTTTGCAGTGTTTAGCATATGTTTCTAATGGACAATTTTGTTGTTGGGTACGATTTTTTGAGAGTCGCGAGGATGTTATTGGTAAAGGTCACAAATTTCCTGAGGGTGTTAATTTGTATCCATGCGAAGTGTTTTACACAAAACATGGGTTATTAATACCGACTAACATTATTGACGGTATGGTATTATATATTTTTAATACTATTGTTCATTTGTAATTCACAATTTCTTATTTACGATTGAGTTTGTTGTAATATTCATATCAATGAATTATATAATGTTATGTGCAGTGTTTGTTGGTGCAAGTTCTATTGATGTTTTTTTACTATTAGCTCTATTTCTTATATATGATGGAGTTTTATATAACATTCATAACAATGAATTATTTACTAATGTTATGTGCTCTGCTTGTTGGTGTAGGTTTCATTGATTTTTTAACTATTATCTCTATTAGAAGGTGGGGTCCAACTAGTTGGGATGGGGAAACATTCTTTTATTGCTTTATCATTGATATTGATGAAAATCATAGTTTTCCAGCTTCTGAAATGAAAGGTGATAATGATATCATCACTACTAGATTAGCCATCTCTACAAAATATGGTATACATAATGTATTACCTTCATACATTGGATTCTTGCAACCACACTGAGTGCATCGTCACAATATTCATCTTTTATCAAAAAAAGTTTTCAATCACCTGAGTTTCCACAACATGATTCACAATGAAACTTTTGTGGAAATACCATGTTCCAATGAAAGCTTCATGGTTACCTATAAAATTATTGTGATGCATTCTGTGCCACATGGTATTGTTCAACATAATAATTCACTGGGGTTCACTATGGAAGGTTATGCCAATTTGAAACAAGTTCCTATATATGGCCAACATTCCCTGATAAATTTCATACACCTTTAAGTTCAGCGGATCAGACCCAACCTCTAGGAAAGTGGTGTGTGGGACCAACATTCAAATTTCATTATCTTTATAAGAACCCACAACCTTGTGTTCTTGTGTACTTTTATTGGGATGTGTACCAACGAGACCTAACTTATAATTTTTATGGAATGGACACGAGGACTAGTGCCACCATATAGAGTTGTAACTATGTAAGTATTTAATACGAAACACATTCTGAAATGTATACATAATTTTTTGTTCTTAATTGTATTTTGCAATAAATGTAGTTAAACATTTATCAAATTCCAATATTAAGTTATTTAATTTGTTACGAACATTTTTGTGCGTATGTCCCCAATTATTTTTCCTTCATGTTGATTTACAGGAAATAATGTTGATTTAATGGAAACAATATTAATTTATTATGCCGTGTTTGCAAACAGTTGTACTACTCTTTGTAGATAAAAAATTGACTATTATATCACTCTTGCAAATATTGTGGTAGTGATCATCTCAATGGAAAAAATATTGATCTAGGGATGACATCTGGAAAGTATTATGCCATATCTGTAAACAACTAATGTACTTCTCTATGCAGATCACAAATTTAGTATTATGTATTGATCATCTCAACTGATGGAAACAATGTTGATCTAGGGATGACATGTAGAAAGTATCACTAATCAGGTGTGTTGTCATAACATCACACATTAGTGAGATTTCAACTTCCATCTTATATTGGGGTTATGAGTTTAGTATTTTTTTCATCTCTATTGTATATATTTTTGCTTCATCATTGTTATAATCTTTTGTAAAGTTACTGTATTATTCCTTTGTCACCCATTCTTGATAAGAAATATAAGATGTAGCATGTTACATCTCACATTATATTTTCATGACAGGGGGTTCTAACTACTATTGGATCAATTGAATCAAATTGTTTCCACTAATTTTACTGTTAGTGCAAAATCACAACACCCCTGGATGCAAATCAAGGTTCTAAATGATGTCTTAGGCATCCAGTGTGATTGCACAACATGGAAACCTCTCTCTAAGTGTGGGACTTGTGAAACTGAGAGAGGAATCTCCAGATTAGAGGCTGGTTCCTCAAACTCCTCTGATTTAGATCTATATTTGCACAACTACAGAGGTTCAGATCCTAATCCTACTCTAAATTTCAAGGAGACAGGGATAGAAATGCAAAAATTGAAACTAACTAAAGATGGTGATGCACCAAAAGGAGTGGTGAATATTTTTGTCATGCAAATAGACACAAACCAAAGATTGCAACATAAAACATACATAGGCTGATAAGATATAATTTAGGATCTGAAATGAAGCAAATAATACAAACAAAGGACTGAAACCCATTCACAAAGCTTGCATTATCATTTCCAATGTCAAAGCCACTGCATTACAACCTCAGAGAGGTAGAAAACATGTTACAATCTTTGAAGAGGTCTGATTCTTACAACAATCACCTATTGGAGGTGAAAGAAGAAGTTTTCTATGCCAAAAAGTGTTCCCCCTAAGAAATGAGCCAAATTTGGCTTTTATATTGCATGGGTCGAGCCCAGGAGAGAGAAAACGTACAAAACGTGGGAGCCCATTCCTTATTGACTGCAAATGCATTAAATCAACATGGGGGACCTTACAAACCCATACCCTGTCATTTTTGACCAAATTGGAGGAGAGTGCGACCCATTCTACATTAAATTTAGTCGTTGAAATGTCATTTATGGCCATGGACACGTACCAGAGTCGTTTTTGAATTTTCTCTCTTGAAACTGAACCAAAATTAGATATTGACCATGGAATCCTGTAGAGAATTTCATAAGCTTTTCAATGATATGAAGAACATGCAAATCTGAGCTCTGGATCAAAAGATATGAAGGTCTGAAGTTTTAGGGCAAAACGGCCCAAAAAACGGATGTCGGGCAAAACATTTTAAATTTTGAACTTTTTTGCATTTTAGAAATTTTTTAAAAAATTTCCGTGCTCCGCCGGTCGGATGCCACGTGTCAGGTGCTGGTTTGCTGAGCAATTCTCTCTCCTCCACCTTTGCACGGGCTTTCCCTTGAAATTTCGACCTTTTTAACTCTTTGGAAAATTTTCCATTTTTTCCCCGCGCTCCCGCCACTTGGGACATGTGGCATGATCTGGTTGGAGGACAGGGGCGCGGGGGCATCCTTATCTTTTAATTTTTTGGCCCAAGACTTTGTCAATTTTTTCTAAGTCTTTCCCTGGCTCCGAACTCCCCCCGCCTTAGGACACGTGGCGTTTCCTGATTCGTCCGCGGGCCTCCCGGCTTTTCCGCCACGTACTTCTGGCTCGGATGTCCCAAACTGTCTGGGAAAAATTTCTCTGATCCACCTGATTCGGGCTTCCCTGTCCCTCTTTGAGGCAAAGACATGTGGCACGCTTTCATTGGCTCTCAGCTCTTCCTACTTTCCACGTCCCACGCGTCCCTTTGTCCCAACTGTCCCAGACAAAAGTTCCCTGCGCTGGCCGATCCGGGCGGTTCGTGTCCTTTGCGTCCTCACGGTCCAGATGTCCTAGCCTGTTCTGCACAGCAGTTAGTCAAATTTGTTTTTACCTTTGGCCGGTTCGCCCTTTCGCGTCCCGCGCGTCCCCATGGCCCGGATGTCCCTTTGCTGCGCGGACCGCCTAGCGGCCTTTCGGCCGATTCGCGCCCCGACGTCCCAACTATCCCAACTGTTGCGAGGACTAGGACTTAGCCGATTTTCATGATTTTTTCTGCCCCAAGCTTGTTTTTTGTAACTTTTTCACCTTTTTTTAGAACTTGCTCTTTTCTCCTTAGACAGGAGAGTTAGAAAAAAGCCGAGGGGACCCGAGAAACATGATTTTTTACCTTGAATCAATCTATCTTGCTCGGGACCGAAGAATTTAATGCATGTTATCAAATTTACCCTGGGGGTGAATTTTGGATAACAATTTGGCGACTCAACGGGGTCACCTCCCTGCTAGGTAGAAGATACCAGTTGCCTGAAGCAGTCCATTGGGCATGGAATCATCAAATATTCTGTTTAGAACCCCAACTGACTTAGAATGTGTAAGGAGGAAGATTGAATATCACCTGATGGAAGCAAGGACTGCAAAACATCTCCATGGACAGCAAGCTGTGCCAAAGCACTTAGGGAAAACACAACTAACCTACAGCAAAACAATGTGCACAAGCACTTGGAGGAATGAAAACCTAATCTAATATTTACAAGGTGATAAATTTCCCTCTAGAAGCAACGCTTGAGATAGATTCCATTGACTGGAATATGCAGTTCTTCACCATCCAATGAGGCCAATTGGAAAGCATTGTTGTTCTTGCACTTCGTGACCATGTATGGGCCACTCCAAATGGCATCAAATTTTGAATGCCTTCCCAGTTTTGCTCTATCCACATCCCATTTCAACTCTAGATCTCCAACCTGAAAAGATCTATCCTTGGCCTTCCTATCAAAGGTCTTTTTGATCGAAGCTTGATCCTTTTCCATTGCTTGGGATGCCTGATTTCTGATCTCTTGCAGCTCCATCAACTCTACATACCTCACCTCCATGGGCTCAAACTCTAGCAACTCCAGCTGCTTCATGAGTTCCAATGTTGGCAACTCAAGTGACATGGGCAAGATTGCCTCTCTTCCATAGACAAGTTTGAATGGAGAGTTACCTGTGGATCTTTTGGGAGTTATCCTATCAGCCTATAAGGCTGATTTCAGTTTGGTATGCCAAGACCTCTGATTCTCGTCAAGAGTCCTCCTAATGATCCTCAACAAGTTCTTATTTGTAGACTCGGCCTGGCCATTACCTTGAGGGTAATAGTTTGATGAAGTGCTTAGGTAGATACCGTTCTTGACAGCCCACTCAGTCACCTTAGATCCAATGAATGCCAATGCATTGTAGTAGGTACACCAAATCTGGTTGTTATCCCCTCATAAAGGTCTAAGATGCTAGACTCATTTGCCTCTTTGAGTGCTACTGCTTCTGTCCATTTGGTGAAGTAGTCCGTGGCTGTCAAAATCCATTTATGCCCTTGGCTTGAATTGGGATTAATGACTCCAATGAAGTCCAAACCCCATTGCATGAATGGCTGGTCAATTGAGATTGGATGTAATGGAAGGGTAGCAAGTCTCTCTTTTCCTGTGAAGAATGCACAATTCTTACACCTCTTGATCCATGCATAGCAATTACTGAAGATTTTAGGCCAATAATAGCCGGCCTTCATGATTTTTAGAGCTGTCACTCTTGGTGCAAAATGACCACCAGCTGGTCCACCATGGAACTCTTCCAACACCCTTTGAATATGATTTGTGCTAATGCATCTCAGCAACACTCCATTCACATCTTTCTTGAACAAAACTCCATCAACAATGGCATACGGGACAGCCTGCAATCTGAAGTGTCTCCTTTGGGTCTTGTTCATCTCCGGAGGGCATAGGCCTGTGCCTAGGAAGTGTATAATGCCTTGGGTCCAGCAAGGAGTGGGGGCAGCATTGTCTTCTTCTTGATTGCCACTTGGCTCATGGCTGTCCTGGATTGTCAAAACAGTCTCTTCTTCATTGCATACTTCTCTTTGCTTCCCCAAAACCAGCTGCTCACACAATCCTTTCCCTCTTACCAGCTTGGTGATCCTGATCTCAATGTCATACTCCATGACACGGGTGATCCAACCTGCCCTTTTCTCACTCAAATCCTTGTTAAGGAGGAAGTCCTTAACCCCAACGTGTGAGACCAGCAACTGGACCTTGTTGTTTGAGATTAAATGCTTGAATTTATTCAAGCTTCTGATTAATGCGAGCACATGCTTCTCAATAAAAGAGTACCTCACCTCATAGTCATCTACGATCCGGCTGAAGAAGGCAATTGATTGCTCATCATTATCCTTGTTCTGCTGTACCAAAATGGCAGAAATAGTGTCATTACCTCCAAATGCATAAAGGATGAAATCCTTGGAGAAGTCTGGGTTGATGAGAGTTGGTGCTTGAGAGATAGCTTCTTTGATTGCTTCAAAAATCCCCTTGCCTTCTGTTGTCCACTTGAAAGCCATGCTCTTCTTTAACATTTTGGTGATGGGCTTGATAAGGGCTGCAAAATCTGGGACAAACCTCTGAACAAAGTTTATCCTTCCCAAGAAACTCTGAAGGGCTTTCTTGTGGCTTGGCAATGGTAGTGCTCTTATGGCTTCAACCCTCTCTGGATCAATTGCTAATCCTTCTTTGGAGACAATATGGCCAAGGAGCTTTCCTTCATGTGCAAGAAAGATGCACTTCTTAGGATTCAAAGACATTCCAAATCTCCTGCACCTCGTGAAGACTTGTCTCAAATGAAAGAGGTGGTTTGCTACATTTTTTGAAAAAATAGTGATATCATCAAGGTAAATCAGCACCACGTTGTTAATCAATCCTTTGAATGCCATGTCCATTTCCCTTTGGAAGGTAGCACCAGCGTTGGACAACCCAAATGGCATTTTCCTGTATGCAAAAATTCCCCATTTGGTTGTGAAGGCTGTCTTGAACTGGTCTTCTTCCTTCACCATAATCTGATTATAGCCTGAGTAGCCATCAAGTAGTGAAAACCTCTCGGAGCCAGCCATAACTTGCAAGATTTGCTCCATGGAAGGGAGTGGGTAATGGTCCTTGAGAGAGGCTCTATTCAAGTCTCTGAAGTCAACACACAGTCTGATCTCTCCACTCTTCTTTCTGACTGGAACTAAGTTGGCAACCCAACTAGAATGCTTGATTGGGAATATGATCCTTGACTCAATCAGCTTGTCCAATTCTTTCCTCATGAGAGGCTCCATGTGTGGATTGACTGGTCTTTGTTTCTGCCTGACAGGCTTAGTATTTGGATCCAATTCGATGGTATGCTGAGCTAAGTTGGGATTGAAACCTTTCAAGTCTTCATAGCTCCAAGCAAACACGTCAGGGAACTCTTGACATAGCTATATGAACTCATACTTTTCTTGTTCAATTGTCATCCTTCCAATTTGCAATGGTTTGTTCTCTTCTACCAAGATGGATACTGAATCCTCTCTCTTGACCTGAATGTTTGCTTTTTCCTTTCTAAACTAATCATTGGGGTTAAAAATGGACTCCAAAGTGATAAGTCCCTTGGGCAGCTTGTTAGTTCTCAGCTGTACCACTTGGTCACCATACTGCTATTCCAATTTTTCTTGATTCTTGGTTGAGAACTCAACGTCTTCTTGCAAGAAATGGATGATTTGCTGGTCATTTTCAAACACTTGCCAACTAACATTGTTATCTGGCACTGAAGGCCTCATAATCACGTGGATGTTTGGCTGTACCTTGTCTTGTTGAATGCTTTCCACAATGTCAAAGGCTGCCCCTACTGCTGCAAGCCTGTCAGCAGCTTGATTCTCTTTCCTAGGAATGGATTTGATGCCAAAACCCTCAAAATCTTCCATGAGGTCCCACACCCTGTTCTTGTAGCACTTGAGTAGATCATTCTTGGTAGCATGCTATCCCTTGACTTGATTTACAATCAATTCACTGTCACCAAAGACTTGCAAGTTCTTTATTCCTCTCTTTATTGCCCAATGCATCCCTTGCACTAAGGCTTCATATTCAGCAGTGTTATTGGAGCATGCAAACTGAAATCTAAAAGCTGAATAGTACTGTATTCCTTGAGGTGAAACGAGCATAGCGCCACCTCCTGCACCTTGTCTACTCCTTGATCCATCAAAAAACAGTTGCCATACCTCATTGTCATCTTTGTGGTTTGGCTTGGTGATGCTAGGAATAGGCTGATTTTCTTCGTGTATGCAATAGACCCCTAGCTCAGATTCTTCCACTTCTTGATAAGGATCAAATGCATGTATCTTGTTTGCCCATTCATCAAGAGTTAGATCCGGGATGCTTCCAACCTTGGTGTCAGCCTCATCAGTGCTTGGGTGATCTTCTTGATCAAATGCTGAGCAATTGGCATTAATCTGACTTGGAGTGTAAGGCTCAATATGGAAGTTTGCAATAGGTTCTGACCTGATTGTAGCCTTAGTTCCATACCTCGTTCTGAACAGTATGTGTGGCCAATCAGCAGATAAATATACCCCAATCTTGGCTGTGAAGTCCCTTGACAAGCATACGGCAAAGAGTGGTGGAAGGTCTATGACTGATACATCTTGTAAAACAACAACATTTGGACATGCATGCAAGGTAAGACTCAAATTTCTAATCACCCCAACTGTTGTTACTGCTGTCCCATCCAGCTGCACTACCCCTTTGGATGTTGTTTCATACTAGAGCCCTAGCTGATCAGCTATTTGTTTAGGCATTATTGAGCTACTTGCCCCGGAGTCTATCATGCAATTGTGCACTAGCTGATTTCCAATGATCAATGAAACATAGAAAGGAGGGGGCTTCAACATTTTACCTTGTCCTCCATGATTTCCCTCAGGCTGGGTAGCATTTGTAAGTACCTTCTCTTGCCTTTGGACATGTTGATTTGAAGTTGACCAGTCCTTCATGGCAGCTCGTAGCAGATCTCTTTGGCCTGGGATGGATAGGGATTCCCACATTGATATATTGACGTTTGTCTTCTTCATCTGATCAATGATACTGAATGGAGATGAAGTATCCCTCTGCTGTCCCTTTGCTTGTACATTCACTCCTTGCATGTGGGCAACAATAACTGGTATTTGAGTTGGTCTAGGAGCTGTTCTCGGCTGTCCTTGTGCATTTGAAATTGGATTTTGCCTGCCAACCATTTGTGGAGCCATGGGAGGTTGTGGATTGGTTGGGGCTAATGGCTGTTCTTCACCCAAATTCCTCCTTTTTGACCTTGTGTTGGCTGCAACACCTTGAGAAACTACTTGATTCATGCCACAGAATTCCTCTGCTTGCCAATTTACCAATGTGGTGTCATTTGGGGCTGATTGCTGTTGGAATGTTTCTTCTTGTTGGTTGTTTTCTTGACTGCTCTCACCCTCCACACCAGTAGTTGTCACCATTAATGCTTGAGTCAAAGCACCATTGAAGCACATGGATTGATTATGAGGCTCATTGCATGGAAAACACCAATCATACTCCTGGGCAATGTTGTTTTGTGTTGGCACCAATGCCTTAGAGGCAGATATGGCATTTGGATTATAGGGTTGAAATGGTCTATTGGCAGGAGAACTTGTTTGATTCATATTTGCAACTAGATTAGGTGGCCTTTGTGATTGGTATGGCTGCCTTTTAGGCTGAGCTTGGGGTTGATAAGAAGGTCTAAAACCTTGGGTTTGCTGCCTTTTGAGAGTAACCAGCTCATTGCCTAGGTTTTGCAATTGCTTCATGACTTCTTGAAGCTCATTTGGGGCACTTGGAGATGAAGTAGAAGCTTCATTTGAACTCTGATTTCTAGGAGTGGGAGAAGGAGCCAAATTAGGTGCTTGATTGGTGTTTGGACTCTCTAAACTTGGAAACAGTGGCATGGGAGGTCTAGGGGCAAGTTTTCCAGCTTGGATCAAACAATTTTCAGCCCTAATGGCAATGCTATAAGCCATAGGGATAGTTATGCCTCCCATGGACTGAATCAACATAGAAATATCAGAATTTAGAGCTTTGAGATAGTAGAGAAAATCACCTTCTGCTGTTGGCCTGACTGCCACTGGAATTCTCTCCCAAGTCTTTTGAAATCTAAAATTGAAATCGGTTAGCTGCTCATTGGGAGCTCTCTTGATGGTTATCAGCTACTCCAAAAGAGACAAGTTGTCTCCCTTCTCTCCAAATTGCTCATGAAGTGCTATACACAGCTGATTCCAATTTGTGATAGAACCAGATCTGAGGCTTCTAAACCATTGCAATGCTTTACCCTTGAATGAAGATGCCAGTAACTTGATAACCACTTGCATCTCATTGATTTCATGGACTGCATAAAGGTTAGCAATGTCTTTAACATGATCACCTGGAGTAGTCTGATTTTCTCCAGTGAATTAGGGAATTTTCCTCAAGGCTGCAATAGGAATTGGATGTTGTGCATTGAGGGCAAGTGGGCTGCTGCCTTTGAAGTTGACATAGGGGTTGTTTTGTGCCATTCTAATTGGTCTTAAAACCCTTGTTGATTGAATGAAAGGCCTACCAGGTGGAGGAGTTGAGAGAGTTCTATTTGGTGGAGATGGAGACCTTTGAGTCCTTCCTCTTTACCTTCTTCTTGGAGATAATTGCAGGTATTCAAACAACACCTCTTCTTCTCCAGTTCTTGACCTTGTGGTGACTCTTCTCATGAGTTTTTAGGCCTGCATTGTTGAAACCAGTTGATTCTTCCCCTTGGAGTCGTTAGATATGCAAATAATAGCTCTTTTTAAGCAAGAAAATTGCAGCAGATGCACATCAACTTTGCTGCAATAAAAATGAGACCTCTAGTGTCCCACCGGGCGTGCCAAAACTGTTACTGCAAAATCACAGCACCCCTGGATGCAAATCAAGGTTCTAAATGATGTCTTAGGCATCCAGTGTGATTGCATAACATGGAAACCTCTCTCCAAGTGTGGGACTTGTGAAACTGAGAGAGGAATCTCCAGATTAGAGGCTGGTTCCTCAAACTCCTTTGATTTAGATCTATATTTGCACAACTACAGAGGTTCATATCCTAATCCTACTCTAAATTGCAAGGAGACAGGGATATAAATGCAAAAATTGAAACTAACTAAAGATGGTGATGCACCAAAAGGAGTGGTGAATATTTTTGTCATGCAAATAGACACAAACCAAAGATTGCAACATAAAACATACACAGGCTGATAAGATATAATTTAGGATCTGAAATGAAGCAAATAATACAAACAAAGGACTGAAACCCATTCACAAAGCTTGCATTATCATTTCTAATGTCAAAGCCACTACATTACAACCTCAAAGAGGTAGAAAACCTGTTACAATATTTGAAGAGGTCTGATTCTTGTAACAATCACCTGCTGGAGGTGAAAGAAGAAGTTTGCTATGCCAAAAAGTGTTCCCCCTAAGAAATGAGCCAAGTCTGGCTTTTACATTACATGGGTCGAGCCCAGGAGAGAGAAAATGTACAAAACGTGGGAGCCCATTCCTCATTGACTGCAAATGCATTAAATCAACATGGGGGACCTTACAAACCCATACCCTGTCATTTTTGACCAAATTGGAGGAGAGTGCGACCCATTCTACATTAAATTTAGTCGTTGAAATGTCATTTATGGCCGTGGACACGTACCAGATCCATTTTTGAATTTTCTCTCTTGAAACTGAACCAAAATTAGAGATTGACCATGGAATCCTGTAGAGAATTTCATAAGCTTTCCAATGATATGAAGAACGTGCAAATCCAAGCTCTGGATCAAAAGATATGAAGGTCTGAAGTTTTAGGGCAAAACGGCCCAAAAAACGGATGTCGGGTAAAAAATTTTAAATTTTGACCTTTTTTGCATTTTGGAAATTTTTTAAAAAAATTTCCGCGCTCCGCCGGTCAGATGCCACGTGTCAGGTGCTGGTTCGCTGAGCAATTCTCTCTCCTCCACCTTTTCGTGGGCTTTCCCTTGAAATTTCGACCTTTTTAACTCTTTGGAAAATTTTCCATTTTTTCCCCGCGCTCCCGCCACTTGGGACACGTGGCATGATCTGGTTGGAGGACAGGGGCACGGGGGCATCCTTGTCTTTTAATTTTTTGGCCCAAGACTTTGTCAAATTTTTATAAGTCTTTCCCTGGCTCCGAACTCCCCCTGCCTTAGGACACGTGGCATTTCCTGATTCGTCCGCGGGCCTCCCGGCTTTCCGCGTCCGCCACGTACTTCTGGCTCGGATGTCCCAAACTGTCTGGGACAAATTTCTTTGATCCGCCCAATTCAGGCTTCCCTATCCCTCTTTGGGGCGAAGACACGTGGCACACTTTCATTGGCTCTTGGCTCTTCCGGCTTTCCGCGTCCCACGCATCCCTTTGTCCCAACTGTCCCAGACGAAAGTTCCCTGCGCCGGCCGATCTGGGCGGTTCGCGTCCTTCGCGTCCTCACGGCCCAGATGTCCCAGCCTATTCTGCACAGCAGTTAGTCAATTTTGTTTTTACCTTCGGCCGGTTTGCCCTTTCGCGTCCCGCGCGTCCCCACAGCCTGGATGTCCCTTTGCTGCACGGACCGCCTGGTAGCCTTTCGGCCGATTCGCGCCCCGACGTCCCAACTGTCCCAACTGCTGCGAGGACTAGGACTTAGCTGATTTTCATGATTTTTTCTGCCCCAAGCTTGTTTTTTTCAACTTTTTCACCTTTTTTTAGAACTTGCTCTTTTCTCCTTGGACATGAGAGTTAGAAAAAAGCCGAGGGGACCCCAGAAACATGATTTTTTACCTTGAATCAATCTATCTTGCTCGGGACCGAAGAATTTAATGCATGTTATCAAATTTACCGTGGGGGGTGAATTTTGGATAACATTTACCTCTAGGATAGCATAAACATGGAATGCTCTATATACGCATGCATCAAGAACAAAAAGGATAAAAAAGAGTATTTACATGAGGCCTACAATATAGGGCCCCATTATGCATCTAATTTTCCCTTAAGAGTTCGTTGTTCTTAAAACCCCAAGTCTATTGGGACCATCCAAAAACAAAAGCAAAGTTACTATGTCATGCTTGCAAACAACTGTACTAATCTTTATAGATAATAAATTAAGTATCATGACATGCTTGCAAAGATTGTAGTGTTGATCATCTCAATTGAAATAATGGTGATATAGGGATGCCATGTGGAAAGTATAATGTTATGCCTACAATCAACTATTGCACTACTCTATATAGATCAAAAATAGAATATTATGTATCGATCATCTCAATTGATGGAAACAATGTTGATATAGAGATGACATGTGAAAAGTATCACTAATCGTGTGTGTTGTCTTATCATTGCACATCAGCGGGGTTTTAATTTCCATCAAATATTGGGGTTTCGATTTCAGTATTTTTTTCATCTCCATTGTATAGTTTTTGTTTCGTTATTGCTATACTCTTTTGTAAAGTTACTATAATATTACTTTGTCACTTGTTCTTGATCAGAAATCTAAGTTGTATCACCTTACATTTTACATGATATTTACATGATAGGGGGTTCTAATCAATCTTGGGTCAATTGAATCAAATTGTTTCCCACCAATTTTTGTCTCTAGGGAAAATAGGGAATGCTCTCCATACATATACATCAAGAACAAAAAGGATAAAAAAGAGTGTTTATAGGAGTCTTGTACTATAGCCTCCCCCTTAAGCATCTTATTCTCCCACAAGAATCCATTGTTATTAAAAACTTAAGTCTTGATCAAGACCATCCAAAAACAAAAGAAAGTTATTATGCCATGTTTGCAAACAACTTTACTGCTTTATGTAGATCAAAAGTTGAGTATTATGTCATGCTTGCAAATATTATAGTGATGATCATCTCAATGGAAACAATGTTGATATAGGCATGACATGTGGAAAGTAATATACCATGCCTATAAACAACTACTGTACTTCTCTATGTAGATTAGAAATAGAGTATCATGTAATGATCATCTAAACTGATGGAAAAAATGTTGATATAAGGATGACAAGTGAAAAGTATCACTAATCATGTGTGTTGTCTTAACATCACACATTAGTGAGGTTTCAAGTTCAATATTTTTTTTTATCTCTATTCTATATTTTTTTGTTTCATTATTGTTATACTCTTTTGTAAAAATACTGTAATATTACCTTTTCACCCATCCTTGATCATAAATATAAGTTGTATAATCTTACATGTTACACATTATTTACATGAAAGGGGGTTTTAATTACTCTTGGATCAAATTTTTAGCTCTAATTTTTCTCTCTGGGATAACAAAAAAAATGAATGCTCTCCATACACATGCATCAATAACAAAAAAATATACAAAAAAGAGTTTTCACAAGAGGCCTTCACTATAGGTCCCCTTAAGCATCTTATTCTCCCACAAGAATCCATTGTTCTTAAAACTTCAAGTCTTGATTAGGACCATTTAAAAACAAAAGCAAGTTACTATGCCATACTTGCAAACAACGGTTCTGCTTTATGTAGATAAAAAATTGAGTATTATGTCATGCCTACATAGATAAGTTGGGGTACATAATCTCATTAAGACATTGATTCTATACATGAAGTAAACATTAAACATATTTTAATACACAAACTAAATTATTACTAAATACTTAAATTAAACAACTGTAAATCAACATTGTCATAATGACCAACAAGTAGAGAATATATATGTAGATACATATATTCACATGGTAGAAAATTTATATTTATAATCACAAATGTCTGCCATTCAAGATTAAGTGTAATTGAATTCTTAAAATGAATCATATAAATAATATGATGGTGTCCTTTACAAAGCATTACAATGCTTCACTACAATGCACATCCCCATTTCATGCTCCTCAAGATTCTTTTCCAACATCTTTGTTTCATTGGATTTCAATTCATAAATTTTTATATTTAAATGTTTTAATTGAAAAGAACACTTATCAATATCAATGGATGAATCATTGATAGTTTTCAACATCTCTATTATCACTATATCACTTTCTTGGCTTTGTTTTTCCAACTCCACTATATTTTTGTTCTTATTTGCAATATATCTTTTCAACCCCTCTATCTTTTGGTCATTTTCTCTGAGAAACTCATTCCTATATGCCATTTAATCATTCCTATTTAATTCCAAGTTTGACAATATTTTTTTCCAATAAATAATAATTTTTTTCGAACACCTTCCTATATACAATATCATTATCCATATAACTTACACATTCCTCCAACTTAGTTACTGCCATGTTTTTGTCTTATATGATTTGGTTTAGAAGTGCAATAAGTTCTTCTTGTTGAATCTTTAAATAATTTTCTTAGATAATATTATGTTCCAATGCCTTCATTTTTTGTTGCATCTCATCCTATTATATGGTTGTACCTGTAATATTAAAATGGGTTTGTAGTTCCTATTTTGTAGGAGGTAGTTTTCCTACCTCCATGGCTATTTAATAGCCTTTGTATTGCTTGTATTATTATGCTGAATATATTATTATACTTTGTTTTTAATTTATACGTGTTAATTCGGTTCTTCTGGTGCGCAGAATCAGAACAAATTTAAGATTTGCTATCAGAGCATTCTAATCCTCTCTCAGTGATGGTTTTTTGAGTGTAACCAAGGGAGCAATGTTGTTCTTGCTCATGTGTTGCAATTTCTATTAAATGATTTTAGAATAGTTTTGTTTCTTGCATTTTTTCTCCTATATCTTGGCCAAATATTTAGTGTTGTGCGTTCATATCTCTAGTAGTCAAGAGGAGAATTTAGCCACGTATAAATTGTTGCAGATGTTAGAAGAAAATAAAACATGATTTTTAGCTGGTGTGGGCGTCAAACTCAGTCAAGAAAATATTTCAGGTAACACAATAAAATAAAACAAAACTAGTACCGTTGCAAAGCTCTGGAAATAAACTTTCCGACGCTTTAAATGATTTACAAATAGGAGATCTAGTTCTCAAGTTATGAACAAATCATTATGGGTCTCTTCAACTCAAAATCAACGTGAGTTACTTGCCTTCTTAAAATGATTTCTAATTGGCTGATTATTTTATATTTTTGCAAACATATAGTTTGATTTTTTAATTTTTTTTTAATAGTTTTTGCTTAAATAATTACAAATTGAGGGCAATTAATACATTTTTTGCCAAATTAACATATTTTCGGTGGTAGTTCTCTAATTTTTTTATATTTTTGGAATCCTTATTTCCTCCTGATTCCAACGAGTGGTCACACAATTAATTTTTGAGAAACAATTTAATCGCTGTGTCAATTTTAATTAAATTAAGTTGTTTTACGGGAAATTGTATCCTCAATAACTTTTGCACGATAACTCGAAATCGAGTGCCGTTTTTTGCAAAAGTGCTTATTTTTTCATTTCTATCACATTGATTATAATATTTGAAGAAAATATCAATTTTGAAAAATACCCTCTTTTTTTAGCCTCATCATGTCAATGTATAAAATTATAAAAAATTGCCTCACGGATGTATTTTTGGTGTTACCTGATGTCCATAGGAAATCATTTAGCAACATGATCACATTCTACTGAGTTAGAAGCTTCAAATTGGAGGTTGGAGGCAATGAAGGAAGGAGGGTGATAAATGCCTCTCGTCAGTCGCCAACGATGGGGCTGCATTTTGGTATCGTGGCATCTCTTTTTCAGTTTGATTTGATTTAATTTTCTGTGTTCATGGTTGTGTGAATAAATGGAAATTTCACATTTTGGGGGGGAACATAACACCAATGTTCCATTTCCATTCTGCACATAAAACGACTATAAAGTCAAGAGCAGCTTCCAGTGGCAGTGACAGTTTCCTATGTTGTTTGAAATCGAGTGGCAGTGATCGACGACAATGGATACAATTACGAACATTGCGATTCTTATAGAATGAGATGTGAAATTTTTTTCTAGATTTCAGTTGTTTTCTTCGAGTGGTGTGTGGTTTCATTCCCTTGCTATGATTGAAACACAGAGGATGTGCATTTTAGAATCTGTGAACAGTTGTATAGGAGGGAAACTGAATGTAGTGATCCTCTAACTATTGTACAATCCTCTAAATGCCATACTTCGTTGGAAGATGATCAACCGATGAATAGATTCACATGGAGAGGTGATAATGATCAGCTAGTGAGCTAGAGAGGTGATCATGTGCATCAAGATCCAAGCCAATAGTATGCAGAGGCATACGATTCTATTTCTAGTTTTGAGATGTGCTTCTTCCCATGTAAACACTAAGGGGGGAATGTTAGGAAATCATTGTTAGTGTTCACATATTGTTAGTGTTTTATTGTGTGGTAAAACAATATTTACTTGTTAGTAATTAGTAAATGTTAGTAGGTTAATAGAATATATTGTTATAATAACAATATATTCCATAGTTATATGGTTGTACCCGTAATATTAAAATGGGTTTGTAGTTCCTATTTTGTAGGAGGTATTTTTCCTATCTCCATGGCTATTTAATAGCCTTTGTATTGCTTGTATTATTATGCTAAATATATTATTATACTTTGTTTTTAATTTCTCTGTGTTAGTTCGGTTCTCTTGGTGCACAGACTCAGACCGAATTTAAGAGGATATTATTCTCCATGTAATTTTACTTGTGATTGTAATTTGACAACATTTTCTTCAAATTCAATTAGTTTTTCTTACATATTTCCAATCATAGTGTCTTTTTATTCTATACATTTCTTAAGAGACATTATCTCCTCTTCCACCACCTTATTCACCCTAATACCATTCAATATATTTGGTTCTTCTATAAAGTTTTCACGTGACCCTTCCTTTATTTTTCATTTTTCATGATCTATTAAAATATACATGACATAAGGGTGTATTATCTCCTCATAGTTTCCATTATTCTATTCCCTCACAATTTTTTTATATCCCATGCAAAGTAGCTTACATAATTTACTTTATGATTTTTTATATGGTACATAGTACTAAAATAACAATTGTATAAAATGTGTCAGGATCTTTGTTTCGAAAAACATATCTTATTACTATATTAACAGTCTCATGTCATGGAGAATATTAATTTGCACTATAACACCCTTGAGTTGGCGTTATTCGCTCGAATTTCTCTTCATTATCAAACACCTCAGAAAGTACCTGATTAAAGAGATTTATTCTTTCCCTCTTAATATTTATGCATAGTTTGTCCCTATCATTGGGCAAGTTTTCAACTTCAACATTGCTCTCTGCAGAAAATATAATTTCGAATCCTTCCACCTTTGTCTTTCCATCTAGGGAGTCTTCCTTTCCTATGTGGATGTAATTTTGTACAAAATAGTGCACCTCATTTTCATTAAAATCCACAACCTTCATGATAAAGTCACATAAACTGACCCTAATTAACACATCCTTTAGTTCCTTGGAATTATGAATTTTTTCCCTACCATTTTCTTCTTTTTTGATTGGAGGTAGCCATCTTTTTCTTTTGTAATATATCGTTCCATTCATATGTATTAGAACACTTTCCTCTTACTTATTATCCCCCTTACCTTTTCCCATTATTTCAAACCACACATAACAACATGAATTTTATATGATAGCTTGACATTCATATACAATTTATATATGCACGGTAAGGTATCCCTTTATGTAATTGATTATGTCAAATCGACACACATTAAAAGGTAACTAATTATGAATGCATTTATTACACTACATAAAATATGTCTGATATCTTAAAAAAACGTAATGATTAATTATGTAACATGTACTCTGGTAGGAAAATACATTACACTTTTGTTGTCCACTCAAAATTCCCCTGCTTTTAGGAAGTTGAAAATTAAAATTTTGAGGTTAAGTGTCTTTTCTATTGTCCTGGTAATGTGAAAAGTCAAGAAATTGGGAAAATATGCGTTTTTTGGGTCATTTTGTGTGTTTTTCGGGCCTGTTGGACATTTTTGTCCCGCGTGTCCCAGGTTCATTTGGGCTCTCTGTTCCTCGATCGGCCGGTTTACCCGAAGTCCGTTCTTTTCGGGCCCGTCGAAACTTTTTGTCCCACATGTCCCAAAGTTCGCCTGGACCCATTGTTCCATTTTCATCCGATTCGGCCGAATCATGTATTCCACGTACTTTCGTCTTGCATGTCCCAAGTTCACCTGGACTCATTGTTCCCTTTTCGTCCGATTCGGCCGATTCACGTATTCCACATACTTTCATCCCGCATGTCCCAAACGCATTTGTGCGTCTTTTTCCTGCATCGCCCGAATTGGCTGAACTGCGTACTTCACACTTTCGCGTCCCTCGTGTCCCAAATGAACCAAGTGCCATTCATGCTAATTTTTCCCGCTCTACCCGAATATCTTTCTTTTCAAATGAACCTTTGCAACCAAAATTTCTGTGCACGTATCCATTTCCCTTGCAATTCCATCCCAAGTCTAGCTTGCAGCTTTGCTCTTCAAGTTACTATCAACATGAAGATCAAATTTCAGGGGCAGGAACAAGTTTCACCACTCGAGTCTGCCGTTCCCGATATCGGGGACAGTGAAGTTCGCCACCTTGATTTTGGGGATTTTTGGGCAAGGATGAAAGATGCAAACCCTTTAGCTATGGCACAGATGATTCATGATAGTGGCTTGGCGTTCGCCGGTGGCTTCCCAATTTTAGTGCAATGTGCAGACACTGTACTCGCTTGCGGAGCTCATTTCAGTCTCGACTCAAGAGAACTAACAAACATGCATGGAGAACTCATTGCCAAGTTAGATGCCACCTCCAACACATCAGTCCCACGTGGCAGAGACATAGCTGAGGCGTTGAAGAGATTTAGACAAAGGATCCTTAAATCAGTGGGTCCCTCCCAATCTTGAACGCTTGTCTTCTTCTCCTGATTCTTCTCCTTCTTTCTCTTGGATTTGTTGTAATTAGTTGAGGTATTGCGATTTGCAGCCCTTTAACTAATCATTAGTTAAAAGAAGTAGTTACCCGGAGTAACTGATTTGTAAACTATATAATGGCCTCTCCTCGCCATTTAGAAAGGAGAGAACTTGGCTTATTTCTGAAAGTGTAAATAAATCATAAAGAAATCAATACAGAAGGATTTTTCTTTCTTTATCTATCTGGTTTCCTTTATTCCTAAGCTATTCATTTAATCTTGTTAGATCATTTGTCTGTATTATGCTGAGAAGATTTGTATTCTTGCAGATGTTATTTACAGAACTTTGTGTCTTTTCAAATTTCATCTTATTAATATGATACAAATGATCTTATTCCAATTCACTGTACCCTCGCATGCATAAGGAATTACTCTGTCATCTATAATTCTGAATGGTGCCTTTCTTCTCGTTCTCACATTTTCATTCCTCAGTCCTTTTGTGATTGATAATCCTTATAGAAAACACTTTCATAATATCCAAGTTCCACAGTAAAATCATGCTTTGTATATGTGTAAATAAGTTCATTTCTGAATAAGGGAACCTCTCCCATTAAAGAGGAGGGACTTCTTGTCCCCTGACTGTTGCTCTTCTTGAAGTCCTTTTTGACGTCCAATAGTTTTTGGCGACTCCGCTGGGGAATCATATTCCAGTGCTATAATCATTTATTGATCATCTTTTGATCTGGCGACTCCACATTTTACTCGAGGGAGAAGGGCCCTTGGTATTGAAGATTCTCAGTTTCAGCTTTTGGAACAACAGGGTTTTCCTTTCCCTTCAACAAGAAGAAATAGAAAGACTTGTTCAACAAGCACTCCACCTGTCCAAGATAGAATCCCTACGGGTGGTATTCCTTCAGAGCAAATCAGTCCTAATCTTCGAGCTTTGATTCTTGCTGGTGTTTCAGTTCCTCTTCAAGCCATTTTTCCAAGAATGGCGGTACCATTGCCTTGGGGCCATCTTTTTGGGTCTCTTGCCCTTCCTCAGCCTTTGCATGAGTTACCCAGAGGTAACTAGAAGAACTTTCCTAAATTCAAAGGCGATGGTAAAGTACATCCTGATGAACACATCGCAGCCTTCATAGTTGCATGCGGAGTTCTGGGAGTTGAACATGAAGACGTCTCCGTAAGGATTTTTGTTGAGACTTTACAAGATAATGTTGCTGATTGGTTCTATCACCTTCCGGCCGGAGCTATCACTAGCTGGAACACAATGAGAACTAGGTTTGAAAACCGTTTCAAACCGGCGGAAGACGTGCATGCTTTGCTAGCCCAAATTTCTCAAATAAAGAAGGAATCACAAGAGCCCATGAGAGAATTTGTGGCTTGATTCAACAGGTTGATTAACAAAATTCCACCAAATACTCAACCTATAGATCAAATTCAAAAATGCTTCTTCCTAAACGCCCAATTGCCTGAAGTTAGTTATGCACTGAGAAGGGCTAATCTCGCAACATTGGCCGAGGATCAAACTCTTGCTGTTAGTGTTGAAGATGATTTAATCATGTCAGGGAAGTTGAGGAGAGACCCTTCTAAATCTAAGTCTGCTTCTTCCTCCTCTTCTACTCCTGGACCTAATACTGATCCATTGGTACAAAAACTTGCAAATGATCTCATCGCCATTAAGAAACAATTGGCTCAGCATAATCCCTATGCAGACGTTCCAAGGAGGAATTTTCAGCCCAGAAATCATTTTCCTGCTTCTCAAACAAGGCTAGCACTTGAAGGACCTCCTATTAAAGTTCCTGTCAATGCAACCTGTGAAGTTGAAGAACCAGAGGATGAGGAGGTTAATGAAGATTGTGAGGAATTTGTTGAAGAGGTTGATGATGAAACAGATGAACTTGAGGGATCTCGAGTTAATTTCTTCACCACTAAAGGCATTGATGAGGGGGATGATTATGACGAAGTAGTAACAGACATGAATAGTGAATCATACGCTGTCATGACCCGAGAGCAGACAAATCAGAGGGAGAAAGTGATGCAGCCCACCAAGAAATCTAAGGAGCAGCCGACAACTATCCCTGTAATTGCAAAAAGAGGATCTCCGATCCCCATTTCATCTACACCAAAGGTGTGTCATGTCAATTCTGCTACTAAAGTTACTTCTTTTTCCCCTAAAATTGATAAAACTAGGATCTCAAGTGATGATAACCCGTCCACTTCTAGGTCTTTCGATATTATTGATCACTTAAAAAAGACTAAGGTTCAAATCTCAGAGGCTGAATATTATCAAACTCATCCCAAGGCTTTTGCTAAAATGATTCACTTTGTCAATTCCCATTCTAAAACTACCTCTAAAGGCCTTTTACCCACTCCTTCTGCACCATAGCCTAATCTGGTAGCTTCTGTCACCTCACCCAATGACAAAATCAAACCATTTTATGTAACACTCCTTATAGCTAGCCATAGGCTCAGTAATTGCATCATAGACTCAGGAGCATCAGACAATGTAATGCCTGCCAAAGTAGCTCATGCCTTAGGCTTGACTCTCACATGCACTTACGGATCTTGTTATTCCATGGAGAGTAAGGAAGTGCCCTTGGTCGGAAGAATTAAGGACGCACAAGTGGCTTTTGCTACTTTGCCTGAGAAGAAAGTTTTGGCTACTATCTTAGTAGCAGATATTCCTCCTTCATATGGGATGTTGCTAAGTAGAAACTTCTGTAAGGATGTGGGTGGAGAAATTCAAATGGATTGGTCACATGCCCTCATACCTGTTAATGGGAAAATGAAGAAGCTACTGCCTGAGAAGCAGTCTGAGTATATTGTACAAAAAACTGATGATCCCAAAGCACAAATACTCTATGAGGATATGGGGCATGACAACTACATGATTATGTCTCCAGAAGAAATCCAACTCCCCAAAGTCTCACCTAAAGATCCTAATGATGTTTGGATATTAGAGTTTGATGAAAGTTGTTCTTCAGCTGGTTCTGGAGCTGGTGTCATATTGGTGTCGCCTAAAGGAAGCATTCATCCTTTCTCATTCAAGTTGCAATTTGAAAATACCAATAATACAATAGAGTATGAAGCTCTCATTCTTGGACTCCAGGTGGCAAAAGAACAGGGTGTGAAGAATCTTCTAGCTCGTGGGGATGCGGAATTGATTGTCAAGCAAGTTAGAAACCTCTTCCAGGTAAAGAATGGAAGGTTGAAACATTACAGGAATTAGGTTTGGGACTCCATTGAATTTCTTGACGCCTTCTCCATCGAAGCAGTGCCTAGGGAGAAGAATACCAGGGCTGATTCTCTAGCAGTCTCAGGGTCATTGCTTATTCCTCATCCTGACTTTTCTCAAGATAAGTTCACCATTAAAATGATTCATAGACCCAGTGTACCTGATAATACAAGTAACTGGCAAGTTTTCAATAACGATCAACACTTGCTTTCTTTCTTAGAACTCAAGGATAATTTTGAACAGTTGTACTTTGAAGGAAGTGATAATTTACCTCGTGAAAGTTTGCCCTTTAACGAAGAAGCCGCCCAAGAAGAAGAAGCGGATCAGGATGGATGTATCAAACTCAAAGGAAACAAGATTCCAAAAGGATTGGTGAGTTTAGAAAAACTGTTTGACAAACATGACAGGTATGTAAAGTTTAGAGCTTCTACTGGACCCCAACAATCAGCTGAATATGACAAAATCAATATTGGGAGTTCTACTGATCCTAAACTCGTGAACATTGGAAAATGTTGCACCTCAGAAGAAAAAGAAGAAGGTAATTAGTCTTTTGAAAAAGTATAAAGATGTTCTTGCTTATTCCTATGAAGATTTAAAAGCTTTCCAACCAAAGGAGATGCAGCATTTTATCCCTCTCAAACCTGGGATTAAGCCTTTTAAACAAAAGCAGAGGCAATATAATCCTAAAATAGCTGACACCCATTTTTCAAGAAATACAGAAGTTGTTGAACAGCCAAAATCATTTTTCCTATCCATCATTCAACATGGATTGCCAATATTGTGCCCTGTTAGAAAGAAAAAATGGTGAGATTCATATATGTGTTGACTTCAAGAATCTAAATCAAGCTTCCTTAAAAGATAATTATCCCTTACCTATGATGGATCAGGTCTTGCGAGTAGTAACGAGATCTGAAATGTTGTCTATGCTTGATGGATTCTCAAGATATAACCAGGTAGAAGTTAATACCATAGACCAAAAAAAAACGGCTTTCACTACCCCCTTGGGGTACCTTTGCTTACAAAAGGATGCCTTTTGGGCTCATCAATTCCAGTGCCCACTTTTCAGAGGGCTATGGATTTAGCCTTTGGAAGTTTTAAAGGGAAGTGTATTGTTATATACCTTGATGACTTGACTGTGTTTTCTAAAACAAGGGCCGATCATTTTCAGCACCTGGAAATAGTTCTGCTCGAAATGTAGAGAACATGAGATCTCTTTAAATCCTAAGAAATCTATTTTTTTGTGTCATGGAGGGGAAATTATTGGGGCATGTTGTCTCCAAAGATGGTATAAAAAATTGATCCTGAGCGAGTTCAAGCTGATTCAACAAATTTCTCTTCCAACTAGTAAGAAGAGAGTGCACTCTTTCTTTGGTAAGATCAACTTTCTGAGAAGGTTCATCCCTGATTTTGCAGAGATAACTTTGAATATCTCCTAAATAATGAAAGGAAAAACAAAATTATTTGGTTGGTCTCCTGAAGGGAAAGAATCCTTTGAAAGTATTAAAAGGGCCATTGTTAAAACTCATGTTTTAACATGTCTAGGTTTCAACAAAGATTTAATTATCTATTGCTACACCATGGATAACACCTTGGTTTCTGTTTTGACTCAGGAAGATTATAATGAGCACGAACTCCCAATTGCATTTATGAGCTATATTCTAAAATATCATGAGTTAAAATACACCATAATTGAAAAACATGCTTTTTGCAGTGGTTAAAGAGCTATCAAGCAGTTTCGTTTTTACATTCTTAACTCTCACTCCATGGTGTTGGTACCCGGATACAACTTTCAAGTAAATTCTCACACAGTAGGAATTTGGATCCAAGAGAGGGAACTGGGTGGCCAAGGTTCAAGAATATGACATTGACATCAAACCATGACCAAGATCTGTCCGTGGGAAAATGCCTGTTGTGAACTCATCGCTGTAGCAGCTAAACATGAGTTACTGAAGGATAAAGTTGGTCTTCCTACAGTTCTATTTCTTAACTCAGTTGATGAATGGTATGCTGATATCGCTCACTTTCTCACCTATGGAGAATGATCCTCTCATTTTACTGCCAAAGAAAAGAGATCCATTAAACTAAGGTCAACCCAATATGTGTTGTGGGAAAACGCCTTGTTTAAATGTGGGTTAGATGGAAGGTTTTTGAAATGTGTGGACAAGGAGCAGCAGAAAAAGATAGTCTCATCTTTTCATGATCAAGCATATGGAGGGAATTACTCATCAACTTTCACTGCTCATAAAATAATTTGTGGAGGATATTACTGGCCTACCTTGTCTCAAGAATGCATCAAAATGGGTTGATAAATTTGAGGCTTGTCAGACTTTCGTGGGCAGACCCAAATTGGCCTTCTTGCCCCTTAAACCAGTTGTGATCGAAGAACCTTTTTTAGTAATGGGGTTTAGATTTCATTGGAACACTTAATCCATCTTCTAGTGCTGGTTCATGACTCATGTATTAACTTCCACAGATTATTTCACCAAATGGGTAGAAGCCATTCTAGGTAAAGAGTACTACTTCATAAGTAGTATGCAGTAGTTTTATCAAAGAAAACATCCTGATAAGGTATGGTGTGCCAAACAAAGATCGTGACAGATAATGCTTCAAAATTTTCTTCAACTGAGATGATGGATTTTGTCTATGGATATGGCATCTCCCTAGGTCACTCCTTAGATTACTATCCTCAGGGAAATGGACAAGCAGAATCAACAAATAAAAATCTGGTGGCCATAATAAGGAAATTAGTCAATGAATCCCAAAGGAACTGGCACAAGAAACTCTATGATGCTCTTTGGGCGGATAGGATCACACCTAAGAGAGCCATTGGGATGTCTCCTTTTCAAGTAGTATACGGAGTGGAGGCCCAATTGCCAGTTATAGTGGAGCTTCCAGCTCTACATTTAATGAAGGCCATTGAAGATACCAGTTTCAATGATTCTTTGGATAAAAGAATCATGTATCTTCCACAAATTGAAATGAGGACAGATTGGAAGTTGCTGATAGGATATCTACTCACCAACAGAAGGTAAAATTCTTATTTGATAAGAAATCCCAAGTTCAGGGATTTCAAAATTGGAGACACTATTTTGTTGTGGGATAAAAGGCATGAACCTCGTGGCAAGCCATGGCAAGTTTGATTCCCTTTGGCTTGGACCTTTCAAGGTCAGGCACTGAGCTAGTAAAGAATTATTTTTATCTTGATTATATGGATGTTTCATCTCTCCCACATCCTTTATAGTGGGAAATACCTAAAACTGTTTAAGTCATAGGTGATTAGGGAGTCCTTTGTATATTCTGTATAGTGTGTGTCCTCCTTTCCTTCCCTTGTTTTTGTGTTTTTTTTACGGGTGTTGTCTTCTGTATTGCTTTGCTTTTCTAACTCCGTGGCCCAATGGATAAGGTACTAGTCTGCTTCCCTGAGGTTTCTCTAAATTATTTCCTTGTCTCAATCTTTGAACTCATACCAATTTGTCCCCAGAAGGAGCCAGCTATTTTCCACTCAAAATTCCCCTGCTTTTAAGAAGTGTGAAAATTAAAATTTTGAGGTTAAGTGTCTTTTCTGTTGTTCCTGATGATGTAAAAAGTTATAGAAATTGGGAAAATCTATGTTTTTTGGGGTCATTTTGTGAGTTTTTTTGAGCCCGATCAGACATTTTTTGTCCCACATGTCCCAGGTTCATTCGGGCTCTCTTATTCTTCGATTGGCCGGTTTACCCGAAGTCCATTCTTTTTAGACCTGTCAGAACTTTTTGTCCCACATGTCCCAAGTTCGCCTAGACCCGTTGTTCCCTTTTCACCTGATTCGACTGATTCACATACTTCCACGTACTTTCATCCCACATGGTCCCAAGTTCACCTGGATCCTGTTATTCCCTTTTTGTCTTGAACCGGCTGAATTCGCATACTCCACGTACCTTCATCCCGCATGTCCCAAAAAAACATTTGTGCGTCTTTTCCCCACATCACCCGAATCGGCCAAACCACGTACTCCACGCTTTCATGTCCCTCGTGTCCCAAATGAACCAAGTGCCATTCATGCTAATTTTTCGTGCTCTACTTGAATATCTTGCTTTTCAATTTAAATGCGCATTTATTGCCTTTCTCTCTCCTAAATGGCTATATAATGAACTACCCCCTATGCGTTTTTACAGACTTCTTTCATGCTATCTATTGCTCTAATCCTTGCAACAAAAATTTATGCGCGTGTATCCCATTTTCCTTGTGATTCCATCCCAAGTCTAGCTTGCATCTTTTCTCTCCGAAGTTGCTATCAACATGAAGATCAAATTCTAGGGGTAGGAACAAGTGTCACCACGCGAGTCTTCTGCTCCTAATATCAGGGACAATGAAGTTTTCCATCTTGATTTTGGAGATTTATTGGGGCATGGATGATAGATGCAAACCCTTCAGCTATGGCATAGATGATTCATGACAATGGCTTGGCATTCACCAGTGGCTTCCCAATTTCAATACAATGTGTAGACACTAGTACTCACTTGCAGAGCTCATTTCAGTCCCGAATCAAGTGAACTAACGAATGTGCATGAGAGAAATCATTGCCAAGTTAGCTGCCCCACCCCGCCAACAAATCAGTCCCACGTGGGCAGAGACATAGTCGAAGGCGGTTGAAGAGATTCAGACAACAGGATCCTTAAAGTCAGTGGGTCCCCTCCCAGTCATGAAGCACCTTCTTCTTCTTCTCCTAGTTGTCTCTCTTCTCTTCCCCTCCTTTCCTCTCGGATTTTTTGTAATTAGTTGGGGGGTATTGTGATTTACAACCCCTTTAACTAATCATTAGTTAGTAAAAGAAGTAGTTACCCGAGAGTAACTGATGTTGTAAACTATATAATGGCCTCGCCTCACCATTTTAAAAGGAAAGGAAGGAACTTGGCTTATTTCTGAAAGTGTAAATAAATATTTAAAGAAATCAATACAAAAGGATTTTTCATTCTTTTTCTATCTGGTTTCCTTTATTCTTAAACTATTCATTTAATCTTGTTAGATCATTTGTCTGTATTATGTTGAGAAGATTTGTATTCTTGCAGGATGTTATTTATAGAAATTTGTGGTCTTTTCAAATTTCATGTTATTAATGTTGATGCAAATGATCTTATTCCAATTCGTTGTACCCTTGCATGCATAAGGAATTACTCTCTCATCTATAATTTTAAATGGTGCCTTTCTTCTCGTTCTCGCATTTTCATTCCTCAGTTCTTTTGTGATTGATGATCCTTATAGAAAACACTTTCATAATATCCAAGTTCCACAGTAAAATCATGCTTTGTATATGTGTAAATAAGTTCGTTTCTGAATAAGGGAACCTCTCCCATTAAAGAGGAGGGACTTCTTGTCCCCTGACTGTTGCTCTTCTTGAAGTCCTTTTTGACGACCAACAACTTTAACATGCTTGATGGTAGGCAAATATTGTAGAATATGAAGTTTGTCTATTGTGTTCACTGGTAGGCCAATGAAGTACATTGCATACTGGTAGGCCAATGAAGTACACTGCATACTGACATTATGTAATGTGTTAGCCGGTAGGTGAATACGATGCATTATAAATGTCCATTACATAGTGTATAATAAATGATATTAAACACAATGGTGGAGAATACATTAAATTATGTCTGTTATGCAATGTAATAAATTCTAATGCATATTGAATTAACATAGGACCTTTTGTTATTTTGGGAAATCACACAAACATTGAAACTATTGAAAGTCATTCAAAGATTAGAATTCTTGGATGCCTGTGAAGGAATCCATTGAAGTGTATAACTCACATTGAATGAAACTTAGTCTTGGTTAAGTGCATGGAAATGGGGGGCCAAAAGGGGGTAAAAAGGGACACATTTTTCTTGAAATCAGCGAAAGCTGAACTTCATCGAATAATTCGGAATGCATATGCTCGAAATTTGACAAAGTGATAAGAATAAGTACCGTAGAGCTCAAAATCTAGTTTCTAAAATACTATTTTTTTAAAAAAATGGTTGAGATTAAGAGGTTTAAATGTGGTTCACACACAAAGTATGTCTATTTTTGTGTCAAAAAGATAAGAACCTATTGTGTGTGTGCCCCCCCATTTTTTGAGTTCTATAAATTATTTTCAAATCCCTTTTGTAGAAAGTTAGCTAAGACTATGCACGAGGTCCCACTACTTTTTCATAATTTTTAAATGAATATATAATTTTTTATTAATTTTCAAAGTGCACATATCCCGAAAATGAAATATTTGTGTGTGCACCCCTATAACTTTGAGAAAAAAAGACATTTTTTTGTTTTTTTAGCATGTGTAGAATGGAGTTTAGAAAAAACCATTTTTTTAAATTTGGATGAAAAAAACATAAATTGTGTACCAAAAGGTATGCATAGGTTTTTGCAAGAAAATAAGGCACTAGTAAAAGAAATTATGGATGAAATCCTTAAACTAATATGATTTTAGAAATAATTATATCTTCATCAAGGTAAAACCAAGCTTGACATCATAGTATAATTTATTTTTGAATATTATGTTATAATGCATGAGATATTGGGGTGCACACGTGAGATTTTGATGTTTTTTTTTGTAAAAAATGGTTTCATTCACATAGTACACAATCCAAAATTTTGGTTTGGATATCCAAGCCTATGGATTGGGTATTCCAAACTCCAATAAGATGAAACACGATCGCGTTATAACACACTTAATACTAAAATTCAAACATAACAAGACAAAAGTAATATGTGATATTGATTCCAATGGTCACGGGTTGTCTGTAATTTCTTGCACATTTTGATTCTTGTTAACAATTTTGTATATTTTATGTTTTTTTTATTATGGGCAAATAGTTTTTTGAAAGGGACTATACCCTTGTACAAAAGTGCTCAACAGCAAGATTTTATCCCAGAAAATCCCAACAACAGAAAAAAACTGTCTAGGATAGAACCAGCAAAAGCAAACTAGTTGCTACAAAAACAACTAATAAACAACAACAAAACAACAACACAACTGCCTATCAACTGCGTATTAGACCTTTTGCCTAAATGTATCAATGAAAGCACCCAAAAGACAAGAATCAAACCTTGTCTGATATGGTGGGGGATTTAGATTTGGCATTTCCCTTCTTTTTCCTATCCACCACAGTCCAATCCTGATTTCCCACATCCACTACAGTCGGAGGAACTGCACTGGGTTTGGTGGGGATGTGACCCATAGGATGTATATTTTATGTTATATAGAGATTGTTTTGTGAAATATTTAAGCATTATTTGATATATTTAAGTGTGTTTCTACTGTTTATTATTTTCCTAACACTTGTTAACATTTTTTTGTCAATTGTTTTGTGGTGATAAAGATATTTTTGAGAATTATGGGGAAGAAACCAAAAAGTCAAACACTCAAGAAATTGGAAACACAAAAGGGAGCAGATGAAAAAAGGGCATGAAAAAATGAAATTGAACACGTCTTTAACAAATATTGGAGATGTTTCCAAAAATCGTATATCATCCAACAAATTCAAGAAAAAAGAAATAAAAAATAAAACAAGGGAGTGAATGCCAAAAATACGTGAAAGAAAGAAATCAATGCATGGAGATGAAGATATGTCATCTCTTCCAAATGAAATTGATGGTGCAACATATCCTCAAACACCAATTGAGTCAATAAATAATGAATATTTAATGAATGATGATGTAATTCCAAATTAAAACATAGTTGCTACACTAGATGACCAACCTATTGAAAATACACACTCTTTACCAAATTATGAAGATGAACAAAAAATAGAAAATGAACAATTTTTAGACTATATTCAACAATAATTTCCATTGAAATCACCGATTAAAATTATGAGAAAACACTCAAAATTTTACTTGAGATTGATGAAAATATTTTAAATCCAATGCCTAATAAGATTTGTCAACACACTTGTAGAAGAAAAACTAATTAGATATGGAAAACATATTTGAATGACTTAAATGAAATAGGTAGATGTTAGTTATTTGTTGAAATGATGAAAAATATTAATTATAGACCTACAATGAAAACCCTTGGTCTAAGAACATCTAAGATCGGCATTGAAAAATCTATTGTAAAAAATCTAATGAATGCATACTAATCAATAGGTTTGACCTCACATACCAAAGATAGTAATGTTACTTGACGTGTTATTACATCGACTATAGTAAGTAAAACAACAAAAACTCTCGTGTAATTAGAAAACCAAGTAGTGCACAAAAATAAATAGAAAAACACTATACAAAGCTCTCGAGCATCATGAAAGAATTGAAGATACAAATAAAAATGAATTATGGGCATTCTCTGGTAGACTGCCACAAAAAGAAAAAGACAGTTGATGAGTTGAAATCAATTTTTTTAGAATTTTGAAAAAATAATACAATGGTTTCACCTATTGAGAAATATGTTTTAAAAAGAAGAATTGGTTTTAGAAACCGTGAATCACATCCTAAACATTTTTTGGATATGACACAAACATAAATTTTTAATAAGTTTAAAGAGACTTACCCCGAAATACAAATTAGTCAAAGGTATTTTGAAATGTTAAATCATTTTTATGTTAAAACAAATCACTCATGGACTACTTGTTGTTGTAGGATCCATATTGAATTTACTATGCATTATGATATTTTATGGCATATATGTGTTAATTTGCATAATGAGAATATTTTGTAGGAATGTATGATAAATGTTCCACCTATATCAGCAAGCGAGTTTATCTCAAGTGTTTTTTGTACAAGAGAAGAAGGACAATCGTTTTATAAGAAATCATGTTTAGAATAAACTTGTGATAGTTGTGGTGGTTTGCAAATATGTAAACACATAGAGAATACACATGTAATCATAAATGAACTAGTTAGTTTTAGAAAATACAATTCAATGAAATACATTTCAAAATATGGTAATGAAGCCAAGAGGTGTGAATTAATGAGTAAATAAATAAGTGTATCAAATTCTATCACTATATTTCGAGAGAAACTAGTGTATGAGTATGCACGACATACACATAGAGCTCGATGGTTAGATGAGAAATTCATGGTATGCAAGGACACATTTCCTCTTGGTACCATTGTTTCAGTTTTTGATTTTACAAACAACTATACTCTACAACCATAAAATGAAGTGTAATCACAATACTACAACTCTATTCATGTTTCCATATTTATACATATAGTATTCACTCATGCTCTTGACAGTACATAGAAAGATAGAAATATTTTGAAGGATTACCATTTCTATATTAGTGATGATTGTGGACATTCATAAGAGTTTGTGAAAAGTTGTTTCGAGATCTTATATGGAAATTTTAATAACATAAACATCATATTTGATAAACACTTCATATGGTCAGATAATTGTACATTACAATTCAAAAATGTGTGAATGTTCTATTGGTTGAGTAGGATGCGTAGGATAAGTAGTGTTCAACATTTTTGGAATTTCACTGAGGCCGAACATGGAAAAGGAGAACATGATGGTGCAGGAGCATGTGTTAAAAGAACCCTAGCAAGAGAAGAATTGAAATACAAAGATGGTTCCAAGTTGATCGATGCAAAATCCATTGTGGAATGGTGTAACTCAACAATGGGTCTAGGTAATGAGGGTAATTCTACAGTTTGTAGGTTTTATTGGTTGGTAGAAGAAGAAAATTTTGTAAAATATGAAGATTTTTTGTACACTAACAAGATCTGGTGAGTTGAAATCTTTTAGAAGTTCAAATGCAGGTTCATGTACTATTTATATAAGGAAAATGACATGTTTTTTCTCTTCATGCATGTATTCATTTTGGGATGAATGTGAGTCAAAAGAGTGGGTTGATGAATGGTGCTGTAGACAATTATATCCAATTGACACCTATCAACCTCCACAAGCTCTACAACTCACAGTGAGAGAAACATCAATTGACTTTTACCATATATCAGATCTAGTGCAACCAGGTAAATTATGTTATAAATATATTGTGACATTATTAATAAATTATAATATTATTATTAACAAGTTAATACAACTCATATTAATAATAAATTTAATAGTTGTGTGTGAGTGAAGTTGTTGAATAAACAACTCACGTAGCTATTTTGGTGTGTGAGATAATAAAGGGATGAGAGAGATATCCTAGGGATAAGTTTGAGAGATTCATGGAGAGTGATATGAGGGATTAAAGATGAAGTTTGACTCCACATTTGTAGGAGATCAAACGTTATAAAATGCAACCTCTATCATTGTAATTGATATCCCGAATGAATTCAAATTTCTATATTATTATTATTCGGTGTTTATTTCTCATATTATTGTGCAGTTTTTATCAGTGGTATCAGAACAGGTTGTTCTTATGAATTCCTAGGAGAGATACTATGTACAACAAACGAGAGGCATTGCAGATGTGAACGCAGGTACTTAATTTGTGAAAGAGTAGAGTTTATTTAGTGTTGGGTATTTTTCTAGGAATTATATGTATAAAAAATAGTTTGAAAAAATGTGGTAAAACCAGTCTAAAGAACAAATCATTTTTTTTTGTTTTTACAATCTAGGTTTCTTTGAAATTTAATGGGTTTATTGGTAGATATATTAGTTAAAAACTATGGAGTTTGTAGAAAAACCCAGATTGCGGATTTTAAGAAATCAAGAATACAAAACAACCTACTGTATGGCAAACGAGATTTCATTATGAAAATATAGACGTCTTATCTTCTCTATATTGGACTCATCTATTGCTTCTTGTTTTATCTTCCAGATTGGATCTGCAATCTTGATGTGGATATGGATTTGAAGGCATGTTGACACTAAATCATTTCTCGTCAAAATCTAGAGAGGTATCTTCAATAAGCGTCCAATTCGGCAGGTTGCCTACACTGATTGATTCAATCACAAAATATGCGAACAATGGAGTTAAAATCACGAAATTGCATGCACAGTCTACAAAAACTACTAAACTAGTTTGGAAGTGTTTATTTTAAGGTTTAGTTTTGGTTGCGTTTATTTTTTAACTTTGTCACCTCTTTATTTTTTTGTCCATATTAGATGGATAATGTTATACTTTCATGAGCTATTTTAGTTTATATGTTTTGTAATTCGTTAAGTCAACATTGTCGGTTTATCAAAGTAAAAGTTTGTCAAGTAATATTTGTGGAGTGTTATTTTAGAGTCGAACATTGTCTAAATTTTTTATTTAAAAAAAATAAAATATAAGAAATAGTCTTACGGATGCATTTTTGCTTGTACACGATGTCTATAGTGAGGGGGTGCATTATTAGTCTAATTTGACACCCAGGACAATTGTGTAACAAGCGTAAAAGCTACATTTGCTAACTAAGTAGCATCACATGGAGGATTGAGGAAATGAAGGCTTGAGTTCAATCAATGATCTCTCATTAGTCACCAATGACGGGGCCACATGAAGCTGTGGTGGTAGTTGTGTGTTTATTTTTTTGTAATAAGAACATATGTCACATTCCTGTTCAATTATAATGTGTGAGAAATTACTATATGTAACCTCCTAGTAGAAAACATTGTAGAGGATGTCTCTAAATTTAATGTAACACTCATATATTTGGAAAGGGTTGGTGTTAGATCCAAAAAACCATAGATGTAAAAAGGTAGATAAACTTTTACTGATGTAGCGGTCCTCTGACTGCCTTCCTTCTTTATGAAGATGATTCACTAGTGGAATGCCAAGTGCGTTCTTTTCATGGAGTAAATGCGGGATGCATTCCTTCAAATAGTTGTGGTCATGTGTAACAAGACATTCAACCAGTTGGAAGTTTACATGCCTTTCTTTGATCTTGATTATGAGGCAAGTCCATGCAACACATTGTAGAAAAAGGAGTTATGTTATACCTTGTCAACATTAGGGGAGTGTATATTGGGAACTAATAAGGTTAACAATAAGGGAGTGAATTTTATAAATATATTGTGACATTATTAATAAATTGTAATATTATTAATAATGAGTTACTGCAACTCATATTAATAATATAGTTAATAGTTGTGTGTGAGTGAAGTTGTTGAATAAACAATTCACGTAGCTATTTTGGTGTGTGAGATAATAAAGGGATGAGAGAGATATCCTAGGGATAAGGTTGAGAGATTCATGGAGAGTGATATGAGGGATTGAAGATGAAGTTTGAATCCACATTTTTAGGAGATCAAACATTATAAAATGTAACCTCTATCATTGTAATTGATATCCCAAATGAATTCAAATTTCTACATTATTATTATTCGGTGTTTATTTCTCATATTATTGTGCAATTTTTATCAAATTATGTATCTGTATTATTTTGTAAAAAATTATAGTTTTTCTCATGTTATGAAACTTATTAATGAATCAATTATTGAAACAAATGATTTTGTGTACAATGTGATGTAGGTCATGTTTTTGGGATTGTTACAAAATAAAATAATACTGAAGGAACATCTTATTATTTGTGTCGTTGATTAACTAAAATTGGACTAAACTAAGTAGTGCTAAGGTAGTTAATCTAAGCTATGAACAATTGTACTAAAGTAAATAAATGTAGTAAAGAAATATTTTAATGATCCAAGAAAATATATAAAATGAAATACTAAACCCTAATGTGCAAGAGGGAAGAGGAAAGAACTCAGGTGAATAATAGAAGCGTGTCTGACTTGTTGTCGTGCAAATGTGCAACAGGGAAATTGATGATTTCCGAGCACGACAACTATACCCCTGTGCCAATTTTTTCACGTCCTATCATTCCTAAGCACACCAAGTCTCCCCAACTAGTCCAGTGACCTCCCGATTGATGTTATCTCATCCCCATAGGTGATTAAGTAAATTCCATTCATTCCACCCTAGGTGATTTTAGGAGTTCATTAAAAGTTACAAGCTTCAGGTAGTTGTGGGAAGGGCTATCACTGGCCTTCCTAGAACTGAAGCAACCCATGGAGCAGAGAAGAAAATCCAAAATGGATGTGGAGGAAATTCAAAGGCCTTTGTACATCTTGGAAGTAATTCAGGAAGATTCTGAAAGGAGAGAAGTCGGGGTAGTTTCACTAAAATTAAGGTTCACAGGCTTAGGTAGTGCACATGCCAAAACAATTGCTAAACTTCCAAAGGTGATTCCAGGAGCTCTAGATGGAGTTAGGAGAAAAAAAAACATCTTCAGAAATGGAATTCCAATCCCTACAAGATGGTGAAATTATTTTTTTCACAGCACTTTAACGTATTGGGTCCGCAAGTAGTTTTTATCATGCACAAGTGGAGTACTAAATAAAAAAATATGTTTTTTCAAGGATCGAATGGAGGAATAAATACTTGATACCCCCACCATTGGATTTAAAAGGTCATTTCAAATTAGGATCATATAAAATTTCATTAAAAAAGTGGATCAAGAGATCAAGTTATCATCGTTTCAAGTTGTCCTCTTGGAGCGAGTTCAAGACTTAGTCAAATTTTGGGAGGACACATGTCAACTCCAAGAGCCTGGCAAGATTTTATGTCCCTCATATCCCTAAAGGTTAGGGAATCAACCATGTAAAATTTTTCCTATCCTCCATATGACCTTTGGATCCTCATGTGACCTCCAGGATCACCAGCTCAGCCCCCAGGTGCTTGCGGGAGCTCAAAGCCTCAACCGTCTGATCGTTGCCACGTGTCATCACCAAGAGCACCATGGAATTTGATGTCCATCACGTCCCTCGTAGGTCAGAGCCATCAAACATGGAAAAATGCACTCAACCCCTAATGGAGACTTCTGGTCACCCATATGACTAGATTCCAACCCCTAAGTGCTTTAAAGTTGATATTTAGCATTCATTCCCTGCCATCGGATCTCTGCCATGTGTCATCGCCTTGCTTACCATGGAATTTTATGTGCCTCACAGGTCAGGGATGTCAAACATTGAAAAATGCACTCATATCCCTTCTCAACTTTATTTCAAAATTTTAAAAAACTCACCTACTTCCCGCTTCTAACATCTAGCTCTCATGTGCATAGCTTCATTCCACCATAGCTCTAGAACTTGCTCACACCAAGTCACACCATTGATGAACCTTGAACCAACTTAACCAAAATAACCACATCTTCAAAAATATAAAAACATACAGGTCCTAAAAGAAATATTGATCAAACAAAGAACAAAGAAGAATAAGTTTGAAAATCTTCATTGCCGTGAAACCGAAAATCGAAGAGATCTTGCAAACTGGTGCACAAATTGACAAATTGTCTATTTCTGAGTTATTATCTCTTGAAGGCCATTAATAAATCATATTAAAACCTATTGTTCATAACAAAGAATGCTCACAGCTAATAAATTTTGCTTCTAGCTCCACGAAAAACAAAGCTCAATTTTTCGTTAAATTGACAACTAGACTGAAGAGAAATTTCACCAGTGAGACAAGAAGAAAAAACCTATTGCAATGGAGTTGATTTCATCACGAACGGAGACAAAAACCAGACCTAAAAATTTCAAGCTCCATTAATGGCTGCCATGACACAGTAGTGGAAAAAATCAGTGAGCTACCTCTCCACTTCTTAGGGTTCCAGTTAGCAAAATTGTGCAAAAATTGGAGGGAATGATTGTAGAAAAATCTAGTTTCACGTGAACTAGTTTTTGGGCCATGAATTCCCTATTTTTTAGGGATACAGAGGGCTGTTTTTTGTCAGTATTATTCCCCTACCAATGAAAATCTCATTTTCCCACTTGTTACGACGAAGGAATTACTCAAATGCAAAGCGTGGAACCCCGAAATAAAACCTATATTTTCAAGACCGGTTTTGTCGCAATCTGACATCTGTGGTGCACTTATTAAAAATAACATGCCTTCCTACATAGAGGCTTGTTGCTTTGGCTAAGCCACCATTTGAAGAGGCTACGAATAAGGCAGTGAACACAGAGGGAGTATCACAGGAAAAATCATCAAAAAGGTCATCTCGGATCGTAATTGACACTTACTAAAAATAGTAAGTTGTTCCACAAGCTCCTACTATAAATAGCTAGCTGGTCCAAATGGTGAGAGGAACATAGTAAGAAGAAAAAATATAAGCTACCATAGTCGGTTGAGGTTGGGAAAAGCTAAACTATGACACTTATTAAAAATAGTAAGTTTCCCCATCTGTACTTACTAAAAATAGTAGGTTGTTCTCAAAGGGCAAGTTTGGCACAATGGGACATAGAAGAATGATCATTCAAGTCAATGCCATCATTTTGGATCATCCATGGGCATTGATCATAGGGAATTTGAGGTCCATCTCAAGGAACTGGACAATATTTTTTGACACTCACTACATAGTTCGGGTCACAGGTATATCATACACAAATTGGGAGTTGCGCTCATCAGAAGAACAAATCATTCAACTTGGAAAGCATTCATGAGATAATTTGAAGGAGTTTCTTAGGGTGCAAAGAGTTCAAAGATTCAGAGTCTCACTGCACTTGAGTTTTCAATCAAAAACAATTTTTAGACTTCATCAGGGGCGACATCCTTTCTTTTCCTCCTCCTCCTTCCCCCCCAACATTCTCTATCCTCTATGTTCTAATTTTGTGTTGAGGGTTTGCACTTTTTGATATGTCTTAAAGTGACTTTAGAGACATAATGTAAAATTTAAGTCACCTTATTTTTATAAAAGGGACTTAATATTCAGATAGGAATATGAATAGTCTAAAGTAAAAATGAGGAATATGAAAGAGCATTAGGAAGATGAGGAGTCAAGTTTAGCACTATAAATTGTAATGAGCTCTTCATTCCAAAGGGTTCTAATTCTGAAATTCATCTAGCTAGTTGTATTCTTGTAAGTTCATGAGAGATATTTTTTTCACTTGTGAGTGAAATAAGTTAGCCACTTTTCCCCTATTCTTAATGTCTTCCATTCTCATACTATGTACAATCTCTGCTTTAGCATCAATACAAGAAGAAAGAGTTTCGAGCCTTTTTTGACTTAGGGGTTTACTGATACTTTGTGTTCATTAAATTCTAATTGGTGTTGTTGTTATTTACGGTATTATTTCTTCCTAATTTTAGTGCATGTGATGAAATTTCTAACTAGTGTGTTCGGGAATATGATTTTCTACTTGCAACATTAGTTCTCCTACCTTTTTTATCACTCCCCTTTCCTACACTTCAGAAAAAGTCTTCCCTAGCAAGATATTTCTAGCTTTGCCATAGGGTCAGTGGAGGGCCCCTATTGGATCCTCTGCCACAAGGCCACAAGGAAAATCCACATTTACTCGTGCATGCACATACAAAAGCTACACCGGTTAAGAAGAGGGAATTAGATTCACAAAGCGTTGGCAAAAAATTCACAAGTTTTTCCACCCAAAAAATTTTCTCACCAACACGACTGTGTCACAGTGATGAACAAAAAATTAGAAATTAGGAAGGAATGTGCCAGGGTCCTGTAGAGGACAGATCTGGGTGATGTAGCTAGATTGGAGCACCTAAGAGAGGAATGGGGTGCTCACGGCTGCTTTGGTAAGAAGAACATATGCCCTAGTCTAGGAAGAAGGTCCAGAAATGGTCTTCAAAGGTTCGTGAGATGATTGCTATCCTTCACTGCTTGTCGCATTAATTTATCTGTACTATGCTGAATGCTCCAAATATTTCAAGAGGAAGAAATAATTTGCAAAAGACCAAAAGGAAGTATCAAAACCCTAAAAAAGGAAAGATGCAAATGAATGGGTCAAACTAATCTCATCTGCCACAACAATGGCCTTACTAACTGAGCGTAACACTACATTTCGAACCTAAATGTAGTTCTAGTGAGTGCGTGCATGTTGTGCCCTAGGTGTTCTTGTGCTAGTTGTACTTTGTGAAATAGTGAGCAATAACTAAATGCAAAAAATGTAATAGAATGTGTGCATGAAATAGAATAGAATCCCTCACCCTATAAAGTGTGATGCAGATTTCGTAGCTTGTACCTTGATGATGGAGCTATGTGGATGCCAATGCAATAGATGGATACAACTCTAGATGGAGTGATAGTAGTAGATGATGTTAGGTCCCTCATTATGGTCTCATAACTTTATATTTATAGGGTTCTCTTGCTCTAATTTTGTAATTAACCATGAAAAGGATGACCAAAAGAAAGATAAAGATGGAAAACGACTAGAAGAAAAGTGGTGAGAAAGTACAATAGGATGCCCTCAGGTGGGACCAGGGCACCCAGTACTAAATTTGGGCACCCCAACCAAGGCTAAAATAACACGGGATGTCAGAAAATGGTTGGGTATATGGGTGCAATAGGTCACAAATTATGAAAAAAATAAACAAGATGGCCAAAAGGACAGGGGTTAATTAGTACTTTCTTCACTAAAGAACCTTCTAAATAGTATGATACTGTGATAAATAAATGTCTAAAGTGCATGATTTTGTGACTACATTTTACCCCCTCTTTATGTTGGTGAGCGGAAAGCTCGGTAACATAAAGTAAATAGAGATGCGTACCTAATGTCCATGAAGATTGTAATAGAAAAAAACGTGGAATGACAAAAAGATGGAGGAGTGTGGAAAATATAAATGAAAAATGCTCACATAAAAATTGATGAGAGTGAACGTAGGGTAGAACACGTGTGTGTAGCTTCCATAGTGTGTAGTGTACCTGCATGGTTAGTAAAATAATGTGTGCTACTATGGAATGTTGTTGTTGTCCCCATTTGACTTCTTGTTTCTCATACAACCAGACTTGCAAGGAGAAAATGATCAAGTAATCAAATATGTATATATGTAAGTGTAAAAATGCTATGTAAAATATGCATGTAAGTATGCTAATTAAAAAGTGTAAATGGAAATGTAAATGTAAAGGTAAATGGAACATGTGCATGTGATCCATGTCGAGAGAAATATTGTAGAAGGATATCCTATACTGCAAGTTTTTTTTGGAAATCTCACACCACCCTGGTTGAAGAAGTTTAGGGAGGAAATGCTGTGTCCTCAAAGCTCTAACCACTCTGATGAATGTGTATGAAGAGATCTTAGTTTCATCCTAATTTTTTAGGTGATCCAATGCCACTGCTAAAGTAGTATATGGAGGCACATCCATTGCAACCTCCAAGACTGTAACTACTTCTCAGAATGCTACAGACACTATGTCCTGTAAAAGCTATTGTGTATGGGGTTTGTAGAATGGTCTGAACCCACTCGTTGTGTATAACTGAACAATGCCAGTGTAGAATCTCTGTGTTAGTATGTAAAATCCCCAAATGATGCCCCCCTCTTTGGGGGTGCATGTGACGTTGCTGATAGGAGACATCCAACCCCAAAAGAGGACCAACCACATTTATGTTGGAACCCTAGAAAGTGCTTAGTAGAAACCAAGCAACGGAAAAACAAGAAGGCTAACCAAAGACAAGTGTAAAAAAATAATGCATGCATATATAAAACATGTGTAAGCTACACAAACAATGTAGTAAATGTAAACACGTAAGAAATAAAGTAAGATGCACAAAGTGGGCTGCAAACATGGGACATCACTCATGATGTCACAAGACACACAAGGCCATCATGGCTGCAAACAACAAGTAAGTGTGCATAAAAACATAGGGTAAGGACTGCATACAAGAAGAAAACAACGGTAGACAATGTCACAAAAATTAAACAAGAAGTAGCCATGGAAACATATAATCCTACAAAACAAGTGTTACACATGGAACACCCATTAGTATGTTAGAGAAATAGCCAATATGTCAAAAGAGTGTATGATGAACTAATGTAAGATACTAAGTACAAAATGAAACAATAAAACCTAGAAGAGACGAATATGGATGCCCCCAACAACTAGTGTAGGAAGGCTAGAAGGTGAACATACATGCCATGTGTAGGTGTCTTGTATCTGTGATAACACTAAAAAAAGGCATGAATGCGCACGTGTGGATGGTATAGAGAATTACATATAAGAAATCAAGCTAACATGTGTAGTAAAGTGATCATGTTAGATCAAGAATTTTGTGCTTGTTACCTGTCCAAGTTAATGCACCAAACTAAACACAAAAACCCTGAAAAACCTCAATGAAATTGATACCTGATGAAGATGTAGACGGATGAGGAAGCCGATGTAGATAAGACGGGCGCACACGAGCAATTCGCACAATGGATCCGAATAACCTGCAAAACACCGATGCTTGACAGAAAAAGACCACGTTAAAAGATATTTAAGTGGACTGCCCGAGAAGCGGGTCCGAGAAGCGATAAGCTTCCTCGGCGGATGTCAGTCCACGTTTTCAATTAAGAAAAGAAGCATACATGATAAAAGATGTAAATAAAGACTAGATTTTCTGATTGCAGTAATAAAACAGAATCTAAACAGCAGACAGAAAGTACAGAAAACAGGGAACTATGAAATAAATGCTGGATTTGTGTTACCTGTATCCTTTTACCTATCTGCAGATAAATCGGCGTCGACTGGGTAGAATCGGCGTCGATTGAGACTGGTCGGCGTCGATTGAGGGGGATCGGCGTCGACTGGAGACAGATCAGTCAATCAGGGACTGTGCGACAAGATTCGGGAATTGGAAGGTGAATGTGGTCTGCTGGATGTGCCGAAGTTGGCGAGACACTGGAACAGGGTCACCAGATGATAGATGGTGGTGTGCGATGCTGATGCGACAGGGACAGAGTAACGGTGCTCCTCTCAGGGATTGATTCGGACAGGATCTGCCCTAATTTGATACAATTGATGCTAAGAAGATCTCTCTTTCTCTCAACCTGTATCTTTCGCTCTCTGCTCGCTTTTTCGCTCGTTCGTAATCTCTTCTTCGGTCTCTTCGCTCTCTTCGGTCCTTAGAACTGAGTTCTGGACTTGCTTTTATAATCGGCGCCGCTCCTAGAAAATCGGCGCCGACCATATGGGTCGGCGCCGATCGCGGAAAAGAATCCCGAGATGGCCAAATTGATTGATTCGAGAAAGATAAGACTTATCCCGACTACGGGAAAATATCCCGCTTAGGGAAGATTAAAAATAGATGTGATACATGGGTAGAATAAATTTGGGGTGGATAAGTGATTAAGATGCATGGGAAGAAGCGTAATTAAATATTTAATATTTAATCACTCATGGGCAAGATGTGATGGGATGAATTAAATTTGGAATAAGTGATTAAATCACAAATTGGATAATATCCCAAGGGGATAGTTGGTGACGTAAACGTGCCCCAGGTTACCTAAGCAGGTAAACGAATGTGAGGGACACTAAATTGAGTAACCAATTTTAGGTGTCTACATTTTGCCCCTTTTTGTCAAGTAACTTGCGATAAGCAAGGTTATGAGACAAAAACAAGGAGATGGAAGAAGAGAAGAATTTGTGGTGATGTGATCCCCCTCAAACTAGGGATGGGATGGATGATAGAACAGACGATCCCGAGTTTGAAAGAGGTAGATGAAAAATGCAGGATGCCCCAGTCGGATATCTGGAGTAGATCTGATCATTGATGACGCATAAAAATAAACAAAAGGGCAGCAACCTAAGGAACTCACATTGGTAGGGAAAACTAGCCGGTCTCCTCATGAGACGACGTTAGTGCCTACAGACCCATGAGTGTAAGGAGAACTGCAAAAATAGTCAGCATCTAAAGAGAGACACATTGGTAGGGACAACTAGACGGTCTATAAATCAGACGACGTTAGTGCCTACAGACCCGCGTAACTCTAAGCGGCCAAACAAAAAGCGAGTGCTCCACGCAAAGGGAACAAACTCGAAATAGACAAGGATATCTAAAAGATGCGTCAAAAGGAAAAATTCAGCACATCACAATGATCAGATAGATAAGTAGGCCAAGCATCAACACTACGGCAAACAGACATGAAAAATCGGCGGCGACCAAACTAATCGGCGCCGACCAAAACAAGCGGCGTCGACCCAAACAATCGGCGCCGACCAATCCAGACGCATATAAATATGCGAACGGAAAACGTAAACGATTTATTTTCAACGTGACGATTGATTCAGAGAGAGATAAATTTGTGATTTGAACACAATGGAAGCCTCTGGGAGCGGACAGAAGCGCAGGAGGACACGACCTGGGGTAAGTGATCATTCTTGAACCCACTTTGCTTAATTTATATTTTTTTTTGTTTGATTTTTTTTGGTGCATGGGAGGCCAGGGTCTGGTTTACATCCAGCCAGGCAGTCGGCGCCGATTGGTTTAATCGGCGTCGATTTGTTTTTAGATCGGCGTCGATTGGTAGTAATTGGCGTCGACTTAAATGAATGACGCCGATTTTAAGAAATCGGCGCCGATTGAAATATATGCATTTTTTTGTGTTTTGGAAGATGAGATTTGGGGAAATAAGAGACTAATTATGTTTTGTGATGTCGTGGATGCAGGCACGAGAGGCTCTTCATATGAGGGATGCCATCCCTGAGCTATTGGAGACGATCCTTCCTGATGTGACAGATGCAGACTGGCAGCATTTAGAGCTAGCCGGGCTCGGGGGTTTCAGATATTATAGACGAGTGCCACGAGATGTGGAGCTCATGCGGGCATTAGTGCGACGGTGGGACAGCCACACGTGCACATTTTGGTTCAGGACGGGTGAGATGACGATCACCCATGAGGATGTATTCAGGATCCTCAGATTACCGATTACTGGGGACCCGATCGAGATCACACCTCGGGAGCAGCAGCAGAGGGCCCTGGTGCGATTATACAGAGATAGAGCAGATGACTCGGAGATAGTATCTGGGGCAGTGAGGATAGCCTCACAGTACAGGCAGGATAGCCCTCGGAGCAGGCGGATAGCCTTGATTCAGATGGCTATCTCCTATTTTGCCCTGCCAGACTCAGGAGGTGGGAGATTCCCATTGCTACTGCTAGACTGCGTTTGCGACATCTTGCAGCACAGACAGGTTTTTGCCTTTGCCGATGCCCTGATAGCTCAGGTATATTATGAGCTATGGATGTACACCACTGGTCGGAGGACAGGGATCGATGTCAGCTTTGTGCTTCATTGCTGGGCATACGAGCACATAGCAGTGATCAGGCCATCCGGGCTTCCTTGGATGCCAGCAGCAGTGGGGGGTGTGGATTATGGATTTCGGAGATGGCGGGCTGACATGGCCGCAGGAGATACAGGTAGATCGGCCGAGTGGTACTCTGAGCGTTTCAGGACGCTTATACCAGATCAGGTCATCTGGAGGCCATATCGGGCATTTCCGATATGGGTTGGTCAGGATGCCCACTTGGTAGCATTGAGACGGAGTCGGGTGGTCAGGGGCCGTAGGCCGGATATGTGGGAGCGGGTCCCATTCATGCGGATACTGAGGCAGTTTGGCCTAGTACAGACAGTACCGGCCACCTACACGCCGTATAGGCGGGATAGCAGAGAGACGGATTTGCCGATTTTGATCCCGGCAGACCCATTGAGAGAGGCCCCACCCTCCACAGACAGTGATGATGACGCGGGGGTGGATGAGGGCTACGCAGCATGGTACGATACAGAGTTGCCACGACATCTCCCGCCTTCTATAGATGTTGATGAGGAGGACATAGCTGCTACGCTGGACAGATTAGAGGGAGAGCATGCCACCCTCACACAGACACATCAGGTAGCACTGGAGGAGATCAGGGCTTTGACGGAGGAGAGGGATGCCCTGATTGTGGAGAGAGACACCGCTCGCCAGGAGCGAGATACAGCGATCCAGCAGAGGGACCGCTACTTTCGGCACAGGGAGGCCCTCAGGGCCAAGTATGGGGAGACAGGTGCCACATCAGAGTCTGGCACACAGGGTACGACCCTAGGAGGAGTACCACCAGCGGCGCCAGCAGTATCGTTACGAGCACCAGGTACTGTGAGCCTGAGCACGTACCAGTCTCTCCTCGCTGAGGTGAGATATTACGAGGATGCCCTAGCGCAGCATGCCCCAGATGTGCCTCGATACGGGGCGAGGAGGAGAGCAGCGACGGCGACAGCGAGCGGAGCCTCAGGCGGAGGGAGCACTGGGAGAGATCGAGGTGGGCCGAGACCTCCAGCAGCAGGTGCATCGAGCTCGATAGGCGGCGGCCAGGAGAGACAGCCAGGTGCAGAGGAGGGTGGAGGGGATAGTGTCCTCCACGCTTCAGATTTTACCATATAGAGATTTGATAGATCTTGTATTTGTATAGTGATGTAGCCTCGATTGGAAGGCATTGTATAGATGGCTTGATTGGAAGCCACCCATTTTTGTACAAACACACATGTATATATAGATTGATCACGTTATTTGTCATATAAGTGTACTCATGCTTTTAATTTTGATATACATGGGTAGATGGATATAGATAGAGGACAAAATAGATGTGATTGGATAGATATAGATGATAGATGATAGAAATAGATGTGATTAGATAGATTGAAATGTGGATAAAATAGATGTGATTGGATAGATATAGACTGATATATGATAGAAATAAATGTGATTAGATAGATTGAAATGTGGATAAAATAGATGTGATTGGATAGAACTTTGATAGATGGATATGATGTAACTTGGATGTACATGTGTTTAAATATTTTGATGAATAAATAGATAGATGTGTTTGATGTATGGATTAGATATAGATAGATGTAATGTATCTTGGATGTACATTTTGATGGATAGATTTAGATATAGATAGATGTAATTTTAATGAGAAATGAATAAAGATAGATGTTTTGATAGATAAGAGGAATTTTGATAGAAGATAAATTTTGATTGAATTAACATGTGAAATGCCAATTTAACAGGGTTGCAAGACAAAGAAATGGAGAATACTCCTCGCAAGAGCCAAAGATGAAAGCGGAAACAACTGTGACTTAGAAGAGAAGATACTCGGAGAAGAAGAAAAATGATAAGTTGGACTTCCAACCGACCATAGATAAAATCCAGAAAGGGAACCAAAAGACTAAGCATACAAGGCCCTATATAAGATTAAAATAAATCTGACACTAACTAGTCGCAAACCAGATCTAGGATAGAAACGGAAAGAAAAGTAAGTAAGTATCTTGTCGGAACTTACAAGGGACAGAATACATGTCCATAGTGGGAAAATAGGATTCTCCATATGATCGACAAAAAGGTCCTAAATCTCAGCTTCATGATTTTGGTAGAAAAGCAAACTGATCAATGCGGGAAGTTTGCTTGATATGGAAAGACTGATCGATGCGGGAAGTCTTTCAGTGATGCTAAAAAGTGTAAAAATTGACTGGAAGGCTGATTGATTACAAGAAGCCTTGAATATTTCTTTGAGAAACAGCCGTCCTTCAAGGGAGCGGTCTGTATTTTGAATTTGAATGATAGCCATCCTTCGAGGGTATGGTCTATGTTCTTAGAATTTTTGATTCACTTGGTAATATATGGATAGCTGTCCTTCGAGGGATCAGTCTATCTTTTTGGATAGCATCTTTTTCTTTTTTTCTTTTTTATTTTTATTTTTTTGAAACTCTTTGGAAGAAGCTGAGTTTAGACCTAGATAGATCAGATGGAGGGGAAGAGAACATAGAAGAACATGTACTCATGCCCCGAGTAGATCCAATTAAGATAAGTACTTGGGACAGATGAAGTGGTGATTAAGGTATTCCTACCATGAGGAGGAACATATCCACAAGAAACGTGCAATGAGTAGAGCCGCGATACTCATATTTAAGGTAAACGAGGCAATAGGCGGAGAACCACACAATTTCAAATCACCACGAAAGTAGATGACTGGCTATTAGGACGGATGGAAGATCTGAGTTGCGACTAGATTTGTATAAGATAGATTTTAACAGTAGAAGGGCCGTAAATGCAAAGCATTAAGAGGTTCCGCTTCAGGGATACCATCCATGGAAGATAAACGATAAGCCCCAGACCCATATTTATGAGTGATAATATAGGGGCCCATCCAGTTGGGAGCAAACTTACCACGTTGACTCCTTTCGAGTGTAGTGACATTTTGATTTTCCTTAAGAACAAGATCACCAATTTTGAAGTCACGGTGTTGCAAGTGCTTGTTATAAGCACGTTTGACACGCTCGAGATAGACTTGATGATGCTCAAGAGCGTTAAGACGCCGCTCATCTAATAATTCAAGTTGTGCTAGACGATTTTGACGATAATCCTCATCGGAGACAAATTCTCTGAGAGAAACACGGAGAGATGGGATTTGGACCTCCAAAGGAAGGACGGCCTCAGACCCATAGACGAGAGAGAAGGGAGTAGCACCAGTAGGAGTACGAATGCTAGTCCGATAAGCCCAGAGAGCAAAAGGGATATGTAAATGCCAATCCCTGCCAGCTCGACTAGTTACCTTTGCGAGGATATTACGCAAAGTTTTATTGGAAGCTTCGGCTTGACCATTAGCTTGAGGATAGTATGGAGAAGAAAAACTGAGCTTGATATTGAAAGCATTGCAGAGATTCTGCAAATCAGCGTTCTTGAAAGACTTACCATTATCTGTGATTAGCTTGTGTGGAACGCCAAAGCGACAAATGATGTGTTGATAGACGAAATCAACTATGGGTTTAGCCTTTGTTGAAGAAAGAGGGATAGCTTCTACCCACTTAGTAAAGTACTCAGTGGCAGTAATGATAGAATGATGACGCTGTGAAGAACGGGGATTGATGAGACCAATAAGATCAAGACCCCACTGCGAAAAAGGCCACAAATCCGCCGCAGGTTGCAAAGCCTGACTAGGGATGTGCGTGAGATTGGAATGTTGCTGACACTTGACGCACTTCTTAGTGTATTCACAACAATCTTGATTAAGAGAAGGCCAATAATACCCCAAACGTAAGATGCGCTTAGCTACAGCTAAGCCACTAAAATGTCCACCACAGATACCGTCATGGACCTCCTGAATAGCTTTAGATGATTCATGGGTTTTGAGGCATCGAAGCAAAATACCATCAAAGCCGCGTTTGTAAAGAAGGCCGCCTAGAATAGTATAGCGGTTAGCGCGTTGGACAAAAGATCTTCTACCATTGGGAGTCAGATCTGGAGGAAGGACCGAATGAGATAGATAATCAACTATTCGTTGATACCACTCATCCTGAGTATGGGTTGTGACAGCATTGATTGACGTTAGTTGCCCAAGATGAGATGGCTGATCTAATCGTTGCACAGCCACATAAAGACGCGAGTCTTCGGTAAAAGGCGGGATAAGGGAGGCTAAAGAGGCCATGGTATCTGCGAATCGATTTGCAGTACGAGGAATGGCTTGGATAGTGAACTTATCGAAAGATTGGAGTTGGGCAAGAACGATGTCACGATATTTTTGAAGGATATCATTCTTGCATTGATAGACACCCGTGACCTGGTTAACGATGAGTTCAGAATCACCAAAGATGTCAATATGACGAGCGCCGAGATTAATGGCATTTTGAAGACCTAAGACAAGAGCTTCGTACTCAGCCATATTATTGGTGCACTCAAAGTTTAATTTGTGTGCAACTGGGATAGGCGTACCCCAAGGAGGAATCATCACGAAACCTGCACCTCCCCCTTGCTGGCATTTGGATCCATCAAAGAAGAGCTTTACTTTAAATGGAGATAGACCAAAATCAATTTGTTGGATATATTCATCGGGGAATTGAGCAAGGGGGTCTTGAGTGTCCGGAAGAGGAGCATCAGCTAATTGATCTGCAATAACCTGACCCTTGATAGACTTTTGCGGGATAAACTCGAGGTCAAACTCAGTCATGAGCATAAGCCAACGAGTGATGCGATCATTGTGATAAGGCTTTGCATGAATTGTCTTGAGGGGATTGACACTTGTGACAATGTAAGTTTTGTGATTAAGGAGATAATGACGAAGCTTAGAAGTTGCAAAGAAGAGAGCACAACATAGTTTTTCAGCTTCGGAGTAACGTGTTTCATACTCATGGAGGGTGCGACTGATGTAATAGACAGCTTGTTCTTTACCACAAGTGTCCCGATGCGAGATCATGGCTCCCAGAGCATGGTCAGTCACAGAGATATAAAGATAGAAAGGCTCCCCCTCGCGTGGAGGTGTAAGCACAGGTGGAGAAAGAAGATAAGCTTTGAGATCATCAAAGGCCTTTTGGCAATGTTCATCCCACTCAAAATGAACATTCTTACGGAGGAGATGGTGAAAAGGTTGACAACGGTCCGACAATTGGGAGATAAAACGACGCACTGATTGAAGACGTCCTTGGAGACTGCGGAGTTGCTTTAAGTTAGACGGGGGAGGCATCTCAAGGATGGCTTTTATTTTTGCGGGGTCGACTTCAATACCCCTGATGGAAATGATAAAACCTAAAAGTTTACCAGTGAGAACGCCAAACACGCACTTAGCTGGATTTAGACGAAGACAGAAGCGGATAAGCCTCTCAAAGAGAGGTGCAAGGATGAAAAGATGATCCTGACGGCGTTTGGACTTGCCGAGGAGATCGTCAACATAATCCTCCACAGTTTTGTGCAAGAGATCATGGAAGATGTACGTCATTGCTCGTTGATAGGTTGCTCCTGCGTTCTTAAGGCCAAAAGGCATGACACGATAGCAAAAGGTCCCCCAAGGAGTTATGAAGGAAGTCTTATGCTGGTCTTCTGGTGCGATGAGGATTTGATTATATCCGGAGAAACCATCCATAAGAGAAAGCATCTCATGACCCGCAGTTAAATCTACGAGTTGGTCGATATTAGGAAGAGGAAAATCATCCTTTGGACAGGCAAGATTAAGATCCCGGAAGTCGGTACAAATTCGAATTTTCCCAGTAGCCTTAGTTACTGGTACTACATTAGACACCCATTGCGGATAATCGATGGGTTGGATGAAGCTAGCCGAGAGCAAGCGTTGTAATTCTTCTTTAACAAGAAGGGCTACTCTAGGGTGCATTTTACGCAATTTTTGCTTGACTGGTTTGATGTTGGGAAGAGTAACGATATTGTGGACCACAATATCGGGATCGAGTCCTGGCATATCTTCATATGACCAAGCAAAGGCTTGACGATGTTTGGAGAGAAAAGCGGTAAAGTCCCCTAATTCCTGTGGATTAAGGGATTGGCCGACCTTGATGATGCGAGGGTCTTCAGAAGTCCCTATATTAAGGTCGATAGTGGCTTCGTTGAGAAGGGTAGACGTGTCAGAAGGAATAGTCTTGGGGAGATATGAATCCTCTGCCCCCAGATAGGTGAGGACAGAATCATCATCCGCACAGTGGATAGTGTTGATAGTAGGAGAGTCGTCTCCAACTATTTCAGGGAAGATTAATGGTATAGAAGCAGACCGATTGTTAGTCTCATAGACTAACGGCCCTAAGGAAATGGTATTGATCAAAAAAAAAAGTTAGGTGGGATGGAAATGTCATCGTCCACATCGAGTGATGCTTCTGACTTAGTGGGGAAAGATGGTTCTTCAGTAGGAAGAGGCTCATCAAGAATAGTGACAGTGGCCTTTGAAAGAGGTTTAAATCCTAAACCAAATTTCTGATGTGGCATGAGAGTAGGAATGGATTTGAGATCATGTATACCTTGTTCATATTTTCCAAGGCCAAAACCTTTCCACGCGCATCGATATAGATAAGTTTTTGCAAACGTGGGATTCTGTAGATAATCAAACCCTGTTAGGTAAGGTTTGGCTCTAGGAGGAGAATCCGGGCGATAATGAGGTGTATCAAGACCACCGTAGATGAAATTGGTCTGTTGATTGGGCAAACCAATGGTGACGATGCGACCGAGACCTGGTTGATATTCAGGTTGTTTGTCTGGTCTACCATACTCATTAGGTTTGAGATGGGCATCGAAAGAAAAGAGAGGAAGCTCTCCTAGTGAGAAACGCTGCAATGTCTCTTCCAGATTTTGTAAATCCGGTAGTTTGGTTGCAGGTATGGAAGAAGATGAGGCCTCGTCAGGAGAACATGCATTTTCTTTTAAAGGGGCAGATCTTGTGGTCATGTCGCATTGTGCGGAAGGAAAAGGATCTCCTGGATGAGTATATATTTTGCCCTCATATTGATATTTTAGGCATCGATGGAGGGTGGATGGGACACAATGCATTGCGCGAATCCAGGAGCGTCCGAGGATCATGTTATAGTGGAACTTTCCTTCGACAATGTAGAAGAGTTCATGAAGCAGCTTCTTACCTACTCGAATGGGTAAGACCACAGTTCCTAGAGTGACTGCTAGCTGATCGTTAAATGATCGAAGGGCGAAAGGTGGGGGTGACACCACATTCTTTGGTAACTTAAGTTGTTCGAATGTGTGCGAGGAGATGACGTTGAGTGCAGCTCCACTATCGATCATAACACGTTTTAAGGTAGTGTTATTGATTTGGACTGTGATGAAGAGGGGAGCCTCCAAATCTTCGGAAGAAAGAGAAGGAATTTCTGAATCTTCAAAAGAAATGGTAGTTGATGGTCCATTCAGTCCAACAACCAACTCGAAGGGCTGGGGCTCATCGGAATTCACTGCGATGCGACGCAGATTATCAATCAAAGCTTGGCGATGTTGTGGAGAGGATTGGATGAGGTCAAAAAGAGACATTTTGACCGGAGCCTGGGTGAGTTGTTTCATAACACTCTCCTCAACAGACACGGGAACTTGAGCCCGAGGTGCAGCACGAATAGAGACCCTGGGTCGTGGGGCTGATGAGGAAGGAGAAACGCCTTCAGGGGCTGCAGAAATGACAACTCGTGGTCGAGATGCTGAAGATGAAGATGGGTTATCATAGTGTTGGGTTCTAGTGGCGATATGGATTGTGTCAATTTGGGAAGGTGGAAGATCAAGTGGAATGGAACCACTAGAGGTCTGAGTGGATGGTTGAGGTTTGGATGGGGCTAAGATGACAGGAGGTAATTGTTCCTCCTCCAGCAAAAGGTCACTTTCTTCCAGAAGGTTCTTGATAACGGCTTGAAGAGCTTTACACCCCTCAGTGTCATGACCCGGGGTACGGTGGTAAGCACAAATCAGATCAGAGTTAAACCAAGTAGGTTTCACTCCTTTAGGATTATAAGGTTTAATCGGAGGAAGGGTTATGGATGAAGATTGGATGAGTTGATGAAGGATTTCGGTATAGAATCCGGTAGACGAAGATGAGGATAGAGATGATGAAGATGGTTCTTTTACCTTAATCGACTGCCGAGGTAAGAGAACTTGCATGTTAGGTTTAACAGTCTCTTTAGGGATCCTCTTATTTGTTTGGACATTTGGAGGAGCAGTCTTGGGCACTTGAGATGGGAGCAAGTGAGACATGATTGACTTTGGTGGAGGAGGAGCCCCTAAAATAGATTTTGAAGATGAGGGATATGCGACAAATTTTGCGGTCTTTGGAGACAAAGGGGGTTGCTTGGTCGAATGTACTGATGATTTAGATAATGTTGGTTTAGAAGAGGAAGAAGCTCCCAAAGTAGATGAGATTGGAGGGAGATAGGGTGTCTTGGTTTTTGGTAATGAAGATGATGGTCCTGATAGAAGAGGTGACGTCTTTTTAGTAGGTAAGTCTACTTTTCGGGGTATTGATAAAGAATGTGTTGTGGAAGAAGATGATGGCTTTGATAAGTGTGTAGGAGAAGATGCCTTCTCAGCGGGCAAATCCAATCGTTTATGAGGCGTGGAGAGAGATTTTTGTGGAAGAGCACCAAGAGTTTTGATGGTCCGAAATATGGGCTTTCCTTTTTCAGGGATGGTGACGACTTCAACGGCATAAGGTGATTGTAACCTTTTTGGGGGAAGCAAATGGGGAGATACTGATGGTGTAATGTTAGATTTTGGTTGTCTCGGTTTAGGTTCAGGAACCGAGTGTATAGGTGTTGGTGCTACTTCTTTTGATTTTTCCTGAATAGGTGAAGTAACATTGGTGATGGAAGAAGGGGGTGATGACGAAGCAGTTCCTTGGGAAGGGACTACTTCTGATGCAGTAATCATGGGTGAAACTACTGTAGGAAAAGAGATAGGAAGGGTCAAAATTGAAGATGCTTCCGTTGAAGTTGGCACAATGATAGGTATGTTCACCAAGGGCATAGTTGCGGCGGGAATGGGAGCAACAGAAGTGGATGTGTCTGAAGTGGAAACTCGAAGGGATGTAATTGCCTCGAGTATTGAAAGAATGTCTGATGATGAGATAGATGAGGATGACACTGTCTCGGGTATGGATGGTAGGTCAGACAACGGAGCGGAGAAAGATGACTCCGTGCTTAGTAATGTAGGAATATTCAAAGACGGATTTTCTGAAGATGGAGGAATTCCAGTGATTGATGAAGTGGAAGGGGGTTCTGATTCGATTGATGGGTTTGCAGATGGATTGGTTTCAGAAGAAGAGTCCTCGGTAGAGATGAAGTTGATGGTGTGGGTATTTGGTTTTTGAGATTCCGAAGAATTATGATTTGGGGCATGATTGGGGAAAGGTTGTTTAAAAACGTCCAGTGCTTGATTTGGGGGAGCATTTGGGTTATCCAGAATGAGCTCGCCTTTATCAATGAATTTTTGGACAAGGTTTTTGAAAGTCTGGCATCGTTCGATGTCATGACCCTTGGTTCTGTGATAATGACAGAAATCGTTTTCCCTATACCAGAATGGGCGTTCTCGGCTTTCATCAATATCCCTAATGGGTGGAAGTTCGATCATGCGAACTTCCAACATTTTTTCTAAGATAGAGGAATATGATTCCCCCAAGGGAGCAAAGGATCGAGATGATGAAGCCCCTTTTCGAGCAGATGAAGGGTCTCTTCGTGATGGTTGATTAGGAGTACTATCGGTTCTTGGTGTTTTTAATACGATAGCATTTGTGGACCCTTGATTCTTATCTTTAGGAGGGAAAGAATTTGGTTTGGTGAACCGAGAGAAATCTGGTTTAGATTTGGAGCGAAGTTTTAGTTTTCCTTGTTCAATGGCACGAGATTCGAGTTTGCGTGCCATCGTGAAGGCTTCTTCGAAGGTGTGAAAGGTTTGGATCCTTAAAGTGGAAGAAATGTGATTAGCACAAGATCGAGTAAACAACTCGATTTGTTGGGATTGAGGAAGGGAGAAAGACAATTGGTTGATTATCCCTCTCCAACGAGTGACAAAGTCTGCAATAGACTCATCATCGAATTGGCGAATGTTATAAAGATCTGTGATCGAGATCTTATGTGCAATATTTATTGAAAAGTTTTCAACAAACATCTGGGCCAATTGAGAGAAAGAAAATAAGGAATGTTGAGGAATATTATTGTACCAGTCCAAAGCGGGACCCGCTAGAGACATAGGAAAGGTACGGAGCATGAGTTCCTGATCCTGGACGATGAGGTAGCAAGCATGTTTGAATGCTCGCAGATGTTGTTGGGGGTCTTCCCGACTATGAAATTTTGAGAATTTGGGAAGTTCCCATTGGGGAGGATAAGGCTTAAAAGCCACCGAAGGATGAATGGGTTCATTGCACACTTCTTCAAAGGAGTATGAAGGACGGGCTCCTTTTGTGGAGGCTTCCAAGTCTGCCATTTTCTTGAAGAGAATTTGAACTACGTCGGATTGGGGAGGAGGTACATTGGTATGTCCTACATAAGAAGCAAGTAGTGGGTGTTGTTGGGGTGTCAATGGAGGATTCATCTGTTGATGGATAGGATGATAAGAAGAATAACCAGGTGTTCTGGGTGACACCGGGTGGGGTATTTGTTGTGAGATAGCTTGCGTATAGGCAGGCTGTGAGATAATAAGTGGTTGAGCAAATAAAGGTTGGGTGACGGATGGAGCCTGTGATTGGTGGACTCCTATGTTTGTTGATTGGATCGGGACAGATTGAGGAATATGGGTGTTGGTTGGATTGGGCATGTTGGGGAACAAGACCTGAAAGGGGCCTTCTACTGCCGGGTTAGGTATTAAGGGTGCCGATGTTAGAGGATGGGCGAAGGTCACAATTGCTGGAATATTGGAAGAAAGACCCCCTAGAGGACGAGAAGTAGGAGCCAACTGACTATTCGGAGGGGGTTGGCTCATGAAGAGGTATTGACCTTGGGACACGATGGAGGGCATAGATGAATTGACGGCAATGTGCGGGTGTGCAGACGCATTCATTATAGCCAAGGCAGAAGACCTCTCAGAAGTAGGTTGTGGAATATTCGAGGTAACTGCGGTGTTAGGGATAGGTAAGACTAATTGAGAACTAGTCGACATGGTAGGTGGAAGAGAAAAGGGAGGCATAGGGGCCTCGCCCTTCTCCGTGGCTCGAGGCAAGAGAGATGGTGCAAACTGCTCTACAAAGGCCTGGGATGATCCACGAGGATAATTGTACACTTGTCGGATTGGTGGGTCTTGGTCAGATATTTGGATCGACTTGTGTACTAGGTAGTCCATGAGGGCTATTGGATTGCGATCGAGGAAAGCCTGAAATTCAGGATCCCCGCGAGGAACATACTCCGAGCCAGATGATATCTCGGAGGGACTAGGAGAAGCTGGACGTGATGGAGGCGCTTTGGTTTGATAGAAGGGATTATACGACCATGACGGGGAACCAACTAACAGCGGTCCCGAGGAAGGTTGGAGGGGTGCCGAAACATCCACGCTGGTGGTGATTTCGGAGGAAGAAGGAACCTGTTGGGCCATTTTCCTAGATTGTGACCGGGTGATAACCGTCATAAACAAGCAAGAAAGAAGATTGTCCTAACTAATGCACAAACAATTCAAGCAGCGCAAGTGATTATCTCCTTTAAATTTTGATGCTTTTAAGAAAAGAAAATGTTAGGGAAGGCTTTTTAGAACAGGAACTACTCAGATAGCCAAACTAAGGATGGTTTGGGTAATGTTTGGTGAGGAGTCCCGAAGGCACTTCAGTAAAAGACCGGTACGTGGCTTGATATAGGGGCCTACCCCCGCACTTCACACACCGCTGCGATAAGGGAGTCGGGTGCTTTGCCAATATATACCAAAATCTTCCGTGAATTTATAGCGCGGCCCGAGTACCGCGTAGGCTCTTCCTCTTGGATATCACTTCCAAGTAGGCGAGGCCAGGGAAGGAGTTTTGTTTAAATGCTTTATACCTAGTGATTTTGGCTTTGTGTGCAAGGGTGAAAAATAAAAAATCAAATAGTGTCACTACCGATTTTGATCAATTTTTCCAGCCTATTTAAAACTAGGTGAAAAGCATGCAGCAATGACAAAGAAAAAGTTCTTTTTAAGCACTTAAAAATGAAGTGTTTGATTTCGATGAAAACAAGCCAAACAGATTCTTTCCCCAAATGCGATTAGGTTCTTTTTAAGCACCAAAAACTGAAGTGTTTGGATGTGATAGACAACCAACAAAGAAATCCTAAAAAGGAGAAAACACCGAAAAAGAGGAATACCTGTAGATTTAGCTCTCCAAGGTGTGTGGACTTCAAAAAGCGCGTTGTTGAGCTCTTCCCCTCGAACAATCCCACGAACAAGCAAAGTGCTCCGCAAGAAGAGGTTAAGCAAACACCAAAGAAAACCCAGAAAGATATATCCAGGTAATGGTGAAACGAAAAATTTCTATTTTAAGGAACTAGAAAAATTTCGAAGATAATGATTTCGCCTAAAAAAGCAAGATTGAAATGATGCAATGAAATGCTCAAATAGGACTGATAGAAATCAGTGAAGAAAAGGAACAAAGTTCAAAACTAGAAAAGAAATGAACTTACCAATAAGGGACTTTGGTTCAGGTCCCACCGGGCGTGCCAGAATGTAGATCAAGAATTTTGCGCTTGTTACCTGTCCAAGTTAATGCACCAAACTAAACACAAAAAACCTGAAAAACCTCAATGAAATTGATACCTGATGAAGATGTAGACGGATGAGGAAGCCGATGTAGATAAGACGGGCGCACACGAGCAATTCGCACAATAGATCCGAATAACCTGTAAAACACCGATGCTTGACAGAAAAAGACCACGTTAAAAGATATTTAAGTGGACTGCCCGAGAAGCGGGTCCGAGAAGCGATAAGCTTCCTCGGCGGATGTCAGTCCACGTTTTCAATTAAGAAAAGAAGCATACATGATAAAAGATGTAAATAAAGACTAGATTTTCTGATTGCAGTAATAAAACAGAATCTAAACAGCAGACAGAAAGTACAGAAAACAGGGAACTATGAAATAAATGCTGGATTTGTGTTACCTGTATCCTTTTACCTATCTGCAGATAAATCGGCGTCGACTGGGTAGAATCGGCGTCGATTGAGACTGGTCGGCGTCGATTGAGGGGGATCGGCGTCGATCGGCGTCGACTGGAGACAGATCAGTCAATCAGGGACTGTGCGACAAGATTCGGGAATTGGAAGGTGAATGTGGTCTGCTGGATGTGCCGAAGTTGGCGAGACACTGGAACAGGGTCACCAGATGATAGATGGTGGTGTGCGATGCTGATGCGACAGGGACAGAGTAACGGTGCTCCTCTCAGGGATTGATTCGGACAGGATCTGCCCTAATTTGATACAATTGATGCTAAGAAGATCTCTCTTTCTCTCAACCTGTATCTTTCGCTCTCTGCTCGCTTTTTCACTCGTTCGTAATCTCTTCTTCGGTCTCTTCGCTCTCTTCGGTCCTTAGAACTGAGTTCTGGACTTGCTTTTATAATCGGCGCCGCTCCTAGAAAATCGGCGCCGACCATATGGGTCGGCGCCGATCGCGGAAAAGAATCCCGAGATGGCCAAATTGATTGATTCGAGAAAGATAAGACTTATCCCGACTACGGGAAAATATCCCGCTTAGGGAAGATTAAAAATAGATGTGATACATGGGTAGAATAAATTTGGGGTGGATAAGTGATTAAGATGCATGGGAAGAAGCGTAATTAAATATTTAATATTTAATCACTCATGGGCAAGATGTGATGGGATGAATTAAATTTGGAATAAGTGATTAAATCACAAATTGGATAATATCCCAAGGGGATAGTTGGTGACGTAAACGTGCCCCAGGTTACCTAAGCAGGTAAACGAATGTGAGGGATACTAAATTGAGTAACCAAATTTAGGTGTCTATAGGAATGATAGGAGCCATGTGTCCCCCTAGTGAATGGAATTATATGTAGTGGTGTTCATTTTATTTTCACTCTTAGCAATCAAGAATGAACCGTAAACGAGAGTGCATCATTAGGAAATGGTCAAGTAAGATGTTTTGTCTAGCACGTTGTGATGAATGTGTAAGTGTAGTGATGAGATGTGACCTAGAAATGATGTGCACGTGAACCATATAGCCGAAGTGTATATCACAATTTGATGAATGGATGAGTGATGATTTATCCCTAAGCATATATCACTAGAAGATGAATGAACAAGAGATGATTTTTCACTAAGCGTATATCACTATAAGATGAGAAGGAGTGGTGATGTAACCTAAGGTGTATACCACTAAAAAATGATAGAATAGGTGATGATTTAGCCTAAAGCGTATGTCACTAGCCTAGGATTTTCGCATGTGTGATGAGTATAAGGTCCATTTGATTTGTAAACCCTTGGAAATCGAGTATGGACTGAGGAACTAAAGTGCATCATAGGGTAGTGAGTGCAACACATAGAAGATAATGTAGTGTATGCAATGATGAAATGTGACCATGTGATGAATATAATCTATGAAAATTCAATGTGTAGAATGCGATGCTAGATGTGTAGAATGTAGAAAATGTGATATATAACACGTAATGTAACACATGTAGATAGATGAGTAATGTAGTATGTAGGAATGAATGTAATGCTAGACTCATATGTGATGAAGACTAGTGTAGTATATAGAAAATGTATGACATGAAGAAGTGTAGTGTATGATGTATGGTATATGAATTTGTATAGAATGTGGGGCCATATGCGTAAATAACCTAATAGTGTATGTTACCAAACATGTAAGGGGATGATTAGTATAATGTATGATGTGGAAATGACACAATTTTGTAGATGAATGTGGATAATATATGGTGTATAGTATATGACACGCGATGTGTAATGAAACACAATGTATAATGCCTATAGTGCAATGTTTGGGGTTCAATGTAGTGGTAAGCCCTCAACAGTCAAGTGTGAACCAAAGCACAAGAGTGTGTCATCAGGTGGTGATGTTAGAATGTATGATGAATGTAGAAGGACGTAAAAGATGATGATTGTGACTATGCTAAGACTAGATAGTGGAGAAGGTGGAGTGTCATGCCCCCAAGTATGTGTGAATGAATGCACTATCCAATGATGGTGAAGGAACAATGTCCTTCATCTGATGTATGAGGTGAAAGTGCCTGATCATGTTGTAATAAAGGAGGTATAATAGACAAAAATTGTAGTGGTGAATGAAGCCTATGCACATGTGAGGGATGAATGTATGAAGAAGGTCATGGCATCACAAAATTCGTTGGTGATGGAGATCTATGTGATACAGAAGGCGAAGGTGAATAAGACCCGAGTAGAACAAAAAGAGGTGGAGATATATGTTGAGTTGCAATAACTATGCAAGGAAGAGGCCTATACTTATGTATGGGGATAGTGGAGTGATACGGTTGTGGAGAAAATACGCGAGTAGGTGAACTAAGAGTAGATTGTGTTCTGAGAAGCATTAAATGTGAAGGGCTAGATGAACTAGGGGATGTGCTAAATACCATGTGATGGGATGGTGGCCAAAAATTAGATGGAGGGACATGATCAATAGAGATGACCTGATTATTGTAAATAAATTTGAGGCACAGATGATTCATATAAATGATAGATTGTGAGTGACGAAGCCAATTGAGACCGAGAAGCATGTTACATCCCTCAACTATGTTTCCAAAGAGGAAGGGTATAAGAATAATAAGTGGTCCAACTGTAACATGTAGCTTAACAACACAAAAGGGTTTTGAAAAAGGTTATTCAACTTGAGATAAAGGATACTTGATAACTTTAAGGAGTGACATAGAACACACAGTAATGGGCCAGGATGGCTAAACCTTAGTGTTGTTGATGGAGGTTGAGCCAATAGATGCATGGATGCGCAAATGGTTAGATTTAAACTTGGCATGATAATCAACATTGGAAAAGGAAATGATTGGTGGTGACACTTTAGTGTTAGCAACTAAGAAATCTAGAGCTCCTGATCCAGGAGGTGATACCGAATGATATGCATGATTAGTAGAAGATTATACTATCTTCTTGTCATGTTGTTGAGAGTCATTGTTAAATATTTTGAGTTTTCCCTTGTCATTGGTTAGGGCAGAGCTAAAAGACTCTGTGAACTCAATTTTGTTATTATCAATTAATTCTTGGATGATTGTTTGGAGATTTAGGCATCAATATGTAGAATGCCCTACTCATCGATGATAATCATAGCGAAAGTTATCATTATAGTTATAACCTTTTGGTCATGATGGGTCCAACTCAAGGGGAGGGGAAGTGTAATAAGGTGGCTTTTAAGAAGTTGTCTCAATATAATATGTGGAGCCATGGGAAGGGTGCTAAATGTGCACCGGGGTTGCTGTAATTGGACCTCCTTATAAGGAGTGATAGTGTTGACAATAACTTTAGTGTCGGTTGGTTTTGTTGTATATTGTTTAAATGGTGCCTTGTTAGGAAAACGGGTGGAAGATGAAGTCTATTCTTGATACTAAAGATTTCCGATGGATAGGATTTTAGTCTCACAACTTGAGAGTGTGACAAATCTAATCAAATGAAGGAGAGGATTCAAAAAGAACACTCTCTTGTAGAGGTGGTAATAGACTCTGAATGAATAAATCCTGAAGTTCAGAGTCAACAAGCACATTTGTCATCTTAGCTAAATTATACTTATACCTTAAAACATAGTTAGCGAGGTGTTCATTTGAGCCTTGTTTAAGTTGTGTTATCTAGGAATAAGAAATATTATAGTTGATGTTGATAGAAATATGAGTAAGAAATGCATCAACTAGATGTGTAAAGGAGGTTACTAAGTGAATAGGTAAGTTGTAAAACAAAAACATCACATAATCATGGAGATTATGAGGAAAAATCTTATCTAAAAGGAGATGATCATCAACGAAGTCAAGACAAGCAACATGAAATGCTCTAAGATGTTCCTGTGGGTCCCCATGCCCATTGAAGATGGGAAGCTTAGGAATGAAAAAGTTAGGAGGAAGTGGATGAGTAGAAATGGTGCGAGTGAATGGAGTATGAAACAACAAAGTAGAATCCAATGATGGCGATGCATGGGAAGTGGTTTGTTGTAACTTATGAATTTGAGCTTGAAGGTCATGATAAAGAGAAGTTAGGTTTTTGGTTGCCAACATACAAGATCTGCTATACATGAGAAACTAGAGGTGGTGTAAAGTGGTTGGTAGGAGTAGGGACAAAAATTGGAATAGTAGAAATGGGAGGAAGAGTAACAACAGGTGGTTGAGTGGAAACAGAAGTGGGTATGGCTTTAAAAGTGGTGAGTTGGGCCAAGTTAGTAGCTTCCTCATGAGCAACATGTAAAAGTAAATCTAGATCTTGGGGATGCTCAACAAGGTGATCGTTGATAGCCTTGAGGTGAACTTCAGTAAAATCATCATTAGAGTGAGCCATGAAAAGAGAAGAATAAATCCTATAATGAAATATGGAAGAAAGAAAAGCCCTCGAGAAGCATGAATGGTTGAGTTAGGTTCACTAAAATGATTAACTAAAATTGGACTAAACTAAGTAGTGCTAAGGTAGTTAATCTAAGCTATGAACAAATGTACTAAAGTAAATAAATGTATTAAAGAAATATTTTAATGATCTAAGAAAATAGATAAAATGAAATACTAAAACCTAATGTGCAAGAGGGAAGAGGAAAGAACTCATCTGAATAATAAAATCCTATCCAGTTGTGTCACAGTGATGAACAAAAAAATTAAAAAGCAGGAAGGAATGTGCCGAGGTTCCACAGAGGATAGATCTGGGTGATGTAGTTAGACTAGAGCACCTAGGAGAGGAGAGGATTGGGGCACCCACGGGCACTTTGGTAAGCAAAAAATATGCCCTGGTATAGGAAGAAGGGCCATAACTAGTCTTCATAGGTTTGTGAGATGACTATTATCCTTCGCTGCTTTAATTTCTCTATACTATTCCGAATGCTCCAAATATTCCAAGAGGAAGAAATAATCTACAAAAGACCAAAAGGAAGTATCAAAATCCTAAAAAAAAGAAAGATGCAAATGAAAGGGTTGGACTGACCTCAGCTGCGACAACAGTGGGCTTATTAAATAAGCACTGCACTACATTTCGGACCCAAATGTAGTTCTGGTGAGTGTGTGCATGTTGTGCCCTAGGTGCTCTTGTGCCAGTCACACTTTATGTAATAATGAGTGATAACTAAATGTAGAAATTGTAATAGAATGTGTGCATGGAATAGAATAGAATCCCTCCCCCTATGAAGTGTGATGCAGATGTCCTAGCTTGTGCCTTGATGATGGAGCTATGTGGATGCCAATGCAATATATGGATGCAATTTTAGATGGAGTGATAGTAGTAGATGATAGTAGGTCCCTCATTATGGTCTCATAACTTTATATTTATAGGGTTCCTTGCTCTAATTTCGTAACTAATCCCGAAAAGGCTGCCCAAAAGAAAGATAAAGATGAAAAATGGCTAGAAGAGGCCCAAAAAGTGGTGGGAAAGTGCTAGAAGGATCATAGGGCCCCCAGGTGGGACCAGGGCGTCCATGGGTGCCCTAGTACTAAATCTAGGTGCCCCAGCTGAGGTTAAAATAACAAAGGATGTCAGAAAATGGCTAGGCATATGGGTGTAATAGGTCGTAAATTATGAAATAAAATAAACAAAGGGCCAAAAGGATGGGGGTTAATTACTACTTTCTTCACTCAAGAACTTTCTAAATAGCAGTATGAGATCGAGATAAATAAATGTCTAAAGTGCATTTTTTTGTGACTATAGTCGTTGTGTTCAGGAAAAAAAGAAATTGATAGCCCTAATCATATATGAAGAAGGCTTATAACATCCTATAGGGTCTATGGTTATTACCGGAACATGTCTAAGAAGATACATAATGAAGAACTCCAATGTGTGGTTGTTTGAGGACTTTGAAACTCATAGAAAGATTATTCATTTTTCTCACCTAGTTGTATCTAATGTTCAATTGATTAAATATGGAGGTAGACCAGACAATAAGGTCTTGTGGAAATTTCATGAGTTTGACCATGAAGCAATACTTGACACCCTAAAAATTTGATTGGACCCAAGTGGTTCATTGGATTGAATTTGTACAAATGAAGATACACAAAACTACCCTTAAGCCTGCCAAGTGGCTTACTTTCTCAAGTCAAAGGTATGCTCACTTAAGATTATATATATACATCTACATGAATTTAATTTGAATATTTACTTTAATGATTTTGTTTTTAAATTGTGTAGGTTTTACAATTCTACTTAATTGTTTATTAACATGTTTATGTAGGTTAGTGGTGTCGAAAAAGCTTCCACCTTCACATGGTTGGAACTGTTAGTAGAGAATTTATTATTATTGAAGCTAAGAGAAGCTAAGGAAAATTAAATATTTTAAATGAAAAACAAGAAAAAAATCTCATTTCACCACCTATATCATATGAAAAATGTCTTCTTCAAATTATTATTTCACAACCTATATCAAATATGAACAATCTCTTCTTAACATGTTTCCTAGTACTTGTTTTGAATTGAAAGATTTTGTGCACTAAAATGAATCCTCGCCTAGCATTGAATATGCCACCCTGATGTAATGACATAGGTGGTTTGGTGCTAGGAACGTGTGTTTGTAAAATATTGCGTTGGACAACCTTACACTGACTCAAACTGGACTATTTGGCACTTTTGCAAACAATAGGACAACGAGAGGACCAAATAGAGATGGAGAAAACTAAGATAAGATTTTGTAGAGGGTCACAACATAGAGGTGTAGGATCAAATGAGACCTCTCTAGGTGTCATGGAAATCAAGATATCACTCGTCTAAATTATAACATTCTTTGGTCTTAGGGCTCTTAAGGGACTACAAATGGACGAAGTATCCTGAAAGCAACGAAACTGTCTGGCATAAAAAAAGCCTCCTCCACTAGTGTTTACCAAGCCACCCTGACGTGTTGGCATATTCGGTTTGATGCCAAGAAATTCTGTTTGTAAAATATTATGTTTGACAGCCTTGCACTGACTCAAATTAGACTATTTAGCACTTTTACAACAATATGATATCCATTTAGTTACTTGTCCCACGTTTCATAAACAAGGTAGTTATACAAGCAGAATTAATGATGGTTTTAGGTATGAGACTAGGAAATATGGTCCTAATATTGATATTCCAAAAGATGAACTCACTTGTGAGACCTACTGAAAATATACGAGGTTTTCCAATCCTTGTAGTGCAGAAGATCAAGAGCAACTTTAACTTTGTAATTACTACTATAGATTAGAGAAGCATGAAAACTCCTTGGATGAAGGGATTCCTATTCAAAAATAGTGAGAACTTTGTGAAAGATCCTTAGCCATAAGGACAATTTAGAAACCCATTCGATGGTGGTATGAAGAATGGAGAATAAGAGAGAGGAAGCTTTTGGAGCCAAGGAAATTGCAGATAAGTTGTTGATGGTAGATGATGTGGGAGGAAGCTAAAAGTTCACCCAGAAGGCATACAAGTTATACCATTCCCTCGAGGGATTTTTACCCATGATAAATACCATTGAGGTGCACCTTGCTTCTCATTCTAAACTCTCTTCAGGCCTCATCGACTGGTATGCCATCTTACAGGTAAACTCCTCCCCTGATTCTACTCTCATTAAGAAAAAATATAGAAAACTAGCCTTGTTATTGCATCGTAATAAAAAAATTTCCCAGGAGCTGATGGAGCTTTTAAACTTATCACACTAGCATGGGGAGTTCTCTCTGATAATAAAAGAAAGGCTACCTATGACGCCATGAGAAAAAACCAACAAGGGCACAACCCCACCTTCCTCCAATCAAATTCCACAGGCACTGCCATTGTCATTGGAATTTCCAACAATCTAAATGGAAAATGCTAGATATTTTGAAGGAGGGAAATGCCAGATATCTAAGAAAAAAATGGTACAAAGAAATGTTACCCAATAAATCTATCTCTTTTTTTATATAGCTTGTGATTTATATTTAGAGCTCCAAGAGTGTTATAAATTGAGAATAACAAGTCTAGTTGTATTTTTTGGTCTGATGGATTAGGATACCAAGAAAAATTGATCGGTTTTGACACTCTTTTGAACAATTCTTTCAGCTCCAAGCTGTCAAGAACGAAGGTTTCATTCAAATAATTGAGATTGAGATGTCCAGTGCTTGTGTAAGATGGTAATTTGAGAGGATTTCTGAGGTTCAATTTTATTTTCCAAGATGCATAACTCTAATGTTTGAGAATGTTTCTCTAAATTCAACGATATTTTGATTCAGAAACTTGATGATTCTTGAATTTCCAATCCTACCACAGACCCTAGTAGTCCTCGATCCTTGGATACAGGGAGACACAGTTATTTGGCTTCCATTTATAATGATAGAGATATTTGTAAATTCATGTTATGACCTCTAAATATGTATGCATTTCAAGTTGTTTGGAAATCAGATCACACCCTTCACTAGGCTTGATGACTACCCCTATCTTTTTTAAGGCAGTTTTGAAAGCATCCATAGGTTTATGATAGAAGGAATTATCAATGAATTAAAGGTCACTAAGCTGTAGGCCAGATGACTCCCATTTATAACTAAACAAGAAATATTTACTAGGCAATTGATAACCCCTGTGTGTTCTTAGCCATTCCATTGTTCCTATGCTTATTTTGAACACTTTAGGAATTTCTATCAAATTTTCTATCCATTCCAGTAGTAGAAGAACTTTCTCTTTCTCCACAGAAGAGGATACTGTAGGCAATTTGGTTCTGATCTTACAAGTCTCCACATTGGTATATTGTTTATATTTCTTCCATTTACTTTGAGATTAATTTTTGTGTTGTGATGGTGGTTATAAAATATGTATATAGGGATTTCTTTAAGGACCTATTTAATTAGGATGACTCTAACATGCCAATGATAACTAAAGAGGTCAGTCCATTGGCTGGTTCTTGCATTTATAACAATGTTGTGCCTTAATAGTTTCTAGGACAAGATGATCTTTGAAATTTAATTAAATAGCTTCTTTCCTTGGTCTATTACGATGATCCCAAATAATTACCTCAAACATTCTTGATATCCTTTGAATATTTTCTCTTAAATAAAAAAAAAGGATCATTTATATAGTTTGGACTTCAATATTGAACATCTATATGACAACGACCATATCTGTCATGAGAAATGTGAAGTTTCTAGAGTATGTATAATCCTTACCAGGTTAGTGAGAAAAACTAGGCACTTTCGAAGAAGAAGGTTCTTGTGAATATGAACATGTATCAGAACAAAATGGCTTGCAAAAATATTGTTGTGTTCAAACTGAATCATGAAGGTCCACATTTGCACACCAAGAAGGAAGAGGCTATACACTACTATGACACAAGGTGTCAAACATGTCATTTTTTTCTAGCTTCTAATGGGTCATCTTGGATTGCATAATACCATACAAAAAAATATGAGAAATGTGAAATTTGTTTTAGAGAGGAAAAGAGAGTGAGAGTGAGATTGAGATTGTGTGTGAGAGAGAGAGAAAACATGAGAGGGAGAGAGAGTGAGAGGTTTTCCAATCCATTATTTTACAAATGGTATCTCATGTCATCGAAAAGACTAGACCAAAATATCTAGTGGCTAGGTAAATTATTGTGGATGATTCATTTCGGTGTCGGATGGTGCCGTTACTTCTAGGCTACTTCGTCCGATTGTAGTCCCTTAAGAGCTCGGAGACCAAAAAAGGATATAACTTCGACAGGTGATTTCTCGATCTCCATGGAACTTGGAGATGTATCGTCTCATCCTACACCTCTGTGTTGGGACCATCTAAAAAATCCTATCTCATTTTTATCCATCTCTATTCGGTTCTATCATTGTCCTATTGTTTGCGAAAGCACAAAATATTGTAGTTTGAGTCAGTGCAAGGCTGTCAAACCCAATATTTTTCAAATAGAAGATCTTGGCACCAAAGAAACTGCTCCAATACATTTAAGTGGCCTAGTAAATAATTTTAGAGGCTTCATTTGGTATTGGAAGGTGTCATTATTTCCAAGATACTTGATCTGGGCGTAGTCCTTTAAGATCCCGGAGACCAAAAAATACTATAACTTCGACGGGTGATTTCTTGGTCTTTGTGGAACCTGGAGACATATCGTCTGATCCTACACCTCTATGGAGGGACCCTCTATAAAATAATTTCTCACATTTCTCCATCTCAATTTTTTTCTCTCACTCTCCTATTTTTTGCAAAAGTGTAAAATACTGTAGTTTGACTCAGTGTAAGGTTGTCAAATGCAATATTTTGCAAACGAAATCTCTTGGCACCGAACTGACAGTGCTAACATGTCTGAGTGGCCTAGTAAATGATTTTGGAGGCTTCATTTTTGTGCCAATTTCTATTTTTGATTCTTGGATACTTCTTCCAGGCGTAGTCCCTTAAGGGCCCAGATACCTACTGGTTAACGAATCTAAGTCTCGATACAAGCAACAGTTCAAGGGACGATAATACCTACTCTTTATGGGAGAGGTTCCCTTATTCCACACACACACAAATAAGCAAAACCACCTATTTACAAATATATAAACCATTAATATTTGAATGAGTATTTTGATGTTGAAATTGTTCCCATATCAAAAATATTCTCAATATAGAAGATAAGAAGGGTATAAGAACTCATTAGAGGAAAAAATAGCCTTAAACAAACAATACTAGTTAGAAGGAAATTCCGAGTTCACTTCTCACCTATCAAGAACATGAATTTTCTCCTTGGTTACCCAAGATCATTGACTATTGCAATGAAGGAGAAGAGAAGAAGGCAACACTTTCAGACAAATAGATAACATAGCTATACCCTACTAATGCATGCATGAAGCTTTAAGAATTAAATGAAATTATATATATCCAAATAACCCATGAGATATAAATGTTTTAGACACAAATTTCTTTGCACTACATCCAATAGGTTGAACACAAATTTTCTGATTTGAATATAAAAAAAAATGTAGATCAAGGAATAGAACATAAAGAATACGATATAAAAGAGACAAGAGGGAAGATATTCTTCTGTATTGATCATAGTTTTTGCATTAAATTTCAGTCATCAAAATCTAACCCCTTTCAAATGATACAAAGTTTCTTTAAATAGCCACATGGGCGGTTACAATTGAGGTTGATTAAGTCTCCCTTTCTTTTAATTAATCATTATCACTTAATCTAAAGTTCTATAACCTTGAGTTGGTATTAATTACAAATTACATTATCATCGAAGATAAATCCAAATTTGAAATACATTAATTAAAAGAAAGGCCTATGCACTAGATGAAGGAACATTTGAGGAAGAAGCTACCACAATCTTCACTTTGAAAATCTGGTTCCTGAACTTCACAAGTGCTCCAACGATCTCCATGCCTCAAGGAATAGTGGTGTTTGTAGTCGCATTTACCAAGCTATCCAAACAGTCCTCCATCTTTTTCTAAATCCTGCATTCTATAAGAAACCTTTGTTTTCCTCAATGAATCAAGCTTGAAGTTCACACATATCCTCCATCTTCTTTCTAGTTATAGTGTCAAGCTTGAATAAGTATTCTTTGATGAGTACTCAAAATTTTTCTTTGGCATCCTGTACTTTATTTCTCTCTGTGGAATTTTCCTTGAAGAACTGAAAATGGATATCCTGGAACTCGACAAGTATAACATCTTAGAAGGCTTCTCCTTTTTGTGCTATGTTCTTCATTTCATTAATTGCTTCCTCAAGTACTCTCATCTTCCATTCCACACTGTATACCCATTTCTTTGAGAGATTATTCTTTGAATAATCAAAAACATTACTTGCAATGAGGACTTGATCATCAGTGTCACTCATCAGTTTGAGGTCCTGCATGCATTCAATACACAATTTGAGTTCTTTCTCCAAGACATTGACAGTTGAGTCAAACCTCTATTGTATCAAAGAAACATTTTCATATACTTTGGATGCTTCCTCAATGAAATTCAGTCCAGAGAGAAACATTTTATCAACCATAGCCTCTATTGCTTTCCCATAAGAAGCATGCTTATGGATGTCCCTGATAGTTTGAACTTCATCATCAGTCAAGACGGTGGGGGGAGGAATTAAGGTTAGAGGGTCTGGATCCAATACCTTGTCACTTGCCAATAGAGACTTGTTGAAATTAGAAAGAGTCTGAACTTGTTCCTCCAACTGCTCTTGTTTTTTCTTCCCTTTCTCAACTCTTTTAATGACCTTTGACATAGTCTCTTTTAGATTATGAACCTCACTTTTAGGAATGGATTCACCCAGTGGGATCCTTGTTAGCTCTAGATCAGTCAAAGTAAAATATATTTCATTCTTCTTTGTCTTAGGTTTGGCAATATCCAAAAATTGTTGGCCTTTTGAATTAGACACCAACCTTGAGGTATTCTTGGCCTTCTTGAATGATGGAGAAAAAGTTGTGCCTAAGAGGGAAGCCACAACATCAAACTTGAGAGAAATAATTTGAGATGAAGTTTTTCATTTTCTTGCTCTCAAAAAAGGATGAACCCAAGTGAAGGTGGTACTGGAAGGAGGGGTGACAAGAGGACCCAAGGAAAGTATGCTCATGGAGCCAAGGGTTTGTGTAGCAAAAACTTCCATAGTAGATGTTTGAACACTAGAGACATGTATCTCTTTGAAAAGAGTCTCCGAGATGCTCACTGTTTTATCTCTTGATCTTAAATTCTTTTGTTTAGCCTTCACTTCATCCTCTTTCTCAATGCTACCTACTTTATAATTGCTTTCTTTTTGGTCTTCTCTTTCCTTCCCTTCTTTTGAAAGATCAATTATTTTCTCAAGTTCATAGACTATCTCTGTCTGCTTAGGAGAAGGAGATTGCTTGTTTTCTTCCTCAATTAATTGTTCTGTATTTCCAACTGTTAACCAAAATAAGCTCCATTTATTTTGGGTTAACTTACCTCCTTTTTGTGCTTCAGTCAAAATTTTATAATTTTTAAGCACTCAAGGAATTCTAGAAATTGATCCATCAGATAGAGAATTTCTTCCCCTTTCTAGAAAAGTAAAGAACTCTTTCTAACTCCTTGTATTTTTTGCGTTATGGCTCAGCGGAGTTAGAAGGGAAAATTTTCCCAAGGTGGAATTGTGGAGCTTGGGAGAGTTTCTTGCCCAAGGAACTTAGACCAACGGGGCATCGAAGGAAAAAGTGAAAAATTACCTTTTCTTCCAAAAGGCATAAAATCAAATTGTGACCCACGGTCCCATCAAAAGATTATGCGGGGATGCGGGCTATTGGAAGGAAAAAAAAGGATCCCCTACCTCTGCCGACCCCAATGGATGCCACGTCATCAGCGGATTTGTGGGGGAAATGTGAAAAATTTTCCCGAGCCAATTTCAGCAGAAAACATAAAGGAAATACTCAGAGGGCCATATCTTTTGATCCAGAGCTCCATTTTCTACAATCTTGGTACCAATGGAAAGATCTGGATATTCTCTTCATCATGGAATCTTCAATTTTGCATTTTGGTGAAGATTTGTGGGAGAAAATTACAAAACATGTTTTGGTACTGAAAAGACAAAAAGAACCAGTTTCAACTACCAGATTTAATGAAGTATGGGTCATATTATTTGGTCTGCGAATTCGATACATGGAAATATGAGATTTTGCATTAAGCCCATCAACAGATGAAGAATTAAAACACATTTTTAAATGTGGTTGGAAAAAATCCCACATTTTTTCCTCTCTTCTCATGTTTCTTCTATAAAATGTAAACAGAGGCACATTTTCAAGGAGTTAGTTAGAGGTTCATTTTTCTTCTTTGCCTCCTCGTTCTTTTCTTCCCTAGGGTTGAAAATGGAGTTTGAACCTCCTCCCCTACTCTGTAATGGAATTTTTTTCCTCTTTCCTGTGAAATGGTGCACTGTGTAAATATGGAGCAATAAAAACATGTTTTTGTGATGCATTTGTCCATCCTTTGCTCGTTTTATTGCATCTTCTTGCCTCTCTTCATTGCAGGGTATCTATGCATGTTTTGAATGTTCATTTGAAAATCTGGGAGTTGTGTTCATGGGGTTTTGGAACATTTTCTATGTGAATATGATCTATGGTCTGTGATGCTATTGTCCATCCTTTCCATTGCTCACCTCTCTTTGTTCCATGATAGTTTAGTAGATGATCAACACTTTCCTTCTCTGGTGTATCACCGTTTTAGTGTGGGCTCTATTTTTTCTTGTTTTCTTTCTCTCCTTATCTCCTTAGAAGTTAGATTAGGATTAGATTAGCTTTCCTGCACTGGAATAGCTTGTGGCAGGTAGTTTAGGAAGAGGAACCAACCTTCTCTGGAGAGCTTTCCCACTTTTTCAAGGTCCCACACCTTGGGGAAAGTTCAATGTTATGCAATCACACTATATTATTCTACCTTAGAAAAGTAGTTTTTTATAACTCATTTGAGGGTGCTGTGATTTTGCACTAACAATTTTGGCACGCCCAGTGGGACCTAAGAGGTCTTCACTTCATTGCAACAAGATTGATGTGCACTTGTTGTAAATCTCCAACTTATGAGAAGCTTTAAATTGCACATCTAGCGAATCCACCTGGTAAACAACCCATTTTTTTGAGTTGTAGACATTTCTTTCCATCCATTTTCATCCATTATTTTTTCCATCTCTTTCATTCTTTTCTATTCTATGAAGTTATGCAATCATGGCTTCATTCCCACAGTGGAATTCATACTTGCAGCAACAGAGTAGTCCACCTCCAATATGTTTTACAACTCCTCCAAATCGGCATTATGAGTAGATTACAAATAAACATGTCTACCCCTATGAGAAGTAGTGCTAAAATTGGTTTGGCTATGGAGCTTTACAAGAATAGGGATATGCATGTAATGATAACAGTCAAATGGAGAATGTTGGTCTGTTGGAGAAGATCCAAAAAATAGAGATTGGCATGGTTCAGTCAAGATCTACAACTCAAATGAAGGCATTTAGAATTGGTTGTAGGACACCTTGTCCATGGGAAGGTCCTTTTCCAAGACACTACAACCCTTAGGAGAAGCTGGACTTCATGATTGGGATGTTGCCCCAACTTGCACAATGTACTGAAGAGATAGAGGCCTATGAATTTGGTGCCAGACAACCTTGTCAATGGGTAAATCCTACACCATTATTTAGTAAAATTATCTTCACTCCTCAAGTAGCACCATCTCAATTTGAGCTTAAATTTCCAAGCTTCCCATTGAATGTTGCCCCAAGTGTGAAATCCATTTCTCCATCCCCTAGTCTTCCATCACATCTCAGTTTTTCTGCCCTCTTCTCTTCTAAATCGAAATCCCCTCCACAAGAGCAAAAATAAATACCTTCCACTCCAAGGAAACAAGAAGTTTCATCTCTTCCACCACCACAAACAAATGAAAAAATGGTTGAATCCCAACCCACTCCTTCTCTTGCCTTCCCAATTCCATGTGGAGAAGAAGAAATTTTAAAAATCAGTCATGAAGGACAAAAAGAAGAAGAAGAAGTGAAAGAAGAAGAAATGGTTAAAAGCTTAGTGAGTTTAGCTCTTAGGTTTGGTATAATAGAGATTCCTTTGTTGGTCAAGCCTTTAAAGGAGAAAAAAGTTGAAGAGCCAGTGGTGGCTAAGATTGAATTTGCGGCAAAGAAAGAACAAGAAAAGGAAGAAGAAAATAAGTAGTCAGTTTACTCAGAATGTAGTGTCCATGTTGGCACTTTAAGTGAAGAGAATGCTGATCCAATTCAAACTGCCCAATCAGCTAAGGAAGGAGAAAACAAATCAGCTCAAAGTCCCATTGGAAAGGAGCAAGTGGATGAGACCAAATCAGAGTTTGTAGCAGTAGAAGAAGAAGACATTATTGGTGTTTTCTTGCTTTCATTCAAAGGGCCTGTTTTGGTTGATGAATCCATTTTGGAGGAAAGCTCTAAAAGAAATCTTGCAGTCCCAACTTGTCCTCTAGAGCAGCAGTTTGAGGAGTTTGATATGGAAAACTTCATGCTAGAGGAAGAGTTCAATCAAGAGCAAGATGGTCTTCAAGTAGCAGAGGAAGGAGAATCTGCTCCAAATCCAAAAGAAGAGGAGCACATTCCAGTTGTGAAGGAGAAAAATGCAGATCCAAAGGCTTTGAGCACAAAACAAGCTATAGAAGAACCTTCGGTTCTTCCTTCCACTTCATATCTCTCGAGCTATAATGTTGGAAAATATTTTGATATTTCAAACTTCATGTTGGAGGATGAAAGAAACCATGGTAAACAAGTTATAAACCAAGAAGATACGATGGAGGAAGTTGAAAATTTACAGTAAGACATAAATGAGACAATGTATTTGTCTGATTTGGAAGATTGTTTGATGGAGAGGAACCGGTTAAAATCCCATTGTTTTCTCCATCATCCACCTTCTAAGCATGTGTGCTTGTTGTCATGGAGGAGAGTATTCAATGGAAACAAATCACATTTTCAACAGCTCTTTGGAATCAAGTTTGGAAGATCTAAACCTTCCATGTTCTTCACAAGAGGAGGAAGAGAAAGAGCAGAAGAGTTCCACCATTCCTTCCACATCATTCACCCAGGAAGGTCTACAAGAGGACTCCATTTTTGGAGTTAGAAATCAGAGCTATGGGCATACCAATCAGATCAGACCTTTCCCAATAAGATATTTGGCTTCATTGGAGCCAAAGGAGCAGCCACAACCAGTCATGTCCATTTCAGGGCATGAGGATGATATGCAAAGCACCAAGGATCAGCTGCCATACCTCTTCAATCCAAATGCAGAGAAACTAAAAGAGGTATTTGATTTGTCTCCAGTTGGTACTTTGGTTATTTGGGTGGAGGACCAGCTTCTTGTTAGTTTTTCACTCATCCAACCAACCATGTTCAGTGCCAAATCAGTTGCATGGCTGCCATTTTTGAGGAAGGGAAGCTATTTCTCCCTGCCAGTTGCATGTTTTGTTTGAGTTCCCTTTGCTCTTGGTTAGAGTAGAGTAGGTAGGTTTGTTTTCAGTAGAAGAAGTTCTTTTGCACACTCTGCATATCCCACTTAGGGTATGTATGATTTTTAGTTTGTACATAGTTTTTGGTGTTGTTGTTTTGCTCTTGCACATTCCATTTCAGTTGGCTTTTGGTGAAGTTCAACTCCAAGTTCAGTGGGTTCCCAAGTGATTCAGAGGTCATATTTTTAGAGTTAGATAAGAAAATTGGTTATCAGGCTTGACTCCATGCCCAATGGATGAAACTAAGGCCATTGATCATTCATCTAGCAGGTAGATGACCCCTGTGAGTCACCAAAGTTGTTAACCAAAATAAGCTCCCTCTTATTTTGGGTTAACTTACCTCCTTTTTGTGCTTCAGTAAGAATTTCACAAGTTTCAAGCACTCAAGGAATTTTTGAAATTACTCCATCAGATAGAGAATTTCTTCCCCTTTCTAGAAAGGTAAAGAACTCTTTCTAACTCCTTGTATCTTTTGCGTTATGGCTCGACGGAGTTAGAAGGGAAATTTTTCCCAAGGTGGACTTGCGGAGCTTGGGAAAGTTTTTTGCCAAAGGAACTCAGACCGGTGAGGCATCAGAGGAAAAAGTGAAAAATTGCCTTTTCTTCCAAAAGGCATAAAATTGAAATGCGACCCGCAGTCCCATCAAAAGCTTATGTGGGGATGCAGGTTATCGGAAGGAAAAAAAAGGAGCCCCTACCTCCGCTGACCCCAATGGATGCCACATCATCAGTAGGATTTGTGGGGGAAATGTGCAAAATTTACCCAAGCCAATTTTAGTAGAAAACATAAAGGAAATACTCAGAGGGCCATATCTTTTGATCCAGAGCTCCATTTTCTACAATCTTGGTACCAATGGAAAGATCTAGAGATTCTCTTCATCATGGAATCTTCAATTTTGCATTTTGGTGAAGATTTGTGGGAGAAAATTGCAAAACACGTTTTGGCATGGAAAAGACAAAAAAAACCAGTTTCAACTACTAGATTTAATGAAGTATGGGTCATTTTCTTTGGTCTGCGAAGTAGATACATGGAAATATGAGATTTTACATCGATCCCATCAACAAATGAAGAATTAAAATACATTTTTAAAGGTTGTTGGAACAAATCCTGCATTTTTTCTTCTCTTCTCACGTTTCTTCTATAAAATGTAAACAAAGGCACATTTTCAAAGAGTTAGTTAGAGGTTGTTCATTTTTCTTCTCTGCCTCCCCGTTATTTTCTTCCCCAGGGTCGAAAATGGAGTTTGAACCTCCTCCCTTGCTCTATAATGGTATTTTTTCCCTCTTTCCCGTGAAATGGTGCACTGTGTAAATTTGGAGCAGTAAAAATCTGTTTTTGTGATGCATTTGTCCATCCTTTGCTCATTTTATTGCATCTTCTTACCTCTCTTCATTGCAGGGTATTTGTGCATGTTTTGAATGTTCATTTATAGGATTTGGGAGCTGTGTTCATGGGGTTTTGGAACATTTTCTGTGTGAATATGATCTATGTTCTATGATGCTATGTTCCATCCTTTCCATTGGTCACCTGTCTTTGTTCCATAGCAGTTTAGTAGATGATCAACACTTTCCTTCTCTGGTGTATCACCGTTTTAGTGCAGGCTCTATTTTTTCTTGTTTTCTTTCTCTCCTTGTCTCCTTAGAAGTTAGATTAGGATTATATTAGCTTTCCTGCACTGGAATATCTTGTGGTAAGCAGTTTAGGAAGAGGAACCAACCTTCTCTAGAGAGCTTTCCCACTTTTGCAAGGTCCCACACCTTGGAGAAATTTCAATGCTATGCAATCACACCATATGATTCTGCCTTAGAAAATTATATTTTTAGAACTCATTTGAGGGTGCTGTGATTTCACACTAATAGTTTTGGCACACCTGGTGGGACCTAAGAGGTCTTCACTTCATTGCAATAATATTGATGTGCACTTGTTGTAAATCTCTAGCTTATGAGAAGCTTTAAATTGCACATCTGGTGAATCCACTTGGTAAACAACCCATTTTTTTGAGTTGCAAACCTTTCTTTCCATCCAATTTCATCCATTCTTCTTTCCGTCTCTTTCATTCTTTTCCATTCTATGAAGTTATGCAATCATGGATTCATTCCCACAGTGGAACTCATACTTGCAGCAATAAAGTAGTCCACCTCCAATATGTTTTACAACTCCTCCAAATTGACATTATGAGCAAATTCAAAATCAACATGTCTACCCCTATGAGAAGCAGTGCCAAAATAAGTTTGGCTATGGAGCTTTCCAAGAACAAGGATATGCATGTAATGATAACAGTCAGATGGAGAATGTTGGTCTGTTGGAGAAGATCCAAAAAATTGAGATTGGTATGGTTCAGTCAAGAGCTACAACTCAAATGAAGGCGTTCAGAATTGGTTGTAGGGCACCTTGTCCATGGGAAGGCCCTTTTCCAAGACACCAGCCCTCAGAAGAAGATGGAATTCATGATTGAGATGTTTCCCCAACTTGCACAATGGACTGAAGAGATAGAGGCCTATGAATTTGGTGCCAGGCAGCCTTGTCAATGGGTAAATCCTACACCATTATCTGGTAATTTTCTCTGCACTCCTCAAGCAACACCATCTCAATTTGAGCTTAAATTTACAAGCTTCCCATTGAATTCTTCCCCAAGTGTGAAATCCATTTCTCCATCCCCTAGTCTTCCATCCCATCTTAGTTTTTCTGCCCTCTTCTCTTCCAAATCCAAATCCCCTCCACAAGAGCAAAAATAAATACCTTCCACTCCAAGGAAACTGTTGGTGTAGGTTTTTTTATCACTTTATTTAATTATTTAGTGTTATTCCACCTCACCGTGTGAGTCATCTCACTTAGGTGGACATGGATTTAGGTGTCATCTTAGTTATGACAGATTCTCTTACAGAATCTGTCATATTTGTAAGTGTGTCATATGAGTTACATTCCCATTTGGGAAAGTAAGTCCTCTTCTCCATTATGGAGGAATCTTCTCTTACATGGGAGTTACACATTTACTCCCCTATTTGTACTCCTCTTCTTTTGGTCCATGGAAATCCAAGAGCATTCCATTCCACTCCATTTTTGAATCTTGAGATCTCATATGCATGCACATTGTTTCTCAAAAGTTTTCTTGCTTTATCTTGCAACTCCTTCTTGGTGAAGTAAAACTTTTTGATGCACGTGTATTCCTTCCAGACCCTTGTCTTACACTCCTTTATGGTATCAGAGCTAGGGGACTGGAATCACACTGCTCACCATTGTTGCTCCACCATGTAGTTTCTTGTGCATGTTTTACATTTTGCATGTGTTTTACTTGCATATTTCAAGATTCTTATGGTTATTTTTAGTGGTTTGTTTTGTGTGTTTCTTGCTGGTTTATGTGTGATCAGGGCCAAGGAAGAATACTAATTTCTTGTGTTGGAGAGCCATTCACCCTACACTTGTCGGTTGACAGCTTACTTGCCTTGGCCATGGTATTGTTGTCCACTACTGAATCTCTACACAATTGTTATTAGTGATATCATGGCACGTCAGTTTTCTTTTGCCCAACAACTCGTAGTTCTATGCATTGGGTGGTTTTCTAGACTGTTACATGCCTCAACACATGTATTTGAAACTAGTTCTGCCCTCTTCTGGCACATGGAATCTACAGTGGGCTCATTGACCTGCTGCGTGAAGAATGGTTGACTAGTTCTGCTTCTCTCTAATGTCCTTCACTGCTTCTCTCCAATGCCCTTCACTCCTTCAACCACGTGGTGACAGTGTGTTAGACTGGTTCAACATTGAATGGGTGAAATAGTTTAAAGAACACTTGTCATGACATGTTCACAAAGCTCTGAGGCATAAACTAGCACAAACTGAAACTTGGCGAGCCCACTAAGCCTCCACTCACCAACTCGCATTGACACCGCTCAGTCTAACTCTAGTGGTCTACTCGGTAGTTACTCTATTGACACACTACACTTGGGTTACTTGCACTTCAGTTACACTGCTCCATTCTTGTCATCTAGGTAGACTACTCATGCCTTGACACAGGGTGTCCCCCCTCCACTCACCAGCTCGCATTGACACCACTCTGTCAACTCCCTTGCAGTGCAGTGGCTTTGCACAACTCACCAGGACATTGTCACAAGCTGTCCTTCACTCCTTCATGGTTGAGCTTGTCCAAGTCAATGTAGGGAAGGAGCTCAAGCCTTGCATCACCCAGCTGGGTAGACTACAACTTGGAGGTTATGTCCTTCCAACTCGGCCTGCTTTATAACTCAGTTTGGTCACAATCCTTTTTCTTATGTTTTAAGGTAAAAAAAACATTCATTTTGGCTTTAAATAAGCGTGGGTTTCCTTTTTTACATCTTCCTTCGAGTGTCGAAGATGGAGGGTTAGGTCCGAGGTTGGCAAGAGGCTAATCCCCCTTCGCAGTCAAAATAAACCCCTTCTAAAATTTGATGCTGATTCCAACGAGCACAAACACGATACTTTTTGGATGTGTTTCGGGCACCTTTTTAATATTTTTCAGGGTTTACTAGCTTTTCCTTATCAGTTGTGGGAATCCTTTTTAAGCCATAACTTTTGAATCGTTGCTCATTTTTGAGCACTTATTTAGTCAAAATTGCATGTTTTTTCACACACTACATGATGGGAATATCAGTTTTGTAAAACACACTATGTTATAAAGTGCCACATTTGGGGGAGGGGTATCTTTTTCTTTCTACATCTTTTTTTTTTGTCACGGATAATCATGGTGTTCCCCTGCTCACCCCATTAAACTATCAAGAATGGTTGAATGCTATGAAAACTGCCTTAAAAGGAAATAAACTATTCCGCATTGCCACCGATCTGCAAGTTGAACTTGATGATGAAAGAGAAAGAGAAAAGTGGCTTGATAAGTGTGATGAAGCCATTGGGTTCATGACCATGTGTGTATCTCTAGAGCTGTGTTTTCACATTTCCTCTTCCACCACACCAAAAAAGTTCTAGAAATTTTTGGGAAACAGGATGAAATGCGAGGACATGAACTTGAGAATAACCTAATAAGCCTTAGTCCCAATGATTTTGACACCATTCAAGACTTCTTCTCCAAATTCATATCACTCAGATTGCAGTTAGAAGATTGTGGAATAAAGAAAAAGGAATCTCAACTCATTTTATTTGTCCTTACCAAACTTGGTCCCGAATACTCCGTATTTGTCTCCACCTTCCATGTAAAAAAAGGGCACTTGGAAAAAGTTGGTCTATGCCCTCTCTTGATGAGTTTATTACAGATTTTATCAGGGAACAAAATAAATTGATTCAAATGGGCACCTTGAAATCCACAAAATCCCATGCTCTCATTGCTGGAAAGGAAAAACATAAAGCTTCTAAGGAGAAGAAACATGATCATGAAAAGAAGAAAAAACCCCAAAACAACTCTTCCACCTCCTCTTCCACCTCTTGAAATTCCAAAGAATGAATCAAATGTGGGTACTGCCATGGCATGCATGATGAAGAAAAGTGCTTGAAGAAAAAGATCGCTCTCCTCACTAATCTACTTGAGAATCACAATATTGGAGTCCTATATTCTCTCAAAACACCTTCATCATCCCACGACATTTCTAAGGAAAAAGAGAGCCAAAAAGAGAAAGTACAAGAGAAAGAAAAAGTAAAAGAATCCAACAAGGAGAAACTAAAGGGAAGAGCTCTAGTGACAGTTGTGCCACCTACCCCTACATTGATCATTTATTTGAGTGCAACTCATCACATGACATCATTAAACATTGAGTTTGATTCACTTGAGCCATGTGACATGTACTCTATTCAGCTTGGTGACAACACCACTACACAGGTTTTTGGAAGAGGATCAATTGAAGTAAGTGGTGGTACTTTCAATAATGTTTTAAGTATCCCTTTACTTTCAACAAACCTTCTTTCAATCTATCAGATCCTCATCTTGGACAGGGCATGCAAGTTGATTTCACTCCAGACTCAGTTTATGTCAGGGAGCTTCACAATGATACTATTGTTGAAGTTGGTATGGCTAACCATCACTCTCGGTTGTACTCATTCTCTCACTTTGCTCCTCCTTCAGATTCTTCATCTGACTCAGCAGGACTTGAGGATAATTTTGAACCCATTTATGATGTTTTGGACATCTCTTCTAGCATAGTTGATTGCCATGATGATGGGGACCCACCTCCACCATCCACTTATCTCTTAATCTACCCACTTCTGGTCCACTTCAGACACTTTAGAGAGTAGGCACTATGATTCAGGACTCATCAGGCATTGGGTACACTTCTTCACAGGTTCTGGCCATTCCACCTTCCTTCCTTGCCACTTCTTTGGGATCTACAATTCTTCATGGAGTAGCTAGCTTCTCCACTTCACATACAAAGCATTGTTCCTTATACTAGAACAACACCTTTGCACTTCGGGGGTCTTCTTCCTCCTCTTCACTTAGCACAGGGTGGCTCATGACTGGATCATATTCTTGGGAGGCTAGATATACTTCTTCTTCTCTCCTTCTTCTTAGTAGTTTAGGAGAGTTTTTTTGCTATCTCTTGTAAGTGGAGGATTTTCCCACTGGGTTTTTCCCTCACTATTTGAGACCTTTTGTGCATGGGTATCTCATCGGGCTTTTAGCTAGGACCCATTTCTTGTGTGTTTTTCTGACTTACCTAGCCCCATCCTAGTTTTGATGAAGGGGGGTGTTGGTGTAGGTGTTTTTTATCACTTTATTTAATTATTTAGTATTATTCCACCTCACCGGGTGAGTCATCTCACTTAGGTGGACATGGATCTAGGTGTCATCTTAGTTATGATAGATTCTCTTACAGAATCTGTCATATGTGTAAGTGTATCATAGGAGTTACATTCCTATTTGGGAAAGTAACTCCTCTTCTCCATTATGGAGGAATCTTCTCTTACATGGGAGTTACACATTTACTCCCCTATTTGTACTCCTCTTCTTTTGGTCCATGGAAATACAAGAGCATTCCATTCCACTCCATTTTTGAATCTTGAGATCTCATATGCATGCACATTGTTTCTCAAATGTTTGCTTGCTTTATCTTACAACTCCTTCTTAGTGAAGTGCAACTATTTGATGCACATGTATTCCTTCCAGAACCTTGTCTTACACTCCTTCAGAAACAAGAAGTTTCATCTCTTCCACCACCACAAACAAATGAAAAAATGATTGAATCCCAACCCACTCCTACTCTTACCTTCCTAATTCCATGTGGAGAAAAATAAATTTTAAAAATCAGTCATGAAGGATAGCAAGAAGAAGAATTGAAAGAAGAAGAAATGGTTAAAAACTTAGTGAGCTTAGCTCTTAGGTTTGGGATAATAGAGATTCCTTTGCTGGTCAAGCCTTTAAAGGAGAAAAAAGTTGAAGAGCCAGTGGTGGCTAAGACTGAATTTGTGGCAGAGAAAGAACAAGAAAAGGAAGAAGAAAATCAGCCGTCAGTTTACTCAGAATGTAGTGTCCATGTTGGCACTTTAAGTGAAGAGAATGTTGATCCAATTCAAACTACCCAATCAACTAAGGAAGGAGAAAACAAATCAGCTCAAAGTCCCATTGGAAAGGAGCAAGTGGATGAGGCCAATCAGAGTTTGTAGTAGTAGAAGAAGAAGACATTATTGGTCTTTTATTTCTTTCATTCAAAGGGCCTGTTTTGGTTGATGAGTCCATTATGGAGGAAATCTCTAAAAGAAATCTTGCAGTCCCAACTTGTCCTCTAGAGCAGCAATTTGAGGAGTTTGATATGGAAAACTTCATGCTAGAGGAAGAGTTAAATCAAGAGAAAGATGGTCTTCAAGCAGTAGAGGAAGGATAAGCTACTCCAAATCCAAAAGAAGAGGAGCACATTCCAGTTGTGAAGGAGAAAAATGTAGATCCAAAGGCTTTGAGCACGAAACAGGCTATAGAAGAACCTTCAGTTCTTCCTTCCACTTCATCTCTCTTGAGCTCTAATGTTGGAAAAGAGTTTGATATTTCAAACTTCATGTTGAAGGATGAAAGAAACCATGGTAAAAAAGTTGTAAACTAAGAATATACCATGGAGGAAATTGAATATTTGCAGTAGGAAAACAACGAGACAATGTATTTGTCTGATTTGGAAGATTGTTTTGATGGAGAGGAACCAGTTGAAATCCCATTGTTTTCTCCTTCATCTTCCACCTTCCAAGCATGTGTGCCTGCTATCATGGAGGAGATTATTCAATGGCAACAACATGAATTTTACAATTGCTCTTTGCAATCAAGTTTGGAAGATCTAAACCTTCCATGTTCTTCACAAGAGGAGGAAGAGAAAGAGCAGAAGAGTTCCACCATTCCTTCCACATCATTCACCTAGGAAGGTCTACAAGAGAACTCCATTTTTGGAGTTAGAAATCAGAGCTATGGGCATACCAATCAGATCAAACCTTTCCCAATAAGATATTTGGCTTCATTGGAGCCAAAGGAGTAGCCACAACCAGTCATGTCCATTTTAGGGCATGAGGATGATATGCAAAGCACCAAGGATCAGCTACCATACCTATTCAATTCAAATGCAGAGCAACTAAAAGAGGTATTTTATTTTTCTCTAGCTAGTACTTTGGTTATTTGGGTAGAGGACCGACTTCTTGTTAGTTTTTCACTCATCCAACCAGCCATGTTCAGTGCCAAATCAGTTGCATGGCTGCCATTTTTGAGGAAGGGAAGCTATTTCTCCCTGTCAGTTGCTGGTTTTGTTTGAGTTCCTTTTTCTCTTGGGTAGAGTAGAGTAGGTAGGTTTGTTTTCAGTAGAAGAAGTGATTTTGCACACTCTGCATATCTCACTTGGGGTATGTATGATTTTCAGTTTATACATAGTTTTTGGTGGTGTTTTTTTTCTCTTGCACATTGCATTTCAGTTGGCTTTTGGTGATCAGTGGGTTCCCAAGTGATTCAGATGTCATATTTTCAGAGTTAGATCAGAGAATTGATTATTAGGCTTGACTCCATGCCCAATGGATGTAACTAAGGCTATTGATCATTCATCTAACAAGAAGATGACCCTTGTGAGTCACCAAAGTTTTTAACAAGAATAAGATCCCTCTTATTTTACAAGTTTCAAGCACTCAAGGAATTTTGGAAATTGCTCCATTAGATAGAGAATTTATTCCCCTTTCCAGAAAAGTAAAGAACTCTTTCTAACTCCTTGTATTTTTTGCGTTATGGCTTGGCGGAATTAGAAGGGAAAATTTTCCCAAGGCAGAATTGCAGAGCTTGGGAGAGTTTTTCGCCAAAGGAACTCGGACCGGCGGGGCATCGGAGGAAAAAGTGAAAAATTGCCTTTTCTTCCAAATGGCATAAAATTGAAATGTGATCCATAGTCCCATCAAAATCTTATGCGGGGATGCGGGCTATCAGAAGGAATAGAAAGGATCCCCTGCCTCCACTGACCCTAATGGATGCCACTTCATTAGTGGATTTGCAAGGCAAATGTGCAAAATTTGCCCGAGCCAATTTTAGTAGAAAACGTAAAGGAAATACTCAGAGGGCCATATCTTTTGATCCAGAGCTCCATTTTCTACAATCTTGGTACCAATGGAAATATCTAGAGATTCTTTTCATCATGAAATCTTCAATTTTACATTTTGGTGAATATTTGGGGGAGAAAATTACAAAATGCATTTTGGCATGGAAAAGACAAAAAAAATAACCAGTTTTAACTGCCAGATTTAATGAAGTATGGGTCATTTTCTTTGGTTTGTGAAGTAGATACATGGAAATATGAGCTTTTGCATCGAGCCCATCAACAGATGAAGAATTAAAACACATTTTAAAGGTGGTTTTCCAAATCCCACTTTTTTCCCTCTCTTCTCGCGTTTCTTCTATAAAATGTAAATAGAGGCACATTTTCAAGGAGTTAGTTAGAGGTTGTTCATTTTTTTTCTCTGTCTCCCCATTATTTTCTTCCCTAGGGTTGAAAATGGAGTTTGAACCTTCTCCCCTACTTTGTAATGGAAAATTTTCCCCCTTTCCCGTGAAATGGTGCACTGTGTAAATCTGGAGCAATAAAAACATGTTTTTGTGATGCATTTGTCCATCCTTTGCTCATTTTATTTCATCTTCTTACCTCTCTTCATTGTAGGGTATCTGTGCATGTTTTGAATCTTCATTTGCAGATCTCAGAGCTGTTATCATGGGGTTTTGGAACATTTTCTATGTGAATCTGATCTATGGTATGTTATGCTGCTATCCATCCTTTCCATTGCTCACCTCTCTTTGTTCCATGGCAGTTTAGTAGATGATCAACACTTTCCTTCTCTTTTGTATCACCGTTTTAGTGTAGGCTCTATTTTTTCTTGTTTTCTTTCTCTCCCTATCTCCTTAGAAGTTAGATTAGGATTAGATTAGCTTTCCTACACTGGAATAACTTGTGGCAAGTAGTTTAGGAAGAGGAACCAACCTTCTCTAGAGAGATTTCCCACTTTTGCAAGGTCCCAGACCTTGGGGAAAGTTCAATGTTATGCAATCACACCAGATGATTCTGTCTTAGAAAAGTAGATTGTTAGAACTCATTTGGGGGTGTTGTGATTTCACACTAACACCAACCTTTTCAGCCTTCCCTTTCTTAATGTATACTAGAGTTGAATATTCAAGAGGAGAGGCAGCTGATTGAGTATGTACTTCAAGAAATGTGGCTGGAATATCTTTCTGAGATGTAGATGCCTCTTGGGAAGGATATTTCATCATGACTACTTTGTATGCTCTCATTTTTGTCAAAAAAAACCTTTGTTCTCACCATGACTTGGTTTATGATTTCTTGTAAGTCATCCTTATATATTTTGAGCTAGTCAATGGTCGTAAGAGGAGTGTTCCTAATAGAATTAATGTATTCAATAGATTGAAAATCTTCATCATCATTCTACAAATCCTCGGGTACTTTATAGATTCCAAAATCCTTGATTTGCTGGAAGGAGAGTCTGCCGTAGTACCTTCTCCTTGCCTGATAATCATCTGAGCAATCTTCCCAATAATATTCAGATTAGGGGAGTGATAGAAAAACATAATGAAATTGTTGGAGATGAAACCTTTGAGATCAAAGCAAGACCTCTTCATAAAAGAGTAGAAATTGAAGGAAGTAATGGTTCTCTCAACATTTTGTGCATCAAGATTTGTTTTATAGGTATAATTACCCAATGTGATTGGGAATTGGATGTCATCTATCTTCTTATCTATGTAAGTCCTATGCAACATATTGAGTTGTCTACAAACTTCCACAAGAGCTATCTTATCACTACAAAATAGTGGAAGTTTGTAAGGTTCTCCCTCAAATCTTTCCAACCTGATGTAAGAGAACCTTCTAAAATGGATGACATAGTTGTCATAGGTGGAAATCAATTACTTGCCCTCAGTAGAAAACCTTTCAACTATGTTACCCTCCAAAAGTTTGAAAATGTACATGGTGAAAGCATCATTGACTCTCCTGAAGTGATGTTTGATGTTCTACAAAGTCAACTGTGGGTAATATTCATACACTGGAGCATTCTATTTACCATCCACTGGAGAAAGAACCAACCATATTATATATGTTACAATAATATACATCAGATAAGAGGTCATATGGAAGAATTTGGTTCTTTGCACATTAGCCAATTGTTCATTGAGGTTTTCAAAATGATTTTCTCCCAATTCAGACTTTTTCTTCCCTCACAAATGATATTCAGGTAAGGGCACATCCAAAAGTGGAACTCATTAATCGAAGGAAGACCCATGATTCTGGCTAGGATAGTGATAATATCAAAAATATCTTCTTTAAAATCAACACTATACATGGTCTTGGGAAACCTGAAGGCTCCTTTCTTTGGGACTTTAAACCAATAATTTGCCACCATGTGCTTGTATTTCTCCTTGTCTTGATCAAACAAACACTGATTTTGAGCTAAAGTAAGAATATTTGAATCTTCCACTACAAGAATTCCAAAAGCAGAATTGATGCACATAACATCTAGTTTGGAAATTACTTTTCCCTGAGGGTCTCTGATTTCCTTCGAGCCCATATCAAAAAAAGAACCACAAGCCAAGACAATATATACACATTGGACTAAGATTAGAAATCCTCAAGGATGAGTGATTCCAAAATCTTAGATAGTTTGAGCCATAGGAGAGGGGTTATCAATATTAATTCATGCCAAGAAATTGTTGAATTCAATATGTTGCACATCACTATCCCCTATGTTTGTTATGGGGGTCTCAAGAGAAGAGATGTGTTCATGACCCACAAAATGGTACTTCAAGATAGAAAATGGGGTGAAAGGAAGACACTCAGGAAGAAAAAGGAGGCTTCGAATTTTTTTTGGGAGAAAAACAATGCAATAGGGCACGAAACAAAACTATCCTCAAAATCCCACAAAAATCTATGGAACTACTAACCTTGATTGTAGAATGATAGGCAACCTTCCTAGGAACACAAAACACCTTGAAATTTTGAAAATGGCTAAGAAATGCTCCTGCTATAGATAGAAATAGCTTGAGAGGCATGAGAACAAAATGCACTAAGTTCGAATATGATTTACAATGGTGGAAATGACCAATCACATTATTTTTTATATTACCCCGTTCGAAAAAGGTTGGTGGAATGCATTAAATGGAGGAATTTAATGTACTACAGAAAACGAGAGTTCTCGCAACAAAAAATGCTAACTTGTCCTTTAGAATGTAAATATGGCAGAAGAATGAAGCACAGGAGGCCCAAAATCATGTGGGACATTAGGGACAGAAGAAATTGACATCTATGCAACACAAAGAAAATTGATGCAATGCGCAAAGGCAGTTATGAGGAAAATTGAGGGTCAAGATGTAGTCAGGACACCTGGTTCATAAAAGGCCGAAGAGCCCACAATACACCAATGTTTAATGAAATGTGGGTAAGTCGGGTGAAAAGTGCACAGAAGGCCCATGGGACATAAGGATGCAAGTTCTCCTCCGGTTCGAAAAGTCCATAATACAAAGAGGACTTAGAAAATTTTGAAAGAAAACTTGCGGGTTCGTAATACATGCGGAGAATGTGGAGATGCGAGAAACTGGTGGTTGGGAGGCACAAGGGCCACATGTTCACAAAAATACCAAAACACCTATGATATATAGAAATGCAAGTCAATTGCGGAGATGCGAGGAACTGGAAGCTCATAAGAACTCGGGACATGTTGGACATAAAACCCAAAATACCTACAAAATAAAAGACCCAAAACTCAAGAATTAAAAATTGAATAACTGTTGGGATCATATTTCTTTCCTTATACTTCACAAAGGAAAACAAAGATATCATATTTGTAACTTATCCAAAATTTTGGAAATTGGGCAAAAATGGACACATTTTTTGGGTGAGTGACAACAAGATGAAAAAATTATATAACTTTGATGGGTAATTTCTTGGTCTCCGTGGCACCTGGAGATGTCTCATACATCCTACACCTCTATGACAGGACCCTCTCGAAAATACTGTCTCGATTTTCTCCATCTCAATTTGCTTCTCTCCTTGTCCTATTGTTTGCAAAAGCATAAAATATTGTAGTTTCAGTCAATGTAATGATGTCAAATGCAATATTTTGTAAATGGTAGGTCATGGCACTAAACCGACTATTCCAACACATCCTGGTGGCCAGGTAAATTATTGTGGAGGATTTTTTTTTGGTGCTGGATAGTGTCATTGATTTGAGGCTACTTCGTCCGGGAGTAGTTCTTGAAGAGCCCAGAGACCAAAAAGGATATAACTTTGATAGGTGATTTCTTGGCCTCTGTGGCACCTAGAGACATGTCACTGATCCTAAACCTCTGTGTCAAGACCCTCTACAAAATCCTATCTCAATTTTCTCCTTGTCCATTTATTTCTCTTGATGTTCTATTGTTTGCAAAAGTGCAAAATAATGTAATTTGACTCAGTGCAAGGCTATCAAACACAATATTTTGCAAACGAAAGCTCTTGGCACCCATCCGACTGCCCCAACATGTCTTTGCTTTCAGGCTACTTTGTCCAGGTGTAGTCCCTTAAGAGCCTGGAGACCAAAAAAGGCTATAACTTCGATGGGTGATTTATCAATCTCCATGGCACCTAGATATGTCTCGTCTAATCCTACACCTATGTGTCAGGACCCTCTACAAAATCCTATCTTGGTTTTCTCCATATTAATTCAATTCTCTTGTTGTCCTATGTTGTGGAAAAGCGTAAAATACTGTAGTTTGAGTCAGTGCAAGGATGTCAAATATTTTGCAAACGGTAGCTCATGGTACTGAACCGACTGCGTAAACATGTTTGGTTGGCCAAGTAAGTTCTTGTGGAGGATTATTTTTTGTGCTAGATTGTGTCGTTTCTTCCAGACTACTTCGTCCAGGCGTAGTCCCTTAAGAGCCCGGAGACCAAAAAAGGCTATAACTCTGATGGGTGATTTATTGGTCTCCATGCCACTTGGAGAATTTTTGTCTAATCCTACACCTCCATATTAAGACCCTCTATAAAATACTATCTCAGTTTTATCCATATCCATTTGGTTCTCTTTTTTTCCTTTTGTTTGGAAAAGTGCAAAATACTGTAGTTTGAGTCAGTGCAAGGTTGTCAAACACAATATTTTGCAAACATAAGCTCTTGGCACTGAACTGAATGTGCCAACACATCTAGGTGGCTAGGTAAATTCTTATGGAGGATTAATTTTTGTGCCAAATGATGTCATTGCTTCTAGGCTACTTCATCCGTGCATAGTCCCTTAAGATCTCGGAGACCAAAAAAGGGTATAACTTTGAAAAGTGATCTCTCGGCCTTCGTGGCACCTAGAGATGTCTCATCTGATCCTACACCTCCATGTTGGGACCCTCTACAAAATTATTTCTTGATTTTATTCATCTCTATTTGGTTCTCTCGTTGTCCTATTGTTTGCAAAAGTGCAAAATACTATAGTTTGAGTCAGTGTAAGGTTGTCAAACACAATATTTTACAAACAAAATGTCTTGGCACCGAACCGACTGCACCAACACATCCAGGTGGTTTTGTAAATAATTGTGGAGGATTAATTTTGGTGCGAAATGGTGTCATTTATTCAGGGCTACTTCATCCGTGCATAGTCCCTTAAGAGGCCAGAGACCAAATAACACTATAACTTTGACAGGTGATTTCTCAGTCTCCGTGGCACCTGGAGACGTATTGTCTGATCCTACACCTCTGCACTAGGACCCTCTACAAAATTTTGTCTCAATTTACTTCAATACTAATAAAAAAATTTAAAATGTAAATTTCATAGCTTAAAATTTCAAAGAGATTTATGTCCTAGAAACTATTAAGGAACAACATTGTCTCCTTCCTACATTGTTAAGGATGATTAGAAGGTGATTTTGGATAATATGAATGCAAGAACCAACTAGTGGACTAACTTTTTTAGTTATCACACTCTCTCTTTCTTTTTGTCATTCTCTCTCACACACACTCTCTCTCTCACTATAATTGTCTCTCTCTCTCTCTCTCCCACACACACACTCTCTCACTCTCACTCTCACTCTCAATATCTCTTTCTCTTACACACACTCTCTATTTATTTTTCTATCACTCTCGTAGTATCTCATACCTAAGGCCTGTGGGTACATACCCAGGGCCTGTGGGTATGTACCCATAGATTTAATATTTCCAATAGGCTCTGAAGGGTCAAGAGAGATAAAAAGGACTTCATTTGGTTGACTTACTATTTAGGAGATTTCTTGTTGCTCTTCATAGGTAATTTATTCTTTAGTCAATTTGGAAGGTATGGGAATAAGTGAAGCACTTGGTGGTTGGGAAATATATCTTTTTTTTTTTTGACATTAGGTGTCAAACCTGCAAATCGATTTCATTTAATCATAAATATAATGACAAGATCCTTTTCTTAACAAGAGGTTGTTCTACCCTCCTTTGGTTTGAGAAAGGAATTAAAACATTTCATGACTTGTACAAATTTGGGAAGTGATGAAATGGATAGACCTTAAAGCTTTCTATAAGCTACCTCAATCTCAGTTCAGAATGTATAAGATGCCCATAACTTCTTTCACAACTCCCTCTACTGGACTAATTATGGAGGATGAGAATGACCTTTGGGATACTATGAGGTGGCTCAAAGGACCCCCTCTCGAAGAGGCTACTTCCAAACAAATCTATGAAAATATCTCCTTCTCCCGAAACCTTTCCCTAGGCCTTAACAATAAGTGGAATGTTTGTGAGACCATTAATAGATGGACTCATAGATTTAATGTTTTGTGGTCTTCTTGTATTCAATCAAAGAAATCTTAATTTAGATGGCTTCTAAATCATAATAAGTTTGTTTTTGGATTCTAATATTTTATAGGTTACAAAGACTATAAGTGTGTTGCTTTCTTTTATTTTTTTATATATATTTATATTTATTTAAAGTGGATGGAATTGACATTGACATTATATTATTATTATTGATGGCATTGAATGATTATAGTATAATGGAAAATTTGTTAATTCCTTACACATATATATTTTAATTCCCATGTTAAAAACATAAAAAAATCAACACTAATAATACATATTAACATAACATACATATGATATCATATTAATCTAGAATTAGATACATGCATAAATCATGTTTCATCGACTATACAAGTTTTAAAACATTTTTTTACTCATATATTATATTGATTCAAAATCCTCGATAACATAATTTTTTTGATCAAAATCAATGTCTTAACAAAGCCATATAGGCATATATAATGATATAGATAAACAAAATATAAATATACACCAATATGCCACGAAGGAAAACAACAAAATATGTATACATTTAAGCTATGGGGCATCATCAACTAATCTAGTTCTCTTCGCCCTTCGGGAAGAGGACTCAGGCACATCAGTGGAACATCCCATATTATGTGTAGACCTCATATGCTCAAAGGTTTCCTGTAGATCCATCTGTCAATACAAATAAACAACATGCCCATTAGTATATAATTAATAACATATAAAATGACACTATTTAAAAATAAATACTTACTGCAATATGATGATCACTATCAATCATCCTCTTCCTCTCAATATCATCAACAACATCCGTACGAGGTGAACACATTGATGTAGTCAACTCCTCATGTTAGAAATCATGATGATGAAAATTAGAACACACAAGAATGCTATTTAGTTATGCTCGATGATGTTATTTAATACAATTTCTTCATCATGAAAATTAATTTACTAGCACATACCTGTGTAAGAGGCGTGACAAAAGCTATGCCCATTACAACTCCAATATCTAAAGAGCATCAAATCTCATTAAGAGACTGCAATGATGTCATCAACTAAAATAATAATAAAATTCACATTAGTAAATTCATAGGTTAACTATAGTACATTCTCGTTATGTATATATGATGAATAAAAATAATTATAAAATGCACATTAGTGAATTCACCAACATGCGAGCTCGTACCAACATTCACATGTTCAACATTAAAATCTAATTTTAGGATATAACATCTCTATACATGGAAAACAAAATAAAACATTAAATTTAGTAATTTATTACCAATTTATACCTGCGGTTATGAAGTTCCCACAAACAACTGTGAAGATGTGGAATGTGATACAGGATGCATAGTTTGACCCTGTAATTTTATAAAAACACACATGATTAATTTTCATTCACAATTGATTAACATTCTAAATTATAAGATTTTGTAATATATATATATATATATATATATATTGTAACTTATTTCATATAAAATTAGCTACTGGTCAATGCCAAATTTTTCATCCAATATATCATCTGTGATGAGTATATTCTCCAACACTGAATCATGATGAGCCTCCTCTAGTTGGACACTCTGTTTAGCCTGTGGAGCTGCCTTGCGAGCCTGTGAAGCTGCCATGTCAACCATGTAGGTCCCTATACACCCAAAAGCATGAAAATTTATGGTCTATGATGTTTGTTACATAGAAGGACTTGGCTTTTCAGTTTGGGAGAGACGAGTGCCATGCTAAAGCATTACATGTGTCAATGATTTTATAGATTCAAGGTTTTGAACCTCCACAGTTTCCTTCACAGCAGTAGGGATTGAAACATGATGAATAGGTGGATGGGAAACTGGTATAACCAACTTTTTCTGTAACCACTGTGCCCCCTCTCTATCCTAAGTAAAGTCCTTGTCTCTTCCCTGAAAATATCGAATATCATAATAATTAGGTATCTCATTGAGGATGAACTCGCAGTAGAGTTTCCTCAAGAAATACTGTGACAACTTTAAATTATTGCAAGGTGGTTGGTCAAAAACCATCCACCATCTATCCAATTTTTTTTATCCCCTCATTATTACACCAGTGGATGGGAAATATTTTGCCATCCAATTGTAATGATGCATTTGTTTTAGGATTAGTAAATAATGCACACAATTTGTCTTTTCTATTTTATTTTTCTTCACTGCATCATATGAAAAAAATTTGGCATAAAAATTACAGTAGTTGGTTTTACAACTTTCCCATGTGTTAATTTTTTCAACCACACTGTCAATATTAGATACAATTGATCCTAAAGATGTAACTAAGTTTTGACGATGTGTATTTTTGACATTAGGGTTTCTAAACGCTTTTATCAAACCCTCAATTTGAGCTTTAGTGTTTTCAATCTCCCCCAAAACTTATTGTTGGGTGTTAGGAGGATGTCGTGCCATAGAAGGGGGTGTTTGAGGGATGTTTTATTCTTCATCTTGGTGTGGAGATGAATGTGGGGGTTGAATAGAAGCTACAGATACATCTGAAAATGAGATTAAATAACAAATCAAAGAGTATTCAAAAAAATTATATTAATAAGGAAAATAAACCTAAAACAAACTATAACTGACCTTCTACGCTCACCGCCATTGCTGATTTCAAGGTGCCACATCGATTCAATTCCAGAAAATGCACTCGTGTTTTTCTGCGTTCATATTTTTCTCCCTTAGCTTTTTTTTTGTTTTTGTAAAGTGATACGGCTCAGGTTTTCGATTGCATTTTCTATCAGTCATAACAACGTTCTCTTGTTATAACGTGAGTGTGTTATGGCTTGGATTTAGCAAGCCATAATGCACTCGCATTACAACATGACCCTGAATTTTCCTTATCACGCTATAACACGACCGAGCCATAACGTGAGCACGTTATGGCAAAAATGGCCAAAAATAGATTTTTGTTTGTTTTTTGGCCCCCCATTTCCATGCACTTACTCTATTGAAAATGTGTGAGAGAGGAATAAGGGGTGGTGTCGGGAAGTCATCAGTGACACATAAAGATGATAATAGGTCTCAAAAGAGGATTTTTTTTGCATTAGGGTAAGAATTGGTTGGACCTGCAAAAGGAAAGTAGATTGTCGTTGCTAAACAAAATAAAAACCGTAAAAAACTTGGAAATGGCTTGGAATGTTACATTCTTTGTGAATATGTTGACTTAGTCTCTTCCTCAAATGAAACAATTTCTAAACTGAAAAATGGCTAGAGTTTCCCAATTGATCAACATACTATGTTGTATGTTGGATGACGAGCAAATTAAGTTTATGATTAAAAATTACTCTCCAAAATATGGAGCTATGATATTTGAAGGTACTTATTTAAAATCAACTCCCCAGTTGTTTCATCAAATTTTTGGTTTGCCCATTGATGGTGAACCTATTGTGGAATTATATGTGTAACCCAAATTCAGGGATTATAAATTATAAAAAATATGTGGATGGTTTGTTTGTTGAATTAATTAAGGACAAGGGGTTTTATAGAGAATTTAATAAATAATAATATAAAATTAATGTGCAAGTTTTTTCTTATAAGATTATTGCTTGCTAAAAGGAATACTAAGATATCCATGTGGATGGCTATCTACGATTTTAAACTTTTGAGAGGGGAAAGGTTAAATTGGGTTGCATATATTTCTTCTAGATTTAAAGATCAATTGAAAAAAATATCCCAAAAGGGATATGAGACTTTACTTGTTATTTATATGCTATGATATTGAATTATTTGATTCATCAAAATTTATTAGAAAGATCAACACCTGACCGACCCACCATGTACCTGATTATGAAAGATGTTGGTACTGTTACAACCAAATAATTGGCTACAAAGTTTAAATCTAGGACACTATAAGATTCAACAATATCCTTTATGCTATTCTAGAGGATGAAGGTGAAGTTTCACCTATGATCCCTTTGAAATGTAAAAATATCTCCAGAAACAGACAAACTGTACTTGTAGATGATGTTGGTTCTAGGAACAAAGATGACAATGTAAAGGAAGATGACAAGGAACCTTTGAGTTATGAATTTTATAAATAATTAGAAACATAAACACCCACATCGGAAATGGAAACATCATTAATGCCAATTCCATCAATACATCAAGAAAGTCCTAATGTACATAGTAGTCCAATGACTCAACAAAAAACTACATAATTTGATGAACAAGACAAAAAGTACAAGTATAGACTCTACCATGATTATAGGTGTAAATACTTATACTTCCAACATGTGGGGATATGAGGAATTATTTTTTTGACAATCCTAAGTATATGGATATTCCAACTTATACTATGACATCACATTAAAGGTGACAATTTCTAATGAAGAATACAAAACATGGATTTGAATTTATAGATGAATAAGTGGCTACACCAATAGTTGGTTTAAAATTTGATCAAAAATTGCATGTTATTCCTGTTGAAAATGAATGCAATAAGGTTATTGATAAAAATATTGTATGTTCCTTAATTCAACAATAGAATTGGATGTTGGCCTCTTTACAGAGTCACTAATTTGTTTTGTCAGGATTTTATCAATTGTGCAATCAAGGTGAAAACTTCCCTTGAGAAGTTTGAAACATGACACTATGGAAAGAATTTCAATGTTTTAGTTGCTGTTGTATGGTCTATAAGTGATGGGAGTTTTCAAAGATACAAAAGTTTATATGAAAATCTTGTAAAGTGTGAGAGTTCCAAGGGACGAGAAACGGTTTTTAGTATTTCTAATTTAAGGTGTATTGACCATATTGGTAGGCCATATAAAAAATTGGTTGACACATACAAGGGTGTCAATAATATATTTAAGGAAGCTAGGGAAAATTCCAGTTATGTATCAATTATTAATGCAATGGAGAAGGCAAAGAGTGAATTGATGAATAAGAATGATGTATTGAAGAGAAAATAATGAATTGAAAAATGATAACAACCAATTGAGTAAAGAGATTAAAGAAAAGGATAGTTTATTAGCGAAAACTTCTACTTGTAAACAATAATATAAGGGATACAATAATACGTTGTAATTTTCTTATAGTAAGGTGATTAAATCCATGGGAATGTAGGAAAATCAATTTAGTGCATTGAAGAAAGAAATCGAACATTCGAAGGAAAATAATTTTTTTGATGCTAATACTTTTAAGCTCGTACCAACTTAGGAATTGATTTAGTGCATATGACCCATTTTATGATAGATATGCATCTAGGCTTTAAATCCAAAGCATTGATTTCATCACAATCAAGAGTCAAGCTGCATTGTGAGCTATCTACAAATGTGGTGGAAAAATACCAAGTTAATGAAGGAGAGAAGTACCATGTCTTATAACAGAATAAACTAGAACAAGATTGTGTTGAGAGAATTAAGAAACCATAGCAGCCCCATCTCGTGCAACTTAAGGAACCAAAGAAACATCTGGAGGTGGAGGGAGACAAGGAAGGGCATGGAGAATTGACCATGGGGAGTGAATGACCTATCATAACTATTAATTGTTAATTATGATTTATTATGGTGAACAAATATAGTTATTCGTCATTAATTGAAATTATATGTCATATGTTTGATGTCATGTTTAACTCAGACTATTTCTAACACATTTCCCTTTTCCATGAAATGCTGAATTTAATAATTATATTGTGAATTGCATCTTACACTATAAAAGCATTAACTATTTGAAAAGATGCATTCCCTTAATATTTGAGAAGATTTTTTCTCACTTACTCTATATACATATTAATTTACTTAATAAGTATATAATGAATTATGTGAATGGTAAATCTTGTAGTCCTTTTCATGTTGAATCATTTCCTACAAGTGATCACAGCTGGGTGGTCTAGTGCAATGATTTGTTCAAGGGTGATTTCATGTTATGTTTCATAAATATAAATATGAAGTGGTTGTGAGTTAATTTTGGTGATTTTTTTAATCTATAGGGTAACTGAATCCGATTTTCAAGTTCTCCAATGGTATTATATAATTACTAATAGAGAGCTATAAGTAACCATGAGGATCCTTGCTGAAATGCTGAAAAAGTGTTAATTTTTCATTGTATATATGTTGTAATCAAGTAAGCCATGGAAATTGGATTCTAAATGAGAACGTCCATCCTAATTAGATTAGAGTTTTCATTGATATTTATTTCCAAAGTTGAAAAATAGTTTTGTTAATGGATTGTTCTTATACATAGTACATTGTTTGTTGAGATGTTTTCATTTTGTTATAGATCAATATAATCTTGTTTTTATATATTCTCTACATACACCCTAAATATTACCAAAAATATTTATGATGGTAAGGTACATTCACTTATATAGTGGTGAATTCACTTTATGTGGTTGAGAATGTTAGTGAACTTATGTATTGAATGTACTGTAGATGGTTTCTTCTTCAGGGAGGTTATTTGATATTATAGTTCCCACCTTGTACTTTATTTTCATGTTGTCATTTCATATCTATTACACATGGATAAATTAATTAAAGTAGGAAAAATATTAGGATGCATGACTTATATCTAATTATTATTCATTTTTTGGTCATAAATCATGTGAAACTAAGTAACAAGTTGATTAACCTCCCACAAGGAGGATTGCAAGTTCAGTTTGCAGATGAGTGACATGATATTGGAGTTCTTAATTATATAGAATATTGATAAATTATGGTATAAAAAAATGATGTTTCCCTAGAATATATTAGTAGCTTGATATGATGTTATTCTATTTATATGCTTAATATAGAGGTAGATATATGTGTTATGTGACTACAGAATCTATTAGGCTTCTAGATGGATTAAGAGAGATATCTATATGGTATTGATTCCTACTTTTTTAAATCTATCAATGAATTATGCTCTCTTAAACATGAAATGTGAATAGAAATGTCATGATCATTAATGAATGGGATAAGTTGTGAGACCACTTGATTTTATCTTGAATTAAAATGTATTTATCTTATGCTTGGAAGTGAAATACTTACAACAATATTAGGTTGTAATTTTTAGGGCTTTTACATATGGTCATTGTTTTTACATAGTATTTCCTTTAAAACAAGATTTTTATGAAAAGGATAGATTTCAAATCATTAGTATTCAATTTTCAATCCATAGTACATATTTCAAGCATATTGAAGTATTGACTTTGAATTTAGGTAGAATTTGATAAATTATGTCACCATTCTACATACAATGATTCATGCATACAACATTGGATTCATCTTTTGTCTTTCTTGGTTTTTGTTTTTCTTTCTGAAGATTCTTTATATGATGTCTCTTACTTTATCTTCTCTTTGAAATATGTGTATGTTCAATTTAAATTAGGCTTGTTATTGCGTTGTTATTTACCTCAGCCATGATCCCTACTTTTGTAATGGTGGTGTTGACAATAGCTCGTAAGTCCTTCATTCTCTTTTGTTTGACCAATCTCCCTCATGTCATTTTTTGATAACAAATGATATTAGTTAAATAAAATAATATAATTTCTCAAAACATTAATTCAAATAATAAACATCATTACTAGCTTACCAGTCGATTGCACATTTTGGAAAAATAGTACCATGTTTTGATGTTCCTTATCCTCCTTGATTTTTCACTTCTTTCCAAAATAGTGTGCTTCAAGATGGGTCTCTTCACCAATTTTACTTATGGGCCTTGTTCTTGGAAGATAGTCAGTCAATTTTGTATGGTGTACTCAATAGTGTTTTCTTAGCCTATTTTTACCATGAGTTAAAGACTTGTTTCACTATTTTAGCCCCAATTCCAGGGAAACGAGATGCTAGCCCCATTTCCCTATTGATTTGTAATTTTTCATAGGGTCTTCTTGTATTCGAACCTAAGTTGGGATTTAATTTTTAGAGGAAAGAACGTATTTACACCATCATTTAAAACATACCTTTTGATCTAATGACCAGTTTGAAGAATTTTGCTCTCATCTCATTAACCAAACACATTTTATCATGTTCAAATGTGTTTCTAAACTTCAAAGGAGTGTCTCTTACTCCACCAAATTTGGTATTCAAAATTTTCATCTCTATGGTGTTTACAATCCATAACCTCATTCCTTAACCAACCCAATTTTAAAGGGCGCAACCAATGACTTAGCCATTTGTAAGGCATGAGGCTACATGAACATGCATATAAGGGACCTTATCCTCTCCTAGACATGAAAGAACACAACCAAATCCACTAACTGGATACATTTTCAATCCTATGAATGATGAATACAAAATTCAATTTTATGTAGTATACAAGATAGTATAAGTCATCAAAACCTAATAAAACCAAGAGTTTGCATACCTATCTTCATATTCAATTATTGCAGTATCATCTAGCCCTCTAGATGGTTATATGATGCAAGCATGTGGAAATATCTATAACACTTCCACAATATCATCACAAGTTTACATAATGCTTTTGATCATCCAGACATGCCTTCAATTACCTAGTCAAAATACAATAGGGAATGACATTCCAAATTAAATTCACTAAACACTTTTTAAAAAAGCATAAGAAAATTTACTAACCTTTAAAATTATTTCATGGCGAATGATAATCCTATCAAAAATTGAACCATTTGATTGTTTAGAGTTAAGATTATTATAGTCTCAACCTTTATAATGGTATGGTTTCCCCAACCTATATGAATCCTAATTTTTTTCTATTTCATCCCAAATCATAATAAATATATCTTTCTCATGTTTCTTGGATGGATGTTTCTTGTCGTCATATTGTGTTATCTTTTGAACCTCACAAAACATCTTCACAGTAGTTTGAACTCCAACATGGTGGTGAACACAATAAACAAGGTTGGCCATGATTTAGAGAAAAATAAACAAACATACACATAATCACCTATTTTAAGAGTTATTAATCATCACTACACATTATCTCTGCATTTGAGGATCATACCATAAGACTATAATGGATTAAATCTTGCAATGTGACCAATTTCCACTCCAAAGGAATTCAATAGACTAAATGTTGCATTCCAAAATTGTTCCTATGCACTACAAAATACCATGTCAACCACCAAATAGTTCATACTTCATGTATACTAATTTTTTGCTTACCTAGCTCATCATTCTCCTCAAGTTTTTTACTGGTTTCCCATCCTCTAACATGTTATTTTTCCTTCTTTGATTATCTATATCTTCTAACCCATTTCAACACCTTAGATCACTGATATTACAATCTAGAAATGTCATCAAAGCCATCCAAAACATCAATCTTCCTTTGTTTGTTAAACTTCCCTCAAGTTACCCTTAAGACCAATTTTATTTCTCAATCCAGGGTTGGGATGGTTTAGAGGTACCCATAAAAATTTGTAAACTTCATTAGTCTCCTTATAGTAACCCAAAGGTGCAAGTATAATTTGAGGGATTGAATCTTTCATTTGCTCCTCCTTTTCCACTTTTACCTTCTAAGCTCACTAAGCTCAAATTAGGTCTGGGGAAGTCCATAATCTCACATAACTTTACCTATACAATTTTCCAAGGCACAAAATTGTGTTTTATGAGCACCCATTAAAGATTTCTTCAGGAATGATAAGTTTCAAGTTTCATCTCCAAGGAGAAGGACTAATGCCTTTGCAACACACCCCTCTAGATTAGCCTTTTGATTGTGCTTATCCACCTCTTATTAGAATGTCAAGAAAATATGAAGTTACAACCATAGGTTTTCCAAAATTCTGTCCAAATCCCCTTTTTTGGTCTATGATCATGATATCTTGTGAATTTCAAAGCCAAAGAAGTTGATTAGGGGTTCTAAATTGTAAACCCTAGCATTTTCCTAACTATGCAACACAGGGCAACCTGAGAAGAGTATTTTTGCTATAAACTTCTCCTAGAACTCGATTCAAATCCCTAAACTTTGTAATAATTTCTTTATTAAAAATATCAAGGAAATTATCTTACCAGTGAGAGTCATTCTACATTTTAACTTGTTAATTTTTACTTAATTCTCCTTACCAGTCTGAGTTTGGCTGGGTTGTAACCTGTTACTTGGTTTTTCTTTAGGCCTTTACTCAATAAAATTCCTTTCATCTTATCTCAACCTCCTCATGGGGAGGCTTCTCATTAATCCATGTTTGATCCCTCTTATAGTTTCCATGCAAGCACACTAATTCCACCTTTAAATATCAAATCTATAACCACAGTCACAGTTAGCCTCACAGAAAAAAGAATCACACAAAAAATTTCAAAGGAGATTGTCAATCTACCTGCATGTACTTTCCAATGTATAGTTTATCAAATTCAATAACCTCTCTAATTCATTCACAATACTCTCATCTCACACTATTCCTCCTTCCCTATAAACAGTTACTGATGCACTTATCTGTGTTTACAACATTCCTTACACAAATCTTCAAATAGGGTAATCACATATCAAACCATCCTTAGAGGTACTTGAAAACAATTCCACAAACCATTAGTTACCTTAAAAATTCTCAAATCCTCTGTCTCCACTAAGATTCAGTCTTGAAGCACATGTACACTCACTTATTCCAAGGACTACAACAGCCCTGCAACTCAAGGAGACTACAAAAACACAAGTATTGCTTGAAAATCAATAATGAAAGTACCCCAAATACCTTGGTATGAAGCTCGAGATTACTCTTACCACTCAACTATGATATAAAGAATAATTAATTACATCACACTCAACACAGTCAAGAAACAACGAAAAACAATCATCTACTGATTTTTCTCCTTTCAATACGTCTTGAAACTGTTACATTTTTATTCATATCCAGATAGAATGGATATTTTCAGTTACATTGAGCTTCTTATATCCTCTCCATCACTCCAACTTGAGATTCTTCCACATTTGGTCAATTACAACATGATCTATCATGATATTCCTTCAAGGGAGTTACTTTTACCTAACAATTCCTTTAGTTTAGCATGACTTAGCATGTGACCTTAGAAAGGACCTAATTACACACATATTTGCCTCATTTCATCCTCTTACATAGTTTCCAAGCTTGAAGGATACATTAAAACTCTCAAACTAAGCCTAAATTGACCTTACAATTTGAAATAACATTTTGGAGGGAAATGCTTCATTTGAACTTGTGAAGGTCCAAAGAAAAACTAATTTCATAGACCAACTCCTAATGACTCCTAGGACTTATGAACACATCTAACACACCAAATATAATGTATCCATGGTTTATTTAGCTAGATAGAGTGATGCTCCTACATCATACTCTGGGGGTAGGAAAATATTAGACCTCATAACTCTATCTTTTTCTTCTTCTTCCAATTTATTTTCCTTTTCATATTCACTCTAATCTGATCTTCATCTTTAGCCAGTTCATCATCTTTGTCTTCATTCATGTGCCTTGCTTGGATTTCATCTTACATTTGATCTTCGTAAATGAAGTATGCTACATGAGCTTCTTCTTCTTCATTTCCTTCTTTAATCATCATATCTACCTCTTGAACATGTTGTTTCTACTCTTCCTTGATTCTTTTGTTTGAACAATCTCCCCCATGTCATTTTCTAAAGATGATAACAAATATATAGTTGAATAAAATAATATAATATCTCAAAACATTAATTCAAATAATAAACATCATTACTAGCTTACCAGTCGATTGCACATTTTGGAAAAATAGTACCATGTTTTTATGTTCCTTATTCTCCTTGATTTTTCACTTCTTTCCAAAATAGTGGTGAATTCAGATTGTGAACTCTTCGCCAATTTTACTTATGGGCTTTGTTATTGGAAGATAGTTAGTCAATTTTTATGGTACACTCAATAGTGCTTTCTTAGCCTATTTTTACCACGAGTTAAAGACTTGTTTCACTATTTTAGCCCCATTTCCAAGGAAACGAGATGCTAGCCCCATTTCCCTATTATTTGTAATTTTTCATAGGTTCTTCTCATATTCGAACCTAAGTTGGGATTTAATGTTTAGAGGCAAGAATTTACTTTGTACCATCATTTTAAGCACACCTTTTGATCTAATGAATAACTTGAATAATTATTCTCTCATCTCATTAACTAAACACATTTTATCATGTTTGAATGTGTTTCTAAACTTTGGAGGAGTGCTTCTTCCCTCCACTAGAGTTGGTATTCAATTTTTTCATCTTATAGTGTTTACGATCCATAACCTCATTCCTTACCCAACCCATTTTTAAAGGGCGAACCAAATTAGTCGTTTGTAAGGCATGAGATCCTTGAAAATGTATATAAGGGACCTTATCCTCTCCTAAACATGAAAAACACAACCAAATCTATTCATTGGCTAAGTTTCTAATCCTAGGAATGATGAATATATAATTCAATTATATGTGGTATACAAGATAGTGTAATTCATCAAAACCTAATAAAACCATGAGTTTGCATACCTATCCTCATAATCAATTATTGCAGTATCATCTAGCCGTATAGATGGTTGTAGATCAAGCATGTGGAAATATTTGTAACACTACCACAATATCATAAATTTTATATGCTTTTGATCATCCGGAATGCCTTCAATTACCTAGTTAAAAACAATAGGGAATACATTTTAAATTGAATTCACTAAACACTTTTTAAAAAAGCATAAGAAAATTTACTAACCTTTAAAATTATTTCATGGCGAATGATAATCCTATCAAAAATTGAACCATTTGATTGTTTAGAGTTAAGATTATTATAGTCTCAACCTTTATAATGGTATGGTTTCCCCAACCTATATGAATCCTAATTTTTTTCTATTTCATCCCAAATCATAATAAATATATCTTTCTCATGTTTATTGGATGGATGTTTCTTGTCGTCATATTGTGTTATCTTTTGAACCTCACAAAACATCTTCACAGTAGTTTGAACTCCAACATGGTGGTGAACACAATAAACAAGGTTGGCCATGATTTAGAGAAAAATAAACAAACATACACATAATCACCTATTTTAAGAGTTATTAATCATCACTACACATTATCTCTGCATTTGAGGATCATACCATAAGACTATAATGGATTAAATCTTGCAATGTGACCAATTTCCACTCCAAAGGAATTCAATAGACTAAATGTTGCATTCCAAAATTGTTCCTATGCACTACAAAATACCATGTCAACCACCAAATAGTTCATACTTCATGTATACTAATTTTTTGCTTACCTAGCTCATCATTCTCCTCAAGTTTTTTACTGGTTTCCCATCCTCTAACATGTTATTTTTCCTTCTTTGATTATCTATATCTTCTAACCCATTTCAACACCTTAGATCACTGATATTACAATCTAGAAATGTCATCAAAGCCATCCAAAACATCAATCTTCCTTTGTTTGTTAAACTTCCCTCAAGTTACCCTTAAGACCAATTTTATTTCTCAATCCAGGGTTGGGATGGTTTAGAGGTACCCATAAAAATTTGTAAACTTCATTAGTCTCCTTATAGTAACCCAAAGGTGCAAGTATAATTTGAGGGATTGAATCTTTCATTTGCTCCTCCTTTTCCACTTTTACCTTCTAAGCTCACTAAGCTCAAATTAGGTCTGGGGAAGTCCATAATCTCACATAACTTTACCTATACAATTTTCCAAGGCACAAAATTGTGTTTTATGAGCACCCATTAAAGATTTCTTCAGGAATGATAAGTTTCAAGTTTCATCTCCAAGGAGAAGGACTAATGCCTTTGCAACACACCCCTCTAGATTAGCCTTTTGATTGTGCTTATCCACCTCTTATTAGAATGTCAAGAAAATATGAAGTTACAACCATAGGTTTTCCAAAATTCTGTCCAAATCCCCTTTTTTGGTCTATGATCATGATATCTTGTGAATTTCAAAGCCAAAGAAGTTGATTAGGGGTTCTAAATTGTAAACCCTAGCATTTTCCTAACTATGCAACACAGGGCAACCTGAGAAGAGTATTTTTGCTATAACTTCTCCTAGAACTCGATTCAAATCCCTAAACTTTGTAATAATTTCTTTATTAAAAATATCAAGGAAATTATCTTACCAGTGAGAGTCATTCTACATTTTAACTTGTTAATTTTTACTTAATTCTCCTTACCAGTCTGAGTTTGGCTGGGTTGTAACCTGTTACTTGGTTTTTCTTTAGGCCTTTACTCAATAAAATTCCTTTCATCTTATCTCAACCTCCTCATGGGGAGGCTTCTCATTAATCCATGTTTGATCCCTCTTATAGTTTCCATGCAAGCACACTAATTCCACCTTTAAATATCAAATCTATAACCACAGTCACAGTTAGCCTCACAGAAAAAAGATCACAAAATTTCAAAGGAGATTGTCAATCTACCTGCATGTACTCTTCCAATGTATAGTTATCAAATTCAATAACCTCTCTAATTCATTCACAATACTCTCATCTCACACTATTCCTCCTTCCCTATAACAGTTACGTGATGCACTTATCTGTGTTTACACAATTCCTTACACAAATCTTCAAATAGGGTATCACATATCAAACCATCCTTAGAGGTACTTGAAAACAATTCCACAAACCATTAGTTACCTTAAAAATTCTCAAATCCTCTGTCTCCACTAAGATTCAGTCTTGAAGCACATGTACACTCACTTATTCCAAGGACTACACAGCCCTGCAACTCAAGGAGACATACAAAAACACAAGTATTGCTTGAAAAATCAATATGAAAGTACCCAAATACCTTGGTATAGCTCGAGATTACCTTACCACTCAACTATGATATAAAGAATAATTAATTACATCACACTCAACACAGTCAAGAAACAACGAAAAACAATCATCTACTGATTTTTTCTCCTTTCAATACTTCTTGAAACTGTTACATTTTTATTCATATCCAGATAGAATGGATATTTTCAGTTACATTGAGCTTCTTATATCCTCTCCATCACTCCAACTTGAGATTCTTCCACATTTGGTCAATTACAACATGATCTATCATGAGATTCCCTTCAAGGGGGTTACTTTTACCTAACAATGCCTTTAGTGTAACATGACTTAGCATGTGACCTTTGAAAGGATCTAAATACACACTTATTGTCTCATTCCACCCTTAAAAATATTATGAAGCTTCAAGGATACATTAAAAATCTCAAACTCAGCACTAAATTGACCTTACAATTTGAAATAACATTTTGGAGGGAAAATGCCTCATTTGAACTTGTGAAGGTCCTAAGAACCAACTAATTTCATAGACTAACTCCTAATGACTCCTAGGACTCATGAACACACCTAACAAACCAAATATAATGTATCCATGGTTTATTTAGATAGATAGAGTGATGCTCCTACATCATACTCTGGGGGTAGGAAAATATTAGACCTCATAGACTCTATCTTTTTCTTCTTCTTCCAATTTATTTTCCTTCTTCATCTTCACTCTAATCTGATCTTCATCTTTAGCCAGTTCATCATCTTTGTCTTCATTCATGTGCCTTGCTTGGATTTCATCTTACATTTGATCTTCATAAATGAAGTATGCTACATGAGCTTCTTCTTCTTCATTTCCTTCTCCCATCATCATTTCTACCTCTTGAACATGTTGTTTCTACTCTTCCTTGATTACATATGATTTTCCATTTCCTTCTTCTTCATAATTCACCTATTTTTTCTCATCCATATCATTTTTTTCTTCACCTTTCTCCTCCATTTCTTGGTCTATACCTTCATTTTCATTGTACTGTTTATTTGCCAAGGTTTTCTTAGCACTCATATTAACTTTGACCTCATCTTCTCCACTAATCCAACTCCACATGCTTGTGAGATCTCTCCATGATCTCTTCATCACACTAACTACTTCATTGTCACCCTTAGTTTATCCACACTGAGTTTGAGCTTTCCCACCATCTTCTTATTTTATCTTGTCTTCATTCTTGTTCTCTATTTCTTCATTTAAGGCATCATTTCTTACCTCTTCTTCTTTCCTTTGTGTACCTGTATTCACACATTTAAAGACATAGAAAAATTTAAAAATCTAAGGATATTTATCCACTTGAGAAGCTACATCAATGATCTCTTTCTCTTCATCACTCTGCTTCTTCAATTCATTACTTTCTTCTCAATATACCATCTCTTTGTCAACTTATTTTTCTTGATTTCTCATCCTCTTATCCTCTTGTTTTATCTATTTTCTTAGTTTCTCTCTCTTCTTATTTCTCACAAGTATCTCTAATGGACACTTATCTTTCTTCTTAATCACTATCCCAACTGGTGCCTCTACCGCTCTCTAGCTTTCTATCAACTCCAACAACTATCCCACATTTCTCTTCAACTCATGTATCTCTTCTTGTATCCTCAACTCTCTCTTTTTCTAGATAATTCTTCCTTTATTATTTTATTTTCCTCTCTCTCCTATTGTTCCATCTTGCTTTGATTCAATACCTCTATCAATCTTTTAGCTATACCAATTGTTGGTTCTCTTTCATCTTCATCATTTGTCTCATCTGATTTCCAAGGTCTAACAACCCTTGCTTCCATAAAATTTCTTATTTCTGACACCATCCTTTCTAATACTCTCTGCTTATCTTTGTCTCTCATCTTCTCATGCACTTTCTTTGAATTGAATTATTCTCTCTCTACTACTAATTTCTTCATCCATTGGCATGTATACCATGTGATCTATAAATGGTTTCAAATTCTTCTCTTCACTCATCTTCACCTGTCCCTTCATTTCACTACACACACTTCCACACAACATTTTTAGCCACAAAAAACTATTCCATTCAATGCCATGCTACTGATACCAAATGATGTAGAGAAATTAATAAACAAATATACATACAATCACCTATTTTAAGAGTTATTAATCATCACTACACCTTATCTCTGCATTGGAGGATCTCATACCACAAGACTATAATGTCTTAAAGCTTGAAATGTGACCAACTTCCAGTCCAAATTCCTTCAATAAAATAAAAGTACCTATTACCCTAACATTGTTTTTATGCACTACACAATACCATGCCAAACACCAAATAGTTTCATACTTCATGTAGACTCACTTTTTGCTTACCTAACTCATCAACTTCTCCTCAAGTTTCTTAGCTATATTACCATCCTTGATCTAACATGTTATTTGAAATCCTTATTTTCCTTATCTATATCTTCTAACATGTTTCAAAACCTTAGACTTCACTATTTTTTAATAAATCAAGAAATGTCATCAAAGTCATCTAAAACACCACATATTCCTTTGTTTGTCAAACTGCCCTTAAGTCACCCTTAAGACCAATTCTATTGCTACAATCCAGTGTTAGAGGATGGTTTAGAGGTACCAAATTTTTTTTGTAAACTTCATTAGTATTCTTCTAGAAACCCTTAAGGTGTACATGCCAACTTTGAGGATCCAAACTCTTTCTATTTTCTCATCCTTATCCCACTTTTACTCTTCTTAAGCTCACAAACCCTCAAACTATGTCCAAATAAGATCTGAAATCTCACATAACTTCACCTATACAACGGTTTCCAAGGCACTAACTTGTGATTTATGAGCACCCATTAAAGAGTTATTAAGGCACGAGAAGTTTCAAGTTACATCTCCAATAGTTAAGGTCTACTTCCTTTGTAGCAGACCCCTCTAGATTAGCCTTTTGACTGTCTTTATCCACCTCTTGTGTAGTTTGTAAAAAAAAAATGAAGTTAAAATCCTAGGTTTCCTATTAAAATTCCTTCAAAATCCCCTTTTGCAGTCTATGATCATGAAACTATCCATTGTGAATTTCAAATTTCAAAGAATTTAATTACGGGTTCCAAATTGTAAATGTCTAACACTATCCTAACTGTGCAACACAGGGTCAACCTGAGAGGACTCTTTTTGCTTATAACTTCTTCCTACAACTCATTGGATTTAAGATCCCTAAACTTTGCAATAATTCTATATATCTAAAAATTATATAAAGGAGATCATAACACCAGTGAGAGTAATATTCTACACCTTAACCCGCGAAAAAGTAACTTTATTCTGCTTACCAGTCTGAGTTTGGCAATGGGTTATAACCTATTACTTGGTTTGTCTTAAGGTATTTACACAAACAAATTTCCTTTCCTCTTATCTTAACTCACTCCTAATGGGGAGTCATGTCCTTAATCCATGTTCATTCCCTCTTATATTTTTCATGCAAGCACATGAATGAATTCCACCTTTGAATCTCAAATCTAAAACCACAATCACAGTTAGCCTCACATGGTTTACAGAGATCACAAACTTGTCAAAGAGATATTTTCAGTCTAACTATATGTGTTCTTCTAATGTAGGAGTTAACATGAAATTCAATAACCTCTCTAATGTCATTCATAGTTCTCTCAACTCACACTATTCCTCACTTCCCTATAATAATTAAGTGATGCACTTATATGTGTTCACACAACTTCTTCCTCACAACAGCTTCAAACACTAAGGTATCACATATCAAAACATCCTTAAAGGTACTTGAAAACAATGCCACAAGCCATTAGCTACCTTAAGGATGCAACCAAATGCTCAACGTCTCCACTAAGACTCATGCTTTCTGAAGCACATGTACACTCACTGTATTGCAAGGACTACACAAACCTGCAACTCAAGGAGACATAAGAAAACATAAGTATTACTTGCAAAATCAATCATTAAAGGACCCAAATCACCTCGATCTAGATTGATATTACCTTCCATGATAAATAAACTCTGATATCAATGCAAAAATTACATGCACAGTCAACACAGTCAATAAATCATGCAAGAAACCAGTCACAAACTGAGTTTTTCTCCTTTCAACTCTATCTTGAAATTCTTACAATTTGATTCATATTTGGATAGAATGGATATTTTCAGTTACATTGAGCTTATTATATCCTCTCCATCACTCCACTCAAGATTATTCCACATTTGGTCAGTTACAACATGATCTATCATGAGATTCCTTCAAGGGAGATACTTTTACCTAACAATGCCTTCAGTTTAGCATGACTTAGGATGTGACCTTAGAAAGGACCTAATTACACACATATTTTTCTCACTCCATCCTCTTACATAGTTTCCAAGCTTCAAGGATACATTAAAACTCTCAAAATAAGCCTAAATTTACCTTACAATTTGAAATAACATTTTGGAGGCAAATGCTTCATTTGAACTTGTGAAGGTCCAAAGAAAAAATAACATCATATACCAACTCGTAATGAATCCTAGGAATCAGGAACACATATAACATACCAAATATAATGTATTCATGGTTTATTTAGCTAGATAGAGTGATGCTCCTTCATCAAGCCATCATAACGAGTGTAAGTGTGAATAATAGTTTGAGTAAATAATTCCAAGATGGGCTTCCTGTTAGATATAAATTTCTATATAAAATTGAAAGTGATGGTGTGGAATGCAACATATCTTTTCATCATTGATTCTATTAATAGTATAGTTTTTAACAACTGTTAATTCACAACCACATAATGATGGGTCAACATATATAATGCACTCATCAAAATTATCTTCCCATTGTTTGATTGCATCCAAATTAGGGTTCAATTCCTGTTAGTGATTTTTCGCATTGTCAAGAAAATAAAATTATAAATAAAAAATGCATTGTCGAGAAAATAGGATGAAATTTCAACAACACTTAGTAAATAATAATGTAAAAAATAATTTAAAGAGTACTATTTAATAACTTTCCTGGAGAAATTTTGGTGTCATTATGTACAACATGGAAATAGTAAGCAAAGTATCACCATCACTTATAACATGCTTCTTTGTAACCATTTACATGTATTTCTGTAGGATTGTGCACCATGGACTAAATTCATTACCCATTACTCAAACGTTATTATTACATATTATATTTGTTGTGGCCATATAATCATGGCATTCATGCATTTTCACTTTGACATCCTTCTCAACGAGCATCTTAATTCCATTTTGGTAGAGAAACAATAACTAATTCATTATATTATTTTGATATGTATGATCAACAACATGGGCGAAAACCTATTTATACTCCTTACCATCATTTTTTTCCAAGATTGTACAAGACATGAGACCATTATCTTACAGTAGTTCAAGTAATACCTCACACACCTAACCGCACCTATCACAATGGACACGAGAATAAATACCAAGCTTGAAAGAAACTTCATCAACTCAAGATCCAATTCTTTTCTCATATGGATCAATCATGAAAGATGCATATCCATTTACGTCCTTAACTTTAACACCCATTATAACACTAACTGTTCTATCCTAACTCATATTCATTCCCTCAGTCTATTTGGCCCATAATTTCATCTCCTCACAAATTGAGGTTGTATCACTCTATGAGTGTCAATGCATTTTAAATATGTTAAGGTCTTATGGGACATGATTGATTCCAAAAACAATGATGCTAACTTATAAGGATTAAAGTCACCATAGATCTTATCCATAACAACTAATTGAATTTTTTCCAATAATTTATCAAAGTGCCAAATCACGTCTTCCATTGCAAAGTTTTCATCGTAATTCTTACCTACGTAGTACCTAATTGCACTAATAATGTCATTTTCATCCACATCATCAATATATTTCCCAAAGGAACATTACACTATGTCCCTAAATAATTCCATTCCCTCCACCATTTTTTATTGATAAATAGTTTTAAAGGGGACCATACCCCATGGAATAAAAGGCTCAAAAGCTAGAAATAACAAAATGAGTGCAGTGGTTTTTTGATAAGTGGGAGCCACATCCCAACAACAAGAGCCTAAGAGAGCTAGAATGAACATTGAAAAGCATGGAAGGGGTAGAATACTAACAAGGAGCCCAAAAATAGCCAAAACACAGCTCAATAATAACTGTAAAATTCTAAAAACACACAGAGAGACAAAAGACCAAAAACAACTATTTGAGAAACTTGTTAAAGACCCTCTATGTTTCTACTAGGGCATTGAAAAGATTGAGTGCCGCTTGCTTATCCGAGTCCTTTTTGTCCTTTTCTAAGGCATTCTTCTTGGCCTTACCCTCTTTCCAAATGTCCTCTGAGATGTCACTAAACTCAAAAATTTGTTTAACATGAATTTGAATGAATTCAAGGAAAGCCTTTTGCATGGTTAATTGTTTGATTTGTTTGTTGATTATCTACTACATTGTCTTCTCCATGTCTTGCTACCTCTTAGAAATCTTGTCAATATTTTCCTCCAGTTTGGCATTGGTCGTGTAGCTCAAGTCATTCATGCTGCCATCTTTTGAGTAAAAAGTCCACATTATCTTCAATGCTTTTTGTGACATCAACATGATGTTGCAGTTGGTTTTGCAGATCAATTCTAAGATTGGGTTTAAAGGAAGAGTGGATCATGTTTAGGAGGCCTTCAACCACAATCTACTTTCCCTTGTCCATACTACACAACACTCTTTTAACAGGGGGAGGTGAGTGGGATGGGAAGTTGGGGTCTTTGGTTCTAATTCTGGGCTGTTGGGGGGGAGGGGGAGTAAAGGGAAGGGATAATTTTAGTGGTGAATATTCATAATATGGAGAAAATTTCATTTTAGGAAAATTTGAAAAGGTGATTTTTTTGGAGTGGGTCGGTGTCTTGTTCGCCTAAAATTTATAGTATATATATTTTTTGGGGTCAGCTTCACCTACATTTGAAAACATCTCCTATAAAACCTAGGTGATTCACCAGGTAGTATACTACGGTACTACCACAAGTAGCTTACCAAATTACCAATACCATGAACTCACATACTCTTAAGCACCAGAGATTATTTTTAGCCTGTTAGTAGTTTAGAGTCGAGTGACATATGATATTTGCTAACACACAACATGGATATAGTTGACGTACGATAAGGAGGTATTGCAGACACGTGAAAAGGGGGTTAATTGTTGACTCGTGACAAAGAGGCATTACAAACGCATGAGAAGGAGGCATTACAGATGCACGACAAGGGGGTAAGTAGTTGACACATGATAGGGATAGAGTTGATGTGTAACAGAGATACAGTTGACGCCTTGTTGACGCATGAACAGAGACAATTGACATGTTTTTGACACGCGACAGGAATAGTTAACATGTTGTTGACGTGCGACAAGGGGGTTAGTTGTTGACACGTGACAGGGATTTCCATAGTTGACACGTGACAGGAATTTTGACTCTGACGCGCTACTTGGTTCTTTTGCTGATGCAAGACTCTGTTTAGAATAATGGAAGGTGCTAGTCCTCATAATGCGAAGACCCTAAAAGTAACTAAGAAATCTCAGAAGTCCCTATTCAAGTATTTTAGAAACTCTACTGATATATATATTGAAACTACCAACAACCATATAAGCTACCACCAAAAAGAATCAGAATACTGACTGTGTGGAAGGTAATATTGAGGTGGACATGCATTCTACACAATATCAAACAAATGACACCTATGATAATATGTCAGATCTTGAAGATATATCTATTGAGATGTCAGATCCTGAAGATATTCTTCCTGTTGGGGTACAACCAAGAGTGCATAAAAATATCATACATATAAATACTCAACAAAATGGAACACAAAAACCAAATTCAAATTCCAGTTTCATGAAAGAGGAAACCAAGTGATTGTGATATTGCTCAAAATTCTACTAAAAAAAGTGAAACATTGAAAATGAACAAGAATATGTAAACCATTGGCAGGTCATACAAGTTTGATTGGGCAGACAATTTTTTGTTTATTGAACCTGTACAATCATCTAATTCAAAAGATATCCCATCTGAATGTTCATGTATAATATGTACATGGAAATTGGGAAAGCAGCAAAAAAATCAAATGAAGCTGGACACTATAGAAAAACATTGTGGAAAACAATATTTGACTGTAACGGGGGCGGATGGCCAAAAAATCAAAACACACAGGTGGAAAACTTGAAAAATAATGCATGCATGTTAAATACACAGTGGATTATGAGGACAGAGCAGAAAAAACACAGACATCTCTGTGGAAAAGGGAGGAATGATCACATCGCAAATTGGTAAGATGAATCAAACAAATCTACATGTAAAACTCATATAATTCTCTACTTTATTTCACATACTAAAGAAAGGAAGACCGATATCGTATTTCCTTGATTTCAAGGTTTTGTATCAATATAATGGAATGTTGAATGTTTCTCAAGTCTCATCAGTCTGAAAGTAGTGGATGGGAAATGGAAAAAAAACTTTCCATAATAGAGAAGGAAGATTTGAAAGAGAATGTAAAAAAATCAAAGTTTATCTCTCTTTCAATTGATGAAGTGACAGTAGTCGACAACATTGTATATGTATGTATCCATATCTATAGTTTAGAAAATCATATAAGAACACCTCATTTGTTGGGTGTTATGAAAATGGTTGAAAACTGTATTGCCGAAAACCTACATAAAATAATTTTTTCTCATTTGACAGATATTGTTGGAATGAATTATTATGAAATTTCTATGAAGTTGGTATGCATCAGAGCAGATGTTGGATCTATCATGTAGGGTCACTGAACATGGCTGTGTGTTAGATTACAAACATCAGTGGCCCTATATATGCTACCAATTCACTGTATGTCTCACAGAATGAATTTAGCATATAAAATGGTAAACAACTATGAAAATGTTGATACATTAGAAGACCTTATAAGATAAATTCATGCCTTTATGGCAAGTAACCCAAAGTACATTTCTTGAGTTCCAGAAATTTGCAATTGGAATTACACATGGCAAAAAAACTTCTGAAAGATGTTGAGACTAGATGGATCTCTTCGTATGAAATTGCATGCAGAGTTTGTGAGGAGTATCCTTCGTTGGTTTGTTTCATGCACAAATATCATCATGAAGTTGATAGGGAGAGGTACTTGTTGTTCCATTTAACTGATTTGGAGACATTTCTTACATTGGTTGGTATTATTCCAATGTTGCAGGAGATCAATACATTGATGAAGCATGCACAGTGGAGATTAATCTATATTGTAGATTTTATATGGATGAGAAAAATGGTATGTAAAATTATTGATATATTGTACTGTTCCAAATATAGTTTTGATACACCTGTTTTCGATAATTGGAAAGCTGTATTAGATCTTTAAAATCCCAGTAAATATTTGAGATTTAATATCCACGATCACCTCTACATCATTGTTAATGGGAGGGACATACCATTGCACATTTTGTAAAAAAACGTCAATATATTACAAGATTGGAACAAGAAGATGTTCCCGTGACACGTAATCTCTTTGAGTCTGTTATAGTTGAAACAAGAATAAATCTTAAAAAAAAATTAAAATCCTTATCATCAAAAATTAGAGAACGTTTCTCCAAAGATAAAATTCTTGAAGCCATGGGTGTGATGAATCCTTAATTTTTGGAATACTGAATGTGGTCATACTGAATTTGTAAGAAATCATTTCTATAAATCCATAGGTACAATAATGGAACATTTTGCAAAGACTTTAGAGTTCAAGGGTATGGAAATCAAAGGTATATTGAATTTTAATTTATTAAAGTTTCAATCAATAAATTTTGAAACAACAATGAGGAACCAATATAAAAATTTAGATGAACCTTCTGAAAGTGGTGCTATTACAAGGTTGTGGTGAGGAATCTATCAAAGTTCTATCTTACAAGAAGATATCAGTGAATATTTTAGATTATATGAGTTATGCCAAACAATTATTTTGGGGTCTATGGAGGATGTAAGGATTTTTAGTGCATTCTCATTTATAAAATCAAAACTAAGAAATAGGTTGGATAAAAATATGGAAAGTTGCATGAGGTGTTACGTATCTCGCTACTCCATGGAAACCTTTCCTTTCAACAGAGTAATTGTGCATTGGAATTCCCTTTACAAAAGAAGAGGTGTGAATAATATAGCTACAAGTACAACTGTTCTAAACATTGAGAGTGGAATTGGCGCATTGTCACATTCTACAGAAGAGAACATCGATTTTGAAGAAGCTATTGATAATGGATTGTTTCAAATTTAAATAGGTATCTCCTTCACCTTACTTTTATTGTTTGTGGCCTTAAATTTTGTTTCATCTCTTGTTATCATTAAAGTTGTTACAGATATGTATATTTACATTTATTTAAATACAATTTTTTTTTAAACGTGGGTTGACATCCATCCGAGGAAGCTAGTACTTCTCGGGACTAACAATGTTAGGAAACTCACCCATCTATCTACTAATCTATTTCTCGTGTTGAGCTTTCTTAAAACAAAGATCTAGCACATTGTGAGTGATGATTTCACAGTCATCTAAAACACTAGAGGTAACTTAAACCCTATCATATGACCTTTCATAATTTTTTACAATTATGTTTAATTTATTTTTTATTTTTACAAAATACTTTGATATATTTTTTAAACATTGCAGGATAAAATCACACAATTAAATTTTACACATAGGAAGATATTTCCATATTATATAATTCATAATCCAATGATCCATTATACAATTCATCATCCATGATCATGCTTAAAGCTAAATCTACGTCCACATATAATTCATCATCATCCATATATATCATATCATAATCTTGACACTCCAATTATTATTGAATTCATCATATCATTATCATGATCTTGACACTCCAATTATTATCAAAACAATTATTTATCTATCATAATCCTAACACATTCCATTTTTTTAAAAACAATTATCCAGTATCATCATTCATCATCATCTATATTCATTCTAATGTCATCATGATCATATAATTACAAGTATAGAGAAGAAGAATTTGAGAACCTTTAAATGTCTCTATTGTACAACATTATAAATTTTCTTAAAACAATTATCCATTATCATCAACTAGATTCCATGATCGTGTTTGAAGTTAAATCTACGTCCACATACAATTCATGATAATCCATATCTATGATACTGATTCTATTATAATGTCATCATCCACATCTAATGCAATCATCATTACAAGTAGAGAAGAAACACAAACACCATATACAATCTAGAAATTCGATACATAATATATAGGAATTTATAAAATTAAAGATTATATAGTATTTCAAATTTTCAAACTTAAAGGATATCAAATTCAAATTTCAAATATCAAATCCAAATAATAAAATTAAAATGCCATGACCATAACATTTAATGTTTCAAATTTTCAAATATAGATTCAATTTTTTAATTTTCCACACTCAATAATAAAAAATTTCAATCCTCAATTTTGTGTACCCCTTTCCACTCTTGTGCTCCTTTCTCCAATGGTTTCTTCACCTGTGTACCCTTTTCCTCAATGGCAGAAATAATTCTAGAACTTATGAGATCTTCCGTAGCACTGTCTAGAGTTTTTAAAATTCTTTCTTCTTGCTTTGTCGCATCTCCATGGGATAGCAAATTTGGATTAGTAGCTTGCCTTAGTTTTGAATAAGATTTTAAGTTTGAAGTCATTCTCTTTAATTATCCGCTTCAATTTATTGTATTGTTTGTTAACGAAAAACAATATTTTCCTTTAAATTCTTCATTGCGGATAAACTGTTCTTCGCAGTTTCCAAGTGAACTTGGAAAACCTTTTCTTGACTCTTCAAATTTTTATATTTCAACTGCACAAAAAAAGTGATGGAAATTCAACATATTAATAAAATAAGAAAATTTAAAATTAACAAAAAATATTGTTTAAAAGTGATAATACTTACAACCACTCTATCTTTCTCAACATTTGCAATTACTACAAGATCCTTTTCCTTAGACCATTTTTTAAAATATGCTTGGGCCTTAGCACTAATATTTTTCAATTTTTTTAATGTCTTATCCAAAATGGCATCTTTATAGTTGTTGTTATATGTGACAGTCCCACTTCTTACTTGGGTAAGTAAGGAATCCATCTTCACAGGTTGATTCTGGACTGCAGCATATAAACTATCCCTTTGCCAATAATTTTCATAATGACTTATTATCTCATTGATGATTACTTTATCCCTTCTCTCCCATTCTATGAGATGACTAATATGAGGTAGAATAAACTCATCGACATGTGATTAAAATTCATGACCAATTAAGTTCTCTAAAGGAAAAGGTAGCAGTTGTTCACCATCTGTATCTGATGAAGATGATCTCGCTTGAGAGGTATGGGGGCTTTCTGTTTGATCAACTGCAACTTGTTTCTGCCTTTGGGTGGCCTGATCCTGTTTGTAATAAAGTAAATCAAGATTCAAAAAAATAAATCTAAAGTGAAATGTAATTTAATATGGTAAATAATGTTGAAATAGAAGTATACCTGTTGGCCTTGACTCATCTCACGTGTATTGAAAAATCCAGTTAGGTCATTATTATCAGTGCCCAAGTAATCTTCATCTAAATTTATATTATTTAAAACTGATATGCCTGTTACGCTGGGCAAGCCACCAAGTGAGAGGGTTGGAATTCGAAAGTAGGAGGCAATGTTTAGTGTCCTACTAGGGGCCAGAGCAATTGGAATGTGTTTACCAATGTTCTTTTTTACTCATCCTTTAGTTGGCATTTTGAATATTATTGGTGGAGGGGGGGTAGTGCCGTTGTTTGTACAGAACGAGGATTGTAATGTGTTGAAAAATTCAAGAAAAAACATATGAAAAATTAGAAAACAATGAAAAAACTACGAAATTAAATGAAGTACTATTCGAAACTTGTACCTTGTTGTTGAGGGGTAGCTTGTTGGGGATGGTTGAGGAGGTTGTGTTGGAGTAGTAATTGGTGGTTTTTTAGCTGTTATGTTGCTAAGATTGATGAGGTGGTTGTTGAGAATATACAAATGCATGCAACCGAATTGAGTGAGTTGGGGAAGATGGTTGACTTTGTGAAATGCACGTATGGTCAAAAGTCCCTGCAATGTCATCAACATTGAATTATATGTCAGTTTAATTGAGTAAAATTTAAATTGGAAAATCAAAAGACTAATTTGGAATTTGTAAATAATACATGAAAGGGTATTAATTCTCTAGTGTTTAATGAATTCAAACTATTGGGGGTTTAGGGAGATGAGTGAGCTTGCAACTTCATATTGTGAATCTCCTGATGCCTCAGTGTGTTGTTGGCGTCTTCCTCTTGATGTATGCCTTTTTTTAGGGAAAGGCCTACATAAATATTCTTTGCAAATAGTAAATAGTTAATACCTGTGCGCAGTGTAATATCAAAAAACAAAATTAATAGTTTATACCTATAGTTCTTCAAATAGAATGGATAACTTCATCAACACCTCATCTGTGCAAGTGGGAATTGGTTTGTCTTTTAAATTTAAAAGAGCCTCGTAATAAAGGCCAAGGAGATAGTTTGTGGAGTAAATGACAGGTTTTTCTAAAAGCTTTGCATTTGTAATGTTAGTTCTTATTTTTTTGATAAAAAGGTGCACCAATCAAATTTTTGTTTTACGATAGTTGCAACAATGTATGCAATGGCCCAGTTTGGTATATCTGTTTGCCGACCCTGCAAAAACTATTCTGGATTGAAAAAAGGAAATCATTGTAGCAAGAAAGTGGTGTGCAATTGCTTGAGTATCCACACCACGCCTAGATTTATCGACATGAGCTGCAAATGAAAAAAAATAGTTGGAATTAATATAAATTTAAATTGTATCAAAATAAAAAATGAATAAAAAAATGATGAATGAAAACATTTACACTTACAATCAACATGGAAACCAAAATTTGATTCGAGATATTTCTTATCATCTTTGATGAGTGTTGCCTTCGGTGTAACAAAGGGTAAATTTCTAAATGGGAGGCCTGCAAACCAATGAATATCAATTGGGTTGATACCGAATTGAAACAATCGACCATCCTCTGTATTGTAAGAGGAGAGAAGGTAGTTCAAAATATCTTGGTTTGTTTCAAAATGGGGCATCTTAACGAGCCCACTAAACTCACATGCATAGATCAAATCCTTGTATTTGGAAATCATCTGTAAAACAGTCTGGATCTGGGGGCATAAGGGATTCCTGTAGAGTATCTTGCCCGTGGATAGGACTGGATTTTCCTCTTGATTTTTGTTTGAGCTTGGATTTGGGATGCACTTGTAGTCGCCATTGTAGTTGTCCTTGAGCTTGATTGTACCTGACCTAAATAATGGATTCCTGTATACAAAAAAATTAGAGAGCTAGAAAGTGTAAACGTGAAAATGACCGGTGGGAGGGTATTTATACGACAAAATGCGCGTCAATGACCCTTATTGACGCACGTTAACCTACCTTGTTGACACACATCAACGAGTCTTGTTGACACACGTCAACAACCCTTGTTTTCTTGCATCAATGGCCCTTGTTGACGTGCATCAACAAGGGTCATTGATGCGCAACAACAAGGGTCGTTGACGTGCGTCAACAAGACCCGTTGATGTGTGTCAACAAGGTAGGTTAACGCGTGTCGACAACACGTCAACGAGGCTTGTTGATTCTCATCAACCTGCCTTGTTGACGTGCATCAATGTCTACAAATATGCAGTCTCTCTGGCTCAAAAAAATGGGGGAAAATTCAGTTATGAAAAATTGGTAAATTCGCCTTTCACTGAAACCGGTTCCGGGGATATTCACCAGGTATTTTCCACCTCCAATTTTCTAGAGGTGTCTTAAAATGAACCGTGGAAAAGGGGGGAACATGGTCATTTAGTGCAAGTCATGGAAATACTGATGTAAAAAGAATATCACTCATTGAATAAGGGGAAGGGCTCTGACATAGGATTGCACTTCCAAAATAGATTTCTCTAAGGAATGCACGATGTAGTAAGAAAGGCTAAACTTAACAGAGCGCCTGAAGTGATTCAACAACACAAGATGATGAAGAGGAAACGTAGAGTAAAGAACTTCCAAAGTAACATACCTAACCACCATCTTGGTGATATAATTGTAAGGAGGGGCAGAGAAGAGCATTACAACCTTGATTTACCAATTTTTAAGACTTCATCTCCCTCCACGAACATCTTCACTTCAGCTTCCTTGTCAAACTTGTTCCTGTAAAAATTTATACCTTCCATTCCTAAGCCCATGATGAATAATATTAGGTTATCAGTAATGGTGAATTCCTTCCCCTTGAAATTAATGACCCTATCCTTCCACTTTTGAGCAAAGGTCAGAGATATTTGGATATCATGTCCTTTGATCCTTTGTATAAAATTTGTGAAGCCTTCCACTTCAAGAAACTTCCATAAGTCAGTGTTCTCTTTCCATGTCAGGTCACATATGGGCTCAAAGAGGAAATGTGGGCCACCCATGGTCGATAGAATTTCAAAATGTAGGGTATTGATAACTTGAGGGCTACTAGAGAAATGCTTCACTACAACACAACTCCCGATAGTTGAGAAAGAAAAATTACCCAAAACTTTAGCATATTGATTACAAAAACAAAATGGATTTTTAACAACCATCCCCTCAACATAAAAACATAGCTGGTTTATGGAGGATAACCATTTGAAAGAGTTAAAACCCACAAGTGTGACGTACCCCAATATAAGGCTCTACACAATCCTAGATTGTTGTTGAGTACTGCTAGACTAGACAGGTGGATTTTCCATCTTTAGCAATGATGATCTGAGTTATTTGAGGGATGTCAATGTGATCATTCTAAAATTTATATTAATTAGAGAAAACACCTTCATTGGCTAAAGCATCCACTGCACCATTAACCTCCCAGTACGTATGACAAACTATTACTTTATTAAATTCATTGTAAATATCCTTGGCTTCATTAATGAATTATTTAATAGTCAAGTTGGGGGGATGGGTATCTCTTAGGTTATTAACAATGTTGAGAGAATCCCCCTCAATTATTAAGTTTTTTACTTTGTAATCCTTAGCAATTATAATCCACCATATAACACCTTGTTCCTCGGCAAAGTGATTAGATTTAACTCCCATTGGACCTACAAATGCAACAAGGGGGTGACCGAGGTGATTGTGAATTAAACCTCCTCCACTAGAATTCCTTGAGTTTACCTTAGAAAATCCATTAAAATTGAGCTTATACCACCCTTCAGGAGGAGGGATCCATTAGATAAGAGACCTGTCCACACTTGAAGTTTGACTAATAGCACTACTAATCTCAATATTCCAATTGCTAAGAAATATCTCCTCCTCTTTGGGGAACTTGGAGTTATTGCGAGGCTTAAACTTTAGAATTTTTTCCTTGACATCAATTGTGATTTCATTGAGAAGTCTCTTATAGGATTTTTTAATATTTTATAAGGTAATATAATTTCTAGCCTTTCATAACCTCCAAAGAGTATGTGGGAAGATGATTATCTAGAGCCTTCTGAGTAATTTGTGTTTAAAGGGAGGTTTCCAATGTTCCCAATCCTAAACAATGTCATTCAGGAAGGACTTGACGATTCCAAATATCTCAAAAATAAGATTCCAAAGAGCTATGGCAGTAATGCATTACAAAAAGAGATGGTGAATGGACTCAGATTCCAATATGCATTGACAACATATATTAGGAATGGTAGATTCCCTCTTAGTAATAATATCAATGGCAAGGATTCTCCTATTCAAAACAATCCACAAGAAAAGGTTGCTTTTGGGGGTGAGCTCCTTCTACTAGATTTTTCCCCAATCAAAGTTGCAAGAGGTGTTATCTGTGAACAATTGATACCCTGTTTTGACAATGTATTCTCCATCAAAATATTAAACCCATAAGAAATCATATGGAGCTTGAGACTGAATAATAGAGACGTGGTTAGTAATTATTTGAATGTACTCAAGAAGATCATCAGAGAAAGGAAGAATAGAATTGAGTTTCTTCCATTAATGCTACAGATGTAGTCATTGACTGTCTGTCCAATGAATGTTATCCTGAACCTTTCTTTAGGTTCATAAAACCTTTCCTTGATCACCCATTTTTGACCTTATATTCTCTTGAGTTATTTATCCTTCATTTTCATCAAGTACATTATTTTCATCACTTCCGACATTAGAGTCAGCACCTTCAATTGTTGTAACTAAATGTGCACCAATTTTATCTTTTTCCTTATCTTGTCTAAAAAAATTGATGACTAACTTGGTGTAGAGGAACACCCATGTTTATAGCTGGAAGACCTAATGTGAAGGAATTTTGATGGCTTGCCATGTTTAATGGAGTTTGATGACCTACCATGGAGGGATTTTGATGAAATTCCATGTTGAATAGAGTTTGATGTCCTATTATGGAGGAAGGTTGTTGGTCTACCATGTTGAATGAATTTTGATGTCCCGCCATTAAGGGAGGTTGATGGCATACCATGTTGAATGGAGTTTGATGTATTTCCACGAAAGGATCATGATGGCATGGCATGTTGAGTGGTGTTTGATGACATGACATGTTGAATATAGTTTTATTCCCTTCCATGAAAGGAGCTTAAAATAAAGCACGAGGTAGGTTTTTCTTTACTATGAAATTTGACATGTGTTAGTACTTTCACAGAAGGGAAAATGTTATAGTGTTTTATCTTGGAAGGAATGAGTGCAATTCATAAAAATTGGATTTAAATGGTTCATACCATTCAGATGTTGAGAATCACTGCCAACCATTATATTGGAAGTTTTTTTTGCAAGTGTAGTTCTTTTTCCTGTAGGTTCAGTGTTTTGTTGAATATTAGTTTGTGGAAATAAGGGAATACAAACAATTTAATTTACCTTTTTAGGTCATCCTCTTCTTAAAAAAGGAATCTGTGATGCTTATTAATTTTTAGAAATTTCAATTATAGACCAAAACTAGAAAATAAATTAAACTCAATTGTAAGTGGACTTTAATAAAAATATATGATGATAGGCTAACTCGACTATATGATACATACCTTTTTTTTTAATTATAAATTCAAAGTTCATTTAGAGGATCCTTTTACAATAATGTAGAAAAAAAAATTCAATTAAAACATACAAGAAATTATTATAACTCATATAGACAACTTTTCATAGCTGGAAACTATGATTTACATGAATAACCTCTACACCAGAGAGGCTACTAGAGAAAATGTGGGAGAAAAAATGGAACAATAATTTCAACCAATAAATTCACTCAAGTCAATTCCTCTCCATAGTGATGGATAATATGAAGACCTAAATGGGGGATAGGGCTAGTCAACAGAGGAAACTTCTGCATGATTTGGGCATAAATATTTTTACCAAAACCTCCCATTCCAAAAAATTAAACTATGTAAGACATGAAGATAACATTTATCTCTTTATTTGGGCTGCAAAGTAAGGGAATTTCTATCACTACAGGGATTTCTTTCCAACTTTTATGGTAATCCAAAAGTTACATTCACACACATATATAAAAAATAAATTTTGAAACAAGTTAAAAGAACTAACTATTTCCTTATCTGCCTCTAACAAACCAAATTTCAGATTAATCTTACAAATGTTAACTTAGTTCTCTACCACATATTTGGATTACTTTGTCAAAAATGCTTATGTGACTATATCCACCTTTACGAGAACATAAAGTGAGTACGTAATTGAAGACCAATGAACACTCATTATTTATTAGCCTATCAAAGAAAACACACTAATGCATATGCATTAGCCTATCAACTAATATTTATGCCCACATGTATTTTCCTACCAATGAACATCATTTTTCTCCCAAGAAAAAACATAAATATGTATAAATTCACCTATCGACTAGCATTTATGTTTGCATATGTATTCTTCGATTAGAGAACATAATTTTTCTTTAACAAACATGATTGCATATGTATTCACATATCAAATAACCTTTATGTCCACAATGTATTCAACTACTAGTGAACATAATTTTTAAATCAAAAAAAGAAAAATGAAATATGACTAGTATAATATTTTTTAAAAGAGAGTTTCACAACATTTATCATATGAGATCTGATGCACACGAAGAAGTGAGGGGCACTTTCAATTGATTAAAGATTTGTGTAAAGTGATTAATTGAAACAATAAGCTAGACAACATGAAATAAAATAAAATAGATTATAAATATACTTATCATCAAATAAAAGTGAAAATTGTAATTTACCCACCATTTATTCAATTTAATTTATGAGGAACTAATATCATGTAAGTATTGGGTAAGTATCGTGTAAGTATTGCGTAAATCAATATCATGTAAATATCAGGTTCAGTGAGTGTATATAAAAAATAATGAATCATGCACTACATTCACAATCCTGATTTAAGTATATTACAAACTCAACAAGTGTTTTATAAGTGGATACTAATATTTATAAATACATTTTTTTAATATTAAGATTTATGATTTCAAAGTAAAATTATATAGATTATGGCCAGTAAACTCAACCTTTACTCACCTCTAACCTGAAAATTGTTAAATTTTCCAGTAGAGTTGGGATTATTCAAGACAAAAAATGTCTCATCCAATAAAAAAAATCTACATGGAAAAGGAATAATCCAATACAAATATAAATGGAAAATTAATTGACTAATACAGTTAAAAATTCTAATTTATAAACACAATAAGAGAGGAATTACTCTTGGCTAGTTTTTATGTATTTTTCCCCAATTTATTTGACAATGTCCTAAAAAATGACCTAGATTTTTTTTATCCCTATCTAACACTATGCTCAATAGAAACCCATGTAATCGTACTACTTCCTTGAAAAATAAATGCATGATACTTGATACATAACTAGTCTTCTTGCACTCAATATAGTGTACCATCTTAGAAAACCTATCGACCACCAAATATATGGAGTCATTCCCTCTTTGTGTCCTTGGAAATTCCAAAATTAATTCCATGTTGATATCCTCCCATGGTTTCCTCACTACTGGTAATGGTTGATACAACACCGCAATCTGCTTGTACCCCTTTTCCAGTTGCAAAATTTTACACCTATGAACATATTTATGCTCTTCCATGCTCATCTTTGGTTGATAAAAACATCCTTCCAATTATGCTAAAGTTTTATCACCCCCAAAATGAACTCTTAAGCATCCATTGTTCTTTTCTTTAATCAAGTTTTCACGCATTGACCCTTTGGGTATACATAATCGTGTTCCTTTGAATAACATACCTTCATCGATAAAGTAGTCCAACCATGACATTCTATTTGTATGCATCAATTATTTGTATGCTTTAAATACTTCCTTGAACTCTTCGTCTTACACATATAATTATTTCATGGTATCAAAACCCATGACTTCATTGCTCATTTAGTTCAACACCAACACTCTTCCAATTAGTGTTTCCATAACTCTATTGGAATTACCACTTGTGAGCTTCAACACAAAGGAATAAATTTACAAAAATTCTCATGTGCCTTTAGTTCAAATTTACTTGACTATTGATAAAATGAAACAATTGATGATCCATGTACACGACAAAGTCAATCAGAAACAAGTAATGTCTCTAATTATTTAATGCTCACACGGGCATGTAGAATGCTTGGTCATAGACTAAGTATATTATATTTGAATTATTTTACTTCTCACTCAAATAGGAAATTGGTCTTCCCTCTTGACTTAACACCATGTCGATTTTTGCACCAATTACATTGCATTCCACTTGGAATACCTTCTCAAAATTTGATAATGCCAACATTGGTTGCACTGTAATCTTATGATTCAATTCTTTATATATACACTGAGATTCCTCTGTCCACATGAAGTCATTACAATATCCTTTCATCGTATCTATGATCACCGTACACACTCCACTAAATTTCTTTATGTACTTCCTGTGGAAAATTACCAATTCGTAAAAGATATGCACCTCAGTTAGATTCCTTGGTGATAACCACTCTACTATTACACTTACCTTCTTGACGTCTATACACAATCCTTCACCAAATAGTGTGAAACCTAAAAGGCTAAATTTACTATCTCCTTATACATAAAGCTAAACTTCTTCACATTCACTTATAGTTTCTCCTCCTGCAAGTTCTTCATTACTTTGCAAGAATGATTTATGTTTTCTTCCCTTATTATACTAAATACCAGTATGTAGTCCAAATATCCAATGATGATTTTTATAGGAATGACTTTATCAATTCATTCATGAATCTCATGAATATGCTTGGGACATTAGTTAACCCAAATGGCATGATCAACCACTCATACAAAACCTTCCCTCATTTTTATTATTATCTTCCATTCATCTCCTTATCTAATTATGATATAGTGATATCCACACTATAGATAAATCTTTGAAAAAATATTACTTGTCACTAAGGGATTCCATAAGATCATCCATCTTTGGAAATGGAAACCTATACTTGAGCGTGTTCTTTTTGATGGTTCGGGAGTAAAAATGTGTGTCATTCTCTCATTTTCTTTGGTGTTGGAACTGCGAGTACTACACACAAGATCAAACTTTCACACACCAGATCTCTGTCCAACAACTCTTGTACTTATCTGCACACTTCCACATTCTCCTCTAGTGTTAATTGGTATGGTAGTTTATTTGGTAAACTTGATCCTAATATCAAGTCAATATAATGATTGATATTGTGCACTGGTGGTAAACCTTGCGGTAAGTATTTAATAACTATGTTTGAAAACTAGAAAATTTTGAGCACTTCACTTGGGACCTCTCAGTTTATATGTATTCACTACTCACTTCCTTTGATATAGGTGCATAACATGACTTCTCTTCTTCTTCTTCCAGCAAGAACTAATTTATTGACATGATCAAAAATCTTGTGTGAATCCCACTACACACTTCACCTTCGTCCATGCCCTTCAAAGGGGGTAAGATGAACTTCCTCTCATCCTTTTCAATACAGATCATAAGCACATTCCCATCATGGATAAGATTTTATTCATAATTCCACGGGCTTCCTAAAAATAGGTGAAAAGCATCCATCTACATCACATCACACAACACTTCATTACAATAGTTCCCAATATAAAACTTGCCAAGAATTTATTCATTTACCAACACTTGGTGCCCCTTTGATAGTAGTGACACCTTGTAGGGCTTGGGATGTGAAGTTTTCTTCATACCTAGATTCTTTACCATTTCCCTATAAACAAGGTTGTTTGTGCTTCCACCATTGAATGTTACCTTGCAACATTTCCCTCTAGACTTGGATATTGTCATGAACAAAATTTTCCTTTGCACAAGATCCTTTCCCTTTTACGCAAGATTCAACCACACATTTCTCATCATTAGAGCCTCTTTGTACTCTAGAACTTCAAAATTTTATGTGGACCCTACTAATTCTGCATCTACATGTGCTACATGTGCTCCATCTTCTACGTGTATGATTGTGAATTCACTTTGAGCATTTGGGAATTCACATACACAATGCCTAATTGTTCCACATTTGAAACACATTGAGGAGAGTCCTCTTCCTCTACTTTGGCTAAATCTTATGCACCCCCTTGATGAGTACGATGCTCCATCATCATGAACACTACTTTTTCACATGTTTGTGCATTATTGTGCTCATATTCTTTTGGTTTGATGTATCCATGATTGATTCCACCTCTACTACACACATTACACCTTCCTCTTTGAGATACATTTTGAATTTTGTGCACCAAATTTTCCTCCATCTTTAAGGCTTGTTGATAATCCTCCTCCAAAGTTTGCATGCACATAAAACTTATCTCCTTCTGGATCCCAAATCTTAATCAATTAATATATCTTGTGACATTCTCATTTTTGAATTCAGTATGCCCAAATATGATCATGATATGGTGAAATTCCTTAGTGTATTATTTGACCGACATCTCCGTCTACTTCAAAATTTTGTAATTTCTTAAATAAACATATCTCATATTAAAAGGTAGAAACTTAGTTTTCATATTTGCAACCATATAGTACCATTTCATTATCTTGTATTTTTCGGTGCTCATTTTGAATATCCTTCCACCATAGTGCTGCATGCTCGTTTAGCTTAGTTTGTTCCACCTTAATACACTGTGGGTATGTTATCTTTTCAAAATCAAATTATTCCTCCATATGTATGAGTCAATCTATTATTCTGGATATAATATTGTATAGAATGAAAGGACACCCATATGTGACACTCAAAACATTATTGAGTTAGCTATGAAGAGTTTCACATCTCTATCATTTATGGATTCTTCTTATTTCTCCTCGTTTGATTCACCTCTAGCGAATCTTGTGTTTTGTATGCCTCTTATTGATCCTTCATCATCACTTTGAGTATCTTATACAATAAAAATCCTTCATCGATCCTCTTTGACCACTTAAATCCTACTCCTTACACCCCTAAGTTCTATCATAATTGGTTATAATGCACCCGTGATGGCTGCCTTCATTATATTTATTGCACCCCATTAATAACCCTTCTTAGCGGCATCTTGCTCCTTTGACTTGTTTCCTCACAGTTGGTGTTCTACCAGTATTCAAACTCCTCAATCTTCCTCTAAGGTGTGTAGTCATTCTCAGATACCACTTGGCGATGGGCTGTTTGGACTGAGACAATCCTGCACCATTTTGTGGAGTAAAACCCAATGGAGAAATTAACTCAAATAAAATTAATTTCTATTTTCCTTAAAATATTAATGGCATCTATAATTAAATCCCACTAATGGAGCTACTACAATCTCTCAAAAGGATCTAGCTACTCCAGGGGTAGTGTTTATACTTATACTAAAGGGTATTCTCTATCTCTGGCGTATCCTTTTCCCTCAATGCTTAAATTCCTTTGTTTATTTTTGTATCCTTTCACATTCCTCATTAAAAGTATTGAATGATTAATTTGATATGCCTCTTGTAGGCACAAGTTCCCACTCTTTATGTATTTTGAAATTTATTCTAGAGCCTTCTCACTCCAAATTTTTATTATTGGTGTCCAATTATTAGGATATGGTAGGTGAAATGATTTTCTAGGATGTTTGTGTCACCTTCTTGATCGATTATTCCCCCCATTTGTTTTCCATGTACACTGCTTGTCAATATCCACTTACCTCTTTTCCATTTTAAATCATTTTCCTCAATGCCTTCCTTAAGTGTCAAACAATGTCCTCATGAGAAGATCTACAAAATTATTATTTTCCTCACTACACAATCCTCAAGCACCACCTCTGTGCTTTTATAAAAATCCTACCTACCAATAATTTCAACAAAACACTACTCATTATTGCACACACCCCATTCTCACAATCTTACTATGCACCATCTCTATCATACACTTCACAATTCCTAACATTGCACAAAAATCTCGTGCATGCTTGCATAATCATCCACATGTTTCGTCATGGATTTCTTTAAATTACACACACTCGAACACTAGTAAAATTGAAATTTAATAGTCTTAATTCTCCCATGATGCTCCTGAATCAAAAAACCTTTTAACTAAACATTAGTTTATATATTTATTCTTCCACTTGAGCTAGAAAAGTTTTAATAATGCATCACCGTTACACCACAACAATGTTGCATAATATATGTGGACCATAATGCAACTACTATTGGATATAGTCATTACACTCAATCCTATGCATAATCATAGTTTTACACAACCTTATAAAAAAATACAAGATATATGCAATGTCCATGTGCCTATGATCTTGTACACATTCCTTTGTGAAAACTTTCTTTACACACTAGTGTGGCATACCATTGTGTAATATACCTTACACAATGATCATGCAAAATTAAAACATTACCAACATTTTCTCACTCATTAATTTTTTTTGTAAAGAGCACAAAAGAATTCTTCAATAGGTGTGGGAATCCAATCACATATTTTTCTTGCATCAAGAAAAATATTAGTCACCATTAATTTAGATAATGAATTCCCAAAAGCTAGATCAATTTCCACCTTTTCTAGTCGTATCCTATTTTATTTCCACTATTTCCTTAGAAAATTATATGGGACATCAATATGCTTTGTGTAATTCATTCTCAAGGTTCTTCATCGTACAAATTACACTTCGAGAGTTAGAATATATCCTTACTATTTATTATGTGAACCCAATTTCGGAACATAATCTCTAAAGCCAAATTGATTTTTTTCATCTACGAGTAGTTTACATATACTCTACTTCAATGGTAAATATCATGACACTTATTTGATGCTTACTCATACAACTTATTTCTCTACCAAACAAGTTGAAAACACACCCACTGGTAGACCCATGCATATCCAAATTTGTTATAGTTAGAATCATAAAAACCACATAAACTCAATTTATTTCATTCATAAGGAATTCCTTGATGGAAAGGTGTATGAGTAGATGTTCAATGAAAATGTGCAAAGATCATCTTCATCATAGTCTAATGATTTTTCCATGTATTGGACATATATATGTTAATTTTGTTATGGGATTTTTATCTCTATCTCTCTATCCCTCTATCTGGAGAGGGAGTTCTATCCTTTCTGGGGGGCCCGACTAGTTCCGTGTATGAGAGCATTCATGTTACTTATCATCATTATATGTGTAATGTCAAGTATTGTACAACCCATTGCATACATAAAATGTTATAGTGAACTCACATAAAAAACATGAATCATGTCCTCCAATACCTCTTGTTTCTTTGAAATTCATGTAACTGAGACCAATAGAGAAAACTATTTCTCAAAGGTTCTTTGCCGTGCATCTGGACCCTTTCCAACATCATTTTAACATATTTTATTTGACTGAACTAGAGAATTTTTATTTGTACGATCTTTTATAATTTCCATGTCCAAAATGTTTTTTTGTAGTATTGAGACCTTTGGTGCCAAAGTGTGCAAACAATTGAGACTTAACCTATTTGATCATTTCCTTAAAATTTCTAATTAGAAACATTTCATCCACATAGATAACTATGATGCTAAATTTATTCCCTTTATCTTTGAAGTATACAAAAGGATTTACCTCTTTACGCATGGGGCCAAGGTTGTGCATATAAATATCAAAATTTTGATTGCACATCTTTGGTGTTTATTTCAAGCTATATAAGGAATTTTTCAAGAAGTAAACCAAGTCCTATTTCCCTTGAATAATAAAGCTTTTAGGTTGTGACATATATATTATTATTCAATATCCTCATGCAAATTTTTTTTGACATCCTTATGATCTATCTCTAGATCATATATAATGACACCACCAGTGAAGATACCTAGAAATTCCTGGCCACACATATTATCACCAGTTTAGGGGTTTCATCTACAATTTTCATAGACAATTATGATGAGCATTCCATTTTTTCTTTTCATGTCTCTGATTTCTTCCTTGAGGGATTTATAAAATGATAAGGTGGACACACCTATCCATGAAGGTCTCATTCTTCATAGGTATGAGAGTAGGAAACCCATTATGGCTAAAACTCTGAAGGCCATGGAAGAGGAGGATGACATCACCCTGAATGAATGTCTCACCAATATGTAGTCTGGAAAAATTTTGGTTGAAAGGAATGAGGAGGAGGAATATCTACAAAATAGAGATGTGGAGGGTAGAGGTGAAGTGAATACTTCCAAATACAAGGGCATTGTTGTTAATGACATGGATTATGAGGGTTTGAACAAGAACCTTCAATATCTAAAAATGGTGGTCCAGACTATGGAAGAAACCAATTCTGGTTAGTGTGAGGCCATGATGGAGGCCATAAGGGCTTCCCAACATATTTTCATAGCCCAAGTGAAGCCCAAGCATCAGATGGTCGAGCTGGATAAAAAGGTCAATGATTTGAGTGATAGGTTGGAGGTGATAGAGGACGACATTAAGAAAAGAAAGTTCAAGCTTTGCGTTAGTAGCTTTGATGAAGAAGCTAAAGGGGATCAAACCGATATGAAAGAGGGGGATGAAAACAACAATGAAATTCATGTCAACGACAAATTTTCTTCCCTTAAAGGCCAAAATATTTCTTAGTCTTCTCTGTATTGAATTGTTAGCGGTTTTTTGGTGAACTGTTGAAGCTTACTGTTAGGCTATTTGGTTTTTTTCTTTTTTGTTTTTATGGTCATATATTTATTTGTATGAGTTAGGCTTATTTAACTCTTTTTATACCTTTATGTTTCTATTTGGTTTTTGTTGTCGAGCTTTAACGATGTATCTTCCTTTATATGGCACCCTGGGAGCCAATCCTTGTTTTTACCTTATCTAATAAATTTTTTTCATAGAAAATAGACCGCCATGCATCATAAGGCCATCCATGATATGAGATGATATATAGTCAATAGAAATATATGAATGGATACAAGTATCTTTTAGAGTGGTTTTGAGAGTTTGTAAGCATACCGGATGGGTTTTGACATAAGTCAACAAAGAGGTATCCATTGTAAACTATGAAAACAAAGTTAGAAGATCCTATGCATGTAAATGTGTGAGAGTAAACAAATGTAAATTACAAGCAATTTGGGTAGCTAAGGAAACTAGAGTTCAGTGAATGTTGGATTCACCAACTAATTTAACGTAAATGGTTAATATTTAAAGGGGATAATAACCGATGGTAGATTTTCCTAATCAATTAATTTATAAATCTCATTGCAATAATATCATGAATAATCATTAAACAAAGCTAAATAATTATAGACAATGTAACCAAGTAATAGAAATGATAAAGAGAAGAGGAATTTTCTAATGTTTTAACTTTTGTGTTGATTTGGGCTGACCTGATGACTAGAAAAGGTCAGAAATGATCTGGCAGATCTTGCTACTGAAAATGTGTCTTGAATAGATTCCTAGACCAAAGTGTATAGTACATACCAAAGTGTACCCATGTTATGGCCCTTTCTGAATGCCCTTATCCCTATTCACTTTCAACCCCTAAAAATTCTTAGGTTTGTGCACTACTTCCAGATATGCTCATGTATGTAATTTTGACCTTTGACATTGTGTGATGCTCAACATGTAGCTGATTGAATATTTATAACCATAGATGGTGAAAGATTCCTATAAAAAAAACATTAGTTGGGTTATGGGTGTAGACACCCTAATTATACTACCCTCCTAAATCAAATAATCCCCCACAAATATTCCCACAAAATCCACATCAAATTAATCAATGTTAGTTGATTAATTGATCCTTTTCAATCACTAATTAAACCCAATCCTCCTCACATGTAATATATTCAACATATCCCCCACTTGTGAATTAAATATTTGAGTTTAATCCATGACCATCCCTTATGTCCCCCACTCAATTAACCTTGCTTACTTTACCAAATCATAATTACCCAAAACCCTTGAACTAACCCCATTCTCAGGCTATAAATAGAGCCTTGATCCCCCCTCTTCAGAAAAAGATTGAAATATTATTAGAGCTCTTGTATTATTGTTGCGTAGAGCATCCCCTTGATCTTGTCCTAATTTCCACATAGCCCTCCTTGGTTCATCCATAAATCAATTATTCCAACATCCCTTGGTGCAAAGTTTGAGTCGATCATTGTTACAATGAAGGTCTTTCTCCGGTCCGAAGAAAGCACCTACATTTCAAACAATCCAGGCTCATCCAAATCGCAGCCCATATCGAGGTTTATGAAGGAAAAACATGGAGAAGGTAAAAGGTTCATTTAATACATTTTTTTATTATTGGTGATTTTTAGAGCTCACATTCTGGCATGCCCAACGGGGCTTACCCATGCTTTGTTACCTTTGGTCTCACGACTTGTTATTTTATCCATTCTTGGTTTACTGATATTTGTTGTTATCATTTCATTTTTTATACCATATGGAATCCTATGGCTAAATTTTACACTGTGGGAAATAATTTTTCTCTGTGGTGTCTTATGTTGTCTGTACACGTTATAATAACAATGGATGTGTTACTTACCCCATCGTGAACTTCTTCGAGGAGAGCCATTCATCTAGCATTTATTTTTGTTTCATGTCTTAGTAATCCTTTTGGTGTAACTTTTTAAACATTCATTAACACTTGCATACATATCTTAGTGTGTTTCACATCTTTGTCTCGTTGGTTCTTGTCATTTTTCGTCACTTTGTTTTGTCTCGTGCAGGTATTGGGAGCACCCAAAACAAGAACGAATGACTAACAAATCATAAGGAATTTATGTTTTTGTTGTTTTAATTTTTCTAATCATGTAGGTATCCTAAAAACATCTTAAAATCCAAAAAAAAATCTTTCTTTATAATTGTTGATTATTTTGATATTTTTTTGAGCATTTCACTTTTAGCTTAGAAATTAATTACAGGTATTTTCAGAAGTCTAAATCATATTTGCATTATAAGAACAAAAAATTATTTTTGTGTTTTCTCCTAAGTGTAGCAGATTACTAAGTTACAACTAAAATTTGGTAGTCTATATTAGTCTAGGGGTGTTTTTTTTTCCATTTCATGCTTTTATAACAGAACATTTTTTTAAAGTCAATATAAACCTACAAAATAAACCAAAAAAATAAATAAAAATAAAAAATTGTTTTATAGATCCTAAGCTACCCATCCCCTAACCTATCCCGACCGCCTAGCTCGGTTTACATCTTGGAAATTTTCTCATCAAGCTACACTTCCCCTCAGACTCCCCAACTCGTATTTCCCCCCTAACTCACTCACAACCTGATATCCCTAACTTCTCACTACCCCAAATCCCTGAGCTCCCCACTCTACCCTAATCCTATAATCCCCTATAACTTGGCCTAGGGTCAAGTCGAGCCCTGCTAACTCCCACCCCATCCCGAAAACAACCTAGACTGAGTGACACGACCCCACATATAGATTTACCCCTATGACCACGTCCCTAACTCGATCACATGCCAAGATCGTTGACTCCCCACACAATCCCCCTGCCCTGGGCCACTCGGCCACTCAAACACGAGCTCCCAACCTCTCATAGTTGTGACTCCTGCGCACTCTTTATTTATCCGCTCCCTAGCCACTCGGCCACATAACCACACAGTTAATTCATTCACGTTAGGCCTTTTCAATTTACCTAGTCTCGTAATTAATATAGTCTAGTACTTCATTAATCTAGTCTTGATTTAAGCTAATCTCGTAATTAATTTTCTTAATTAATCCAAAATCATTTCTAAAAAATCAGTCAAAAATCATTAGGCATTTTACGAGACAACTTTTATTACTTAATTAGTTCAATTATTTCTGTAATTAGTCATTTTTACAAAAATAGAAAATTACGACCTTTCAATTATTTTTATCATATTCTTGACTATATGAACTAATTGTGTTCATTGATCTTGTAGGGATCTTTGATTCCTTTAGTCAATTTCCTCTAGTTTCAAAGACTTATTATCAAACAAACACTCGCTTCAAAACCCTTTCGCTTGGTTTTTCCGACATTTCATCAATTGTGAAAGTTGCAAATCTAGGCTCCTTGGACATTTTTGACCACTTGTTGTCATTTTTGTTAACCATTTTGTTATCATTTAATCACTTTGTTCCATAGACTAACATTTTTTTGGTGAATTTTGTCAACGTATTGTTGTCATTTTCCCCCTTTTGTGAAGCTAATTATAACCCATTGCATGTATGTTCTTCTCTCACACCATTTACAAGTGATCTTGAGAATTAGAAACACGACTGTGTTGTTTTTCATCATTTTTCTTTGTTTGTCTTGGAAAACTACTAACAACTAGTTGCAATACTCCTTGGCCAATTAAACATTACAAAACTTGAATTGGTATCTTGTGTTCAAAAATTCATCCATCACAATTAATTTAATTGAATTACCACATTTTACTAGATTTAGTTTCCATTTCTCAATCATTGCTAGATCTTAGTCGCATTTTTAACAATTTCTATTTCGATCGAGATTGTGTATGTTCTTTTCATGTGCCTTCGAGTGATATGGAAAATCAAAATCAGCCATGATCATCTATTTTCTCCTAACACGCCTAATTTGTTTTACTAGAATTAGTTTAATTTTTTCAATCATTACTAGATTTTAGTTGCATTTCTAATAATTTTTGTTTTGATCGTGACCGTGTATACTCTTTTCTTACACCTTCAAGAGATCTGGAAAATAAAAAATGGCCAAGGTCATTTTCTAACACTTCTACTGTAGGAAAACTACTAATTTGTTTCACATAAGACCACATTGCTTTAATTTTGTAAATAAATAAATTAAATTAAAACCTTCCCACTGATTAAACTAAAATGGAAATAAATGATCTATTCTAGCTTAATCAGATGTTATGCAAAGTAGTAAATGATAGTTAGATAAAAAAAGTAAGTAACACTAAACAAATGAAGTAGATAAAATATGAAACCCTAATGTGTAAAGAAGGGTTAGAAAGATAGCTTAGTTGATTTGACGACTATTCAATACTGTGTCATGGAAAGTATTGGATGAACAAAATGTAAGGAATGATTGTGAAGAGGCATAGAAAAGTGCATATCCAAGTTTTCTAAGTAAACTAGGGCGTCTTGGAGAGGGATGAGGGTGCACCTAGGGTGCACCCTACTATGAGATTTGGGTTCCCTAGTCTATGTAGGAGCTCAAAAAACCATAGATTTACAGGGTCGTTAAATGATCTAAAACCGTCACTTCTTTCTCACGTCGATGTCATTAGACTGCGTTGTATGTCACTGGTAATTATTGATGAAGGAGAGACCTGTAAAACCCCAAGCCAAGCATCAAAACCTTGAAAAAATAAAGATGCAGATGAAGGGGTCAAACTGTGCTCAGCGGCCACAATGGTGGACTTATTAACTGAGTGTTGCACTACATCTCAGACCCAATGTAGTTTTAGGTGTGTTTTTTAAAACTTTTCCCTAGGTACCCTTTTTCTAGTCACACTTTATGAAGTAACGAGATATAACTATCTGTATAAATGTAATAAATGGTGGATGAAATAGAACAAAATTCCCTCCTATGCAGTGTGATGAAGATGAACGAGCCTTATCCCTTGTGATGGAGATAGATGGATGAAAATGATCTTTAGATACTCTAGATGGAATGAAACCTTAGGTGATGATAGTAGTACCAATTGATTGGTCCCTCATTATGGTCTCATAACTTTATATTTATATGGTTCTCTTGATATGATTTTGTTATTGACCCTGAAGAGGCCTACCACCAAAAATATAGAAAGCTCAAATGCCTATAAAGTGCCCAAAAGATGGAAGTAAAGTGGGAAAAGGATCAAGGCACCCCAATACTAGCATGGGTGCCCCATTCAAGGGTAGAATGACACAAAATGACAAAAATAGACTAAGCATGTATGTGTGGGAGGTCAGTAGTGACGACAAAAAGAAAATTAAAATGTCCAAAGGACAGAGGTTAATTAATATTGTCTTCACTCAAAAACCATATGAATATTAATATGAGATCGAGACTAAATAATACCCAAAGTGTGTGATTTTGTGTCTACATTTTCCCCCACTTTATGTTGGTTAGCGGAATGCTCGATAACATAAAGTAGATAGAGATGCGTACCTATTGTCCATGTAGAGTGATGTAGAAAGTATGCCGAAGGAATAGAAAAAGCGTGGAGACTAAAGATCCAAAAGAGAAAAAATTGATGAGAGTGAACCTAGGGTGGAAACACATGTGTAATTGCCGATGTGTGTGATGTATATGCATACTATTATAAGGTGTGTGTTGCCGCAAAATGTTTTTGTTATTGATGTTATTATTTTTTTTTGTTGTTGTTGTTGACTACTTTCTTCTCAGACGGTCATACATGTAAGGAGAATACGATCAAGTAGTCAAATACACATGTATATATGTAAAAAATGCATGTAAAGATGCATGTATATAGTAAAAAGCATGTTATGGAAATGAAAAATGTAAAAGGAACATGTGCACCTGATCCATGATGAGAGAAAGGGTGTAAAGAGGATATCCTATAAATGTGAGTTTTTTTGGGTGATCTCATGCCACCCTAGCCAAAGAAGTGTAGGGAGAAATTTGTATTATTCACTAACCTATAACTGCTTCCCTGAAGATGTATGAAGTGATCTCTGTACTTCCTGATTTTTTAGGCGATTCGATGTCATTGGCTGAAGTAGTGTAGAGAGGAAATCCGATGTATCCTCTAACATGTAACTACTCCCTAGAATTCTAAGGAAAAATAGGTCCTGTAAAATCCATTTTTTGTGTGGTTCATAGACTGGTCTAAACCCACTCATTGTATAACCCAAAATTTCAAGGACAGAAACTAAACTGAACTCTACCAGTAGAAAGCGTTGAATAGTGTGTAAAACCCCAATTAATGCCCCCCTCTTTAGGGGTACATGCGAAGTCGCAAATAGGAGGATGTTGCCCCAAAAGAGGACCAACCGCATAAACTATGCCCTATAGGGGAAGGGAACATGCTTGGTAAAAACCAATGCGTACACAAATAAGTGGCTAGAAAACAAGTTTTAGTACAAACAAGCATGCATGCAAGAGACAAGTGTATGCTACACAAACAATGAGTAAACTAAAATGTAAGTAAACACACAATAAATCCATATAGACTGGCAAATCAGGTTGCAAATATGGGACATCACTCATGGTGTTGCCAAACACATAAGGCCATAATGGCTGCATACCAACAACCAAGTATGCACACCAAACAAAGGGCAAGGCCCGCATACAATAACAGACAATAGCATACAAACAAACAAATAGCCATGGAATCAAGTAATCCTATAAACAAATGTTGCACATGAAGCACCCGTTAGCATGTGAGAAAAATAATCAGTATGTTAAAAACATGTATAAGCAAGAAATGTAAAGTGCTAAGTACAAAATGAAACAATAACACCTAGAAGAGATGAATGTGGGTGCCCTAAAAAACTATTGTAGGAGTCATAGAAGGTGAGCAACCATGTTTCTTGTAAGATACATGCATCTGCGATCACAACTAGAGAAATCTGTGAACACACATGTATGTATGGTAAAGATAATGATATATAAGAGATCTATCTAGTATGTGTAACAAGGTGAACATGTATAAGCAAATGCAAACAATAATAAAAGTGACCAAGAAACGCAATATGATGTGGATGGATGGAATGGAATGCAAGATGGATGATATGAGCAACATGCCCCCTGAGTGAATGGATTTGTATGTAATTAGGTTCATTTAGTTTACCCCCTCAGCAGTCAAGAATGAACCGTAAATGGGAGTGCATCATCGAGACATGGGCAAAGTGTGTGTGGTGTCTAATGCACTGTGATGAGTGTGTATTTGTGTTGATGACATGCGACCTAGCGATGAAGTGTGTATGTGACTCTATAGCCAAAGCATATAGCATGACAAGATGATCATAAAAGTGATGGTGTAGCCTAAAGTGTATATCAGTACAAGATGGATAGAGGGAGTGGTGATGTAGCCTAAAGCGTATATCACTACAAGATGAGGGAATATGTGACCATTTATCCTATAACATATGTCACTAACCTAGTAATGTTTCATGATCAAAACTTTAATGATGAATATGTGAGTAGGATAAGGTTAATTTTATTTGTACATCCTCGGCATTTGAGTATGGAACGAGGAACTAGAGTGCCTCATAAGGCAGTGAGTGTGGTGCATAGAAGAATATGTAGTATGTGTTATGATAAGAGACAACCAAATGATGAGAAAAATGTGTAAATATGCAATGTGTAGAATGTCATACAAGATGTGTAGATAACCTAATAATGTGAGATGTGTGTTATATAGTAAGTAGAATGAGTAAGATGTAATGCTAGACTCGTAGACAATGGAAGTGTGGCATATGTATGATCAAGACTAATATGATGTATGATGTATAGATGTGTAAATGTTGAAATGATGTAAACTAATTGTAGAGTGTATGATGTAATATGTAAGACATGATGTGAGATGTATGAATAGTCACAATGTGTAGTGCCTATTATGTAGTGTGTGGGGTTCATGTGTAGTATGCCCTCAATTGTCAAGTGTGAATCGAAGCACAAGAGTTGTGTCATTGGGTAATGATTATGCTACAATGTGTATGAGTATGTCTATACTATGAGATGGATGTATGATAATGCAAAGATGATAGATGTGTAAATGTGACTGATATGAGGGGGAGATGTATTGATGCTATACCCCCAAGTACAGTGTACATGAATGCAATCAGTAACTAATAACCGTGAAGATCATCATTGTAAGGATCAAAGCCTACTAGAGTAGTATTGGATTGATGAAGCAATACATAAGGTGATCATATGAACTATAAGACATAATGTGTATAAGTGGCATGATCTAGATCGGAAAGGGTTGGTGTAAGTGAATTGTGCATACCAATGAGATGATTTAGAGCATAAAGATGAGTCATTACATAAGAGACATTGTCATGACATAGGAAACGTGAGAGAATATGGTTTACATCGATGTTATGCATCAATAGTAATCATGCCAAGATTTTCCAAGTGTCAATGGAAGGTAAATGGAGCGCGGGCAAATCAAGGTAAGTCAGATAAATGTATGAAAACCTAATGACTATCATAAGAAATGGGCATATAAAGATGAGGCAGTTGAATTAGCGGAGTGAATATCATTAAGTGTCAGGACCATGTGTCGCAGTTAAGTAACTCAAGGTGAAAATAGATCTATGCTTTAAGTACAACATTGGAATGTCTATGTGCCAAAATGAATTAGATGATGTACTAGCTATCTATGCATTCTAGGAGGTGATGGAAATGCAGATGAGAGCAGTATGAGGGAAATGCAGTCAAGTCTTGATAGATCCCTGTTGTGAAGTAATCTAACATTGTCGAAGGAGGTTCACAGTAAACTAATATATTGAGAGCCAGAAATCCAATTGATGCCAAAAGCATGTTGTCTTCAAAGTAATTCATTACGTCAATGGTGTGAAATGTTAGTTGACCTAATAATTCATCAGCGAAGAATAGACCGATCTTCGTAATCAGATTCGTCAAATTGTCGGGTTAACAATGCCAAAATGGTTTCAACTAAAATACTGAAATATGTGATCTGCATTATAGATTAATCAGCGTTATGAAAGAGTATATAGCATGATAATGGGCTATAATGGGTCAACATAAAGTAACTTGCAAAAAGGTTGATCTAAGTAGATGCAAAATATAAATGATGTGGAAAGTAAGGGTTATACATGAGAGCTTGATTTGACGAAGTAAATCTGAGTTGGTGGCAAACAAGAATCCTGGAAGGGATATGACATTGGGGCACTCTGGAGAAACCCAGAGGGTCCTGGGTGTCCTCTAGTCTATGCAGTAAGGTCTGCATGATAACCAATGATTGGCAGGGTTGCTAGATGATCTAAGGCCTTCACTTGCTATTTGTTGATTCGTTGTTAGATTGTGTTGTATGTCGCTAGTAATCAATGATGGAGAGACCTGTAAAACCCCAAGCCAAACATCAAAACCACAAAACATAAAGATGCATATAAAGGGTTCAGATTGTCTTCAACGACCACAATGACGGTACTTATTAACTGAGTGATGTCCACTACATCTCAGACCTAATGCAATTCTAGTTGTGTGTTTGAAAGTTCGTACCCTAGGTGCTCTTGTGTCCAGTCGCACTTTGTGAAGTAGCGAGCTATAAGATATATGTAGAAATGTAATAAATGGTAGATGGAATAGAATAAACTTCCCTAAGCTATGTAATGTGATGCAGATGAACTAAGCCTCTTGTCCCTTGTGATGGAGCTACGATGGATGGTGAATGAGAGCGTCTAGATGCCTTAGATGGAATACAACCTTAAGTGATGATAGTATGCCTTGTGATTGGTCCCTCATTAGTGGTCTCATAAATTTATATTTATGTGGTGATCTTGATCTAATTTTGTAATTAACCCTAATGAGTCTGACAACCAAAAATATAGAAATTTGAAATGGCTAGAAAGTGCCCAAAATATGGAAGTAAAGCGGGAAAAGGATCAAGGTGCCCCGAATGGTACCAAGGAAGCCTGGGGTGCTCCAGTACTGGCACTAGGTGCACCTCAGTCAGGGGTAGAATGAAACAAAATGAAAAATGTATAGACTGGGCATGTATCCCTGTGGGAGGTCGGTAGTGATGACAGAAAGACAAATTAAAATGGCCAATGAATTGATGGACAGAGGTTAATTAGTACTTTATTCACTCAAAAACTAGATGCATGAGTTTTATGAGACATGTGGTCCTAAATAACACCCAAAGTGTGTGATAATGTGTCTACACCTGCAAAACCACATTAGTGACAAAGAACAATGTATGTGATACCGGTGATATGATGTAGTACTTGATGATACTCAAGTACACTGTCATTTTCTGCTAGTGATTTTCTTTCAGCTTGGTACAATGAGATTCAGTGTTAGTCACATCATGCATTTGTCTCTTACAAGCCTAGTGGGAGTAGGATTCCTAAGTGATGCAACATAATAGCTATGAGCATCTTGTGATGCTTGGGATTCACTACCATGTACCACCATGATTCGCATATTAGCATTGCACATTGAGGGTTCAATATGGGAACTCACAGTAGTGGTATGGTGTAGGTACAGGTGGTTGCATTGTGTTACAGGTGCTTATTGTTGAGCAGGTATGGTAGCTACTGTGAGGTAATGCCTAATAGAGATGGTTTAAAGCTATATGAGATCATAGGAATTGCATACATTCAAGTCTATCATGGCAGTAATCAAGTATGTTTTAGTAATTTGCAGAGGTTCCTATGATCAGTTATTGTACCTCTTTCACGTTGACCCTAGCTTCTACAGTGAGTGATTCAGGCTCCGTAAGCAGGTATGTAAGAATTGGTTAGTGACCTAGAGTATTATAAGAGGATCCCCATGACCAATTGTCATCTCTGATGAAAAATTAGGTATGTTGGGACTAGGATATATTGGAGGACGCATAGTTCTTTGAGAAAAATCACAGAGTTCACATGCATGTGCCCATTTTGCAAGATACTGACTATCTATGTGGGACAAGGTGAAAATAAAGTGAAATTCCATCTCGAGTTATTACTTTTGATGCTCATTGTGAATTGTGTTACACATGAATAGGACCTTGTGGATTTTAAGGAAATTATTTCTATGGTGAGTTTATAAGTTTTCACAAAAATTGGATTATACATTTGTTATTGTTATGTAAATTTCAAGTCCTAGAAGTGTTAAGAAAAGAACAGTGTTTTACATTACCCTAGCATCAGGATCATGTTTGTAAAAGAAGAGGTATAATGAGACACTTTTAATTGTTATATCAAAGTCAACTCATTAGCTAAGATTTTATGTTGTCATATCTCACATAAATGCTAGGATCAGTGTTTTATCGAGTGAGTTTATGTGGGCCCCACTCTAAATGTCATGAATGTTTCTACAGAGCTTTCAGTTTAAGGAAAAGTTCCTACACAAATAAGGTCCATGGCTAAATCAGTATTGTGTAGATTTATTTGAATTTTACTTGATTGACATGGAGGTTTTAGGAAATTTGCATTCATGTATGCTATGGGCATTTGTATGGATCCATTGAGGTTTACTAGTTCAAAGGGAAAATCCTCATGGGGTGCTCAAATTAGTAGTCTTTAGTAAAATGGACATAACTTGTTTGAGCTACAGGTGGATTTATGATCAGATGATTAAAGTTGTGTTGTAAACTATGATTCAAACATATTTCCATTTAGTATGATTTTGAGCTATATCACAACCGTATTGAGGTAAAATTGATAGGATTTATACTGGCATTCCATTTGACACTTAGGAGATTTTTTTGGTCAGTTCTTAAACATACCCATGCTAGCCTACTGATGAAATTTGGATGTTGATTGAAGCATGATATGGTTCTTGGTAAGATTCTTAAAACATACAACCTAGATAGTTGATAGGTAGTTACATGTTTCATCCAATGAGAGCCTATTTTTAGGTCATTTGAATATATGTATAAATTTTTTTATGAAGAGGTTAAACAACTTTGTAAATCAGATTTTTTGAAGCACATGAGTTGATCTCATGAAAGAAAAAGTAGTTGTTATTTGAAGAGATAAACATCGTTTCAATGTCTTCACATTAACTTTCTTAGAAGACATGTTACTACAGGTTATTGTCAAAGATGCCATCAACTGTTTACATGGCATATTTTCTCAAATATTCACATTCCCCTTATGAATCTTACTCATCAAAATATCTAGGGTGAAGTGGTAACAACCAGTTTATTGCACAAAATTATATTTCAAACAAAGAGTACAATGCCAAGTAATGAACATAATTCTTGTACATTGGATCCCATACCAATTATGAAAATATAGTTAGAAGCTTTCTAAACTTTATTCGCTCACAACACATTCAAACTAGAAGTGATGATTTTTACCCCTGCTTTAAAATATTATCATAATTTTTGGACATACTGATTTTTGATCCCAAGTTACAAGGATTCTTCTTCCATAGTTTTAGTACATCAGGCTGACCAAACAAACCTTGAAATAGGCCCCATACTAACTATCCACCTACGTGTCATTTGTTGGATGTCCCATAAACCCTTTCATCTACGAGCTGACTTACTCAATGCATGATTTTGTTTGAGACTAGGTATTTTACATTAGCTCAAGTATCACCTAGGAATCACTTTATCCTTTATTGAATTTAATCAAGGAACAGGCTATAAAGTGATGTAGATTTTATTTTACAATTACTTCCTATTAGGAGAATTATCTAGTTGTTAGGTATAGTTCTTTTAATTGCACTCACTATTGTAGTGACTAGATCCTTGATGTCGGGATTCTCTCCAAAACACCTATGGAATTGCCAGTTCTACTGGACTAGCTATTTCCTTTGATTTAGTAATCTTGAGGCTCATAATTTGAGCAAGATGGAACATTTGGTGTTGTTCCTTTGCCCCTCCCCCCCCCCGCCCTTGGAGAAAGAGGGAAAATTCTGAATATTTGCATTTATGATGTTCTCTGAGAATAATATTGATATTGACATTGATCATTTATTTGCTAAGGCTTTATGTAAAGATCTTGATTGAGCGACATAGCTCACTCTTAGAATAATTATATCTTGGTTTTATATTAGACTACATTTTTCATCTTGGCATTTGCAGTGCACAACGTTGATCTTTGTTAAGTCAGTTACTCTTGTCATCTGAAACTGAATCTGCATCCAACACAACTCTGTGGAATCTATATTAGTTCCATAAATAAACTCATGAACTTGAAGTTTGATAGTCTTAAGTTGATTCATCATTGTGCATTCACACCACATAGGTGCATCTTTCATAGAAAAATGCATTCCTATGATTTGATGTGATTGTAGCTATGAGAGTTATGATTAGGCCTTAATCCTAAATTAGTTTTCATACGTTTAATCTCATGAGATTTACCTGCAAGCTGAAGTAATTAGTAGACCCATTAGGCTCAAGTGCTTGTCACGCTCGCTAACTAATTGGTATCAATGAAGTGGACCTTATTCTAGTATCCTAGAAAAGGTAGAGGGATTTTTTGGTGACATTTAATTACCAAAAGAGGCCATTCGCTAAGGTTTCCTTTCATGCTACGATACTCATTTCTACCCCATGACAATGGGTAAGCTTGATGCAATGGTAGATCATTAATTTACAAACTATGTCATCTTTTGACATTCAATGACTGAATTACACTTGTTGGTGTGTGTATTTTCCACATCATTAGGTGAGTCATCTCACTTAGGTGAGATTGTAGGTCCACATGTCATTTAGGGGTCATTATGAGATTCCCTTACGCGTCAGTGCGTCAGCGCGTCAGTGCGTCAACACATCAGTGCATGTCAGTGCATCATATGCATCATTGGGAGTTACACTTCTATTCTAGGAATGTAACTCCCCCTCTCTACTCGAGTTGTCATGATTGCAGCACTGGGGGTTACTCAGCACCTCCTATATGTACACCCCATTTGATCTATGAGATAGAGGAGAGTTTTATGGCTTAACCAGGTTTTTCCCGTTTGTCGAATCTTTGCATGCACATTCGGTTGATGCTCTCTCCTCCCGAGATCTCTTCACGTTGTCGTTCGCACGTCTGTTGATGTGCACGTCATCCCTCGTGATCCTTGCTTACGGGTTTTCAAACCCTCTTTCATGGTATCAGAGTGGATCTTGTGGATCCATGCACTCATCGGTGTTTCTGTGCGTTTTCTGGCTTCTGGCATGATATTCAGATCTCTTTCATGTGTGTGTCATAATGGAAATTCCGACCGTGCTCTACAGTACACTGATTTCGGGGCATTTATGCCTCTCCTTGGGTTGTTCATGTGTTCATAATGGCTTGTTCGTGGTTTCAAGTTTAGTGGTTATTGGTCTTCGACCATTTGCTACAGATCTTCGTGCTCGTGCATCAGCTTCTTGCTCATGCTGCATTTGTTGGTGTTTGGTTTTCATAGTTTTGGCTTTACGAAAGCATTTTATGTCCAGGATTGGGCTGTATTTCATGAGCCTCGAAACCTTGCTGAGTTTGTTAGCCGACTTCCCCAGCTCGTGATTTGTACTATGAACATGCCTTTGTTTAAGGGACTCATGCGATGGATCTAGTGGTTTGATCATCAGTGCATTGGATTTTTAGACTTGAATCACGTGGATCTGCATTGGTTTGGTAGCTATCCCAAGGCTCTGTTGGTGAGGCATGACTGTAAGAGGGAGTGATAAGCTCGTGGTTCCTATATTGGCTGTTCCATCTGCCTGCAAAATGGTCTACACCTTGTTTCAAAAGACTGTTCATTCTGCTGCATCGTGTTTGTTGTTCTCAATGCTCAGCATGTGGCCCTTCTCTGCATTGTGGAATATAACCTTGATCAGACGTTTTTTTGGAGCTCAAACCTGCAGCATCCAACTCAATGCACAGCCATCAACTCCTGTTCACCTCAATTGTTTTTGGCTTGGTGACTCATGGTTGAAAAGCAAAGGGAATAGTGTTACCTTTGTGTTGTTCTTGGTTCACGAGGCTTGCATTTGGAGATCCATGTATTCCAACAGTTACATGGCTTGGTCAGAACGGCTTGGTTGTTACACCCTTGACACGTGTGACGCATCCAATAACTCCAACGGCTCCAGCATCTCCCTCCAACTAAGCCATTTTGGCATTTTTAGCAGTTTTGGTGTTTTTTTGGGGTCTTTAATCTGCTTTGCACCCTACCACAAGTGGATCACCTACTTGGTAAGTAGTTACAATCAACACACAACGGCGGTTACACTCGTTCAGCCTGCACTCAACACACAACAACAATTTCTCCTCCTCACGTGGTCATTATTAGCCGTTTGAAAATGTTTTTGCTACCTTGCTGGCATGTGGTGAGTCCACCTAGCACCTCCAGCTTACATTCACATGTGGCTTCCAGCGACCTGGAGTGATCTACACATGCACATTTTTTGGCATTTCCAGCCTGCAAACTTGGCCGTTTTGGGTCTATCCAGTCAACATTTGCAGCGCACCTGGCAAGTGGACACCTCCCTTTAGCTTGGTCAACACAGTATCATCAAGGTGGTCCCCCTCCTTTCCACCTCTTTTTGATGTTTAAAGGTGTTAAAAATTAAAAAATTCAGTTTGGCATTGGTATTTTTATTTATTGGGTTGTATTTTGGCTTGTTTAATTTGGCCTTCCTACGCTTGTGGAAGACGGAGGGCGAGGTCCAGGGTTGGCAAGAGGCTAACCCCCCCTCGTAGTCAAAACAAACCCCTATTAAAATTTCATGCCGTTTCCTACGAGTAGTCACATGACACCCTTTGCACCCATTTCAGGTACTTTTTTTAATGTGTTTGCAGTGTATAGTGCATTTTTCCATCAGTTGTGGGAATCGTAATAATGCCATAACTTTTGACTCATTGCTTGTTTCTAAGCGCTTCCTTAGTCAAAGTTGCATGATTTTTCACACTCTACATGATGGCATTGCCAATTTTGTAAATTCACTACTTTTATAAAGTGCCGCATTCTGGGGGGGTTGCTTGTACTCTTGGGCCTACACACACAGACGCATTATCGGCCGAGTCCGACGTCTTGCTTTCGTGCACCTTGCATCTTGCATTTTTAATCATGGAGAGTGCTTTTTACTAGATGTGAGCATGCCATATGATCACCTTACAGCCTCCGCCACTTCTCACTGGGAGAGAGATACCTATTCAGCCTGGCGTGCTTCCATGGAACGTTACTTCGCCCACGAGGGTCTTTTACCCTTCTTGCTTGGGCCAGTTCCTGCACCTGCTAATCATCTTCATCTAGAGGACTTCCTTGACACTTGTGACCATATCTTTGGTCACATGATGATGCATGTCTCTCGTTCTCTCTAGTTTCATGTGGCAGACTCAGATCCACCTCACCGTGTCTAGAGCATTCTTCAGTCCTTGTATGGAGACCCTTCACATACTGCCACCGTTATTGCTGCTGTTGATTTAGTTGTCTCCTCCATTTCTTCATGTGATGATAGTTCCACTGACACAGGCTCGCTTGGTTCTACTTCTGATGACGAGGATTATGCATCCAGTTCTAATGTCAAGAGTACTATAGAGGACTCTTCTCCTCTTTCTCTCACTATTCCAGACAGTGTTGTCACCCCCCCACATCTCATCATATATCGAGCAGTCCCCTTCTCAGTCTCATACCATTCATCACACCTACCTCCTTTTCCACCTTCCAGTGTGTGAGGCCCTTTTCACTCCTCTACCTTCATTGGATGACTCATACCTATCTGACATCACTCTTCTGTTTGTTGAGCCCCCTCATTGGGACGAGTATCTGCCTGACCTTAGTCGTCTTTTCACAGAGTCTACTTGTGATGATCTACAGGTCCCTCATCCATCTACAGGTGTTTCAGAGGAGTTCATCATCTCTGTTGTTGGGAGTTCCCCTTCTAGGACTCTTACCACTTCCACTTTTCTGGAGACCTTCATTGACCCACCCTCAGTTGTGGATCCCTTTTCTATTGTGGAGGATGTTTTGTTCCATTCACATCACTTGGACATCCTCTCTACAGATGTTCCTCTTCACTCTGACAGTTCTACGCACATGGCATTACCTTTGGTTCCTTGGCATTCACTTGTTAGACCTATGTCACACTTCTAGTGCACCACTCTCAGAGTTCTTCATGTTGCTGCCTTCAGTTTCCTTTTTGGAGTGGGTAGACTTCCAGCACGTCATTTATGTCCTTCCTAAGGGTAGGCACATAGTTCATTGTGGATGCCTCTTCTTCAGTCCAGAGGCATAGGATCTCTTTATCGACATTCTTCTGGGAGACCTCCTAGAGCTGCAGAGTTCAGATCCGTCCATGGCATCTTCTGCATTCCTCTCGTCTCCCTCTTCTTCTCTCTTCTTCTTCTTTCCGAGAGATTGCCTCTTTGTACATGGGTACCCTTTCAAGCTTGTCTATGGCTAGGACCCATATTTGGCATCTTTCTTAGATTAGAGAGTGTTTTGTTCTCTTGTGGTGGGTGTTTTTTCCCATTGGGTTTTCCTTCACTGCTTGGGACCTTCTTTGTTGTACATGGGTGCCTCATCGGGCTTTGTGCCGGGACCCATTTCTTGTTTCTTGACTTACCACCTCATCCTAAGCTATGATGAAGGGGGGGGTGGTTGGTGTGTGTTATTTTCCACATCATTAGGTGATTCATCTCACTTAGGGTGAGATCATAGGTCCACGTGTCATTTAGGGGTCATTATGAGATTCCCTTACGCATTAGTGCATCAACACATCAGTGCGTCAGCACGTGAGTGCGTCAGGACGTCAGTGCGTCAGCACGTTAGTGCATCAGCACGTCAGTGTGTCAGTGCGTCATATGCATCATTGGGAGTTACACTTCTATTCTGGGAATGTAACTCCCCCTATCTACTCAAGTTTTCATGATTGCAGACAGTGGGGGTTACTCAGCACCTCTTATATGTACACCCCATTTGATCTATGAGATAGAGGAGAGTTTTATGGCTTAACAAGGTTCTTCCCATTTGTCAAATCTTTACATGCACATTCGATTTGATGCTCACTCCTCCTGAGATCTCTTCATGCTACTGTTTGCACGTCTGTTGATGTGCACGTCGTCCCTCGTGATCCTCGCTTACGGGTTTTCAAACCCTCTTTCAGACTTGACTAGAAATTCAGAAAGTAATAAAATGAGATTACTTTTTAAATGAAAATGATTTTGATGAATATACAAGACAATTTTATGACTCTATCTCAAATATGATTGTGAAATGGACAAAAAAATAATATTTTAATTGAACACAAATATTGGCATTAATCTCACATCAAGACAATTAAATCATAAATACAAAGTTATGGATACATGGAGACAATATAACCCCTATGAAAAATGGAATTAACAAGAATAACTCCCTACTATCAAAACAAAAAATATATAATCTATTTATCGACAACACACATTTAGTATAACCATAGGATGACTAATTAAATATTTACTAAATTGACAAAAAATAACTTATAATATTTTTACCAATTCTAAATAAATGAAACTATGAAACTTAGTTGACTCTTAATATGGTAAAGACAAAATTGACTCATTTTCATGACATTTAATAAAGACCACAAAACATATCGACTTACACAGATAATGATATAGTGTTGTTCTTAATATTGGCGCACATGGAATTCAATTTCCCAAGAATAATAATGAGCACCGCATGTACAAAACCAACCTCGTAGGAATAAAAATGAGCGGACCTGTGTATGGATATTGAAAAATACTCATAAACTAATAGAATCTACCACGCCAAAAAACAAAAAATTTCCCAAAGAATTGAGAGTGGATTAATTCATTAGAGAATGGTTTATGGTTCTTGTAAAACTGTGAATTCTTTGATAGTATGTCTACTAGAAATGAGTCACTCTGATTTGAAGTCACACTTGAATTATAACAATGTAAAGGAATATCACATTTTTTATACAGATTGTAGCTCCGTTCAAAGCTCTATTCATTAAAAGAAATAATTGAAAATAGAGTATAACTAATCCAAAATTGACAGTCATGATTTACACAACAAAATACGAGTCTGATCTAAGGAGGTAATGCTTGAATCTAGGATTTAAATCAATACAAGATCAAACAAATCTGAGAAAACCAATCTAAATAATATGATGGCACTTCATAAGATAGACAAACCATAAAAAACAATGAAGGCTTGATGATTCAAAATCCACATATTTCCACATCTAAAATTGAAATGTGAAGGATCTGTAAACAATGGTTTTGGAAGAAACACATCCAATCTATAATGTAAATGGAAGCCCGAATCCTTAGAAGTGCACAGGTGTAGAATGGGATAGAGGAAGCACGTGGTCTAATAAATCCATGTCTGATCTAACTTCAAGACTTAAACTATAGAATTCTCACAGAACTGTTAAAGAAAATATAGATGAAATTCAAATACTAACCTTAGATAAATCTCATCACTCAGGGTGATATACAAAGAGGCCTTTCCCTTATAAATATAAAATATTCTTCCATTACAGTGACCTCTCTCTCATAAACATGCTCTGATACCAGATGATCAGAGAGGAGTAGATTTGAGAAAAATAAACACCGCAACAATTATTCACATTAATTTCATAGAAAACATAATACATATTTATAGTTATAGTTGCTTCTATAAACAAGGACTTTTCTCAACTATTCACCCCATAAATATCTCCCACAATCTATCTACGTAAGTGGTTACAACCACTATACAAATAATTATATTTCATACAAAACTATTAATGTGAAGCACTAATAATCATATTCCTAACAGGAGCAAGTAGATAAACTATTAGAACAAAACAAGGACAAATACTTACTGCACATCCTAGCCATGGGAGAAAAACTACCTCCTGATTATGGGACTGAAAACTTAACCAAACTTGTAGAAAATGGTGAATCAAGTCACCATAATGCGACAACAAATGACCCAAATAAATATTCAAATGAAGAATTATTTACCAAAATCCAAGAGTTTACAAAAAAACTCGTGCAAGTAACTTCTAGAGCTAAAAAGTCGCATGATCCCAATCTAGAAAAACCTACACATGAAGTATTTGATACCCCATCACATCAATCCCCATTTATACAAGAATGGAAATCTGGGAAAGAAACCATTCAGGGGCTACATAAACAATCAAAATAGTTCAATTTTGAGGAACTATGCCCTTACCTATTTGACAAGGAAATGTTACGATTATCCTTTTCATCATCCTTTGAAACTCCTAAATTTAACAAATACAAAGGAAAATGTGACCTCTGTGAACATGTAAAATAAATCTTCATGCAATGTCAGGAAGTAGCTTACCATGACATATATCTTTTATGACTATTTCCTAAAAGCTTAAGATGACATAATTTAGATTGGTTCCTTCATCTTCCAAAAGGGTCCATCCAAAATTTCACAGATCTGTTAGAGAAAGTTTTTAAATATTTCTCCTTTAACTTAGACTTTGAGGTGACCATTATCAACCTTTGCAACACCAAGAAAATGCCAAATAAAACCTTCACATCCTTTTTACAATGTTGGTAAGGGATTGCAAGAAGATTCCCTTGCTCAATACTGGAAAGACAATTGGTCAGCATCTTCATCCCAAATCTCAATACAGAGTTATAATTTCACATGCAGATGCATTGTTTAAATAATTTTGAAGAATTAATTGAAAAGGGGACACAAATTGAGAAATAACTCATTTCTAAGGGCTTACTCAAAACACCCTTTAGGGACCAACCTCCTAGGGACACCCTCAAAATTAGGACAAATATAAAATCTTCAATCGAATCAGAAATGTAATCAATAATGGCATTACCAATTTTTAGTATGTTCAAAACATTCAAAGTAAGAAACCCAAAAATAATAAACCCAACAAACAACCAATAGTCATTCCTAGAAAGGAGGCTTCCCCTCGAGACCTCAAGCAAAGAAAGTTCACTTCACTTGGAGAAAGCTTATCTCGTGTCTTTCACCATTTGGAAAGTGCCAATATGATCACATATCCTATCGTCAAACCCTTAGAAGAGGGGATTCCCAAACCCAAATGGTATAAAGACAATGAATATTGTGAATACCATCGCATCAAAGGTCATCATACAAATTGATGCATGCAACTCTGTCACTATGTACAAGACTTGATTGAACACGAAGATATAGAGGTTGAAAATACGTCCAATACAAAAACCCCCAACCAAAAACTAAAAAATATTCAAAAACTCCTTCCCTAAATATGATGAAAATTCAAAGGAAAATGGCCAATCGCCAAACAATGTTGAGTATGACTCAATCATCTCAACCGTAAACTACGATCAAGATCTAGTGACTACAATAAAGATCAAAATTGACTACATGATAAACAATAGATAGAAAAAATTATGGATTCCTACTACAAAACAATCTGCCACTTCATCTCCCACACCACCTTCTCATCCAACATCTAATTCCACCACAACTTCCATTCCCTAACCTATGTCTTCATTCAACATCGTCAAATAGTTGGAAAATACTACGACACAAATTTCTATCATGTAATTACTAAAATATTATCCTGCATTACAACGTATTGTTACACGGGATTTAAATGAAGCTCGTGTCCCACATAACATTAATTCACAACAATTTTGAGTCTTAATAGCAAATATTTCAATTCCTAATCCCATATTATCATTCGGTCCCACTGTCCTTCTTAATCCCAACCTTACTAATAATAAATTATTATGTGTAAAATATTTTTTCACCAATCACAAGATCAAGCATGTACTATTCAATAATGGAGCAACATTGAATATTTTTGATGGGTTGTTGTAACTTCCAATAATTTAACGCATAACTCATAGATAGGGGTGTGAGTGATTCTTTAGGAGAGAATAATGCTTGAGAGATATGTGGATTATGGAGAGATAAAGGGGATTCATGATTGGCATTGAATCCTCCTTTATAAGAGATCAATTGATCTATATAATTTCTTCTCAAACAATGAATAAAATATCCCAACTATTTTTAATTTAGTGCAATATTATTTTATTTAGTGTTTCGAAGTGTATTAATCTGGACCAAAAATATCATCTGTAATAAAAATGCTTTAAAAGGAAATGCATAACTGAATTGAAATGCTCACACGAACTGAAATTCTCACACGAATTGAAATGATAGTAAGGAAATATAATAAAGCAAGGAAATGTAAAACTAGATTCAAATGGCCATTCGAATCAAAGTGCTAGAACTTAAACTTATTAGGAATAATGATCATGCACGTATTATCAACCTTCCAATCTCCTCAGTTGAGTTGGACCTTTCTCTCCTTTGGGATTGAGGTACTTCAACACCAATGAATACTCAGAACAACATGTAGATTATATTAATTTAAATAAGTTCAGAACATATTTCATCATAAGATTGTAAATAAATATCAAATAGTATATATAACTATATTTGAAAACTACCAACTACTACCTATGAAACAATTTTAAGAAGGTTTCTTATAGACACAATTAGTTATAGATTGTTCCACAATGATAGGAAACAGATTTAACTACATAACAACCTCATTAAAGCTCAATGAGATCCTGTAATATAGCTAAAAAAGGGTCCTTCTGTATAGGATGCTATGAGAAAAACCTCTAGAATGACATGGTGGTGAGAGACTTAGTCTTCTTGATTGTTACTTCCTCAAAATTGGTAAATAATGTGCTTTATCAACCTGCACACGTCATCACATTACTCACAAAATCAGTTAGTGGGAACTCCTATGATCATTATTTCCCATGAGACAAGAAAAAAGGAAATGCATAAACCTTACTTAGGATACAACTATCTAGAACATTCCTCATGCATTAATTAACACAATTGGAAGAAAATCAGTAGTCATATGGATGATATAATAAGTCAATTTATGCACTCATCATCTCCCATGCACTTTACCTTTTGCATGTCCTCATGCAAACTCATATTTTTCATTCTCTTTGTCCAAGTTGTTGTGACATATCATACTCCTTGAATTGGTCTGTATATTGCTTCCTTGTCCCTTTACACCCTTGCATTTCCAAGATAACATCCGCCCATGCGTTGAAACTATCGTGAGATTGGGAAGTAGTATTCTGCCAAGTAATCATGGGACTGAGAACAAGGGGATGTCTTACTTGCATGCCAACCCATTCATTATTGTATTCTTTTGCACCTTTCTCTACCAACTTCCTAATGATTACAACAAGTGCATCACCCCTCCTCATACTCCAACTGAGGTTTTGTGAAGAGATCATTTCCCTTATTTTCAATGGTAAGTTCAAAGTGTCTCACCTTTTGTCACAAGATTTTAAAGCTTCACCAAAATTTTGTTGATGATAAATCTCAAAATATTGAACACATTTGGCTAATATATCTAAAGTATTCTATCCAATGCCATCCTGGTAATACAGAGACCTAAAATATTTTTTCATTGAGACATCATTGTGGTGGGTAGGCCTAATATAGAAACCAATATTTCAGGTGATTTAATTAAAAAGGTTTGTTTTCTCACCCCATACAATCTAGTTCCTAATCAATGATTGAAAATATTTTAATTGAAATTCCCCCATAGAAAACATTAATAAAGAAATCAGGACATTGGTAACCAACATGTTATGAAGGTAGAATTCTCATAATAAATTTTGTATTTATGGAGTACTCTTTTGATAAATTTCTAAAAATGTTTTACCATTTGGAGCCTCATGGGGCTCTCCACAACACATCCTTTGTAATTTTCATGCATAAAACTGTTCTTGAAGAAATAGACTGTAAAAAGAAGAGGGTTTCCTACAAGCTAGAAGTTTGCAAGCTAGAGGACAAACAAACTCAACAATTGATTCTAATTTCTTTTTAGCATTTGATCCTGAGCTCAACTTATTCCTTAAGTTTCTTATTTTCTTAAATCAATTCCTTATTCTGAAGAGATAATTGGTCAAAACGAGGAGAAAAATCATTCCATGATTGTAACCCAATATTATTTTTCCTTTTTAAACTATCAACTTCTATTTTCAAGACAATTATTTCCCTAATTTTCTCAACAGTTCGCTGAACAAATTCATTTTGCATAGACAATTGAGTATCTTCCATACCTTTTAATTTCTTCTTCAGAGCAGCAATTTCATCCTGATACTACTTTAGGATTGCATCTTCATGTGATTCCATGTGACCAACCTCCATTGCAGCAGTTTCTAGAGCTCCAGTCTGGGTTTCCAATGCTACATGTATTTCCGGAGCTGCAGACACAGTTTCTGGAGCTTCAAAAATTTATGGCATATCAATTTCAGGGCACTATTCTTTGGGAATAGTTATCATAAATTCATCATCCTTCATTGGTTTACTAAGAGGATACAAAGTACCAACCTCATCAATCTCTTCCAAAATGGGGTTTGAACCCTCATTAAACAATGCAAGCTGAGAAACTTTAGGTCTCCTTGAGGTATAAGAATTTCTTGGTATTAATTACATAATAACATGGGTTGGTAGGGTATTATTTTCCTTGGAATCTTGCAGCATAGAAGGCTAGTTTTCCTTACTTACAGATTCTTCCATGGATTCATTTGAAGGCCAAGGAGTTGACTTCAATCTTAGGCCGAACACTGGGAGGCGGTTCCTTTTTTATTTTCTTTTGTTTAGAACTCTCCCCTGCACTTTTCTTTTCTATCTTCCTCTTAGGCCTACAAAAATCCTGATGTGCACATATTAACTGGATGAGGTCTGGGTGCTTTAGGGTAGCTTTACCACCTCCATTTTTATATTTTTGACCTACTTTTATGACAACCTCTATAAGATATTCTGGAAGATTGACTTTCATATCAGGGTTTGTATGACCCTTCTTCAAATGAGTAATAATTTTCAATGTGTCACCCCCAAGCATAGATGGTTGGCCATCATAGATAAAATATATGCTAACCCATGTGGAAATTTCCTTCCAATGACCTAGAAAACTCTCCAGCTTAATACCTTTTTGAATACCATAGGAAGTGGGGATTATTAACTTAAGATCTTCCACTTCATCTTGGAATTGTGGTATTAAATCCTTAAGTGGGGCATTAGTTACAAATTTGAGCCCAAAATCTAGGAGGCTGGATATGGTAACAATAATGTGGTTGTTTATCTCAACTCTCTTACCTCCTATCTAAGAGCATGTCGCCTCAAAATTTATCAAGAATTCATCAACTAAATATTCATCAAAACCATAAAATTTCAAATGAAGTATAACCAACATGAGTCATAGAATACTTGGGAGATAACAATATTTCGTAGGAGAGGCTCTACAGACCCTGGTTCCAATTTCTTCTTCTGCCCCATAGCTTAGACAAGTCTGGATGGAATTACAGTAAAATGGAGAAGGTTTATGTGAAGGAAATAGAGAAATTGCATATAACAGTGGTAATGGAAGTTTGAAATATATTTTGAGCTCCTAATAGCATTGAGTCAGTGCAAAAATGGTGGTGAAAAAGTGTGATAGTACTTAATTGGGATGGAAAGGTTCAATTCTTTGCATGGTTCCCATCCGATCATCATGAATGCTTATGCCACTTGTCCTTCTCATAAAAATGTGACACATGTCATTTATTTTCCCACTATTACTCATTATCTCCCACTTCACGTCATGAGATTTGATTTTACATCCTGTAATAAATGCATTGGGAATGGAACATTGATTTTTCATATTAAATAAATGTAATGGGGAGTTCTAAAAATTTAATATCCGTAGCAAGGGATGAATGCACTTCACCTTGCCAACTCAGCTCTCCACTGATTGTTGGTGTTCCACATCTTGCATTCAAAGAATAATTGTGATTAATGCACATTTTAATAATTGACATCCCTAACCTTTATTGAAAGCATGAAATAAAACAAAAAAAACTATGATCTAGGGGGAAGAGGATTGAAACTATGATCTTCTTCCTTTATTTAAATTCAAAACAAACTATTCATGGTAGGAAGAGATGCAGTCTTCCACTAAATCAATTTATTTTCACAAAAATATGTCTTTAGTGAAAGTATCCTTATCCTGAGGTTATTGATACATTCTCAGTCGATGGCCATTCACCAGCAAGGTTCTTCTGTCACCATCAATTGGTAACAGTCTCACATATCCATTATCATAAAATTTCTCAATTTGATAGGGTCCCAACCATCTTGTTCTCAACTTTCCTTTGAATTGTTGATACTTTGAGTCAAACAGTAAGACCCATTCTCCTTCATTGAACTTCCTATTTTTTATATGAGCATCATGCCAGGATTTTCTCTGATGTTGGAGAATTTAAATTTGTTGTTGTGCCTCCATCCACATTTCATCAAGTTCATTCAGCTGCATCACTCTCTCACATTGAGCTTCATCCAACTCAATTCCAATCTTCAATGTTGTCCTCCATGTTTGTAGTTCAAATTCCACAGGAATAAATGACTTCTTTCCATATACAAATTCATATGGGGAAAAATCAGTGGTGGTTTTTAGGTGGTGTATGTATGTCCAAAACCTCAGGAAGCCTTGGCACCCAATTCTTCCTATCTACATTGACAACTTTAGTTAAAATGTTCTCCAACTCTCTGTTTGTGACTTCCACCTACCATTGGATTGAGGGTGGTATGGTGATGATTTCCTATGCTTGATTTGGTAGATCTTCAGGAAGGCTTCAATCATGTTGGACACGAACTGAGGCCCTTGATCAGATACAATGGCTTTGGGAGCTCCAAACCTTAGCATAATCTAGTTGTACAAAAAGTCAGCTACAACATCCTCATTGGCATATGCCAATGCCTGAACCTTGGCCCATTTTGTAACATAGTTAGTGCACACCAAAAAGTACTCTTTTCCATAGGATGGGGGATCAAAAGGTCCAACAAAATCAATTCCCCACTTCTCAAATGGCCCTAAGACCAGTTGAGGATTGAGGGGCATTTCAGTAGATAACGTAGGCTTCCCCATGCACTAACATGCATCACATTGCCATACATACTTCTTGACATATTTGTGGAGAGAGGGCCAGTAGTACCCAGCTCTAAGGACCTTATGAATTGTCCTCTTCACTGAGTAATTTCCTCCTCCAGGCTCATCATGAAAATCCCGCAGTATATCATACACCTCATCTTCTCAAACACACATGCAAAGAACCATGTTAGGACAACATTTAAATAGAATTCCATCACACCATTTGTATGAAGCATTATTTTTTAACTAGTCTTTTACATTATTTATTAGTAAAGTAAGCTCGAAACTTCCATGTAGTCAAGTAGTTGGAAAGATCAACAAACCATGGAGGTTGTGTTGATATTGCAAACAAGTGCTCATCTGGAAAGTGATCTTGGACTGCCTCCTCTTCTCCTAAAACATTCAATCTCGAAAGGAAGTCAACATCAACATTGGCCTTTCCAGGATTATCAATAATAGTCAAGTTAAATTCTTGCAAAATAAGTAACCATCTAATAATTATGCCCCCTACTACTGGTTTATTCATCAAATATCTTATGGTTGAATGGTCAGTATACACAAAGATTTTATAGCCAATAATGTAATGTCTGAATTTATTCAGAGAGTAAACAACAACTAGAAATTCCTTTTCCGTAGTGGTGTAGTTCTTCTCTGTGGGGGTCATATTTTTGCTAATGAAATAGATGGCATACATTTGATCTTCCTCATCCTTTTTTCCAAGAACACTTCTCATTGTTGTGTTAGAAGCATCAGTGTGAATATGAAAAGGTTTTCCCCAATTGGGTCCTCTCAAAAATGAGTCAGTGGTCCATTTATCCTTAATAATTTCAAAATATTTTCGACATTGAGGAGACCATTGAAAGGCACAATCTTTTTCCAGCAAAGATAACATGGGTTCAAAAATATTACTAAAATATTTTATGAATCTTCTGTAGTATCATGCATGTCCAAGGAAACTCTTGATATCAGTCTGATTTGTTGGTGTAGGTAATTTAGTAATGACTTCTATCTTCTTAGGATCAACTTGGATGCCCTTAGCAGAAATATGATGACCCAAGACAATTCCCTGATCAACCATTATCAAACATTTTTCATGACTCAAGGAAATTTGGTGTTGCTCACATCTAGTTAACACTTTTTCAAGATTACTCAAAGATTCTTCAAAAGTAGACCCGTGGACAATAAAATCATCCATATAAACTTCAACACAGTCATTGGTGAGGTCTGTAAAAATAGCTAAAATTACTCTCTGAAAGGTTGCAGGTGCATTAAAAAGTCCAAATGGTAGAACTCTATATGCAAATGTACCCCAGGGACAAGTGAATGTGGTCTTATCTTGATTAGCAGGTGCTATATTGATTTGGTTATACCCACTAAACCCATCTCAGAAGGAAAAGTATTTCTTGCCCACCAGATTGTCCAAAACCTAATGAATAAAGGTCATGGGAAAGTAATCTTTCTTGGTGGCTTTATTAAGCTCCCTATAATCTATACAGATTCTCCACTTACCATTTTTCTTGGGAACTATAACTAGCGGTGATACCCACTGACTATCAGATATTGGATAGATGAATCCTACCCTCAACAGTTTTTCTATTTCATTCTTGAAAATGTCTCTAAGTGTTGGGTTAATTCTTCGTTGTGGTTGTCTGACTAGTTTAACATCCTCAGTGTAAATATGGTGGGTGCAGATGCTTGGATGAATCCCTTTCATGTCAGTATAATCCCAAGAAAAATATTTCAAATGATTCCTCAAGATATCTATGACCCTAGCCTCTTGGTTGTCCTCTAAATTGTTCCCAATGGTCAATTCTCTTCCTACCTCAACAGTTACTTGTTTAGTGTCTCTTAGAATAACAAGTTATGTATCAGCAATCAAAGAGTTCAAGGGACAAGCATGAGGTTGTAGCATGTGAAAAATAGTCATGTTTTCAAGGGATACAACCTTAGCTAAAGGACAATGAAAATCAGTGGTTGTATGTTCTTCATGGTAATCATAGGTCTCTTCACAATTTTCAATAGAAATGTCACTTACCAAGGTGATGTTATCCACTGAGTTCAAAACAGTCATTTCCGTAGCCATAGTTTGGATTTCTGTAGCCACAGTTCTAGTTTCCATAGCCACAGTATCATCTTCATCAGACATTGAGTATGGCTCCACAATTTCTTCCATATGATTTTTCACTGCAATGGTGGCCAGATAAGAAGAACTCATGTTGTTAGTATCTGAAAAATCTACCCACACACATTCATAAACATCCACATATGGCTAGGTAGGAGGATAAAGAGAAATATTCTTTGCTTTTTGTCCATTTGAAATAGTCATTTTTCCTGACCTACAGTCAATGTATGCAGCAACAGTAGCTAACCAGGGTCTTCCTAAGATGACTGGGTATCCTAAATTTCAAGCTTTAGGCTGTAAGACCATGAAATCTATAGGATACTCCCAAGATTCAATCATGACCAAAACATCCTCAATTACACCATCTGGTACAGACAATAGATTGATCTTGTCAATTGGAGGACAGTATTGGTTGGCTGCAATCCTGTCAAAGACAGCAAATTGAACATATTTATTTTTATGACATTGATGGCAGCACCAAGATCCACCAAAATGTTAGATATTGACTGACCATTCACACAAATAGTAATAACTGGACTCCCAGGATCCCCATATTTTGGTGAGAGAAGTTTTCCAACTACAAGGTCAGCCAGATTGCCTTCTACTTTGACTATTTTCAGGTATTTCCTCTTCCTTCCTAGTGTCTTTATGTAATGGTTTCTAATGGTCTGGTTTAACTCGAGAATGCCCCTTATTGCTCTCAGAAGTGGGACCTCAATGTTCATCTTTTTCAACTCCTGAACTAGTGTTGTTTCTTCCTCATTCTGTATTTCTTTTAATCTTTCTAGGAAAGGAGCAACATGCATATTCTTATCTTTCTCCTAATTGTTCCTAGTGGCTCATGTTTGTGGAACATGTCTAGTTTCCTCATTTTCCTCAGGTATCCTCTCACTTTCCTCTGGTATCCTCTCATTTTCCTCAGGTATCTCTGTGATAACTATGGGAGGATTGTTCAATGTTCTTCCAAATCTCAGTTGTACGTTATTAATGACATTCACCTGCATTGTCTCACCATGTCCTGCTTCATTAATTGAAGTTGTTTTTTGATTTTTGGGGTTTGAGACAAAATGATCTGGAAGTTAAGTTTTTGTTGTTTTCCCTTGCTGATAATTTTTTTTGTGGTGGAGGCATTAAATCTTGTTGTTGTTGTGTAAACCTCCTTAGCTGATTAGAATTCTGTTGAGGTGCCCATTGTTGATTTTTCCATGGTGGTGTATTGGCTAGTGGTGCCCAACCCACTGATTGTATGGAGGCACCCATGGTGGTGGTTATGGGTAAACCATCCAATTTGGTGGTGTCCAATTAGGTTGTCCCCAATTTAGTAGAGGATCCTGATTAGGCCATGGCATCATCCAGGGGTTCTGAGCAAGTCTAGGGGCATAAGCAAACTAATTGTTTGATCTTTGCATGGATTTAAGCTCTGCATTTTATTGAATTATGAAATTTAATCTCTCTTTGAGCTGAGGTAGGAGACTAAAATGGTTGGTATCATGGTTAGGGACATCACAAAGTAGGCACATGTTTGTGATATCCAAAGGACATTCTTTCAAAGGATGCATTTTCCTACATCTAGGAAAATATATGTCTAAAGATTATTTTGTAGCATTGTTCTTAGCTTTCATCCCATCTACAGTTGAAGTTAACTATGACAAGATGTTTATTTTCATGTTATCCATTGAGTTACCTAGGGAATCTTTTTATGTTTTCGTTCGTCTTATACCTCCTCTTGTTCTAGAGTAACTCCTAGATAACTTAGAAATATGTTCCATGGTGAGTTTGTGTACATCACCTCCTCCCATGAGATGGAGGGAGTATTTTGTTTCATCATCAAGTCCTTTAAGGAAAATTATCTTAGTGATTTTTGCATTCAACTCATAACCACTCCTTCTATGGACAAAGAGAAATTTGTCCATATAATCTTCCAGATTTTCATCTTCTTTTTGCTTTATCTGAAAGAACTCTTCCCCTACAGTAGTCCTGGTATTTGTCCAAAAATTAGGTCTCCATCTATTCCCATATATGAATGGAATTAGAGGGAAATCCCATAAACCACCTCATGGAAGAGTCTTTGAGTGTGGAAGGAAAAAGTTTGAGTTTCTGGGTATCTATTTTGTAATCATAAGTTTGGTAAAGGACTTTGAATTCAAACAAGAATTGGTCTGGATCTTTTATGGACATTCCTAAAAAGATAGGGAGGATGGATGGAGAAATGTTTTTCATATGTGCATCCTCATCCTCGTCTAAGACAATGGGATAAGTAAAGGTTCTACCCAAGGTTTGGTCCTCATCATTTCCATTGTCTCCCATTTCAAAAAGTTTCTCAGGATCTAAATAAGATGACATGGATAGTTTAGTATCACTTCTGTGCATTATATTAGATTTAGTGTCACTCTCAGTGTTCTTTACTTGTACTCTGTTTGGAGATATTATTTGAATATTACGAGGTATAAATCTCCTTTAAGTGTTTCATGTTCTGTGTATAAATATTTCTTGTGTAATCAAGGATTATGACTCTTATTGGTTGCATAACTTACTTCACTAACACCCATAGAAGATAAAATGAATAGAAGGACGTGTTATGTTTATGGTGTCAAAAATGATGGGTCATTCTAACTTCCAATGATTTAACCAACATATTCAATTGTCAGTGTCATTCTCAAACCAGGGCTATGTCCTAGGTTGTATGCAAAATAATTGTTGCGGTGGTTCTCTTTTGGGGGGTTTCAGTTGGTATTTATCTCTTGTTACTCTTCTATATTATGGAAAGTAAATACAACTTCTAAGCTACTAAATTTACATCTAATCTAATGAAACAACATTGTTGTAATAAAATGCTTTCAAAGGAAATACTTAACTGAATTGAAATGCACACATGAATTTAAATGCTCACACAAATTGAAATGACAGTAAGGAAAGATACTAAAAAAAGGAAATATAATACTGCATTCAAATAACCATTCAAATCAAAGTACTAGAACTCAAACTTATCAGGAATAACGATCATGCATGAAATATCAATCCTATAATATCCTCAAGTGAGTGGGCCCTTGCTCTCATTTGGGATTGAGGTACTTCAACACCAATGAATACTCAGAAAAACATGTAGATTATATTGATTTGATAAGTTTAGAACATGTTTCATCATAAGACTGTAAATAAATATCAATTAGTATATAAAACTGTATTTGAAAACTACCAACTACTAATTATGAAAAAAATTCAAGAAGGTGTCTTATAGACACAATTAGTTACAGATCATGCCACAATGATAGGAAAAATATTTAACTACTTAAAAGCCTTATTAAATCTCAATGACATCCTATTATATAGCTAAAAATAGGATCCTTGTTTGTAGGTTGCTATGAGGAAATCCTCTAGAATGACATGGTGGTGAGAGACTCGGTCTTCTTGACTGTTACTTCCTAAAAATTGGTAAAGAATGTGCTTTGTCAACCTGCACATGTCATCACATTACTCAAAAAATCAGTTAATGGGAATTCCTATAGTCATTACTTCACATGAGACAAGAACAAGATAAATGCATCAGTATTACTTAGGATACAACTATCTAGAACATCCCCATGCATTAATTAACACATTTAGGAGAAAATCAATGTCCATATGGATGATATAATAAGTTAATTTATGCACTCATCAATTTTATCGATGATATTAATATGATGTCTAGGTTATACCGAAGAATATTTATAAAATGATATCATAACCATTCGAGGGTATGATAATAATTAAAGATAGTCCACGAGCATAATCATGTTGCCACTTATAGCTGGACCAGTAACTTTAGAAACATTATGTCATGTGGTAGACTTAGAAGTTTCATATAATATTCTCCTCAATTGACCATGGATTCATTCCATGAAATTTGTCCCATCCACATACCACCAGTGTATTAAATCTACCCACTTGGATAAGAAATTTACATTGTGTGTTGATACCCAACCCTTCAAGGATTAAAAATTAGTCAAAGGACTATATAAAAATGCTAGTTATTGTCCATCAAAAGAAAAATATGCTCCACCTCGTGTAATTCCTAAAAAAATGTGTATCGATACAGATACACTTCCCAAACATACATTAAAATCATCATTTACTAGTCAACCATCATCTGCTAATCAACCAATGTCTCCCAATCCATCTTCTTCTACTAATCAACCCTCTTTGTCTAAAAATTCTCCCCCTTCCACTAAACAATCATATTTTTTACCTAATCAAGCATCCCCTTCTAACAATATCTCTTCTGTTAAGATACTATCCCCTTTGGTTAATCAAGCTTCATCCTCTAATCCACCCTCCTCTTCTTATACCCCATTATATCCATATTTTAAAACCACTAAACTGCCTTTTATGCCATGCGAGGTACTTACTGGTTCCCTGACAAATACATTCAAAATCATTGATAAAGGTTGTGGTGAATATTGATTCCAAAACATTGTGAATTCTTTTTACATCAGTAAATCCCTGCAAAAATATGGCAAACCCAATTCTTCACATATCAAAACCCTTCCCACTTATAACTTAGGTTGGTTCATTTGGTAGAATTTTGGTTATCTAGATGAAGAACATATTCCAATTTCCTCATAATATTGGTTATATAATGACGAACTCGCATCCTATTATGAGTCCCCTCAATTTAATAAAGCTCATTAAATAATGAAAAACATGTGATGGAATGGTAAAGGACTCAGTCAAAATAAATAAGGTCACTTAGATCTAATCACTTATATTAAAAACACCAATAAGCATGGCCTCAGTTTCAAAACATTTAACATAGCTCCCGTATTAGTCTCAATTAGCGATGATTACACCAATTCTGATAATGAAACAAGTTCTACACACAACCTTTTCCTTGAAAAATTTCTATTAATACCATTGAATTTTCCCATCCTATTCTAGATCCCTCACATCATGTTTCAGAAAACCAAATCCTTAATGAACTAATGAATACCCTCCATCTAAAGAAAATTTATTCCTGAGGTGATCTCTATCCTGGGAGAAATCGATTGTACATTCCTCATATCTGACTTATCTCCAAATAATTTAAAATTGTTCATTCCATTGGCATATATTCCCATTATAAAAATCACATCTTCATATATATCATCATGAGACAAGTATTAATATAGATCCTATTAAGTCTTGTGAGTCTCATAATTCTTATAATTTATCCCATTTTCAGTTGTTTTCCCCTATGGTCATACCTAGAATCTTATTGATGGTAATATGTGCCCTTTAAATTAGTTATCTCTTTCACAAAAAATTTCTAAAATTCTATAGTCAGTCTGGTTGACTTCATGTCTCAGTCTTCAGTGTTGAACCCTCGCATCCTACTAGTTGTGTGGGGATGAGATTTGGGGCACGTGTTCCTTCCTGAATAAAAATCACTATAATACAAGTCAATTAATCAAATAGCTTATGAATAATTCACTCTGCACCTTTCGTTCTTCACAATCTTTGGTGTTGAGCCCACACTTCTTACTAGTAGTGTGGGACTAGGAATGGAGGGAGGTGCCCTTACTCATCTACGTCTTGTCTTCATTGATGGACCCTTGCCTCTTATTGGTGGCATGGGGAAAATCATAGAGGGTCATTCATACTTTAAAAATCATCAAAATGCCATTAAAATCAAAAAATCCAAAAAAAACAAAAAACAAAAAACAAAAAATTATTAATACTCGCCTATGTCTTATCTTTGGTGATGAACTCTTGCCTCTTACTAGTGGCATGGGGTGAGACATAGGGAGTCTTTGTAAAAATATAAGATCTTATAAGATATGAAAGTGCTTACAATTATAAAATCCCCAAGAATTAATTTAGATGCCTAAGTGAAGAGAGAACTATCCCTTCACATCATATCTTACCAATCAGTAGGCCACGTAATAGTCTAAGTCTAGTAGGTGACCTATAAATTGAAAGTCATTTCAAACCTTGTTCAATAACCTTAAGAGGAATTGAGTCACAATTTCCAAAATGGATAATTGTTATCACTTGTCTCTCTATTCATTATATACATCTCGTGTCCTTCTTGAATCTCAGTGATGAGCCCTCACATCTTATTAGTTGCGTGGAGTCAAGAATGGAGCTGGAATTATTTTCCATCATGTCATCACCAGCATGTTCTGCCAATGGAGATTTTTTTTATATTATTCAAAGCATGAGTTACCAAAAGGAACAATTTACATATGGATGATACCATGGCTTATCACCTCTCATAAGAAGTTTGTATTCTGGTCCAAAATCTCTAAAATCCGGAAAAATTTGAAAAATCCTAAAAATCCCAAAAAACATTGGAAAAACCCCAAAAACCCCCAAAATCCCCCAAAAAATTCTCAAAATATCAAAAATCCAAACAAACATTAGAAAACAAATAAAATCCCAAAACATTAAATAAACAAAAAAAATCCCAAAAACATTAAATAATCAAAAAACAAAATCCCAAACATATCAAAACAATCAACACAGTTTAGACTTTACACTCGTTTAGTTAATAAATGTTCCAACCACTTTACAAATTTAACACCTAAATCATTTCTCCCTCGCGTGAATCCTTGCTTAGGGAAAATTTTGGCTCTCATTGTTTCCTTGTTTAAGGATGATGACCCAATCTATTTTGAATCATTATATCCATGCTTGGGGGCACATTTAATTAATCATCATTGTGGAATGCATTAGGGACATGTTCGAAAGTTCTTGTGTTGCATTATTAGTTATAGATTTATTTGTTATCTTATGTCTTGATATATTACAGGGGGCATTTGATTTTATATATCCTAATTTTCCCTCTAATATGCTTTTGTTGTATACTTCTTTTATATGATTACATCTAGTAAAGGGAATTATATATTTTCGATGGTCCTTGTCTATGCTCTCTTGCACTTGCATATCGTACAATGGCATCATATCTTTTTGATATCCCTTATCTCTTCTCTCTTGCATATTACAGTGTATTCATCATGATCTTCTAAATCATGATGCATCCTATTATTTTATATATTAAATTAAGATGATTTCGTTGTGTGAGTATCTTCCTGCATTATCAAAACTTTAATTTACACCCCCATCCCTTCACCCTTACTAATACATTTTCTAGTTTGGGAATCCTACTTGATCACCATTGCAGTTTGTGAATCCTACTTAGGGATATTTCTCATGAAAAATTCTCTATCCTACAACTCCTCATCCCCCACCATGGTCAATATGTCCTTACTCCCTTCATCCTCTCTCCTCATTTTTATCCACCCTCTATTTATACACACCTTGTACTTCTCACCTTTCCTCTCCCCTTTCACCATTTTGTTACCTCCCTTCCCTTTTCTTCATAATTTCCCTTTTCAATTTCAGCTTGAAAGTCTTACTTAATCACCCCTACAATGTGTGAATCTTCTTAGAGGTATACTTTCTTCCTAAGATATTCTCGTTGTAGAAACTTCTCCACCATTTCCTCTTCCATTAAACAATAATCACCACCACAAATGTCTTTCTGTTGCACCTCTTCCACCTGAAATTATTCCCTCATCAATCCCATCACATGGGCATCCTAATTAAGGATTCCCCTCACAATTTGCATTCTAAACCACATCCCATAGAATTTATCTTACACTCATTTTTTTCCTTCCTTGTTATCACCACCTCTCACCCCTCATTCCATTCTTACATAGACCATTTCCTCTTTTCTCATTCTTCCTAGTATCCCTCTTCTGCTTGGTAATCTTACTTACAATCTCACATTATGGAAAATTCACTTGAGGGTTCCCCTTTAGTCCATCTTTTCATACAATCTTCCCCCACCTATATCAATCACTCAAGTCACTGCTTACCTCACAGAATTCTTCCCATCATTCTTCTTCATCTCTGGCTTGGTGATTTTACTTAACCATTCACATAACATGGAAATCTTACTTAAGTGTCCCTCTTAAGGTTGATTTTCCATCTGTCCCTCCCCCATCCCATAGAATTTCCTCCATCCTATTTTTCCCTTTTCTCAATTCCATCATCTGCTCTAAAAAACCATTCTACCCCTCCCCCTAATACATTCTTGTCTTTCACCATCACTGTCATTTTGGAGATTTTACTTAACCACTCTCATGGCATGAAAGTCTTACTTAAGATTTCCTCTTAAGGAAAATTTTTCATCTTGCACTCCCCCATCACTGCACATCCTCACCATTCACTTTTTCTCAAAATTCCCCATCACCACATCATCTCACCACATCCTAACTTCTCACCAACTTCACCTTTTGTTTTCCAAATCTTCATCTCCATCATCCCTTACTTGATAATATTACTTAATCACTTCCTCCACGTGATTGTTTTACTTAAATATGTCCCTTAAGATAAACCTATCATTTTGGACTTTGCCTTCTTCCCACTCATCACTTCTGTTATCATTGCTTCCTCATGGTATCCCCTACCAACCAAATTTTCCTCACATCATTATCCTTTCTCAACCTATCATATCACATAGTGCATCCACCATATTCAACTTGTAACCATATTCCTTTCCCCCATTTCCCCCCTTGATCTATCATTCTTCATACCACTTCCTTCCATTATTTTCATGTCTCATTTATTTAGCTTCACCTTGTTCATCCTCATCATCTGTATCATCTCCTCACCTTCAACTTGTCACAAAGCATCACTCTTACTTTCTTTACTCTTCTCACTCCATATTCTCAAAGTATCCCACATATCCACTCCCATGTCTACCCACCATTGTTGTTTGTCTCCCCCTAACATTATTTCATCACCATCTTCCATTTCCATGCCAATAATTATTGTTGGTTGACCTCGAGAAATCATTCCTCATCATTCTCCACTACCTTTCTCACTCTCTTTTTCCTTCTCCACTCTTTTTCCACTCTCTCCCATATTATTCACCAACAATGATTATTTTTGGTCTTCCCCAAACATTCCTTTACTAGAATTGCCTCTTCTATCCCCCATTCTATCTTCCCTCCCCTCCCTTGTCTCCAACCCCACCCTTTGTTTTAACTTCTTCATCACCTCTCCATCTTCCCTTCGCCCTTGTCAATATCTTTATGATCTTCATCATACATTATTTATCTCTTTTCTCGTAATCCTATTATCATCATCTCACACATCTCCACTATTTTTCCACTTCATGTCATTCCTCATCTCTTTCTTCTATTTACCTTTATGATGCTACCAAATCTCCACAAAATATCCTCATTCTAGATTCTCTTCCTTTTGCATCATTTCTTCTCTTGTCCTCTCCTCCTTCCCACTTTTCATTCTTACTTCTATATTTATTTATACATTCTTCCCATTTTTCCCTCCTGCCTCCTTCTTACTTGCCAACTATTACCCTATCTCTTCATCACTATCCCCCATTTTTTATCCTCCCACCTTCCACATGCATTTCCATGTGGCCTATCCTATATTTTATTACCTTGATCTTCTCCATGATGACTTGGTTCCATTAATATTTTCCATGTATTCTCTCTATCATCTCTTCTTCCCCCATCATTTTCACCTTTATCCTCCCCTACCCTTTACATTCACTTTGTACCAGTTTCTCTACCTTTCCCTGATATTCTTAAAATCTTCTTGATCTCTCATAATTTCTTTCTTTTCTCCATTCTATCTTATCTTCTTTAAATTATTCATCTTCCTCATCTCCTTCATTTTTCCATCATTTCTCTCCCCTCATCTCATCCACACGACTTCACTATTTCTTTTATATTCCACTACCTTAATTTTTCACCTCTCTCCCTTTTTATGATTTCACCCTTTGCTATGTCATCTTCTCTAATCTCATCTTGTCTTCTTCTTGTTCATTCTTATTCATTCCCTTCTTCTCCTATCATCCTTATCTATTATTCTCTTTCACCTCTTTAATCCCCTTTTTCTCCTCCGTCTCCATCCACTCTATTCCATACCCTTGTATTTTTCACCTTCAAATTTTTTCCTCAGTCTTCACTTACCCATAATCAACCAATACTCTTGTCCATTATTTTTTTAGTCTTTCCACTCTCAATTGTTTTATCCTTCAACACATCTTCACACCTAGAATTCAAGGTCAATTAAAATCTTTCCCCATTTGCGTACTACATCCAATCCATTCTATTACACCCTATTGTCATTCTCCTCTCTGCAACATTAACCTCTCATATTTTTGAAAGCTTTGTCTTCTCTTCCATTCTTGTCAGCCCAATCAAGGGGGCATCGTCACATCTCTCCATGGAATTTTTGTCTTGGAAGATACTAAAATATTCATCACCTATCATCTTCTATTCTCTGTAACAAACATCTACTCTACTTTTTGCTTAGAAAAAGTAGATTGAATTCTTCCCCCATTCTCACGAGAAAAAATATGTTCTACTTCTTATTTAGAGAATGATTTCTCTTTTCTTTCTCTAAAAACTTCTTTTCGAAGGAAAACCTTCCTTAAGAACAATCTCTTCAAAAGCTTAAATCCCACCGCTTGGAGCATATTCATCCACCTCATCTACTTTATTTTAAAGGACGCTACTTTCATAGTGCCCTTCCAAATAGGGGAAAATGTAGACACCCTAATTCTACCACTCTCCTAAATCAATTAATTCCACACAAGTATTCCCACAAAAATCCACATTGAATTAATCAATGTTATTTGATTAATTGATCCTTTTTAGTCACTAATTAAATCCAATCCTCCTCACATTTAATATATTCCTCATGTCCCCCCACTTTTGAATTAAATATTAGAGCTCACAATGGGCACCCTTGTGCACCATCGACGTCACCACTACTTCAAAAAGGGATCATTCCACATTTTATTCTCGCATAACATGTGATATCTAGAATACATGCAACCAAATTGATATCCATGACTTTGAAATAATGTATTTGTACTTGACCTTTACCATAGAGGGACTTGAGAAGATGTGCCTTTTGTGCTTGCATATCTGAGTGGATGACTTCCCTAGAATGAGTATGTAGGGTATATGAAGTTGAATGGGGTCTTAGAGTATATTTTCTTGTTATTTCTCTTAGTATGTGCTCATTAGAATGTTATGGTTCAAGAAAATAGAATGCCCTCCTTAATCAGAAATAAATAAATTACTTATATATGTTTTCTTTATTTGGAAACATTAGATAAGGCTAACTAGAAGTGTACCAAAGGAATTCAAATTTATAAAGTACTATTACAAGAAGAGACAACAAAGTGATAAGGTCATCTCATAACATATGGGCACTATGACCCTTCATGGATGCTATGGTCCTAAAGGCATGTGCTAGTAATCAAAAAGTTGTACTTATAATATGTGAGGGTATAACATGATTTTATGGATTGATATGTCTAGTATGTAAACAAGTAGGTTGTGTGTGCAAGCAAGAGGGAGTGAGATATAGATATGGATAACATAATTGTTCAAATTGAGAAAGTGTGTGCTAGTGTAAAATTATTGTACACTTTTCATTGTTGCAAGGCATGAATTACAAAAATGAGTGTTTAGAGTCATCCACATAGATAACTATGATGAAAAATTTATTCCATTTATCTTTGAAGTTTACACAAGGATTATCCTCATTATGCATGAGGCCAAGGTTATGCATATAGCTATCAAAAAATTTATTTCACATATTTGGTTTTTATTTCAATCCATATAAGGGCTTCTTTAGGTAGTAAAACAATTCCTCTTTCCCTTTGACTATGAAGCTTTTAGGTTGCGACATGTAGATTTCTTCTTCAAGCTCCTCATGGATTTTTTTTTTAACATTCATATGATATATCTATAGATCATGTGCAATTACATTAAATAAAATAAATATAATTCAATTCAATTTCATGTTATAAGAGAACACCTCACCAAAATTAATTCCTTCCACTTGAGAGAATATTTTCGCAATTAGAAAAGCCTTAAACTTCTCTAATTTACCTTGTACACTATAGCTCATCTTGAAAAGTGACTTCCAAGACACATGTTTTCTTCCAGGATTTAACTTCACTAGATCCCAATTATCATTCTTATCTAGAGACTCAATCTCCTCACTTAAGGAGTTTTTCCAAAAATGTACCCTTCTTGGATAAAAATTCTTTGTACATGGTCTTCGAATCATCACCGTTAATGAATAAGAGTAAGAATGTAAAATGGATACACTTGGACTATACCTTTTTAGTGTCTTAAAAACTCATTATGATATTCTTTGTGTAGGGGTTTCAACTTCTTCTTCCTCCTTTGACACATCTTTTTCATCAATAAATTCATATTTAGATATAGGATCCTTAGAATTTAAGTCAACTCACATTCTTTTGCATATTCTTTTTATTGTTACTTGGGATGTTCTAGCTCAAATTTACCATTGCACACATCCTTATATAAAAGAATCCTCTTAAATTATTCAAATATCATAATATGACTATAAACCACTTCACTTGTTTTGAGATTCCACAATTTGTAGTCTTTAACACCTTTCTAATATCAAATGAATATGTAGTTCTTAGACAAAATAATTTTTTTTCATGTCACCCTTTAGAACATGAACATATGTAACACAAATAAAAATTATTAGGTGTTTTAGGGATGGTTTATTACTTTTCCAAGCTTCATGTAGAGTTGTATCTTCTAGTTTCAATTTTGGTGAGTGATTCACCACGTAAAAAGTAGTAATCATTTTTTTAGCTCAAAATGTCGATTCGAAACATGCACCACTAAGGATAAATCAAGGCCTTATCCATCGAAATTATTTTCATTCACTCCACAACTCCATTTTGTTAAGGATTATATAGAGCTATCCTTTCTCTCAATTCCACATTGCTTGAAAAATTCCTTGAATTGCTTTGAGCATAATTTCCCCCCACTATGTATCTACAACATCATGATCTTATTTTCCTTTGTTTTTTTTCAAAATATCTCTAAAATCCTTTAATTATTGAATACTTCATATTTATTTTGGAGAAATTATATCCAAGTCTTCTTAGAAATTCATTTATGAATGAAACATGATACATAAATTTTCCAAGTGATGCTACCTTCATTGGCCTAAACACATCACTATGTATAACTTGAAATATCCCCTTTACATGAAAAATACTTATGGGAAACTTAACTTTTCTCAACTTTCTATACACACAATGATCCTAGAAGTCAAAGTCCTAGGTATCCTCATTAATCCCTCTCACCATTATTTTTAATCGAAGGGTGTGCAACCCTTTGTTTCCAATATGAACCAACCTTTCATGCTAAAATATGGTCTTCTCTACCGGAAGCATGTTAGTTTTCTCATGTACTTATTGATATCAAGAACAATAGTACTATTGCAAGTAATAGTAGTCATACTTACATTTATTTTGAAAAAGGTTTCAATGTAAAATTTGTTGTAAAATACTTTATCCTGAGGATATTTAAGGTTAAATCATTCCCAAATATTCCTAAAATTGGTTACATATGGGAGAGCTCGATGAGAGATTTATGATGTATTTTGCACATTTCAAAATGGATACCATATGTAGGAGAGATAGTCCACTTAATTTTCTCTCCAATTGGAAAAATTAAGCATAGGTTGCAAAACAATGATGTGGCATGTGGAGAATGTGATAAGTGGATGAATGTGGTGGTGATAGTTGGTATAGTTTTCTTGTTTAAAAAATTATTTGTAGCCTCTGATATTCATTAGTCGATGTGGGTCCCACATAATATTCTAGCTGGGGTCCAAATAATTGGTGGGGTCCACTATTTTTCAAGAGGGGGACCCTACCACCTATTATCATATTATATTATATGTGAATTTGCATATAAGTCCTTCATAATAAATTCCCACTATTAATGTGTGACAAATTTCCCAAGTTACCAAAGATATACAAATAGCTCATTCATCTGAAGGAGAGTTAGGTTCAAGCTACGTAGTTATCTTGGTGGAAGATCCACCTCACATCTCAGGGCCAAGTCAAATGCTAACTCACATTCCTAGCTTATAAACTAGCTTGTATACACCTCGTCACAACCACTGATTCTAAGATCTAATGCCACAATAAATGGTAGGAGAGTGTAAACACCAATTTTTGTTATCCCTTTTCCCTCATCCCGTGTCCACTCCCTTTCATCATAATTATTCACATACATACCTCTCTTCTCATCAAAATTCCCTTTTCCCTCCTAAATTTCATTTATCCCTTTAATTATTATTCTCCACCTTAATCCTATCCTAATCACATCATTAATTTATCTTCTTTAAAAATCTCTATTCATCTTTAATTATCCCTAAAATTGTTTATTAATCCCTTTTATCTTCCCTAAGAACCCTATTTACCATCCCTAGGTTCCCATCCACCTTTATTTAATGCATTCCTATCTCCAACTACCATTTTTTCTTCCCTAAGCACCCCTAACCCATATTTACCACCCAAAACTCTAATCCTTCCTCACAAGGGCTCATTTCCTTGAGATAGTCACATTTGCACTACCCAAATCAATGAACCGCTGCATTTTCTAGTAACCCACTTGGGTCACCATGAACCCTATAAATATGACCATACTCCTCCTCTCTCTTGGATGCAACTTTGGAGACTTCGAACTTTCTTGTGATTTTACCTTCATTTCTTGCTCTTCTTTATATATGCTATCATCACCTTGGAGCTAATTTGGAGATCTTGTGATCTGTAAACTGAGTAGTAATTTGTTTTCTTACCATGGACACTTATATGAATTTAATTCTTTTACTGAATTCACCCCGTAATAAATCAACTTTAATCAAATGCAATGCAATAATAAGAACCACACTACATAAGGGTTGATTACGGAGTTTGGCAGAATGCTTATGTCTCCGGGTTTGCAAACTATTTGAACCAATCCATTATAACATTCTGAATATAATTACATAATAAACTTATATTACTATAATGGATGTTCAACCGAACCTGGTGTCAGTCGATCCTCTGATCTCATTGGTCTTGGAAAACTCAGATTTCTTACACATTTTTCTAGCTTGACACGTCTAGATGACCTCTACTCCGCTACATGACAATCTAACCTTTTCATGGTGCTAATTATCTAGATTTCTAATGTTGACAATGATCATCTTCACTCTATTGCATGAAAAATAACCTCTACATAGAGAAAATACTAGAACCGATGTCTATTGATGTTGATGATCATATTCCAATTTGTTGCACAAACTCCAGCGTCTCAGCAGAGCTAATATCAAACCCAGCCTTGTCAACGAGCATAATAAATATTTTTACTCTCCTTTGTGGCCTCCAAACAACTAACTTCGAGTTATATTGAGCGTACTGAGAATCAGAGCTTCAGTGCTTCTCTAGTGCTTTTCATGTCACTCAGCTTCCAACGTCGTCTCCGGGATCCCACATGAAAATAATGTGTCAATTTGGCCTTTAAAATATTGGTGAGTTAACAAATAATAACCCCCATAATTTTACAATTTACCTTTAATGATAGGACTTATTTCTTCATCATGTTTATAACAATAATATTAGTATTTTTATCATGTTCCTATTTAATTAAATATGTCTTCTATCTCCATAATTTCCTATAAAATAATAATATAGGTCTTCATAATAAAAATTGCCTTAAAAATACCAAGGCTTTCTCCACAATATTTCATCACCTCTCATTCTGCTCATGCCTTCGAATGGGGAAGGCTTGTGATTTTGTAATGGGGGGACCTTTATATAAGCCTAGGTGGGCCGCTTATGGTACTTAAATGCCATATCACCCTATTCATATCCAACCAAATTGGTTGGATGAGTTGAGTAGGCCAGTGTGCTGCCCATGGGGAGGTTGTAGGGTTGAATCCCATTCCCTCCACTCTGCTTTGATGGTTTTTGCCAACTAGTCCACCTTGTTGACTCCATCTCTACCTCCATTGTCACCACGTGTTTTGGACCACATCCGTCACTTGCCACATGGGTTGATCCCACAAACCACTTCTCCATCAAACGTCATGTGTCCCCTTGTTGTCCCCACATCACCCAACATCGAGTTCTCCCCATCCATCACCGGTTTCAATGTGGGAAGTATATCCCACATTAGTGCGGGGAGGAGATAAGTAAGGTTTTAATAATCATTTCACCAATGTTACAAAGTGTGGTTTGGGCCACATAGGCACATTTATTTACCACTTATTTTAGCATTGGTTATTGGCTCCCCCTTAGGATCACCGAGCTTCTTGGTATCTGACTTGGCCAATGTGTATTAGCTCACCTTGCCAAGTTGGGATCATAGCTCAATCTTAGCTTGTCCAATGTTAAAGAATAGTGGTAGACTATGTGGTGCCTGAGGACCCACTGCGTGGAATTTTTTTTATCATTTTAGCAAAGATGATGATTATTGAGTGTCAAATACTAGAGTCACAAACCCAATTTTGTCTCCTTTCACCTGATTCCATTTTTTCCACGTGTGCTTCAAACCCATATGGAACAAGTGGAACATAACGGGGTGCTTTGAATGTGGATCACTTGGTGGACATTAAGGACCCAAGCCCACCCCCATGTCCCACTTAAAGAAAGTGATCCTCCATCACTCTATTTTATAGATCTGATATAATAAAAGCATTTACCATCCAAATTTTTTTAAACTCAAGGTCTTGGGTTATTGGTGAGTTGCAAGTAATTTTTAATCATCAACCCAAGTTTTATTCCCACTGAGTTCATTGGATTTTTTCAATAAGTGGCCATGGGGACACTTTGAGGTAGAAGTCAAACTTATCCATATGGATACAACGTTACATAGTAGGGCAATCTGAATGCGGATCGCTCAACGGACACTAAGGACCCAAGCCCACCCCCATGTCCCTCTTAAAGAAAGTGATCCTCCACCATTCCAATTCATAACATGGGTATAATAAAAGAGTTTACTATCTGATGTAGCCTAGAATTTACCACAAACAACCTATGCACGCTGGCACATCACCCAACCTAAGCTGAGTGCTCACTCGAAGCGTGCAAAGGCACCAGGCTCCTCTTTAGAGTTACTTATGTAGGATGTGAAAATGATGAAGATGTAATGTATTCAGATCCATAAATAGCATAAACATTCCACAAATCATATTCCAGATCTAGATATAAAGAATAATGAATTAAGCAATAAAAATAATGAAATAAGCCATGGAAGAACTAGTTGCAGTCATGTTTAACACCATTATTCACCCAATACGCTCCATTATATTAAAACATAGTAAATATAATAGATTCTTACAATAAGTAGTATCATAAGTTTATGTGTGCATCAGATGTGGCAGCATAAATCCATAATAGCTCATACACAATGTCTCTAATTACACAAATTAATACATATTTATATGGGTGGGGACTTTCCCTTCACTACTTATGCGCTTACAAAAATAGGTCACATGCTAAAAATAGTCGTGCACCTTCACAATAACATGCACACATGCAAGTGCACTAATAATAGATATCTTACAGTTAACTGGAAGTATTAATCCTATTATTAACTCAAACTCATGCATGACGCTTAGTAGACACTCTTCCCAAAATAGCATTTACGTGTCGTGTAAGTCTCCATCCCATTTGTGTGCTTCGTACGCTATCTTCAAAAATATCCCATAACCATGAAAATTGCTTATTCCTGAATTAATCTTTCTTTCACATGCATTTCCTTCCCTATCCTTTCATTCCTTCAAAATGCCTTATTACCGTGTGTGAATCTTCTGTGTTCCCTCTCCTTAGTGACATATTCTTTCTACTCAACATTACCCCACACTAAACTACATTGTTGTCTCAACAATGGGGTTCCTTCTGATGTTCCCAAAGAATAATAAATTAGAATGAAATAATGTAAATAATTTCTTTACAAATAATGAACTTATACTCTACAGCACCCTCTACTTTAATCCATAGGATCAACTCGGGATATTCTTCCTTAATCTCAGCCTCCAAGGCTTGCCAATCATCTAACACATTTATGGTCTTTTCTGGAACGTATGCAACGATGGAATCCAACTCATAATCATTCATCTCTCCCTTTTCATTCTTTAATACTATGAAAACATTAGCCATATCAGACATCCTTCCCTCCAGAAGATCCATATTTTGTGCTATAAGATTTCCAAGCTCATCCAGCCTCTCCTTATGCGGATGTTGTGTTGCTGCAAGGGATTCACGATTTTTCTTCACTAATGCCAATCTCTCTGTGTGCCCTAAAGTCTACTCCTCCATTAATTTAAGAACTTCATTATCTTCCAATATAGTTCTGATTTTGATCACTGCATTTGAAGTTGCGTAGATGTTCAAAGCTTGATTTGCTTTCTTCACCTCATCCTATAAAGTTTGGAGTAATGCCTCATACAATGAAATATTTCTAATCACATAGGCCCTTGCTCTCTTTACTTCTTGTTCAAGGTCCTTTGGCATTGGCATTCGAATCGGTCCATCCTCAAGCACCAAATCAACTAATGTACGCACATAATGCATAGCTGAAGAAAATTTTCAGGTATCTTAGACTCTAAGTATGGTCTTGCTTTCAGGACATAATTGCCAATTTCCTCTACCATGATGATGAAGGATTCATTAATTTTCTTCTCTAAATTCCTTCTCCCCTTTTAGATGCGTTATTTCTGTAGCCTTTTCCTTGTTCTCTTCTCACAGTGCTCTAATAGTGGTAGCCTTATGTATGTTCCTCCACGCCACGTTTGTAGATACCTTAACCAAGGCATTGCTCACCTGCTCATTGAACATGGGAGTGGGATTTATAGTCATGTGCCTACTTTGTGATGCCTTCTTCACTCTTTGGGACACACATTACTCCTCACATACATCAAAATCAAGATTGTCCATGTGATTTTGCATGGACTAGGACAATTGTTTCCTTGCGCGCGTAGTGGCCATGTTTGGGTCCATCAAATCTCATCCATACAACCCCTTAAAGACCATTGTGGTCTGGAAATGGCCGTGGAAAATTTTAGTTATGTCCTCAACATAGCCTAAACTTGGACCAACATACTCCCCACTGGTTCTCCTCATTCTTGGCCCCTTAGGAACTTGAGCACCAAGGTTTGGGATTGGATCTTCAATGTTTTGAGAAATATCATGATGTATTTCTTCTACCTCCTTTACACCCTCCTCTTCATCCTTCATATCCTCATCCCTGGGTACTTCCACATGTTATGGTTGTACAGGGGTTCCAAGTGTGCTCTCTATAGACTCCTTCCCCTCATCATTTAGATTTAGTTTTATCTTCTTCCTCTCAATTGTCTCTTTTTTAGGAGAGAGTCGTGGTGATCTCCTCATAGGCTATGGGGTTCTCGCACCTTGGTTCCTTGTTCTTATAAATACCCTTTAAATTGGAACTCTCCATGGACTGCTTCTACGTCCAAGTCTTTGTCTTCTTCTTATACCTGAGGTGAAATACCCGTGCACTCAATCTCTACTCTATCTATGGGCTGCCTTCGGCCTCTATGATCTAATCCACCACTATCTTCATGTTCTTCATCCCCCTCATCCACCACTATAGTTTCTACGGGTTGTGAGGTTGACATGTTCTCCACTATATGTTTTCCTTTAGGCGGCCCTGGGAGTGTGAAATCATTTTCTACATACTTTTTATTCTCCAGCTTAGGCTTAAGCTGAAGGTATATGAGTGCAACTCCACTATCTCTAATAGCCAAGCTTATTGGCTTCATAATTATGACCTCTAAGATGAGCCTTTCAATATTGGAAACTCGATTTGGATACACATATGCCTTGCTCAAAGTGTAGTATTCACAGTCTACCTTGTCTGCATTAAAATTCAGGCAGTGCGCATCGATAAATCAGTGAACTGATGTCTAGAAGTAGCACGCTATGAAGGATTATGGAAGTTTTCACCATGGGCTCCATTCCCCATCCCTCATAGCAAATCAAGTGATGCAGAAGTCTTAGTACACTACAAACTGTACCGCCTTACCCACCACTGAAGGTAGCTCCTTGGGAATGTGCCACTCTTCCTCAAATACAGGGCAAAGTTGGTCATACCACATCTCCACCCTCTATTTAAATGACCCACTCATCAATCCTTCACATAAATATTTGTTAAAACTCTCCACGAGGGACTTCTTTTCCATGGGATACTCCTAGATCTTTTTCTTTGGCCCATCAGGCACTCCAATTTCTGTAAACATAAGGAAAAGGAGAATAACACCAAAACTTATCTTCTCTCCTGTGCATGATTTCTCAACAATGGTGTCTGTAATGTAGCCTACTAGGTTTTAGACTACTCCATGAGAAATTTTCTTCGCAACATGCAGCCACATGGTATTCACCTGCGACCATCTCTCTTGATCATTCAACTTGGTTACCAAATGTGTTACTACCTGAACCACTGTATACTTCTTCAATTTATCAATGTACATTCCAAGAAGACCCTTAGTATACCCCAACTCCTTTCTTATCTCTACAATTGTTGTTTTATCAGTCAAATCACTAGTAAGGTATACCCCTGTTCCCTTCAATCCTTTTAGTGTCAAAATCAGGGTTGCTGTGATTCTAACCCTTCATCTGATAAAATAGAAGAAGTCCTCATAGACCCTACTCATCATCCATTGGTATAATGGTTCATACTTGCCAAAATATGGGAGTGCATACAACTGATAGACTCCTACCTGCTTTAACCATTTCTCCCCAGTGTCATCATATACTGGCATATCCTCCATAGTGCACTTGTTGGTCTTTGTACTCAACAATGCATCCAAATTTTTCTTGTTGTCAAATGTACAATGGTTGTAGTCACTTATTTTACACCTGCAAATGTGGGAATCCCACTCTTGTCTGACTATCACACCTTTTGGGTACTGCATTTCTAAAAAATTACTCTCGGGAACCATTTCAACTTCATCCTCTACTTTCTTCTTTCCTTTCGTGCATGCTGTAGGTGCTTTCTTTGGTGCCATCATAAAAATCCACCTTTTCATTTTCTATAACAAGAAAATTCAAACCCTAGCTCAAATCTACATGCCCTAGATTGAAACTGCATGCCCTAGCTTGATTTCAATGCCTTTGCTTTGCTAAAACCCTTCACCAATGGGGATACAAGCCTCTTCCATGCAATAATCTAGTCTCCATGTCTAGTTTCACACTCTTCCCACCTCAATATGACTCATTCAGCTTGATCAAACTTAGCTCACTCAAATACTTATGATCACAAAGGTAAAAATGAACACACATCACGTCCTTATATAGATTTTTAAAAATTTAGTGCATTTATTACTCTTTCACCAACCAAAAATCATTTCATTAATTGACCATTTTCACAATATCCACATGATACATATTTGTGCCCTAGCTATAACCTTCTAGTGTGCCTTCTTACCTTCTGGCTATAGACTTCTCTTCAGTATGATTTAATGCACCTGAGTTCCTTGCTACTACGCCTTCCCCTGGTAGTCTCCATGACTGCTTCTTACCTCATGTTATATTATTCTCTCATTTATCTTCATCTATGGTCATATTTTTAAAGCAATCTCCTTTATAAAAATCCTCTCCAAACTTGAATAACACCTATAGCATTTTGTTCCTTTATGTGTACCCAGTTATAAATAGTCATGCCAAACCAATGGTATGTGCAGTCCTCTGCGCATAAAATTTATTCAAATGGTAATTATCTTCCAATGCGCAAATGCACTTATTACACAAAACACCAACTAAATTGACAAATCATAACAACAAAAAGGAAATACAGTGAGAAAATACAAAAACGAAAACCTAGTCTAAATGGCAACACTGCCTTATTACAAACACCAAGAAGAATTATTTATAGTAGGACGTCAGCCTAATCTTGTTAAATTAACTGGGTAACCATATTCCATCAAGTGTCTCTAATTGACAAGTGCCTGATTCAAGTATAGGAGTGATAATATACTGTCCCAACCAATACACGTTAAGCTTTCCTGGATGGCGTAAAAACTTAGAGTCATAAAGAAGCACCATTGGTACCATCTCAAGTTTTTTATCGCTTATGTGCCTATCATGCCATGCCTTCTACCTAACCTTTTCCTGCTTTTGACTCCAATGTTCTATGGTGTGCCTCTCATCCAACTGTATCAATTTCTAAATTCTTTCTTCCAAATCTTGCTCATTAGCTAGACCTCTAGTGCGCGTAATACGCAAAGAAGGTAACATGAATTCGATAGGAAGAACTGCTTCTGCACCAAACACCAACTGAAAGTGTGTGGCTTTATTAAACCTTTTGTATGTTGTTCTGTACACGCAAAGCACAGTAGAAACCTTATCATCCCAATCTTTCCTTCCAAACTCAAAAATATTTGTCAATGTTTGGCTCAATATCTTGTTGAAGGCCTTAGCAGTCCCATTTTCCTGAGGATGATGGGGTGTAGTCTTATGGTGCACAATCATAAATTCATCCAACAGTATACTATTCATCTCATTCAGAAAGTGTGTACCCCTATTACTTGTCAAACTCAACAGGAATCCATACCTTGTAAGAACATTTTCCCATTAGAACCCGGTTGTTGTAGCTGTTGTATAATCGTTGTTAGGTGTTGCCTCTTCCCACTTTGTAAGATACTATGTGCAATTGATGATGTAGCAGGATCCATTTCTATGTGTGGCTAGTGAAATAGGACCCACAAAGTCTATAGCCCATTTCTCAAATGGATCTACATTAGGAATATGTCTTAAATGCATTTCATCTCTATGCCCAGGTTTACCAACGTGTTGACAGTGATCACAAGCCTTACAATATGTTTTACAATCCTTGTAGAGGGTCTCCCACCATAATCCAGTGAGTATAATATTGCACGTAGAGGTGTCACCTGTATAGTTCCCACCTGCATTACCACCATGAGCCTCTTCCATGATGTCCATAGGCTCATGCTCTAGTACACACCGGCACAATACTTCATCTCGGCCTAACTTATATAGGTCACCACTAATCAACATAAAAGGTGTTACATGAATTGCAAGTTGTTTCTTTTTGAAGGATTTCATTCCTTCTAGCACCACACCTATATGTGAAAAGATAACAATATCCTCCAATTCCAAAGGCACACATTGTAACCTATACAACTGTGTATCCGACATTGTATCTTTAATTTTTTGCGCATCCTCCCCTGACCAAATTCTTGATAAGTGGTATGTGCCAGAATTAATTTTACCTGGTTTTACCACAACTATGAAATCAAATTCTTGGAATAAGAGCACCCATCGACATATGCACCACTGTAAAATAGGATTTTTTACCAAGTATTTCAATGTGAATGGTGTTGCTAAAAGGTATTATCTAAATTTATGCAGTGCATATATAATTGACAAGGCTTCACGCTCAATAGTTGTATAATTCTACTCTGTATGAGTCAATTTTCTACTATAAAATAGATAGGATGATCTATAATACCCTCTCTAGGCTGAGCTAACACCACGCCAGTGGCCATGCTAGAGACATCCACATGTACATGAAATGGTTTGTCCCATGAGGGAAAATGCAAAATAGGCATTGTAGTAAGTCTCTCCTTCAATGTCTCAAATGTGCGTTGCTACGGTTCTCCCCAATAAAATATCCCTTTTCCTTTTAGTAACTCCTCCAAGGGTGCAAAAAACTTAGCATATGCTTTGATAAATTATCTATAATACCCAGTGTGACCCAAGAATCTGTGCACCTCACTCTGACTGGTAGGCTCTTCCAGGCCTACAATAACTGCAACCTTAGCTGGATCTACTAGCAAACCTTCCTTGCAGATGATGTGCCCTAACAGAGTGCCAAAAGGTGTAGCAAACATGCACTTCTTGATGTTCAAAGAGATGCTTAACTATCTACATCTTTCAAACATTAACTGCAAATTGTCACAATGATCCTTAACCAGTCCATACACCGTCCAATCATCCAAGTAAACTTGTAAGAAAATGTGAATAAAATCCTGGAATGTTTGAACAACTATTCACGAAAATATAGCAAGCCCATTTTTCAGACCAAAGGGAATCACAGTATATGAAAAAATTACCCATTCAGTGGTCAAAGTTGTTTTTTCTTGATCCTCATGTGTAATCTAGACTTGATGATACATAGAGAATCCATCTGTAAAAGAATACATTTTGCACCTTGTAACGCCTTCTAATATCTCATCTGTAAAAGGTGTAGGAAAGGGATCAATCACACATGCAACATTCAGTTCTCTGTAATCCACACAAATCCTAATCTAACCATATTTCTTTATATTGATAACCATGGGGCTAACCCACTTTGATTCTTCTAGGGGCTTGATGATGCCAAACTTCAACATCTTGTCAATTTTTTCTTTAACTTTTACATGCAGGTTAGGGTTCATCCTATAGGGTCTCTTCTTGACCGAATATGCAACTTCCTTAAAATTTATCTTCATTTATCCTAATGATTCATGCAATCCTTTTAATTCATGGTAGCCCCTAGGAAATAAGTCTTGAAAATCATGGAGTAACTCCATTATTTTTTCCACTTCATATTCAGGCCAATAATATCCAATTATTGCCTCTTTAGGTTTAAAATCCATACCAATATTCACTTTCTTTTTTCTCATAGGTTCATGATAGGAACATGCATTGTTATCCACATTGTCCAAGACCTCGTGTGTACCTAATGAATGATCTATATCCATATTTTCTACTTCTTCATCATCCACTATGTAGACCATCTTTCCTTTTTATCTCTCAAAGAAAGCACACTTAAGTAGCATGGCATTTGTCTCTGCTCCTTCATCAAAACACGCTCCTGAGTGATTCTGATCAAATAACTCCTGAATGAGTTCTTCAGACTTTACACTGTCTCCCATAGTTAAACAATTTATAACCATTAATTCCTCTTCTACTGGAGGTTTAGTAGAGAAGTAGTAAAAAGTTTGGAGCATACCTGCAATCAAATCCTGCCAATTTCTAGTTTCTCTATGTAGCTCCGCATATACTTACCAAGCATGTGTACAACCTTGTAAAGTGGAATAAAAATGTGTACCCATAGCGAAGGTGGTAAATCTTCCTGCCCCTCTTTCTAGAGCCTCTCACACTGCTAAATGTGGTGTTGAACATGTTGATTACCATGATATGTGCAGATTTGAGTAGGTTCATTACACCTAGGAAAATGAGTTGTAAGAGAAATCCTGATTTCATTCCACTCTACAAGATTATCCCTGTGAACCACCCACCAGCATGTTGTTTCCCCACGTAGGGTATATGCTAACATATTTCTTCTTTCCAACTAGTCTATCCAATGTTCCTCCATGGAGAGTAGGAATACTGTAGGGGTCTCCTTCTCTAGTGTACCGAGGTATAGAGATGTTACCTATCCTCTTGATGTAACGAGGTTTTATTTTCCACGCAAATTTTCTCCTTACTTCAGGCCCAACTATATCATAAGTTCCATGAGCCCAATTATCACAAATAATAATTGTAGTATAACTAATAGACCGTGCATCTTTCCACTGAATAATTCCTTCCTTAGATGGCTCGAGAACTTATGGGTCCCGAATGGCACGTACATAAATCCTATTAAGATCTTCCTCACTCAAAAGCTCAACATAGGAAAAAAATTTCCCATCTGTTAAAAGTATATTAACTCTTTCCTCCTTCTCAAAACTAATATATCCCTTGTTGAATTGAATATCATCATTATTTGCGTAACTGCAAGGGCGTAAAAGTAGAGATGGGAAACTGTCTACTTCTACAAGCACTAAAACCTAAAAATCCCCAATGAACTTGGCCCCTTTTATAGTAATGAATGCATCATTTAAAACTCTGATAAGAGTGGCCTTAGTTCAATTATCCATAAACAATACATTAGAAGATGGCTACAATGTATGTCTCTCCATCTGTACCCATACATCTAAAGTAAGAAAATTTACTTCTGCGCTTGTGTCAATCAATATATTACTCAAGAGCCATCCATCGACAATAACATTCAGAGTAATCTCATTTTCATAATATAGGCTATGGTGGGGGGAAGATTTGCATGCAGGATCTGATGCCCATTTTCAATATTCGCACATGGAGTGTTTCCCTTTAGCCAACTCCCTAGTAATGGCATAATATTCTCCTAGTGCAACATTTTGCATACCTCCTTCAAGTCATCAATATCTAAATGGACCGTCTCTGTTGCCTTCTTATGTTCCATCTTCCATGATTGCTCCTTTAAACACTATATTTCCCCTTGAAGGTCATTGAGTAATTCCATGGTCTCCTGATAAACCTCCTTCTAGTGTGCAATATCTGGGTACCTTGCATGCAAAATGTCCTCCTTAGTGATAGTAGGATTCTATGGTAATGAATATCTAGTGCGCGCAGCTTCAGCACGTATAGTGATCTTCACATGAAATACCTCAAGTTCAGACACCAACTTTGGCATCTACTGATTTTCCACTGCATGGTGTATCCTAACTATCCCCGTCCCTTTGTTCTCCTGTTTATGCTGCTTGCTAAGATGCTCATATAGATATGGGCATTCCTCAAAGCTACTATGATTCTTCCTATAGAAATAACATGTACTATTCTGAGGACATTCATGCTTGTAGTGGTCAGGTGATATACATGCAAAGCATGTTCCACGAGGGAATTCACTTCGTCCACCACCACGACCTCGACCTCTAAATCCACAATGGTATCCTCGACCTTTTCCACATCCTCCTTCATAGCACCCCTCATTCTGATCATAATGTGCTTGATTGTAATTCTGATCTTGGTGCTCACCTTTACCTTTAGATTTATTTGATACTTCTCTCTATCGCACACCAATATCTATAGCATCATGGATCTGACCAATCAACATGTAATATTCTATATCATGAGTCGTGGACTAGAAAATATTACAATAGAAGGATATATTCTTCCTTATCGTGTGTTGTAATAATGGGCAACAACTTACGTCATGGTTCAAGTGACATATCTCACAATCTAGCAATAATGAATGTACTTTTTTATAGGGACAACTATATTTGGTGTGCCCGTCCACTTCACATTCTATGCACCAAATCCTAGTGCACATCTCATGTGTTGAATTTGCTGATAGTTTCTCCAACTGCTTTTCCATAGTTGCAATATTTTCTTCCAAGAATGGGTTAACTCCAGTGTCTATACTCCTGACTGCCTCAGCGTGCAACACTACTTCAAGTGCTTCGCATGGATTAGTGTATGTCTTATGTGATAACACCCTTCTAAAAGGTGTGATTAGACCTCCAATGAACCATTGTGCATGTTGGCTTGCTTGAATATAATAAGAAATCTTAAATAAAAGTGTTTTGAAATGGGCATCATACTCTCAGACACTTTTAGTAGTGCCTTATTTAATATCTTTGAGTGTGCTTATACTCTTCTACTCAAATTTAGGGAGATATAACTCTTTAAGGAATGTATACTTGAATGTTACATAATCTACACAAATTTGATCAGGGTCAAACTTCCTGTACTAAATATGTGTGCGTCCCTACAATGTAGTTATTAATTGACTTTCCTTATGCTCAGAAGTCGTGATTCCCTTTGCGCACCATAGAATCTCACACATGTGCACATGTTCAGGATCATCTTCTATGCCCCAATACTCTAGAAGACAAAGAGACATCTCCATGTAAATATTCTAGGGTTGGTGTAGACCCTACCCACCTGATCTAGAACCTCTTGTGTTGCCTCTACCTCCAGAACCACCAGATCTACTAAACTAGAGCCATCTACACCACCTGATCATCCACCTATAGCTAGAATTGGACCAGAAGATGTAATTCCCTATGTCCCAACAATAGTATTATACCGAACTCCTACAGTCTACGTGGTGTTACTATTCCCAAAAGTGAGCACCAAATTTTGTGCACTCGAATTATATACAGATGATGCATTTGAAAAGGTACCTCTAAACAAAAATGAAGACATTTTCCTTTCCATCGATGTAATTGCTATATGACTTAATCTTGCTTCCCTAGTACCCAAATTAGCTTACTGATTATTAGATGTACTAGGTACTAGAAAACCAAGCGCAAGGGCTAGGTTGCCAAGTAGATTCAGATGCACACCTGCAGCCCAGATTGTCTTTACTGGCACATTCCTGTGTGAGGCCGAGGAGGGTTCCCTTTCATGCTTTCCCAAATGGGGGAGTCCCTGATGTACTGGATCTATGCCTTCTACGTGAGCTCCAAATCCTTCATGAGTCATCTCTCTCCTCAATTCCATATGCTCTGCAATATCATGCTACTTCTCTATCTCCCTCCCGTGTGCCTCATTGTACTTAAGCCACCTTTCTTCTCTCTAACTTTCTACTGCTAGGTCCACCATCTTTCACCAAACTTGCTTCTGCCTCTGTGCATGGTGGGGTTTAGCTAGCCATCGGATTTTCCTCTAAATTTTGGGTTACCATCAAGATCTTGATCACTAGTGGAATGCCTTGCAAGTAATTTACCCTAGGATACCGTAAAAATTGGAACTTAGCTACCTCTGGGTAAGAATAAGTGGAAATTGATTATTCTAGGATATAGCTTCTCAAAACACCATGGAACCAAGTATCCATAACGCATGTCCAAATCAGATCATCATCATACAAGGCTTGAAATTTTTCCTGTGTCCAGACAAGTGTGTGATACCTCTAATTCTGTTCAAATGCATAAGCAACCAACCACTCATACAGTTCTACATGGAAAATACCAAAGAAGCTCTCATATAGATAGTCATATAGATTATTTTCCACCCACGCGTGTGTGTCAAAATCAGATCCAGTGTTGAACCTCTGTGCGTACTCTTTTTCTAGATATTTTATCCGCTCCTCAACACTTTCTAGGTTCAATTGATACATCTTCATCGTAAACCATCCTAAAAAAAACTGAAAAAGAGGTCCCGGAAATGGAAGCAATGATACAACCTAGAATTTACCACAAACAACCTAGGCACACTAGCACATCACCCAGATTGAGCTGAGCACTCACCCGAAGCACGTAAAGGTACCAAGTGCCTCCTTAGAGTTGCTTTTTCATAATGTGAACATGATGAAGATATAATGTATTCAAATCCATAAATAGCATAAACACTCCACAGAGCATATTCCAGATCTAGATCTAAAGACTAATGAATTTAAGCAATAAAAATAATGAAATTAACCATGTAATAACTAGTTACAGTCATGTTTAACACCATTATTCATCCAATACTCTCCATTATATTAAAATGCAGTAGCTTCTTACAATAAGTAGTATCATAAGTTTATGTGTGCATCAGATGTGGCAGCATAACTCCACAATAGCTCATACATAATGTCTCTAACTACACAAATTAATACATATTTATATGGGTGGGGACTTTCCCTTCACAACTTATGCACTTACAAAAATAGGTCGCATGCTAAAAATAGACATGCGTCTTTACAATAACATGCACACATGCAAGTGCACTAATAATAGATATCTTACAGTTAACTAGAAGTAGTAATCCTATTATTAACTCAAACTCATGCATGATGCTTAGTAGATGCTTTTCCCAAAATAGCATTTACGTGTCGTGTAAGTCTCGATCCTATTTGTGTGCTTCGTACGCTATCTCCAAAAATAGACCGTAACCATGAAATTTTCTTATTCCTGAATTAATCTATCTTTCACGCGCATTTCCTTCCCTATCCTTTCATTCCTTCAAATATGTCTTATTACCACGTGTGAATCTTGTGTGTTCCCTCTCCTTAGTGACATATTCTATCTACTCAACATTACCCCACACTAAACTACATTGTTGTCTCGACAATGGGGTTCCTTATGATGTTCCCAAAGAATAATAAATTAGAATGAAATAATGTAAATAATTTATTTAAAAAGAATGAACTTATACTCTACAGCACCCTTTGCTTTAATCCATAGGATCAAATGGGCCATGAACAAAGGCAATGTAGGGAAGACAAGAAAGGAAAACAGGTCTAGGATAAGAAAGATAATAAATATGAGAAAGAACAAGGTATGAATCCTTCTCCCCCATGTAAGATGTCCCCTTTAAAACTAGATTTTAATGTGCTTGAAATTGAAGATGTCAAGGAAACAATGCCTCATGAAGAAAAGGAATATTCAAATGATCCTCAGTAGGATTAGAACTAGGAATAAAAATAAAAACTAGAATAGGTTCAGAATCAAGAGGTCACCAAGGAGGAAGAAAGAAAAAATGAAACTAAGATTCTTGAGGATGAAGTTGAATTTTATTTAGAAGGAAAAAAATTAAATAGAGATCCCTGAGGATGAAGTTGAAAATATTTTAACTCTCCAGATGCAGTATTCTCAAAAAATAGGAGAAAATTCTTCTCTAGACAATAATATGGAGAATATTTTACTTATATAGGATTATGTGCCATGCTCATTAAATATCGAAAGTAAGAAATAAAGCATGGAAGGAAAGAAAATCAACACTAGAATTTCATAAACAGAGCAAGTGAAAGATGATTGTGGAAAACAAGTTCAAAGAAGGGGAAATAATTCCAATAAGGACAAAAGAGAAAATATGGCTTCCAGGGAGATTAATTTAGGTAAGAAATGTTCTTTAGAACAAACTCTTTCTCTTATTTTATCTCATAGAAAAATATGAAGATAATATCCTAGAATATAAGGGGATTAAATAATCCCGGTAAACAACTTATGTTAAGTAATTTTAGGAAATATCATACACTCGATATTATTTTGATTCAAGAAACTAATATGTCTAAAAAAATAATGGAGGAAGTAAAGAATAAGGTTTGGTATAGATCTGATATCTAATTTGTTTCCTCTGTTGGAGCTTCTAGAGGAATTTATACCTTATGGAATCAGGGGGATAGGGAAGGGGTTGTGTTAGTTTCTTCTCCAGGTCATCTTGCAATTATTTTTAAGGAGAAAGAATGTGGATACTTATGGATAAGTTCTAATATTTTAGCTCCTAATTCTAATGTGGAGAGAAGGAACCTTTGGGCTGAAATTTTATGTTTTAAGTCTCAGTTTATGGATTTGTATTGGCTGGTTGGATGGGATTTTAATACTCCCTTAACTATAGAGGATAAAAAAAGGAGGATCGGATATATACGGTGAAATGGTATGGGGGAGTTTGCATATTTCATCTCTGAAAGTAATCTTGTGGATATTGAGTTGAGAGGTGTAAAGTTTACTTGGTCTAACCGTAAAGTGGGGGATGGCTTCATTAAAATTAAGTTGGATAGATTTCTAATTAATCCTTCATGGATGTCTTCTTTTGGGGGTTCTTTGACCGCTTTACCTATAATAGGATCGGACCATAGCCCTATTTGTCTTAATTCTCATAAAGTTGATGGGCTTGAAGGTAGACCTTTTAGGTTCTTCAAGATGTGGTTGATGCATCCTAGTATTAAGGATTTGATTCACTCATGTTGGTAAAACTAATGTGAAAGGTAATGCTATGTTCCAATTGCTGGCTAAACTCAAAAAAGTCGAGGCTAGAATTAAAATATGGAATAAAAAAATATTTGGCAATATTTTTGTTCAAAAATCCCATATTGCTGAAGATTTAAGGAAAATTGAAGAGCATATTGAGGTTTTGGGCATGAGTCAAGATCTTAGAGACAAGGAGAAAGATATTCTATAAGAATATCATAATATTGAAGCTAAAGAAGAAGATTATTGGAAAAAAATTTCCAGGGTTACTTGGTTAAAGGAGGGAGACATGAATTTAAAATTCTTTCATTCATAAAAAAAGCAATACAATTTTGGAAATTGTGGATAGGAATGGTTTAAAGACTAAAAAACAAAATGAGATTGTTTCTGAATTTATTAGCATCTTTTCTAATATGCTAGCTAAGGGTAAGGATCTTAAACCACTTAAGGAGAATGCCTTGGAAAATATTTTCCAACCTGTCATCTCCAATTAGGATAATTATGTTCTTACTAAAATCCTTTCTCTTGACAAAATTAAAGTTGTTTTTTATTTGGAGGGGGATAAATCTCCAGGACCAGATGGTTTCCTGACCTTTTTCTTTCAATTATTTTGGAAAATTTTTCATGTTGATGTGGTAGATTATATTCAAGATTTATTTTTGCATAGTAAGCTCTTGAAGGAAGTCAACAATGCTTTTATAGCATTCATTCCTAAGATTTCTGGGGCAGAAAAGGTTGTTGATTTCATACCAATTAGTTTATGTAATACCATCTATAAGATTATTAAAAAAATTATTTCCTTCAAAATTAAAATTTTACTGGAAATCTTTATCTCTACAAATCAAGGGGATTTTGTTGAAGGAATTTTTTTTTATAAAGTGTTATAACTATACATATGATATAAAGAGAGGCTATTCTTTTAAAATATGATATAATAAATCATATGATTGAGTTTCTTGGAGATATCTAGGTATAATTCTTGTCAGGTTGGGATTTGCAGACAAATTTATAAATTTCATAATGAAATGTATCTCAACTCCCAAATATTCACCTCTTATGAATGGTAAACCTGAAGGTTTATTTTCTGTGGGAAGAGGGTTGAGGCAGGGGGATCCACTTTCAAATTTTATTTATATCATTATAGCTGAAACTTTAAGCAAAATTTGTGTTGATCGAAGACAGAAAAGCTTGTTAAAAGGCTTAATTATTTCTAATGGGTTGGATCGAATTTATTTACAGCAGTTTTTTTATGATACCTTTCTTTTGGGAAAGGAAATTATTTCTAAAGATTTTTTTTTACAAGAAATCCTTCAAGACTATGAGGATGTGACAGGTTAGCTAATAAATTTCCACAAAAGTTCTATATTTTTTATGAATGTGGATGAATAAATACAAAGAAGAATTGTTGTTATATTATAATGTCCCATAAAACAATTCCCTAGTGATTATTTAGGAATGCCTTTGTTTAAAGGAAATATGGTCATTGAAAGTTGGAATCCGCTTGTCAGTAGATTCTAGAAAAAACTGGCTTCCTGAAAGGGAGCTCTCTTATCTCAGGCAGGTAAACTAGAGTTGCTTCAAAGTTCTCTTTAGAGTTTGTTTGTTTACCTCATGTCTTCTTTTAAAATTCCATCTAAAATCAGAAATATTATTACTTAAATTCAGTGAAGGTTCATATGGTCAAGAATAGAGGTAAAGGATAGAATCCCACTGGTAGCAAGGGATAAGGTGACTCTTCAAAAGAATGTGGGGGGCCTTGGTCTTAAGGACATCAAAAGTATGAATAAAGATTTAATGGACAAATTTGGATGGAGAATCATGAGAGAAGATGGACTGTGGACTAAAATTCTTAAAGCTAAATATATGTACACGCAAAGGGATCAATTTGATTTTTTGAAAGATAATTTCCTTCCCGAAGGATCTTGTTTTTGGAATGGTTTGTGCAAATGTAAGGCTCTTCTTTTATTAGGAACCAAATGGGAATTAGGGGATGGATCTAAGATTCAGTTCTCCAATGTTTGGTGGATAAAGGAATATACTCTCATTAATCATCAGCCTTGGGATGTCATTGCTCCTTTTTTAAAATCATCCATTGGAATTATTTTGAAGGATTATTAGAATAAAACTAACTTTGGTTGGTCTTAGAAAATTCTACAATGGGAAGGAGGAAATTTTGATATTAAAGAAGCCATTAATTCTCTCAATTCTAATATTGGAGGCCTTCATATTCCTTCTTTCCCTAAAGAAGATTCTATGGTGTGGGCTTAGTTTAATGATGGGGATTATACTGTGAAGAATAGTTATGTGGTAGCTTGAAATACTTCTCTTATCAATCCTTTTTGGAAAGGAATTTGGGAAAAATTTATGATTTCTAAGGTAAATTTTTTTATGGCATGTGCTACAAAATAAAATTCTTACCATTGATAACTTGCAGGCTAGAGGTAAGATGATCCCAAATAGATGTATTTTGTGTAAAAAGGATAATGAATCTATTCATCATCTTTTTCAATATTTTCGTTTCTCACAAAATTTGTTAGTAGTATTTTGAAAGCTTTTCAAGTTTTTTTGATTTATCCAGAATCTTTTGCTGACTTATTTTCTCAATGGGAGTCTCCTTTTTCTTCAAAATGCCTTTCTAAAGCTTGGAATTTATATTTTCCTATTTTTTTGTGGGGTATATAGCTAGAAAGGAATAATAGAATATTTAAGGAGAAAAAAAAGAGTGCTCCTAGGGTTGGAGATGTGGTTTTGTGGGCTATTGGTAATAATCTCTGAATAATCAAGTTCAAAGAAGATAAAGGGGTTCCTTCTCATGAGAAATTTATTATTCAATCCTTTAACATAAAGCAAAATGTGTAATTTTTGTTAGAGATCACAAGCACTGAGAGGGGGGTGAATAAATGCAGCTTAATTTTTTTTCTCTTAATGCCAATTTTAAACCCTTTAATGAGGTGTGGTTTTAAAACTATGAGTATTCAATAAAAAATATTTCATGCAAAATAACACTAAACACATAGATTACCATGGGAAACCTTTTGAAAGAAAAACCCACCAAAAACCCTTGCTTATATTACATAATGCAAGGACTTGCAAGAATATTTCACATCCTACAATATTTGTTTAGTGAAGCACCAACCCCACATGGAGCACCAACCCCTTACACCTTTACTGATGTTATGTAAAAAAAGAAATCAAGTTAATATTATGCATCCCAAGAGATTTCATTAGTGTGGTACCAACCCCACAAGGAGCACCAACCCCTAAATATGCTAAGTTATAGCTTAGATTTAATTTACATATACATTTTGATCTAGTTACAAAAATTGCTTTTACAATAGATTATGATCACCTTTCTGTATCTGTATGTGTTCTTATTTTCACTCTTTTCTGCTCATCTGATTTGATACCTCTACTCAATCAATCTGCCACCCTGATGCTCTTTGCATCTGATGAATCAATCCTTCATCTGTTTACTCTCATTTTTCTCTCTTTTCTTCTGTTTCTCTTTTTCAGCTTGATTGCATCATATTTTATCTTGTGCAGCTCTTCCTTAGCTCGAATGCTTCTTTTCTTACTTGAGCAATGAAACTTCACAAATGGCTCTAAATTCTAACTATATTCACAATCAACCCATTCCTTCACTTTGATTTTTGAGTCATGTATCTTCCTACTCTGTTTCCTGAGAATTCATACTATTAAATGCATACATCTAACTCAAGATTTTGTTTGTTCTATATTTGGCTTGATTACACCATATCCCATGTATGTAAAAGAGTAATTTGTTAGTTGTGCCTAAAAATAGATTTTCCCATCTTTTTAGAATTTGCAATGTAACTATGATGAGCGAGTTTTATTCTTCAATATTTTATTTCTCCTTGAAACTCAAATTCTCATAGAAAATTTCAACTATATTTCCCAAGGTCAATAAGCATTAAATGCTGACAGCTAGAACAATGGTTTCCTTTGTTCTTCGTGGAAATCAGGCTATGTACTTAGCCACAATCACTTAAAAATCGAATCGTCATCAATTTGGAAAACCAACTCTCACTTGTTCATGTTTGAATCAAATTGATTATCTTCAACCCTTGTGCAATAAATATTCTATCATTTCGCAACTTTCCTTAGCTCCTCTGAATTTCTTATTTGTATCATGGCACTTGTCTTTGTTCAGTGGAATTTCTCCTTACTTGGCAGATTTTTAGTTGCATGCGGCTCTTCTATGCTTTCAGCAGCTTTCCCAATGTCTCGCGGCCATCCTCCTTGTCAAATTCCTTTCCACAGATTTGTTCTTTGTATGCGACTCTATTCCTTTTACTTACAACTTTTATAGTCTTCCGTAGTTTCCACAGTTCTTCATGACTTTCCTTTTATTCACGGTTTTTATTTTGTCTTCCTTATACTGGAGGCTTTTCCTTTATGTCCGCGGCTTCATTAATCTCACTCATGGCTCATAATTTGTCTCCTTGATCTTTAGTGACTACATTCCTTTACCCATAGAACTTACTAAGCTTATGTGGCTTCTTTTAGGGCTCCGTCGATTCATGCAGAATTTGGCGTCTACTTCAAGACTACAACAGCTATCTCCTTGTTTTCATGGTTTGCACAAAAACTAATTAAGTCCCCTTGGAATTATCTTAATCATCCTAAAGCCTCTATGAGCTGACACTTCTAGTCAGTCTTCATCGTTTCAACTTTCTCACTTTACCAATTTAACTCATTTTTCCATCAACGCAACTTGACTTCAACTAGTCCATCTTGACATCAATGATAACACACTTGACACATGAAAAAGGTCCAATAATATCCCCCTTTATCATTGATGACAACATTCAAACCTTTAGAAACCTTTTGATGGAAAAATATGACTTGGTTGGTTCCAACATCTCTCCCCTTATATATCACAACATTTCTCCCCCTTTGTATGTAATAGGATGGTTTATCATATCCACGTTTCTCTACTTTAGATATATTATTGCAAGACTTCAATTTATCTCTCACCCTTTGTACTTTCGTCAGATTCTCTCCCCCTTTAACAATAATGAAAAAAGGCCAACTGGGCCACATAGAGCTAGATACAACATGTTCTTACCTCAAGAATCTCCCCTAGGATACCTCATTAATTACCATTACCATCATATAGCTAGATACAACATGTGATTTCGATTTTATCTACCATCATTCAGCATCATGCGAATTTACTATATCTCGAAGTTAAAATAGGATACCCATTTTCTAGTTTCCATAAAAAATTTGTGTAGGTTACAGATTTATTTCTAGCTTGCGATCATGGGGGGAAACATGGTGAGATTTGAACCTTCATCTTGCATTGGGTTAAAGAGGGACGGTAAAATTTGGGAAATTCTTAGGAAGCGTGGTAGTACAAACTATCTTCTCAAGCTAAAGGGCATGATGAAACTCTCTCCATGGATTTCACAATGGCTTGGGAGAATGGTGTTGTTATGGTTCAGGGAATTAGTATTATGTTTTGTGAAGACTTCATATCCAAGGTAATAGGTATGGAAAATTGAGGTCTTAAGGTTTTTAAGGATAGAAAAAGGATTTCCCAGGAACTTGAAACCTTTTTTAATGATGATGAAAAATTCATTATATGGATGATGACATTGTCAAAATGGCTTTACCAGGCCGTTGGCCTAAAGTTTGTTTCAAACTTATGAAATACATTACATTAGATGGAAAGTACAAGAAGCTTCACACCCATCACTTCAATTTCCTAAATTATTTTTGGTGAAATAGGAAATTCAATATTCCTTTCTTCCTGTTTGTTCTCTACAAGCCTCGATTCATGATTTCCAAGTTGTGAAGGTGGTGGATCCTCTTTATTAGGGCCTTATTTTTTTCTTGGTGAAAGAAAGGCCCCCTGTTCCTAGCACTAGGGCTTTGGGTAATACCTTAGGGGATGGCTGGGAAGATTTCCTCTCTTTGGTGGATCGTGCAAAATTGATGCAGATGAAAATGAAGGCTCAAAAGGATCTTGACGTTGTGATTATTCTCCAGAGTCTGGCTAAGGGGTATTATTCTAGTGTTCAGGAAGGAAACATTATCATCAAGTTCCTTTCTAAAAATATGGAAGATTTAGAGGATTTGGTGGCATGAATCAATGTCAAAAATAGAAATTTGATCAGGAATGCTCAAAGGATGAATGTTGAGTTAATTGTGTTTAGACAGAGACTGGATATTATGCAGGATAAAGAGGCAATGGATAAAGGAAAGAAAATGAAGTTGGTTCTGAGAAGTTCTAATGAATATGAGGTCATTGAGTGGAGGCAACTGATGCATGATGGACTGAGCTTGAGGACCAGAAGGAATTCTGCATAGGAAGATCGATTGTTGACTTTTTTTCTGACTTTATTTTGGTATTTTTGTAATCCTTGTTGTATAAGCTTTGTTATATGGAATGATATTCTCTGTACTGTGGTTAGGATTTGGTGAGTCAAGGGATTTTTGAATCAGGCATTGGGTTTCTATTTTTTTTCTTATTGTGAGCTTTCATGTTATATCTTCAGTAATCGGTCCTTGGAGCCTTTTCCAAAAATTACCAATAAAAACAATTAGTGGTAAAAATATTACAAAAATAGTGTTACTGGATGTTGCTAACTAGTTTCTTATGAAGGGGTCTATTTTTGCTTTCTGGGGGATTTTATTGCATTTTAGAGGCTTCTAGATCATTTTTGAGTTATTTTTGCTTGTAATCAACTCCTGTTATTGCTTACAGGCTAGTGAGTGCATCTTCCATAACCTTGCAATAAGGGAGTTCTTTACGATGCGAGACATTATTTCTCACACAAAAATATGTTTCTCTCCCTTCTTGTTTTTACATCATTTTGTGTTTGTTATAGCGTCAATTTTTATGATCACTAGAAACTTGATTGTGGTCTCCACAGTTGCGCATTTTTACATCTATTGTAAGGTGAGTGGCCAATTGTTTCATGATGTACAATCACATCTGATTGTAATCAAAACACTAAACTATAAAGTTCCACAAACATGGGATACACATATTGTTCAAGGGTATTTGTGTGCTTTCTTTCTTTCTCTCTCTTCATGATGGATGTTCTTTTTGTTCCCTTGCTCACATTTTTTAACTTATTTAAATGGAGATCAAAAATGGTTATGAAATTATTGGGTAAATGGTTATTTCGTATCACTATGGAAGTGGAGAAAGAACCAACAACTGAACCTGAAAAATCTAGGTGGTTTAACCGATGTGACGAAACCTTAGGTCTTCTTTGTATGTCTGTCTCTACCAAATTTCTCTTCCACATCGAGTCTTCTAAAGCACCTAATGGACCTTGGAAAAATATTGACGATATGTTTAGAAAATAAGATGACATGAGAGAGCATGAGTTATAAAATGAACTACTAAGATTAACTCCTAGTAACTTAAATAGCCTATTGGATTTCTTATCAAATTCTGTCCACACTAGATTACTGTTGAAATAATGTGGAGTTGATAAAAAAGATGCCCAGTTGATCTTGTCGATTCTTTCTAAACTTGGCCCTCAATACTCTGTCTTTTTTTGTACCTTCCATGCCATGAAAGAAGTTCTAGGGACCATATTTTCATGCAAATGTGTAATAGGGAAATTGACAATTTCTGAGTAAGACAACAATACCCCTGTGTTGAAACTTTCAATTTTTACCCTTCTGAGGCACCCCATGTCTACCCAGTAAGCCCCATGACCTCCCACTTCATATTAACTCAGTCATTTAGGTGAATTAGGAAATTCAAGTCAACCCCCCTAGGTGATTTTAGGATTTCTTGAAAACTACCTTTTTGGGCAGTTGTTGGAAAGGGCTACCACTGGCTTTCTCAAGACTAATACAACATGCTGGAGCAGAATAGAGGAGCCAAATCCAACATAGAGGTGAATTGAAGGTCTAATCACATTATGAAATTTATTTTGGAATATTGAGGAAGGATTTGATAGAGTTTAGGTAGTTTGATAAAAAAAAATAGGGTTCATAAGCCTATGCAGTGCATAAGGCCAAAAGAGTTGTTGAGCTTCGAGAAGTGATTCTGGGAGCTCTGGATGGAGTTAGGAGCGAAATGAGACATCATTAGAAATGGAATTAAAATCCATACAATATGGTGAAATCATATTTTTCACAACACCTTGGCATAATAGATCTGTAATCATTTTTTCCCAAGCTCAACTATGGAACCAGAAAAAAATACACTTTTTCAAGGCATAAATGGAGGAATAATGAGCTGATACTCTAACCATTGGATTCATAAGGACATTTTAAATCAAAATAATGTAATTTTTTTTCCAAAAACTTTGATCCAAAGCTCAATTTATCATCATTTCAAGTCGTCCTCTATGAAGGATTTAGCAGTTAGTCAAATTTGCAAGACAACATGTGTCATCTCCAGGAGCCTGGAAAAATTTGATGTCCCTTTCGTCCCTCAACAAAAGTGACTTGAGGGACAAGAAAATTATACCAGCCCCAATAATCCCTCTAGTCACACATGGAACCTCCCGAATCACTAGTTTAGCTTCCAGGTGCTTGTAGGAGCTCATTCCCTCAATCGCTCAGATCGTGACAAGTGGCATATCTAAACGCAATGTGTAAATTGATGACCCTTATGTCCCTTTTGAAAAGGGACATGAGAGACATGAAAATTTTCCCAGACCCTTTAAGCCCTCAACTCACCCATGTGACCCTCTCTAGTGTAATTTTCCAGCCCCCAGGAGCTAGTGGAGCTAAATGGACAGCCGTCGGATCTCCGCTAAGTATCGCAATGAGGCACGATGAGAAAATTGATGTCCCTTTCATATCTTAATGCTTAAGGGAAATTAGGGACACAAGAATGCACCTAGACCAAGGAATTCCTCATGTTTCCTCATACGATCACCTTTCAGCCCTTAGGTGCTTCCAGCAAGCTTTTTGGCCCAAACACTCCACTGTCGGATGGCCGCCAAGTGTTGTTGTGAGGCGCATCATGAAATTTGATGTAACTTTCATACCTTAATGCTTACGTGACATCAGGGATAAAAAATGTACCCCACCCCTCCCAAGCATTTTTGAAATACTTTAAAGTTGACACTCAACTTTGTTTCTCGTTGCTTCTTATTCAAAGTTCTACCCTTCCATTGCTTTTCTCTTACTTGCACACATTCCACCATTGTTTCTCCAAACCAGATCTGCCACAACAACTAAACCTTCCATTCCATGAAGATGCATAGGTCCTGGAGGTAATATTGATCAAGTGATTCAAAGGATCGAAGAACAAAGGAGAAGAATGAAGAAAGTCACCTAGAAACCTCCATTGTCGTGAGATAAAGATCTGGACATATCTTGCACGGCGATAAATGAAATGAAGAACCATTTGCTTCTATGTTACTCATTCTCAAAGGAAATGAAAACCTCACTTACAAATCTCCCTTCCACTACATAAATTTCTCGCAGAAAAGAAAGCTTACTCTCAGCTCAACGAAGACAAAAACTTGATTTCCTGTCAAACCGGTAGTCGGTTTGAAGAGAAATTTCACTAGAAGAACAAGAAACAAAAACCCACAAAAAATGTGATTTTTTTCATGAACGGAGAATAAAAATAGACCTGCAACTTTCAAGCTCCATTAATGGATGTCATGTCCAGACCTGTCACCAAGTCAAAAATTTGAAATTTAAAAATCCCCTAAACCGTTGATTCGGTAAGTCTAAGATTTCATAGGGGTGATATTGGGCAAAACCCCATTTCAGGAAAAATTGTTTCACCATGATCCACCATCCAAAAGCCCACTTTCTAAAAATAACAAGTATTTGACATAAGGGAATACTATTTTGGGAAATTCACCAACTGAAGAGACTAGAACACAGAAGAGGTGTACAATTTGTAATTCATCGAAATGGTCATCTTGTTCTAGAATTGATGCTTACGAAAAATAGTAAGTGGCCTCACAAGCACCTACTAAAAATAGTAACCCAGTCCAGAAGGTGAGGGGAGCATAGGGAGAAGAAATAATTTGAGTTGCCACATCTAGTCAAGGTTTGAAAAATTCAGATTTTCATGCTTGCTAAAATTAGTAAGTTACTTTTTGAGAACTTACTAAAAATAGTAAGTCATTCCAAAGTGTGAATTTTGCAAAAGGGAGCATTCTAAGAGTTGAATATTCAAAGTGGTAGCTGCAGTTGGAGTTCGAAGAAGAAATTTCACACTTACTAAAAATAGTAAGTTGTTCCACTCAAGAATAACAAGTGTTGAAGAACCATTTGCCAGTATGTTCATTAGTACTTAGCACCTTTATGAACAAATGTATCATTCTGTAGGACATATGCTGTTAGAATATAATAGTGTTGCAAGGGGTCATCGTGGGAGGGAGTTTCCATCCTCGAATTCCTTGAAGTGGATCTCTATGTGTAACGTCCATGGTCACAATTGGGATAACTCAATAGTGTTTCTAAACACTCAATTTGTGGTATCTGTAGGTCATCAAAAGGTAGTTTCTCATCTGTAGTAACTTGTTTATAGCATGAGTGAATCATTCGAAAAAATGAACTTAAGGGAGTAGATATCTTCTCATCGGCACGGGACAGAAAAATTTGGCATTGATTGCAAGTGTTTCACCATTTTTCTTTATGGATTTAACGAAACATATAAGGTGATGGGCCATGGAGGAATACTTGTTACAATGGTTAGTTGGAGGTTGTATGTGCGTTCTGACTTCTTGATCAACTGCTGACTATGAGAGCTTCCTTTTGGCTAGGAGGAACTACCTAAAATACAAAACAAGACCACAAAAGAGAGTTAAACAATATATGTTAGTGGGTTACCTAGCGTGTGCTAGATCCAGGAAGTGTGATACGTGGTGGCAGTCAACCCACTTTTTAATAAAACTTAATGTAAGAAGTTTCATAAAAAAATATTGTCCTAATGTATTTGATATGATTTAGGTATCTCATCCAAATACAATAAGAAAATCTAATATAACAAGCTAGGTTATGTTCAAATCTAAAAATAGGGTAGGTAGTCAAGGTACTAGAATAGGTCAGAGTATGATTCTAGGTAACTTGAATTACTTGGATGTAGGTTATTAGGTTTCTATTATTGGAAAGATTACCAAATACAGAGACCAACATCATTCAATTATGACTGATGATGGTTTAGAGAGAACTGAATATGGTCATGGATAATCGACATTAGTATGTGGGATTATAGAAACTCAATGACACTTGGTTTTTAGAGGTTTGTATGAGATTAAACAGAGATGGTAAGGAGAATGGTTAGGTCTGTGGAGGTGTTGGGAGTACTAAGAGATATTTAGGAATCGAGTATAGGTGATCAAATGATTATGGGTGGTGGAATGGTTGGGTTCACAGAGAGGTAAGATTGATGGGATAAAAAATGTAAATAGATGCTGATAAACAGAAGTGAAGAGACTTTGTAAACTGAATAAAGATGAAGTGATGCATGTTATAAGCACACTTACTGGTGTTGCAAGTTTGATGGCTTGATGCTGATGATGATTGATATGTGAAATAGTGCTTGGTATTGCGGCAGTGCTTCCTGGAATGCTACTGCAAATGCAAATACCTTCGGATCAGTCTTGGTGCTGGCTATTGATTTCTAGAGGTGTGAAAGGGCTCTGGTTCTTGCTTGCATTCATATCTCCTTCATTCCAAAAAACTCGAGAATGTGTCCAACCTCCTAAACAAGATTACCAAAATGAATATATGGTAACCGACAATGGTTTAGGGTGACTGGTGCCAGTTTCAGGTTGACCGACGTTGGTTAAGGTGGGAAATCCTAGGTTTACTAAAAATGACAGATCTTGGCAATCTTTTTGGCCAGGTCTGTCTATCCTCCTAGATCAAAATAGAATGTTGCACTTAGATAAGTTAGAATTTGGTTAGAGGAATAATAGGCGTGTGATTTTAGGGATGAACTAAGTCTTAGTTAATTAAGGTAGGAAGGACTAAGTCTTAGTTATTTATGGTGAGTGAACATTGAGTCCTAGTAAAATGGAAACATGTTAAGAATGGGTTTGTGATGAGGTGTCTAGGTGAGGTGGTGGGGTGAGGTGGAAATTAGTTTTAATTAAGGTAATTAAATAATGAATTTTGTGAGCATGGGTATTAATTTAATTGTGGGTAATTAAATTAATATACATGTGGGTAAAGGGGGAATGTGACCTAAATTTGGTGTCTACATTTTTCCCCTTTTTGTCACATAGCTTGTATTGATAAGCGATGCTGAAAAAATAGGAAGTGGTTGCCCCATGTGTGGGTGAAGGTGATCCCCCTAAAACCAAGTACTTATGATGTTTAATATGGAATTGGTGAATGGTTTGATAAATGTGTAGTTAGCAGAAGTGAAGGTTGGTGGGGGAAGGGTAGTGATTAACTCGGTAATAGGTAATAGGCCAGGGTCAAATTGGGTAATGGGTAATAACAATAAAACACATGCACACGTATAGATTATAACATGGTACCAAGTTGAAGAGCTTACAAACTCTACATCATCCAAGGTCAATAGATTTATCCAAACAAGGGTGAAGTGTTTAGGTATCCAAGGTAAAGGATATGGTCCAGAACACAATGTAGGTCAGGTGCAGGAATGTTTAGGAATGTTTTGGTACACCAAAGGTTTGGTTGGGATAATTGGCACGACAATAGGTAAGGTATGGTTGTTAGGCTAAAACAACATAGGTAACAACATCGCAAGGTATATCGAGTACATACTGTCAATGGTCACACTAAGGAGGTCAACTTCAGGTAAATAGGTCATGGCATAGGTAAGGCCAAGGTAAAGGTAGAATAACAAATCCCAAGATACAACAAAGGAAATGTAGGGGTAGTTGGGGCTCGTAGGTATGGTTCCATAGGTGTATGGAATGATAAAAGGTGTGTGAGCACTAGAAGTTGTAGGAAAAAGGAAGCTTAGCAATGGAAAATAGTTATAAGGGTTGACCAATGCTGGTTATAGGGTAATTGACATCATTTTTCTAGTGAACAAATATGACCGGTGTCAGTCAGGTCAGGTTGGGTTTATAACATAAAAATTCTGTATTTTACGAAATAATTGTTGTGTTGTGACTTTGGAGAAAATGACAGAGCCGTTTGACCTTTTTGCACCTTTCTGAGAGAGAAGGACAAGGCATTATACCAGGATGAGGTGGAGATTATGATTTGGTGATAGGAGCTAGTAGACGGGTCCATGAGAGTGGTGTAGTTAATTGTGATTGGTTGGAGGTGACGGGTGGATTGGGGCATGACATAGGTAGGAGAGGGCTTAGGTGGGCCACTGGTATAATGGCTAGACGTACCACCATGCCGATGGAATTGAGATGAGGTAAGATTTGATTCTATTTGATGCATGTTAGTTGATTTTTTTATATAAATTGGTTTGGGTAGATTTGGCTTTGGGTAGGAATTAGATGGAGATGTGGAAGTAAAATTGATTAAATGGGAATGGTAGGAAGTCCAATGTGGGTGAAACGTGGGTAGGGGAAAAAATAGTGGAGGTTTGGGTACGATAGGGGAGGTTTATAGGTTAGTATGGTCAATTTTTTAAAAAATGGGGGAGGGTTTTGTGGGTTTAGTTGGTGTGACAATGACCGACGTCGGTCAAGGGTAGCCGATGTTCTGTCAACCATATCCGACATTGGCCAAATAGCAGGTGACCGATGCTGGTCATGATGGACCAATTTCGGTCACTAGTGACTGATGTCAGTTGGATTTTGAGAAAAAATGTATTGAAATAGGGTTATGGTGGGAGTTAAAGAGAAAGCGAGGCAGTGAGTTATAAATATAAGTGTGTTGAGAATAGGTAGGGTAAAAGGTATATATGATATGATTTGAGGGATGGGAAACTTGGATGGGTGAAAGGGGTAGGTTTTTAGGGTTGCGGGGAAATAAATAATAAAAATTTCAGGAATAGGTTAGTTGAGTAAGGTATATGCTAGATATGGTCAAGATTGAATAATGGTGTCATTTGTTGGGTGCAGGCTAGGGACTAGTTACGGATGAGAGATAAAGTACCCCCTCTCTTACTAGTGGTACAAGGGAGTGTGAAAGATGAGGAGTGGCATCATATTACAGATGTCAACATGATTGGGGTTAGACACTACAGGCACATAGTTCATGATTTGAGTTTGATGGTCACACTCATCGACAAATGGGATTCAACAACTAACACATTTCATCTACCAAAGGGTGAAATCACAGTTACCCTAGAGGATGTGTACAGGCTCTTATGGTTACCAATAGTGGGGACACAGGTTTATTCTATTTCCTTAGAGGCATTAGAGGAGATGATGTCGAAAGTGTTTGGAGAGGGGATGGAAGAGATGAGGTTCTATAGCGGGAACCTAAGCTATGGATATATGTACGCGGCCCATCCTGAGGAGATGAGATTAGTGGGCCTGATCATAGAGGTAGTGTGTTGTTTTACGCTACCAAATGTAGAGGGTGGGAGATTCCCACAGGCACAGATGGGGTTTCTCCATGACATGATGGAGGATAGGACCCATTTTTCTTGGGCACCAGTATACTTGGTGCAGTTATCCAAGGAGTTATGGGCCTACGGGAAGTTGTGGAGGTTCAGTTCGTGTTGCACCTCTCTTCTCCACTATTGGGCATATGAGCACATTGTATGTGTGTGTCCAGTTGGTATGCCCCAGTTGGATGCACTCAATTGGTTAGAGTTAGGTACAGGCGTTGGGTGCTTGTTGTTGGAGAGTGTAGGGATGTCAGGGCTACTCAAATTGTGGCATATTATAGGCAGGTGTTGGAGGGATTATTTGGGTTTGACATCATTTGGAGGTCATATGTCAGTTTCCCTTCATACAAGAAGATGGCGGTGGAGCTGAAAAAGTTACAGATACTGAGGTGGATAGAGGGGTGTCGTTCCGGCGAGCACAAGATGATACCCATTGACAGGGTCAGGAGGCATCTTGGCATTCTCTAGGATGTACCACCACTGTTCCTTCAGTATAGGAGAGATGACGTGGAGAGTCATATGCCTTTACCACAGCTGACAATACCGACCTGGTAGGAGGAGCAGGTAGTGGACTAGTGGATTAATGACATCGGAGTTACTGATAGATATAGGTAGTGGTGGGTATTCTAGCTATGAGCAACAACACTGAGGCCAGGGTAGCCAGACTTGGCTACCCTTATAGTTCATAGGGATACTTTACAAGGGTAGGTTACCACTTTATAGGCCCAGATCACAATATTACAGGGGCAGCTGACATGGTCTGAGGCATAGGTGGCCACATTACAAGCACATGTGGTGGCTTTACAAGCCCAAATTACACAGGGAGAGACACCCGCATAGGCTAGGGGTAGAGATGAGGGGCAAGTAGCCACCTTACAAGCACATGTAGCAGGGTTGTATGGCCAGTTAGCCACTACACATGCTCAGATGGTGGCCCTATAGGCCCAAGTTGCAGCACATGCACCAAAATAGGAACTGACACAGGCTCAGGGATAGGGTCCTATGGTACAGGAACAACAGGATAGGGTCCCATGGTATATGGATATGTTCTGAGACCGATGGCACAACCATAGATAATACTAATGGCCATGTTCATGGATGCCCTAAATGAGGTGTGGTATTATCAGGACCATCTAACCACCGCGGGGATAGATGTCTCTTCATATGTAGAGATCAGAGCACAATAAACAACGAGTGAGAGGACTATCTATTGCACTCACATCTCAGAGATCACAGGGGGATGACAAGCCCTGAGATAGGGTCAGGGCAAGGTGATGAGCCCACAGAGGCTAGTTCCAGCCACGAGTTAAGAAGAGGCTACACCGAAACCCATGCGAGGTAGAGAGATGCTAGTAGGGTTCCATACTAGAGTGGAGGAGGAGGAGATAGATGAGACTGACATGGACATCAAGTGGGGTGACGATTAGTTACCATATATGTTTAGAGCATAGATTTTTGTATATGTTTGATATATACTAGCCTGCGTGCCAAAGATAGTAATGATGTACATGAGATTTTTTTTATTTTTTAGATTATGCTACCAGCCTGCGTGTTGAAGATATTGAGATTGTATATGAGAGGCATTTGTATTGATTTGGCATCTGTGTATAGATATATATGGACATAAAGACCTGGATGAGTGATATATATAGATGATGGTTATATTGATGGTATGAGTTTGTATTTACGTGTGTAATTTCCAGTGTTATTGTTTATGTGATCGAAGCTAGGTGGATTAGACATGATTGAGTCAAGGTCATAGGCATGATGGAGTCAGGTCATATGCATGGTTTGAGTGAGGTTTGTGTAACTATGGTTAAGTCTTAGTTATAGGCATGATGGAGTCAGGTCATAGGCATGGTTTGAGTGAGGTATGTGTAAGTATGGTTGATTCTAGGTTATAGGCATGATGGAGTTAGGTCATAGGCATGGTTGAGTCAGGTCATAGATGTGGTTGAGTGAGGTTAGTGTAAGTATGGTTGAGCCTAGATTATAGGCATGGTTGAGTCATGGTTTATGGTTTTGATTAAGTTCCAAGTGATTGGTAACATGGAAGACAAATGGTGATGTATATGCATGTTATGGTTTAAATTTCCAAATATTTTCTATGCTGGAAAAATAAAAATGATAAATGAATGATTTGATGATGTGGTAAAAATGGTAGGTAGTTATGTTTGTTAATTGGTGCTTGTTTGGTTTAATTTCCAATTTTTGATATAAAATGGAAACTAACAAAGGTAGAATGTGAATAGGAAAATTAAAGGGGAAATGGGTTAGGGTAAAGGGTGTCTAAGCTAACCTCCAAGGGCCTCATGCCCTCAGAGTGCTGCTTACATAGCACTAGAGAAAAGGGGCCTCAGGCTGATGTAGTTCTCCCATAAGCTAGGGAAGACTGTAATGGGGTAGAGGAATGTGTTGGTACGTTTTAGTTATGATTGAGTCAAGGTCAGTTAGGCATGGTCTTGTATAGAATAATTAATAAGTAATGAAGAAGGTGAATGGTACAAGGCAATAAGAGAGCTGCCTAATTGATAAGAACCCTAATGAGTCTACCATATTCAAGATGGGATTATGAATGTACGACCCTAAAGGTGTTGTATAATGGACTATCCTAAGGGTGAAGAAATTCACATGATCACAAAATGTCCCAGTTACATCAAGACCCTTGAGAAGATATGAGATTAGGGTAAAAAGGAAATGTGGCGAAAATGGATGGTTGAGTGTAACTTAATGTACGACAACATGTTTACCGAGAAAGAAACCCATGATAAAAAATAGACAATTCCATGACAAAAGGTTTTCATTTTCTTCATTTTTTTGTTTTTGATAGACTGATCGATGCAGGAAGTATATATGGGAAGAGTATATTATCTCCTTGAGGTCTTCATGAAGTTGATTGATGCAGGAAGATTCTAAACATTTTATCATATTTTTACAATGACTGTATATAGTTGTCCTTCAAGGGATCAGTCTATTTATAACAACGAGTTAAAGAGAAGAGATTTCCTTTTTGAGGGAGTCATCTATTTGCTGGAAGTTTGACTAAAGGAGTTGCATCCTATTTTGTTTTGGATGTTTAAGTCATGGACAAGACTATAGAGGAAGATTAGGTTCTTGTTTAGAAGAAAAAACCATAGTACACAGAGGTTAACTATGAAAGAGATGGTTTCAAGTGACGAATGACCATGGGATTCCATATTTGAAAAATATGAAAATTATCCATGAGAATCATGCTATGAGTAGAGTCGTGATATTCATATTGAAGATAAGGCTGAAAGGTGAACGGTAATCACATGATTCTTTTTCATTCATAGATCCTCAAAACGGGTAGTATGGAAGGTGAACGACACTTAAGGGATGAGCGGTCAATAAATAGAAGGTGATGTTATCCCAAATTCACCCCCTGGAAAATTTGGTCAAGACAACTCTTGCACATAAGGAAATTATGAAGGAAACGACTCAGACCCACAAGATCACATTCCAGGATGACAAACAGGTTATAGGTGGGTTTGAAAATGAAGGAGTAGTGTTATAGAGGGAGCCACATGTCCTAGCGGCACTTCTCCAAAGATGAATCCATAAAGGGAGGCTCAAACAAGCCCCACATCTCCATGTGTCCCAAGTCAAAGTGGGCCGTCAGGGAGAAAGTTGGTTTTCTACCCCTTGTTATTCCAAAAGGGGTAAAATTTGTAAAATGGGCCGCAACTCCACCCAAGGGAAAATTCAGCGTTTGAGCCCGAGTCAAGCCAAATCCCGCCCTTGTGTATGAACCCGATACAAAATTTGAAGGGGCATATCTTTCGACTCAAGGCTTGAAATATTGCAAATATGACACCATTGGAAAGATCTTGGCCTCACCTATGACATAGAGGTATGAAAATTTAATTTTTAGGAGGTTAGGTGAAGAAAAATGGAGGAAACATCTTCTGGCATTCAATGCAGGATCCATCTATTCTCAACAACTAGATCAGATTTGATCTGTTTCCATCGTTTCCATTTCTTTCAAGGCGTTGAACCAAGGATCGATGCAGTAAAGATGGATTTGGGGGTAAATTTTATCAGAAGCATTAACAGAAGTGGTTGAGTTCAGACCTACTTTTCTCACTTCTCTCTCTCTTTCTTCTTTTAGGTTGAATCTATAAATATAAGGGCAGGATTCATTGTAATGGTTTTTTGTTCATTCTTCTTCCCTTCCCCCCTCTCTCTTTTCTTCCCCAGGGTCAAAAATGGAGTTTGAACCTCCTTTCATGGCTCTGTAATGGCATTCTCTTGCCTCTTTCCCACTAACGATGTACTGTGTGAACTTTTGGAGCAATAAATTTTGTTTTGTGATGCATCTGTCCATCCTTTGCTTATTTTATTGTCTCTCCTCACCTCTCATCATTGTAGGGTATACTGTGCATATTCTGATGTTTGTTGTAAGTCCTGGGAGCTGTGTTTAAAGGGTTTTGAAGTCGTGTTCTGTGTGAAATTTATCTCTAGTCTGTGGTGCATCTTGTCCACCCTATCCTCTACTCACCTCTCTCCACTTCAGGTAACTGAGATTGTGACCAACACTCCCCTTTTCTTGGTGCTATCACCTCCTTAGTGTAGGATTTCCCTCTTTATGCACTTTATCTCTCACTGTCTCCTTGGCATTGTTAGGATAGGTATAGTTAGACGTCATTTCTGCATTAGGATTAGTTTAGCATTAGGATCAGGAATAAGAAGCCAGCTTTCTCTAGAGAGCCATCTCAAGTCTGCAAGTTCCACAACTTGAGAGATGGTCAAATGTTATGCAAATCACACCAAATGAATCTACCTTAGAAAAGCATATTTTTAGAGCTCATTTGGGGGTATTGTGATTTCACGTTAATAGTTTTGGCATGTCCAGTGGGATAGGTCTGAAGCATCTTACCACTTCACTTCATCAGGATCAATGTGATATTAGTGAAGATTTCAGCCTTTGGAGGCACTTTCAAGCACATCTGGAGACTACATCTGGTCAAAACCCCATTCTCTAAGTTGCAGACCTTTTCCATTCATTTCCACTCATTTTCATCTATTTTCCTCTTCAATCTCTTCCATTTTCTCCCATTTCATGACGTTGTATAATTATGAATTCAATCCCTTCATGGAACTCACACTTACAACAATACAGTCCACCTCCAATGTATTTCCCAACTCCTCCATATCAGCATTATAATCAGATCCAGGACCATTATGCTTACCCATATGAGCAGTTTCAAAACTAGTTTGACTATAAAGCTTATCAAGGACAAGGGGATGCATATGATGGTGATAGTTATGCAGAGGATGTTGGTCTAGTGGAGAAGATTTACAAAATGGAGGCTGACATGGTTCAATTTAGGGCAACAGCTCAAAGGATGGCTTTTAGAATAGGTTGCAGGGCACCTTATCCATGGGAAGGCCCTTTTCCAAGACATTATAGCCCTTAGGAGAAGTTGGAATTTATGATTGGAATGTTGCCCCAACTTGCACAGTGGATTAAGGACATTGGGGCTTATGAGCAAAGTACGAGACAACCTTGTCAATGGGTAAGTCAATCACCAGCTCCCCTTCCTTTCATTTTCTCTCCCTCAATCTTTATCATTTCGACAGAGGCAAGAGTCAAGCCCCTCCCTTTCTACCCCAAGTGTTAATTTCATTTCTCCATCCCCTAGTCTTCCATCCCACCTCAATTTCTCTACCATTTTCCCTTCCAAACCCAATTCCCCTCTACAAGAGCCAAAAGAAATGCCTTCCCCTCCGCCAAAAAAAAGGAAAATACTAGTGGATACCCCACCCACCATTCCTCTTTCCTTCCCAAGTCCATGTTGGGAAGATACTCCAAAAACCAGCCAAGGAGAACATCAAATAGAGGAACCCAACATAGAAGAAATGATAGAAAATATGAAGATTTGGGCTGCTAAATTTGAGTTTTCAAAGGTTCCCTTGTTGGTTAAGCCTATGGAGGAGACTGAGGTCAAGCCGCAAGTGGTGGAAGCTCCAACTATAGCACAAGCAGGGGAGGAAAGAGCTACTCCTAATCTAAAAGAAGAGGAGTACATTCCGGTTGTGGAGGAGGACCATACATTTTCAGAGGCTCCAAGTGTAGAGCAAGCCACAGAAGAACCTTCATTTCTTCCTCCCACTTCATCCACTTCAAGCTCTGATGTTGAGGAAGATTTTGATCTTTCAAACTTCATGTTTGAGGATGAAGGGAACAATGGTGAGTCAATTGTAGATCAAGAGGACACCATGAAGGAGGTTGAGCACCTTCAACAGGACAACAAGGAGGCAGATTACCTGTATGACTTGGAGGATTGCCTTGATGGAGGGGAACCCATGGAGATCACAACATTTTTTCCTCTATCCATCTTCCACGCACATGAACCTGTTGCAAGGAAGGAGGATATTCAAGTGCAAAAGCCTGCACTCCATAATGGCCCTCTGGAACCAAGGTTGGAAGATATTGATCTTCCATGTTCTTCAAAGGAGGAGGAAGAGAAAAGGAAGGAGGATGTCATCATCTCTCTCACACCATCCACCCAAGAAGTTCCATAAGAAGACTCCATATTTGGAGTTGAATTTCAGAGAAACGGGCACATCCAAAGGATCAGACCATTCCCGATAAGGTACTTGGCTTCATTGGAGCCAAGGGAGAAGCCAAAACTAGTCATGCCCACTCCAGGGCATGAGGATGAGCATCAAAGTACCAAGGGTCACCATCAACACCTCTAGAATTCTGATGCAAGTCATCTTGAGGAGGTATTTCTCATTAATGTTGATACCTTGATGATTTGGGTGGAGCACCGGCTTATTTTCAATTTTTAACTCATACAGGAAGCTATATTTAGTGTCAAATCATTTGTATGGATGCCCCTCTTGAGAAAGGGAAGCTACTTCTCCCTACTTATAGCAGGATTTGTTTAGCATTCTTTCTCTCTATTTAGTGTAGGAGTAGGAGTAGTCTTTGTTTCTAGCAGAAGAAGTGCTTATGCATGCTCTGTATGTCTCATTTGAGGCATGTATGATTTGGTCTTTGTATATAATCTTTGTCCAGTTTTCTCTAAGGGTACATAAGGCCAGGCTCTTCAATATTCATGGAAAAAAGACTCATAGTAGTCTATAACATTTGCTAGCTCCAAAATGGAACAAATCCAAAGCAACTTAAGCCATTTTGAAATAGTCCATTTCAGGGACAGGTGAAATCCTGGGTCAATACAATTTTCTACTCTCAGAAACTCCATTTTAATATTTTCTTATGAAAATTGAGAGTGTCGACGCATGGGAAGATTCAGAGTCAGGTAGAGGTCAATGAAGTGTAGAGAGTCAGGGAGTCCATTTTATAAAAAAGATCAGTTTCAGGTCATCATTCTTGACTCCATGCCCAATGGATGCTTCAAGGCCACTAGTCTCTTCATCTAGCAGGCAGATGTCCCCATGAGTCACCAAATGTTTATCCCAAATTCACCCCAGGAAAATTTGGTCAAGACAACTCTTGCACATAAGGAAATTATGAAGGAAATGACTTCGACCCATGAGCTCACATTCTAGGATGACAAACAAGTTATAGGTGGGCTCGAAAAAGAAGGAGCAGTGTCGTAGAGAGAGCCACATGTCCTAGCAGTGCTTCTCTAAAGATGAATCCATAAAGGGAGGCTCAAACAAGCCCTGCATCTCCATATGTCCTAGGTCAAAGCAGGCCATCGGGGGGAAAGTTTGTCTTTTGCCCCTTATTATTCCAAAAGGGGTAAAATTTGTAAAATGGGGCGTAACTTTGCCCAAGGGAAAAAGTCAATGTTTGAGCCCGAGTCAAGCCAAAGCCTGCCCTCCTGTACGGACCCGATACAAACTTTGAAGGGGCATATCTTTCGACTTAGGGTCAAAATATTACAAATCTGACACCATTAGAAATATATCAGCCTCACCTATGCCACAGAGGTATGAAACTTTAATTTTGAGGAGGTTAGGTGAAGAAAAATGGAGGAACCGTCTTCTGGCCTTCAATGTAGGATCCATCTATCTCAACAACCAGATCAGATTTGATCTGTTTTTTCCATTTCCACTTTTTTCAAGGCACCGAACCAAGGATAAATGTAGTAAAGAAATATTTGGGGGAAAATTTTATCAGAAGCATTAACAGCAGTGGTTGAGTTTCTACTTACTTTTCCCATTTCTCTCTCTCTTTCTTCTTTCAGGTTTAATCTATAAATACAGAGGCAAGATTCATTGTAAAGGGTTATTATTCATTCTTCTTCCCTTCCCCCCTCTCTCTTTTTTTCCCCGGGGTCGAAAATGGAGTCTGAACCTCCTTTCACGGCTCTGTAATGACATTCTCTTACCTCCTGCCCACTAACGATGTATTGTGTGAACTTTTGGAGCAATAAATTTTATTTTGCGATGCATTTGTCCATCCTTTGCTTATTTTATTGTCTCTCCTCACCTCTCATAATTGTAAGGTATACTGTGCATATTTTGATGTTTTTTGTAGGTCCTGGGAGCTATGTTTAATGGGCTTTAAAGTGGTGTTCTATGTGAAATTTATCTCTGGTCTATGGTGCATCTTGTCCACCCTCTCCTTTGCTCACCTCTCTCCACTTCAGGTAGCTGAGATTATGACTAGCACTCCCATTTTCTTGGTGCTATCACCTCATTAGTGTAGGATTCCCCTCTTTATGCACTTTCTCTGTTCATGTCTCCTTGGCATTGTTAGGATAGGTATAGTTAGACGTCATTTCTGCATTAGGAGTAGTTTAGCATTAGGATCAGGAAGAAGAAGTTAGCTTTCTCTGGAGGGCCATCTCAAGTCCGCAAGCCCCACAACTTGAGAGATGGTCCAATGTTATGCAAATCACACTAAATGAGTCTACCTTAGAAAAGCATATTTTTAGAGCTCATTTGGGGGTGTTGTGATTTTGCGTTAACAGGTGATATAGGACTAGATTTCAACAATAAAATGGTCTAAGATGTAAGGCATTAAGGGGCTTAGGTTAGGGTTTACCTTTGAGTGAAGAAAAATGATAAGTACCTGATCGATATGCATGAGTAACAATATAGGGTCCAAGCCAATTAGGAGAAAATTTGCCCCATTATAATTTTCTCTTCTTTGGTTACATGTTGATTTTCCTTTAGGATGAGGTCGCTGACCTAGAAGGTTTTTTTGTGGACACGTTTATCGTAGGCATGCTTGATACGTTTTTGGTATATTTGGAGATGGTCAAGTGCATTGAGACGACATTCATCTAACAACTCAAGTTGTGCTAAACGGTCTTAGTGAAAGTCATCATCGTTGAGCATGTCCTATAATGAGATGGAATCTGAACTTTGAGAGGTAAGAAAACCTTGGTACCGTAGACCAAAGAGAAAGGTCTGGCAGCATTCTAAGTGTGAATACTAGTGCGGTAAGCCCACAAGGTGAAAGGAATGTGTGTATGCCAATCCTTCCTAGTATCGTCAACTATTTTCATAAGAATTTTGTTTAAGGTTTTATTGGTTGATTTTGATTGGCCATTTGTTTTTAGGTAATAAGGTGACGAGAAACTAAGTTGAATTCCAAAAGCATCAAAACTATTTCTTAAGGTTTTATTTTTGAATTGCTTTCCGTTATTAGCCATGAGGCAGTGAGGAACACCAAAGAGACAAAGGATGTGATGGTTGATGAATACACATATCTTCTCAACTTTTATATAAATGAGGGGGACGGATTCTACCCATTTAGTGTAATATTCAGTAGCGGTTATAATCTATTGATGGTGTTGTGAAGAATGAGGATTGATCTCTCTAATAAGATCCAAACCCCATTAAGAGAAAGGCCAAAGGTCTTGCATGATCTGTAAGGCATGACTAGTTATGTGATGAAGATTAGAATATTGGTGGAATTTCACACAAAATTTGACATAGTCGCAACAGTTAAGTTTTAGGGTTGGCCAATAATAGCCAAGGAAAAGAATGCGTTTAGTGATAGCTAAACCACTAAAGTGGCCACCAAAAATTCCATCATGAACTTCTTTGATGGTATAAGGAATTTCAAAACTTGTAAGGCATCATAAGATAATACCATCGAATCAACACTTATAAAGGAGACCACCCATGATGACATAGTGAGAGAATTTTTTAAGAAAGTCACATTGTCCATTACGAGTGAGATCAGGAGGTAGAATGGAAATGGAAAGGTATTTTGCAAAATGCTTATACCAAAGGTCACATGGGTCAGGTGCAATGGTTCCACCGCAATGGACCTCATGAGGTAAATAAGAGGGTGATTACAAACTTTTTATTATGACAAAGATTTTGGAGATAGTAGGCGAAGTGGGTATCTAAAAAGCCATTGACTTTTGTAACGGTCAAAGGTAGTCAAAAGCTTGTCGACATGAAATTTGTACTTTTGCAGTAGTACATTACGACACTGGTATATACCATTGACTTGGTTTAAAACCCTTCAGGAATCACAAAATACATTAATTAAGTTAACATCTAGGGATATGGTGGTTTGAAGGCCCAATACGAGTGCTTCATATTCGGCGATGTTGTTAGTGCACTCAAAATCAAGTTTAAAAGATAACGTCATAGGTTCACCATCAAGAGGAATGAGGATAACACATGCACCCCCTCCCCATTGACATTTATAACCATCAAATAATAAGGTCATTTGGTAAGTGGTATTGTCCAAAGAGAGGGTAGCAATGGATTCATCAGGGAAATAAAAGTTAGAGGATTGATTTCTGGAAAGAGGTGCGTCTACTAGTTGGTCAGCGATGGTTTGGCCTTTGACAGAATTTTGATGGATGAATTCGAGGTCAAGTTCTGTAAGAAGCATGAGCTAACATGTGGCACATTTATTTTGATATGGTTTGGTGTACATATAATGTAGAGGGTCAGTGTTAGTGACGATAAGGGTGTTTTGGTTGAGTAGGTAATGACGTAGTTTAGTGGTGACAAAAAATAAGGCTAAATTTTTTTTTTCGGCATGTGTGTACCTAGTTTCGTAGTCCAAAGGGTACAAATTATATAATAAACCTCTTTTTCCCTATGTTTCTCATCGCGGTGAGTGAGCATGGCACCTAAGGAATGATCAGTAACATAAATGTATAGGTAAAATGGTTGGTCATCCTTAGGAGGAATGAGCACTGGTGGTTGAAAAATGTATTGCTTTAAGGTGTCAAAGGCTTCATGGCATTCATCATCCCATTTGAATGTGATGCCCTTCTTAAGGAGATGATGAAATGGTTGAAAACAGTCAGAAAGTTGTGAAATGAATTGACGGATAGATTGCAACTTACCTTGCAAAATTTGAAGTTGAAGGAGGAATTTCAATAATAGCCTTTACTTTAGCAAGAACGAATTCTATGCCATGCAAATAAATGATGAAACCAAGGATTTTTCCTTAAAGTACCACAAAGAACCACTTCTTAGGTTGAAGATGAACACAATACTTGATGAGGTGGTCAAAGATGACCTTATGGACTGTCAGGTGTTCGAACTGATGTTTGGATTTGGCAAGAAGGTCATCTACGTAATCTTCCAATATGTGATGTATTATGCCATGGAAGATATAAGTCATAGCTCACTGATAAGTAGCACGAACGTTTTAATGCCAAAAGGCATGACTTGATAGAATAAGGTCCCCCAATGAGTTATGAAGGAAGTTTTGTGTTGATCTTCTGGGGCGAGTAATATTTAGTTATAACCCGAGAAACCATCCATGAGTGATAATATCTCATGACAAGTGATGAGATCAACTAGTTGGTCAATACCTGGTAGAGGAAAGCCATCTTTGGGGTAAGCTAAGTTGAGGTCATGGAAATCTACATAAATGCAAAGTCCCTCTGTCACTTTTGTGACAGGAATGATGTTAGAAATCCATTGGGGATAGTCAATGGGTAGGATAAAGGAAACAGAGGGAAGGCGTTGAAGTTCTTCTTTGACAAGAAGAGCAATGCGAGGATACATTTTCCACAGCTTTTGTTTTATGGGTTTAGCATCATGAATGGTTACGATATTATGGACCACAATGTTTGGGTCAATATCAGGCATATCAGCATAGGACCAAGCAAAAGCATTACTATCGTCATGGAGGAAAGAGGTAAAAGCTTCTTGTTCAGCAACATCTACAGATTGGCCTATCTTTAGAATGTGCGGGTCATCCTTAGTATTAATGTTGATTTAGATAGTCAATTCATTCAACATGGTTTGTGTCTCAGAGGGTAATGACTGGTGAATATAAGAATATTCCGCACCTAGATAGGTGAGGATAGACTCATCGTCCTGACATTAAATGATGTTAATAGAAGGTGTATCATCATCGATCATATCAGGATATAGGAAGGAAAGAGAAGAGGGAACCTTGCCATCGCATTAATAGGTTAGAGGTCCCATGGAAATCATGTTTACTAAAAAAAAGTTAGGAGGAATAGATTTGGGATCTATAGACTCTGTGGATGAAGGTGGTGATGTTGGTTAATGGGATGGAGAAGGTTTTTCTTCCTCAATGAGGTCGACGCGGGCCTTCTTGTAAGGGTTTTCAGCAAAGCCAATGCCACTACATTCATTGTGATTATGGGTGGTACAAGAAATGACTTTATAATGGTATTGTTCATCAAAACCGAATCCAAATCCTTTCCATGTGCATTGATGAAGGAAAGTGTGGGCGAAGAAGTGGTTAGTAAGAGACTGGAGGTCAGATGAAAATGGTTGTGTTTGGGATGGAGGTTTGGGTAAATAAGTGTCAGTATCAAGGCCCCCATATGTTAGATTGGTGTGAATGTGGGGAGGACCATAAGGGAGAACCTCACATATGTGGTATTCATAACGAGGGTCATGGCACAGGTTTCCATACTCTTGTGGAGTGAGGAATGTTAGAGTGATGTGTTGAAAAACACCTTTGAAGGGATCAATAGTATATATGTGGGTAGCAGGGATAGAGGAATCACTAGACGATAGGGTAGGAGGGGTATTGGTTAGTTGCGAAGTAGATGGGTCAGCTGCGGAGGTTGCAGCCATAGTAGGAATAGAAGAATTAGGTGTGGGAGAGGTGGAAATTTTTTTTTTGGATGGGCTCGTGGGTGAAGGAGAAGTGGGGTTAGTGGAAGATGCCTTGACTAGTACAAGTACATCGTTGGGTCAGTATAACATGCTATAAGTTTTGAATGGCGACGAGTCGACATGGATGGTATAGTTATGTCCTTCATGTTAAAATTTTACATAGTGGTGTAAAGTGGAAGGGACACAATCCATGATGTGAATCCAAGGTCTTTTGAGCAATAGGTTATACTATAACTCTCCCTCTAATACATAGAATAATTTCAGGACAGTGCGAGGGCCTACGTAAATGTGAAGGATAATTGTGCAAAGGGTGGAGGTGATGGTGTCATTGAAGGAGAACAACATAAATAGGTTATTATGTGTACAATTAGAAGGGATGCACATTTGATTGTATGTGTGGGAGGAGATGATGTTAATTTTATCACCACCATTGATCATGATGCGTCGTATGCATATGTTATCGATATAGATGGAAATGAAAAGGGCAGGATCAGGGTCATCTGACTAGAGAGGTACAATCTCCTCATCATAAAAGATGAGGGCAGCGAATGAAGGAGAGGGTATGAGGGTAGAAGAAGGATATTATTTGGTAAGTGAGGCCACATGGTGAGGGGTGATAATGGAGGCCACTGGTGTGGGGTCATTGGGTAAAACTTCAATGGATTACAAAACCTCTATAAGGGCTTATCTATGAGATTCAAAAATTTGGACGAGATCATATAAAGACATCTTTAGAGCGGACCGATGTAATTGTTTTATCATTGCGTGATGGGTGACCCTGTCAGAGATAGGGTATATAGGTCCTTAAATGGTGATTTTGGGCGTGGGTGTAGATGTTATATTGGGCACATGGTTGGTTAATGAGCTAGTGTTTTTTTCTTTGCCTTTGTCTTTTTGGGCATGGGTGGCAAGTTGAACTTTGTTAACCTGAGGGGAGGTGGTAAATGGAGAAGGTGTAGGATGAGTAGTGTAATGACATGATGGGTAAAAACCTAATGGTGGGAAAAATCCTTGTGAAGTGAGATGGGCACACTGACATTTAGGTGGTGATTTGGAAAACTCTCTAATACAGACCATGTTGATCTCAAAATTTTAAGGTGGATAAAATGGTTGTGGTGGTGGAGATACTGATCGTTGAATGGGTAAAGGATGATGATGTGTGGTGACAGGTGAAGGTGGAGCATGGTCCTCATCGAGAAGGTCATCATCATCAAAATTTTGTTCAAGACGAAAAAGTTGGAGAAGAACGGTTTTTAGAGCTTTACAATTTTCTACATCATGTCCTTGCACATGATGATAGGCACAAATCCTGGTTTCATCAAACCCTTTTGGCTTGGGTTTGAGAGGATCGTAAGGTCAAAGTGGTGGTAATGTGATGATGGAAGTCTCTAAGAGATTGGTTAAAATGTTGGCATAGGACCCTGCTAACGGATCACAATGGGAAGTGAGTGTGGGTTTGGGTAAAGGTGTGGATGATTGTGAGGGAAGAGGCTTTATAGGAGGAATGGGTTGGCCCATTGGTTTGGTAAGTGGTATTGTCTTAGGTTTTGATGGCATCTATTTGGGTAAAGGCATGGTAGAAGAGCTAGGACTAGAAGTTTTTGTTTGTTTGACTACTTTATTAGAGGGTAGTGGGTCCTTATCTTTTGGTTGCACCTTCTTGGGTAAAGGTAAAACGGGGGTACGGGATGCAGAAGGGAAAGGAGATGGTGGAAGAGGATGGGTTACCCATGGGGACAACTGAGTTTCGATGGAAGTGGTTGGTAGAGGTTGGGTAGATGGTATAGGTTGAAGTTGTATAGGCACTGGTGGAGGTATAGGTGGCAAGAAGTGCATGGGTGAGGGTGAGGGTATTTGGTTTTTTGGTGAATGAGGTATAACTAAGCATCGTGATGATTTAGTAGGTTTTTTAGCTTTTGACTGGCCTTGGGTAGGAGACTGTTTGATCAAGTTTGATGGATGGGGCCCTAGGACGGATGGAAAGGGGGAAGGTGACAAAGGTGTGGAAGGTGATACCGGTGTATGCAGCCTAGAAGATTGAATTTTATTTTTAGGAAGAGGGATAATGTTGGTGTGGGATTGGGGTGATCCGACTAAGTCCAATTTGTAAGGTTGGCGAGTAAGGATAGATTTCAGCATGACACCCAAGGTAGTAATGGGTATAGATACAGGTGAGGAGAGAGGTGTGGGTAGGTTTTGAGGTCTTGGAATGGTTTTAGTTGTGGGTAGAGGTTTGGATGTAGGTAGAGATGATGAAGTAGAACCTGTTTTAATAGGCATGGTCAATGTCAATCTGGTTGCTGAAAATACCTTTGGGTAGATCATGGAAGAATCTTCAGGTAACATTTGCATTTGGTTCGAAAAGGGGATTCGAAGATGTCCCGCGAGCATGTAATTATCAACGTAATCCAAGTGATCGGCCAACCATGAAAATGGGACTACTGAAGAAGAGGATGGGGTTGGTTTGGTGGGAATCCCTATAAAATATGTATGTGAGACAGGGAATTGGCTAGCCTCAGACTCTGTAGGTAAAAGAACAGAGATCATGTTGATGGGGTCCTAAGATGCTGAGGGGGAACTGCCCCCAACAGGTAGTGGCATGTCTGACGAGTCTCCCATGGGTAGGAGAGATAATATGTGGGTTGATGTAGACTCCTTCCATGGTGGAAGAGAATACGATTATGATTCTTCTGTGGATGAGAGATTTAAAAGTGTTGACTGCTCGGTAGGTTATGAGGCAGATGGTGGAATGAAATCAGTGGAAAGTGTGACTTCCTCTATGGGTAAAGGGAGAGATGAAGGAGTGGAAGAGGTATGCTCCTATGTGGATAGAGGAGTTTTCCTCAATAGATGATATAGGTGGGATTTGAGGAACGGTTGGTACAATATAAAAAATGGTGTGGACTTCACGGACATTGTTGTCATTGGATGAAGGTTCACTATTTTCATTAGGCGACAATTTATGGTTAGGGAACATATTTTTAAAGATGTGAAAATTCTGATTTGTCGGCGCATTCGGGTTGTCCATGATGAGGTCTCCATTATCTATCATCTCTTGGAAAATGTTCTTAAAATTTATGCAGTTACCATCACTATGGACTTTAACACGATGGTAATTATAGTAGTCATGTTCTTTATACCATGCAGGCATAGGATGGGTAGGATCAAAACCTGTATGAGGTTTTATGGGAGGAAGTGTAATGGATCCAGCTTTAAGAAGTTTTTCCAATACCAATGAATAGGGCTCTCCAATTTAAAAGTACTTCCGTTGCTCCCACCGGAGTTGAAAATCCTACACAGGGGAAAGATTGGAAGAAGGTTGGGCTTGATTAGAAGGATGAGGTGGACCCACCTTGAGGACCACTGCATTGGCAGATCCTTTGGCCTTTAAATTGTTATTTTGAGGTTTTGATAATGAAGAAGAGTCATTTGATTTGAACGGGGTATTCTTGTTTTGTAATTATATTTTCTTTTCTTCAATGGCACAAATTTCAAGATTTCATGCCATGGTGAATGCTTCATCGAAGGTTTGGAAGGTTTGTACCTCCAGATTTGGTGAGATGTGTCTGGCACAAGCTCTAGTGAACAAATCAATAAGATCAGCTTGAGGTAATTGGAATGTTAATTGGTTGATAAGACTCCGCCAACGGGAAACAAAATCTATGATAGATTCGTCTTCATACTGTTAGGTTGAATAGAGATCGGTCATGGTGGATTTCTTGACAAAATTGATTGAGAAATGGTCTAAGAAATCTTGGGCTACTTGATTAAAGGAATAAATGGAATGTATAGGTAGTCCACTATACCAATCCAATGTTGGTCCTATCAAGGACATTGGGAAGGTTCGTAGGAGTAAAGTGTCATCGTGGGCGATTAGGTAGCACCCATGTTTGAACGAATGCAAGTGTTGTTATGGGTCTTCTTTACTATTGAAGCGACTGACTTTAGGCATTTTCTTATGCACAAGGAAGGGAAAAATGGGAATAGATGGATGTATAGGTCTGTTACATATTTCATCATAAGTTAAAGAATTATGGGAGCTAGAAATAGATGCTTCTAGGGTCTACATCTTTTCCATCATCATCTTAATGAGGTCGTTGGTAGGTTGTGATGAGTGGGTGTTCCCTGGAGAAAAAGGGGGTTGATGTTGAATGTATGAGGTGGGTGGTATGCTAGTGTATGATGGTGCTGAGTATGAGAACTCTGTAGGAGGAATAGATGTAGGTGGCACATATCCATAATATTTGATATATGAGGTCAATGGTTGTTGGTGTATGTGTAAGTGGGTGGGGTAGTCGTAACAACTCTAGTGGTGATTGGGGGTAAGGAGTGCGGGATAAAAAGGACAATATTCTGGAAAGGGGTGTAATTTACTAACACCAGAGGTGGTTGCGATGCAATAGGTACATGTGAGGTAGAAAGTGCAGATGGGGATATACTTCAAGTGGATTTTGGAGGGACAACTGATGTCAAGGGTGCAACAGATGACGTAGACGCTGCAGTTATAGCAACTATGGCACCTAGTTGAAACACTACATGTGGTAGAGTGGATGACGGTACTGCTGATTTGGTGCTAGCTGATGCAGAGGTGGGGGCGAGAGCAGGAGGGATAGATACATGCATGCTTTATAATAACTAACCTAAGGAATCCTGGGTAGAAGAACGAGTAAGGTGGTACTGGAGGGAAATGAGATTCTTGTCAAGAAGTCTTGTGAACTCCTTGTCACCAGTATTAATGGCGATAGGCTGAGTTTGATCCATGGGTGATAAGATAGAAGGGGGTGATGGGCTAGGTGGAAGTGGCTAAAATTTGGCATGAAGCACAAGAGTGTTGGCTTGACTGTGCATCAACACCATGTGAGTTAGCATATACTAGATGAACTATACTCTGCAAGTGACATAAAGAACAACAAGAATGGAAAAGAATTGATTATGAGGGGTAAACTGACAGGTGCTTTGATTAAAAATAAAAATAGAAGGACTGACGTCAATTAGACCAACCAATGTCGGTTACTGGGTGACCAATGATAGTCATAATAACAAATGCTGGTTACTGTGGGGAAGCAACAGTTTGAGCAAGTGAGACAGAAACTGAGGAAAGTCAACTATGGAAGCTATATTTAGTCAATAATATCATAATGCAAAGGATATGGTGATGTCTAGAGATTTTAAACAGAGAAGAAGATGAGATGAGTGCTCTTTGGGTAAACTAACCAAAAGCATAGGGAACCGACACCAGTCAGATAAACCAATGACGGTAAGATGTAAATCGATAATGGTTTGTTGAATAATGTTGGTTACTGTGAAATCTATAGAATGAAGAAAATTTTCTTTTTGTGAATTAAAGTTGAATGAGACACCAACCTAGAAGCTTAAATATTGTAAAAAAATGAGTCCTGACACACTCAGAAATAGTCAGAATACACCAACTATGATGATGAGTGTGAAAGGAAGAAGGAAGTGAAGAAACATGACCTCACAACTCAAAACGCAAGTCAAGAACAAAGCTAAGAAAAACACGTAATCCTACAAGTGAATTTAGTGTGTTTATCTTATGTTATTTAAAATACTGACTCACGAATTTAGAACAGAGTTTTTGGTTGGGAAGGCTTCCTATGAAGAAGGATATTTTAAAGGTGATATTTTTGGTTATTTTTTGGAGGGGGCGGGCCTTTTTCTGATGGGTGACTGGACAAAGATAACCAGCTGGGTGCCCACTATCAATCCTCTTATCATGTGATCATTGAAAACTTTTTCTGGGTAGGATGTTGTTTAATAATATGTGTATATTCCAATTTGTGTAGTATGGAGAGAGAGAGAGAGAGAGAGAATAGAATGTGCTTTCTATGATACAGTTGTGTTAACCATCAGCTAGGCATGACTTACAGCATATAGGTTGCCCTCAGTTTTAATGTGAGATATAATAAAAAAATTCAAAATGTCATGCAAGTGTTTTAAACCCAAATTGAAATGTGATATTCGATGTAGCAAGTGATGAACAAGAAGAGGGATGTTCTTTCACTAATGTAATGCTAATGAAAGAAATACGTATTCTTTTTAAAGCACCAAAAACATGATTGCTTTTAGACAATAGAAAGAAGGGGAAGATTCTAGAGAATAAAATTAATGTGGAAGCTTTTCAAAAGGGAAACAAACACACAAATTTCACCTAGGAATGAATAAAATGCAAAAGAACCCCTGATGGGTCCCACCGGGCGTGCCAAAATGTTTCACCATTTTTCTTTATGGATTTGACAAAACAGATAAGGTGATGGGCCAAGGAGGAATACCTATTGTGATGGTCGGTTAGAGGTTGTATATGTGTTCTGACTTCTTGATCAACTACTAACTATGAGAGCTTCCTTTTGGCTAGGAGGAACTACCTAAAATACAAAACAAGACTACAAAAGAGAGTTAAATAATATATGTCAGTGGGCTACCTAGTGTGTGCTAGATCCAGGAAGTGTGATACTTCCTTGGTAGCATTCAACCCCCTTTTTAATACAACTTAATGTAAGAAGTGTCGCAAATAAATAATGTCCTACTGTAGTTGATATGATTTAGGTATCTCATCCAAATACAATAAGAAAATCTAATATAACAGGCTAGGTTATGATTAGATCTGGAAGTAGGGTAGGTAGTCAAGGTGCTGGAATAGGTCAGGGTCAGAATCTGGGTAGCTTGGGTTACTTGAATGTAGGTTATTAGGTTTCTGTTATTGGAAAGATTACCAAATACAGAGACCAAAGTTGGTCAAGTATGACCGATGACAGTTTAGAGAGAATCGACGAAGGTCATGGATAAACGACATCAGTATATGCAGAATGATAGAAATTCAATGACACTTGGTTTTTGGGGGTTTGTATGATATTAAATAGAGATGGTAAGGAGAATGGTTAGGTTTGTGTAGGTGTTAGGAGTACTAAGAGATATTCATAAATCAGGTATAGGTGATCAAATTATTATGGGTGGTGGAATGGTTGGGTTCATAGGGAGGTAAGATTGGTGGGATAAAAATGTAAATAGAGGCTGATAAATAGAAGTGAAGAAACTTTATAAACTTGAATAAAGATGAAATGATGCAGGTTATAAGCACACTTACTGGTATTGCAGGTTTGATGGCTGGATGTTGATGATGGTTGATATGTGAAATAATGCTCGGTGCCACGGTAATGCTTCCTAGAATGCTACCATGAATGCAAATACCTTTAGATCAATCTTGGTGCTTGTCTAGAGGTGCGAAAGGGCTCTGGTTCTTTCTTGCATGTAGATCTCCTTCGTTCCAAAAAGCTCAAGAATGTGACCAACCTACTAAACAAGATTATCAAAATCAATATATGGTAACCGATGATGGTTTAGGGTGACCGGTTTCGGTTTCAGGTTAACCGGCGTCAGTTAAGGCAGGAAATCCTAGGTTTACTAAAAATGACAAATCTTGGCAATCTTTTTGGCTAGCTCTGTCTATTCTCCCAAATCAAAATGGAATCTTGCACTTAGATAAGCGGGAATGTGGTTAGAGGAAGAATAGGCATGTGATTTTAGGGTTGAACTAAGTCTTAGTTAATTAAGGTAGGTAGGACTAAGTCTTAGTTAGTTATGGTGAGTGGATATTGAGTTCCTAGTAAAAGGGAAACATGTTAAGAATAGGTTTGTGATGAGGTGTCTAGGTGAGGTGGTGGGGTGAGGTGTCTAGGTGAGGTGGAAATTAGTTTTAATTAAGGTAATTAAATAATGAATATTGTGAGCATGGGTATTAATTTAATTTTGGGTAATTAAATTAATATACATGTGGGTAAAGAGGGAATGTGACCTAAATTTAGTGTCTACAGCAAGTCTTAAGGATTTTTTCAGGAGGAAGAGGATTTGGAGATTCAAAGTTTCATCTCCTTGGAGCTTTCCAATAATCCGGATAAACAAAATTCATTAAGAGCAACATCCTTCTTTTCCTCCTCTCTCTTCTTCATCCATTTTCTCTCTCCTTTGCGTTCTAATTATTGATTAGGGTTGCACTTTTTCATAATGCCTTAAGTAATTAAAAATGACTTTATTTTCAATGTAATAAGTCTCCCTTAAGTTATAAAATGGGACTCAAAGTTTTCCTAAGAATATGAAAAGTTTCAAGGCATATGAAGGGTCAATGGGGGATAGGCAAAGAGACTTCAGAAATCCTATATATTGTGACGAGCTCTTCATTCAAAGGGGTTCTAATTCTAAAATTCTTCTAGATGGTTATATTCTTGTAATTTCATGAGAGATTTTTTGCTTACTTATGAGTGAAAAGAGTTAGCCATTTTCCCCTCTAATTTCTTCATTCCTTCACTATGTACAACTTTTGTTTGAGCATCAATACAAGAAGGATTTTACATCCTTTTTTGACTAAGGGATTTATTGATATTTTGTTCTTGTAAATTCTAATTGGTATTTTTTTTACTTGCAAAGTTGTTTCTTCTTGATTTTAATGCATGTGATGAAACTTCTAACTGGTGTATGTAAGAATTTGATTTTCTACTTGCAACATTAGTTCCCCTACTTCATATTCTCACTCCATTTCTCACTTTCTTGATAAATTCCTCTCTAGCAAGAAATTTATAGCTTTGCCAAAGGGTCAGTGGAGTGCCCCTGTTGGATCCCTGGCCATAAGGACAACTAGGATAAAACTCATTTCACTCATGCATGCATATACGAAAGTTGCACCAGTTAAGTAGAGGGACTTAGATTCCCAGAGCGTTGGCAAGAAACCCACCAATTTTTCCCCTGAAAAAATTTCTCACCAATAGACTACTTGAATGGTTCCCTCATTTGATAAATTTTCATCCCAACTCATTCAAGAATAGGATAAGTTGATTCAAAATTTCAAATGGGAGCACTCAAGTCCAAGTCACATTCCCTTGTAGCAAGTACTAGTAAGGGAAAGGAAAAGAAACAAAATAAAGAGAAAGTGACCAACCTAAGAAGGAAACTAAGACCAATAAAACCCAAAATAAATATAACATGAACGCTTCTACTTCTAATCCCAAATTGAAGAAGGAAAAATTTAAGTGTTCCTATTACAAGAATACTAAATATGAGTACCATCAATGTATAATAAAATAAATATATCACCTAACTCATTTCCTTGAGAAGAATAATATAGGTGTTTCTGATTCTATTAAACAAAATAATCTAAAGTGTGTGTCTTCCAAAGAAAAGGAGTCCAAATATGATAACAAGAAAGTAAAAGCCCTTATAGCTAGAGTTGTTCCTTCATCGACGTGGATTGTTGATTCCGGTACCTCACACCACATGGGCTATTTTCATGTTGTACTTTCCAACATTGATCCATGTGGCATGTCCCAAATCACTTTGGGTGATGATACTTCCATATCAGTTGTCGATATTAGATTGGTAGAATTAGAAGGTGGAACCTTTAACCACATGTTGAGTGTTCCCAATCTCTCTACCAATATCCTATCAGTTTACCAAATCACTCATCTTGGTAAGGGAATTTGAGTGGAATTTAATCCTAACACAGTGATTATTCATGAGCTTTACAGTGAGTCTATGGTGACTGACGGAAAGGTGGATCATCACTCATGATTGTACACCTTCTCCCACTTTACTTATGATTCGATGCTCATTACCTTTCTCACTCATGCAGATGAGGTTAACAAGCTATGGAATGAGAATTTTGGTCATCTATACTATCGTTACCTTGAACAATTGATCTAAAATTATATGGTCAAACAATTACCATGCGTCAAATTTTTTAAGGGTATTTATAAGGGTTGTGCCCTCGGAAAGAACCATGAATAATTTTTTGGAAAAGGAAATGCCTAGAGAGCTTCTCTTTATTTGGGTATTGTTCATAAGACATTTATATCCCTTTCCCATCTCCTTAATTTACTAGAGATCTTTATATACTTAGCTTCATTGATGAATTTTCACGTTACACTTGGGTGTATTTTCTCAAATAGAAATATGAAGTTTTATATCAATTTTGAGACTTTAAGGCTCTTGCTGAGAAACAACTTGAAATTTCTATCAAGATTTTTTGAACTAAAAATGGAGGAGATTATGTGAGAAACATGTTTAATATTTCTATACCTCTGAAGGGATTGATTTACAACATACAGTTTCTTACAACCCTTCACAAAATGGAGTTTCTGAAAGAAATATCCGAATGCTTAAGGAGATGGCCACTTAGATGGTTCACTCTAAATCCCTTCCTCCGCAGTATTGGGCCAAATCTATGAACTTCACTGCTTACATTCAGAATCGTGTTCCTCACAAGGTAGTAAGAGGGATGAAATCCTTTAAAGTATGATATGGACGTAAAACTAATGTCAATCACTTTCACATCTTTGGAACAACTGATATGGATTGGATTCCAAAAAATAGACGCAATGCCTTGGAACCACATTCCAAACCTTGTATCTTTGTAGGGTATCTCGATGGTGTGAAGGGATATATGTTGTTGAACCCTACAACTAATCAAATTTATATTGTGAGAAGTGTGAAGTTTGATGAGTCATCTTCTACTTCCACTTCTCTTCTTGTTGAGGTCCTTATACCGCTCTTTGATTATGATTATGATTATGATTCTTCTTCTTATGATCTTAATGAGACTCCTCAACCTGATCCTCATGCTCCCCATACTCCTCTTTCTCCTCATGCTTCATAATCTTCCAATTATAGTAGAGGTGATGATGAGGACTTTGTACCTTCTCACTTGAGTTAAGAATGTACAAATTTTAATCCTGAATATCCTTGTGGTCCTCATTGGGATAGGTAGACATTGTAGAGTACTATACATTAGATAGGTGATCCTTTGGATGAGAGATGGACTTGTTCATATTTCATTGGACCCCATGCCTTCTTCACCTCTACTTTTGATCATCAATCTTTCCAAGAGGCTTCTAGGATTCCTGAGCGGGGTTTTTTCATGGATGATTATTCCTCACTCATGAAGAATGATACTTGGTATATCACCCTTTTGAAAGGAATAAAAATCATTCGACGTATGTGTATAACAAATAAAGTATGGTTCTGATGGGGACGTTGAGAAGTATAAAGTGTGAATTATAGCTAAGGGTTTCTCCCAGGTAGTTGGGGTTGAATATTTAGATAAATTTTCTCTAGTTGTGAAGATGACTTCCATTTGGCTGACCCTCGCCATCACTTCCACAAAGAGATGGGAAGTTCATCATATGGATTTTAAGAGTTCCTTACTCATGGGGACCTATAGGAAGAGATCTATATAGAATAACCTTTGGGTTATGTCCATGATTCCTCCCTCATTTACAAGTTAAAGAATTATCTCTATGGCCTTAAACAAGCTCCTCGGGCTTGGTATGCCAAGATGGATCCTTTCTTCTTGCATCAGGGTTCACTAAGTGTCACTATGACCCAAATGTTTAAATTTTAAAACAAGGATGATTCCATGTTTATCCTTATTTTGTATGCGTCGATGACTTTTTGATTATAACGGGTAGCTCTTCCTTCGATCATTGATTTCTGTGAAGTATTGTCCTTAACTAACAAGTTCTCCATGACTAAATTGGGTTTTCTTCACTACTTTCTTGGGATACAAATTTCATAATCTGACTCAGGAATTTTGATTGTGTAGCCTAAGTATTCCCTTGATTTTCTAGCCAAGTTTCACATGTGTAATTGTAATCCATAAGTTATTCCTTTCCTTTATGGGGTTAATTTAGTCATTGATTACTCCACTCCCTTAGTCGATGGTACCCTTTATCACCAGTTGGTGGGGAGCTAAATCTATCTGATTCACACTCAACTAGATCATTTGTACATTGTTGGAACCATGTCCAAATGTATGAAGGATCCTCATGAGCTATATTGGAGAGAATAAAATTAGATCCTTCACTATGTTTTTCGAACTCATATCAATGGAATTCACTACTTAGGAGGGATGAAGAATGATCTAGTTGGATTTACATATTTTGATTGGGCCAGTGATCTTGATCATCTGATGTCTACCTTAGGTTACAATTTTTCTCTTGGTCGAGGTCTAATTAGTTGGTCAAGCAAGAAGAAAAAATTGATTGTGATATCTTCTACAAAGGTAGAATACAGGGGAACAATCAATGTTGCCATGGAAGATGTTTGGCTACAAGATATTCTGACAGAGTTTGGTATTCACTTCAGGCAGCCTACTATCATCTATTGTGACAACATGAGCACTATCTTGACTTTTTGAAATCCCTTTTAACATCAATGGAAGAAGCATATTGATATCCTCATGCAATTCATATTGGAGATGTTCATGAAGACATCATAAAATTTCAGTATTGTTAGACTTATGATTAGGTTGCATACATCTTTACCAAGCCTTCCACTGATTCCAAGTTCCTTCACTTGCACTCTCTTCTTGAGGTGATATCTTCTACAGTCACCCATCTTCTTCAAGATTTATTTTCCTTACCTCTTCTTCTTTTTCTATAAATATTTTAGTTTGTACATGGGTACATCATCAGGCCTTTTAGTTTCTAGGACCAAGATGACACATCTTTCTTAGTTTTCTAGGGGATTTCTCTTTCTATGTCTGACTTTCCATCCCTCTACCTCATCTTTTATGAAGGGGGGTATTGGTGTGAGGTATTTTCCTTGTCATCTTGGGGCATTTTCCACCTCACGTGGTGAGTCATCTCCCTTAGGTGAGATCATCTGTCTGTAGGAGTTATATGATGTATGAAATATTTTGTCATAGAATATGTCATTTTCAAATACATCATTGGCATCATATATGAGTTACATTCCACTTTGGGAATTTTAACTCCTTTTACCATCAAAGGGAAATGGGAGTTTCACAACACTCCCATATATACCCTTATTTTGATATATGAGAATGAGTAGATGGTTTTTCTTATGCATGATTCTTGTTGTTTGATTAATCTCTTATTGATTACTTGAGAATATTTGATTCCAATGAAGTGTAACCTTGTTGATGTGCATGGGTTTCTGTTTGGATCCTCTCATTCTAATCTCACAGTCCTAATTCCCATTTTGGAGAATTTGATGTAAGAAATTTATTTTTTTATGTCATTTTAAAAGGACCGGTTCATCTTATTAGTGAACCCAGAGATGTAGTCCCTTAAAGATGAACTCCATTATCAAGTTGGTTTTTTCTCTAATGTTATTCCTATTGTTTTTTTAAATCAATTTATGATCTGATTTTAAATTTTTTAAGCCATTTTAGTTATTTACAAGAAGTGGAAATTACCTTGTAAAGTATCTAAAACTTATAAAATGGTTAAGTGAGGTATCTGAGATGTTTTACATTGTCAATTTGAACATCATAATTTGGATTTTTATATTGATTTAATAAATTTAAGAATTTTTTTACGTATTTGTAAGTAACTACGAGAAAATTGAGAAAATATTGATATGCATGCAAAATTGATGAAATAGAGCTATAAAGCATTTATAATCAATTTCAGATCAGTCAATCCAGAATCTAATGTAATACATGGATTTGAGAATAAATAATTAAGTATATATGAAAATGGATAAATGAGTTAGTTTTTGTTTAACCATTTTCAGATTAATATTTGCATCATCAAAAGATTTCTAAAGCTTTGCTAATAGTTTTATGCTTTATATTCTTGCATTAGTTTAGTTTGTAGTTGGATATACATGTTGCAATAGGATAACCATGGGGAAAAATATAAAAAAGGAAAGAATTGAGGAGCTAGAATCCATAAAATTCCATATTTAGGAAGAAAAATATGAGCTGAGAAGAAGATGACAATCTTTGAAAGATGAAAATCAAGAGCTCAAAGAGAGATTGACAAGACATGGAGAATTTATCATGGGTGTCATAGAATCATTACAACTTGAGTTACAAACCAAGGATGAGATCTTGTAAAAGTTTTAATTTGGTGAAGAAGTGGAGGATACAAACAAATCTACGATGTAAAGGAGACAAACATAACCCTCAACCACATGTGTACAATCAAGTGAGGTATGTATTATAAGTGATTTACCATGTATTCTTTTATCCCATTAAGAATCAAATATTGATTTTGGTAAATTTGAGAAACATACTAAAGGTATTGGATTTAAATTACTAAATAGAATGGGTTTTTATGGAAAGGTCCTTGGTATTTATCTCCAAGGAATTGTTAATAGCATATAGGTAGAGGAAAGACCTCACTATGTAGGTTTGATATATGACAGTGGTAAGAGAGATATTGGATAATGCTCTAAAATAGTTTAAGAAAGACATGTTTCAAGAAAAAAGTATACGCCGCTAGAAATACAAAAACAACCTACTCAAGATAAATTCAAGATTTGTTTTTTCAATCCTACTAATGAGGATATTATTTCTTGGAAAATTGGGTAGGAATCAAAAAGTGATTGTGGGAGTGAGTACAAACTAAGGAAGTAATGAACTTACAAGAAAGGAAAAAACATTCGAAGAGGATGCAAGTCATCTCCAAATTGAGATGAAATTTCCAAAAGAGGATAGAAAATAATTTACGCTTAGAAATCTTGCACAAATGAAATTCCTAGAAATTATAGATGACGTAAATACGCTAATGTGCACTTTGACTATGCAAAGGATGGTTAGATAACACCATATTCATGGTATTCATTTATATGTACTTTTTTTGGATTAAATAATTGTGTTGTTATGTGTTGGAAGAGGAGATTCTTATAAAGGAAGATTAAAAAAGAATAATCCAGGAGTCAAGGAAGGAGTCTCTCTACTCCTAATACCCCTCCCAAACTTTCCACATAGGACAAGCTATATCCCCCTACGTGCAGAAGGCCGAGAGTATGGCATAAAATCAGTTTGGATTAGGGGGTGAAATGAATATCCTTGGAGAAGTATTCTGAAGGTGTAACCGTAATGGGTGGTTCCTCGGTACTGAAACTAGAGGAGTGACCAGTTGGTGGACCAAACCCCAACCCATCGCCATATGTTCTCCTTCCATTTAGTGCCCTTTGAATCCTCTTGGAATAGTGTGATCAAAGCCAAGCCAAGAATGGTCGGAGTGGACACCCACCACTCTTGGTTAGAGAGAACCTCTCTAAGAAATTTAGAAGAGATGTTCACATGGGATAAAGTAACTCGTTTCACCAGATCAAGCCACACTAAATGGTCTTAATGAGATGTGGAGATTATCAAGAATTATTGTACTCATTGTAGAATGAGTGGACACCAAATTGAAAAATATTGGAAAATCTACCCACAAATGTTTTTGGATAAATTAGCACAAACACCAACAGTCTAATCCCATGAAGGAAACCATCTATCCAAATAAAAACACACTAAAAAGGAGAAACCCAAAGAGGAAAATCTGTTAGAATCGTTTGGTAAGACAATAATTGTCTTTATAAAAAGCATATTTTCATAGCTGAAATTTATTTAGCATACCTAAATTTTTTCACCTTCAATCCATTTTATTTTGGTTTTCTCAAGTATGAAGAAAACTAACTCATTTATTGAGTAAAATTTGGAAGTAGAATATGGAGAATCCATTCAGTGAGAATCAACAATATGAGCAGTTGATACTTTGTTTCATTTTGTTCTCATATGCATGTTAACATTAAGATTAACATGATTTCTTACCATTTCGTGCCACATTTTACAAGATGGATAAAGAGGTTCTCCAAAACAGTGTTTACGGTATAACGAACATTATTGTTTTTTGAATATACGTTAGCATTATTTTCCTTCCATGTGAAAAATGTACTCTTAAAGCATGTGAAATTTCTTATATTCATTTTTGTAAGACCCCTTATCAAGAAATTTTTTATAAATGGAAGTGTATCCCAAATCCATATCTTTTTGTAAGTGATAATAATACCCTAAGAAGCATAAATTTTACAAGTAGACTGTAATGAAAGAGAGGATGGTAACATACATTTATAAAGTAACTGTTTGTTATTACAATGTCTTATTTTTGTATTTGTTGATAACGTTGAAAATCAAGGAGAATATAATAATTCCTCATCAAAGAGCTTCATTCTACCCTATACTAGTGTAGAGGCTAAGAAATATTCACCAAAAAGAGACCACAACACCATGAGTACAGAAGGTTAGTTGGAAGAGATAGGAGAAAGTTGTCAAACTTATTCGTCACCTTGTTACAAGTTCCAATTTGGGACAATTTTACTTCAAGATTGAGAAACAAATTACATGTTGGTACAATCCAAGATAGCTCCTTAATTGAAGAGATAACCCATATTGGGAGAGACAACTCCGTAATGGAAGAAATTTCCCCGTATTGGGAGAGAAAACCTCATACTGAGAGATATAGTTGCTAATGATGGTAAATTAAGGTGAGAAGTTAAAAAAATTCTTCTAATGATATTTTTCTCTTGATAAGTTTTAGGAAGAGATTATACTTCACAAAACAGGTGGAAAACTAGAAAATGAAGGAATTATTCATTCAAATATTTTATGAGAATGTAAATTTTGGTTGCAAAACTTTTTTTTAGTGGGGAGGTGTGATCTGGAGGATATTCACAATTCTATTATTCCTAAATATTATTAAAAATAGATGTATACAAAATACATTAACAAGAGTTTTCCAACTCCTTTTAAATAGAGAAAAATAAATATCATATGTAGGAGATACAACCCACTGAATTTTATCTCCAACTGGAAAAATTAAGCACACATTGCATAATGATGATGTGGCATGTGGATAACATGAAAAGTGGACAAATGTGGTGGCGAAAAGTGGTTGAGTTTTCCCATGAAAATATTTTTTTGTAGCCTCTGGTATTTGACATTTGAGGTGGGTCCCACATGATATGTTAGCAAGGATCCCAACAGCTGGTGGGGTCCACCCTTTTTCAATAAGGATACCCTGCAGCCTATTTTCATATTGTATTATATGTGAATTTGTATTAAATGACTTCAAACTACCTTCCCACCATCAATATGGGATAATTTTCCCAAGTTACCAAATATCTACAAGAAACTCTTTGAGATAAAAGAGAGCCAGGGTCAAGCTACACATTCATCTTGGTGGTTGAGTCACATCACCTCTTAAGGCTGATTCAAATGCCAACTCACATTTATAGCTTAGTAACCAGATCGTTACACCTCATCACAACCATCAATCCCGAGATCCAATGCCACAAAAACTGGTGGGAGACCAACTGACTAAAAATTATTGCCAAGTAAACAACCGAGAAAATTATAAGGGTGAGCTCAATCATGGGTTGTAAGGAAATCCAATAAAAAATGCATGTGTGGCCAAATCCATGGGTTAACCTCCACATTCAGTGCTTATTAAATCCTTCCACTACTCATCGACCAATAAATGTGGGATTATTCCCACCTTCATTACAAAACTAAAGGATAAGGTGTATCCCATGGGATTCAAACCTCACACCTGTCATGTCCCACGTGGGGGACTTAACTATTAGGTTATTGACCTAACATAGTAAAATAAATGGATAATATTAATTTTTAGGTCTATTTTTGGGGATAACAACCCAAAAGCTAATGTGTAAGGAATGGAATTCAAACCCTTCCTATTTTTGAAACAAATAATGCAACCAACCATTAGCCCATGGGGTTTGTAAATATTATAAAAGGGGTGAATGGGAATTTAAAGGTGAAATTTGTATTACATGCCCATTTTTGGAGACTGATAAGAAGGTCCTTTTCTATCATTTGTAAGAAGTAACTGATGAATACTTCCTAAATACTTTGACATGTATTTTTAGGCCTTAATGCCCATTTTATAGAATTTGATCTAAGAAAGTTGTTTTTTACGTCATTTTAATAGGATCAGTTCATCTTATTAGTGAACCTAGAGACATAGTCCCTTACAGATGAATTTTTTTATCAAACTAGGTGTTTTATCTATGATTTTATTCCTATTTCCATTTTAAATCAATTTATGATTTGATTTTAAAGTTTTAAATCCATTTTAACCTTTTACTGGAAATGGAAATTATCTTGTGAAGTACCTGAAACAGATAAACTGGTAATGTGAGGTATCTAGGACATTTTCCATGGTCAATTTGAACCTCATATTTTAGATTTTTATTCTAATTTCATCAACTTAAGTCAATTTTATGTATTTTCAAGTAATTACGAGAAATTTAAGAAAATATGGATGTGCATGCGAAATTGATGAAATAGAGATTTAATGCATTTCTAATAAATTTCATACCAAGTTATTCCGAAATCTAATTGATGTAGGAGCATCATTTCCCTAGTATGTATATAGGTTGATAACATTGATTTTTTCTTCCTGGGTATGTTGTTAGGTTTTAGAGGTCTTCTAGAGTTGACTAGGTATATTGAGTTTGAAGAAGACCTTCAAAAATTCAAATTATTTCATTTCCCTCCAGCATGAAAAAATTGAATAATGAGGGCAGTTTTGGGATTGTTCTAGCATTTAGGTATCCTTCTTGGAGCATTTAATATGGTTTAATATTATAACTAGTCCTATTCAGGGCTTAGATGTCATAATTTTTGTTTAGAAGACAATATTTGGGTATTAGCCTTTGAAAGGCTTCTCAATCAATGTAATCTAGACAAATACATGTAAATGAAGGGTCATGAAGGGAAATAATTTGTTAGAGAGGCATTATAAAACATATTTAAACCATTTCCTTATAACTAACTGATCATCATTTGAATGATCAAGACTAATAAATGTGAGAGAAGCTTCAAGATTTCATATAGTTTACAAAATAACTGTGTATTAGGCTAAAAATATGTGTTTGATGCTTTGGCAATATTACATTACATGAGATCAGATTTGTAGGTTGTACTTTTGGTTATTAAGGAACCTGGAACATGCAATTAGAAATATGTTTATAAATAGTGAATGGTGGTAAGTTATGTTTTATTTATTCATTGAAATATATTGCTTGATTCTTATTGTTATTTTTGAAAGTCATGTCACAAACTGGTTATACAAAGCCAAGGTATATAATCTTAGTAAAAGAATAGATCCTGATCAAAAGAGGAGAATATTTTTTCAAGGAGAGACCAATAAGAGTGCATGGATTCTTCATGAAAAATGAGGAACCTATATTTTGTTGAAACCCTAAAACATTTAGCATACCTTGTTTAGGGACAGAGTAGGGGTAGAAATAGTACTATTCAAATATTGGAGGAAATTTCATCATTACTGGTAAGTAAAAAATCATTAGGAGGTTGTAATAAGTCTCTAAGACAAGTTTCAAGCCTTGAATGTACATATTTACCTTTGGTAGTGAAATACCACTTTCTCATGTCTGAGACAAAACCCTCATTAGGGTTTAGAAGAAACTATGGTTTCTTGATATCTATAGAAGAAAATAGCTTAAATTGTAAGATATCATTGGAATATTTTCTTAAGGATAATTCCAAAGTATTGAGTCTTGAGAGGCTTTCAAAGATAAGATAATCGTGAAAATTATAGTAGTATCTTATAGGTGTACATTGACTGGTTTAAGAACAAGTTATTTAAAGAGCCTCAAAGGTTTTACAAGGAAAATTAAGTTTTAAATTCCCAAGTTGTATCTAAACCATTCCTAAAAAACACAAATTGGATACCATTAAGGTTGGAGAACTTATTTTGTTAGATTTTATTCCTATAATAAGTGTCTAGTAGACTGTAGTAACATAGTGAGCACTTTGAGAAGTTGAAATTGCCTAAAGAGAGGTAAGGAAGTGGATCACTTTTAAACTCATTGGTGATCATAAGGAAATAATTATATAAAGTATTTTCAAGGATTCAATACTTATAATTGTTACACAAATTCCGAACTTGCACCAGAGGTGTCTAGAACAGTTGAAGCCTAATTTTTAGGACTAAGTGTGGACTGTAAACGTTAGAATATTGAAAAAATTCTTAAGAAACCATCTCAAAACTTTCCAATAGAGAAGATTTTCACAAAAGGGTATTCAAAAATTAATTCATTGTGTCTTGAAGATCATTTTATCACCTGTTATACAAAGGAGAGTAGATTCACAAAGCTACGAGGAGGTTGGATTAGTAGAAGAGAAGTGTAATGGAAAAGAGACACTTAATCAAAGAATTAGAAGCTAAAAATTTTCATACACATCGAGGGCCCTAAAGGGTAGTTGATTAAATTTAAGTTTTTATTTGTTTAAGCCCCAATCTCACCAATTATAAACATAGTAATTGTATGTGCTTAGGAAGACTGAAAAGGAAATTTAGCAACTATGTAAGAATTTTTTTATCCTTGGACTAATTTGAATCAAATTAAAGATTGGAATAGTGTTTGAATAACATCTAGATGCAGGGTGTAATATGTGGTTTGGTGTCACAATATTAGATTCAAGAATTTGCATGATTTTGGGGGTGTGTAAGAGTCAAGAAAAAGCTAGTTTTGAAGGCCTTAAGAGGCATAGTTTGAGTTTTGCATCATTTCTAACATTGTGAGTGTTTAATATTGAATTTTCTCTACATCACTAACATAGTCCATGGGTTTGAGAATAAATAATTAAGTATCCATAAAAACAAAGAATTGAGTCACTTTTTTTAACCGTTTTCAAATTGATATTATCACTCCACAGATCATTTTACAACCATCCTCTATAAATGGCACATGTAAAGTAACATCACACATCTTGCTTAATGAAACTATATTTCTTGTAAGAATTTATATTTGCATAACTCTAGGGAGAGTCTTGATCCTTCTATCTCACAACCTTAGCTTCAATCTTCCTTGAACCATAATATGGTGAGTAGAATCATCTACCATAAATAAATTACCACCATTATACTCCTTATATTCATAGAACAATTCCCTATAATAACTCATATAGTAGGATGCTCCAAATTAAATCAACTATGATTCATTGTATACACTTTCACTCTAAGCTACTAGGTACAAAGTTCCATTATCATCAATTGAACCTTTTTTCATCTAAGAATGAAATGTAGTTGTTTGATATTTTTCTCACCTTCATTATAAAATCCTTATTGAAGTGCTCTAATTTTCCACAATTCTAACATTTCTTCAAAGGTGGTCTCTCAAGAGTCTTATTTCTACATCTAAACTTTCAATACTTCTCCACTAGTCTACGCTTTCCTATTTCCGATTCTCTCCTACACTCCAATAATGCATCACCTTGGTGGTATTCATAGGAATTACACCTTACATATTTTGAAAAGACAAAATATCATCCATTTTTATGCTTAGATGAGATGCTAGTGATTTTTATCACTAGATCATCCCAAGAATATTTCAAAGAGCATAAAAACATAATTCACTTATCTTCATCATCCCTCTTTATATCCACGAACAATAATTGAATTGAAAAAGTGTCAAAGGTATTCAAATGCTCTATAACCAAATCATCATCATTCATTTTGAATGAATACATATTCCTTTATAGGAATAATTTATTGACCAAAAATATCATTTTATACAACATTCCCAAGGTATATTATAGATCATTTGTGTTAACTAAAGTTTTGACACGTGCTCCAATAGAAAAAAGGAAATAAATCTTACTCATGTTATAGTTCCTACTGGAAATATGATTCTAGGTACATAATACTAAGGACAATATAACTCAATTAGTAACTATGTAACTCTCGATGACCTCAGAGGAACTGTTGAACTTTGGAAAATTCACTAACTTTTGTAGACCATATGGATATTCAAAATGGTGCCAGACCTAAACTAAGTGAATTAGATTTCATAAAAAAACTCAAAAAAAGGGAAAGGTAGGGTTGATAATGAATTGAAACTTCTATTTTTATCTTGAAATAAATTATATAAAACACATTCAACTTATGATGATAAATACTAGAATTTAAATAACTCGGTATGAAACTCAAAGTATCATAATAATTGTTACAAATGTTTCTTCCCTTTTTATGCTTAGGAATATAAATTCTTCAAAAGTAGTGGCATGCTTTAAAGAAACCCATTACTTTACATACAGAGAATCATGATATTCTCTCTAATCAACACTCATTCATTAAATAAAAAATACTATTCCATTCACAGTGTCTGAATATTCTCCAACACGTTGCTTTACACCTCCATTATTCTATCCTAGTCATGCAAGTGTTGCAAAATCATCAATGTTATACTCCAATGGTGTGCAAAGACTATAAACAATATAATGTAACTCCCATTGTGCACGGTCACTACACATAATCTTTCACACAACCCATAGGTGTGCACAACCCTCTAAACCACACTGCATGAGTCCCATGTAGTGTCCATTGACATAAAGAAAACAACACCAACTATTCAATAAAATCCATAAGATCACAAAAAATTCTTTACAAAAAAATTGAATTTGAAATGTGATAATTCATATTTGCATCAACTAATAGCTCAATAGTATATAAGGTGGTAGAAATTTAGACTATAAATTTTGAATCAATTTTAAATAAAAATCCAAAGACAACCCAATCAATAGGATAGAATGATCTTAGTTATAATTCATCCATTATGGACACACAGCAAAGTAGTAAGGAGACAGGTCATCACATAGTTGGATTTACCTCTATTCTAGTGAATTCAAAGTAGAACAATAGTCAAATAGAATTAAATTTACTTTCATTTACAAGTAATTAGTTATTTTCCCAAAGTGGAGTTCAAGAGATGCGCATTAAAACAACTTATAATAGGTAAATAAGGCAAAAGACACCAGGATGTATACTTAGCTAATTTAGTGCTCAGAAGGGTGATCTAGTATAGTAAAAAAATGGTATTTAGAATAAAAGAAAATTTGTTTGTAATTATGATGTTTCAATCTAGGAGAGTAAAATAAGCAGCTCTGGAAACATTGATATGTATTATACGTGTATAGTTTCCATTTCAAGAAGTATCCATACCATTTTTAGTTTCATCTTAGTTAATGCAAAGAGCTCCTACACTCTTGTAAACTATTGTTCTATTATGAACACTGTAAAATATGATCCAAGTTATGAAAACAAACCATAGGGAATTTATCGATACCTGTTCATAGCCCTATCAACCCTTTGTCAAATCAGCTACCAGGAGATCACACTATCAAATATTGGTCACTTATTTTTGCAATATCCACACACATTCAACATCAGCAATACTTAGAAGATGACCTCAAACCACATATATTCCTCTTCCTAGCATGTGATTATAGTATAGGTATGAAGGTTGCATGTCAGATTTTCAACCCGTAAAGTGATCACTTGATATAACACCTGTAGGAAGTGTGACATGAGGATGATTTCTTTTACTTGGATTTGATTTCCAAACTTGGGAAGCATAACATTCTAAAAGATAGTTTAGGGTGATGTCATACCTATGTATAGGAAGGCTTATCCAAAAATGCACTTCCAAAAGAGTGATAAGAAGGGTGGCATATGGATTTTTGGTCACTGAATATAAACTGATCTACCCATGGAATTATACTGTTGCAATAGAACTAGGCCTCTAAAATATGCCAAATAACAAAAATTCAGAAGGAAATGAATCTTATGACATGCCCCCCATATGGTAGTGTCCATTTTTAGTAAAAGCTATGGACATGGTGGATATAGTCATAATCCTTGAGGCCCAGTGCAACCTCCCACTATGTAGTGTAAAATTTCTCAAGATTGCACAAAGATGAAAGTTGGAATGATTAGGGGTGACTTGTTCCCCCAGTATTCTATATCAAAATGTAGTAATATTTGATCTGAATTATGGTCCAACAATCCGGTAAACTCTATATCGTAAGGTATTGTAAAAAAATTGTATGTTTTGTATAATTGTAAATTTATTGTTGAGAATGACTTCCTGAGAAGAATATACATCCTTCCTAGAGTCATACACGTAATGTAATGAGCAATAAATTAGTCCCCTGAATCAGATGGTTTTCTACCTTTATGAATTAGGGATGAATTTGTTCTATATTTATTCGTGTTCCCTATGTATATGTATTTTTTCCATTATGTTTTGATTTATATATTATATTTATGTTCTTGAATTATATAGATATCCAAGTGATAACCCTGCTAAATGCCCCCTCTTTGGAGGTGAGTGATATGTGTAATAGATAATTTGGCTCAAAATAAATGATGTGTTTCCATGTTGTATGTAGTATAGTTAGAATTGAATCTCATTGATGAATATTACATGTGGCCATTGTAGAGACTGGGTCCCTATAAAAGAGTGCATGATAGAAACCTCTTCACCATGAAACACAAAGATAGAATACAAATCATACTAGAAAACAAACATACAAGCATAAAAGTAAATAAGTATACACGTATAGAAGCAAACAACTTTAAAATGTAATTTTATATGTTAAAAATATTAGATTTGAAAATTTGAGAAAACAAGTAAATTTGTTTTCCTAATCCAATCTCTTCTACAATACACTAGATAGAGTAATGCATGGAAAGGGAAATAGAATGAAATACCTTCAATTACCAAAGTAAAGCTCCCAATGATTTTTTTGATGTTTCTAATTTCCAAAAATAACATTCTAAAAGTTCTTAATGGTAGATTAAAGATGAATCATAGATTGATTGAGTGATAAAAATGGCAAATATTTGATATGAATTTGTAAATTGTATCTCATAGAGGAGAGTTCAATTTATAGTTTTTGGGTGGAGGATAAAATGGCTAAGTTGAATCCATGTTGGATTTGGATCAAGGGTAGAGAATGCATGAGAGGGTAGAAAAATATAGAATTGGATGATTCTAGAACTTATAAGAAGCCTCCATTGAATTAAAAATTCTAAGGAGGGAAGGAGATGAAAAGAGTTTGTGAGAATTGAATCGGAAATGAGGCACCACGAAGTAGTTGCACTCCAACGAAATGGTGAAAACTTCAGCAATAGCAAGGAAAAAATGATCAGTAATGGAAGAACTTGCTCAACAGAAACAAAGCTTTCATAGAGGAAAGATAGCGGAGTGTCTTGGCATGCTCATAAATGAATAGAAAAGGGGTACATATAGGGTGTTGAGTAACCCTAGTGCATGACACATATGAAACCCTAAACCTAACGCATGTGAGATGACCCTCCAACATGAGAGGAGGACACATAAGATAACTCACACTAACACCCCCCTTCATCGAAGCTGGGGTAACAGCTGTTATGAGTCAGATGGAAGAGGAAGACACTCCTAAACAACTAAGAAAGATGTGTCAATGGGGCCCGGAAACTAAAGGCCTAATAAGGTGCCCATATACAAACATAATCTTCCTAGAAGAAGAAGAAGATAAAAAGAAGGACTACATAGCCCTAAGAAGATGGGAATTTGTAGAAGACCTCACCCTAAGAAGAGACCGTAAGTGAAGAAACTTCATCTCAGTGAAAGGCTTGGTGAATAAATTTGCAATCTAATCAGCTATCTGAATGTACTAAATGTCGATGATACCATCATGAATAAGATATGTATGAAGTGCATATGGATCTCAATGTGCTTTGTCCACTGATGCTGAACTGGATTTCTATAAATAAAGATAGTGCTCGTGTTATCACATTAGATAATGGTAGGCCACCGAAAGTGGATGCCAAACTCTGTCAGAATACCCTGTAGCCAAATAGCTTCTGTGGCAACATTAACTTCTCCTCTATATTCTACCTATGTAGATGATATCACAATTGAATTCTACTTCTTGCTAGACCAACTAATAGGACCCGAACCAAGAGAGAAACAATAGCCAAAAGTAGATTTCCGATGATCTAAGTCACCGGCCCAATCAGAATCTGTGAATCCAATCAAGTCAATATCAACCCCTCCATGATAGTGAATGCCATCAGCATAAGTTACACGAACATAATGAAAGATCTATTTAGCTACTTTCTAATGTAGCTCATGTGGCTCCTACATGAATCTGGACACGATCCCAATAGCATACGATAAATCCGGTCGAGTGTGATTCAAGTAGATCAAGCTCCCAACTAACTCTCGGTAAAGAGTACCATCAACCAAGGGAGTAGAGCAATCTGAAACCAAATTAACCCCAGAAATAAAAGGAGTAGGAGAAGACTTGTAATCAGACATTTAAAACTGAGCTAGCAAATCAAGAGCATACTTAGGTTGTGAAATCAAGATTCCTGAGTCAGATTGTGAAATCTGGATCCCAAGGAAGTAATGAAGCAAACCTAAGTCAATCATGGAAAACTTGTTTGCTAAGGTGATCTTCACATAATCAATAATAGAGGAAGAGCTTCCTGTGATCAACAAGTCATCAACATAGAGAACAAGATGAGTATGGAATCATCTTTCTATAGAATATAAACATTTGGATCAGAGTGACACGTAGTAAACCCTGATGTAAGTAAGAAGGAGTCCATCTTGGCATACCAAGCCCAAGGGGCTTGTTTAAAACCATAAAGAGACTTCTTTAACTTATAAACGAGGGAGGAATCTTGTACATAACCCAGAGGTTTTTCCATATAGATCTCTTCCTCTAGGTCACCATGAAGGAAGGCACTCTTAACATCCATTTGATGGACTTTCCATCTATTTGTTGTGGCAATGGCTAGGGTCAGTCGAATAGAAGTCATATTCGCAACTGGAGCAAAGGTTTCTATATAATCAACCCCAACTATCTGGGAGAAACCCTTAGCTGCTAATCGTGCTTTAAAATTTTTGACGTCTCCATCTACTCCATACTTTGTTCAGAACACCCACTTACACCGAATGATTTTTCTTCCTTTCGGAAGAGTGGTGAGATCCCAAGTATCGTTCTTCATGAGAGAGGAATACTCCTCATCCATGGTAAAATCCCACTCAGGAATACCAGAAGCCTCCCGAAAATACTGTGGATCAGAGGTAGAGGTGAAGAAAGAGTGGGGTCCAATGAAATCTGAGCGAGTACGTCTCATATCCGAAGTATCTCCAACTAAATCTCTAGCACTTTGCAAAGTTTTCCTAGCCCAAGGGGGACCAGGAGGATCAGGCTCAAATTCTAAAGATTCTTCACTTGAGTGAGAAGGGACATAATCCTCATCATCACTACTGTCAGAATCAAAAGACTCAAATATCTGATGGTCGGGAGGATCCGGAAGAGGAGCACGCTCAACAGTATCATCATCTGATGAGTCAAAATCTGAATCAGCGAGCTGAAGAACCTCTATAGGTGGAGAAGTAAAAGTCGAAGAAGACTCATCAAACTTAACACTTCTCTCAATATATAGCTCATGAGAAGTAGGATTCATCAATCAATATCCCTTCACGCCATCAGGATACCCTACAAAGATGCAAGGTTTGGATTTTGGTTCTAAGGCCTTACATTTCTTCTTGGGAATCTGAGCCATAGCCTTGGATCTGAAGACTCGAAAGTGTTCAACATCAGGCTTGCGTCCAAACCAGGCTTCAAAGGGTGTCATCCCTCTTACTACCTTGTGTGGAACATGGTTCTAAATGTAATTTGCACAATTCACTGCTTCGGCCCAATACTGCGGAGGAAGAGACTTCGAGTGAATCATACAAGTGGCCATCTCCTTCAGAGTATGGTTCTTTCTTTCTGTGACTCCATTCTGTGAAGGACTATAAACAATTGTATGCTACAGAGAAATCCCTTCATAAGTATAGAAATCCATGCACCTATTGTTTACATATTCACCTCCATTGTCAGTTCAAAGAACCTTGATAGACCATTCCACCTATTTCTCAGCAAGAGCCTTAAAGTCCTGAAAATGTTCAAAGAATTTAGACTTAAGCATAAGAAAATATACCCAAGTATATCGCGAATAGTCATCAATGAAGGTTAGCACATAAAGAGCTCTAGTAAACAAAGGAGAAGGAAATGGACCAGAAACATCGCTGTGAACAAGATCCAAGGGATGAGTGGCTCTCCAGGATTTTCCTTTGTCAAAGTTATTTTCAGGATGTTTTCCAAGGGTACAACCCTCACAAAGACCCTTAGAAAACTTGACGCGAGGCAACCCATTGACCATTTTGTTTTGACTCAATTGTTCAAGGTAGTGATAATTTAGATGTCCAAAATGCTCATGCCATAGCTTACTAACCTCATTTGCATGAGTCAGTAAGGCAGTGGGTGTAGAATCAGAAGTAAAGCGGGAGAAGGTGTACAACCGTGAGCAGTGATGTACGTTTCCCTCAGCCACTGTAGTGTCATTGTTAAGCTCACGATGATCACTGAATTAGGACCAAATTCCACTCGCATTCCTTCACCAAGGTGAGTAATTTGGTAAACTGATAGGAGATTGGTAGAGAGATCAGGAACACTCAACACTTGGTTGAATGTTCCCCCATCCATCTCTACCGATCCACTACCAGAAACTAACACTATCATGTCATTACCCATCGTGATTTGGGACATTCCACAAGGTTCGATGTTGGAAAACTCAACATGCAAAGAACCCATGTGGTGTGAGGCACTGGAATCTATAATCCATGTTGATGAAGGAGCAACTTTGGCTACAAGGGCCTTTCCTTTCTTCTTATCATTTTTAGTACCTTTTGCAGTAGAAGACTCAGCCTTCGGAGCATTTTGTTTTATGGATTCAGGAACACTTATTTTATTTTTCTCAAGTAAATGAGATAAGTGATCAATATGTTTCTTAAAATAGTGTTACACGTCATGACCAGTCTTCTTGCAATAGGAACACAAATACTTGATTTTCTATGCCTTAGGCTCAGAAGTCGAAGTGTTTGTGTCATTTTTAGGTTTGATCTTGGTTTCTTTCTTAGGTTGATCCTTTGTATCTTTCTTCTTTTCAGTCTTCTTTCCTTTGCTAGTACTTGCTACAAGGGCATGTGACTTAGACTTGAGAGACCCCATTTGAATGAGTTTGTCTTGTTCTCGAATGAGTTGGGATGAAAAATAGTCAAAGGAGGGCATTTTCCAAGTATCGCCCAAAGCAAATTTTGTAGCGTAGAAAGTTGACACAAAGACAGAATATTCAGGACCTAGCTTAGAGAGAATCGATAAGATCATTTGAGAATCTTTCTTTTCTACTTGACATCCTTTTAACAATAATCTAATGTGGACAAATTTGAAGAAGAAGGCTTGTAGGTTTTCAAAGTCACTAGGATTTAACCCTACTAGTTCATTTTCCAACTCATGCGCTCTCATGTCATCTAGTTGTCCAAACATTGCATCCAACATTTTCCACGCAGATGTAGGTGTTTCAGATGCCTCAATGTGGAAGAGAAATTCAGGAGAAACGGACATGCAAAGAAGACCTAAAGCTTCCTCACTACAGTTTAACCACTTAGATTTTTTAGGTTCGTAGTCTGGTTCAATATCAGTTCCCATGGTGATGCGGAATAACCCTTTACCCCTTAGTTTCATTATTATTTTTGATCTCCATTTGAAAAATTTGAATGACGTAAGCAAAGGAATTGAAATTGCATCCATAGTGAGAGAGAGAGAAAGAAATGCATAAAAGAAACACAACCACCCAGGATAATAACAACCCCCCTGATTTCGGCACTTTATAGGTTAGTGTGTTGATTACAATAGGGTCTGTGCGTGTGGTTTAACACTTGGTAACTCATCTTGCAATTAGCATAATAACGCGCAAGAGAGGAGACCACAACAGTGTTTTGTGTAGCATGAAAAAAGGACATCGTAAACAAGCACAAAAAAAATAGAAAGGAGGTGAAAGCCAACCCTAGTGGTGAGAAAAAGTGTCTCACGTCGCATGAAAGAATCCCTTTGTCGTAAGACTGTGGTGGACGCGCTCATAGGTCCACGAAAGAAAGGAATAGAACAAAGCTCAAAAGAATGAGCTAAAATAAGCAATACAAAGACACCCCCCCAGAATGCGGCACTTTATAAAATTAGTATGTTTACAAAGCTAATGATCCCATCATCTAGAGTGTGAAAAAACATGCAACTTTGACTAAATAAGTGCTCAAAACCGAGCAACGAGTCAAAAGTTATAGCAAAAACCAGTTCTCGCAATTGATGAGAAACAACCACTAAGCCTACAAATGGATTTAAAAAGTACCCTAAATTCATGCAAAGGGTGTCGTATGTATGCTTGTTGGAAACGCCATGGAATTTGAGATAGGGTTTGTTTGTATTGCGAGGGGGGATTAGCCACCTGCCAATCCCGGACCTCACCCTTCGTCTTCGACACTCGATGGAAGGTTAAAATACACAAAGCCAATAGACCAAATTATAATTCCAAAGAAATATAGTTTAAATAATGTTAAAATAAAAATTAGATCTAATTTAATTAAAACTAATTAGATCTAATCTAATGAAGATTTTTAGATGAAGATTTTTAAAAAGATGAATGTTTCTAATTAAAAAACAAATTTCTAAATTGATTTTAGAAACTTGACATATATTAAAAAAAGAAAGGATTAGAAAACTTTAAAAACTTACCAAAAATGTTTGATTTGTTTTACCAAAAAAAACTTAGCATGTAAAGAGATACGACTCGTTTTTGGAAAAAAGCAGAGGAGATTGAGTAAGTTTTTAAAAAAAGAAAGTAATTGCCAAAACTACTGTACCCTTGAAAAAACCACTAAAACCGCACCTTTTTAGAAGGTATTCTTCCACTGTGTGTACCGTAGGCAAGCCGCACCAAAAAGAGTTTGCAATTTGCAGGCAGGTTGCGCCAAAAGGAGGAACGAATTGTATGAAACCCTACAGGTAGGCCGCATCAAAAACAAACCGCAGAGAAAAACGACAGCAAATGAGAGATTACCAGTCCACATGTTTTCTTTTGCCAGTTGTGGGAGTGAATATCAGCATGGAAGAAATTACCAGGGTGCGCGGGTTAGATTACCAGGCCAGCAAAGGGGTGAAATATTAACTGTTTGCAATAAAAAATAGTTAGCAATGAAAAATGGCAGCGCGTGGGTTAACAGCCGCGCCAAGGGGAGAGTTTAACAGGCTACGCGTGGATTAGCAAGCTAAAATAATGTGGTAGATATAATTTATAAGCCTGTGAATGAAAGAAAAGTTGCAGGCTGTACCAGGTGAAAAAAAAGGTTGGATTGTCCATTGATGAGCAATCACTACTGAAGAACACAAAAGTCTTGCAACCAAAAACAACATGCATAGACAAATATCCTGAAAAAACCAGAGATCTCAAAAAAAAATTCACTTCCATTTTAATAAATGAAAAGAATCTCTATTTTGGATTTTGATACATCCAACAAAAAAAAGCAGTTAAAAAAACCTGATTTCTCAAGGTATTTTGAAAAAATATGCACATGCACAAGAAAAAAAACACAAAAAAATTTCTGAGAAAGCTTGTTAGAGATATTAGAAAAATAATTTCTAGAAAATAGTGATCAAAATACTTGCATGCAAAGTAAAATAATGAAACCAAGTAAGAGTAATAGCAACAAAAAACAAATATAGTGCACATTTATCCGATCTCAGCTCTGATACCATGAAAAGAGTTTGCGAGAATCGAATCGTAAATGAGGCACCATGAAGTAGTTGCACTCCAACGGAATCGTGAAAGCTCCAGCGATAGCAAGGAAAAAATGATCAGTAATGGAAGAACTTGCTCAACAGAAACAAAGCTTGCATAGAGGAAAGACAACAAAGTGTCTTGGCATGCTCATAAATTAATAGAAAAGGGGTACATATAGGGTGTTGAGTAACCCTAGTGCATGACACATATGAAACCCTAAACCTAACCCGTGTGAGATGACCCTCCAACATGAGAGGAGGACACATAGGATAACTCACACTAACAGGAGATATATTTGAATTTTTAAATATGAAAGAGGGAAAATTCAAAGAGGCTTCTGGAAATATAAGCCACTAGATTTAGAGGTGAGGATATGATTAGGATTAGTGTTAGATTAAGTTAATAAATGATGATTAGGGTGAGGTTACATAGAAATGCTAGGTGTAGGGATGTGTAGAGTAGGTGGTAGGTGAGATGTAGAAATATCAAATTCCTAGAAAATGTTAATAGGGATTATTAGTGGGATAATATGATATAATAATGAAATAAAAGGGATTAAGGATGAAATGGGATATAATAATTATTTAAAAGGATCAGTTATGGAGTGATAAATAATGATAATGGGTAAATAAGATAAAAAGGATTAATAATAATATTTAATCTTGTGATTAATTATTATATGGATGATGTTGGGATATTTTCAGGATAGATTAATCGTAATCAGTCATGTTGACATTTTAGATGTCTACATTTTCCCCCTCTTTGAATGGTTATTGTGTAGCAATTATTATTCAAAGAAAAATAATATAGTATGTTAGGATGGTGATATGATTCCCCCTCGAGGGGTTAAGTTATAAGGAATGAGTCGGGTAATCACCCGAAAAGAGGAGAGGCCCAAATTAGTAGATGAGAGAGAGTTGAGGATTTGAGGATGAGAAGATTTGTGGATTCCAAGGATGACGATTAGAGGATTGGAATATTTGAGGATTCAGAGGATTGGGATTAGAGGATTAGAAGATATGAGAGAGGATTAGAGGAATGGGAGATTAGATTATTAGGATATTGGAGAGAAGAGGATTAGAGGATGCCCCATTAAACGATGTATGACAAGGGTGAAGATGTAGGATTGGTGGATTAGAGGATGCTCTAGTCAAGGGGTTAGATGTTGAGGATTTTAGACTTGAGGATAATGGATTTGAAGATGTGAGATTTTGAGATGACCCAGCCAAGGGGGTAGGATCTAAAGATTTGAGGATTTTGTACTTGATGATGTGACATTTGAGGATTTAAAAGGATAATAATATTGAGGATGTGTGGGTGAAAGAATAAGGATTGGGTTTTTACTGATGAGAGGATGTGATCAGATACCCCAGCCAGGGGTGAGGATTTTGGATGTGGATATTGATTGATTGATTAAAGGATGGATGTGATAGGAGGATGAGGAGGTTAGATATTTGGTTAGAGGATGATGAGGATTAGGTTTGGATGATGATAAAGCTAAAATATGATAATAGAAGGGGGTTTGCTACCATAAATTTCCCATTGTTATCATCATTAGTAGTGTTAGTGATGTGTCAAAGAGAAAAATTCATCAAGGTATAAAGACCATGATGATTGATTTTTCAAATGCCCTTGTCCTCATATCATTGGAAAAAATTATAAAAAAAATATGGTCCTCATATCATTGAACCGTGAAAAATAAAAAGAAACAAAAGGGGGCTCATATCATTAGCCAAAATGTAAATTCAGACAAGAAAACAAACACAAACAAACAAAAACACACACACATTGCATGTTTGTATTTTTGAATGTTTTGATTTTTAGATTTTGAAATGTAAATGTTTAGATTATTTGATGTTGGATGTTGATATTTTTTATGGGGGAAATGGATGAGATGAGGTAATATGAAAGGACTCGGTATGGGATATCTCATGGGGAGATAGGAAGGGATGTAAGGTGGGATGAGACTTTCTCCTATAAGTCCCAAAGCGTGTTTGGGTAGGATGAAAGGGAAGGGTTGAAGGAAATTGGATAGGCTAGATAGGATATGGATTTTTGATAGGTTATGATTATATGGGTTGTGGGATGGGAGATAGATATTTAATATTGAGGATATGTAATATGATAAGATATGCCCCCATGTATATGGGAGATGGATTGAGGGATAGATGTGGTGTGCCCCCAAGTGTAAAGTAAAGTGGCTTGTGTGGATGGATGGATGGGTTCGATTTTCCCCTAGGTGTAGGGTAGGATGGGAAGTGAGGGGTATTTAAAATGGATGATTCCCCCATTGGATGGTAGTAAGGTTTCCCTCAATCATGATGATGATAATTAGAAAGGGACATGAGGAGAATTGGATTAAAAGGAAAGGATCATCATATGCCCACAGATGTTTGATCCGAAGGGAAAAAGGATGTTGATGTGATGGATGAAATTAAAATGACATCACTTATGAACAAAATATTATCCTAATGGCACATGTTTCAAGGAAACAGTTATACTAGAACAAAAATGTGACAAAGGTATAAACAATACTTGGAAACATGTGAGCCCTATGTATCTGTAAGATAAAAGTTTGTGAGATTGTGATGGTTAATTACCACTTGAAGTGAAGACTTAATTGGTAATATGTGAAGAAAAACTAGCCAATGCATACGGAGTGGTTAAGTCAAATAGTTAGATGGAGGGTGAACAGAAGGCTAAGTCATGCATTTCTCTGATGTCAGCTAGGCATCCCTAGACCCGATGGAGATGCATTTGATTCTTATCACAACATTTCTCTACTGCCATCCAAGCGTTCATATCTCTGGTAGAGATGCTCGAAACACCCCTAGAGAGAGTCTTGAGGTTGATTTTATTTGATATTTTTTATTTTAATATGATTTTGTCTTTGTGATATTTGGATATTTTTTCCACAAAGATCTTCCACTCTCTTGAAAACTCTCAAGCAGTTAAGAATCACTATTGGCCTGATGGGGGGATGTAAATGAGTATGGTGAAGAAATTTGTTGGAGTTGCAAAAGATGCACCCAAGGTTCTTCACCACAACTTGATTAAGTGTGTTAAAGTGTGTGGACCTCTAGGAGGAAAATTTTGCATGAATGTTGGAGGTAATGATAAACCAAGGTCACGTAATTGTAATATGTAATATTATTTTACAACATGTACAAGTAAGCTAATAAAGTGTTCAAATGAGTGGATTGGAAGAGGATATTAATGGATGTTATGATAAGAATGGATTGGATGCAAAGGGATTTGGTTATTGGATGGGAGGAGAATGGGTGGGAAGGAAATAACATCCATACACAGGTGAAAAATTATGTGTTCAATCCATTTGTAGGTGTTTAGTATTTGTAGGGGGTGTTTCATCGAATAGTTTGCATAAAATAGATAAGGTAAGAGGTTAGGAGGAATACCTGTAAAATCGAAGGTTAAAGGTAGAATGTGCGCGTTGTTGACTTTTGATTTGAGTTGATCGTAGAGAACTCCTTTTTTCTGGGAAGGACTACATGTAAACACAAAACAATACCACAGAATAACATTAAATAGCATATGATAGTGGACTGCCTAGCGTATGCTAGATTCAAGAAGCATGATGTTTCCTAGATAGGTTATCAATCCACTGTTTAATTTAACGTAAATAGGAAACTAAAATAAAAAGGTCTTATTATAATGTAATGATTTAGTTTTCCCAAAATAATATGCTAGATTTAATGTTAAATATGAAATGTATCACTAAATCTAATGAAACCAAAGGTTTTTTGAGGATGGGAAGGTTTTTCAAAGGTCTGGTAAAGGTCTGGGACTGATAGGTGAGGTCTAGGTTAGTTTTGGTTGAACAGAAGGCTTGTTGGTCTGAGGGTGTAAAATAACATAGAGACCAGTATCGGTTGGGTGACCGATGCCAATATAGGGATAAAACTGATGATGGTAATGAAAATTGATGTTGGTAGGGGTAATGGGTGATAAATTAATAAAAATGGATTTTAAGCCTCTCTATGATTGTACAGAAAGTGAGAAGGGTGTGGTTAGGCTCGTAATATGGCTAAGAAGACTCAGGAATGTAGAGGAAGAGGTTAAGAAAGGTGGAAATACTTGAAATGGTTGGGTAGGTGGATTGGTGGGAAGATGGAGATATCCAGGTAACAGTAGAAATGGAAATACTAAAAGAAGTAAAATATCTATAGTAAAGTAAGCACATATGATGAAAACCACGTTACTTAATTGTTGCTATGAAGATATCGTGAATGAAGGTGGCTGATGGTTGATAGGAGAGGTGATGGCTAGTTCAGTTCCACGACATTAGTGCAACCTGTGTGTTCCCATGGATACTTCTAATGACTCTAAGAGAATTTGTTGCTTGTGTTGCACTCTAGTGGTGTTTCGTCATCATTTTGATGTTAGAATGACTTTGAGACTCATGCTTGATTACAATAATAGAATTCCCAAAACTGAATGACCAACCCATGTAAAGAGTTGTAAAATTGTATATAAAGGAACCAATGGCAATTTAGGTGATGAAAGTTGGCCAAGGATAAACTGGTGTTAATTAGGGTGAATTAGTCAAAGTTACCTAAAATATCCTAATCTTTACTATGTTTGGCATGTGATCTTGATTACTAATCTAGGTCTCAAGTGAGGGTTTGAAATTAGATAAGTGGGAGTGTTGTTGGATAAGGAATAAGACTTTAATTTTAGGGTTTGAAAGAGTCTGAATTGTTTAAGATAAGTAGAGACTCAATCTTAGTTAATTAATAGGCTAGGAATAAGTCCATGGTGAGGTGTCTAGGTGAGGTGTAAATTAACTTAATTAAAGTAATTAAGTTAATTAATAATGTGAGGATGAACATTAATTCAATTGTAAGTAATTAAATTAATATGAATGCGAGGTAAGGGGTCATGGTTAGGTGAATATGTTATGTTAATTAATTAAAGGGGACTAAGGGGAGTGTGACCCAAATTTGGTGTCTACATTTTCCCCTTTTTTCACGTAGGTTGTATTGATAAGCGAACGCTGATAAAAAAAGGAAGTCATTGTTTGAGGTATGAGTGAAGATTAGGTTGCCCTAATCATGGGTGGAGGTGATCCCCTTCAAACCAGGATTTTCTGAGGTAAAATATGTAGTTAGTGAGTGGTTTGAGAAATGTGTAAGTGATGAAAACAAGGGTAGTTAGTTTTAGGTAAGGGTGAGTTTTGTTCGGGTAATAGGTAGTGGCAGTATAATGCACACACACACATAGAATGTGAATATGGTACCAGGTTGAAAGAGCTTGCAAAATCTACTTTTTCAAAGGTCGTGAGGTTTATCCAAACAAGGTTGAAGTGGTTCAAGTATCCAAGGTATAGGATACAATCCTGAAACACAACTAGGAAAGGTGCAGGAATGGGAAATAGGTTTTTTCTAGGGCACCAAAGGTTAGGTTGGGATAAACAACATGACATTAGGTAAGGTAAGGTCATTAGGTTGAACAACATGAGTAGCATCATCTGAAGAACATGGTATATCTAGTTATAGCAGTAAGTGAACTTGAGTGTCACAATGGGTGAGGTTGGGTTGGGTGATTGAGGCAAGGTTATAGGTAAGGCCACGTTAGGGGTGAAAACATGCGCCAACTGATTGTGAGGTTGCTTTGTAGGTAATAAGGTCATTAGGTTGAATGGTAAGGTTGGATTCAAACTTGGGTAAGGTGATATTTATGAGATGTGGCATTGTATTTTGATTTTGATATATATAACCATCAAGCATACCAACCCATTGTAAGATTTTAGATGAGATTTGTTGAGATAATTTGATTATTTATCCCTATGTACATATGTATTGATACAAAGTACAATTCCTTTTTATATAGTTGATGGAAACTGATTATTAGGACTGATTATGTACTAGTTTTCAGTTTATATTGTTATTGTTATATTATGGAAAATAGGTGAGTTAGGCATGGTTTAGTCTAGTTCATAGGCATGGTTGAGTTAGGTGTAGGCATGATGATTCAGTTTGAAATTTTCCAAGTTATTGATTTTATGGAAATGATGTGTTGTAAGTATGTTGTGTTTAAATTTCAAGTAATTGATATCATGGAAATGTTAAATGATTGAGGTATGATATGGTTGAGGTTATAAAATGTTAGGTATGATGAAACAATGTATGATTTTGTGATATATTAATCTCCAAGTTATTGTGTAAATGGAAACTAACTATGGTTATAATGTGAATGTAAAAGGGTTAAAATGTGGTTAGGGGTAAAAGTGGTTGAGCCATTACCTCCAAGGGCCCCATGCCCTAGGAGTGTTGCCTACATAGCCCTAGTGAAAAGGGGCCTCAGGCCAATGTAGTTCTCCCATAAGCTAGGGAAGAATATGATGGGGTAGATGAATGGGTCAGTAGGTTTTAGGCATGATTGAGTCTAGGTCATTGAGGCATGGTTGAGTGTAGGTTATTTTAGGCATGGTTGAGTTTAGGTTGAATAGGTATGGTTGAAGGAGAAGAAATCCCAGAATGTAGGTGTCAAAGGTCTATTCATACGTAGCAGAATCAATAAGTAAGAAAATAGATGAATGGTAAAAGAGGTGGAATTCTCCAGAAGTGGCAAGGACCATAATGAGCATACTGAGGATGGGTTGATGAAGTTAAACCCCTAAAGGTAGTGCACGATTGATTATTCTAAGGGTGAAGGAAGTTACATGATCACGAAATGTTACATTTGTGGCATGTCCCTTGAGTAGGTAGAAGATAAGAAAGGAAGGAAGATGAGGTGAAATGGGTTGGTTAGCATAACCTTGTTGTGAGACAGCATGCCTCTTCTGCAAGATACCCAAAACTAGAAATAGGCAAGTCCATGACAAAAAAGTTGTACTTTTCTTGATTTTTTGTATTTCTTTTTACTTTTGTTTGATAGACTGATCGATGCAAGGAAGTATGTGGGATAAATATAATGAATCCTGGAGGTTTTAATGAATTTGATTGATGTAGGAAGCTTAATAATATTTTATTTTTATTTTGTAGAAATAGGCTTCTTTTTGGATAGACTACATACAATATGGCTAGATTTGTATAGTTGTCCTTCAAGGGAGTAGTCTATTTATACCAGAAAGATAGAAAGATATATATGTTCTTTTTGAGGGATTCATCTATTTTCCAGAATTTTGACTCAAGGATTTGAATTTGAAAATCCCATATATTACTTTTGAACTTTTGTTTTGGCTTTTAGGTCATGAACAAGACTATAAAGGAGTATAGGCTTCTTTTATGAAGGAAAACCATAGCACGCAAAGGTTAGCTATAAAAGAAAGGTTTTAAGTGACGAACAACCATGGGATTCCATCCTGAAAATGATGAAAAGTATCCATGAAAATCATGCCATGAGTAGAGCAGTGGTACTCATATTGAATATGGGGTTGAAAGGTGATGGATAATCACATGATTCTTGTTTAGTCATTGATCCTTAAAATAGGTAAGTGAAAGGTGAATGTTGCTCAAGGTATGAGAATTTAATAGAAAAAAGGTGATATAGGACTTGATTCAAAAATAGAATGGTCGAAGATGCAAGGCATTGAGGGGCTCAGGTTCAGGTTTACCTAAGAGGGAAGATAAATGATAAGCACCCAATCCATAGGCATGAGTAACAATATAGGGTCCAAGCCAATTAGGAGAAAACTTTCCCCATTTACTTTTCTCTTCTTTTGTTACATGTTGATTTTCCTTCAGGATGAGGTCACCAACCTTGAAGGTTCATTCTTGGACATGTTTATCGTAGGCACATTTGATACATTTTTGGTAGATTTGAAGGTGATTGAGAGCATTTAGATGATGTTCATCTAATAACTCAAGTTGTGCCAAATGGTCTTGGAAAAAATCATCATTTGTTGAGCATATCTTTGAGTGAGATACAAAGAGATGGAATTTGGACTTTGAGAGGCAAGACATCCTCTGTACCATAGACCAAAGAGAAAGGTGTGGTAGTAGTTGAGGTGTGAATACTAGTGTGATAAGCCCATAAGGAAAAAGGAAATGTGCGTGTGCCAATCCTTACTAGTATCATCAACCACTTTCATAAGAATTTTTTTAGGGTTTTATTAGTTGATTCAACTTGGCCATTTGTTTGAGGATAATAAGGTGAAGAAAAATTGAGTTGAATGTCGAAGGCATCACAGAGTTTCTATAGGGCTTTATTTTTGGATTGTTTTCCATTATTAGTGATGAGGTGGTGAGGAACACCAAAGTGAAAAATGATGTGATGGTTGATGAATTCACATAATTTTCTCATCTTTTGTAGAAATAAGAGGTACAGATTCCACCCATTTAGTGTAATATTTAGTAGCGGTAATAATCCATTGATGACATTGAGAAGAATGAGGGTTAATCTCTCCGACAAGATCCAAACCTGATTGAGAGAAAGGCCAAAGGTCTCTGTGACCTATAAGGTGTGACTAGGGGTGTGATGAAGATTAGCATGTTGCTGAAATTTCACACAATGTTTGACATAGTCACAACAGTCTTGGTTTAAGGTTGGGTAATAATAGCCAGGTGAAGGATGCACTTAGTGACAATGAAGCCACTGAAATGACCTCCATAAATCCCATCATGAACTTCCTTGATGGTGTATGGGATTTCATAACTTGTAAGGCATCATAAGAGGATATTGTCAAAGCCATGTTTATAGAGAAGACCACCCATGATGACATAGTGAGAGAAACTTTTGAGGAAGGCTCGTTGTCCATTGTGAGTAAGATCCAGAGGCAAAATTGAAAGGGAAAGGTAGTTAGCAAACTTGCTTATACCAAAGGTCACGTGGGTTAGTTTCAATGTTTCCTACAAATTTAACGTCTCAGAATAGATAAGAAGGTGATTGCAACCTTTTTACTATGACAAATATTTTTGAGTCAGAGGGTGAAGCAGGGTATTTGAGAAGCGAGATAGGCCATGGTGTCCACAAATTTTTTAGTGGAACATGGGGTGGTTTGAAGTTCATAATGGTCAAAGGTAGTCAAAATCATGTCAACATGATGTTTATACTTTTGAAGTATCTCATTATGACACTGGTATATACCATTGACTTGGTTCACAACCAGTTGAGAGTCACCAACGATATTAATTGATTTAACATCTAAGGCTATGTTGGTTTGAAGAACTAACATGAGTGCTTCATATTTGGTGATGTTGTTAGTACAATCGAAATCTAGTTTGAAAGATAATGGCATAGGCTCACCATCAAGAGGAATGAGGATAACTCTTGCACCACCCCCACACTGACATTTGGAACCATCAAAGAATAAGGTCATCTGGTAAATGGTATCGTCCAAGGAGAGGGTAGCAATGGATTCATCAGGGAAGTTGAAGTTAGAAGATTGGTTTCTGGAGAGAGGTGCATCTGCGAGTTGGTCAGAAATGGTTTTTCCTTTGACAGATTTTGATGGATGAATTTGAGATCTAGGTTTGCAAGAAGCATGAGCCAATGTGTAACACATTGATGTTGGTAAGGCTTAGCATACATGTAATGTAAGGGGTCAGTATTGGTGACAACGAAGGTTTTGTGGTTGAGTAGGTAATGGCGAAGTTTAGTGGCGACAAAGACTAAGGCTAGGAAAAACATTTTGGTGTGAGTATATATAGTCTCGTAGTCTAAAAGCATATGAATTATATAATAAACTTCTTGCTCCCTATGTTTCTCATCACGATGAGTGAGCATGGCACCCAAGGAATGATCAGTGGAAGAAATGTAAAGGTAAAATGGTTGGTCATCCTTAGGTGGAATGAGCACAGGTGGTTGGAGGAGGTATTTTTTTAAGGCATCAAAGGATTTGTGGCATTCATCATCCCATTTGAAGGAGACATCCTTTTTGAGAAGATGATGAAATGGATGGCAGTGGTCAAAAAGCTGAGAAATAAAGTGATGAATAGATTGCAACTTTCCTTGCAAACTACAAAGTTGATGAAGGTTAGTAGGTGGAGGCATCTCAAGAATAGCCTTGATTTTAGTGGGATCAACTTCAATGCCATGCAAAGAAATGATAAAACCAAGGATCTTTCCTGAGAGAACAGTGAAGACACACTTCTTAGGTTGAAGGTAAACACAGTATTTGATGAGATGGTCAAAGACAACCTTAAGGACTGCAAGGTGTTCATCCCGATGTTTGGATTTGGTAAGAAGATCATCGATGTAATCTTCCAATATGTTATGCATGATGTCATGAAAGATATAATTCATAGCCAGATGATATGTAGCACCAGTGTTTTTAAGGCCAAAGGGCATGACACGATAGCAGAAGGTCCCCCAAGGAGTGATGAAGGTGGTTTTGTGTTGATCTTCCAGGGTGAGTAATATTTGGTTATAACCCGAGAAACCATCCATGAGTGATAGCATCTCATGGCTAGTGGTGAGATCAACTAGTTGGTCAATACTAGGTAGAGGAAATTCATCTTTTGGGGCAAGCCAAGTTAAGGTCATGGAAATCCATGAAAATGTGGAGTCCCCTTATTTCTTTTGTGACATGAACAATGTTAGAGATCCATTAGGGATAATCAATGGGTAGAATGAAGGAAATCAAAAGGAGGCATTGGAGTTCTTCTTTGACAAGAAGGGAATGCAAGGATGCATTTTTCATAGCTTCTATTTCATGGGTTTGGCATCAAGAATGGTTACGATATTGTGGACCACAATGTTTGGGTCAATACCGGGCATATCAGCGTAGGACCAAGAAAAATCATTTCTATGATCCCAGAGGAAAGAAGTGAAAGCTTCGTGTTTAGTAGCATCTAAATATTGGCCTATTTTTAGAATGTGTGGGTCGTCCTGAGTGTGAATGTTGATTTCAATGGTCGAATCATTCAACATGGTTTGCATCTCAAAGGTAATGACTCGGTGAATATAAGAATCTTCCGCACACCAAGGTAGGTAATAGACTCATCATCCTGACATTGAATGATGTTAATAGAAGGTGTATCGTCATCGATCATGTCAAGATATAGGAAGGGAAGAGAATAGGGGGCCTCATTATCACATTGATAGGTCAGAGGTTCTAGGATAATGATGTTTACAAAAAAAATTAGGAGGAATGGATTATGGATCCATAGACTCTGTAGGTGAAGGTGGTGAAGTAGGTGAATGGGGTGGGGAAGGTTTATCATCCTCAATGAGTTTGACTCGGGCCTTCTTGGAAGGTGGTTCAGAAAATCCAATACCACTACAGTCTTTATGCTTACGAGTGGTGTAAGGAATGATAGTATGGAAACCTTGTTCATAGAAACCAAAGCCAAATCCCTTCTAAGCACAACAATGGAGGAAGGTGTGGGTGAAGCGACAATTGGTGAGAGATTGAAGGTTAGAGGAAAATGGTCAAGTTTGGGAAGGTGGCTCGGGTGAGTAGGTAGAAGCATCAAGTCCCCCATACATTAAGTTGGTGTGAAGGTGGGGAGGACCATAGGGGAAAACTTTTCCTATGCAGTGATCATAGCATGGATGTTGGTGAAGGTTACCATACTCTTGAGGAGTAAGGAATGTGTCAATGTTATAAAGGTGGTACTCCCCTAGAGTGAGGCATTGAAAAACACCTTCTAAGGGATCAGTAGTTGGTATGTGGGTAGCGGGAATGGATGAATCACTGGATGGATGGGAAGAAGAAGCATTGGATGTTTGAGAAGTAGATGGGTTGGCTGATGGGTCAGCTACAGAAGCTAGGACAGTAGTGGGAATAGAGGAGTTGGTTGTGGAAGATGTAGTGGAAGAAGTGGTGGATGAGGTAGTGGCTGAAGAAGAGGCATCAGCAAGATGGGATAGCAGTGAAGAAGGAGATTCAGTGGTGGTAGATGCCTTAACTAGGATAAGGACATCGTTAGGTTGGTAGAGCATGTTACAAGTTTTAAATGGTGAAGGATCGACCAGGATGGTGTAGTTGTGTCCTTCATGTTCAAATTTTAAACAACGGTGTAAGGTTGAAGGAACACAACCCATGGCGTGAATCTAGGGTCGGCCAAGCAACAGGTTATACTGGAATTCCCCCTCTAAGACATAGAATAATTTAGGAATAGTATGGGGGCCCATGTGGATGTGGAGAATGATAGTGCTGAGGGTGGAAGTTATGGCATCATTAAACAAATGCAACATAACTAGGTTATTGTGCATGCAATTGGAAGGGATGTGCATTTGTTGATACACATGGGAGGAAATGATGTTGATACTGGCACCTCCATCGATCATAACACATCAAACACATATATTATCAATGTAGATAGAAATAAATAGGGTGGGGTCAGGATCATCTGATTAGAGAGGGAAATCTCTTCATCAGAGAAACTGAGAGTGGCTACTTGATGAGTGGTAGCTGGGAGAAGAGGAAGGGGGCGAAGTGGTGAGAGAGGCCATATGGTGAGGAGTGATAATAGATACAACAGGCATAGGGTCATTAGGTATAACCTCAATAGATTGTAGGACCTCAATGAGGGCCTAGCAATGAGATTCAGAGGTTTGGATGAGGTCATACAAAGACATTTTGAGAGGATATGGGTGCAATTGTTTAAGCATTGTATGATGGGAAACCCCATCAAAAAAATAGGGTATGCGGGTCCACAGATGGTGATTTTTGGTGCAGGTGCAGATGGAATGTTGGGTAAAGGAGTAGTGGATGAGCTGGTTTTTTTCTCCTTTCCTTTTTCCTTCTAGGCTTGAGTGGAAATTTGAACCATATTGATCTAGCGAGTGAAGGAGAAGGTGAGTCATGAAAGGTGTAGTGGATAGGATGGGAAAAAATATGGTGAGGGAATATAATGGTTTTGTGAAAGCAATGTGAATGCATTGGCATTTTGGTGGAGGTTTGGCTAGAAAATCTTATGTGGACCATATTGATCTCAAATGTTGGAGGAGGATAAAAGGGTTATGGAGGTGGAGATGGAGGTCACTAAATAGGTATGGGAAGAGATTGTGTGGTGATAGGTGCAGGTGGAATAGGTCCTCATCTAAAGATATGGATCATTGTCAAAGTTTTCTTCGAGAGGACATAGTTGGAGAAGAATAGTCTTAAGAGCCTTATAGTTTTCCACATCATGCCCTGACACACGATGGTAAGCATAAATTTTGGTATCATCAAACCCTTCTGGTTTAGGTTTGAGTGGGTCGTAAGGTCTAAGTAGTGGCAATGTGATGACAAAGGTTTCCAAAAGGTTAGCTAAAATGTTGGCATAAGACCCTGCCAATGGATCACAATGTGAAGTAAGTGTGGGTCTAGATGGAAGTGTGGGTGATTTTGGTGGGAGAGGTGTCACTGGAGGTGGAATCAGAGGTTGAGTAAGTTTGACTACTTATTTGGTAGATAGTACAGTTTTGGGTTTGGGTTGCACCTTCTTGGGTAAAGGTGTAGCAGGTGAACTAGTTATTAGAGGTGGTGTAGGTTTAACTACCTCTTTGGAAGGTAGTGGGGTTTTGGGCTTGGGTTGCACCTTCTTGGGTAAAGGTGAAGAAGTGTGTGATGTAGAAAGGAAGGTAGGATGGTGCAAGGGGATGATGTTAGCCAAGGTGATAATGGAGGTGTAATGAAGGTGGTGGTAAGAGGAAATGTGGAAGGGACTAGTTGAGGAGAAGGGAATGGCATGGGTAATGATGAGAATACAAGAAGTGGTGTAGGTATAGGAGGTAGAAAGGATGTAGGTAACAGTGAAGGCGTGGGCTGTGTAGGTAATTTGGGTGGAACAAAGGATCATGATGAGGAGATGGGCTACTGTGTTTTTGGTTTACCTTAGGTAGTAGGTTTCTTGACCAAGTTTGATGAGGTGGGGCCTAGGATAGATGGAAGTGGTGAAGGTGATAGAGGGGTAATGAGAAAAGCTGGTGTATACGGCCTAAGAGGCTGGGTCTTCCTCTTAGGTGGGGGAATAGTCTTTACGATAGCTTGTAAGGATTTGGCTAAATCTAGTTTGACAAGAGGATGGACTAGGCTTGATGTCGGCATAACTCCCAATACAATAATGTGTCTGGATGCGGAGGAAGATATAGGTGTAAGTAGGTTTTTAGGTATAGGAAAAATTTTGTTTGATGGTAACATTTTAGGTGTTGGATGATGGAGGTGAAGAAGGGGTAACTACAACTGGCATGGACATGGTGGTTTTGGTTGTCTGAAACACGTTTGGATAGATCATGGAAGTGTCAATAGAAAACATCTGCATTTGAGTTGAGACATGCAGTCGAAGGAAACCCCAAATCATGGAATTTTCAACATAATCTAATTGATTGGCCAAACATGAGAATGACACCAATGTATAGGTGGATGATGTTGATTTGGTAGTAATACCTGTAAATAATGTATTTTTAGATAGGTAAATGGTTAGATTTTGACTCTATGGGTAGAAGAGATGAGAGAAGAATCAACATGATCCTTAAAAGCAAGTGGAGAATTGTTACCAAAAATAAGGGGTATCTTCTAATGGATCCTCTATGGGTAGGGGAGAAGGCAAGGTGGATGAGGTGGGTTCTTCTTTTGGTGAAGAATAAGGTAAGCATGACTCTCTCATGGGTAGGAGAGTAAGTACTGTGGGTTGTTTGTTAGGTTGAAAGGTGAGTGGGGAAAATGCATCAATGAGTGAAATATATGGTAGAATCCTCCATGGGTGGAGGAGAAGATAAGGGGGACTCCTCGATGGGAAGAGGAGTTGATGAGGTAGGTCATTCCATGGATGAAGGATCTCGTGCAAGAATATCCTCGATAGATGGAATGGGAGGAAATTTAGCATAAGGAGCTTGTATGATGTTGAAAACACCATGAAACCTCATGAACGTTACTATCACTTGTCAATTTTTCATGTGGTTTGGTTAGACAACGAGAAAAGTGTCATCATGAGAATGGATTCTTGACACATGTTTAAAAGAACACAGACAGTGCATTGGGGTTGTCCAAGATCTTCCATTATCTATTGACATTTCTTAGATGATGTTTTTCAAATTTCCCAATTACCGGGTTATGGACCTCTAATGCCAATGATATTTGTAATAATTTTCATTGTACCATGCAGGGATCATATGTCGAGAAGGTTAAAAACTAGTGAGGTTTGATGGGTGGAAGACATATACTTCTAATGTATGTATCTTGTCCAACATCATTTTGATAAGATCATTTATGGGTTGTGATGACAGAGCACCCCCTACAATTATAAGGGTCTAGATAAGGTGGGTATGATGTGGATGAAATTCCAGTATGTGGTGGTGCTAAGTATGAAAATTGTGATGGAAGGAACATAGAACCACTAATAGATGTGGAGGGAAAGTACCCTAGGTAAGTCGGTAGATGAAATAGGGGGTTGTTGAAGATAGGTGTAGGTGGGTGGGGTGGATGTGAAGACTCTTGTAGAAATTCAAGGAAGAGACTATGGGATGGAGAGGAAAAGGTTTTTGAAGGGAGTATGGGTTACCGACACTAGTGGTGGTTGAGATGTAATAGGTATATGAGAAGTGGAGAACACAAATAGACTTATACTAAGGGTGGTTGATGAAGACATGGTGGACGTCGTAGGGGCTACAGATGTCTAAGTCACGATAGATGTCATAGGTGCAGCAGATATCGATGATGTAAGGTCAAGTTGGGAAACCACATAGGTGGTAAGGTGGAAGAGGCTAAGGCTACGCTGGTAGTAGCTGATGTGAGAAGTGGGTGTGATAGTAGGAGGAATGGACACAGGCATATCGTATAAAATCTTCCCTGATGAATCTGTAGGTAGATGAATGAGAAAGGTAATACTGAAAGAGTGGTGAGGTTTTGATCAAGGAATCTTACAAACTCCTCATCACCAGTGGGTATGGTAAGAAACTGATTGGGGTCCATATCATGATGAGATGGAAGGGGGCAATGGGTTAGGTGGAAGATACTAGCATTTAACATGAAACACCGAGAGTGTTGTCTTGGGTACGAATTAAAAACCATGTGACTGACAATCAAACTAGTGATTTGAGCTCTGTTGATGATGCAAAAATACAAAAAAGTGGAGAAAATGGCTCTAGAAGGTGGGATTTAATCATTGTTTTGATTTGAAAAATCAGAACACAAAGACCATCGTCGGTTGGGTAACTGATGTTAGTATGAAAGGGTAACTCCTATTGGGGTCAATTAGTACCGATGTCAGTTACTGAGGAATGAAATGAAAGGTTAATGCAAATATGTAGTAATAAATGATGAAAATGAAGTGAAATTGGATTCTGAAGGTGATATCACTAACTCAGAATTATATTAAAGTGACAGAGGAAGTCACATAAGGTGATGGGTGTGAACAAAAAAATATTTGGGAAATTGACCAAAACATCATGAAATCGACTGATAGTCAATTAACCAACGGTGGTATAGATGATATAACCAATGGTTATCATTGGACTGATACCAGGTTACTGTGAAATCTATGAAAAGATGGAAAAAAGTGAATTTTGGTGATTTAGATCAAATAAAAGGACCAACTCAGAAGCTGAGTATGGAAATGATTAATCCCAACACACTCATAAATAGTCAGAATACACCAACTATGATTTTGGAGTATGTAGGTAGAGAAAAATGGAGAAAATGAACTCACACCTCAAAACACAAATCAAGAAAAAGCTAGAAAACATGAAATCCTATGATGTAGATTTTATGTTGTGGCTTATGCCATTTAGGATTGACTTGTGAATAGAATAGAGTTTTTGGTTACCGAAGGTGCCCTACGGAAACTGAAAACTATGGCTGGTTTCAGGTAAATTTTGGTGTGGTGTCCCCAATATATACTTTGCAGTACATGAGGCCCTACTCTGATATGATGACTGGCCAGAAAACCAGTTGGAGCCCAATGTCAATCCTCTGATCATTTGATCATTGAAAACTTCTTCCGGGAAATATGTTATTTAAGAAATATGTAGTTTTTTTTAGTGGTCTGGTATAGAGAGAGTGTGTGCAAAATGTGAGGTACGGTTCAATTTGTCAACCATCAACTAGCCATGACTTCCAGCATATAGGTTGCCCACAATTTAAATGAGCTACAATGCAACATATAAAAATGAGATGCAAATATTTTAAACTCAAATCCATAATGAAATTCGATGAGAGAAATAATGAATAGGCAAGAGTATGTCTTTCACTAATGCAATACAAAATAAAAAGAAGTGTTATTTTTAATCCAATCTACAAGTTTCATGGAGACAAGTAGGAGAAGAAGAATGTTTCCAAGGGAGAATATTTAATGTGAACTCTCTTTCAAAAAGAAATAAAAAACAATGATTCCCTAAGAATGAACAATGCACAAAACCCAAATGGGTCCCACCGAAAGTGCCAAAATGTTTCACCAATACGTTGAAGATTTCTAGGATGAAACAAATAGAAGGTAATTGGTTAAGGAGGAATACCTATGAAGTGAAGGTGGAAGGTAGAATGCACGTGTTGTTGAAATTATCAGAGTTGATCACAAAGAACTCCTTTTTTCTTGGAAGAACTACCTGTAAATACAAAAAAAGACCACAAGAGATCATTAAATAGCATATGACAGTGGGCTGCCTAACGTATGCTAGATCTAGGAAGTGTGATGCTTCCTAGAGAGGTTGTCAATCCACTGTTTAATTTAACGTAAATAGGAAACTAAAATAAAAAGGTCCTATTGTAATGTAATGATTTAGGTTTCTCAATACAAAACAATATTCTATATTTAATGTTAAATATGAAATGTATCACTAAATCTAATTAAACCAAAGGTTTTTTCAGGCTGGGCAGGTTGATCAGAGGTCTAGGACTGATTAGGTGAGGTATGGGTTGGTTTTGGTGGAATAGAAGGATTTTTGGTCTAAGGATGTAAAATAATATAGAGACTGATATCGGTCAAGTGACCGACGCCGGTATAGGGGTGAAACCGACAGCAGTAGGGTAAACCAATGTTGGTGGGGGAAATGGGTAATAACTTAATAAAAATGGATTTTGGGCCTCTCCGTGATTGCATAGAGAGTGAGGAAGGTGTGATTAGGCTCGTAATATAACTCAAAAGACTCAGGAATACAAAGGAAGAGGTGAGGAAAGGTGGAAAGGCTTAAAATGGTTGGGTTGGTAGATTGGTACAAATATGGAGATATCCGAGTAACAACAGAAATGGAAATGCTAAAGGAAGTAAAATATTTGTCATAAAGTAAACACAAATGATCAAAACCATGTTACTTAATTTTTTCTATGAGGATCTCGTGAATGAAGGTGGTTGGTGATTGATCAGCAAGGTGATGGTTGGTTTAGTGCCATGGCAGTGCAACCTGTGTGTTCCTGTAGATATCCCAACAATCTGGGAGAGAACTTGTTGCTTGTGTTGCACTCTGGTGGTGTGTAGATGTTGTTTACATGAAGGAATGAATTTGAGACTCGGGCATGATTGCAATAGAAATTCCCAAAACTAAATGACCAACCCATGTAAAGAGTTGTAAAATTATATATAAAGGAACCGATGGTAGTTTAGGTGACTGACATCGGCCGAGGATAAACCGGCGTTAGTTAGGGTGAATTAGTCAAAGTTACCATAAATATCCTGATCTTTACTATTTTTTGTGTGATCTTGATTGTTAATCCAGGTCTCAAGTGAGGTTTGATGCTTAAATAAGTGGGAGTTTTGTTGGAGAAGTAATAGGAATTTAATTTTAGAGTTTGAAAGAGTCTCAATTGTTTAAGATAAGTAAAGACTCATTCTTAGTTAATTAATAGGCTAGGAATAAGTCCATGGTGAGGTGTCTAGGCGATGTGCCTAGGTGAGGTGTAAATTGACTTAATTAAATTAATTAAGCTCATTAATAATGTGAGGATGAACATTAATTAATTTTTAAATAATTAAATTAATATGATTACGAGGTAATGGGTCATGGCTAAGTGAATACGTTACGTTAATTAATTAAAGGGGACTAAGGGAAGTGTGACCCAAATTTGGTGCCTACAAGGGGACTAAATTATTTGTGATTGGGTTGAGTGGTTGGGATGGTAGGATCAACAAGAGGAGTGGTAGAAATGGTTCATGATGGAGTAGTTTGAGGGTCATTGTTAGTGTTAGATTTATAATCTAAGCCAAAATGACCTAGATTTTGATGGAGGGAGATGGGTTCACGGATGTCTTGTTCATGGATTCCTAATCCTTTGTCTCAATGTTTCATATTAATGAACATATTTTTGGCTATAGAATATGAAATGGATGGGTAAGATGAGACTGTGTGCTCATCATTAGACTGGGGGTTGTAATTTTACCATCCGCTAAGAGGCCAAACTTAACAAAGGATGGGAGGTGAGATTTGTTTTGGTTTTTGGTTGGTGAGGGATGTTTGGATGTATGATGATGTTTGGATGGCTGTCGGTGTTTGGATTTTGAGAGGGATTTGGATAGTGGACGATGATTAGGGAGAGGATTGGGATGGAAAGGGAGTGGGTAAAGAGGTACTAGGAAAATAAGCCCTTAGTTATCGAGGTTTTGGACATAAGACCTAAATTTCATGCAATGATTGGTCGAATGTCCATGGGTGCGATGAAAGTCACAATATAGTGTTCTTGATACCAAGATAGTTTGGGAAGTTTTTGATTGTGTGATTTGATTGGGTGATGGATAATCATGTTGAAAATTTTTAGATGATGGAAGATGGTGGTCAAGGATTCTCCTAAAGGAGTGAAGTGGTTTAGGTTAAATTATTTTGGGGGAGTAGGAAGTAAAGGTTCGGGATTGGGTGGATAATGAGATGTGTTGGTTGATTTGGATTTATGAGTTAGATTATATTGTTGTGGCTTAGAAGATGAATGGAATGGATTAGGCCTGAGGGCCAAAGTGGATGTCTTAGGCTTGGAGGCCAAAGTAGATTTAGTTGATTTTGGATTGGTTTGAGTATATGGTTTTGAGGTAAAGGGTTTTGGATTAGGATTATATTGTTTGGGATTAGTAGATGTGGATGAAGGGAGTGGGGTAGGTTTAGATAAAAGGGATAGGTGTGATATGGGGGTCACATTAGATGTGGGTGATGTTGGGGATGAAGGATATTTGGGAGATTGGTGTGGTGTAGGAACCACATTAGACTTAGTCGATTTAGGGGATGAAGTACATGAAGGTGACATAGGAGTCATATTAGATTGGGTAGGAGATGCGGTAGGGAGAGGATTGGTATTGGATTTTTTAGGTTTAGGAGTTGATGACTTAGGATTCACATTAGATGTTTGAGAATTGGGAGACCGTAGAGATGGAATAGGATTAGAGGATAGGATAGTGTTAGGTTTAGGTGATGAAGGGGTTAATATAGGATTAGATGTGGATGAAGAGGATGAGGGTGGCATAGGAGCCACATTTGATGGTTTAGGACCGGGGGTAGAAGAGGATGAGGTTGACTTAGGAGTCACGATGGGTGAGATTGTTTTGATAGGATTAGGCTTAGGTGATGGAGAGGATGAAATAGGATTAGAGGCCGAATTTGATGTTGGATTAGGGTATGTGGTACTATCTAGGATAAATTCCATAGGATTATATTGGGGTGATGAATATGACAAGGATGGAGGACTAAGATGAGATGTGGGTGATGATGATTTTGGATGAATTGGTTGGGATGGTTGTGGATATGTGAATGGGACTTGATGATAAGTTTTATGATGACTTGATTTAGGAATTGAAGTTATAGATTGTAGTGGATTATTTGCATGAGTTTCGATGGTGGGAAGGTGTTGGTTATGTTGATTGATAGGGGATTTGGAGGTTAGGGTTTGGGATGGTTGTGTATGTTTAGGATGAGTGGCTAGATTAGTGAGGACACAAAGGCGGTTCTCTTGGTCTAGGTCAAAGTTAGTGAGGTGGTCAAAGTCAATGTAATTGGCTTGTGGGGATAATGGTTTATGTTGATTAGGTCGGGGTATGGATTGAGATGATCTGTGTTCTTCAAATAGGAATTTGATGGGGTGATGGGTAGGGATTGGTTGGGGGATGATAGTTTAGGGGGTGATTGGTTGATTAAAGATTGAAGATTGGATAATTTTTGGTTAAGTAGTTGGATGGTTTTTAAGAGGTTAGGATCAACATGGGATGGTTGGTTTGGATGGTGGCAAGAGGTTTGGTTAAGGTAGGATGTTAGGTTTGAGATTTGTTTTTTAATGTGTTAAATGGTGTTTAGGACTTCGTGGTCAGAGTGAGATGGTTGAATTTGATGGGTGGGGGATGATGGGATAGTTTGGTTGATGGATTTAGAAAAGAGATAGGGGTTTGGATGTTGGTTTGGAGGGGATGGGGATTGACGATCAAAGGCCATGGTTTGATAGAATGTGTGGGTGATTTTTTTATTAGAATTGATGATGATGGGATTAGGATTTGGATTATGTGATTAAGGATTTTTAATTATGATGATGTTTTATTGATTAAAATCTGAAAGTAATGGGATGGTTAAGGGTGTTCACAAATGAGTTTAAAACATATGACACACACCCTAACTAGTCAAGTGGGATTGTAATCAAGATATATTATAATTTTAATACCACACACTGACGATGGTTCCAAAACTATCTCTCCACCTATGTTTCAATGCGGGGCCAGCTAGCGAGTGATCTTAGGGAGTGTGTCCTCCTTGCACTATCGATATGCAACCAAAAGGTTAACTAAGCTAGGATATACAAGCTCACTAAGAGAGTCCTTGATATAACTTGCAGTATGTGGGAACCATTTCCATGTTACAAGGATGTTGTCTAAGGCCTGGGTATTAATACATGGAATTCCCTCACTTCGTGTCGCTCTTAAAGCAAAAAAGTGCTTAGCCAATAATGACAATTTTCCAAGAATTTGTATACCCCACTAAAACATGGGGTGTGTCTACATGCATGGAGATAAAGCCCATGGTCACGATATCCCTAGGACTATGGTAAGTGTGTGGATATCAATTCCACATCACGTTACTCCTACAAAAGAAAAATTGGAAGGCTAACCGATTTTGATCCTTAAGATCGTCCTAAGACGCAAGAGGAGATCTTACACAATGTCACCTTCGGGATGAACAAGTAATAATGAAAATACACAAGGACGATGATAAATGCAAGATAGAAGATAATAAAATTAAATGAAAAATATTAGTATTTTGATGATTGGGTCTTCAAGAGGAGGCCCTACAAAACAATGGTTAGTAGTTTGATTTTTAACCCCAAATTCTTGGACCGAACGAGCTGCAAAAACACATGTATTAGTAGTTTCAAATCCTACAATCATAAAAAAGGTTATATAAACATCAAAATGGACAAAATATTCCATTATCGTTGTGATTATCCTATAAAAACATAATGTTAGACTTGCAAAAAAGTCAACAAAACACTTGCAAACAAGAATTAATTGTTAGTTGTGGGTAAAAATTGAGATTCTGCAAACAAATTGGTTGACAAAAAATAGACGCCAAAGTATGAAAAATATTCCAAAGTACATAAAAGGCACCACTTTAGGGTATAGGCACCATTTTGTGTTCAAAGGTACCAATGTATGACTAAAGACCAAAACAGGGTAAAAAACAAGCAAAAAATAATATTTTTTTAGAGCTTCAAAAGTTGTCAGAAGGTATTAAAATTTTTATAAAAGGCACCAATACATGTCATAGGTGCCACTTTATGAACATATGCTCTATTTTGTGAACATATGTGCCATTTTTTGTGCAAAATACAGAAATAGGGTCAAAATTGTAAAAAAAAAGGTAAAATTTTATAATTTTAGAGTTTTAAAGGCTAAACAAAGGCACTGAAACTTCTGTAAAGGTGTAAATATAGGTCATATGTGCCAATTTATAAACATATGAACCATTCTATGTGCAAAATACATAAACATGGTTAGAAATAGGTAAAATTAGGCAAAAAATTGTAATTTTGGAGTTTTAAAGGACAAAAAAAGGTGTTGACTATTCTGCAAAGGCACCAATACAGGTCATAGGTGCCACTTTATGAACATAGGTGAAATTATTTGTACATAGATCCCATTTTATAGAGTAAAGGCGTTTTTCATCCTAGAAAGCGAATTTGAGGCTAAAAATTACAAATTTGAAGGGGTAAATGACGACGAAACTTCTTGAAATTTTGACAGCCTATGTAAGGGATCAAACAAGATTATAAATAATTAAAAATGGGGGGTAAGACCCATGGTGGGAACCAAAAATGTATATTTTAAAAATATTAGTTGTGAAAATGTGATAAAACAAGCAAATTTGCTTTCCTAGTCTAATATCTTCAACAATACACCATATATAGGAATGGATGGAAAGGGAAATAGAGTGCAATACCTTCACTTACCAAAGTAGAGATCCTTTTGATTTATTTGATGTGCTCTTGATGGTGGATTGGATATGCTTTCTTCAGATTTGTGGGATCACTTGGACAACCCTCCGCTTTGATTGTTTGATGATTTCTTAATAAAGATGATGATAGATAGATTGTAAATGGATTAAAGATGAATGATAACTTGATTGAGTGATAAAAATGGCAGATATTTGATATGAATTTTTGAATTATCTCTCATGGAGGAGGAGATTTCAATTTATATTTTGTAGTTGGAGGATTCAATGGCTAAGATGAAGCCATGTTGGATTCGGATCAAGGGTGGAGAATGCATGAAAGGGTAGAAAGATCTATAATTGGATAGTTCTAGAATTTAGAAGAAACCTCCATTGAGTTAAAAATTCAATGGAGGAAGGGAGATATATTTGAATTTTTATATATGAAAGAGGGAAATTTAGAGAGGCTTCTAGAAATATAAGCCTTTGTATTTAGAGGTGAGAATATGATTAGGTTTAGTGTTAGATTAGGTTAATAAATGATTATTAGGGATGAGGTTACATGGAAAGGCTAGGTGTAGGGATGTGTAGAGTAGACGGTAGGTGAGTTTTAGGAATATTAAATTCCTAGAAAATGTTAATAGGGATTATTAGTGGGATAATAGGATATAATAATGAAATAAAGGGGATTAAGGATGAAATGGGATAAAATAATGATTTAAAAGGATCAATGATGGAATGATAAATAATGATAAGGGGTAAATAAGCTCAAACGGATTTAAAAAAATTATTAATCTTGTGATTAATTATTATATGAATGATGTTAGGATATTTTTCGGGATAGATTAATCATAATTAGTCATGTTGACATTTTAGATGTCTACAGTAATGTCACATATATTAGTAATAGCAAAGGAAAAAAATAGTAAATAAGATAACAATAATGTTGCATATAAAAAATAATGAGAAAAGGAAACATAAGTCGCAAACAAGGGACACAAAATTTTTGCATAGAAACACATAGAAAATACCATACACCACATACATGAAAATAATAATAGAAACAATCAAGTGAATATAATAATATATAGTAGCCCACATGCACATAGATCAAGAAACACAAGCTTGGCACAAGGAACATGAGTTAAGCACAATGTCTAAATAAATAACATACATTACAATATATAAAATGAACATGATAAGAATGTGAAACGAAATTGCGTAAGAAAACAATAACATCTAATATCATAAGAGATTCCCCTAGATGTTGACTAGTCATTGGGTAAAAGGAGAGATCTAACATTTAAGCATTGAATATTCCTATGTATGTCTTGCACCATGCTCAAATACCTTGTAAAACACATGTGTGTAACAAGTAAATGGAATATGTTATCTATTAAACCATATGAAAAACAATATGTATAAAGTAAAGAATTAGCAAATCAATTCATATACAAGTTATGATTTTGTATGTTGATAGTATTTGAATTTTTTATGCTTATGAAATTATTTAAATCTTTTGTTTTTTTAGAATATTTACATTTGTGAAAATAAAGTTCCATTCAACATAAAGTAAGTAATCCATATTAGTATTGAATCTTATAGATCCTGGATCAGATATATGATAGAGCTTATGAAAGAAAGGGATGTTTAACTATCCTATTTTGCATATATGGTAAAATGTTATAATATATTCTTCGTTAGTATAGGGTGATCCTCATTCTTCCAGAGTGTATTTCTAATGTGTCATATTACATTAATAATCATGGAGACCATCATGCAAATTTTAATAAATGTATGAAGCAAAGGGAAGATAACATTGTAATTGTATTAATCAATAATGCCTTCCAAGAAGAACAACCAATATATTAAATAGGAAATAGGTGTGGTTTGAGGGTCAAAGGAGATCCATACTATAGTTTCTATAAAATGTAAGCCATATGCAATAAAAAAACAATATACCCTTGAAATTTATGAGATGGGGAAAGGAGAGACATAATATATTATGTAGTAAGGCCGAGGGCACATAATACATAATATATTCATATTTTTGTTTGTATCCAAGGTTGTTGGGGAATGTTCCCAACACTTTCCTTGCATGTAAAGTATACATGTAAAAGTATCAAATTGATGAAAATCAATAAATTCCCCTTTATTAGGAGGTGTTAGTGAAATAATTATTTTCAAGGGAAAATTAGTAATTTTTCACCAATGCTCTGGGACTAGGTCCCTCCTCTTGGGAATGGGGAGGCTCCCATTTTTTGAATGCAGGAAAATTAAAATTTGTGGTGACCCTTAGGTTGGGGGTCACACAGGAATACTCCACTAAAATTGTGGCAAATTGTTTGTATAAAATGCAAGGGAGGAATTTACTTGGAGAGAGATGAAGGGGGGATAAGAATATAGAGAGGTTTTATCACCAAAAAAAAAACACCCTCTGATTTGTGTGAATGTATGGATGAACAATTAGTTTTTTTGGGTAACATGGGTTTGTCTCTCAAGTTTTGGGATTTTCTACTTGAGACAAACCTCTAGAGAATGTGTGTTCCTCTACTTAGTCATAATGTTAAAATACTCCTAAGGAAGGAAATGTAACTACCTAACCCTATCCTAACAATCCAATGGACCAGAAAGAGAGAAAAGTGAATAAAAATGGGAAATCCTAAGCTAAAGAGAGGTGATAGCACCAAGAAAAGGGGTGGAGATACTCTAATGAGGGAAAATGGAGAAGGGAAATGGAGAAGGGAGAGACCCAAAAGAGGTGACACAGACCCGTAACTTCTTTAACCTTCTATTCTCCATGAAACACAACATGATGAACCTGCAAGTGAGAAATACATGCAAAAATATAACAATAAGAATGGAGAGGAAAGGAAATGCAATAAAATATAAGTTAGGGTTGAAAGAAACACCACAAAACAAAGATTGTATTTCTTTCAAAATATGCACATACCATTACATGTGAAGAAGAAGGCGCAAGAACACTTCCTAATCCCAAATGAAGGTCTTTACTCACATCTACTTAGAAACAATTTTGGCATATTTCTTTACATTTTAGAACATCCCCCTCACAAATGAGAGGTCTTTACAATATATAGAATATGAGAAAGAGAGAAAAGAGAGAAAATTGGATTTCCCCTTCCAACCACCAACAATATGTATTAAATTTCTGAAAAGCGGCATGGGCACCCTGTCAAAGCCACTCCTCTATCATAATTTTCTTACAGGAGAAGAAATGGGCACCATACCTCATCAAATGTGGTGGTTGAACAACCTAGAACTATGTTCTTTAATGTTGAAGATGTTTTCCTCTCTTTCCCCTCCTACCCTCACCTAACTAAATATTTTTCAGTTTCCATGATGTAGAGGATAAATATACCTTCTCAACAAACAAATTTTGTCAAATTTGGAGTTTTGGAGCAAATTTATGGCCATGTAGATTCAGGGGGTCAAGGAGGAACACGAGTTTCCAAGTGTTTCATCATAGTCCACAATTAACTCATTTTTACCTTTTCTCCTTTGTGGTGCAAGTGGATCGGGTATGCGGGGAACCGACAAAAGAGAGGAATTATTTTAGTTGTGCCATTTTCCCTCACTTTTCCCGTAAGGTTCATGTTGTATGTTTTGGGTGGAGATTTAGGGTTTCAGTGGAGCTACTAGAACCCTTTAGGCCCGTAATCCATGGCTCTCTCACATTTAACTCTCCCTTGCATCACTCTCAAACTCCTTCAATCTGTGTCTCCATCAGTTTTATGGGGAAATCATTCCCGAACATAATTTGTTTCGTCGTTCCTCCTGTCACCCGCATTTCTGTACAAAACCAACTCCTCTCTCCTTTTCCTTTGCTTGTGGATTATTCACTTGTGTGAGGAACTAAATATTTTGAGGAACTATTCCATGTGCATTTTTTCCCTCCGTACCCTATGAAACCCACAACACACTACCATTTCATCCAAAAATATTTCTTTACAGAGAAAACCAAGATGTAGAGAACTTAGGTAAATGAGGAAATGTTCCATTTGTTCCATTTTACTCTGCTTTATCCACACAATACTAACTCCCTTTTTCTTCTCTTTGCATTTCAGATGAAGGGCTTGTGCGGAGAACCAATGACTTGGGAGAATCAGTTCCATAGTTACTTCAGTAACCCACATTTCGGCAATACACTGAACTTAGCCAAATTTCTTTGTTTTGCAACCAAATCAGGAAATCTAGGAAGAAAGGGAACTTAGGAACTATTCTATCTGAGCCCTAGAAACATTCAATAAATTGTAGAAGTATGTTTTCTCTTTTTTTTTTCTTTTTTTTCTAAGTATGAAACTAATGAGTCATTCAAAGGGGAGAAAAGTTCCTTAGAACAAATGTAAGTACCCCAAACATGAATTTTACCTATTTTCTCTAGTTTCTTCATCAATGTCCCATAAAATTTCCCAAGTCCAAATTTGGTCAAGGTAGCCAATTTGTAGGGGGTGAAAAATTAGATTATAGTTTGGAAAATCATAAGGTAATCTATCTACTAGATTGAAAATATCAATAGCCTTGAAGCATCCATTGGGCATGAAGTTAACCTGATATTCTAAAAATTTATCCAAGCTTGAAGAACTCACCTCTAAATCCACCTAAAGCATTGTTTGGACCTAAATATGATCTGTCATTTCTTGAATTGACCATCCATTATAAGAATTCTCTTAATTAATATTTATGAGAGTGGAAAATTGTCTTGAATCTAAAAATTTACCATGTTTCCCTGCAAATGATCTGTTAGGAAAAATAATGAGCGTATGAAACTACCCCCAAATCTGATTTTTCCAATTTTAAAAAAGTTGAAGAACTTGGTTCCTACTAAGGGTGGAAAGTTATTTAAACTGGGCCTAAACACACTGATTATTGGAAAATAATGAAACATTGTAGAGTTATAAATTACATGGAGATTGATAATGGAGTGGATGCACTTGGAACTTTCCTAAAAACCTTGCTTTCACCGTGAACACTTCTTGAAATGGACTGTGCGACAACAACTAGGAAAAAAAACTATGTACAAAATAGAAAATCATACAAGTTCCAAGTGGAAACATGTAGAGTTTGTACAAGCACTTATTTTAATGAAAGCAAACTTATGCTACCATACTCTAACAAGAGGAAAAGGAAACTTTAAACAAAACCTGGAACAAAAAGGGAGAATTAGTTTCCTTTCCTCACAAATTAAGACCATGTAACTGATTTGACACTGGACACGGTCTTTAATGAGAGTGGAAAATTTCTATAAAGTTGGTTTTCCTCCCTATTCCACAAATTATCAACTGGAGAAAAAAATATTACCTCATTTAGTTGTTGTGCATTTGAATTTTGGAGGCATTATAGCTCATATTTGGCACATTTTAGCTCTTCATCATGCTCTAAAATGAACCTGACCGGTTATAACTGATTCTTTGGCTCTAAAGTATCCAAATACCTAATTGGGAAAGACCTCATCCTTTTGGTTTTCCCATTTCTTTGAAGCTCAATCCCATAAATAGGATCATCATGAAAACTCTCCTCTTGAAGGTGGCTATTTGTAAGTTGATCTGGGCTTTGTTATGCTTCCAAAAATAGTTGTCTCTTCCATGATCACTGATTTGGCAATGGTGTCATCATCTTCCTCATTTTCTTCAAGCATGAAGTATGAACTATCAAACTCATCTCTTTCTTCCTCATGAGGACTGATTTGGGCATCATGTTCCTTTTTTATGTTCTCCATGGTTGATTCATCAATGAAATTAGGTTCAATAAGGGATGAAGGAATGGAAAGATCTACAACTTCACTGTCAAAAGAAAGCAAGAAACTTTCAATGATATCATCTTTATCCAATACCTCTAAATTTGATTTGTTCCCCTCCAATTATTTTTCTTATGTAGACAAAATAACAACCTTTGAGAACATGGTGCCATGATCCACACTATATTCAGAGCATAGAGATTGTTCATCATCTCCCCTTTGTGATTTCTCTGAAAATTTAGCTTCATCCTTTTGTTCTTCAATCCCAGTCTCTATTGAAGTCTTAACTAGTTGTGGCACCTGATTGGATTCAAATTTTGAAGCCCAATTATTTAAATTTTTTGCAAGTTATTCTTTTTTGGGTTCTACAATTTTTTCCCTCTGTGATTGATTTTCTAATTTTTTTCTTCCCAAAGTGGATTTGGGTATGGAAGAGGAGGGGTGGGATGGGTTTAAAAATGATTTTTCAATGTTTTTAATGAAGGGGAAGGTGTGGAAACTTCTTGTGGGGAAGAGGGAATAGAAGGAGAAGCTTTATGAAAGTTAGGAACTTTAATCTTCAGCGTGGGTGGTTGATAAGGGATGGGCATTAGATAATGATATGTAAGGCATGTGGGAACATCCCATTGACAGGATTCTTTAATCTTAGATTGATCAACCTCTAATGCTTGCAAATATAAAATAAAATCAACCATTTGAGTGAATTACTCACTCGTTACTTCAAGCCTTTCTTATGGACTAAACCAACTAGGTATAAGACCACCTCATTGATAAGGTTTCCTAAAACTAGGTTGTCTAGCTTGCAAGATTTGTAGTTGCTCTTTGACAGTTTATAAGATATGCTCCATTATTTGAATTTTTCCTTTAAAATATTCATCTTCAGGTGTAGAATGGCCTCCAAAGTCTGCATACTTCTGCTCTTGAATAGCTCCATGGTTTGATGAATGACTACATTGATTTACATTTGGCTCATAAGAACATGCATACTCAATATGATTTTGTTCATAAAATTGATCTAAAGGTGTGTTATAGAAATTTTCAATTTTATTTTGAAAGGTTGGAGATGGATATGAATGGTAGTTCTGCTGCAAATGAGAATTCCAGTGAGGAAATTAAGTCATGATTGCATAACCTCATGGGAAAGAAAAATGAAATTAATGAAAGAAGGAAATGGTCTATTGATTAAGGCAATGGGTTGATTAGACTAATGGAGTCTCTTGATGTGTTGAACACTACCTTAAAAGGCTAAGATTTTATAAAGAACACATCATACTTGGAAATATAAAAAGAAAATATCAGGATGTCCCACTGAGCGTGCCAGAAATTTTGTTCCATTGAAGGCACCGATGTGGCTAGGAAATTGTGAAGGAACACCTGAAAAATATAAATCTTTTAATACTTCTCCCACCAGGGGTTCCATAACTATTACCACTAAAAAATGACACCCTTTGATTTGCATGATAGTATGAATGAACAATCTATGTTTTTAAGTAACATGGGATTGCCTCTCAAGTTGTGGGAATTTTTCTTTGAGACATACCTCCAAATAAGGTTAGTTCCTCTACCTAATCCTAACGCTAAACTACTCCTAAAGAAGGAAATTCAACTATCTAACACTATTCTAAAAATTTGTTGTCATGCAAGAAACAGGGAAATTGGAAGTTTCCAAGCACGACAACTATACCCCTGTGCCAAAATTTTAATGTTTTATAATTCCTAGGCACCCCAGGTCAAATCCATCAGTCTGGTCACCCCTTATTTGATGTCAAATTAGTCCCCTAGGTGATGTTAGTGTAGAATCATAGCACCCCCAAATGGTCTGGGAATGGAGTGGGGCATTCGGTGTGATGGCACAACATGGGACCATCTCTCAAGCTATGGGAATTACAAAACTTGAGATGGACCTCCAGAGAAAGCCGGTTCTTGCTTCCTAATCTACCTGCCACAAGCTACTCCAGTTCAGGTAGAACCTATTCTATCCTAATCTAACCATTCCAAGGGGACAGAGAGAGAGAGAGAGAGGGTGAAATATCCTACACTAAGTGGTGATACACCAGAAAAGGAAGTGGTTGAATCACATATCAGACTGCCTAAAGTGGAGAGAGGTGAGCTGAGGAGAGGGTGGAAGGAATTCACCACGGACCAAAGATAGTTTTCACACATAGAAACACTTCGACACCCATTAAACACAGCCCCCAGAATCTGATACAAACATCAGAATATGCACAATATACCCTGCGACAACGAGAGGTAAGAAGAGACAATAAAATGAGCTTAGGATGGACATATGCATCACGAAACAAATTTTATTACTCTGAAAGTTACACGGTACATCATCAGTGGACAAGAGGTAATAAAACACCATTACAGATCCATGGGAAGAGGCTTAGACTCCACATTCTACCCTAATGAATGAAGATAAGGGGGTAGGAGAGAAAAGATCAATCCTTTGAATATGCCCCTTCATTACAATATATAGGAAGAATAAGAGAGAGGAGGGAAGAATTCGAATCTGGCTTCAACCACCTTGAGATATGCATTGAATCCTACTTTGAAATTTCAACCACCATCAATCAATACCCCCTCTTAAATCCACCTACAATATGTTGATCCTAGTTCCCTATGTTTTCTTGGCATGTTGAAGAAGGAAAACAACAGATCGAATCGAATCAGATCTGGTAGTTGAAGAAATCAGATTTTGTATTAATGTCTTGGAAGATGTTTTCCCATTTTTTACCTACTAAATCCTATTAAGATTGATATTTTATTTTTCCTTGGCATAGAGGGTGTCAAGAAATTTCCTAAAAGTCTTCTCCCATCCAAATTTGAGTTTCCAATCAAAAGATATGGCCATTTGAAGTTTTGGGTCGTGGGAGCGAAATATTTAAAGAGTCTGTCCATATAAGGTCCATGTGGTGGCCTCACGCATCTTAGAGATACGGCTCCTTCATTTCACTTTTAAAATAGCACTGGACTGACATGTGGTGGCTTTCATGGGCTCCACAGTGTTCCTTTATATTTTTTCTGAGTTTCTTTACTCGGAGGGACCAAAAGTCTGACCCTATACACGTGGAGGTCTAGCGCTTGTTTGGAAACTTGTCCCAAATTTTACTTTTGAAATAGCACCGGACTAACATGTGGTAGCTTCCATGAGCCTACCTTTGCTTTGACTAGTAAACCCCCTAACTCTTACCCTTTTTAGACCTGGGACACGCGGCAAGCCCACATTCATTTGAAAACTCGCTCAAGACTTTACCTTTGAAGGAGCATTGTTAAGACACGTGGCACCTTCCACCTACACTCTATACTTAGTCATTTTGGTCCCACTCTCCTTTTTGACCTCTATTGACCATTGGCCACATGGAGGGCTAGAGCAAGTTTGAGTCTCTACCCAGAATCCCACTTTTGAATGTGTGTCGATTGGACACTTGGTAGCCTCCACTGACTCTTTATACTTAGCCAATTTCGGGCTCATTTTGATTCATTTGCAGAGCCCGAAGACTTCGAGCCTTCGTTATTTCTTTTCCTTTGAGCCTTTGGTTCTTTGACACTGTTTCTTCTCCCTGACCCTATTATTCCATTTTAGAGCCCACCTGTAACTTGTCTATTAGATTTGAAGCACGACTTGTTCTACGGGGCCGTTTCTTGAATTTCTTCTTACATGGAGTCTTTTGATCTTTTATAGGCCCTACTAGTCCATTATAGAGCCCCTATATTTCTTGATTGTAGGATTTGAATGTGATTTCTCTGGTTTCTTCTGTGCGGGGTCGTGGCTGACCAATTTTACCTGGGGGGAAAATTGGGATAACAATTTGGCGACTCGCAAGGGCATCTTCCTACTAGATGAAGGGACCAGTATCCTTGAAGCATCCATTGGGCATGGAGTCAAGAATGATGGCCTAATACTGATCCTTCCTCTAATTCGCAATCCCAACTATTTGCACTCTCAATTTTCATAAGAAATCTTGAAACAAGGCTTCTGAGAGTAGAAAATTGTTTTGACATAGGGCTTTCATCTGTCCCTAAATGGACTATTTCAAAGATGGATTTAGTTGCTCTGCATTTGTTTTATTTTGAAATTTTCAATTGTTACAGGAAACTATGGGTCTTTTGCCATGAATACTAAAGGGCCTAGCCTTGGCATTCTAGAGCAATACGAACAAAACTTATGTACAAAGATAAAAATCATATATGCTTTAAATGAGACATTAAAAGTGTGCACAAGCACTTCTTCTACTAAAAAAAAGCCTACTCCTATTGCTACACTAACTAGAGAAAAGGAGGCTAAACAAAGCCTGCTACATGCCAGGATAAGTAGCTTCCCTTTCTCAAAAGGGGCAGAAATACAAATGATTTAACACTAAATATGGCTGCCTGGATGAGTGAAAAATTGACCATAAGCCGATCCTCCACCCAAATCATCAAGGTGTTAGCTAGAAACAAGAAAAATGCCTCTTTTAGTTGCTCTTCATTTGGATTGAAGAGGAATTGTAGTTGATCCTTGGTACATTAGAGTTCATCCTCATGCTCAGAAGCAAGCATGACCATTTGTGGCTTCTCCCTTGGCTCCAATGAAGTCAGGTATCTTATTGGGCAAGGTCTGATCCTTTGGATGTGCCCCTTACTCTAAATTTCAACTCCAAGAATGGAGTCTTCTTGCTAACCTTCCTGGGTGGATGGTGTGAGAGAGATGATGAAATCCTCTTTCTCTTTCCCTTCCTTCTCTTGTGAAGAACATGGAAGACTCATATCTTCCAACCTTGGTCCCAGAGAGCTGTTATGAAGTGCAGGTTGTTGTCCTTGAATTTCCTCCTTCATGGCAGCAGGCTCATGTGCTTGGAAGGTGGATGATGGAGGATCAAATGATGTAATCTCCATGGGATCTTCTCCATCAAAGAAATCCTCCAAGTCAGATAGATAATTTGTCTCCTTGTTGTCTTGTTGCATGTGCTCAACCTCCTCCATGGTGTCCTCCTGATCTGTAACTTGCTCACCATGGTTCCCTTCATCCTCCAACATGAAGTTTGAAAGTTCAAACTCTTCTTCAACATTATAGCTTGAAGGGGATGAAGTGGGAGGAAGAACTGAAGGTTCTTCTATGACCTGCTCCACACTTAGAGCCTTTGAAATGATATGGTCCTCCTCCATCATGGGTTCATCAATCAAATTAGGCCCTTGGAATGAAAGCAAAAAATCTTCAATGATGCTTTCTTCATTGAGTGGCTTCAACTCTAATTTGATCTCTCCCATCTGCTCCTCTTCAATGGGACTTGGAGCTGATTGTTCCTCCTCCTCAACTGGTTGTGCAACTTAGATCATATCATCATCTTCTTTAGATAAAGTGCCATTAGGGACACTGCATTCATAGGGAACAGAATGATGATCTTCTTCTTGTTGTTCTTTTTCTTCTTATGCTGCAAACTTAGCCTTAGCCACCACTGGATCCTCAACCCTGACCTCCTCTATTGGCTTGACCATCAAGGGGATCTTTGTAAATCCAAATTTGGCAGCCCAACTCTTTAGATTGTCTATCATTTCTCCTTTGTTGGGCTCCACCTCTTGTTTTTTTCCTTGACTGGATTCTTGAGTCTCTTCCCAACATGGGCTTGGGAAAGCAAGAGGAGTGACATGTTGGGGTTCAACCAACTTTGCAATTGTTCATGGTGGGGAGGGAGGTGGAACTTCTTGTTTGTTTGGAGGGGATGACTGCTTGGGAAAGAAAAGGGGAGAAGAATTGAAATGGGGTGGAAGATCAGGAGATGGAGAAGAGAAATCAACACTTGGGGCAGCAACTGAGGGGCTTGACTCTTGACACTGCTGAAATGATAAAGATTGAGAAAGAGAAAATGAAGGACAAGGAGCTGGTGACTGACTTACCCATTGACAAGGTTGTCTCACACTTTTCTCATAAGCCTCAATGTCCTTAATCCACTGTGTAAGTTGAGGCAGCACTTCAACCATGAAGTCAAACTTCTCTTGAGGGTTGTAATGTCTTGGAAAAGGGCCTCCCCATGGATAAGGTACCCTGCAACCAATCTTGAATGCCTTTATTTGTGCTATGGCTCTTGACTGAACCATGCCAGCCTCCATTTTTTGAATCTTCTCCAATAGATTGACCTCTTCCATTTGACTGTTGTCATCGCATGCATACCCTTGTTCTTGATAAGCTCCATAGCCAAACTGGTTTTGGCAATGCTCATATGGGTAAGCATGATTATTTTGGATCTGATAATAATGCTGATCTGGAGGAGTTGGGAAATGTGTTGGAGGTGGACTGCATTGCTGCTATAAGTGTGAGTTCTGAGAAGGAAATGAAGTCATGATTGCACAACTTCATGAAATGGAAGAAAATGAAAGATTTGGAAAGAAATATGAATGAAAATGGATGGAAATAGATGGAAAAGGTCTGTAACTTAGAGGATGGGTTATTTGAAAAGATGGAGTCACTATATGTGCTTGCATGTGCCTCAAAGGCTGAACCTTAACATGAACACACCGACCTGCTAAGATGAAGTGGTAAGGTGCTTCAGACCTGTCCCACTAGGCATGCCAAAACTATTAGTGTAGAATCACAACACCCCTAAATGGCCTGGGTGTGGAGTGGGGAATTCAGTGTGATTGCACAACATGGGACCATCTCTCAAGTTGTGGGACTTGTAAAACTTGAGATGGACCTCCGGAGAAAGTTGGTTCTTACTTCCTAATCTACCTACCACAAGCTACTCCAGTGCAGGAAGAACCTATTCTATCCTAATCTAACCATTCCAAGGGGACACAGAGAGAGAGGGTGAAAGATCCTACACTAAGTGGTGATATACCAGAAAAGGAAGTGGTTGAATCATAGATCTAGCTACCTGAAGTGGAGAGAGGTGAGAAGAGGAGAGAGTAGACAAAATTTACCATAGACCAGAGATAGTTTTCACACAGAGAAACACTTTGAAACCCATTAAGCACAACCCCTAGAATCTACAACAAACATCAGAATATGCACAGTATACCCTGCGATAAAGAGAGGTAAGAAGAGACAATAAAATGAGCCAAGGATGGACAGATGCATCACGAAACAGATTTTATTGCTCCAAAAGTTACATGGTACATCATCAGTGGGCAAGAGGCAAGAAAATTCCATTACAGAGCCATGGGAGGAGGCTTAGATTCCACATTCTACCCTAAGGAAGAAAGAGAAGGGGGGTAGGAGAGAAAATATCAACCCTTTGAATATGCCCCTTCATTACAATATATAGGAAGAATGAGAGAGAGGAGGGAAGAATTCCAATCCAACTTCAACCACCTTGAGATATGCATTGAATCTTAATTTGAAAGTTTGAACACCATCAATCAATTCCCCCTCTTAAATCTACCTATAATCTGTTGATTCTGGTTCCCTATGTCTGCTTGGCGTGTTGAAGAAGGAAAACGGTGGATCAAATTGAATCAGATCTGGTAGTTGAAGAAATTGGATTCTGTATTAATGTCCTGGAAGATGTTTTCCCATTTTTCACCTACTAAATCCTATTAAGAATGATATTTTATGTTTCCATGGCATAGAGGGTGTCGATACATTTCCAAAAAGTCTTCTCCCACCCAAATCTGAATTTTCAGTCAAAATATATGGCCATTTGAAGTTTCAAACCATGGGAGCGCAATATTTAAAGAGTCTATCCATACAGGGTCCACGTGGTGGCCTCACGCATCTTTGAGATATGACTCCTTCCTTTCACTTCTGAAATAGCATTAGAATGACACATGGTGGCTTCTGTAGGCTCCATGTTGTTCCTTTGTATTGTTCCTGAGTTTCTTTTCTCGGTGAGGCCAAAATTCTTACCCTGGACATGTGGAGGCCTGGCTCTTGTTTGGAAACTCACCCCAAATTTTTCTTTTGAAATGGCGCCAGACTGACACGTGGCAGCTTCTGGAGCTCTACCTCTACTTTGACTATTCAACCCCTTGAAGATATTTCCCTTTTTGGACCTGGGACACATGGCAATCCCGCACTCATTTGAAAACCCACTTAGGACTTTACCTTTGAAGGAGCATCATTAAGACACATAGTGCCTTCCGCCTGCACTCTATACTTATTCATTTTAGGCCCACTCTCCTTTTTTACCTTTGTTGACCATTGGCCATGTGGAGGGTTGGCACAAGTTTGAGTCTCTGCCCAGAATCCCACTTTTGAATGTGTGTCGTTTGGACACTTGGCAGCCTCCGTTGACTCTCAATACTTAGCCAATTTTGGGTTCATTCTGAGTCATTTGTAGAGCCCGAAGACTTTGAGCCTTTAACATTTCTTTTCCTTTGAGCCTTTGGTTCTTTGACACTATTTCTTCTCTCTGACCCTGATATTCCATTTTAGAGCCCGCCTGTAACTTGTCTATTGGATTTGAAGCACGACTCATTCTACAGGGCCATTTCTTGAATTTCTTCTTACACGGGGTTGTTTGATCTTTCGCAAGCCCTACTAGTCCATTGTAGAGTCCCTCTATTGCCTTGTTGTAGGATTTGAATGTGATTTCTCTGGTTTCTTCTATGCAGAGTCATGGCTAACCAATTTTACCTGGGGGAAATTGGGATAACAAGTGGAACAGAAGGGCCAAATTCAACATGGAGGTGAATTTAATACATTATAACATCATGGAAATTATTTTGGAAGGTTTTAGGAAGCTTCACAAGAAGATTCCAAGAGCTCCAGATGGAGTTAGAAGTAAAAAAAAATATCTCCAGAAAGAGGATTTCAATACCTACATGATGGTGAAATAATATTTTTCACAACACCTAGATGTATAGTATTTGCATGCAATTTTTTATTAGACACAAGTGGAGTCTCAAATCACAAATATGCACTATTGATCATTCCTTCCCTTAAAATTTGTGTATTTTCATGAACTGGGTGTTTATGTGGCCATGGCTAAGCTGATTCGAAGCAACAATGGTATACTTGGTGTTTGGAAAATCATGCACGGAGCCATGGCAAGGTATGAAGCTGTGAAGGAGAAATGAGGGTGAAGAAACAACTAAGTGTTGGATTTAAATTTTCAAATAAATACACATGGAGGGGCTAGGTGCATTTTTGTGTCCCTAATGTCCCTGACCTCAAGGATGTGAGGGACATCAATTTTCACTGTGTTCAAGGTGATGCCATGTGTCCTCAATCCAACGGCAGGGTATTTACTTGAAAAATGCACCTGAGGGCTGAAATTCAGTCACTTGAGTGTCCAAAAGAATCCCCATAGGGGCTGGGTGCATTTTTCTAGGTCTGATGTCCCTCACCTCAGGGACACAAGGGACATCAGTTTCCACAATGGTCCTGGAGCTAACATGTGGTTCTTGATCTAACGACAATGAATGGATGCTCTAAAAATTCACCTGGGGGTTGAAAGTTGGTCACGTGGGTGTCCAAAAGACTCCCCATAGGGGCTGGGCACATTTTTCAAGGTCTGATGTCTGTGAAGTCACCTAATCAAGAAAACTTCATATCTCACAAGATACATGTTAGATCAAGGTGTCGTCTTTTGTAGACTTCCACATTTTTCAAGATGATCATGATGTAACAAATGGGAGGTCAAATGGTGCTCTGAATCATTTTCTCCAACAAAAATCCCACTTCGTGCACTGGCTCACATTTGTCGGATTTCCCATCATTCCGACAATAGGAGTGAGCTAAAAAATTACACATGGGCTCCAAATAAAAAACCTATTGCAATGTAGTTTTTTCATCACAAACAGAGATAAAAACTAGACCTACAAATTTCAACCTCCATTAATGGCCTCCATGGTAGCTCCAAGCTTGAAGCCACTGCCAGGTCAAATTTTCAAAAATTATTTCCAATCATTCTAGTTGGAAAAACTATATGAAATTCGGAGGGTGTGATTGTAATGACAAGATGGGTCCAAAAAAGTATGTTTCATCATAAATCGAGCACTAGAAACACACTTTATAAAAATAGTAAGTTTTCCTATATAAACTTACTATGTTTGGAAAGTCATCATCAAAAGCAGTTGAGACAAAGGCAATGGCCATTGAAGATCACAAGGAAGTCAGAATGAGTGTTCAGAGCATAAAATAGTGAAAATGACCTCTTACTAAAAATAGTAAGTCCCTTATATGGATGCTTATTAAAATAATAAGTCACCCCAAAGAAGCGATTGAGGAAAGGGTAAGGTGCGTAGTATTGAATGAGGGATTTCATCACATCATGATAGTTGAGAAGAAGCAAAAATCACTTCTCACTAAAAATATTATATCATACAGAGACTAGGAGTTGTGGTCATCAGTGGGACATTTCACTCAACTTGGTAAGCATTCACGAGCTGATTTGAAGGAGATTCACAGTGTGCAAGGGATTCGAAGATTCATATTTTCACTACATTTGGAGCTTGCCATCAATGAGGATCAACAAACTTCATCAGAAATGACATCTCCTCTTCTTCTCTCTCTCTCTTTCTCTCTCCTCTTCCCCCCAACTTTCTCTCACTTTCCAATATTCTAATTTCATGTTGGGATTGCACTTTTTCATATGTCCTAATGTTCCTAATGTAATAAGTCACCTTTATGTTATAAAAAGGGACTTAAATTTTCCTAGGAAGATGAAAATTTTTAGTTATGCAAGGACATATGAAAAGGCATTGGGGGTAGATGAAGATTCATATTCTACTCTATAAATTGTAACACCATTCCCATTTCAAAGGGTTGGCGATTGATCTTGTAAACTCAAGAGTGCATTGTACCTAGAGAAAGCAAAAGAGATAGCCATTTTTCTTATACTTTCCTCCACTCTCAAATTTCTTCCATTCTCACACTATGTACAAATTTTGTTTAAGCATTAATACAAGAAGAAGGAGTTTCTAGCTTTCTTTGACTAAGGGATTTTATGATACTTTGTGTTCATCAAATTCTATTCGGTCTTGTTTCTGTTCGTAGGATTGTTTCCTCTTAATTTAATGCATTGGTGAATTTTCTAACTAGTGTATGTGCAAGAATCTAGTTTTCTACCTACAACATTGTTTATCATACCTCTTTTCTCACTCCCTTTCCCACTTTCAGAAAAATTCTTCCCTAGCAAGAGATTGCTAGCTTTGTCACAAGGTCAGTCGAGTGCCCCTATTGGATCTGTACGCCGGAAAAGTGACAGGAGAGCGTGAGAATCTATAAGTGACTCTTCCGCGTACCCGACCTCTTGAGGCCGTGCCGAGACAGCCGGTGGGGGGTAGAATATGCAGACAAACTAGTTAGGCAGTCTAATGTCTTCGACACGCACTAGTGGAATTTGTGAATCTAAGGCAAAGAAGGCCCTTCTAACTTGGACTGGTGTGATAGATCGATCAGCAAGGATGACTGCTCGAAGGCTCCAATCAATATCGAGCTCTGGCGTGATTCAATCTATGGGTTGCGGAATACGTGGAAAATGACCTAGGATTGTTTCGTGTATGTCTCCTGATAAGGTCATATAGTGGATGATGAATACAATCGATTCTATGGACGATTTTCTGGCCTAGTCTAGAATTCCCTAGCTTCGTTAGCCGCTATATCTAGTAAGGACAGTTGTTTGATGATGATAGGTGGAAGTGGAGTGGACCTGAATACCAAAGTACGTAGGCTAGCATCTATATCGGATTGACCTGTGGACTCGTTGGGCTGTGGGGTCTGTGGATCACAACCGTAGACTCTTGGTTGTTGCGGTCCTATTATGGTCATACGTGAAATCAAGTTCTATTCCCTAGTATCCAGTAATCATATGCTTTCTCAACTTCTATGTTTAGAACCAACAGTTGTACAATCTTCTCAGAATACCTTACAGACGTTCTCGCAACCTAGATTATTAAGCTGGTATACATATCTACGAGGGTGTCTCCAGCGTCTGGCTGTGGAACTAGAGGATCGCACCTGAATGTTTGTTATCTTTCAAGCCCTTCTACAGTCATGTGGATGTTTTCTAGGGTAATCTGTAGTTTGGCTGACTTGACCAAAACGTGTGTGCTTGGTCGTCTTCTATGTTTAGTCCTCTTAACTGTGAACTGATCAGTTGTAAATCTGTGTTTGTTTGGAATACTTGTATCCTGAGATTTTGGTCTATGTCAACTATCGCTGTGACGAGGTTTGGTTGAGGCACGATTGGCTCAAATATATATTCCCTGGGCTCTTAAGGTCCCATGATTTTCATACGAAACAAAATGCAATCTAACTGTGATGAAACAAATTCTGACTAAGTGAAATAAATCTAACTACATATAAATTTTATTTTTCTATGAAATATTCTAACAATTTTAAGGAAAGTAAACTATTTTAAGCGTATCTAGAAATAATAACTAAACAATAATTAAAAACAGACAAGATAACCGAGTGTGGTTATTTGCCTGTGTGATTTGTAGAATTATTCTAAATGAATAAAATAACCTGTCTAATCTATCTACAAGATTCTCGATCCTACCTCAGAAGTGAGGAGTGAATCACAGTTTCTCAGAAACTATCAATCCCCACAGCTTCCCTGGTAACATCGAGAATAGAATGAAATGAAATAAAGCGATTAACTACTCTATTTTGATATGATTCTGACTAGAAATTTTAAATTTAAAACCTGGATTCCGCAGAACAATGGCGAATCCAATGGTGTATGTGTGATCTCATCCCCTCAGTATGATCTTCTCGTTCTTTCATGTTCACTTGGATCCAGAAAAGAGTGTAATGCTAGCACCGATAGGAGTAGATTTTGGGACAAGGACAGCTCAGAATACAGACCGAGAATGTGAGTAGGAGAGGGATAGCGCAAGAGTACAGAGCTTGGCTTATGCGATTCCTAGCGGGATTTTACTGCGAGTCATGCAACATGGAGTGACCAGAACCTGCAACTATCCTATACGAAGAGTAAAACCTGTAACTTTAATGGCTTCCCAAGCTATTCTATTCCAAAATAAAGACACTGCTTGCACAAGTTGGATATGTGGCTTACCAACAGCTGAATAATAGCTAACCATGGTATATAATGAATTGAACTAAGAACTCTAAGTCATAGTAAAACAAATCTACAGCAAAGAGGAATTCAGAGGTAAAATTCTAACTGGATTGGATGGAATGCAACAACACTGCCTGCACAAGATGGGTCTGTGGCTTACCAACAGCTGAGCAATTTAACCAAAGTACAAATAAACTCATGCTATCAGCTCCTAAGCAAGCTAACTAACTAGAGCACTAAAAATGAGGGAATGAGAGCTAACAAGAACTTCAAAATCCAGGCTTCAGACCAAAGCTCCAGACTCAAACTCTTCATCAAAATCTTCACCAAAATCAGACCATTTGCATGTACACAAACCATGCATTTATAGGAATTCCAACACTCAAAAACCAAAACCAAATTGAACTCCTAAACAATAAACAAAGGAAAAACACTGTTCCAGGGGGACCAAAAAACATTAAATGCATGCTTAAGTCGGCAAAGAAAAGCTGGTGTAAATCATGATATTTCACGCGGGTCGTGTCAAAAGAGTGTTCTAGAAAACGCGCACCAGGACCGTCACTCTGACCAGGGCGTCAGTTACAGGACCGCCCGCCCTGCAGGGGCGGCGGTTTCGTCACTGAAGGCTCAAGAAGCCCAAAGAAAGAGGGAAAAAAAGGGGAAAACAAAGGGCGCGGGGGCTAAGCGGGGCATGTGGGATGTTAACACATGCTCCGAAGGCTTTTCCGGATCCCGAACACCTTGCGAGGAGACCTGTATCATCATTGGGGCATTTATTACACCGTTCCGCAGTACAGTACCTTACAATTTTGGGTACGTACATATTGCCCCCTCAGAGAAGCGTTTTAGCCATGAAGAGGCGTAAAACGGTGGGTCCGAGTATGGCCGTCCCGAAATGGGGAGTTAGAAGTTATACCTTACACGTCCGTGTGTTGAAATGACGCCCTTCCAAAATTCCCGCTACCTGCAAAATGAAAAGAGAACTCAAGTGCAGATAGATACAATAATTTGGAAAACAAACACTAAAATAACAGGGAAAGAGAACGTACCATTTGTGCGGGGATAGAAACTTACCTCCAACAGCGCTCCGAACCTGCGAAAAAAGCCACTTTAAAACGAAACAAAATGATATATATATGAAAGTGGGCCCATTTTCCTATTCATTTGCGCGAGTCGATTCGATTGATTTTGAGCTCTGGGACCCACGGTGACGGTTTCTTGCGTGAATAGAGTCAAAACGTCCGGAGCGAGATAGCGACCATGCCCCCACGTGCGGAACGCCACCCCACGAGATCACAGGTCAATTTTCTTTAATTTTGCATTTTTCCCCCTTCAAATTTGAAATGGCAAATTCTTTGTAATGGGGGGGTTATTTTTGAAAATGTTAGGTTCAAAAGGTCCACCTAGGGGGGGGCGCCTACTGGGTAGGCTTTGTTTTTAGTTTAAATGGTCTATTTTTGCTCATTTTGGGCTTTTTAGGTTTAAAAACCCGCGCGGGTTTTCGGACCGCGACCGCCGCCCTGGCCAGGGCGGCGGTTACGTGACCGCCGCCCTGTTCCCACGACCGGCCTTTAAGCGGTTACAGAACCGCCTCCCTGCTCAGGGCGGCGGTTTTGCACAGAAAGTAAAAGGAGCTTGCTTTAGACATTGCACTTGTATTTTTATCATTTCTATATGTTTTTACGACTCTCTCAACATTGATTAGATACTAACTTTCTCTGTTTTGTGAGTTTTTGGGTGTATGCAGGTGAGAGAGGAGTACATCAGATGGAGTCGAGAGAGGGAGTGTGATTGCTTTTCCCAGGGTATTGGATGCCCTCTCACCAGGATGAGGAGGATACATTGCAGAGGGCCGGCATACTGCGTATATCGCGCGTGCCTCATGTCACACCATCTAGTCACATCCTTTGTGACTTGTTTTCTTATTGGGATGCAGATCGGAACACTTTCCGACTGCCAGGGGTCCGCGGTGAGTGGACGATTACTTTGGAGGATGTTTACCGTATCCTGGGGGTCCCGATCATCGGGAGGAGACTCACACTGGAGACAGCAGGGTCCCGAGCACAGATTGCACAGTGGGCAGGTTACATGGGGGATGCAGCCATCTCCACGGGGCCGAAGAAGGGAGTGAGAGTTAGATCCATTCCTTCTTTTCCCATCCCCGTATTTCGACAGGCTATCATGGGGATCCTTGCCTCGAGGCTGATCGGGGACAAGGGAGGGGATACTTTACTATACTGCTGGGCCCCCATCATTGCACAGATAGAGGGGCATGGCCGGATATATGCCTGGGGCGCAGATATTCTGGGGACCACCTACCATGACTTATACAGGGTGGTCCGTTTGCAGGGACAGTCATTGAGCCACCCGACTCTGGTCATGAGTTGGGTGTACGAGCATTTTCATTCCTTATGGTAGAGGGGTAGAGGTGGCAGACCCAGGGGCTGTGAGGGTAGCTAGATGGTCAGATATGTCAGTGCTTAGAGCACCTCACCAGCCAGTTGCCTCCCTTACCACAGTAGATATGGAGGTGACGCCGTACCGGCTTATGGCCGGCATATGGGGCGAGGAGACCCTTACATTGATCTCTTGTTCCACCACAGGGCAGCTTATCGACCGTGTGGGATGGGTGGAGGTACACCCTTTTGGCAGAGTTCCTCAGCAGTTCGGCCTTCCATATGCGGGCATGCTTCCTCCAGTGGCACAGGTTTATAGATCAGTCCGCGAGGCTAGAGGGGGGCCTAGAGGCCGTGGTTAGACAGTGGTCACTCCTGGTATTCCTATTGTAGCCAGGGGGATTGTTCGGGCCAGAGGGAGAGCTGGTGCGCCTCGGGCACCTTTGCTTCAGATTGCCGCGGGTCCTGCTCATAGCAGCGATGACCCTATAGATATCGACTCCGATTCTGAGGAGCTTACAGAGGGAGGGTCAGAGGAGAAGACAGATGATAGCGATCCTTGAGTGGCATGACACTCAGGATATTTTGCAGGCAGAGAGGGCCGAGCAGAGTGCAGAGAGAGATACTCTAGTTTCTAAGGAGCCACTCTCTCAGGGCCGTGGTGGAGAGGACGAGTCCATTGCGGGACGTCATGTTGCCCCTACTACAGGAGCAGCCCCTCAGTCGGTAGCGGCATCTGCGGCGGGTGCTGGCCCTAGTGACCCATCTTGGAGGCCCGGTGACCCGAGTAAGTTATCCTCTCATCTTTTCAATGTTTGTTTAATTTAGGATTTTTAATTGCTATCTCTCCTTACGTTTTGATATTGTATCTTTTAGTCTCTTGCCTAGCTTCTAATTCGTTTTTCTTCTTTGTTTTGCAGAGACTGTTGACGAGTGGCGGGATCTAATCCATAGGGTATGCACTGATTCTCTGATGATCCCTATGGATAAGACCCGTGCGGAGCTATCTGTAGATGCCGGGGAGCCTTCAGCAAGCCGGTAGGCATACTGACGTCTTCGCTCCTGTTTGGCATGTGGCCAGGATGGTGTCGACTCTCCGTACAGAGTTGGCAGGCTATAGGACAGCCGAGTGTCTTATGAGGAGCCATTCTCATGGCGAGACCATGGCTGCTCCTCGAGACCCTGAGCCCTCCGTGCATTCAGAGCACCGGCGTAGCCCGGAGTCCTAGGCGAGGGCGCGCACCCTCGGAGGGGTCGCGTAGGGGTTGAGAGGCGACTTGGCCCTTGTATATTTTGTATCATGGATTCTTTTGTATATCACGGGCTCTTTGAGCATTTTGACCATGCCTAATGCATGATGGCATTGTATACAAACATTGATTATTTATATATATGCATTGATTTTAGATCAAAAGCTTGTCACTCACGTTTGTCCTTTCTATTTCCAACTGCTTTGTGTATACTACGATGTATGTTTTATATGCTTTCTAGAATGTATGCAATGGAGAACAGATGATGCAAATGTTTGCTTTCTTTTTGTGTTTCATGATGCTGATACATGATATTGTAGATATACTGTGATCTTAAATCTTAGCTTCTGTGAGCAATTTGGATACCTCATGTTTGTTTTGGCAAAGTGATGAAAATAACCAGTATGATGAACAGATTAACTTGCCCCACTCCTAACTCCACGCAACTAGTAAGATGCGAGGGCTCATCACCAAGAGCCAAGAAGGGCGCAAGTTTATGAAATATGGTGAAACAATAGTGATGAAAGACAGACGAAGCTTTGGTGGAACCAAATTGAAAACTACAAGCTTACTCCACCCGAATGACTTCATAGTTTTGGGTGCAACTTGCTTTGCGGTTTATCCAGACTTAGACCCGTAGATGGCCACATAGTAGACAAAATCTGGTTTTTAGGATTTTTAACTCTCTTGGAATTTTGAACATCTGACTCATTCGTTTTTGACTCAAAGTTTGAATAGTTTGTTTATGACCTTTTAACGTTTGCATTGTCTAGAGGACCCCCTACACCCTGCCCCATGCTACCTGTAAGAAGCATGGGTTTATCGCCGTGGGCAAGGCATAGGCGAGTAAGGGCATTTCCATCCTTTCCCAACCCTACGTCACTAGTAAGAGACGCAAGCTCATCACCGAAGGTTGGTAGGGCAAGGAAATGTGTAAAAATAAAATTTTTTGTTTAATCACTTTTTGACTTGTCTTTTTGAGTAAAATGTCAGTATATGCTTGTTTCCAAAGAGATGTGTATATGGGATAGATGTGACACCATGAAGCTTCTAGAACAGACCATAGGCAAGACACCAATCCTAAGAAGAAATCAAAGTGAGAACAAACTTGCAGATCTTGGTATGGTTACCGTTAAGACTTCGTCATGTTTGATTTTATTTGATAAAAGATTCTGAAGTGATTGATGATATCGCGAAAATGGAGAGATATGATTAGAAATTTTTGTGCCAACAACATCATGAGTTTGTAATGAATTGCTTTGAGAATAGATTCCTTGATCACAATTTGTGTAAGAACAAGTGGACAAAATGATCTAAATCTATATGAAGATGCAATGCAGATAGTTATATAGGTAGTGCTAGCTGCTTATGCGTAGAAACGCTTGAGGTGGAGGGAATTGACTGTTTCGCCAAACTCCTCACCTTCTAGCGTGCATAAGAGGTATGCACCATTTCCGTAGTCCTTCGTGACTCGGTATGGGCCCAACCATTTGGGCCGGAATTTCCTTCCTTCGCCAGTCTTCTTGTCGATCCGGCTGTCTAGTCTTAGAACTAGATCACCTTCGTATATATCGCGTTCATAAACCTTCTTGTTATACTGCCAGCACATTCGGTCAGCATAAGCTCTATGCCGTTGTTCAGCATCTAACCTAATTTCATCTAGGCTTTCTAATTGGGAAAGACGTGCTTCTCTGTAAGCGTCTTCATCCAGAATCCCTTGTAGTGAAATGCGGAGACTGGGTATTTCGACCTCAAGTGGGAGAACTGCTTCTGCCCCAAATACTAGCGAGAAAGGAGTTGCTCCCGTTGGTGTCCTTATTGAGGTTCGGTGGGCCCACAAGGCCGGATATAACTTCAAATGCCAATCTCGCTTGTTTTCTTTCACCGTTTTAAGGAGAATGGCTTTCAGCGTTTTGTTTGTTGCTTCAGCCTGCCCATTGGCTTGGGGATAATACAAGGAAGCCGTATGATGGCTTATTTTAAATTTGGTTGCATAGTTCACGAACTTCTTCATTCTTGAAAGAAGTTCCATTATCTGAGATAATGATTTGTGGGATACCGTACCTGCAAATGATTTGATTTAAAATGAACTTAGCGATTACAGAACCAGGTACGGTAGTAAGAGGCATGGCCTCCACCCATTTGGTAAAATATTCAGTGGCCGTGATTATAAAATTGTGGCCATCTGTGGATGAGGGAGAGAATTTCCCTATTAAGTCTAGGCCCCATGTAGAAAAGGGCCATGGAGTAGCGATTGGTTGCAGAGCTTGTGCTGGCATGTGGATCTCGTGGGAGAATTCTTGGCACTTATGACACCTGCGTGCAAACTCTATCGCGTCATGTTCTAGAGTGGGCCAGAAATAGCCCATTCGATGTATTTTTCGAGCAGTGGCATGGCCACCGAAGTGGCCTCCACATATACCGCTGTGGGATTCATGGAGAATCCTCTTGGACTCTTCTGTGTCGACACACCTTAAGAGCATTCCATCGAATGCTTTTCGATAGAGCACCTGCTCTATAATGACATATTTGGCTACGATTATGCGTAATCGCCTTCTTTGTTGCTGGTGTCACTGCATCCAGGTACGTATGGTCCATGATATAATTAATGATATCAGTGTACCAAGGGCACTCAGAAATAGCAGGTCGAGTTTCGATGTAATATACGCATTCATCTGGAAAATCCAAATCTACTAGATCGCCTCCGTCTAATGGGTTGTCAGCTAACCAATCTGCGATGATTTGTCCTTTAACTGACTTCTGATTTACAAATGTTAATTCGAACTCTCCCATTAAGGTTATAAAACGTCCAGTCCTTTTTGGATAAGGAACCTTGTGTGAGAAAAGTCCGTAAATGGTCCGTCTTTACCATGACCTTTGTTTCTTGATTCAGCATGTAATGTCTTAGACGTTTGGTAGCAAAGACTATGGCAAGACATTCTCGCTCTGCTTGTGTATAGCGTGTTTCATAGTCGAGCAGTGTTCGGCTAATGAAATAAATCACACGTTCTCTCTTGTCATCGTCTTCTTGGGCCAACATACAGGCCAACGGAGACATTGGTAGCTCGCGAATATAGGATTAACGGGTGATCCAGCTTAGGTGGCATTAGCGTAGGTGGTGACAGCAAGAAACGTTTAACTGCGTTGAAAGCTTCGTTGCAGTCTTCGGTCCAATCAATGCTATAGTCTTTCTTGAGTAAATTGTTGATTGGATGAATAGCGAAGCTTAAGTCCGGGATGAATCTCCGGATTGCACCCAGCTTCCCGAGAAATGATCTGATTCCAGATTCACTCGAAGGTGGGACCATTTCGAGGACAGCCCAAATTTTGGTTGGATCAACATCGATCCCTCGTGATGATATGATGTAACCTAGGAGCTTTCCTCCTGTTACACCAAAGACGCATTTCTCCGGATTTAGCGTAACTCCGTATTCTATTAAACGTGAAAGAATGACGCGGAGTACTTCGGGATGGTCACAACGCTTCTTGGCCTTAGCCAACAAGTCATCTACGTAGGATTCCACGATTTTATGAATTAAATCGTGAAATATATAAGTCATAGCCCGCTGGTATGTAGCACCAGCGTTTTTGAGACCGAAAGGCATGACAGCATAGCAATAGGTTCCCCAAGGAGTTATGAACGTGGTTTTAGCTTGATCTTGCTCGGATATTCTGATTTGGTTGTATCCCGAGAATCCATCCATGAGAGACAAGAGTTCAAAACCAGCTGTTGCATCAACAATAACGTCTATGGATGGTAATGGGAAATCGTCTTTAGGACACGCTTTGTTGATGTCTCGGAAATCTATGCAAATGCGTATCTTTCCGTTCTTCTTGAGAACGGGAACAATATTAGATACCCATTGGGAGTAGTCAACTGGCTTGATGAATCCTACCTGAAGGAGTTTTATTACTTCCTCTTTTACCATGAGAGCTACTTTGGGCTTCATGGGTCTTGATTTTTGTTTAATTAGCTTTGCATCTGACCTAGTGACGAGGTTGTGTACCACAATGTGGGGTGCGACTCCCGTCATTTCCTTGTAATTAAATGCAAATGATTTCTGATGTTCTTTGAGAACCTGAGTATGTATTTCCACTTCTTCTGGTGTCAACGAAGAACCTAGTTTCAATATTCTTGGTTCATCTTCTGTCCCAATGTTGACATCGATTGTTTCTTCGATTAAAGAGGCGTTACCCTCTTCGAACTCAGGTGGTGCTGGAGGTAAATCTAAATCATCCCCATTTTCTATTGCGTATATGTTAGGTTCCCTTTGTGACGGAAGATCCGTTACGGGATTTCCGAAGTAGGAGGACGAATGTGGGATCAGGGATAAATCTAGCATGTGATAGGAGAGATGTAATGCTGCATAGGCATTTAAATAATCCAAAGTAGCCGCATCATTTCCAACATGGTCTAGGACGGTAGATTCGCTTCCGCTTAAAAGAGGATTTGTCATTGTTTTTATTAATGGTTCGTCACGAATGGATACTGTGAAGTGAGTATCTTCTAGCTCATTGCTTGGAGTAAAACGTGATGCCGAGGTTGCTATTGAATCGGCGAGAAGATTTTTCTCTCGCGGGATCGCTTCAATGGATATGAAGTTAAACGCCTTGCTTAAATCTAATACAGCGTTTTTGTAAAGTTGTAAATGTTCGGCTTTAGTTTCATATACTTCAGAAACTTGGTTTGTTACTAATTGCGAGTCTCCCAAGACTCTGATGTTATCAATACCAATCCTTCTGGCTAAGGTGAGGCCAAGAAGGAGGGCTTCGTACTCAGCGCCGTTGTTTGTGCATTCAAAGTTTAACTTAAATGAGAATGGGAGGACCTTCTCCTCGGGCGAAGTAAGAATTATACCTGCCCCCGCTCCATAACGACATTTAGCTCCATCAAAATGGAGAGTCCAATACTTAGCCGGGAGTGTAGATGTTGGGGCATCTGCCGCGTTTGCACACTCTACTTCTATCATACAGAGATCCTCTGCCGGTAAGGAACCAACACCTAGGGAAAATCCTATGCCTACTGAATCGAATGGTAAGAACATTGGTGAATCTTGTTCTATCAATTCAACGATTTTCACAGTAGTCCCTAATGATACTGTTTCTTTAGTTTTACTTTTAGGGGTTGGAGTTGTTTTGGCTATGCTGGTAGTTTCAAGATCCGTTGTAGGTATCAACTTTTCCTCTGGCTTTGGGTCAGAGGGTTTATTAAGTTGGTTTGTTGGCAGCTCAAATTCTGAGTGCACCCCTGGTCTTTTCTTTAAATCAGCTAGGTGCAAATCGAAAGGTTTTGGATCGCCTTTGGCTACAAATACCTTTCCCAGATGCAAGAATCTTACTTCTTGAAATAGCGTGGAAGGGATTGCCTTCATTCGATGTATCCAAGGTCGGCCGAGGATCATATTATAGTTAGTTTCCCGATCTATAATATAAAACTCAGTCAAGATGGTTTTGGGCCCTAAGGTGACCGGCAGTATTATAGTTCCTATCGAAGTGGCTTTAAGGCTATCATAGCCTCTCAAGGTATTTCGTGTAGTGGAACAGTTTGTTTCTCCATATCCAAGTTTTTGGAGGAAAGAGAAAGGGACTATGTTAACTGCAGCCCCATCGTCAACCATTGCCCGTTTTACATAGTTATTATAAACCCATACTTGTAAGTGCAAGGCTGGGTCACCTCAGCGTGCGATCTCAGCATCTGTGGGCATTTTACTTATTTCGAAAATGAATTCGACATCCTTGTCCGGCTGCCCCGGAGGGTGGATATCAAAATCTACGTGATTTACTTGTGTTTCAGGAGGTGGAGTGATGTTAATTAGATGGCCTAGACCTAATGCTTCTAAAAGAGCAGCTCTGTGAGGGGGAGAGTTCTTTAGTAAGTCCAAAAATGAAATGTGTGAAAAGGTCTTTGTTAGGTCACTAATTAAATCATAGGCACCGATGGGTTTTTCAACTATTTGTTGACTCTTATCTGTCTCTGGCAGATGAATTGGGCTCGGTTGAGAGAAATACTCTCGTGTTCTTGTTATAGCTTCGATAGGTAGTTCAGCGTCTAATTCTACCAAACTAACTATCTTAGGTCTTGGTTGAGCTCCCAATTGTGGAGCAACTGATGGATTTAATGAAGTCAAAGCTTCATGATCATTGTTTCCCGTTATTGCACCCTTGCTTGTTCCAGTTGGATTCAGCCTATTGCTGTCATGATTTGGGAGTGGATCATTAAAGATCTTAAGGGGAGCATTCTGGGGGGAAACTGCCCCTGCGAGCGTATTTGGTTGTGGTGAGACGGGATCTGCCAAAAACAAGTCTGTGAAGAACTGTCTTTGTTCTTCTGGCAAGCGTTGCATAAATTTATTGTAGTCACGACACGTTCTAGTGTCGTGACCATGAATTTTATGGAAACCACAATAAGAATTGGGATTATAGTTCCCGTTTTGTTGGTTTGGTGTGTATTGTGGCCTAAAATTCCGATCAAACTGTTGCCTATTAGGACCAAAGTTTTGGAATTGTTGTTTCTGGTTTTGACTTTGGTTTTGGTAACCAAATGAGTTTTGGCTTGGCCCTTGCATGGGATTTCACCATTGTTGTTGTTGTTGTTGTGGATGGTTAAAATCCACTGTATTGACCGTTGGGGTAAAGTTGTTGTTTCACTGGTTGTTTGTTTGTGATGGAGTATTAACAACATTTACCCTCTTGGGCTGGTCGGTTACCCCATCCGTTGTTACCCCACGATTTTTGTTAAGGATTTTGGGTCCTTGATTGACATTTGTGGTAGTTGTAGTATTTTGAGTGGAGGTGATTAACCTCCCGTTTGCTCCATACGTCTTACGACCACTATCTATCGCTGCTTGATCAATTCGCAGAGCGCTCTCGAGTACTTCATCATAAGTCCTTAGTGGGAACTTCTGGACTTCTTCCTTCACTTCTCTACTGAGAGAATGAAGGAATAAATCGCATAGTTCCATCTGATCCATGTTTGGAGCACTTGCTGACGAATAAAGAACTGTACGCCACCTCTGGATGAAATGAGTGACAGATTCATTGTGTTCTTGTTTGATATGCAAGAATTCCCTGATTCCTGTTCTCAGTAGTTTGTTCATGTCGAAGGCTTTGATGAACTCTGACACGAGTTGTTTAAATGAATGTATGGAAGCCTCAGGTATTCTATAATACCAATCGAGAGCAATGCCCTCCAGTGTTTTGGGGAATATTTTAGCAACAACCCCATCCCAAGGGAGTAATTCTCGTATGGCTGTAGCGTAAGCTTTGATATGTGCGTTTGGATCTCCCTCACCCTTGAACTTAGGCAAATCAGGGAGAGGTCTTGGAAGCATGACGCTTCGTATGGTGAAATCTAAGGGTTCCTTTAGGTATTCTGAATAAGTCCCTATCGCATAGCTTTCGACCATTGATGGTGTTTGCTGAGGGAGTGGTGGTGGGATAGGTTGTTGATACGGTGCAGCATATGCGTTGGCAGGGGCATAGGGAGGTCCCTGCATTTGAGCAAACATGCTAGGAGAGGAGAACATATCTCCTTGTGGTGATTTAGAGTATATGTTTAAGTAGGACGGGGTATTGTCAAGGAATGGACTGTTCGACACTAGACCGGGAGGAATAGTGTTAGAGATGATAGGCCTTGTTGGCGTTTGCTGTGGATATTGAGGAGGCATGCCTAACGTGCCTACTCCTGTAAGGAGATCTACCTGACCAGAGTGGTATGGAGGATTGGAACTTCCTGTTTGTATGAACGGAGAATTTTGACTTGCTTGAGCCAAGTTCTAACCCTCTCACTCTTTCTACTAACGTTGAAATGACTTCATTTGGTGAAGTCACGGTACTTTGCCTGAGCGGCGTTTGTTGTATACCTTGGTGTTGTAAAGGTACGTGATATCCTATCATAAACTGATCGCTATCTTGCCAAGTTTCTCCCAGAATATTTCCTGTATGCAGTGGCATAGAGGTATTTTCTTGAAAAGAGATTTCGGGTTGTATTTGTAATCCTCCTATAGATGGGTACATTCCCCGGGAGCGTTGTTCGCTCCTAGGATTACGTGTTGGCTGTCCATCATCTAAGACCAGGTATGGATCTGATTGCCTACTAATTTGTGGTCTGAGTAACATTTGAGGAGATGAACCAGATTCTCCTGTAAACGTCATATTGTTTGAACCTGAAGGCTCTGTTTGTTGGGTTCGAAGGGGTTGATCTAACTCTTCAGTTTGAAAAGACGAACTATATCTGATTCTTGGGGTTTGTGTTGACAACTGATTAGTTGAATAGTTGTCACCCCATACTGAGAGCGAGGGTGATGATTCCCTATTCTGTTTGGGCGTAGTATGCCTCAAGACCCAAGAGGGGTCTGCCATATGCATCGAATCCCGACATATTCGGGGGGTATATGAATACCCGCAGAATAATGGGAAGGAGCGAAGGTGGATGAGAGAAGATTTGAAAACTTCTCAAAGAGAAGGTGAAACAATTGTTTGTTTCACGTCGGGTTCACCAATTTTGTACGCCGGAAAAGCGACAGGCGAGCGTGAGAATCTACAAGTGACTCTTCCGCGTACCCGACCTCTCGAGGTCGTGCCGAGACAGCCGGTGGGGGGTAGAATATGCAGACAAACTAGTTAGGCAGTCTAATGTCTTCGACACGCACTAGTGGAATTTGTGAATCTAAGGCAAAGAAGGCCCTTCTAACTTGGACTGGTGTGATAGATCGATCAGCGAGGATGACTGCTCGAAGGCTCCAATCAATATCGAGCTCTGGCGTGATTCGATCTATGGGTTGCGGAATACGTGGAAAATGACCTGGGATTGTTTCGTGTATATCTCCTGATAAGGTCATATAGTGGATGATGAATACAATCGATTCTATGGATGATTTTCTGGCCTAGTCCAGAATTCCCTAGCTTCGTTAGCCGCTATATCTAGTAAGGACAGTTGTTCGATGATGATAGGTGGAAGTGGAGTGGACCTGAATACCAAAGTACGTAGGCTAGCGTCTATATCGGATTGACCTGTGGACCTGTTGGGCTGTGGGGTTTGTGGATCACAACCATAGACTCTCGGTTGTTGCGGTCCTGTTATGGTCATACACGAGATCAAGTTCTAATCCCTAGTATCCAGTAATCGTATGCTTTCTCAGCTTCTACGTTTAGAACCACAGTTGTGCGATCTTCTCAGAATACCTTACAGTCGTTCTCGTAATCTGGATTCTTAAGCTAGTATCTATATCTACGAGGGTGTCTCCAGCGTCTGGCTGTGGAACTAAAGGATCACACCCGAATGTTTGTTCTCTTTCGAGCCCTTCTACAGTCATGTGGATATTTTCTAGGGTAATCTGTAGTTTGGCTGACTTGACCAAAACGTATGTGCTTGGTCGTCTTCTATGTTTAATCCTCTTAACTGTGAACTGATCAGTTGTAAATCTGTGGTTGTTTGGAATACTTGTATCCTGAGATTTTGGTCTAGGTCAACTATCGCTGTGACGAGGTTTGGTTGAGGCACGATTGGCTCAAATATATATTCCCTGGGCTCTTGAGGTCCCGTGATTGTCATACGAAACAAAATGTAAATCTAACTGTAATGAAACAAATTCTAACTACGTGAAATAAATCTAACTACATATAACTTTTATTCTTCTATGAAATATTCTAACAATTCTAAGAAAAACAAACTATTTTAAGCGTATCTAGAAATAATAACTAAACAATAATTTAAAACAGACAAGATAACCGAGTGTGGTATTTGCCTGTGTGATTTGTAGAATTATTCTAAATAAAATAGCCTGTCTAATCTACCTGCAAGATTCTCGATCCTACCTCAGAAGTGAGGAGTGAATCATAGTTTCTCAGAAACTATCAATCCCCACAGCTTCCCTGGCAATATCGAGAATAGAATGAAATGAAATAAAGTGATTTAACTACTCTATTTGATATGAATCTGACTAGAACTTTGAAATTTAAAACCTGGACTCCGCAGAACAGTGGCGAATCCGATGGTGTATGTGATCTCGTCCCCTCAGTATGATCTTCTCGTTCTTTCGTGTTCACTTGGATCCAGAAAAGCGTGTAATGCTAGCACCGATAGGAGTAGATTTTGGGACAAGGACAAACTCAGAATGCAGACCGAGAATGCGAGTAGGAGAGGGATAGCACAAGAGTACAAAGCTTGGCTTATGCGATTCCTAGCGGGATTTTACTGTGAGTCATGCAACGTGAAGCGGACCAGAACCTTTGCAACTATCCTATATGAAGAGAAAAACCTGCAACTTTAATGGCTTCCCAAGCTATTCTGTACCAAAATAAAGACACTGCTTGCACAAGTTGGATATGTGGCTTACCAACAGCTGACTAATAGCTAACCAGGTATATAATGAATTGAACTAAGAACTCTAAGTCACAGTAAAAATAAATCTACAGCAAAGAGGAATTCAGAGGTAAACTTCTAACCGGATTGGATGGAGCAATGACAGCACTTCCTACACAAGATGGGTCTGTGGCTTACCAACAGCTGAGCAATGCTAACAAAAGATACGAGTGAATTCAAGCTATGGCTATCTAGTCCTAAGCTAACTAACTAAAGCACTAAATGAGGGAATGAGAGCAAAGATCAGACTTCAGATTCCAACCAAGCTTCAGACCAAAACTGGTGACCAAATTCTCCAGCTCAAAATCTTCATCAAAACTCAAACCATTTGCATGTACACAAACCATGCATTTATAGGAATTCCAACTCTCAAAAACCAAAACCAAATTGAACTCCTAAACAATAAACAAAGGAAAAAACACTGTTCTAGGGGACCAGAAAACATTAATGCATGCTCAAGTCGGCAAAGAAAAGCTGGTGAAATCATGATATTTCACTGCGGGTCACGTTAAAAGAGAATGTTCTGGAAAACGCGCATAGGACCGCTGCTTTGAGCAGAGCAGCAGTTACAGGACCACCACCCTCTTTAGGGTGGCGGTCATGAGACCGCTACCCTGCAGGGCGGTGGTTTCGTCACTGAAGGTCAAGAGGCCAAGGAAAGAGGGAAAAAGGGGAAAACAAAAGGGGCATGGGCTTAA